>CM062295.1:65230986-66712759 GCA_031216915.1 Pictodentalium vernedei | reverse complement strand
TATTTTCCTGCCTCTCTGTAGGTGATTGTGAGTCTCCGTTACATTCTCTAGAGACGGGACCAAAGGAGGCAGTGTGGATGATTTATTACAGTAGAACCTGTTTGAGAGACCGCCCTTTGGGCCACACAAAAGTGGTCTCTCAAGACAGGTGGTCTCTCATAACAGGTTCAAGGTTTTCTGAAGTCAGTGAATAACCAACCACAAAATTCAGAAATGGAGAAGAATGGATTTTCGTAATTACTTTGTAGTTGTTCTTTTTTATGAAGTTTTTGTAACAAATTGAAATGGACTGTTAGAAAAATTATAAAAATAAATTAGTGTTGAAAATCTTCATTGAAGATTTTCAACACTAATTTATTTTTATAATTTTTATAACAGTCCATTTCAATTTGTTTGTTTCAAAAAGATTTTCAACACAAATTTATTTTTATTCCTATCTGTCACATTTCAGGTATGTATGAAATTGTTTATTCAGCAATAACCCTAATCCTAATCTTTTTACAGGGGTCTTATAAAAACATCTCAGTCTGTAATGAATTAGCAATTGAAACCCAATTAAGAGCTTTTAATACTTTTAATTATGTTAGTATAACCACAATGGATTTTCCAATTCCAGAACAGGTAAAAAGTTTTTGTCATGGTTTCAGTCTTCAAAGGGGCGGTCTCTCAAGACAGGTCCATTATGGCATAAAAATAGAAGTTGGTACCAGGTCACAGTGGTCTCTCAAGACACGTGGTCTCTAAAGACAGGTGGTCTCCCAAAGCAAGACAGTGGTCTGCCAAGACAGGTTTTACTGTACATCCAATTCGGTGGTTGACACACGGACCGGTCAGGTCTCAATTAAATGAAAGTATCAATGACACTGCATCTTAACTAGACTGTGTGTGTGTGTGTGTGTGTGTGTGTGTGTTTGGAGAAAATGATAATGTTCAATGTTTATGAAGGGATTATGAAATAAGACAAGAATTGTGATAATTGAGAATATGTCAAGTTTTGTGCCCTATACATGCTTTGTTTTCAACAGGAATAGTTTGAGGTGTTGATTGTACTAAAGAATTGAGGCCTGGGTTGATGTGGTCCTCACAGTTAACGGATGTCAACCAAAGTTACCAAGTCACAGTAGAATCAATCCAAATCGAGTCATGTTACAATGAAATCCCTTCATATTTATTTATCTATCTATTTATTAAGGTTTAACGACACTTTAACAGCCAAGGTCATATCGTGTCGGTTACAGTTTTATGGATGGAGGAAGCCGGAGAGAACCACCGAGCGACGACGAGCAGCTGCCAGCAAATCCCTTCATAAATAGGACTCGTAAACTTTGCTAAAGGAATCTAGGTCACGTGCCCATCGGCGGTCACGGTTGACCGATCGCGACCAAAATAGGACAGTCGCATCTTTATATCATACCAAGTCATCCTACGAAGTTACAATGAAACGCCTTCGTAAATACGGCCTGAAGACAGTGCCAAAGAAACTAGGTCACGCGACTGTGCAGCCGTCACAGTTGACCGATCACGACCAAAATAGGACGTTGTCATCCTGGACATAATACCGAGTCATCCTACCAATTTACTGAAAATCTCTTCAAAAATACAACCTGTAGACTGTGCTAAAGGAACCCAGATCATGTGCCCATGTGGCCATTACGGTTGACCAAACCAGACCAAAATAGGACGTTCCCATCTAGACATTATACGGAGTCATCCTACCACGTTACACTCAAATCCCTTCATAAATATGCCCTGCAGGCTGAGCTAAATGTTTTCGGGTTTCGAACCCGCGCAGCCTTCAACGTTGATCGATCGCGACCAAAATGGGACGTTTTCATCTAGACCAAGCCTGCAACCACGGGGGGGGGGGGGGGGGGGGGGCGGAAAAAAATTCGCCCCCCCCTCAGACACTGCTACCAGTGAAGTAACTCAGAGTTGTCCATTTACACCTGTAATTACATTGAATTTTATCCCATGACTGAGTCTCTATTGTTATATTTGAGATGTTTATTCAACACACAGATTATACACAACTATGACAATACGAAACATTAACTAATTAACAGAAGATATGAGTGGTTACTGGTAACTGAAAGTAGGAGAAATGCTCTCCTAAACAGAGGCTTTCCATGGGACAAAGACAAGAAATTGCCCCTTTTAATGCAAAATTTTTACACGCCGGGTGGAACCATGGTCGACCCGGGGCACATGTGATTGGCAAAGAGTATCCAAATTCGTGGAATTTAGTCACTTTGTGGAGGTGGAGGGGGTGGGGGAGGGGGATAAAATGATTCTGAATGGTCCTTCAATAGTTAGTGGACAGATATAAAAAAATAGCAAATAATGAATCTTGTTATTTTAGCAGAAAAAATAAAACTTTTTGGGGTATGTTGAAGCAGGAATTGATCCTTCAGAAGACAGGAAATTGCTCCTTTTAATGCCAAATTTTCCCATGCCGGGTTGAACTATGGTCGACCCGGCAAATATGTGCTTGGCATGGTGTATTCAAATTAGTGGAATTTAGTCACTATTGTGGGGGGGGGGGGGGGGGGCTGTGGTGTGTGTGTGTGGGGGGGGGGGGGTAAAATGATTCGGGGTGGTCGTTCAAAAGTTAGTGGACTGAAATAAAAAAAATCAAATAATGAATCTTGTTATTTGTGCAGAAAAAATAAAACCTTTTGGGGTATGTTGAAGTAGGAATTGATCCTTCGAAAGACAGGAAATTGCACCTTTTAATGCAAAATTTTGGGGTATGTTGAAGTAGGAATGGATCCTTCAGAAGACAGGAAATTGCTCCTTTTAATGCCAAATTAAAAAATTTTCCCATGCCAGGTCGAACTCGGCGCACATGTGCTTGGCACGGTGTATCCATATTAGTGGAACTTAGTCACTATGATGGGGGGCGTGAAATGATTAAGAATGGTATTTCAAAAGTTAGTGGACAGAAATTAAAAAATATCAAATAATAAATCTTGTTATTTGAGCAGAAAAAATAAAAGTTTTTGGGGTATGTTGAAGTAGGAATTGATCCTTCAGAAGACAGGAAATTGCGCCTTTTAAAGCAAAATTTTTAATTTTTCCCATGCCGGGTCGAACCATGGTCGACACGGTGCACATGTGCTTGGCACGGTGTGTCTAAATTAGTGGAATTCAGTCACTATGAGGGGGGGGGGGGGGCGGGGGAGGGGAGTGAAATGATTCAGGATGGTCAATTCAAAAGTTAGGGGACAGAAATAAAAAAAATAAAGTAATGAATCTTGTTATTTGAGCAGAAAAAATAAAACTTTCTGGGGTATGTTGAAGTAGGAATTGATCCGAAACTTTCAGAAGACAGGAAATTGCTCCTTTTAATGCCAAATTTTAAAAATTTTCCATGCCGAGCCGAACCATGGTCGGCCCAGCGCACATGTGCTTGGCACGATGTATCCAAATTAGTGAACTTTAGTCACTTGGAGGGGGGGGGGGGGGGGAGGGGAGGGGGCATAAAATGATTCTCGATGTTAAAATGATGGGATTATGTCCAGATTGGGAGGTGCCCCCCCCCCCCCCCCGATGCCCGACCCTGGTTGCAGGCCTCAACTAGACATGACCTCGAATTTTAAAGTAAAATTTAGTGATGATCGGAGAAGAGCTACGGGTTATAGGCTGTGCTGAACAAGATGTGAACAGGCTCACGGACTCACAGACTTCCACACGCGTGATGGCAATAACCTATCTTGATTTTGTCAAGTTAAGCTAAAATGAATCTTGCCACACACGACAGAAGCCTACGAAATACGCAATAAATATTTGGGGCAGAAAATGGGGCGGTGGAAGTGACATCACAGTCGCGGGGCATTGTTGGTGTCACTTGTGTTGGCAAGATAGTCTTCCTTGCTACGTCATTACCATGGTGATCCGTGGTGTTAGTGCGCGTGCACAGTGCGTGTTAATATTGTGACGTGTTTCGGGCGTCTATTTTGTTCACTGAAAAGCGTCATCTTTGTTCTTGTGGTGGCATGTGGTTACTATGCAACTGAAAGTCCCACAACAGTGAGGTCCATTCTGAAATTATGATCGATTGAATGGGAATTACCACAAACGATCCACCAGTCTCCAAATCGTACCGAAAATGACTTTATTTGGCTCGGATTTCACCACGAATTCTGGTTTCTGTCCCTGTCCCCATACAATCCGATATGGAACAATATTCGTATGAGTGTCCACGGTTACTAGTCTATTTTAATAACTTGTGACGTATTCCAATCTATTTCCTCTTACCAATACAGATGTGTGTTGTGGGCACAATTACCCTTTTTCATGTTGGTATGCGCACGTGTCTTCTTTTCTATCTCGTCTTCGATTAGCCTTTATTCCCGATGGAAAATAAAGCGTGTGCTTCAACCTTCACAAGAAATTTATATTTTTTCCTACGTCTACTAATCTATTTTAGTAACTTCCCCACCTGAACCCCCTAACTGTACGATTGATTTTCAGTTAAATAAGGACCCAGAGAGTGCAAGTCACTGACAATGGCCGAAAAGCTGCCCAATCACATTTCCCTACTTATAAGTTTACAGAGATACATTGTATTTCTTTTTCCATAAACTTCTTTAATTTCCCGAAATTCCGACTTTCACCCGTAATCGAGGGGAAACTCGCATAAACATACTGACCACACACAAAAGTGTGATTAATGGATGACTGGTAAATTATCTACCAAACTGACAATTTAGCAGTGATCCATTAATGAGACAGTAACTCTACGTTCAGATTACATAATTACCAATGTTTAGAAATCTAATATGATACGTCTAGTCGGTACGAAGTAACGTTAATGAATGACAAGCATAGCAGGGACCGATCAGGACTATTTAAAATACGCTCTAGCCTCGAAGCCTATTTTTTCAATTCATGCGCCAGATTTCAATTTACGGAGTCACACTGCTGTTTGTAACACACACTGCAAGTATGTAATAGCTCGCATCATTTTCATTTAGTACACTATAGCAAACATTAATCATCACTGTGGTTTCTGATCAAGTCTTGGCTGCCTATTTAGGCAGCCAAGACTTGATCAGAAACCACAGTGAAGATTAATGCTTGGTAATTAAGACTTGAAGTATTAACTTAAGCACTCTACAACAATGATAAATGATAATCATATATATAATACATGTAAGAGTGTCTCTCTCGATTATCCATCGAAAGAATATCAAAATATGGTCGGAGAAGTTACGCGCCAACTGAGAAGCCTATTTCTGAGATTTAAGAGCCAGGTCCTGATGTTTCAGAACCAAATACGCACTGGCGCATGCCCAGGTCGGTCCCTGAATAGAGTTAATCTCAAACAAGAGCATATCATGGGAGATAATCAAACTACTGGAAGTGTTTACTCGAGAAATACCCACATCCAGAAGCCCTTCTCACTGCATGTCGTCCACTGAGTTCTAATGTGTTATGTGTGCCTTCTGTCACATAGAACACATTGAAACTCGGGGGACGATGTGCAAGCCAAAAAGAGTTGTGTATCGATTACGGTATGTCACTGAAGTAAGGGGTGTCGATGTCTTTGTGTGAAAATATCTTGGGCAAAATGTTTCGTATTTGGAATAAATAACTGAAAATAACTCTGTACACGGGCTAAAATTAGTTATGTCAATCAAGCTATTAACCCCTGGCTCAAGCAACAAGTCCAGTTCTGTTAGGAATTCGACGGCGCCGCCGTTATGGCTTGGAACCATCCCAGCTCTCAAACTGTCCATCGTCCAATCACCTGGAATATTTCAGTTTGTCGGAAAACTGAACCTGTGGTTCGCATTTCCGACCAACTGAAATATTCCAGGCGAATGAATCTTAAAAAATGAACATCCGATTTTTTGGAGTAAACTCAAGAAATGTTTCTCATGCAAGACAGGATTTGTTTAAATCTTTGATAACATTATCATAACGAATGAATACTCGCCACAACTGAAGTTGTATGATTACGCTGCGAAGTTCCACCGATTATGTTGATACCGCGATGATTTCAAGACGAATTAAATGCTTATTAGAATACCCATAACAGTAACTCAAAGAATATGTATCTATCGTTGTGACTGAAGGGACGTTACATTGCAGTAATCTGCGCGAAAACTTCACAAAAAACTTGATAAACAAATAGCCCAGCACAGCGTTGAATTCCTTACAGACTGTTGTCGTGAATGCTTGTCTTTGTCCAAGAAGTGCGTGGTGATAATTAGCAAATAGTGCTGCTCTTCAGTGTCCACATTAACTTTAGTACGGTAATGTAGCAATTAGCAGAACCGTTAGTGTTGTTCAGATAAAAAAAAAAACCCAGTTCTAGAGACTTTTCTGTGAAGAGATCTAATCTCGTAACGTCCACAAAGAAATGCCTGTGGAAATTCAAGTCGGTTTAGATTCTATTCATCTTCATCACTCAAAGAATACCGACAAAAACGAGAAAATGTCCAGATTCTGTGGAAATAACTTAAATAATGGAAAATTCTTTAAAAAACCATCATCACATTGGTTAAAGTGTTAGGTTCCAAAGGTGACAATATCAAATTGCATATTCAATGTGTAAGTATCGGATGGGACCACAGGTTAGCAGCCGTTAACTTACTCAACCACTCCCTCAGTGAAGAGTCTGGAGTGGGAGCCACGAGGTGATGTGTGGAGCAGAATATAAGCGCTGAGGCACCTAAGGTACAGTTATAATTAAAGGCTGCAGATTGACACAGAAATTATTTGAGACCGCTGAAGCCGCAATCTTGGACTGTTGAGTGAAACGATCCCTCAGAGACTGAATAGAATTTGAGGACTAACAATCCGTGGAAGCCAGAGAGCTTAAGGTCGGTTTGCTGACGATATTGTTGGTGTGAAACTTTTGATAGTGAGCGACGACAGGCCCGTAGCCAGTTTGTTTTTGTTGTTGTTGGGGGGTGATCGCCAAATCCCGAATCTACTGAAGACTGAGATTCAAATGGAGCTCTGTGGTAGTATCAGGGGGAATATGTCAAAATTAGGATCTGAAGTATAAGTACCTTTGAACTATTGTATGTGAAATGTTACATACGAAATACATCGATAAAGTTGATAGTAGAGTTTAATTCCGGGAACGGGACTTTTCTGGTTCTCGTTTTTTAATTTTTTAAAAGCCAGTCACGATATCGGGAATTTTCCGGTCCTCGTTTCTGAATATCAGTCCCGACACCCGGAGAACCGGGAATCAAAGGTTGCGTTACGCAACCTTTAATTCCTGATTCTGGTCGATGGATTTCCCAAGTATTAGCACTGACGTTCGGAAGCTGTAAATTCCCGTTCGCTAGATTAAACCATATCTCCAATGAAAATGATGGTATTGGAAGAAACTGATATTCGCAGTAACCTCTTAAATCACTGATACCGTGGTCTATGAATTTCCCGGGTATCGTGATTCACTTTCAGAACTGGTAGCTGAAATTCCCATTCCCGGTATTAAACCTTAGTTGATAGGCATATTTCATTTTCCAGATACGTTATACCTATATATGTAATTCTGTTAATATGTGATTCCGGAACCAATTAACAGCGACGCGCTCGGTTTAACACATGGAGGTTGTAACATCAAGATCATGCAACTAGTTTCTGTGAAAATGCCTAAGCACTTTGATGCTTTTTTGTAGCCATGGTATAGGCGTTTCAAGGAAACGACAGACAAACGAGAACAGTTAGGGTTTTAAACACCCCCCCCCCCCCCCTCCCCCGATGCATCGTATTACTTGTAGCACAGCCACAGGGGGTACGATGTCAAACTTTCCAAATCACAAATGGCAAATAGTTCCTCAAACAGAATTTCAGTTTTGTGGGGGAGAGCGTTCGCACCCATCGCACATTTCCTGGCTATGCACCTGGGTGAGGGTAATTACTGCATTTTGTGACACATGGCGTGAAAGTGAATCCGATATCTAAATCGACGGGAAGGGAGGGGGGGCGGTTAGGGGCGGTGCGTCAAAATCAAACCTTGAGAATTACTGTATAATCGACGTGGCACGAGTGCCAGCGCGGAAATAGGAAGCGAGAGGCCGCAGGCTATATAGGCAGACCCATTCATACGCGTGTCGTTCTGTGTTTATTACACGCCCCCACGTCTATAACAACAGTTATTAGAAGGACACTCAGCAATTCACTTGACAACTGTCAACAAAAAAAACACACACTTTATCGCCAACCAAAATTTGCTAGGGGAACTCGTGTTACTGTTTCGTCCCCTGGGTTCCAATATGCATACTGTCTATCGCCAGCCATTCAAATTGTAATTTGTAGAAAATTCCAGTGACATTTCACTTCTATTTAAAAGTAGTCCGTCAACGATTTCCGTTCCGCACTTATTTGGAACAGATTTTCATTTTCTGCACGGTTTAGTGTTTAGCATTAAGCCCCGACTTGAAAAGTTGAAGGGGTATCTAGTGGAGACCTCCGTCCGCCCGTACCAACATTTTCCCTTGTATCTCAGCCACTGCTACTCCGATTTGAATATTTGGTGTTGTGCTAGAGCATCATGAGGGAACCATACCTGTGAAGCGTGAGTTTCTTCCACACATTTTTCCAGAGGTATGGCCCTCTTTCGAAAATTTTTGGCGGATCGGGGACATTGAATTAAGCTTTGCGTTCCCCCTCTTCACTAATTTATTTATTGATGTTGTTTAAGGTCCCATACTTCTGCACAATGTATCTGTGTTTAGGGTCACATATTTCTGCACAATGGCTAATCATGATCGCGACAGTTCTACGGGTGGGGGCAAGAAGAGAACCCGGAGAGAACCACCGAGAAACTGTCAGCTGCCCAACATACTAACTCCACACAAGCAGGGTTGGCATTGGTTGAAGGCAAGTGCACCGTCGACGTCCAGTACGCCTTAGTACACAACGCCACCATGCCCCCACGTGGCCAATGGGGGTGAAATGTCTTGCCCAAGGACACAACGCAGTTACAGCAGGTGGGATTCGAATCGAGGACCTCTCGGCTTGCAGCCTGCACCTCTACCTACTAAGCCACCGCGCAACCCTCTGCACAATGGCTAATCGTAACCACACCATGGATATAAAGTCAAGTGTAGTCAACCGTTTATACCCATATTGCCCATTTTAGAGGACTTCCACCCCAGGCATTAACCTTTGGAGAAAAGTTCTTGTAATTCTGACACGATGTCAATTTGGTCGTACCCCTTCTTTTTTGTTAGAAGGTGATATGCGACCCGAATGTGTTCCTTGTCAGCAGGTTTTGACAGTGGAACACATTCTTTTACACTGAACAGATTTTCCTCTTGTCAGACCCGATGGCAGTATTTTAATGTTGCGTCTCTTCCGAGACCTATTTTAAAACACAAATTGTTATAAAATTATATCGTTCCTGAAGGAAATCAACCTTTTTAATAAATGTTTAAAAGGTTTTAATTTTTTATTCTTTTAATCTCTCCTTTATTCAACAGGTTGATTTACACAGCACGGCATTCTTTAAACGGGTCTCATTTTTTCATTACTGAGTTCACTTCCAATCCAGAAAATAAGCCGACTGTCATCTGCAAAATGAGGTCCCCACAGGGTGAATTTAGTGATACTATCCTGCATCGCAGGGTAGCATCACTAAATTTACCCTCTGTGAACCTCAATCTGAATCAGGGCCTCAAAACTAAACAGAAAGAGGTACCTAGGGGATAAATTGGCCTACTGTATGGGATAGCATCATCAAATTCACCCTCTGGGGACCTCATTCTGCAAATGTCAGACTGCTTATTTTCAGGCTTGTTCACTACTGATTTTTATTCCGCACATTTCATCGACACGCTTTTACATTATAATTTACGTCATGGAAAATACTTTCCTATTTTATGATACATACAGTACATGGAGAGTGGGCTGTAACTAAATCACCCGTGGAGTGGAGTTATCACCCAAACTATAACTTCCAAATTTTGTATATACCGACTAAAAACACAAGCAATGTTTCAGCCAATGGACCTCTGGGTTTGGGTTTAACCCAGAGGTCCATTGGCTGAAACTTTGCTGGTGCTTATTATGCTTTGCAACAAATTTGCAATTATCGCTTGGGTGGAATCTCCACTCTGCGGGTGATTTAGTGATAATACACTCTCCACGTACTGTAGTCTTCATTGCCATGATATAGCCTTAGCTGCTGATGTGATGTAAAACACCCAAAAATAATAAATATCCCACGCATTGGTGACAGGTTCTATTTTACCACTAAAATAGAGCTTGTGTACCACAGTAAACAAGCACTGCCTCACTTCCCGGGGTTTCCACGAAGGTACACATGTCTTTAAATGTAAAACAGAATGCATAATAAAGTCTTTTAGTAGTTTGTAACATAATTTAATAACAATTGTTGATGAAAAAAAGGTAACTAAAGTAATCTAAAATACGAAAATGTAAAACAAAGATGAGTCATAATAAAATGTTATTCTAACAACATACTTTAGCCCTGAAAAACTGATCTGGTATCTTACTGAGTTTATAAAAAAAAAACTGAATCCATATATAATTTTACATGCATTCCCATACACGACCATCTGATAAGAGAACAAAATACTATAATAAGGACAGTTGATAAGGCTATAGAAAATAATTATTTCTCAGCCTTCTACAGTACATGTAGTGTGTATTATCACTACATCACCCACAGAGGGGAGATTCCCCCAAGCAAATTTGTTGCAAAGCATAACAAGCACATGCAAAGTTTCAGCCAATGGACCTCCGGGTTAAACCGGGAGGTCCATTGCCTGAAACATTGCTTCTGTTTTTTGTTGATATGTACAAAATTTAAAAGTTATAGTTTGGGTGACAACTCCACTCCTTGGGTGATTTAGTTACAATCCACTCACCATTTACTGTACATGTAGATGGAGATTTACTGGTGAGGTGGGTGAGGCTAGTGGAGAGGGTAATAGAAATAAGTGGGTCCTATTATTCATTTAGTATTTGTCTATTGGTATTTAACCAGTAGGGTGCTTAATTATTTTTCAAATGTAATTTGTAACATGACTATTTTTTCAAAGATTCTTTGGCAGTGGTGTAGCCATGGGGGGTTGAGGGGGTGGGTGGGGCAATTTCAGTCATGGTGAAGTGGCCTAATTATTGATGCCTTTCACAACTTACAAATTATGCACACAAACGTACTGAAGAGTCAAAGACATCGCATGTTTTTGTCTCGAATTTCAAACTTTTTCCCTGAAGAATTCCTCCTCCCCTCCAGCAAATGAGGGTGTCTCCTTTTTGTGCTCATCCCATCTTGTTGCTACGTGGCTCGGGTGATGCTGCGCATTCTATTATGTATCCCCCATAGTAGTTCAGCGATCTGAACGTAACGGCTATCCACCTAGGCAGGGGGGGGGGGGGGTGCTACATTCAGTTTGCTGAACTAGCCCCCCCCCCCCCCCCTTGATATCCTGGCCATGCATCTGTTCTATTGCCATCAGCAAGAGGAGCCTTGGTTTAGCAAACCTGTGGTCATAAATAATTGATTTCTTACAATTTATTGGTGAGTGCCTCTTTGCACTCTCCAAAAACTTGTAACAAAACAACTTTATATACATATTGTTTGTTCTACTGCTGAGCAAACATCAAGTTAATGTATACATTTTAAAGCCACCATAGTGGCTTTCAGCATTTTTCAATAGAGCTCTCATTTGCTCGCCATTGCTCGTTCATATCATTCACACCACATCTACATGTGACATCATTAGTAAACACTGATGTAAATATTATGAGTTGGTTTTGAAAGTAGAATTGAATTAATCTTTTCTTATACTTCATTAACTGTTTTCGATACATGAATAACAAATGACATACCAAAAAAGTGATCGTGAATAATGCCTTCATGAACTTTTGAATATAAAACTATATATTTAGGATTATGTGTTCGTCAGCATTTTAGTTTGTGAATATTCAAGGTTTTTTAAGGACTTCTGATACATTTTCCAGGACTTCAAGGCCACGAAAGACCCTCACTCAAATTCAAGGCTGTTCCTTGAACCCAAAGCCCTGTGGAAACCCTGAGACTGCGAGCTAGTCACGATCCAATAACAATTTTCTGTCCACTTTTGAGATCATAGTACAGTAGAACCTGTCTTGAGAGACCGCCCTTTGGGCCACTCAAAAGTGGTCTCTCAAGACAGGTGGTCTCTCATAACAGGTTTCAGGTTTTCTCAAGTCAGTGAATAACCAACCACAAAATTCAGAAATGGAGAAGAATGGATTTTTGTAATTACTTTGTAGTTCCTCTTTTTTATGAAGTTTTTGTAACAAATTGAAATGGACTGTTATAAAAATTATAAAAATAAATTAGTGTTGAAAATCTTCATTGAAGATTTTCAACACTAATTTATTTTTATAATTTTTATAACAGTCCATTTCAATTCGTTACAAAAAGATTTTCAACACAAATTTATTTTTATTCCTATCACATTTCAGGTATGAATGAAATTGTTTATTCAGCAATAATCTTAATCTTTTCACAGGGGTCTTATAAGAACATCTCAATCTTTAATGAGTTAGCAATTGAAACCCAGTTAAAAGCTTTTAATACTTTTAATTATGTTAGTATAACCACAATGGATTTTCCAATTCCTGAACAGGTAAAAAGCTTTTGTCATGGTTTCAGTCTTCAAAGGGGCGGTCTCTTAAGACAGGTCCATTATGGCATAAAAATACAAGTTGGTACCAGGTCACAGTGGTCTCTCAAGACAGGTGGTCTCTCAAAACAGATGGTCTCCCATAGCAGGTCCATTATAGAGTAAAACCAATCGGTGCTTGGCAGATGTGGTCTCTCAAGACAGGTGGTCTCTCAAGACAGTGGTCTCTCAAGACAGGTTTTACTGTACTGGAATGTATCAAAATTAATTTATCACCCTTGTAGTATTAACTATTAATTAATTGTGCTTAAATAATTAATCCTACTCATAAAAATAATAATTTTGGTGCCCTTTTATATTTATTCTACATTTCTTCAATTCTGATATGATTAAAAAACACCGTCGAAGCAAAGAATGAATTTAACAATACCGGTAACATGAGGTTGGAGGGCGTTTTGGTTTATTAAGGGCCCGAGAAGAACGAATAACAGCCTGAGGGTTTATTACCAGCCCAAGACGAAGTGAAGGCCCATTAACCCTTAAGCCCCCATATAGCCCCAAACCGCCACTTTTATATTGCACTGAAGCAGGTGCTCCCTTGTGTTATCTTTTTTATTACTCTTGTATGAAGACTGAATTTTCCCTGGCAGTGGTTCTACATCACTGCTGGCTGCCTGTATAGGCAGCCAGCAGTCATGTAGAACCACTGCCAAGTCATCAATAACTATGTAAGCAGAAAAAGGCCATAAATACTTAAAAATTAATCTGAGGACTTAAGGGTTAATAAGGCAGACAAAATCATGTTATTACCACAATCGGGCAGTTTGCTGTTAATGAATTTTGTTTTCATTAATGCCCGCTCCCCGCTCACTTCTGGTTGATTGAAGTCATGAATTACTGAGGTTTACCACCTCGCTAAACTCCGTTAACATACAAGAGAATGCCTGCGAAAGTGGTAATAATTTTAAATAAATTTTAACACTGTTTTTTATTTGTGCCCTGCAAGTCAACTTACAGGTCGAATTGAACCCTGAATTGAATAAGGCATAGGATTTTTAATCAAATCAAATCTCAACCCTGTTCAGCTTGTGGATACTGCACCTTCTTACTTTTAACAAAAGCTGAGCCACAGTCTGGTGCATACCACCACCATTGAATACTGCCTCTCCATATTCCAAATTTCATTTATTTAAATCCATCCACTCGGCCAGACAGACAGACAGCATGCAATCCAGTATACCAGGTGGGGGGGGGGGGGGGGGGGGGGGGGGGGGCTTATAAAAAATATTATCACTCACCACTCAAGTACTATATGCAACAACAACAGGTTGTTTTAGCAAATCAATATAAATGAAAGTGTCAATGACACTGTAGCTCAACTTGTCAAGACATGTACATGTATAGTATGTGACACAGCAATGACAAAGATCTAGGTAATGACCTGATAACAAAGGTACATATAAAGTATTGTAACAGTCTGTACATAAATACTGACCGTAGCCGGTAACAAATGTATAGGTAAAGTATTGTAAAGGTGGGTGACAGTCAGATGCTAAACTAGAAAAGAAATCTTTGAGTCCCAGAGTGGGTCTGACTGAACCCCAAAATATTTGTTCTCACAGCACAGTGATAACAAAGGCACCCCAAAACACACTCATTCCTGTCCCAAGGTGAAAACAAAGGTACCCAAGAAGTTTCGTGAAGATCAGTTCATAAATACGAGCTGTATAGAAGTTGTGACAAAAAACTGATTGGACCTAATTTCGGTACAAAATGGCCACTGGCAGCCATCTTGAATTTTGGACCGCACTCAGAAACACTCGTTCTCGTCCCAAGGTGATAACAAAGGTACCCAAGAAGTTTCGTGAAGATCGGTTGATAAATACAGCCTCTAGCCCGAGCCGTATTGACATGTGTACTTAATGTGTGTAAGTAGCACTGAAAAAATCAAAGTTCATCTAATTTGCATAATTTCTGCACGAGAAAAAAACCTGTGTTATATGTGATGTATCCCATGGTACTAAACATTCATACAAAAAATTATTCAAATCAGAGCTTTCATGTGGAAGTTCTGCGCAAAAATCTGACTGCCCCTAATTTTGAACAAAATGGCTGCCAGCGGCCATCCTGAATTTCCGACTGCACCCAAAAACACTCTTTCTCATCCCATGGTGATAACAAAGGTACCCAAGAAGTTTCGTAAAGATCGGTTCATAAATGCGGCCTCTAGCCCGAGCTGTATTGGCATTTGCACTGACAGCGCTGAAAGTAACACTAAATAAATCAAAGTTAGTCTAATTTGCATAATTTAAGCACAAGAAAAAAACCCGTATGATATGTGATGTATCTCATGGTAAACATTCATACAAAAAATTATTCAAATCAGAGCTTTCATATGGAAGTTCTGTACAAAAAACAGATTTCTGAATCGTCGGTACAAAATGGCGGCTGGCAGCCATCTTGAATTTTGGACCGCACCCAAAAACACTCGTTCTCGTCCCACCATCATAACAAAGGTACCCAAAAAGTTTCGTAAAGATCGGTTCATAAATACGGCCTCTAGCCCGAGCCATACCCAATTGTTGACGTATGGCCAGACGGACAACTGGCCATGGCATAAGCTCAAATTTGCTTCGCCAAAGTTGAGCTAAAAAGTGGAACAGCCCAAACTGGAATCCAGGTAGTGCCAAAAATGAAACCTCCTTGAACGTATCTTTTATCATCAGGTCTCCTATATAGCTCTGAGGAGTCACTTGCTTTCATTCTGAGAACATCTTGCAAGATGATTTGAAAATTTTTGAACCTGCAGGACTGGAATAGTATTGAATAAAATCACTGGAATGGTTCTGAATCAAATCAGTCAAATACAACAATAAACTAGAGATGGTCTGTCACCTGGTATACCCCCCACTGAGGCATACCGCCTAGTGTGGGTGACTGAAGAGGGGCATTCAATTTTTCTCAGTAATAAAAAATCCAATATGGCCACTTGTCGACCATTTTGAAACCGAGCAGGAAATCATTTTTGTTGATCATTGTTGATCATTTTTGTGAAGTTTCATGAAAATGTGGCTAAAAGTGGAAGTAGTTCACTCCACAAGATTACATGTGCAACGGACCGACGACGACGATGATAGACAGACAGACCGTCCGACCGACAAGTTGACTCCTATATACCCCCGATAACTTCGTTTTTAGGGGCATAAAGTCTCAAGACATGGAAAACACAGCAAGGCAATAAAATGTCCAATGAGAGGGTTAATTTTGAGTGAAGGATTGCCTGAAAATCAAAACATTTTTTTTTTGGCCTTAGCCTATCATTTATAAGTAGTCTTCCTACTTTAGGCTTCCATTCCAAGCATTAGTTACTGGGGTCTATTTTATCAATAAAGCAGAAAACAAACTATTAATTGAAAATAGAATAATTAATCATTTTTGGAATTCACTTGAAAATAATTTTCACAGTCCAATAAAAGTCTTTCCATCAGTTCCTTGAATCCTGGCCACATGTAACATGTAACCAGGTAACTCTGTGTAATCTTACAGCCTCAGTCAGTGCCTTGTGAGTGTATATTTTCATATAGTGTGTGGAATGGCAGACCATCAACTAACCGTGTGCAATGCCTATGGTTTGCCAGTGCATGTTAGCTTACCAACTTACTCTACAATGCACAGGGTTTGTCACCCTTTTCTTTCGGGTTATAAATAAGATCTTCTCTATTACGAGACTAACCCACTGGATTTCACAGCCTCAGTGAGTGTACATTTTCATGCAGTATGTGAGATGGCAGTTACCATTTTTTTATAATCAGAAAGTGTGACTAACCCTGTGCATTGCACAGGGTTAGTCAGACTTTCTGGTTATAAATTTTTTTTCATTATCAACTGAGCACTATGCCTGCGCACTGTACAGACTTAGTGTTAAGTTCATCTATATCAAATCTTTTCCCAACATAAAGGCCAAAACCAGCCAGTAATATTTGCAAAAAGTATTTAAACTCAGCTTATGACCCCTCAATGGAACGTTTTTATTCAGTAAATTCAAAAATTGAAAACATATTTGATTTTCAATTAAAAGCTTGTTAGAATTTGTTTATTACATCAGCAAACAAGCACTGCTCCACTTTCTGTGTTATCCACGGGGAACCAAAAGGCAATCAAGCAGTCAATTTTGTATTGAATTCATGATAAACAGTCTGTTGCTTGAATAAGAATGCAATTCACACAAATTCTGAAATATATACAGTACGAGGAGAGTGGATTGTAACTAAATCACCCACAGAGTGGAGTTATCACCCAGGCTATAACTTACAAATTTTGTACATATCGACAAAAAACACAAGCAATGTTTCTGCCAATGGACCTCCGGGTTTAAACCGGAGGTCCATTGGCTGAAACTTTGCTGGTGCTGGTTATGCTTGCAACCAATTTGCAATTATTGCTTGAGTGGAATCTCCACTGTGTGGGTGATTTAGTGATAATACACTCTCCATGTACTGTATCATACATTTGAGTGTAGTCAGAGGTCATGAACCACTTCATTGAGAAAACAATCCAGGTTCTTCCAGCACATTCCACAATCTCTGCCTAAAATTATTTCAATCATATCTATGTTTATATACACACCAATTAACATTTTTATTATACATGCATTTGAAATCAATAACTTGTAGAATATAACCATTTTCACAGTAGAAGACCCCGTGTTATAACAATAACTGCTAAAATACATAAAAACAGCCATACTACTACATAGGCTACTATCCCTGGACAACCATTAACACTTTGAGACAGTTATTTCCATTCTCTAAGAATGGTATGAGTGGAAATATGGCATTGGATAACTGCAAGGGACATCACCTTTATTTTTGTATTGAAATTTATACCTGCATGGCAGCATGTCACACTGATCTTTGGGAAGCTCTCTTAACCCGATGCACTCTGATGTCAAAATACCAAAGTTTTCAGCAGCAATTTTTCCCCACAATGCAACTGAGAATTTATTAAATTATATTTTGTTTGACAGAGCTCATTGAGCTCTGTCAAACAAGAGATAATTTTTTCAATTTGTCATGCAATAATGGGGTCAATGATGGGAATTTTGAAATGCTGCCAGAGTGCTAGGAGTTAAGTTTCAATGATCAATGTCAGGTAAAAGCATTATTTTAGTGAATAAAAGTGGGGGGGGGGGAGGGGCGTGGTGGCTCAGTAGGTGGAAGCGCAGGTTGCAAGCCGAGAGGTTCTCAGTTCGAATCCCACCTGCGGCAACCACGTTGTGTCCTTGGGCAAGACACTTCACCCCCATTTCCCACGTGGGGGCACAGCAGCGCTGTGTACTAAGGCGCACTGCACGTCGATAGTGCACCTGTCTTCAACCACTGCTAACTCTGCTTGTGTGGAGTTAGTATGATGGGGAGCTGACAGTTGCTCGCTGGTTCTCTCCAGGTACTCCGGCAGGGTTCATACAAACATTTGCTCACAAAGTTCAAGGGTTTTTCAAGGGCTTTTTTTTTTTCAAGGGCTACATATACTATTCAGCTTGTTGTATGAGCTCTAAAAATCTAAGATTCATGTGACATGGATCTGACTTTGGAAGTCAGGAAGTACTGGTACCCAAAGTGTGATCTGTGTTACAGTAATCTTGGTAAAACGTTCCATACTTTTTTATGTTTTTTTTAACTGAGCGACACGAGCGCAACAAACAAGTAAAATGCGAGTACACATATTTACAATGCCCAGGAAATAGCTTGGTATTCAAGGGTTTTTCAAAAAATTTCTGAAAGTTCAAGGGTTTCTCAAGGGCTAATTTCAAATTCCAGGGTTTTTCAAGAAAAAACTCATTTTCAAGGGTTTTTCAAGAGCTGTATGAACCCTGTCCGGCTTCCTCCACCCGTAAAACTGTTATGGTCATGATTAGCCATTGTTCAGAAATATGTGACCTTAAAAACACTAATAAATAAATAAATAAATAGTGAATAAAAAAAATGCAATTTTTGTAACTTGCATATATCTAAAACTTCCTGCTGGGACACCTGTTTTGTTGAACAGTAGAGCCCTGTTAATTGAATGGCCAATTTGTCAGTGAGAATTATTCAATTAACAGGATTATTCAGTTAACAGGCATTTGATCACTTTCCTGCATTCTGTACTTAAACTGAGCATTTATTCTATTATATCTTGCTTGACAGAGCTTAATGAGTTCTGTCAAACAAGATATAATACATTAAGTGCCAGCATTGGATATACTGAGGTATTTATTTATTTATTGGTGTTTAAGGTCATATAGTTATGCACAATGGCTAATCATGACTGTGACAGTTTTACGGGTGGAGGAAGCCGGAGTACCCCTAGAGAACCACCGAGCAACGATGAGCAGCTGTCAGTTCTCTTGTAACTCTGCGCCGCTGCACAGGCAGGGTTAGATTGGTTGAAGACATGCGCACCATCGACGTGCAGTATGCCTTAGTACATAGTGTCATCATGCCCCCATGTAGGCCATCGGGGTTAAGTGCCTTGCCCAAGGACACAATGCGGGAGTGCGAATCAGTCGCTGAAATGATATACTGAGGTCAAATTGGGCAATATGCAAGGTAATTCAGTGATTGACAGGGTAATTCCACGACTTATTGCAAGATTTTTTATTCAGTTAACAGGAGTCTACTCTATAACCTATATGCAAATAACAGGGTAAATTTGTAGTGAAGGTATGATAAATGGTTTTGTGTGTGGAAATTATATTAAATTAACAGGGATATTCAATCAAAAGATATCCAATTAAGTGGGCTCCACTGTATTAAAAAGTGATCAAAATCAGAAATTAAGCCTTTAGGCGTAAAATAAAATAAAAAATCTGTTTCTCATGCCCTCTCGCATGGTCCTTTTGGCTGCCGCATGCTCTCTTTTTATAACCAATTTAAACTTAAAGAAAAAATAAAAATTAAATGGTTTATGTCTGATATTTTACCCAAGTTAAAAAAATTGATGAATTTGTCCCTTGAGTGCAAGAAGGCTTTGCAATGCTTTAGCATTGCAAAGCCTTCTTGCACTCAAGGGATGAAATACACCACCACCCATACTATTCTGTACATTATGAGGCCTAAAACATGAACCAAGAACATGAACTTTTGATGGCAAAGAATTAATTACTGAAATAAAAAATAAAATAAAAAAACGCTCGCCCACATGCAATTTTACAAATAATGGCCTGAGAAACGAAGATCTACTTTTTGTAGCCTTATGGGTTAACTCCTTACACGCTACAGGCAGTTATTCCTGCCAAGTACAGGATTTCTCTTGCCACTGAAATAAGTATAATTTGTGCATATTTAATCAAATTTTCTTGTTGTAAACTGAATGGATTTTTTCACCAATGATTTCTTGTGTTAAATTTAGATCAATTTTTCATCAAATTTAGTCATGGCTGCTTCAAAGCAGCCATTACTAAATTTGATAAAAAATATCTTGAAAATACTCAGTGTGTTAACCCTTTACCCAACGTAATGGCCAAAGACGGCCAGCGCTATTCTCAAAAATCGCAAATTAATTTTAATTATTTTTTCATTTTTTGTCTCAAAAACATATGTTATGACCCCTTGTTGGAATGAGTTCGTCAAGCTCGTTCCAACGAGGGGTCATAACCTTTGTTTTTGAGACAAAAAATTAGTTATTCAAGAATTTTTTTTGCAAGTGTCGTCTGCTTTTCATGTCCGGTAAAGGGTTAACAGTTAAAGAAGAACCTGTTGTTTGCTCGAGATGGACATTAACAGATTTTTCAGTTTGCTTTTGTCCCCAAATCCAAATTTGAACCTGGTGATCGCAAAATACCTTGATTTCGGTAATTTGATATTTTCTCAACTACGGATGCTATTTTCATACTGGAATACTTCAATACTTCATTAATACCCACACTTCTGGCTTACTAGAATGCACCCCTAAATATTGAGCTTGAAAAACCCAATAATAAATCTAAATTCATGGGAGATAACCTGGTTAAAATTGTTGCAGATCAGAAATTTTGGAATATGTGTATGCCCACTTGTTAGTCCTAATGTTTGAGAAGTTTGATCAAAATTGGTTCATTAATGAAGGAGATGTTCCACACGCAAAAATCTCATGTACAAATCTATATTAAATCTTCTAAGTTGAAGGGGAGATAACCCCGTAAAAATCACCACAGATGGAAAATTTGGAAATATGTAAATGTTCACTCATTAGTGGGCATGTTTAAGAAGTTTCATTGAAATTGGTTCAATAATGCAGGAGTTGCGTACACAAGAAACACATTTGAAAATCCATAATAAATCTAAGTTCACAGAAGATAACCTAGTTAAAATTGTTGCAGATCAAACATTTTAGAATATGCGCATGTCCTTTTGTTAGTTTTGTTGGTCATAATGTTTGATGATTGATCAAAATTGGTTCATGAATGATGGAAGAGTTGCACACACAAAAATCTCATTTATTTATTTATTTATTTATTGGTGTTTAAGGTCACATATTTCTGCACAATGTCTAACCATGACCGTGACAGTTTTACGGGTGGAGGAAGCCGGAGTACCCGGAGAGAACCACCAAGCAATGGCAAGCAACTGTCAGCTCCCCAACATACCAACTCCACACAAGCAGGGTTAGCATTGGTTGAAGACAGGTGCACCATCGACGTGCAGTATGTCTTAGAACACAGCGTCACCGTGCCCCCACGTGGGCAATGGGGGGTGAAGTGTCTTGCCCAAGGACACAACGCGGTTGCCGCAGGTGGGATTCCAACCAAGGATCTCTCAGCTTGCAGCCTGCACCTCTACCAACTGAGCCACCCCCCCCCCCCCCCTCCCAAAAAAATCTCATATACAAATCTATATTAAATCTTCTAAGTTGAAGGGAAGATAACCTGGTAAAAATCATCACAGATGGAAATTTTGGAAATATGCACATGTTCACTCACTTGTTGCCATATTTAAGAAGAAATGGGTTCAATAATGTAGGAGGAGTTGTACACACAAGAATCTCATTTGAGAGTCCATAATAAATATAAGTTTAGGGGAGATAACCTGTTAAGACTGTCACAGATGAAAATTTTTAGAATATGCACATATTCACTTTCTAATCTTAATGTTTGAGACATTTGAGCAACATCAGTTAAAAAATGTTGGTGCAGTTTCTTACAACAATGTTCAGATGGACAGACATACATATGGACGTACAGGGTGTCGACTATATAGTCCTACTCTCCAAAGTGGTGGTATAATAAGAGCATGGATTATATGAATGGGTTTGATGCGACTCATTTTTGTTTTTCATTGAACACAATGAAAATAATCAATGCATTATACCCGACTGAGCTTGAAGGCAACATCTTTTGCCTTCACAAACTGCAGCCACAATAATTGTTGGCTTGTTCTAAATTCATCTTTCTAACAAAACGATTCATCAATCCTCATTCAAAATATTTTGTAAGTGACATCAAACCTTATTCAAAATATTTTGTAAGCGAGTATCTCATATTTTAAATCAATATTAAGTGAGATTAACCCTTTACCCAACGAATCGCCCGCATCTGCCTGCGTAATATGCAAATTCAGCAGCTGAAAAAATATTATTTTTTCAAAAGTTTTCAACAAAACCATATCATGTGATCCCTTTTTGGAACGAGCTCACCGAGCTCGTTCCAAAGAGGGGTCACATGATATGGTTTTCTTGAAATTTTTTGAAAAAATTTAAAAAATATTTAAAATAATAAATTTTGAAATTGTTTGCATTGCTTAAAGGATTAACTAATGTTAGTTTGAAAATTAGTTTGAAAAATATTATTTTTTGAAAATTTTCAACAAATCCATATCATGTGACCCCTCTTTGGAACGAGATCGTCGAGCTCGCTCCAAAGAGGGGTCACATGATATGGTTTTGTTGAAAATTTTTGAAAAAATTTAAAAAATGATATTTAAAATAATAAATTTTGAAATTGTCTGCATTGCTTAAAGGGTTAACTAATGATAGTTTGAAAATTAGTTTGCATAAAAGTGAAAAATTTTCAATTTTATCAATGTTCAATGGTGTAATCATCGCGAAAAAACCCATTGTGTGATATGATTCTGACTGTGTATTATCATAAATGATGTCACTCAGTTCATAAATTGAGCCAATCAAATGCTTCAATCAACAAAAGAAGAGAGAATTCCCTGCAAATTTTCTACGAAAAGCAATGCTGCAGTTCTGTTGGCCAGGAACATCCACTGTGCATATTAATCCTCTCAAGTTCTTGTTCCTTTGCATGTTTTGAATTGAAAACAATGAACCCATGTAATAGAAAAAAACAAACAAACATAAGGCCCCACAAAGCAGATCATCTGTTTCTCAGGCTATTTTTTGTAAAACTGCATGCAGGCGGGTGGTTTTTTATTTCGTTTTTTATTATTTCTTTGCCACCAAAAGTTCATATTCTTGGTTTGTTTTATGTTTTAGGCCACATAATCAACAAAATAGCATGGGTGGTGGTGTATTTTGGCCCTTCAGTGGAAGAAGGCTTTGCAATGCTAAAGCATCGCAAATTCTTCTTGCACTAAAGGGGCAAATTTATAAATTCTATTAACATGGATTAAATATTTTTACTTTTTCAAGTTTGCATTGGTTATGAAAAGAGAGCATGCGGCAGCCAAAAGGACAATATGGGAGGGCCTGAGAAACAGATTTTTAACTTTTTTAGGCCTAATGTGTTATGGAATATTTTAAGACCAAATACTGAACAAAATCCACATTTTTATTAGAGAAAAATACTGATACTGACACAGACCTCAAAATTTCAATACTGCCCTATTTGTTTTGCAACAAAAAAATAAAAACGTGAATTCAGTAGCTTTCTATGCTTCATTATGTTAGTAATTATTAATTTTTTCTAAGGGCATATAACTGCTCACTTCAGGATACCACATGCGAATCAAATTTCTGTTTGAATGGAGACTGAGATTGTGAAACATTTGGTGGTCTGAATTTGGAAAAATCATGCTCAAATGCCATTGGGAAAAGGTTCAACAACCAGCCCTTGTAGGCACCCAAAGGAATCCCCGAGTGGGGTGCCACATGTCAGTCATACATCATGATGCAATGCATCATCGAAAGAGTGCAGTGGTGAGTTGGAGCTGAGCACAAGTATTCCTCTTTTGTCAGTGCATTCCAGGGGCTACCCCAAGGAAGTGTTTGGAAGAGTAAAGTCAGTATGCCCCCCCCCCCCCCCACCCCCACACTCTCCCCCATGGCTGCTTTGCACTTAGCCACAATCTTTTCCAGCCAATCAATTCTCACAATTTCTACAGACTCACTCAAAATTTGGAAAAGGGAACCCTATTTATAAATAAACACACACAGGAGACCCAGACAGGAGCTACAACAGCGTGTATGTGATACAGTATAATTCATGATAACACATGGGCAGTCACTACCCCTGGTGTACCAAAGGTAGTGGCTGCCTATGTGTTATCGCAAATCATGCTGTACCCTCTTGTGTCACTGTTTGTGAAATGAAAGTGTCACTGGCACTGTAGCTCAACTTGTTTAAGACATGTACATGTATAGTATGTGACACAGCAATGACAAACATCTAGGTAATGACCTGATAACAAAGGTACATGTAAAGTATTGTAACGGTCTGTACATAAATGCTGACCGTAGCCTGTAACAAATATATAGGTAAAGTATTGTAAAGGTGGGGTGACAGTTAGATGCTAAACTGGAAAAGAAATCTTTGAGTCCCAGAGTGGGTCTGACTGAACCCAAAAATATTTGTTCTCATAGCACAGTGATAACAAAGGCATCCCAAAACACTCGTTCCTGTCACAAGGTGATAACAAAGGTACCCCAAGAAGTTTCATGTAGATCGGTTCATAAATAGACTCTAGCCCGAGCTGTATTGACATGTGCACTTACTGTGTATAAGTAGCACTGAACAAATCAAAGTTCATCTAATTTGCATAATTTCTGCATGAGAAAAAACACCTGTATTATATGTGATGTATTCCATGTTACTAAACATTCCTACAAAAATTTATTCAAAACAGAACTTTCATACAGAAGTTCTGTACAAAAAACTGATTGCACTAATTTTGGTACAAAATGGCTGCTGGCAGCCATATTGAATTTTGGACCGCACCCAAAAACACTTGTTCTCGTCCCACGGTGATAACAAAGGTACCCAAGAAGTTTCTTTAAAATCAGTTCATAAATACGGCCTCTAGTCTGAGCCGTATAGAAGTTGTGTACAAAAAACTGATTGGACCTAATTTAGGTACAAAATGGCCACTGGCAACCATCTTGAATTTTGGACCACACCCAGAAACACCCGTTCTCGTCCCAAGGTGATAACAAAGGTACCCAAGAAGTTTTGTGAAGATCAGCCTCTAGCGCGAGCCGTATTGACACGTGCACTTACTGTGTATAAGTAGCACTGAATAAATCAAAATTCATCTAATTTGCATAATTTCTGCCCGAGAAAAAAAACCCGTATTATATGTTATGTATTCCATGTTACTAAACATTCATACTAAAATTTATTCAAATCAGAACTTTCATACAGAAGTTCTGTACGAAAAACTGATTGCACTAATTTTGGTACAAAATGCCTGCCGGCAGCCATCTTGAACTTTGGACCGCACCCAAAAACACTCGTTCTCGTCCCAAGGTGATAACAAAGGTACCCAAGAAGTTTCGTGAAGATCGGTTCATAAATACAGCCTCCAGCCCAGCCATATTGACATGTGCACTTACAGTGTATAAGTAGCACTGAATAAATCAAAGTTCATCTAATTTGGATAATTTCTGCACGAGAAAAAAACCTGTATTATATGTGATGTATTCCATGTTACTAAACATTCCTACAAAAATTTATTCAAATCAGTACTTTCATACAGAAGTTCTGTACAAAAAAACTGATTGCACTAATTTTGGTACAAAATGGCTGCTGGAGGCCATCCTGAATTTCGGACTGCACCCCCAACACTCGTTCTCATCCCTCGTTGACAACAAAGGTACCCAAGAAGTTTTGTAAAGATCGGTTCATAAATTCAGCCTCTAGCCTGAGCCGTATAGAAGTTGTGTACAAAAAACTGACTAGACTTAATTTCGGTACAAAATGGCCACTGGCAGCCATCTCAAATTTTGGCCTGCACCTAGATACAATGGTTCCCGTCCCAAGGTGATAACAAAGGTACCCAAGAAGTTTCGTGAAGATCGGTTCATAAATACAGCCTCTAGCCTGAGCCATATAGAAGTTGTGTACAAAAAACTGATTGGACCTAATTTCGGTACAAAATGGCCACTGGCAGCCATTTCAAATTTTGAACCGCACCCCGAAACACTCGTTCTCATCCCAAGGTGATAACAAAGGTACCCAAGAAGTTTTGTGAAGATCGGTTCATAAATACTGCCTCTAGCCCAAGCCGTATTGAAATGTGCACTTACTGTGTATAAGTAGCACTGAATAAATCAAAGTTCATCTAATTTGCATAATTTCTGCACGAGAAAAAAACCTGTATTATATGTGATGTATTCCATGTTACTAAACATTCATACAAAAATTTATTCAAATCAGAACTTTCATACAGAAGTTCTGTACAAAAAACTGATTGCACTAACTAAAGTACAAAATGGCTGCTGGTGGCCATCTTGAATTTCGGAATGCACCCAAAACCACTCGTTCTCGTCCCATGGTGATAACAAAGGTACTCAAGAAGTTTTGTAAAGATCGGTTCATAAATACGGCCTCTAGCCCGAGCCGTATTGGCATTTGCAGTTACAGTGCTGAAAGTAACACTACATAGATCAAAGTTAGTCTAATTGGCATAATTTATGCACGAGAAAAAAACCTGTATTATATGTGATGTATCCCATGGTACTAAACATTCACACAAAAAATTATTCAAATCAGCGCTTTCATATGGAAGTTCTGTGCAAAAATCTGATTGCACCTAATTTTGTACAAAATGGCTGCCAGAGGCCATCTTGAATTTCAGACCGGACCCAAAAACACTCGTTCTCATCCCACAGTGATAACAAAGGTACCCATGAAGTTTCGTAAAGATCGGTTCATAAATACGGCCTCTAGCCCGAGCCGTATTGGCATTTGCACTTACAGCGCTGAAAATAACACTAAATAAATCAAAGTTAGTCTAATTTGCATAATTTACGCATGAGAAAAAACCCGTATTATATGTGATGTATCCCATGGTACTAAACATTCATTCAATAAATTATTCAAATTAGAGCTTTCATATGGAAGTTCTGCACAAAAATCGGATTGCACCTAATTTTGTACAAAATGGCTGCCAGCGGCCGTCTTCAATTTCGGACAGCACCCCAAAACACTTGTTTTCGTCCCACGGTGATAACAAAGGTACTCAAGAAGTTTCGTAAAGATCGGTTCATAAATACGACCTCTAGCCCGAGCCGTATTGAATTGTTGAAGGACAGATGGACGACTGACCCTGGCATAAGCTCAAATTTGACTTACGTCAAAGTTGAGCTAAAAAAAATGAGTTGCAAAAATAGTGGAGGAACAGGGGGAGTACCCCTCCCTCCCATCTCCCAAGCCTGCCTTTGCATACAAATACGAGAAATATAACATGCCGCTTTCTGCAGTCACCTTATTTATCAATACATATTGAACATCCAGACATACATAGAAACATAACCTAGAACTCTTCACAAATAAAACAAAACAATTCAACAACATGTACAGTTAAAACTAAAAGTCCTGTCCTGAAATATGCACAAATAGCACGTCGATATGCGCGTTAATCTACGAGATATGACCATAGTAAGGCTATCAAATTCTGTAATTATGGCCTGTGCACAAGCAATGTTTCAGCCAATGGACCTCCGGGTAACCCGGAGGTCCATTGGCAGAAACATTGCCTATGTTTGTTATGAGTAACCAGGAGAACCTGCCGTGCTTTGGATGCCATTCGATATGGCTATTGCACGCAATGCATACGCGCAATTAAGTCTAGATAAGCACACAGTTCGTGACAGGACTTCTACTTTTAACTGTAACCAAAGGTGCATTTTTAGAATAAAACTAAAGCATCTCTAGGTAGATATAAGACAAGTAGAGATAGTGCTTTCTGCAACTAATTTACTCAGTTATACAGTGTCACAAAAACACAAACACTTAATAACACTTTACTTACCAATAAAAGAATGAAACTTTACAAACACTGGATTCCTGTTCTAGAATCAGTAGTCAACTCAAGTTGTTTCCGAGGTATTCCCGCTATTTTTTTAACTGGTAGAGTGCTGAATTACTTTTAGTTGTCAAAATCTGTTCACAAGCCTTTGCCTTGTAACAATTTATTGGAGAGTTACAAGAAAATTCCCTAAAAACTAAATAATTATCTTCAAAGATAATATACTATTCAAATAAAGTAGGGGATATCCAAACTGATGTTGATATTTTCGGAAAATGGTATTGGGTACGCGTGATTGGACACATCAATGTTACCAAATATAGTGTGGATCATGAATGTCACCAGTCCACGAAAACTTTGTGCAGGATTTTCGCATGTGCACTGCGTTAATATCTGTGGGGTACATTTTGAAATATTTATTTGTACTGGACGGGCTTTTTCAGAGGTCTCATCATTCTTTTCTTGGTATAAACTCGTTCATCAATAGTTTGTGGTCAAAACATTAACTTTAGAGGTATGCAAAGACTGACAAGTGACGAACATTTACATGCCATTGACATGTTGGAAGCTGGCAACAGACAGACTGCAGTGGCTCAAATTCTCAACGTTACTCAATCGGTGATTAGCAGGTTGTGGTCACGCTACCGTCAAACAGGCAATGTTAATGACAGATGTCGGTCAGGTGGTCCAAGGGCGACAACTGCTAACCAGGATCGTTTCATCAGATCCACATCATTACGTAACCACCATCAAAGTGCCTCAGAAATTGGACAGCAGCTTCACCGAGTGACAGATGTGCGAGTCAGTGGTCAGACTATCCGTAATTGCCTACACAGCTGGAATTTGCATGCTCAACGACCTCGAATAATTCCACGTTTGACTGAACGTCACATCACAGCAAGGCATAATTGGTGTGGAGAATGACGGTGTTGGGATAATCATCGGTGGAGCAACGTCATGTTTTCTGATGAATTGAGGTTCACTCTCGACTTCCACCTACCAATGTCGAGGAGTTGCTGCTGCACAGCAGGAAAAATGGAATAAAATCAGTCAAGCTGATATTGGACATTTGGTGAGGAGTATGCCACGTCGGATCCACACTTATCTCGTGAAACGAAGAGGATTTACAAGGTATTGGGGTCTTGGACTGAATGTGGTAAATTCTCTTACTGACCGTCCATGTCTTCTACAACAAAGTGTGTGGAATGTGTGCTTATCAGACACCCAACTCTCGATGAAATTATTCACCAAATGTCAAAGTGCAATGCCCCAACTCCCTTTTTGAAGATAATATAAATATATTTCTTCAAATATCTCACTTTTATCAAATATCCCCTACTTTTTTGGAATAGTATATGAAACACATCCACACAGTTTCAAGCCCTTGAGTTGCAATACCTGCACTTGAGAGTGAAGCTAAAATATGGGCTTCCAATACTCCACCAGTTAAGAGTTTTCTTTTCAAGGAGTTTGAGATGACAAATTCAAGAATTTTCAAGGTTGTACTGGAGAAAACAGGGGAGCTATCCTCTGAGAGATATACATAGCTACATGAACATTTAAGCTGATTTAAGCTGAAGGAATCTGTACTCATTGAAACCCACTGCTGACAACTTTCATTGTTTCAACATCACTGCCATGAGCAATAAATGTGCTATCCCATTGTCCACGCCATGTTTTTGACAATTCATCTAGCTAAGCAACTAGGGTCCTGCGAATATTCGAGATTCGATTCGATATCGATACCATACGTATGCTTCGAGATCGATCCCGAACCAGGCTTAGGATTCGATTTTTTCGAATCTCTCGTACTAACTTCAATTTGTTACTTTTCCAACCAAAATAGGATAAAACTGTCATTAGAAAATTCATTCATGTAGGCTAAATTCCTATTTATTTGAGTAACTGACAATGTTTAATTGTTAGGTAAGGTGTGAATTTGGCCCAGAACATTATCCATAGTTTTGGTTTTTGAAGGCTTAACTTGTTACTATTCACGTTCTTAAGAACGTGAATAGTAACAAGTTAAGCCTTCAAAAACTAAAACTATGGACAATAGACCTAGCTGTTTCAGCGACGGTGCTACAGAGAATATTTAGTCATTGGTGTTTAAGGTGTTCACTCCGTTGCATAGGGTCATCACAGTGTTCCGTAACTTCCGTTTGATGCAATATGAAATAACTTGTCTGTTAAGATTCGATTCGGGATTCGATTCGATGTCGATATCAGAAACTCGATTCGATTCGAGATTCGATTCGAAAAGAAATTTGTGATTCGCAGATCCCTATAAGCAACCACAATTTCCATAAACTTTTGCATTGCAACTCCCAAGTACCGCTACTTTCAATTCTTGTACTTCCTGTTTCTAGAGTGTTTACCAATAACTGTCATGCAATTACAAGCGACCAATGACTTGAAATCACAAGCATTAAATGGCGATAAGTTTTCTGAATTGACAGGCTTCTTTGATCCCGAGTGGAAAACCTTCAATCAGAATGAGGCATGCAGTTTCAATCAACCTCTTAAACACTATTCTTGCATCCATGTGTTGGGCTCTATTCTGTACATCCAGTATCTCCCTCCCTCCCCCTCCTCCCCCCCCCCCCCCACACACACACCGAAGGACTGGAATTATAACAGTACTTTCTCTACACCCACTGTTCATGTTGCCGTGTGCCAATGCTACTAAAATATTTCATTTGGCTGTTTGACAGAATAAATGCAAAGTTTATCTCTAGAATACAGGAACGTGACACAATCACTGTTAATTGAATACTCCTGTTTAATTGAATAATTTTCAAGGACACAATGCGGGAGTCCAAATCGATCACTCAGATGGTCACTCATCCAATGATTAACCAGGCTCGATGTTGCTGAACTTTGGTGATCTGACAAGAACTGGCTACCGCAATGCTACCGCACCCCCATTTGGCATTAAAATCTTTCATTTGACACCTAAAAAATTCATTTGGCACCAAACAAAAATTTCAATTGGCACTAAAAGATTTCCAAGAGATGGCTTATATAAGCTCAGGAGACAGCTTATATAAGCTAAGTGCTTTCTGCCAAATCCTCTCCATTGATATTGTCAGCTATTTCTATATGTCTTGCCATAATGCATACCTTACTATTATAAATTCTGTACAGTTAATGTAATATTATCAATCTCTTGTATGTATTATATCATGTTCAATTCTGAATAAATATTGTTTAAACTAAATGATTTCAGGCCAGCATGAACACTTTTCCCACGTTGTTTTGATTCAATACATTTACTTACAGTATATGCATCATCATGTTTTAAATAATTCACAGTTAGTATTCCAAAAAACAATACACAGATACAGTACGTAAGGTGTGATTACACAAAACCATGATGAATGTATAAGACAATACAAAGAAACTGATTTGACGGGAGTGTTTACTTTCAGTTTCTTCTCAAATATCACATACTGTTTTCTTCATTCAACAGTACCTCTATGATCAAACAGTTTACATTTTCAACTTTGATTTACCCCTAAGTGATAAAATTGTTTCATTTTGTTTTGCTTTAACCCTCCAGTCCCCATACAACCACAAACTGCCCCTTTTTATATTACTCTGAAAACGTCCAAAGTGTATTACTTGACTTGCAGGATACTTTTATTTTCACTGTGAATTTACATCATTGTTGGCTGTCTCTACAGGCAACCAACAATAATACAGAATCACTGTTAAGTCATCTGCTGCTGTGTTCATGTCTATTAACATAATAATTTTTTTATTAGGCCCCACAAAGTAGATGTTTGGTTTCTCAGGCCATTTTATGTAAAATTACACACAGACAGTTTTTTATTTTTTTTTATTTTTTAATTATTTCTTTGCCATCAAATGTTCATGTTCTTGGTTTGTTCATGTTTTAGGCCTCATAATCTACAAAATAGCATGGGTGGTAGTGTATTTTGTCCCTTGAAAGCAAAAAGGCTTATTGCACTTAAGGAACAAATTTATCAATTTTATTAACTTGGGTAAAATATCAGACATAAACCATTTAATTTTAATTTTTTTTTAACCCTTTACCCAACGAATCGCCCGCATCTGCCCGCGTAATATGCAAATTCAGCAATTGAAAAAAAATTATTTTTCAAAAAATTTCAGCAAAACCATATCATGTGACCCCTTGTTGGAACGAGCTTGTCGAGCTCGTTCCAACGAGGGGTCACATGATATGGTTTTGTTAAAATTTTTTGAAAAATTTGAAAAAAAGATATTTAAAATAATAAATTTTGATATCGCCTGCGTTAGGTAAAGGGTTAAGTTTGCATTGGTTATAAAAAGAGTATGCAGCAGCCAAAAGGACTGGGGCCTGAGAAACAGATTTTTAACTTTTTGAGGCCTTAACATAAAGTTAATCTGAGGACCTAAGGATTAAGACAGAGATTTAATGTAAAGAGGGTTTTTAGAGTTCGATAATACACTCAGGTTCGACCCAAGGTATTCTGCTAGATAATGCTTGCGTATATTTCAGTGGATAAATCTCACTACAAATTTCCACCCCAAGTATCAACTTTGGCCTACACCTGATCCCTACCCCCATCATGATCATTTTATAAACTTACAGATTTACAGTAACTGGCAAGGCAGTGGTTTGAACCCAAGCTGAGAAAGTTTTCATCAGCACCAACTGCCTAGCATAACTATAGCGACCATGAACATCACACACACCACTTGGTCACCAACAGACCCTAAAAAGGAAATGCTTGTAACCAAGGATATACTGGACCAGTACAGAACCAGGGTTCCCCCAGGTTAAAATCTTTGAAATTCAAGGCCATTCCAGGCCATTTCTCGGCAATTTTTGTGGATTTTCAAGCCCCCCATTTATGAAATTCAAGGCTTTTCAAGGCCAAGGCTGGCAAAGTACCCTAAATTATCAGATAACGACTAGAAACTTTCTCTTATATTTCCCTTTGTTGGTAATTCTAACACTTGACATCATTTCTTGGAAAACTCTTTCTGAAAGCTATCCAAGCAATGATATCAGTGATTAGAATTAGTGAGCCCGAGAAAGACATTTTCTTGTGTTTATCCTACAACTGCAGTGTAATTACCCGGTGGCACAATAGCTAGGTCTCTTGTACATGTACCGCTATTCTAACTGAATACTTACTGAATGCAAATGAATTGATGTCATCCTTTCTCCCAATGAGTAAACTACATGTTACATGTAAATGACACATTTCGTAACCCACAATGTCTCCGGAAATGTCATTTGAAAAGCAAAATGTAATTCTGTTGTGGGGAAATGTACCTTCCAACAAGCTTGGATTAAATCAACTGCATACTATAACTGGTTACTGCCTGTTCCAGTTGAACGGTATTCAGCTAAATGCAGTAAGTGTCAAAAAGTTTTTAATGTTTCATACATGGGCGAATCATTCTTAAAATTGCACATGTTAACATTTGAGGTGAATAAGACAATAACACTTTCATTTGGAAATCCAAACTCGGAATCCACTGTGATGGTGACTGCCCGTGCCAGGACTTTAAGATGACATTGTGGCAAATTCATCAGACATACATGCTTCGGAAATACTTAAATAGTTCAACTGAACAATCATCCATTTGTAATATTTTCAATATGAATAAATTATCCACGCACGTGCGCTCAGCATTCGACCAGGCAGAATTTACAATAAATCTTCCCATTGGCTTAAATATACACCATTGTGCTCGCCCACATCAATAGCAACCATTCATAATGCTTGATTCAAAGGATTTCAGTGTCACATCACTGCAAAGTTCTATCAATAATGCACGCATTGGCAGTGTCGTAAATACTCCAAAATATGACCGGATTAATAAACCACACAGTTACATTTGCTGTAAATGCCATAAAATATGTTTGGATTAAATTATGCATCACAAAATTCTCAGATTTTCCAGGCTTTTCAAGGCTCCCATTGGAAATCCAAGGCTTTCAAGGCCTTGAATGACCTTTTGATGAATTCCAGGCTTTTCCAGGTTTTCAAGGCCCCTGCAGGAACCCTGAGAACACTAGTGCTCAAACGACTAGTGAATTACAAAGACAACTAGTCAATACCCAAAAGTCAAGTCGACTTCGACTAGTCATTGGTGATAACTTGTCTCCTTATAACAATGTTGGTGTTCGATAGAGTGCTGAAGGTCCAAATTTAGCTTCACTTGGGCATTCATATACAGCAACTTACTGGAACATTATTCTGTTAATGTGCTTCTAATTATGCTAAGAGTGAAATTATATAGTCTTATTTAATTTGCCTTGTTGCGATTTATGGGAGAGTGCCTACAGGCACTCTCCCATAAATTGCAACAAGGCAAATTAATAACATATCCTGATAGCCCAAAATAATTCAGCACTCTACTAGTACCAGTTAAAACAAACTACTGTCATTACTATTAGATGGCAATAGATGTATACACTGATTACCCAATATTGCTGTTCAAACTGTCTGATAGTGGCACAGAAGGGATACCATTTACCTAAAAGCTTGAACTCCTCCGACTAGTCGACTGCACAATTGAGAGTCGACTACTGGTTTGCCCAGGGTGGACATCGACTAGTCGACTAATCGTTTGAGTACTACAGAACACACAGAATACTCAATGAATTATTGATATCAGAAAATTGCAGAACTTAATTCAACATACTTCACTTAACAGTTTGATACTTTTGTACGTCTAATGATGTGCGAAATCAAACAGCGCGTTGGTACTTTGGGGTCATTTATTTTGTTATTATTTTTCAATTTTCTTAAAATTTTAATTTCTATTTTTTCCGGAATAATGCTCAGTGACAACCGTTAAGCCAAACGTTATAACAGCTTAAAATACTAATATAAGGCCTTAAAAAATAAAAAATCTGTTTCTCAAGCCCTCCCGCATGGTTCTTTTGGCTGCCGCATGCTCTCTTTTTATAACCAATTAAACTTAAAAAAAATAAAAATTAAATGGTTTATGTCTGATATTTTACCCAAGTTAAAAAAATTGATGAATTTGTCCCTTGAGTGCAAGAAGGCTTTGCAATGCTTTAGCATTGCAAAGCCTTCTTACACTCAAGGGATGAAATACACCACCACCCATGCTATTCTGTAGATTATGAGGCCTAAAACTTGAACCAAGAACATGAACTTTTGATGGCAAAGAAGTAATTACTGAAATAAAAAATAAAATAAAAAACCGCTCGCACGCATGCAATTTCACAAATAATGGCATGAGAAACAGAAGATCTACTTTGTGTGGCCTAATCCTACTGTCAAGACTTCTTAACTGATTGAGTACTAGAAGCCACTATCAGGGCTTTAAAAAATGAGGATACACTTTCCTTGCTTATATTTTATATTCAGTCAAACACAAATAATATTTTGTTTATATAAATTTGTTTTATTACAAATTATCGAAGAGTGCCTATGGGCACTCTTCAATAAATTGTAATAAAACAAGTTTTGAATAACAAATTCAGACCACCAAAAATAATCTATCCCTCCAACCAGTTAGTCACTAATATGAAAAATAACTTGTTACTTGTACTTTCCAACGTTTGACATGCATTTTGAAAAACATTGAAGAAACTGAATTCCCAGTGACATTTGAACATCAGGATAATTAAAGTCTCAAAGGGTTAACTGAAAATCAGTGAGAGCTTATCTTTTGATCAAATTTCCTGAGTGCTGAAGAATAAAAAAAAGCACGCTGAATTTTATAGTAACTAGCAAAGTGGGGGATCAAACTATTGCCAAATTTGCTTTGGCACCAACCACCTAGCGAAAATACACTTTCCATGCACACCACTCATCCACAAACAGCTCATAAAAAGGGAATGCTAGTTAACCGATACAGAACAGAACAAAACATATGGAACACTAAATGAATTACAGTAGAACCCTGTTAATTGAATAACCACTTTGTAGCAAAAATTATTCAATTAACAGGAGTATTCAGTTTAGAGGAATTTGTCACTGTGCTGTATTCTAGAGATAAACTGAGCATTTATTCTATTATATCATGTTTTACAGAGCTCATGGATAGACTAAATGCATGTAATGAATGTGCTGAGGCCAAGATTGTCTATAAACAGGTAGAATTTTCAGGGTATTTTCATGACATATAGCAAGATTTTTCATTCCAATTAACAGGAGTTTACTCTATATATAACACATATGCATTTAATAGGGCAAATTTGCACTGAAAGTATGGTAAATGGTTTGGTGTTTGAAAATTACATTCAATTAGAAGAGTTATTAAATTAAGAGATATACAATTAAGTGGGCTTCACTGTGTTAGTATCAGAAGATTGCATCACTTAATTCAACATTCTACACTTAACTAGAAATCAGCAAGAGCTTCTCTCTTTATAAAATTTCTCGAGCGTTGAAGAATCAACAAAGGATGCTGAATTTTATTGTAACTGGCATAGCGGGGATTCGAACCCATGACAAGAGACTTACAGCCTAAAAAATGAAATTTCAAGGAAATGGTGTCTCTGGAGAGAAGTCAGTGACTTCTTCATGATGTTTGGGAATATCATAATCCCTGATGGGTACGGGTGTGGGATGGGAAAATCTCACCTAAGGGCAAGATATTTGGGCCAGACACGAGGCTTGCCGAGTGTTTGGCCCAAATATCTTGTCCTGAGGGTGAGATTTTCCCATCCCACACCCATCAGGGATTATTTTTCTCCCCCCACCATACAGCGGTAATGTTGGCCAGAGGTAATCGGCGGTCACGTGCTGATATAATCAACTCATTTGGTATTCGTTGTTTTGAAAAACTAATGACACCATCGGAAAGAGCATGCAAAAGTTACGTATATACCAAAGGTATATACCATGAAATCAATTAGGAATGGTGGCATCTTGGGGTTTAACAAGTTTTAGAGCATCAAACTTTGATCACACAGCATTCTGATGATGTCAATATGAATTAGTTGGTAGCAAAAAACTGATACGATATGCATAACGTCATAATAATGTTATAAATGTATAACGTCACGTGGGTGGGGTGGGATACATCTGTCTCTCCCTGCTATCTCACCCTGGCCAGACTAATGTTACACATGCAGTGGGGGGAGAAAAACAAATCTGTTCACAACATATTATTTTGGGTTTTACAAGACATTTCCAACACAATGAGGACACTAAGCAAAGTTTGTGGATGTTGCTCAAGGGTTTGCCTGATTAATGATAAGTGAAGAAACCAACACAATACATGTACAGTAAAACCTGTCTTGTGAGACCACTGTCTTGAGAGGCCACCTGTCTTGAGAGACCACATCTACCAGGCACTGATTGGTTTTACTCTATAATGGACCTGCTATGGGAGACCACCTGTCTTGAGAGACCACCTGTCTTGAGAGACCACTGTGACCTGGTACCAACTTGTATTTTTATGCCATAATGGACCTGTCTTGAGAGACCACCCCTTTGAAGACTGAAACCATGACAAAAACGTTTTACCTGTTCTAGAATTGGAAAATCAATTGTGGTTATACTAACATAATTAAAAGTATTAAAAGCTCTTAATTGGATTTCAATTCCTAACTCATTACAGATTGAGATGTTTTTATAAGACCCCTGTGAAAAGATTAGGATTATTGCTGAATAAACAATTTCATACATACAATAAATTTGTGTTGAAAATCTTTTTGTAACAAATTGAAATGGACTGTTATAAAAATTATAAAAATAAATTAGTGTTGAAACTCTTCATTGAAGATTTTCAACACTAATTTATTTTTATAATTTTTATAACAGTCCATTTCAATTTGTTACAAAAACTTCATAAAATAGAACAACTACAAAGTAATTACAAAAATCCATTCTTCTCCATTTCTGAATTTTGTGGTTGGTTATTCACTGACTTGAGAAAACCTGAAACCTGTTATGAGAGACCACCTGTCTTGAGAGACCACTTTTGTGTGGCCCAAAGGGCGGTCTCTCAAGACAGGTTCTACTGTACATCCCAAACACCTCTCATATTTCCCAAAGAGGCACTGAGTGAGGAACACTCCCCTTGGCAACTGACGCCAAACCTGGCAAGCAGTTATTGGTCTATTTCACTCAATTTGTACGTCACAAACAAAGCAAAATATTTATTGCAACTTCCCAACAAATTCATCTGAGCTCAATCAACTTCTAGCCTCTGATTTCTTCAAAGATCGTCTTCGTCCTGTGAGCTCAGAAATTCTCGACTCAATTTTATATTTGACTGTCTGAAGAATAGTTTTCAGCTCAATCTGAAAATAAAATAAAAAGCAATTGCCTGAGAATCACTTATCGTATATGTCCGTGTATAAGTCACACTTTTTTACATGAAATGTTATGTCAAAATCATGGGTGCGTCTTATACATGGGTACGACTTGTTTCAGAGAATTTTCAGGGCACTGACTTCTTTGGACAAACGTTGTTCCTACCGTTTATCAATTGTATAACAGACAGTACAATCGTGTGGTTTTGACTGAGTGCAGATTCACCAAAATTATTTTCTTTTTATTTTATTTCAGTTTAAATTCTTCAGAAAATAAATTGTCAATAAAATATTATGTGTGTTTTCTGTTACTTTTATCCATAAATGATAATAAAGAAGTATTCTATTTAGTTGTTGTTGTTCAATCGGCCCATGTGTTTACATCAGTGCGTGTACCGGAAATCAACAGGTTTGTGGGGCCAATATGGATGAAACCGTAAAAAATACAAAATCATCAAAATAACAATGAAAAAATAAATAATAACACATTAAATGTATGCCAGCAATACCTGAAGAGAAGTATTTATTTATTCCATGAACTCCAATTCACTGATGTGTAATGTCCGGTTATAAATCACACACACATGCACCAGGTAAAGTTAGTTTCAATAGCACCAACAATGCTTAAGTGGGACAACAATTTGAAAACAATTTGCGCTGTAACCTGTGCATTTGTTGTATTTTTATTGGTTTTTCCAGAACGTTCTCATGTTCTGGAAAAACCAACTTAATCACAACAACTGTGCAGGTTACAGCGCAAATGGCGCTCTGATTCTGAAACTGTGAAGTTTCAGTCACAAACGAGCGTTGGATTTTCTTGACAGGGATGAAGACATTGGGGTGAGAAACAAACAACGAAAAACAAATAAATGCGAGTATTTTTTAAATCTTTAATAATAATTTTTCCTTTATTCTTTTATCTTATTCACTACGTGGTAACTCGTGAAAACTTACCTATTTCTCTTGCATCCCAAATTGGCAAAACGTAACTTGCAACTAATTCTTTTTGACTGCATATATTTAAAAATGGGGGTGCGACTTATACATGCTCTTTAGGCAAAAGGGAGGAATTCCAAGTGTGAGTTTGGGGTGCGACTTATACACGGACATATACGGTAACTCTTAGAAGCCGGGGAATCAGAATGAATTTATTGGACATGACATACCGCAAAAAACTTACAGCAAAGCAGGTGCTTCTAGTCAAGTGTTGTCTGCCTATACAGGCAGACAACACTTGACTAGAAGCACCTGCTCAGTGTTTAGGTCTCCCTCAGCCCAAAGATAGCCGAACCATCACAGCCAGATTACCTACCATATTACATCCCAGGCAAGAAAACTTGATTTCCGGCTTGTAAGAGTTAATAAACTCTCAATTGAGTTACAGTATTTTTTTTACATCAACAACATTGGATTCTCATAAAAATTTTTTTAAACAATTTATAGTTCATGAAAAACTTGTGTATCACTGTATAACATTGACAATAGGGCCCGGCGAACATTCAAGGTTTGATTTGGTTTTGAATCTGTTCACCGATTTGATTCAAGCCATCTCAAATATTCAAAACAATTCGAATTCCAGAGAGTTTTTTTTACAGAACTAGACTGACCATATCCAATCTACAGTAGAGTCACTGCGGACTGGTCATAATCCATGCATGGGTAGTGATGTCCACTCGTGCATTTACCAAGTACAGTAGAATCCTCTTAATTGAATATCCATTTTGCCAGTGAAAATTATTCAATTAACAGGAGTATACAATTAACAGGGATTTGGTCAGTTTCCTGTGTTCTGGAGGTAAACTGAGCATTTATTCTATTATATCTTGTTTGACAGAGCTCATAGAGCTCTGTCAAACAAGATATAAGAGAATAAATGCCTGTATTGGATGTAGTGAGGCCAAAAAGGTAGATAAATAAGGGGAATTTGGTGTGTGTCACAGTACTTTTTTCGACCTATTATAAAAATTTATATACAATTAACAGGAGTTTACTCTACAACCCATATGCAATTAACAAATCAAATTTGTATTGAAGGTATGGTAAATGGTTTTGTGTTTGAAAATTATATTCAATTAACAGGGATATACAATTAAGAGATATCCATTAAGTGGGCTCCACTGTAATAAAAATCATCAGCAAAATTTTAATTAATTTAGCAATGGGTTGTACCCAGTGTTTCATTAATTTAAAATTTTGATGATTATTCCTATAATTAGTGTTTGGAATCCAATATTATTGAATCCTTGGAAATAAGTGACCAGTCCAGTTGTACTGTACCTGGGTGCAATAGTGAAGATTGTGCTACATCTAGTTTTCACAATATATCGCCCCTTGGTTGGAACAAGGTACCATCTGCAATGCTGTAGCAGCATTGCAGATGGGGCCTTGTTCTACACAAGGGACAACATATTGCTTTTCCCTCGACTACCTTGGCAGGGACCGACCTGGGCATGCGCCAGTGCGTATTTGGTTCTGAAACATCAGGACCTGGCTCTTAAATCTCAGAAATAGGCTTCTCAGTTGGTGTGTAACTTCTCAGATCATATTTTGATATTCTTTTGATGGATAATCGAGAGAGACACTCTTACATGTATTATATATATGATTATCATTTATCATTGTTGTAGAGTGCTTAAGTTAATACTTCAAGTCTTAATTACCAAGCATTAATCTTCACTGTGGTTTCTGATCAAGTCTTGGCTGCCTAAACAGGCAGCCAAGACTTGATCAGAAACCACAATGAAGATTAATGTTTGCTATAGTGTACTAAATGAAAATGATGAGAGCTATTACATACTTGCAGTGTGTGTTACAAACAGCAGTGTGACTCCGTAAATTGAAATCTGGCACATGAATTGAAAAAATAGGCTCCGAGGCTAGAGCGTATTTTAAATAGTCCTGATTGGTCCCTGCCTTGGTGATACCTGGTCAATTTGCAATTGAATCTAGTCTCATTGCTAAGATAAATGCAGAATGTGTTGTCATCACCAGAATATTGAGAATACAAAATGTCAAAACTCATTGTGGTTGTGATGCACTCAAAGTGGCAGCCTCTACTTTGAATGTCACTGGGCCAAACCCTATCCTATACGGTTCTAATATTAATGAAAGTACATCGGACATCGGGCCCAAGCACTGACACTTGCAGACATTTCTACACATGATACCATTGGCTGGCATATGAATAAATTATTCCTTTCAGAAACAAGTGACAGGTCCATGTACTCATATTTGTGGTTCGATGGTGCAAAATAGCCCAGTACACATACTGACACTAGGTTCACATGGGCCATAGAAAGCACTAGTATGATAACCATAGTACCATTACAATTGGGAAGTGGATTCAATTTGAGATTTGATTTGGTATCGAACCTTTTGCATGATTCGATTTGAGATTCAAGATCATGATTCAACGGACCATAATTGACAAAATGTTTTATGCAATCATGCAGCGACATCAGGGAATAATGCAGAAAACTCATTATTCATCACCTATAGTAGCACTGTGCAAGCATGTGTTTGTGCATGAGAGTGCATGTTTTTCGAATGACACAATCATGTTTTAGAGGAATTTAGAATGATGGTTTCTGATCCCCTGCCAGGAGCTGAACCTTTGACAACGCCACCTGGAAATCAGGAGTCCAACACCTAAACCACTAGACCATTGAACATCGTCTAAGAAAACGATGACTGGAATCTAACATTTTAGATGAAGTTCCCATGATTACTTCCAGCAGCCGCATGGAAGTGCACGAGTTGGCTACAGTATGCCAAAAGTGCTGCGGTTGGCCTCAGACAAAGACTGGTAAGAGCGTGTGTTTTTCAAATGATAAAATCATGTCTAGAGGAATTTACAATGTTGATTTCTAATCCCCTGCCGGGAGATGAACCCTCGACAACCCTGCCTGTCAATCAGGAGTCCTATACCTAAACCATTTGATCATTGCACACCGTCAAAAACGATTGCTGTAATCTAGCATTTTAGATGCAGATCTCATGCTTACTTTGTTCTTATTACTTTCCAAAGTGTGATTTACTGGGATTTCTGGGTTTGATTATAAACTATAACTTCACAAGTGAATTATGCAATGAACAATCGGGTGATGTATCCGTGCGCGCAAACGAAGATGCTTTGCTGTGGGTGTAATGGGAACTTCACTGTTTTTTAACCCTTTACCTAACATGAAAAGCAGATGACATTTGCAAAAAAAATTCTTGAATAACTATTATTTTAATTTTTTGTCTCAAAAACATAGGTTATGACCCCTCATTGGAACAAGCTCGACAAGCTCGTTCCAATGAGGGGTTATAACCTATGTTTTAGAGACAAAAAATGAAAAAATCATGAAAGTTAAAAAATTTATAGTAATTTCTATATTTTTTATACTTACCAATGACCCAGACATAGCTGGTGCTAACTCTTAAAATATAGGGCCAAACACAAATTTTGCCCCCCAATCCCCAAAATTTGCATCTAAAACCAAAGAAAACATGTCCTGAAAGGCCCTCCACACTTCGCCTCTACTGCGCATGCGCAGTGTCAAGGACGTTCCAAAATTGGCGCCATTAATCATTCTAAAAACCATTGCCTGGTAAGCGCTATGTACTCAGCGGGGAGGCAAGAGTTCCCAACTCCTGGGAGGGCCATCCCCGTCTGGGTCATTGGTAAGTATAAAAAATATAGAAATTACTATAAATTTTTTAACATTTTTATACTGTACCAATGACCCAGACATAGCTGAATAGTAAAAAGGCTGGAGGGCCCAGGACATAGAGCAAAATGGAATACGCTCAATAATATAAAATAGAGTCATCCCCTGTAGGGAAAAAGAAGTAATAGGCCTTACATGTATCTTTCTTATTTATGATAAATTAGAAAGATACAACACCTTCCAAAATTGAGCTTCATACATCCATGTACTCTATTAATATCCAATATAATCCTTATACTAATAATTTTTAAAGTAAGCCAATAAATAAAGTAAGTCTAGAGAATAGAGACTCTTATACTCCTAAAAGTGTCTGAGGATTGCATAATCATGTCCGTTGACATATGCAATAATCAAAAGCTATACTTTAAAAACTAAGACTTGAATGAATTTTAAAAACCTAAACTTCTCACTAAACAACCATCCCACTAACAGCTCAGAATTACTAACTCCGGAGGAGGTATCCCCTTGTTTTCATAGTAAAACAGGTGACCCAAGGGAACACCCTCCCCCCCCCCCCTTTTTCTTGCCCTGGGTCAAATAGCCCAGAGCGAAGAGGGCAGCAGAACGGAGACACTGCCGAAACAGACAGCCTACCTAGCTATAGTAGCAACTGTTAAGTGAATGACATTCTGAGCAGTAGATAATAGACCTAACAATAGAGGCCTCCAGAAATGGACTCGATATTTCTGAGATAAAAATTCATGAATGTGGATGGCTGAGCGCAATGAGCGGCCTTCAAAAATCTATAATAGCGACACTATTAATGTAAGCCCAAGATGTAGAAGAACTCTTACTCCATGAGCCGAAATCTTAAGCACAACTGCTAAGTCAATGATATACCACAAGCAGTACCGATAGTTAATAGAATCCATTAACAATAGAATGGAGCGTAACGTCCTTCTACTAGGCATCAAAGACAGAAGAAGCTTACGCCCATAGTAATAAACAGATATCTGTTTATAAATACATAAACTCTACCCGGAAAGAGTAAAGGCCTATGCCCGTACGAAGACGGAAGGACCTTAAAAACAATAGGTTCCGGATATTAGGAGCCTAATTCTTATGCAAAAATCCAACCTAAATAGTAACGGAAGTAGTGATTCCGAAACTACAAAAGTGAAAATCATCCATCGATAGTGCATGAAACTCACTGACTCTACAGTAAAAGAGAAACCAACAGAATTACTGTCTAAAAGGTCAGAATTTGAAAACTACTGTTTCCAGAGGCTCAAATGATTACTTAGCTAAATAAGAACCGAAGTTAAAATCCATATAGGAATTTAATCTAAAGATTCTAAGTCTATTTATCAAAAAGTTACTAACTGACTTAGATAAAGAGACATAAGACTCCATTGTAAACTATCGTAGAGTGCATAGGTATGAGGTAACATAACCCTATAACCTTAATAATAACAGGCTGCAGTAGATCTTGTGAAACAAGTATACTAAAAAATTGCAATGAGTAGTATGGAGGGATCAACAATATGAACATAATGATCCCTACACCAACGACGGAAGAGCCTCCACTTTAGCCGCATAGAATAGCGAAGAAGAGGATCTCCTATAGTAAGAAATCGCGTCCAAAGCTCGTCCAGTACAATACTTACAATGCAATACAGACCACACAACGGAATACATGAAGGTTGCGACCTTGCGGGTTGTGATAAAGATGACACGATTACCCAGTGAAAAAAGATCCTCACATTGAGGAAGATTTCACGTTAAAACCCACAGTAGACAACAGAGTAAATTACCCATGATCTCTGCGAAGATAGAGATGCTATCAACAGAAATGTATTGTGGTTGTTTATCTTAGCAATACCTGCTGAAACAACAGCGCCGAAGGATACGCGTATCCTATCATTCCGTCCTATAGATCAATAGAGCGTTAACAACATTAGCTCAGAGATCTGGACAACCAACACATACGTCTGCAATTTATTAGCAAGCTGTGTCGTAAATAAATCATCATTGGGCGCTCCCATAGATAGCAAATCTGATTGAATACTTGTTTGTTGAGAGTCCATTCTGACAGCAACAAGCGACCCGTAAGTGAACGGGAGTCCGGTAAAACAATCAGACGACCCGGAATATGACGGACCAAAACAGAACTTGGTGTACTATAACCAACAGACGGATTCTTTCCATTAAATTGAATAACGGAAACGAAAGAGTGCCTCCCTGGTTCCGGAGATACGCCACTACTGTCGAATTAAAGGACAGGATTTGGGCATGCGTTTCTGAATAATGTTCATGCAATGACATAAAGCAAGCCTAAAAAACATTATTCCGCGGAAGAAAATTGGTTGCTAAGAGACTGCGGAACCCAAAGACCCTGGCACTTCGAATCCGTTGGGATCAGTATTATATCCCAATCTGTTTGACTGGCAACCGTCATAACAGCCACACTCGGGTCCGGCAACTGCGGTGGCACTCTCTGAGTCAACCACCGAATGTTTGCCCCAGTCTGAATCTCTTGTAACACTAGATAGACAAGAGAACGTGTAAATCGAGCAATTCATGGATTGCCGAAAAGTTGCCGTCAAAGAGAAGCTCCTCCGAGAACGAAGCGACTCTGAGAGAGTTCTTAACCTTACTATCCACGCGTGTGGATGTAGCTAGGGCTGCGTCACGTCTAACCAACTCCAATCAGCCACTGAAGGGCGGAGTTATACGTGAACAAACTACTGCCATCAAAAGAAATTACATTGAGAATAATATCCCGTAAATCTTTTCTTGAAGACGTAATGATAACGCCTCAGTAAGGCGGATTACGTATGATAAAGCGTCTAAGTTAAGTCTACTATACATCATGTCGTTTCCAACATTGAAGTTGGAAAAGACATAAACGGCGAAAAAGAATATTTCCAGTCTTTAACCACACCGTCTAGACGCATATGAACTCTCGGTATGCCCTGCTCTGCCAAAATAAACTACTCGTATAAATGATAAAACGGCAGAAATGAGCAACGCGGACAAGAAACTAAACTATCATGCTTGGTAGCAGGCTTGAATGTATATATAGCGTCAAAAAATAAAACACATGTTGTAATGACATTATTGGACTGCGTCGGTAAGTCAGGGACAATGTCCCTGAACCGATCGAAAAATCCGAGTCCAATGACGCTATAAGTCTCTTATCCAAGATCGCAGCAATGAAGTCCGAAATAACAATCACTGGAAGATAATGCCAGAAGATATGAAAGGCAGCTTCCGATACTACTAAAGGGAAAACTCGAAATCTTTCGAATCCCTTTCGCCATCCTGTCGGACCCTATAAAGCGTTCGGTCGTCCGTACCTGATGCAACCGCGGACCGCACCGACCCAGCGCCGTCGGATAATTCCTGATTCGACCAAGAAACTGTCAATTGCTGGGATGCTGCGAAACAACTGTGCTAACTCAGATAGCACATCCGTCACTGAGGCCTGAGGAGAAGCGGTCCTACAATGCATTGCCGCTGGAAGCTCCGTGATCGTTACCCCGTGCATACTACCAATATGCGAGCGAACGGAGTGTATAGGCCTCATGTCCCTTGGCTACTGGATGGCGCGACCTATTCGCCGTGGAATCACTGAATGACGAAACTGATCGGATACTTGAGGTCACGTAGCCAATGTGCGGTCGTGTGCCCTGCTGTGAGGATGAGGAAGCATTAAGGACAGTCTCTCGGACTGTCAATATAACGGAGCGTCCCGACCGACAGACATATGCTCCGAATGTAAAATATCTGAACCACAACATGCGGTCCCCTATGTTGTTGGACGAGAGAGGGACCTCTCTCGCTCACAGCCCGGACGGACCTGGACAAGCCAGGAACCGGACTAACAGGCTTCCTCCGATCTGTCCTCAATCTGCCGTCAGTGGGTGAGTACTAAAGTAATTAAAGTGCTCGCATCACCCAAATCTCCTTCCTAGACCGCAACGGACGAACCCGGCAGCCGAACCATTCGATGAATGTACGCTACACCGGGTGAGCTAGCGAATGTCACTCCGTAGGCGATAGACATATTCCATGAGCACTTATTGCCGCTAGCTCTTCATTAACTATGACGACAGAGGCACACTTTTGAAAGACATCTTCGTAACTTTGCGAACAAGAAACCAGAAATGCTTGGTTATAGCAAGCATAAAATAATAATATATATAGCGTCGTTCAATAATTCGAAAGTTTGTGTGACATTATTGGACTATGTCGGAACTGAGGGACGATGTCCCTGAACCGAACCAAAAATTTCTAAGTCCACCGACGCTATCAGTTTCTTATCCGGCATCGCAGCATTCTGGTCCGACGAAAGAAGCTGTAGAAGACCAAGTCAGATGACATACACAACAGCATATGTTGTTCCGAAAGGGAAAGCTCGAAATCCTCCAAATCCCTTTCGGTATCCCGTCAGACCGGATGAAATTTTCGGACGTCCGTACCCGCTTCCGCGGAGCGTCCCGACCCAGCATCGTCGGATAAAAAATATGCGACAGATTCAGTTGATGCTGGGATGCTGCGATAAACTGTGCTATTTAGGAAAGCACGTCCGTTCCCGAGGCCTGTGCAGTAGCGGTCTTACGATGCATTGCCGCCGGAAGCTCTGTGTACGTTGACTCCCGCACACTTCCTATGCGAACGTCCGGAGTCTGCAGGCCTCGTGTCCCTGGCTACCGGATGGTGTGACCTGGTCGCCGATGAATCTCTGACTGGCGAAGCTGACTGGATATCCGTGGTCACGTAGCCAAGAGCGGTTGTGTGCGCAACTATGAGAATGAGGAAGCCTTATTGACAGTCTACTCCGGACTGACTATATGTCGGAGCGTCCCGAGCGATGGACGTATGCTCCGAATGCGAAACATTTGTACCACAACATCTGGGGCCAGATGTTGTTGAACGAGAGAGGGGCCTCTCTCGCTTGCCGTCCGGATGGACCGGAACGAGCTATGAACCGGACTAAAAGGCTTCCTCCGTTCTCCCTCCGATCCGCCGTCACTGGGTGTGCATTAGGTTGATTTATAGAGCTCGCATCACCCCAAAATTCCTTCTAGACCGCAACGGACGAACCCGGCTGCCGAACCATTTGGTGAATGGACGCTACACCGGGCGAGCTAGCGGACGTCAAAGGCCGTCGAACCTACTTGGGTCCTCTTAGGCAATTGGCGTATTTACATGAGCACTTTTCCGCTAGCCCTTCATTAATTGTGACGACGGAGGCACACTGTTGGAAGACATCACAGATACATCACCCTAATCTTGATCGTCTGAAATAGAAATTGATAAAGTAGAGTGACCCTGCGGGGAAAGGACCGCAGTGTCCAATTCCCCAATAACATACCGTGACATACGCTTCCCATATTGTCATCGAAATCATACGATACAGAACAGAAGTTAATGCGAGTACACTGACCACATATAGAATGATTATAAAGTCAGAGGAAGACTTCCTCTTATTACAATTGATCAATATCCTTTCAATGTGAAAAGAAAACAAGTCCTGGTACTCGCACTAACCCCTGGCAATCAAAATACATAATAATAATATGATCCATTAATATAGAAAAAATAATTGAAATCAAAATATTTTGAAAAAATATTTTTTCAGAACAGCCCAAGTTTCTGAAAAGTAACGTTGAGCCCCAATGGATCCCAAGCCTAAGTGTGGACAAAAATTTTAAAAATATTTTAAACAATTTATTCAACACTTACGAACAATAATAATGTATCTAGTTATGATTAAAATAACATCAATATATTATTTTCCAGAAATCCCCCCCTCACACAGAGGGCTGTTGTAAATGTAAACAATAAGTGTAAAAACACTAAAATAAGACTCCAGGCACCCAGGTCCGAAATCAGTTACCAAAAACACACTATCTGATGCAAAACAGAGACTGCCAGGGAAGAAACTGCAGAACATCAGATGGTAGATGCAGAACACAATGCCTAACCACCCGTAGGTGAAGACGTAAACATGGGGAAAAGAACAGAATTCATTCTGTTATTCAGCTAAAACTCCCAAGAAAATTTAGTAATAATAATTACAAAAACTATGCCAAAAGCATGGGAGAATAGCAAGGGGGGACTTAAAGGACAGGGAGAGAGGAAAACACTTAAAAAACAGTGTAACTAAATAATCAGAATGACAACAAAATGGCTACTGCCTCGAAAATAGGTAACTTAACATAATTTCATTAAACAATTTTAAGTTACAGCCCTGATAATATTCTGTCACACATTTTTTCCTCTCCTCCTTCTCTATCCTCCTCAGAATCACCATTTCACTAATATTTATGTGTCTGGCATCATTTAAACTGAGATTTACAAGCACAAAGATCAGTCAGATGTTAACTGATGAAGGGCCAAACTTAGAATGATTAATGGCGCCAATTTCGGAACGTCCTTGACACTGCGCATGCGCAGTAGAGGCGAAGTGTGGAGGGCCTTTCAGGACATGTTTTCTTTGGTTTTAGATGCAAATTTTGTGGATTGGGGGGCAAAATTTGTGTTTGGCCCTATATTTTAAGAGTTAGCACCAGCTATGTCTGGGTCATTGGTACAGTATAAAAATATTAATTGGCGATTTTTGAGAATAGCGCTGGCCGGTTTTGACCGTTACGTTAGGTAAAGGGTTAAATGATATAATTATCGTTAATAATGAAAAGTAATAAACAGAGTAATCGCTTGACTGGACTGGTTACATGAAATAATTCATTCGAGGCGAGGGACTATACTGTAATACACTCGTGCGTAGAATCTAACATTTTAGATGAAGTTCTCATGATTACTTCGGGCAGCTGCATGGAAGTGCAGAATGAGTTAACTACAGTATGCCAAAAGTGCTGAGGTTGTCTTCAAACGAAGACTGGCACAGGCCTGTGTGTGTTTTTCAAATGTGACAATCATGTTTTATAGGAATTTAGAATGTTGGTTTCTGATCCCGTGCTGGGAGTCGAACCCTCTGCAACACCACCTCGTAATCAGGAGTCCAACACCTAAACCACTAGAACAATGAACATCGCCTAAAAACATTATTGCTGGAATCTAGCTTTTCCAATGAAGTTCTCATTACTTGGTTCATCTTCCTTTTGGTAGCAGCTTGGAAGTGTGCAATGAGCTGGCTACACTACAAAATCATGTTTTAGAGGAATGTAGAATGTTGGTTTCTGATCCCCTGACGGGAGCTCATGTTTGAGAGGAATTTAGAATGTTGGTTTCTAATCTCCTGCTGGGAGCGCATGTTTTAGAGGAATTTAGAATGTAGGTTTCTGATCCTCTGCCAGGAATTCTCATTTTTGATCCCCGGCCAGGAATCGAACCATTGTAATCCTGCCTGTCAATCAGGAATCCAACACATAGCCTACTGGATCACTGCACACCATCAAAATGTGATGGTGTGCAGTGGTTCAGTAGGCTATGTGTTGAGTGGTGTGCAGTGGTCCAGTAAGCTCGGTGTTGAGTGGTGTGCGGTGGTCCAGTAGGCTAGGTGTTGAGTGGTGTGCAGTGGTGCAGTAGGCTAGGTGTTGAGTGGTGTGCAGTGGTCCAGTAGGCTAGGTGTTGTTCTTATTACTTGGTCCACAGTCCTTATGGCAGCTACATGAAAGTGTGAAAAATGCTGGCTACAGTATGACAGGGAGCTGGCAGCTGCTCGTCGTTGCTCGGTGGTTCTCTCCAGGAACCCCGGCTTCTTCCACCCATAAAACTGTCACGGCCATGATTAGCCATTGTGCATAAGTATGTGACCTTAAACACCAATAAATAAATAATAAATAATAACAGTATGACAAAAGTGCTGTGGTTGGCCTCAGACAAACACTGGCACATGCCTACGTGTGTTTACTGAAGGACACAATCAAGTTTTCAAAGAATTTGGAATGTTGATTTCTGATCCCCGGCCAGGAATCAAAGTCGGAAATCCTGCCTCGCAATCAGGAGTTTGACACCTAAACTACTGGACCACTGCACACCGTCAAAAAACGATGGCTGAAATATGGCTTATTAGATGATGTTCTCATGATTACTTGATCCACTTTCTTTACAGCAGCTACATGAAAGTGTGAAATGCACTGGCTACAGTACGACGAAAGTGCTGTGTTTTGCCTCAGACGAAGAAGGGCATGGGCCTGTTTGTGGGTATCAAAGGGCACAATCATGTTTCCAAAGAATTTGGAATATTGATTTTTAATCCCCGGCCGTGAATTGAATCGTTGGCAATCCCACCTCAGAATCAGGAATTCGAAACCTAAACTTCTGGATCATTGCACACCGTCAAGAAACGATGGTTGGAATATGGCTCATTAGATAATGTTCTCATGATTATTTGGTCCACTTTCCTTACGGCTGTTACACGAAAGTGTGAAACTACAGTACAACAAAAGTGCTGTGGTTGGCCTCAGAGAATGTCACAGGCCTATGGGTGGATATTGAAGGACACATCAAAAAACAGTGGATGGAATCTAGCTTATTAGATAATGTTCTCATGATTACTCATTGAGCTCTGCCAAACAAAGTATAGTTGGTTAAATTTGCAACTGTATTATGGGAAGTTTTCACCATAATCTAAAATCCAATTGAATTTGCTGGATGTGCTTAGGGCTGTCACAATTTTTCAATTTAGGAATCGATTAATCGTCAAATAATCGATGATAATCGATTGATCGTACCTAGATGACCCCCATCTCCTTCTCTTTGAAGTCGATAAAAATGAAGCTGAAGTCAGTTGACCTACCTCAAGTAAACAACGAGGACGCTCCTCTTTTAGTTACATTCAAAGCTTTGATGTTCTGAACTTTTGAACCGTCAGTGTATTAATCAAGACCGGTTGTTCGCAACTGCCGACCAGTCTTCATTATTACACTGACGGTTCAAAAGTTCAGAACATCAAAGCTTTGATGAATGTACCTGAAAGACAAATGCTTCCAATAGCTTCTTGGGGTTTAACATCGATGTTCTTAACTCTTTACCTTTCGAACAATAGTTTTTTCAACATATTTTCTTTTAATTATTAAATGTCTAAAACGGGATATAATTTACCGATTATTCGACAACGAAAAATACTAATCGATTTTGCTCTGACCGATCAACAATCGATTAATTGTGACAGCCCTAGATGAGCTGCCTTCAATGAATGGCCATGATTTGTCAGAAAATTAGAAGAAAAAAGTTAAAAAAATTTATAGTAATTTATATATTTTTTATACTTACCAATGACCCAGACTTAGCTGGTGCTAACTCCAACAAAACCAGGGCCAAACACAAATTTTGCCCCCCAATCCCCAAAATTTGCATCCAAAACAAAAAGAAATCATGTCCTAAAGGACCTCCATAGTACGCCTCTACTGCGCATACGCAGTGACGCAGTCGTCCCGAAATTGGCGCCAATTATCATTCTTACTGGCAGTGCCTGGTCAGCGCTATGTACTCAGCGGGGAGGCAAGAGTTCCCAACTCCAGGGAGGGCCATCCCCGTCTGGGTCATTGGTAAGTATAAAAAATATATAAATTACTATAAATTTTTTAACATTTTTATACTGTACCAATGACCCAGACATAGCTGAATAGTAAACAGGCTGGAGGGCCTAGGACATAGAGGAAAATCCAATAAGCTCAACTATATAGTAAAGAGGTAACCCCTTAAGGAGAAAAGGAGTATTAGGCTTTACATGTATCTTTCTTATTTAATATTAAATTAGAAAGATACACTACCCTTAATAATTGAGCACAATAACATTCATGTTCTCTATTAACATCCAGTATAACCCTTATACTAATTATTTTTAAAGCAAGCCAATAAATAAAGTAGTCCAGAGAATTGAGACTCTTTATAATCATTTAAAAGTGTCCGAGTATTGTATATTAAAGCCCGTTTGACACTTGACATATACAAATGCTTCACACCGAGCTACACTTTAAAAATAAGACATGAATGAAATTAAACATTAATATTACACTTTAAAACCATCCCGGAAGCGACTCAGAAATACTGACTTGGAGGAGGCATTCCCTTGCTTTTCACTATAAAGCAGGTGACCTAAGGGAACACCCGCCCCCCCCCCCCCCCCCCCCCCCCTTCCCCTTGCCCTGGGTCAAATCGCCCAGAGCGAAGAGGGCAGCCGGACGGAGTCACTGCCGGAACAGAAAGCCTGCATAACTATAGTTGCAACTGTTTAGTGGACGACATTCTGAGCAACAGATAACGGACCTAAACAATGCAGGTCTCCAGAAATGGACTCAATATTTCTGAGATAAAAATTCGTAAATGTGGATGGCTGAGACCAATAAGCAGCCTTCATTAAATCTGTAATAGCAACATTATTAGCATAAGCCCAGGAAGTAGAAAGAGCTCTTACTTCATGAGCAGAAATCTTAAGCACAGACTGCTGAGAAGAAGATAAATCTTCATAAGCAGTACGGATAGTTAACTGAATCCATCTAGCAATAGAATGGACTGAAATGTCCTTTCTATTAGGCATCAAAGACAGAAAGAAACGTTTCCGTCCCTTTCTGATAAACTGAGATCTCTGTTTATAGATACGTAGTGCTCTAACAGGACAGAGTAAAGGCCTACGCCCGTCTGAAGACGGAAGAGCCTTAATAACAATAGGTTCCGGATATTTATTAGGAGCCTGATTCTTAGCTAAAAAACCCACATTAGTAGTGAAGGTGATAGTGTTCCCAACACTACGATAATGAGAATCATCCACCGATAGTGCATGAAGCTCACTGACTCTTCTGGCAGAAGAGAAAGCTAAGAGAAAAGCTGTCTTATAAGATAAGAATTTGAAATCTACTGTCCCAAGAGGTTCAAATGGCTTTTCCTTCAATTTAAGGAGAACCCAAGCTAAATTCCACTTAGGAATTAATCTAAGAGTTCTGGGTCTATTTATCGAAAAGTTTCTAACCAACTTCGATAAAGAGACATTAGATCCAATTTGTAAACTATCATGATGTGCATAGGTATCAGATAACATAGATCTATAACCCTTTATAGTAACAGGCTGCAGTTTGATTTCGTCAAACAAGTATACTAGAAAGTTTGCAATGTCTGGTATAGAGGGATCAAATATATCTACAGAATGATCCCTACACCAACGACGAAAAACCTTCCACTTAGCCGCATAGTTTAGCGAAGAGGAGGTCCTCCTACAGTTAGAAATCGCGTCCACTGCTCGTCCTGTAAAGTGCTTGCCATGCAAGAAGGACCGCACAACGGAAAAACGTGAAGGTTGAGACCTTGCGGGTTGTGATGGAGTTGGCGCGATTTCCCCTGCAAAAGAAGATCCTCTCGTGGAGGAAGCTTCCGCGGTAGGTCCCACAACAGACACCTGAGTAGATTTATCCACGGTCTCTGTGGCGACAGAGATGCTACCAACAGAATCTTGCATTGAGATTGTTTTATCTTTAGCAATACTTGTTGAATTAACGGCGCTGGAGGATACGCATATCCTATCATTCCGTCCCAAGGGATCGACAGAGCGTCTACTGCAAATGCTCTTGGATCCGGACACGGAGACACATACGTCTGCAACTGATTGTTGAGATGTGTCGCAAATAAGTCTATCATTGGCCGTTCCCATTGGTAGCAAATCTGATTGAATACTTGTTTGTTGAGAGTCCACTCCGACGGCAACAAGCGACCCTTTCGTGAAAGGGAGTCTGCTAGCACATTCAGACGACCCGGTATGTGACGGACCGAAAGAAGAACGTGATGTTCTAACGCAAACAGAAGGATTCTTTCCGTTAGATTGAACAACGGAACTGAATGAGTGCCTCCCTGATTCCGTATATACGCCACTACTGTCGTATTGTCGGATAGGATTTGGACATGAGCATCGTGAATAATGTCCATCCAGTGACGTAACGCAAGCCAAATTGACATCATTTCCTTGATGTTTATGTGCTTGCACAGGAATTGCGGATCCCAAAGACCCTGGCATCTCGAATCCGTTGGGATTAATGATGCACCCCAACCTGTTTGACTGGCATCCGTCATAACGGTAAAACTCGGATCCGGCAACTGCAGCGGAACTCCTTGAGTTAACCACTGAATGTTTGCCCAAGTCTGAATCTCTTGTTTCACTTGATCTGACAAGAGAACGTCTACATCGAGCGAATGAATTTTCACACTCCAATTCTGAGTCAGGAAAATTTGAAGAGGACGTGTGCGTAGCCGCCCCATCGGAATGAGATCCGCGGCGGCTCCGCACAGACCTATCAGTCTCATAAATTCTCTCGCCGTGACTTTGTCTGCGTGCAGACAATAGCGAGCGTAACAACTGACTAATTTCGCTCTGGTTAACGGCAGACGAACGAGATTGTTGTGCGTCTCGAAGCTCATTCCCAGATGAGTGAATGACTTGGACGGCACCAGATCCGACTTCTCCTCGTTTACTATAAAACCGAGACGTCGGAGCAATAGAAGAAGATTCTGAACATCGTTCTGAAGCGTTAACTCGTTGCCGTACCTCTGAAGAATGTCGTCCAGGTAGGCCGACGTTACCGCAGACGAATGAGCTCGGAAGTAGATCATTACCGAGTTCATTACCCGAGTGAAAGCCCAGGGTGCTAGATTCAATCCGAAGCACATGGCCCGGAACTGATACACCACTCCTAGGACTGCGAAGCGTAGATACTTTCGGAATGTCGGATGTACCATGACGTGAAAGTACGCATCTTTGAGATCTATGCTCGTTGCATAATCGTTCACCCGAATACTCGCTCTGACCGATCGAATCGTCTCCATATAAAACTTCGGAGCGACGATCAGCTTGTTTATCCAGCTCAAATCTATGACTGGACGGAACGAGCCGTCTGGTTTCGGAACCAGAAACAGATGGCTGTAGAATCCCAGAGATTCCTGGTTTTCTACGACCTCTACTGCGTTCTTCATTAAAAGAGACTGCACCTCTGATAACAGAGCGTCTCTTTTCTGTGGATTTGACGGAAGATGAGTCCACTTTGGACTTCGAGTTAATGGAGGCTTTCGTTTGAAGGATATCTTTAGACCTTCCGAAGTCACTCCTCTCACCCAAGGGTCGTCCGTAATCGACGCCCACTCTTGTGAAAAACTCGACAACCTTCCGCCAACCGGAACGCGATAGAGGTTTAAGCCATCACCTCCTGGACCTGCGAGGCCTGCGGTAGGAGAAACCACGTCTTCCACAACCCGCACCTCGCCTCGTCGACCTCGGGGCGTCCGACCGATTGTCCCGGCCTGAAGGACGTCCCGAACGAGAGTCGCTATCCTGACGGTCTCTCGAATAAGACCAAGAGGACGCACCGGAACCTCTATAGGAACCTCTCTTGGGCACATTAGACCCAGAAGTGCCTGTCTTATTCGTGTCTGCTGTATCCGACTTTTTAGGAGCCGATCTGAACAACAGAGAATCATTAGCTTTCTTTTTAATTTTATCATAAATAGCGGAAAGCTTGCCGTCAAAGAGAAGTTCTCCTGAGACCGAAGCGACTCTAAGAGAGTTCTTCACCTTAGAATCCACTAGTGTGGATGTAGCTAGGGCTGCGTCACGTCTAACCAACTCCAGATTTGCCACTGAAAGGGCGGAGTTACATGTGGAATAAGCTACTGCCCTTGAAAGAAGTCTTAAAGAGGATTGTATATCCTGAAACTCTTCCCCTTGAAGGCGCAGTGATAACGCCTTAGTAAGGTGATCTGCGTAAGATAAGGCATCTAAATTGGCTCTGTTAGACGCAATAGCAGTTTCCAACACCGCGGTTGGAATAGAAGCTGACGACGGTAATGATAGCTCTAAGTCTTCCGCCTCGTCGTCCATACGCAGAGGAACTGTGTCCTGCCGTATCGAATTTATTCCTTGCATTAATGAAAGGCAGGTTAAGAGTATTAGCGGACAAGAAACCTGCTTTCCCCGTCCTGGAAGCAAGTTTAAATATAGCGTCGTTCAATAATTCAAATGTCCTTGCAACATTATTGGACTGCGACGGAAACTCGGGAGCGATGTCCCTGATGTCCCTGAACCGCTCAAAAAATTCAGAGTCCAATGACGCTATAATTCTCTTGTCCGGAAGCGCAGCAGTCTGGCCCGACGGAACAACTTGAGGGAGAAAGTGCCGGATGAAGTCCACGGCAGCTTTATGTTGTTCCGAAAGGGATAGCTCCAATTCATCCGTATCCCTTTCACCATCCGGTCGGACCTCCCGATGTTCCCGGTCGTCCGCCCCCGATGCTTCGGCGGAGCGTACCGACCCAGCGCCGTCGGATAATTCTCGATCCGACACCGTTTCTGTCGGCTGCTGGGATGCTGCGATAAGCTGTGCTATCTGCACAAGAATGTCCGACGTCGAGACCTGCGGAGGCGCAGTCTTTCGCTGCTTCGCCGAGGGCAGCTCCGCATCAGATGGCTCCCGCATACTTTTCCTATGCGAACGTCCGGAGTCCATCGGTCTCGAATCCCTGGCTGCCGGATGGTGTGACCTGGTCGCCGAAGAATCCTTCATCGGCGAAGCTGGTAAAATATCGGAGGTCACGCAGCCAAGGTGCGGTCGTGTGCGCTGACGAGAAGAGGAAGCCTTAACAGTCTCTGCGGACTGCTTATACAACGGAGCGTCCCGAGCGACGGACATATGCTCCGCTAAAGACACATTTTGTACCACAACATCTGGTCCCAGATGTTGTTGTACGAGAGAGGGACCTCTCTCGCTCGCGGCCCGGCTGGACCTGGACGAGCTAGGAACCGGACTAAAAGGCTTCCTCCGTTCTCGTTTACTATCCGCCGTCACTGGGTGTGCATCTATTATGTTTATAGTGCTCGCATCACCCAAAATTTCCTCTTGGACCGCATCGGACGAACCCGGCTGCCGAACCATTTGGTGAATGGACGCTACACCGGGCGAGCTAGCGGACGACATTTGTCTAATCTCCATGAGCACTTTTGCCGCTAGCTCTGAATTCATTTGTGACGACGGACGCACACTTGAAGAAGATAACATGGAAACATCACCCTGTTCTGGTTCCTCTGAAATAGAAACTGAGAGAGTAGAGTGACCTTGTGGAGAAAGAGCCGGCATCGCTCTTTCTCCAGAAACAACATATCGTGACACACGTTTCCAATGTTTCTCATCCCAATGTTCACATATAGGACAGGGATTAATGCGAGAACACTGACTACAATTAATACAATGATCATGAAAGTCAGAGGAAGATTTCTTCCTATTACAATTTGAACAATGTCCCTTCATTGTGAAAGAACAACAATAAGTCCTAGTTACTCGCAAAAACCCCTGACACAAAGATACATAATAACATGATCCATTAATAAATGAAAAAACAATTGCAAAACAAAATAATTTTGAAAAAATATTTTTTCAGAGAAGCCCAAGTTGCTGAAAAGTAACGTTGAGCCCCGATGGATCCGATGGCAAAGTGTGGTCAAAAATTTTAAATTTATATAAAATAATTAATGAGACACTTTCGGATAATATAAATGTATCTTATAATGAGATAAACTACCACAAAGGCAAACAGCCCCCCTCAAAAAAGGCTGTTGCCAATGAAAACAAACAGTGTAAACACACTAGAAAACATGACTCCAGGCACTGAAAAAACTGGCCCGGAATCAGTCATCAATTACACTCTATCTGATGCAAAACAGAGACTCCCAGGGGAGAATCTGTAGAACATCAGATGGAAGATGCAGAACACAAACGTTATACACCCATGGGTGAAAACGTAACTATGGGGAAAATAACAGAAAACATTCTGTAACCAAGCAACTCTCCCAGGAAATTTTAGAAATGAAACTTCTCAAAAATATGCCAAAAGCATGGGAGAATTGCCAGGGGGGACTTTAGAAGGCTAGGGGAGAGGAAACACTGAATAAGCAGTGCAACAATTAGCAAGAATGACAACAAGAGGCCCATGCCTCGAAAATAGGCAACTTAACATAATTTCATCAAAAAATTTTAAGTACAGCCCTGATTATTTTTTGCCACTTCTTTTTCCTCTCCTCCTTCTATCCTCCTTAGAATCACATTTTCTCCAAAAATTACGTGTCTGGCATCCTTTAAACTGAGATTTACAAGCACAAAGATCAGTGAGATGTTGACTGATGAAGGGCCAAACAGAGAATGATAATTGGCGCCAATTTCGGGACGACTGCGTCACTGCGCATGCGCAGTAGAGGCGTACTATGGAGGTCCTTTAGGACATGATTTCTTTTTGTTTTGGATGCAAATTTTGGGGATTGGGGGGCAAAATTTGTGTTTGGCCCTGGTTTTGTTGGAGTTAGCACCAGCTAAGTCTGGGTCATTGGTACAGTATAAAAATATTGAAATGTTTGGTGATAATTACAGTTACCATCAAGTTGATTTTGTAGTTCTACAAAGGGCTTACCTCATCATGTCTGTACATTAGTCGACATGTTTTTAAGTTCTTCTTTTTTTGAACATGAGTAACTGCATGTTCTAAGCAATAGAGCAAATCACCATCAGCTTCATTTATAACCTGCAAAAATTAATGTTTGATTTGACAATATTTTATTTTCAAAAATTTGCAAAGTACAGAAACAGATATTACATGGCATTAACAAAGATTGTGAGTTGGAAAATGGATCCAGCAACAAGCAGATGCTTATGTAAGCTGTCTCCACATCTGAAATTAAGCATACAGATTACTACAACAGTCAACTTATCTGTGTTGTTGTATTCTGTCTTGTTGATGAGATGGGATCGGCTAGATCAAACAAGACGCCTGCGGCGTCTCATTTGATCTGGCCGATCTCATCTCGTCAATGAGATGGAATACAACACAGATCAATTGACTGTTGTAGTAATTTCTTTATTATATGACAATAAGTATTTTAAACTGATCACACCTGAGATATCAAATACAACAAGAATTATATTAGCCAAATAACCATCAACAATTTACGGAATTGCGGAATCCGAAATGCACAGTAATATCAAACCCTCTTTTCAAACATGAAACTTTAAAGTCAAAACAATGGAGGCAAGACTTGAATATCAATTGGAATCACTTTTGATAACACAGATTCTCCTACGTTTTGTTGGGTTCGCATCCTGAAAATAGTTGTTCATTGTTATTTTGCGATTGTTCATCTTGGCATTTTCGAATAGAACTTGACTGGAATATTTGTCAATGGAGTTTACTGAGGAGACGCAATCTATATTTCTCACTTGGCAACAGGCCTCGAGTATGTTCAATTCGCTATAATATTGTAACTGATTCCAAGCTTATTCGAGACACACCACCTGGTGGTGGACAATATTAATACCAAGTATCATTAATATCCTTCAAGGCCATCAAAAGTTCTGTGCCAGACATGATTTGCACAGAGATATGGACAGAGAGACAGATGGATGGTACGATGGACAGATGGGCAGACAGCAAGACAAAATGATTCCTATATACTCACCTGAAATTCGTTCGTGGGGGTATCAAAATATTTGTTTCCCAGGCAAATCCCTCACCACTGAAAATCTCACTGAGCTCTGTCAAACAAGAAATAGTTAAATTTGCGAGTACAGGAAATTTTCACAGCTGGAAACATTGTTTTTTTCCACAAAACAGTGTGACGAGTTAAATTAATAATTCCAACTATTTTCAGGATTATGGAATATTAACCAAAAAAGTCTCCATGCCTCATCATAAAAAAGAGAGAAAATTGCCTCAGAAACAAGACTTTTTTTTAAATAGGACCCCGGTTTCATAATCTGTGCAAACAAAAAATTGTTTACCTTCACTGTTTCTTTTGTGGTGAGCAACAGGAGAATGAAACGGTCATTTGCACAATTTGTGTAAGAGTTTTGGGCTAAAAATGCTGCTGCAAACACAGAAAGTGCCACTTACTGTTAATCCATTGGTCTTCTTAATTTCTCAAAAACAAAACTAAATTGTTAGATTTTTCAATTTATTCTTCATCTCTGTGTTCATTAACTACCAAATTGCCCCCTATGCAATAATTTAGGCACAACAGGTTGAATCCATTTCCATAAAAGTAAATATTTCAGAATAGGCAACATGAAGCACCAGTAATGTGTACAATTACTCACCACTGATAAATAGCACTTCTTTGTAATGTGTACAATTAATTACTCACCACTGATAACACTTCTTTGTAATGTGTACAATTAATTACTCACCACTGATAAATAGCACTTCTTTGTAATGTGTACAATTAATTACTTACCACTGATAAATAGCACTTTTTTGTAATGTGTACAATTAATTACTCACCACTGATAAATAGCACTTCTTTGTAATGTGTACAATTAATTACTCACCACTGATAAATAGCACTTCTTTGTAATGTGTACAATTAATTACTCACCACTGATAAATAGCACTTCTTTGTAATGTGTACAATTAATTACTCACCACTGATAAATAGCACTTCTTTGTAATGTGTACAATTAATTACTTACCACTGATAAATAGCACTTCTTTTTACAAATATCACAAAGATTTTCCTCTTCTTCAGTAGCATCATACTTTCGTTTGCGTTGAGGTATTTGAGATCCATTTACTTTTGCTAACATTTTTCTAAATATTTTCAAACCAGCATCGAAAATCTGCTTTCTGAGATCCAATTCTTTCTGACTATTTGGAAAAAAAAAAGATAAGTAGAAACTAAAATATTTCAATACCGTATTTACTCTATGTATTGGGACAGCTAAAAAGAATTATTTTCACAGGTGTCCCAATTCTTAGAAAATGGGGAAAGAACACAGCCTGGTCTTGATTTGATGCTGAATAAAGTTGTGTGTGATTCGTTTTCCATCACTATATACAAAAATCGCCGTTCAATTTTTTTTATATTTTCATTTTTTGCTTCCAAAACATAGCTTATGATCCCTCATTGGAACGTGCGCAATGCGCTCATTCCAATGAGGATCATTAGCTATGTTTTGGAAGCAAAAAATTAAAATTTTTAGTTACTCAAGAATTTTTTTTATGAGTGTCGTCTGCTACTAGCAACGGGCCAACTGGAAACAAATCTCTTGAATGTCCCAAACTTTGGAGCATAAAAAAAATATAGTTTTCTGGAAAAAATGTGTGTCCCAAATCATAGAGTGTCCCAATACATAGAGTAAATACGGTATATATAACTAATTGGTTAGATGTGTTAATTCTAATAATGATGAAGTCAAATCCAAACTTGATTTGCAGGTACCCATGACATAGCAAGATACTAGAAATCAGCCAATTTTCTCAATTTATGGAGCAAAAATGTCCAGAAACTTTTATTTCAGAATTACGAAACAACTTCAAAATATGCAAGGTCAATAACCAGGGATCAAAATAAGCGGTGTCGCGTCGCTTTTTGCTATGCAAAACTTGCAAAAAGCTACACAATGTTCAATTATGTATAGCATTTTGCGATACAAGATAATCAACTGCAGCCTATTAGGCTGCAGTTGATTATCATATATCGCAAAATGTAAATGAAAATTTGCAAACAAATTTGAAAACTAGTTCACTGATGCTTTACTTCTGATTGTGGAACATTCCAGGCATAACTCAGATTAATTCTCCATCAAGCATCATTAGCAACTTCATATGTAAGATGAATTCTATTGGTTTAAATTCTTCCTGTTTTTACAACATTTTGCATAAAATGTCCATTAAAAATAACTTCAAGCCCATCAAATTAAAAATCCCAACTTCCATTTTGAGAACTCTGTTAAACAACCACGACGTCATTTGAAAATATCCAAGTCCATGCAACCCTTAAAGGCAGTTCAGTTAAAAAAACATAGTAAATGTTTCATGTGTTGCAGATCATTTGGAAATGCCCAGAAATGGATGGAAACTATTCTATCTACTTAGAAGAAATCAATACAAAACAGCATAACATAACTCCGGTATACAAAAATAGCTATGCAATTTTTACAAAATGCTATTCATTTTTTGGAAATGTATAGCATTTTGCTACGCATAGAAAAAAAGTTATTTTGAGCACTGTCAATAACTCTGCAAAAACTCCTCCAAACATAAAGAAACTCAAACTCAATTTCTAGGTACCCATGACAAAGCCACGTACCAGAAATGAGGCAATTATCTCAATGTATGGTGGAAAAATGTCTTGAAAATGTAAATACAGAATCTGTGGGATTCTTCAAAGAATATTTATGAAATTTGTGCAAATTTTCCATTTTTTTATCAAACTGTTAGAATTTTCCATTTTGCCAAGCAAGAGATTTGGCAATAAACAGCTGAGCCATGAGCGCATGATACGCCCGTTATTAATTACAAGAGGGAACCACACAATATGAGTATACATGAGTACTTGTCAGGTTACATATACTTGCCACCAAAAAATCATGAATATTGCTCGAAGTCCAACATGTGGAAAATTGCCTATATTTTGATGAATAAAGTCCCATAACTCTGGAATGACAAATCGGACAGTGACACAAATCGAAAGGGAGATTCCTTCTATCAACATATACTTGCAACCAAAAAATCATGTGAAAATTGCTCTAAGCATTTTCAAGTTATTGTTCGACATGTGAAAAATAATGTCCCATAACTCTGGAATGACTAATCGAACAGCGACACCAACCGAAAGGGAGCTTCCTTCCATCAACATAAACCACCTACCAAAAAATCGTGAAAATCTCTCGAAGCGTTCTCGAGTTATTGTACGACGTGTAAAAAATCAACAATTTTCTAAGTAATAAAGTCCCATAACTCTGGAATTACTAATCGAAAGGCGACACTAAACGAAAGGGAGCTTCCCCCCATCGATATACACCACCTACCCAAAAATCACGAAAATCTCTCAAAGCATTCTTGAGTTATCGTACGACATGTGACCGGATGGACAGATGGCCGGACAGATGGACAGACGGACAGCGGTATACCATAATACGACCCATTTTTTCAAAACGGGCGTATAAAAATGGAATATTCTACAACTCTACAACTCATTTTATAAATATTATATGAGAGAAATAATCATTTCATATCTTCAATGAGACAATATGGCTGCTGTGGTGGCCATTAACTGGTAGAGTGCTGAATTATTTTTGGTCATCAAAATTTGTTCACATATATTTGCCTTGTTACAATTTATGGGAGAGTGCCAATAGGCACTCTCCCATAAATTGTAACAATGCAAATCCTAACCGTCTAAAAATTTCACTTCAAAGGTGATATGAACAACATCCACAGAATATGAAGCCTTTAAGTTGTGGTACCAACACTTCAGAAAAAAGCCCAAATATGGGCTTCCAGCACTCTACCAGTTAAGGGTAGGCAACCATTACCAATATAGGACATTCACACCTCCTCCTCATACTATGTCACCCTGCTAAATCTCAAGAAATGTGATGCATAAGGCTACACAACAAATTAATTGATTCTCAGGCATTTTTTTCTTTTAAATAAGTAAGGGAGGGAGACTTTATTTATAATTTTTATTTTTTTCTTGCATACAAGGAGTATGGATTGAGAGGATTTCCACCGACTTTTCACACACAGAATATACAACAGATGCATAATTGTACAAACTAACTCATTTAATTTTAACTATCAAGAGCCTAATTCCAACTTGGATTACTCTTTTACTGCAATGGAACAGTTACCCCAATATGCTGTCTCTGGGAAAATTTGCATGTTACATTCTAAGTACCTTGGCAGTCACTTCTAGGCAAGTCTTGGCTGCCTATTTATTTATTTATTTATTGGTGTTTAAGCTTACATACTTATGCACGATGGCTAATCATGAACATGACAGTTTTACGGGTGGAGGAAGCCAGAGTACCCGGAGAGAACCACCGAGCATCGACGAGCAACTGCCAGCTCCTCAACATTTTAACTCTGTTCAAGCTCCGCTCAAGCAGGGTTACAGTGGTTGAAGACATGTGCACCATCGAAGTGCAGTACGCCTTAGTACACAGTGTCATCGTGCCCCCATGTAGGCAACCGGAATAAAGTGCCTTGCCCAAGGACACAAGGCGGGTTGTCCCAGATGCGGATCGAACTCGGGACCTCTAGCATAGAAGTCCAACAGTCTACCATTGAGCCACCCACACCCTTGGCTGCCTATATAGGCAGCCAAGAATTGCCTAGAAGCATCTGCAAAGTCACAGGATAGAGACTGTCTTTAGTTATGCTCTTCAGATTTCAGTTACAGTAAAACCTGTCTTGAGAGACCACTGTCTTGAGAGACCACCTGTCTTGAGAGACCACATCTGCCAGGCACTGATTGGTTTTACTCTATAATGGACCTGCTATGGGAGACTACCTGTCTTGAGAGACCACCTGTCTTGAGAGACCACTGTGACCTGGTACCAACTTGTATTTTTATGCCATAATAGACCTGTCTTGAGAGACCGCCCCTTTGAAGACTGAAACCATGACAAAAACTTTTTACCTGTTCTGGAATTGGAAAATCCATTGTGGTTATACTAACATAATTAAAAGTATTAAAAGGTCTTAATTGGGTTTCAATTGCTAACTCATTAAAGATTGAGATGTTTTTATAAGACCCCTGGGAAAAGATTAGGATTATTGCTGAATAAACAATTTCATACAAACCTGAAATGTGACAGATAGGAATAAAAATAAATTTGTGTTGAAAATCGTTTTGTAACAAATTGAAATGGACTGTTATAAAAATTATAAAAATAAATTAGTGTTGAAAATCTTCAATGAAGATTTTCAACACTAATTTATTTTTATAATTTTTATAACAATCCATTTCAATTTGTTAAAAACTTCATAAAAAAGAACTACAAAGTAATTACAAAAATCCATTCTTCTCCATTTCTGAATTTTGTGGTTGGTTATTCACCGACTTGAGAAAACCTGAAACCTGTTATGAGAGACCACATGTCTTGAGAGACCACTTTTGTGTGGCCCAAAGGGCGGTCTCTCAAGACAGGTTCTACTGTATATACATCCATCAAAAAAAGTCCTCCCCATTTCTGAAGACCCTGCGAGGTAATAAAAACATCCAATGAGGGGGTTTAATTTCAGTGTGGGATTGTCTGAGAATTAAAACATTTTATTTTTGTTCCTAATAAATGCAACTTGCAGTCTGTGCCTTAGAAATCCAAGATGACTATGGCAAGCCAGAAATTAAGCAGACTGTCATCTGCAAAATGAGGTCCCCAGAGGGTGAATTTAGTGATGCTACCCTGCTGTGCAGGGTAGCATCACTAAATTTACCATCTGTGAACCTCAATCTGAATCAAGATCTCAACGTAAACAGAACAAGCCAAGACCAATACCGGGTCTAGACCTGCGTCGCAGCATGCAATTGAATCGGCAAACAGGAAGTGGCTGCACGGCAGATCTGAAAATTGCATACACGATACGACTGATCATTATCAGGCTCCAGATGAAATATAAAATCAATCCCTTGCATAGAAGCCGAGAAAAGTTTGACGAAAAATTTCAATGTTCAGTGGGTACAGTAAAATTTCAAAGTATCGGCAAACAGGAAGTGGCTGCATGGCAGATCTGAAAATTGCTTACTTGATACAACTCATCATTATGAAGCAGCAGACCAAATATAAAATCAATCCCTTGCATAGAAGCCGAGAAAACCTTGATGGAAAATTTCAATGTTCAGTGGGTACAGTAAAATTTCAAAGTATCGGCAAACAGGAAGTGGCTGCACGGCAGATCTGAAAATTGCATACACGATACAACTGATCATTATCAGGCTCCAGATGAAATATAAAATCAATCCCTTGCATAGAAGCCGAGAAAAGTTTGACGAAAAATTTCAATGTTCAGTGGGTAGAGTAAAATTTCAAAGTATCGGCAAACAGGAAGTGGCTGCATGGCAGATCTGAAAATTGCTTACATGATACAACTCATCATTATGAAGCAGCAGACCAAATATAAAATCAATCCCTTGCATAGAAGCCGAGAAAACCTTGATGGAAAATTTCAATGTTCAGTGGGTACAGTAAAATTTCAAAGTATCGGCAAACAGGAAGTGGCTGCACGGCAGATCTGAAAATTGCTTACACGATACAACTCATCATTATGAAGCAGCAGCCCAAATATAAAATCAATCCCTTGCACAGAAGCCGAGAACACCTTGATGGAAAATTTCAATGTTCAGTGGGTACAGTAAAATTTCAAAGTATCGGCAAACAGGAAGTGGCTGCACAGCAGATCCGAAAATTGCTTACATGATACAACTCATCATTATGAAGCAGCAGACCAAATATAAAATCAATCCCTTGCATAGAAGCCGAGAAAACCTTGACGGAAAATTTCAACGTTCAGTGGGTACAGTAAAATTTCAAAGTATCGGCAAACAGGAAGTGGCTGCACGGCAGATCTGAAAATTACTTACACGATACAACTCATCATTATGAAGCAGCAGACCAAATATAAAATCAATCCCTTACATAGAAGCCGAGAAAACCTTGACGGAAAATTTCAACGTTCAGTGGGTACAGTAAAATTTCAAAGTATCGGCAAACAGGAAGTGGTTGCACGGCAGATCTGAAAATTACTTACACGATACAACTCATCATTATGAAGCAGCAGACCAAATATAAAATCAATCCCTTGCATAGAAGCCGAGAAAACCTTGACGGAAAATTTCAATGTTCAGTGGGTACAGTAAAATTTCAAAGTATCGGCAAACAGGAAGTGGCTGCACGGCAGATCTGAAAATTGCTTACACGATACAATTCATCATTATGAAGCAGCAGACCAAATATAAAATCATTCCCTTTCATAGAAGCCAAGAAAACTTGGACGGAAAAAGTGTTTCGGACGGACTGACAGACGGACTGATGGACTGATGGACGGAGTCGAGCGGCTACTAGACCTGCTCTGCCGCTGGCGAAGCAGGTAAAAAAGTCCTCCCCATTTCTGAAGACCCCGCGAGGTAATAAAAACATCCAATGAGGGGGTTTAATTTCAGTGTGGGATTGTCTGAGAATTAAAACATTTTATTTTTGTTCCTAATAAATGCAACTTGCAGTCTGTGCTTTAGAAATCCAAGATGACTATAGCAAGCCAGAAATTAAGCAGACTGTCATCTGCAAAATGAGGTCCCCAGAGGGTAAATTTAGTGATGCCACCCTGCTGTGCAGGGTAGCATCACTAAATTTACCATCTGTGAACTTCAATCTGAATCAAGATCTCAACCTAAACAGAAAAAGGTACCCAGAGGATAAATTGGCCAACGGTATGGGATAGCATCATCAAATTCACCCTCTGGGGACCTCATTCTGCAAATGTCAGTCTGCTTATTTTCAGGCCTCGACTACGGTAGTGGCTATTAGGGTCAGCCAAACATGACCATAGTAAGAAAGTTAAAAAATTTATAGTAATTTATATATTTTTTATACTTACCAATGACCCAGACATAGCTGGTGCTAACTCTTAAAACACAGGGCCAAACACAAATTTTGCCCCCCAATCCCCAAAATTTGCATCTAAAACCAAAGAAAACATGTCCTGAATGGCCCTCCATACTTCACCTCTACTGCGCATGCGCAGTGTCAAGGACGTTCCGAAATTGGCGCCATTATTCATTCTTATAACCAGTGCCTGGTAAGCGCTATGTACTCAGCGGGGAGGTAAGAGTTCCCAACTCCTGGGAGGGCCATCCCCGTCTGGGTCATTGGTAAGTATAAAAAATATATAAATTACTATAAATTTTTTAACATTTTTATACTGTACCAACGACCCAGACATAGCTGAATAGTAAAAAGGCTGGAGGGCCAAGGACATAGAGCAAGATGGAATACGCTCAATTATATAAAATAGAGTCATCCCCTCTAGGGAAAAAGAAGTATTAGGCCTTACATGTATCTTTCTTATTTATGATAAATTAGAAAGATACAACACCTTCCAAAATTGAGCATCATACATCCATGTACTCAATTAATAACTAGTATAATCCTTATACTAATAATTTTTAAAGTAAGCCAATAAATAAAGTAAGTCTAGAGAATAGAGACTCTTAATACTCCTTAAAAGTGTCTGAGGATTGTAAAATAATGTCCGTTGACACGTGCTATATTCAAAAGCTATACTTTAAAAACTAAGACCTAAATGAATTTTTAAAACATAAACTTCTCACTAAACAACCATCCCAATAACAGCTCAGAATTACTAACTCCGGAGGAGGTATCCCCTTGTTTTCATAGTAAAACAGGTGACCCAAGGGAACACCCTCCCCCCCCCCCCCCCCCCACTTTTTCTTGCCCTGGGTCAAATAGCCCAGAGCGAAGAGGGCAGCAGACTGAGTCACTGCCGAAACAGACAGCCTACCTAGCTATAGTAGCAACTGTTAAGTAAATGACATTCTGAGCAGTAGATAATAGACCTAACAATAGAGGCCTCCAGAAATGGACTCGATATTTCTGAGATAAAAATTCATGAATGTGGATGGCTGAGCGCAATGAGCAGCCTTCAAAAATCTATAATAGCGACACTATTAATGTAAGCCCAAGATGTAGAAGAACTCTTACTTCATGAGCCGAAATCTCAAACACAACTGCTGAGTGAATGATATACCATAAGCAGTATCGATAGTTAATTGAATCCATTAGCAATAGAATGGAGCGTAACGTCCTTCTATTAGGCATGTATCGATAGTTAATTGAATCCATTAGCAATAGAATGGAGCGTAACGTCCTTCTATTAGGCATCAAAGACAGAAGAAGCTTACGCCCGTAGTAATAAACAGCTATCTGTTTATAAATACATAAACTCTAACCGGACAGAGTAAAGGCCTATGCCCGTACGAAGACGGAAGGACCTTAATAACAATAGGTTCCGGATATTAATTAGGAGCCTGACTCTTATGGGAAAATCCAACCTAAATAGTAAAGGAAGTAGTGATTCCGAAACTACGAAAGTGAAAATCATCCACCGATAGTGCATGAAACTCACTGACTCTTCAGTAAAAGAGAAGCCAACAGAATTACTGTCTAAAAGGTCAGAATTTGAAAACTACTGTTTCCAGAGGCTCAAATGATTACTTAGCTAAATAAGAACCGAAGTTAAATTCCGTATAGGAATTTAATCTAATGATTCTAAGTCTATTTATCGAAAAGTTACTAACTGACTTAGATAAAGAGACATAAGACTCAATAGTAAACTATCATAGAGTGCATAGGTATGAGGTAACATAAACCTATAACCTTAATAATAACAGGCTGCAGTAGATCTTGTCAAACAAGTATACTAAAAAGTTGCAATGACTAGTATGGAGGAATCAACAATATCAACATAGTGATCCCTACACCAACGATGGAAGAGCCTGCACTTTAGCCGCATAGTATAGTGAAGAAGAGGTTCTCCTATAGTAAGAAATCGCGTCCAAAGCTCGTCCAGTGCAATGCTTACAATGCAATAAGGACCACACAACGGAATACGTGAAGGTTGAGACCTTGCCGGTTGTGATAAAGATGACACGATTTTACCCAGCGAAAAAAGATCCTCTCATGGAGGAAGATTTCGCGTTAAGTCCCACAGTAGACCTCAGAGTAAATTTACCCACGGTCTCTGTGAAGACAGAGATGCTATCAACAGAAATGTATTGTGGTTGTTTATCTTAGCAATACTTGCTGAAACAACAGCGCCGGAGGATACGCATATCCTATCATTCCGTCCTATTAGATCAATAGAGCGTTAACAACATAAGCTCAGAGTTTCGGACAAGCAAACACATACGCCTGCAATTGATAAGCAAGTTGTGTCGTAAATAAATAATCATTGGGCGCTCCCATTGATAGCAAATCTGATTGAATACTTGTTTGTTGAGAGTCCATTCTGACAGCAACAAGCGACCCATAAGTGAACAGGAGTCCGGTAATACAATCAGACGACCCGGAATATGACGGACCGAAGCAGAACTTGGTGTACTATAACAAACAGAAGGATTCTTTCCATTAAATTGAATAACGGAAACGAATGAGTGCCTCCCTGGTTCCGGAGATACGCCACCACTGTCGAATTAACGGACAGGATTTGGACATGCGTTTCTGAATAATGTTCATCCAATGACATAAAGCAAGCCTAAAAAAACATTATTCCGTGGAAGATAAGTACTTGCTTAGAGACTGCGGAACCCAAAGACCCTGGCACTTCGAATCCGTTGGGATCAATATTATATCCCAACCTGTTTGACTGGCAACCGTCATAATTATAAAACTCGGATCCGGCAACTGCAGTGGCACTCTCTGAGTCAACCACCGAATGTTTGCCCCAGTCTGAATCTCTTGCTACACTAGATAGACAAGAGAACGTGTAAATCGAGCAATTCATGGATTGCTGAAAAGTTGCCGTCGAAGAGAAGCTTCTCCGAGAACGAAGCGACTCTGAGAGAGTTCTTCACCTTACTATCCACGCGCGTGGATGTAGCTAGGGCTGCGTCACGTCTAACCAACTCCAAGCAGCCACTGAAGGGCGGAGTTATACGTGAACAAACTACTGCCCTCAAAAGAAATCACATTGAGGATCATATCCCGGAATTCTTTCTCTTGAAGACGTAATGATAACGCCTCAGTAAGGTGGATTACGTATGATAAAGCGTCTAAGTTAAGTCTATTAGACATCATTGTCGTTTCCAACATTGTGGTTGGAAAAGACATAGACAGCGAAAAAGATTATTTCCAGTCTTAAACCACGCCGTCTAGACGCATATGAACTCTCGGTATGCCCTGTTCTGCCAAAATAAATTATTCGTATAAATGATAAAAGGCAGAAATGAGCATTGCAGACAAGGAACTAAACTATCATGCTTGGTAGCAGGCTTATATATATATATAGCATCGATAAATAATACACATGTTCTAATGACATTATTGGACTGTGTCGGTAAGTCAGGGACAATGTCCCTGAACCGATCCAAAATTCCGTATCCAATGACGCTATAAGTCTCTTATCCAACATCGCAGCAATGTAGTCCGAAATAACAATCACTGGAAGATAATGTCGGAAGATATGTATGGCAGCTTCCGATGCTACGAAAGGGAAAACTCGAAATCTTTCGAATCCCTTTCGCCATCCTGTCGGACCCTATAAAGCGTTCGGTCGTCCGTACCTGATGCAACCGTGGACCGCACCGACCCAGCACCGTCGGATAATTCCTGATTCGACCAAGAAACTGTCGATTGCTGGGATGCTGCGAAAAAACTGTGCTAACTCGGATAGCACGTCCGTCAATGAGGCCTGTGGAGAAGCGGTCCTACGATGCATTGCCGCTGGAAGCTCCGTGATCATGTTACCCCGTGCATACTACTAATATGTGAGCGAACGGAGTGTATAGGCCTCGTGTCCCTTGGCTACCGGATGGCATGACCTGTTCGCCATGGAATCACTGAATGACGAAACTGATCAGATACTCGAGGTCACGTAGCCAATGTGCGGTCGTGTGCACTGCTGTGAGGATGAGGAAGCATTATCGACAGTCTCTCGGACTGTCAATATAACGGAGCGTCCCAAGCGACGGACATATGCTCCGAATGTAAAATATCTGAACCACAACATGCGGTCCCCTATGTTGTTGGACGAGAGAGGGACCTCTCTTGCTCACAGCCCGGACGGACCTGGACAAGCCAGGAACCGGACTAACAGGCTTCCTCCGATCTGTCCTCAATCCGCAGTCACTGGGTGAGTACTAAAGTAATTATAGTGCTCGCATCACCCAAATCTCCTTCCTAGACCGCAACGGACGAACCCGGCAGCCGAACCATTCAATGAATGTACGCTACACCGGGTGAACTAGCGAATGTCACTCCGTCGATCCTACAAGGGACCTCTTAGGCGATAGACATATTCCATGAGCACTTATTGCCGCTAGCTCTTCATTAACTATGACGACAGAGGCACACTTTTGAAAGACATCTCTGTAACTTTGTGAAGAAGAAACCAGAAATGCTTGGTAATAGCAAGCATATAATAATAAATATATAGCGTCGTTCAATAATTCGAAAGTTTGTGAGACATTATTGGACTATGTCGGAACTGAGGGACGATGTCCCTGAACCGAATAAAAAATTTCTAAGTCCACCGACGCTATCAGTTTCTTATCCGGCATCGCAGCATTCTGGTCCGACGAAAGAACCTGTAGAAGATCAAGTCAGATGACATACACAACAGCATATGTTGTTCCGAAAGGGAAAGCTCGAAATCCTCCGAATCCCTTTCGGTATCCCGTCGGACCGGATGAAATTATCGGACGTCCGTACCCGCTTCCGCGGAGCGTCCCGATCCAGCATCGTCGGATAAAACATTATGCGACAGATTCAGTTGTTGCTGGGATGCTGCAATAAGTTGTGCTATTAGGATAGCACATCCGTCCCCGAGGCCTGTGCAGTAGCGGTCTTACGATGCATTGCCGCCGGAAGCTCCGTGTACGTTGACTCCCGCACACTTTCCTATGCGAACGTCCGGAGTCTGCAGGCCTCGTGTCCCTGGCTACCGGATGGTGTGACCTGGTCACCGATGATTCTCTGACTGGCGAAGCTGACTGGATATCCGAAGTCACGTAGCCAAGAGCGGTCGTGTGCGCTACCAAGAGAATGAGGAAGCCTTATTGACAGTCTCTCCGGACTGACTATATGTCGGAGCGTCCCGAGCGGCGGACGTATGCTCCGAATGCGAAACATTTTGTACCACAACATCTGGGGCCAGATGTTGTTGTACGAGAGAGGGGCCTCTCTCGCTCGCCATCCAGATGGACCAGAACGAGCTATGAACCGGACTAAAAGGCTTCCTCCGATCTCCCTCTAATCCGCCATCACTGGGTGTGCATTTGGTTGATTTATAGAGCTCGCATCACCCCAAAACTCCTTCTAGACTGCAACGGACGAACCCGGCTGCCGAACCATTCGATGAATGGACGCTACACCAGGCGAGCTAGCGGACGTCAAAGGCCGTCGAACCTACTAGGGTCCTCTTAGGCAATTGGCGTATTTACATGAGCACTTTTCCGCTAGCCCTTCATCAATTGTGACGACGGAGGCACACTGTTGGAAGACATCACAGATACATCACCCTAATCTTGATCGTCTGAAATAGAAATTGATCAAGTAGAGTGACCCTGCGGGGAAAGGACCGGAATGTCCAATTCCCCACTAACATACCGTGACATACGCTTCCCATGTTGTCATCGAAATCATCAGATAGAGAACAGGAGTTAATGCGAGTACACTGACTACATATAGAATGATTATAAAAGTCAGAGGAAGACTTCCTCTTATTACAATTGATCAAAATCCTTTCAATGTGAAAAGAAAACAAAGTCCTGGTACTCGCACCAACCCCTGACAATCAAAATACATAATAATAATATGATCCATTAACATAGAAAAAATAATTGAAATCAAAATATTTTGAAAAAATATTTTTTCAGAACAGCCCAAGTTTCTGAAAAGTAACGTTGAGCCCCAATGGATCCCAAGCCTAAGTGTGGACAAAAAATTTTAAAATATTTTAAACAATTTATGCAACACTTACGAACAATAATAACATATCTAGTTATGATTAAATTAACATCAAGATATTATTTTCAAGAAATCCCCCCCTCACACAGAGGGCTATTGTAAATGTAAACAATGAGTGTAAAAACACTAAAATAAGACTCCAGGCACCCAGGCCCGAAATCAGTTACCAAAAAAAAACACTATCTGATGCAAAACAGAGACTTCCAGGGAAGAAACTGCAGAACATCAGATGGTAGATGCAGAACACAACGCCTAACCACCCATAGGTGAAGACGTAAACATGGAGAAAAGAACAGAATTCATTCTGTTATTCAGCTAAAACTCCCAAGAAATTTTAGTAATAATAATTACAGAAACTATGCCAAAAGCATGGGAGAATAGCAAGAGGGGACTTAAAGGAAAGGGAGAGAGGAAAACACTGAAAAGTTAAAAAATTTATAGTAATTTATATATTTTTTATACTTACCAATGACCCAGACATAGCTGGTGCTAACTCTTAAAATATAGGGCCAAACACAAATTTTGCCCCCCAATCCCCAAAATTTGCATCTAAAACTAAAGAAAACATGTCCTGAGTGGCCCTCCACACTTCGCCCCTACTGCGCATGCGCAGTGTCAAGGACGTTCCGAAATTGGCGCCATTTATCATTCTAATAACCAGTGCCTGGTAAGCGCTATGTACTCAGCGGGGAGGCAAGAGTTCCCAACTCCTGGGAGGGCCATCCCCGTCTGGGTCATTGGTAAGTATAAAAAATATATAAATTACTATAAATTTTTTAACATTTTTATACTGTACCAATGACCCAGACATAGCTGAATAGTAAAAAGGCTGGAGGGCCAAGGACATAGAGCAAAATGGAATACGCTCAATAAAATAAAATAGAGTCATCCCCTGTAGGGAAAAGAAGTAATAGGCCTTACATGTATCTTTCTTATTTATGATAAATTAGAAAGATACAACACCTTCCACAAATTGAGCTTCATACATCCATGTACTCTATTAATATCCAATAATCCTTAAACTAATAATTTTTAAAGTAAGCCAATAATAAAGTAAGTCTAGAGAATAGAGACTCTTATACTCCTAAAAGTGTGTGAGAATTGCATAATCATGTCCGTTGACATATGCAATATTCAAAAGCTATACTTTAAAAACTAAGACTTGAATGAATTTTATAAACTTAAACTTCTCACTAAACAACCATCCCAATAACAGCTCAGAATTACTAACTCCGGAGGAGGTATCCCCTTGTTTTCATAGTAAAAACAGGTGACCCAAGGGAACACCCCCCCCCCCCCCCCCCCCCTTTTTCTTGCCCTGGGTCAAATAGCCCAGAGCGAAGAGGGCAGCCGAACGGAGACACTGCCGAAACAGACAGCCTACCTAGCTATAGTAGCAACTGTTAAGTGAATGACATTCTGAGCAGTAGATAATAGACCTAACAATAGAGGCCTCCAGAAATGGACTCGATATTTCTGAGATAAAATTCATGAATGGATGGCTGAGCGCAATGAGCAGCCTTCAAAAATCTATAATAGCAACACTATTAATGTAAGCCCAAGAAGTAGAAGAACTCTTACTTCATGAGCCGAAATCTTAAGCACAACTGCTAAGCCAATGATATACCATAAGCAGTACGCTAATTAATAGAATCCATTAACAATAAAATGGAGCGTAACGTCCTTCTACTAGACATCAAAGACAGAAGAAGCTTACGCCCTTGTAATAAACAGATATCTGTTTATAAATACATAAACTGTACCCGGAAAGAGTAAAGGCCTATGCCCATACGAAAACGGAAGGACCTTAAAATAATAGGTTCCGGATAATAGGAGCCTAACTCTTATGCAACAATCCAACCTAAATAGTAACGGAAGTATTGATTCCGAAACTATGAAAGTGAAAATCATCCATCGATAGTGCATGAAACTCACTGACTCTACAGTAAAAGAGAAACCAACAGAATTACTGTCTAAAAGGTCAGAATTTGAAAACTACTGTTTCCAGAGGCTCAAATGATTACTTATCTAAATAAGAACCTGAAGTTAAAATCCGTATAGGAATTTAATCTAAAGATTCTAAGTCTATTTATCAAAAAGTTACTAACTGACTTAGATAAAGAGACAAAAGACTCAATTGTAAACTAACGTAGAGTGCATAGGTATGAGGTAACATAAACCTATAACCTAAATAACAACAGGCTGCAGTAGATCTTGTGAAACAAGTATACTAAAAAATAGCAATGAGTAGTATGGAAGGATCAACCATATGAACATAATGATCCCTACACCACGACGGAAGAGCCTCCACTTTAGTCGCATAGAATAGCGAAGAAGAGAATCTCCTATAGTAAGAAATCGCGTCCAAAGCTCGTCCAGTACAGTGCTTACAATGCAATACGGACCACACAACGGAATACATGAAGGTTGCGACCTTGCTGGTTGTGATAAAGATGACACGATTTACCCAGTGAAAAAAGATCCTCACATAGAGGAAGATTTCACGTTAAGATCCACAGTAGACAAGAGAGTAAATTACTCATGATCTCTGTGAAGATAGAGATGCTATCAACAGAAATGTATTGTGGTTGTTTATCTTAGCAATACCTGCTAAAACAACAGCGCCGGAGGATACGCGTATCCTATCATTCCGTCCTATAGATCAATAGAGCGTTAACAGTATTAGCTCAGAGATCTGGACAAGCCAACACATACGTCTGCAATTGATTAGCAAGCTGTGTCATAAATAAAACATCATTGGGCGCTCCCATAGATAGCAAATCTGATTGAATACTTGTTTGTTGAGAGTCCATTCTGACAGCAACAAGCGACCCGTAAGAGAACGGGAGTGCGATAAAACAATCAGACGACCCAGAATATGACGGACCAAAACTGAACTTGGTGTACTATAACCAACAGACGGATTCTTTCCATTAAATTGAATAACGGAAACGAAAGAGTGCCTCCCTGGTTCCGGAGATACGCCACTACTGTCGAATTAAAGGACAGGAATTTGGGCATGCGTTTCTGAATAATGTTCATGCAATGACATAAAGCAAGCCTAAAAAACACTATTCCGCGGAAGTTAAACTGATAGCTAAAAGACTGCGGAACCCAAAGACCCTGGCACTTCGAATCCGTAGGGATCAGTATATATCCCAATCTGTTTGACTGGCAACCGTCATAACAGCCACACTCGGGTCCGGCAACTGCGGCGGCACTCTCTGAGTCAACCACCGAATGTTTGCCCCAGTCTGAATCTCTTGTAACACTAGATAGACAAGAGAATGTATAAATCAAGCAATTCATGGATTGCCGGAAAGTTGCCGTCGAAGAGAAGCTCCTCCGAGAACGAAGCGACTCTGAGAGGGTTCTTAACCTACTATCCACGCGTGGATGTAGCTAGGGCTGCATCACGTCTAACCAACTCCAATCAGCCACTGAAGGGCGGAGTTATACGTGAACAAACTACTGCCCTCAAAAGAAATTACATTGAGAATAATATCCCGTAAATCTTTTCTTGAAGACGTAATAATAACGCCTCAGTAAGGCGGATTACGTATAATAAAGCGTCTAAGTTAAGTCTACTATACATAATGTCGTTCCCAACATTGAAATTGGAAAAGACATAAACGGCGAAAAAGAATATATGCAGTCTTTAATCACACCGTCTAGACGCATATGAACTCTCGGTATGCCCTGCTCTGCCAAAATAAACTATATGTAAAAAAGATAAAATGGCAGAAATGAGCCACGCGGACAAGAAACTAAACTATCATGCTTAGTAGCAGGCTTGTATATATATATAAATATATAGCGTCGAAAAAATAAAACACATGTTGTAATGACAATATTGGACTGCGTCGGTAAGACAGGGACAAAGTCCCTGTACCGATCGAAAAATCCGAGTCCAATGACGCTATAAGTCTCTTATCCAAGATCGCAGCAATGAAGTCCGAAAAATAATCACTGGAAGAAATGCCAGAAGATATGAAAGGCATCTTCCGATACTACTAAAGGGAAAACTCGAAATCTTTCGAATCCCTTTCGCCATCCTGTCGGACCCTATAAAGCGTTCGGTCGTCCGTAGCTTGATGCAACCGCGGACCGCACCGACCCAGCGCCGTCGGATAATTCCTGATTCGACCGAGAAACCGTCAATTGCTGGGATGCTGCGAAACAACTGTGCTAACTCGGATAGCACGTCCGTCACTGAGGCCTGAGGAGCAGCGGTCTTACGATGCATTGCCGCAGGAAGCTCCGAGATCGTTACCCCGTGCATACTTCCAATATGCGAGCGAACGGAGTGAATAGGCCTCGTGTCCCTTGGCTACCGGATGGCGCGACCTATTCGCTGTGGAATCACTGAATGCCGAATCTGATCGGATACTCGAGGTCACGTAGCCAATGTGCGGTCGTGTGCCCTGCTGTGAGGATGAGGAAGCATTAAAGACAGTCTCTCAGACTGTCAATATAACGGAGCGTCCCGAGCAACGGACATATGCTCCGAATGTAAAATATCTGAACCACAACATGCGGTCCCCTATGTTGTTGGCTTCCTCCGATCTGTCCTCAATCTGCCGTCACTGGGTGAGTACTAAAGTAATTAAAGTGCTCGCATCACCCAAATCTCCTTCCTAGACCGCAACGGACGAACCCGGCAGCCGAACCATTCGATGAATGTACGCTACACCGGGTGAGCTAGCGAATGTCACTCCGTAAGCGATAGACATATTCCATGAGCACTTATTGCCGCTAACTCTTCATTAACTATGACGACAGAGGCACACTTTTGAAGACATCTCCATAACTCTTCGAACAAGAAACCAGAAATGCTTGGATAGCAAGCATAAAATAATAATATATATAGCGTCGTTCAATAATTCGAAAGTTTGTGTGACATTATTGGACTATGTCGGAACTGAGGGACGATGTCCCTGAACCGAACCAAAAATTTCTAAGTCCACCGACGCTATCAGTTTCTTATCCGGCATCGCAGCATATGTTGTTCCGAAAGGGAAAGCTTGAAATCCACCGAATCCCTTTCGGTATCCCGTCGGACCGGATGAAACTTTCGGACGTCCGTACCCGCTTCCGCGGAGCGTCCCGACCCAGCATCGTCGGATAAAATATATGCGACAGATTCAGTTGATGCTGGGATGCTGCGATAAACTGTGCTATTAAGGAAAGCACGTCCGTTCCCGAGGCCTGTGCAATAGCGGACTTACGATGCATTGCCGCTGGAAGCTCCGTGTACGTTGACTCCCGCATACTTCCTATGCGAACGTCCGGAGTCTGCAGGCCTCGAGTCCCCGGCTACCGACCCAGCGCTGTCGGATAATTCTCGATCCGACACCGTTTCTGCCGGCTGCTGGGATGCTGCGATAAGCTGTGCTATGTGCACAAGAATGTCCGGCGTCGAGACCTGCGGAGGCGCAGTCTATCGCTGCTTCGCCGAGGGCAGCTCTGCATCAGATGGCTCCCGCATACTTTTCCTATGCGAACGTCCGGAGTCCATCGGTCTCGAATCCCTGGCTGCCGGATGGTGTGACCTGGTCGCCGAAGAATCCTTGATCGGCGAAGCTGGTAATATATCGGCGGTCACGCAGCCAAGGTGCGGTCGTGTGCGCTGACGAGAAGAGGAAGCCTTAGCAGTCTCAGCGGACTGCCTATACAACGGAGCGTCCCGAGCGACGGACGTATGCTCCGCTAACGACACATTTGTACCACAACATCTGGGGCCAGATGTTGTTGAACGAGAGAGGGGCCTCTCTCGCTTGCCGTCCGGATGGACCGGAACGAGCTATGAACCGGACTAAAAGGCTTCCTCCGTTCTCCCTCCGATCCGCCGTCACTGGGTGTGCATTAAGTTAATTTTATAGTGCTCGCATTACCCCAAAATTCCTTCTAGACCGCAACGGACGAACCCGGCTGCCGAACCATTCGGTGAATGGACGCTACACCGGGCGAGCTAGCGGACGTCAAAGGCCGTCGAACCTACTAGGGTCCTCTTAGGCAATTGGCGTATTACATGAGCACTTTTCCGCTAGCCCTTCATTAATTGTGACGACGGAGGCACACTGTTGGAAGACATCACAGATACATCACCCTAATCTTGATCGTCTGAAATAGAAATTGATAAAGTAGAGTGACCCTGCGGGGAAAGGACCGGAGTGTCCAAATCCCCAACAACATACCGTGACATACGCTTCCCATATTGTCATCGAAATCATACGATACAGAACCGGAGTTAATGCGAGTACACTGACCACATATAGAATGATAATAAGGTCAGAGGAAGACTTCCTCTTAAAACAATTGATCAATATCCTTTCAATGTGAAAAGAAAACAAGTCCTGGTACTCGCACTAACCCCTGGCAATCAAAATACATAATAATAATATGATCCATTAATATAGAAAAAATAATTGAAATCAAAATATTTTGAAAAAATATTTTTTCAGAACAGCCCAAGTTTCTGAAAAGTAACGTTGAGCCCCAATGGATCCCAAGCCTAAGTGTGGACAAAAATTTTTAAAATATTTTAAACAATTTATTCAACACTTACGAACAATAATAATGTATCTAGTTATGATTGAAATAACATAAAGATATTATTATTTAGAAATCCCCCCCTCACACAGAGGGCTGTTGTAAATGTAAACAATGAGTGTAAAAACACTAAAATAAGACTCCAGGCACCCAGGCCCGAAATCAGTTACCAAAAATACACCATCTGATGCAAAACAGAGACTTCCAGGGAAGAAACTGCAGAACATCAGATGGTAGATGCAGAACACAACGCCTAACCACCCGTAGGTGAAGACGTAAACATGGGGAAAGAACAGAATTCATTCTGTTATTCAGCTAAACTCCCAAGAAATTTTAGTAATAATAATTACAGAAATTATGCCAAAAGCATGGGAGAATAGCAAGGGGGAACTTAAAGGACAGGGAGAGAGGAAAAACACTTGAAAAAACAGTGTAACTAAATAATCAGAATGACAACAAAATGGCTGCTGCCTTGAAAATAGGTAACTTAACATAATTTCATTAAAAAATTTTAAGTTACAGCCCTGATAATATTCTGTCACACATTCTTTTCCTCTCCTCCTTTTCTATCCTCCTTAGAATCACCATTTCACTAATATTTATGTGTCTGGCATTATTTAAACTGAGATTTAAAAGCACAAAGATCAGTCAGATGTTAACTGATGAAGGGCCAAACTTAGAATGATAAATGGCGCCAATTTCGGAACGTCCTTGACACTGCGCATGCGCAGTAGGGGCGAAGTGTGGAGGGCCTCTCAGGACATGTTTTCTTTAGTTTTAGATGCAAATTTGGGGGATTGGGGGGCAAAATTTGTGTTTGGCCCTATATTTTAAGAGTTAGCACCAGCTATGTCTGGGTCATTGGAACAGTATAAAAATATCAGTGTAACTAAATAACAAGAATGACAACAAAATGGCTGCTGCCTTGAAAATAGGTAACTTAACATAATTTCATTAAAAAATTTTAAGTTACAGCCCTGATAAAATTCTGTCACACATTTTTCCTCTCCTCCTTCTATATCCTCCTTAGAATCACCATTTCACTAATATTTATGTGTCTGGCATCATTTAAACTGAGATTTACAAGCACAAAGATCAGTCAGATGTTAACTGATGAAGGGCCAAACTAAGAAATGAATAATGGCGCCAATTTCGGAACGTCCTTGACACTGCGCATGCGCAGTAGAGGTGAAGTGTGGAGGGCCATTCAGGACATGTTTTCTTTGGTTTTAGATGCAAATTTTGGGGATTGGGGGGCAAAATTTGTGTTTGGCCCTGTGTTTTAAGAGTTAGCACCAGCTATGTCTGGGTCATTGGTACAGTATAAAAATATATGATTGAGGCATAAACATGAACATGAAATTCGGTGAAGATTGAAAAAGGAATTGCAGGCTGTAGCACACGGTGAACAAATTGTGGGCAGTGTTCTTTAGAAATCCAAGACGTCTGATGTTGTGGCCATTATGGATGGCTAACCAATTACCCAAATAGGACGTTCTCAACTATACATCATGCTAAGTCAACCATCCACATTTCAAGTACATTCATGTATAAATACGACCTGTAGCATGTGAATAAAATCAAAGTGGCTGTGGTTGCGGACATTCTGGGTGCCCCACTGTAACCACAATAAGACTTTCTCATGTAGCTATAAACACGAATATGCCCATGAAATTTGGTGATGATCGGAAAAGAACTGCAGGCTGTTGTTGCCCATGCTGAATGATTGTGGGCAGACAGACTCACGGACTAACAGATGCACATATGCACCATGTCTTTAGCTTACCAGAACTTTATCAAGTGAAGCCAACAATGTGAAACAATAAAATCCAAATAAAATAATTTAAGCTTAACTCTTCCCCAACTGAGAATGTTTTTAAACTTCTCATAAAATTAATTCATGGCTTCTGTGAAGCAGCCATTAACCAATTTAAAGAAAAATTCAATAATCTGGGACATTAAGAAATCATTGATAGAAGGATTACTCAAGGCTTGCAGGAAGATTTTGGCAAGCAATTCCCTCAATAGATCTATTCACCTTGCCAACTTTTCTCCAGTTACAGATATAACAGGACAATTGATTGGGTGTTTGATCCCAGTCTCCATACACTTGTGTGTAGCTTTAATTGTGCAACAAATGACACAAGCTGATCTGCTGTTAAGAACAATCGCTGCAACAAGTGCAAAACTTTAATGTGGTTGGCCTAGCCATAATTTAATTTTTGTGATTGCAATGTTGTAATTCATGTTGTATTAGGCCTAAAAAGTTAAAAATCTGTTTCTCATGCCCTCTTGCATGGTCCTTTTAGCTGCCACATGCTCTCTTTTTATAACCAATGCAAAGTTAAAAAAAATTATAATTAATTGGTTTATGTCTGATATTTTACGAAAGTTAATGAAATTGATAAATTTGTCCCTTGAGTGCAAGAAGGCTTTGCAATGCCACCCATGCTATTCTGTACATAATGAGGCCCAAGATATAAAACAAACCAAGAATATGAAATTTTGATGGCAAAGAAATAATTACAAAAATAAAAAATAAAATAAAAAATGCCCGGCCACATGCAATTTAACAAAGAATGGCCTGAGAAACAGAAGATCTACTTTGTGAGGCCTTATTCCATTGTGACTGTAGTTCTCTTGCATATTTTACAAGTGAACTAACCTAAATGATTGTTTACAGGTAATTTCCAGTCGTGTAAGAAGAGATCACAAAACTTACACTAGTTTCTCCAGAAAAGGTGAAGCAGCATTCAACACTTCTATTGACACATCTTTGGCCTGACTAACAGACAAAATCAACTCATCCATTGAAAACATTTCCTTCTCACAGTTATTGAAAAGAGCCTGTAAAAGAAATAGAGGATATGGAATGAGTGTTTTTCTCATATAATATTTATGAAACGAGTCTACAGTTAAAACTAGAAGTCCTGTCACGAATAATGTGCTTATCTAGGCTTAATTGCGCGTTGGAATTGCGCGCAATTGCCATACCAAATGGCATCCAAAGCACGGCAGGTTCTCCTGGTTACTCATAGCAAACACATGCAATGTTTCTGCCAATGGACCTCCGGGTTACCCGGAGGTCCATTGGCTGAAACATTGCCTGTGCACAGGCCATATGTACAGAATATGATAGCTTTAATTGGGCCATAACGCGCACATTAACACGCATATCAACGTGCTATTTGTGCACATTTCATGACAGGACTTCTAGTTTTAACTGTATTTTCAGTTTGGGCGAGCCCAAACGGAAAATTCAGACGAGTTTCATAAATATTATATGAGAAAAACACTCAATTTCATATTCTATTTATCATATGACACACACACGCACAAATTAGGCACTTAGTATGACTTTTTAACCCATCACCTGACTTGAGTTGAAGACGACACTTGGAAAAAATATCCTTGTATAACTAAAAATTTTAATTTTTTGCTTCCAGAACATAGGGTTATGACCCCTCATTGGAACGAGCTCGTCGAGATCGTTCCAATGAGGGGTTATAACCTATGTTTTGGAAGCAAAAAGTGAAAATATAAAAAAAAATGAATGGCGTTTTTCTTGTAGGTAAAAGATTAATACAATATAACCCACCCTAAATAGGACAGATAACGTATATTCTCCCTACTGAAATTATGCAAATGTAACCCAGTTGTATTTTGTTTAGCCAATCAAATTGTCCAGTTTTGAAATTGACCAATGAAAGCTCCCAACTTTAATTATGCAAATTATGAAAATGTGGCCCAGTTGTATTTTGTTCAGCCAATCAAATTGTCTAGTTTTGAAATTGACCAATGAAATTGATGAAAGGCTTTATTTATCACTGATTAATATGAAAACAAAATATCAAATGTTTTAAAGTGAACAAAACGGACGCATAATATGATAAACTAATTTATTATATGATTTGATCCTTCCTCCGTTTATTAAGTCCATTCATTAAGCTGACAGAATGGAATTCACATTCGAACTGTCATTTTTTACCACACAAGATCAATTTTGGCAGAGGGATAATATTGAAAGAGAAGCTAAAGGCTATGAGTTCAATATAATCCCTCTGCCAAAATCCAATGAGTGCGATAAAAAGTTAAAAAATTTATAGTAATTTATATATTTTTTATACTTACCAATGACCCAGACATAGCTGGTGCTAACTCTTAAAATATAGGGCCAAACACAAATTTTGCCCCCCAATCCCCAAAATTTGCATCTAAAACTAAAGAAAACATGTCCTGAAAGGCCCTCCACACTTCGCCCCTACTGCACATGCGCAGTGTCAAGGACGTTCCGAAATTGGCGCCATTTATCATTCTAATAACCAGTGCCTGGTAAGCGCTATGTACTCAGCGGGGAGGCAAGAGTTCCCAACTCCTGGGAGGGCCATCCCCGTCTGGGTCATTGGTAAGTATAAAAAATATATAAATTACTATAAATTTTTTAACATTTTTATACTGTACCAATGACCCAGACATAGCTGAATAGTAAAAAGGCTGGAGGGCCAAGGACATAGAGCAAAATGGAATACGCTCAATAAAATAAAATAGAGTCATCCCCTGTAGGGAAAAGAAGTAATAGGCCTTACATGTATCTTTCTTATTTATGATAAATTAGAAAGATACAACACCTTCCAAAAATTGAGCTTCATACATCCATGTACTCTATTAATATCCAATAATCCTTATACTAATAATTTTTAAAGTAAGCCAATAATAAAGTAAGTCTAGAGAATAGAGACTCTTATACTTCTAAAAGTGTGTGAGAATTGCATAATCATGTCCGTTGACATATGCAATATTCAAAAGCTATACTTTAAAAACTAAGACTTGAATGAATTTTATAAACTTAAACTTCTCACTAAACAACCATCCCAATAACAGCTCAGAATTACTAACTCCGGAGGAGGTATCCCCTTGTTTTCATAGTAAAAACAGGTGACCCAAGGGAACACCCTCCCCCCCCCTTTTTCTTGCCCTGGGTCAAATAGCCCAGAGCGAAGAGGGCAGCCGAACGGAGACACTGCCGAAACAGACAGCCTACCTAGCTATAGTAGCAACTGTTAAGTGAATGACATTCTGAGCAGTAGATAATAGACCTAACAATAGAGGCCTCCAGAAATGGACTCGATATTTCTGAGATAAAATTCATGAATGGATGGCTGAGCGCAATGAGCAGCCTTCAAAAATCTATAATAGCAACACTATTAATGTAAGCCCAAGAAGTAGAAGAACTCTTACTTCATGAGCCGAAATCTTAAGCACAACTGCTAAGCCAATGATATACCATAAGCAGTACGCTAGTTAATAGAATCCATTAACAATAAAATGGAGCGTAACGTCCTTCTACTAGACATCAAAGACAGAAGAAGCTTACGCCCTTGTAATAAACAGATATCTGTTTATAAATACATAAACTGTACCCGGAAAGAGTAAAGGCCTATGCCCATACGAAGACGGAAGGACCTTAAAATAATAGGTTCCGGATAATAGGAGCCTAACTCTTATGCAACAATCCAACCTAAATAGTAACGGAAGTATTGATTCCGAAACTATGAAAGTGAAAATCATCCATCGATAGTGCATGAAACTCACTGACTCTACAGTAAAAGAGAAACCAACAGAATTACTGTCTAAAAGGTCAGAATTTGAAAACTACTGTTTCCAGAGGCTCAAATGATTACATAGCTAAATAAGAACCGAAGTTAAAATCCGTATAGGAATTTAATCTAAAGATTCTAAGTCTATTTATCAAAAAGTTACTAACTGACTTAGATAAAGAGACAAAAGACTCAATTGTAAACTATCGTAGAGTGCATAGGTATGAGGTAACATAAACCTATAACCTAAACAACAACAGGCTGCAGTAGATCTTGTGAAACAAGTATACTAAAAAATAGCCATGAGTAGTATGGAGGGATCAACCATATGAACATAATGATCCCTACACCACGACGGAAGAGCCTCCACTTTAGTCGCATAGAATAGCGAAGAAGAGGATCTCCTATAGTAAGAAATCGCGTCCAAAGCCCGTCCAGTACAGTGCTTACAATGCAATACGGACCACACAACGGAATACATGAAGGTTGCGACCTTGCGGGTTGTGATAAAGATGACACGATTTACCCAGTGAAAAAAGATCCTCACATAGAGGAAGATTTCACGTTAAGATCCACAGTAGACAAGAGAGTAAATTACTCATGATCTCTGTGAAGATAGAGATGCTATCAACAGAAATGTATTGTGGTTGTTTATCTTAGCAATACCTGCTAAAACAACAGCGCCGGAGGATACGCGTATCCTATCATTCCGTCCTATAGATCAATAGAGCGTTAACAGTATTAGCTCAGAGATCTGGACAAGCCAACACATACGTCTGCAAATGATTAGCAAGCTGTGTCATAAATAAAACATCATTGGGCGCTCCCATAGATAGCAAATCTGATTGAATACTTGTTTGTTGAGAGTCCATTCTGACAGCAACAAGCGACCCGTAAGAGAACGGGAGTGCGATAAAACAATCAGACGACCCAGAATATGACGGACCAAAACTGAACTTGGTGTACTATAACCAACAGACGGATTCTTTCCATTAAATTGAATAACGGAAACGAAAGAGTGCCTCCCTGGTTCCGGAGATACGCCACTACTGTCGAATTAAAGGACAGGAATTTGGGCATGCGTTTCTGAATAATGTTCATGCAATGACATAAAGCAAGCCTAAAAAACATTATTCCGCGGAAGTTAAACTGATAGCTAAAAGACTGCGGAACCCAAAGACCCTGGCACTTCGAATCCGTAGGTATCAGTATATATCCCAATCTGTTTGACTGGCAACCGTCATAACAGCCACACTCGGGTCCGGCAACTGCGGCGGCACTCTCTGAGTCAACCACCGAATGTTTGCCCCAGTCTGAATCTCTTGTAACACTAGATAGACAAGAGAATGTATAAATCAAGCAATTCATGGATTGCCGGAAAGTTGCCGTCGAAGAGAAGCTCCTCCGAGAACGAAGCGACTCTGAGAGAGTTCTTAACCTACTATCCACGCGTGGATGTAGCTAGGGCTGCATCACGTCTAACCAACTCCAATCAGCCACTGAAGGGCGGAGTTATACGTGAACAAACTACTGCCCTCAAAAGAAATTACATTGAGAATAATATCCCGTAAATCTTTTCTTGAAGACGTAATGATAACGCCTCAGTAAGACGGATTACGTATAATAAAGCGTCTAAGTTAAGTCTACTATACATAATGTCGTTCCCAACATTGAAATTGGAAAAGACATAAACGGCGAAAAAGAATATATGCAGTCTTTAATCACACCGTCTAGACGCATATGAACTCTCGGTATGCCCTGCTCTGCCAAAATAAACTACATGTAAAAAAGATAAAATGGCAGAAATGAGCCACGCGGACAAGAAACTAAACTATCATGCTTAGTAGCAGGCTTGTATATATATATAAATATATAGCGTCGAAAAATAAAACACATGTTGTAATGACAATATTGGACTGCGACGGTAAGTCAGGGACAAAGCCCCTGTACCGATCGAAAAATCCGAGTCCAATGACGCTATAAGTCTCTTATCCAAGATCGCAGCAATGAAGTCCGAAAAATAATCACTGGAAGAAATGCCAGAAGATATGAAAGGCATCTTTCGATACTACTAAAGGGAAAACTCGAAATCTTTCGAATCCCTTTCGCCATCCTGTCGGACCCTATAAAGCGTTCGGTCGTCCGTAGCTTGATGCAACCGCGGACCGCACCGACCCAGCGCCGTCGGATAATTCCTGATTCGACCGAGAAACCGTCAATTGCTGGGATGCTGCGAAACAACTGTGCTAACTCGGATAGCACGTCCGTCACTGAGGCCTGAGGAGCAGCGGTCTTACGATGCATTGCCGCAGGAAGCTCCGAGATCGTTACCCCGTGCATACTTCCAATATGCGAGCGAACGGAGTGTATAGGCCTCGTGTCCCTTGGCTACCGGATGGCGCGACCTATTCGCTGTGGAATCACTGAATGCCGAAACTGATCGGATACTCGAGGTCACGTAGCCAATGTGCGGTCGTGTGCCCTGCTGTGAGGATGAGGAAGCATTAAAGACAGTCTCTCGGACTGTCAATATAACGGAGCGTCCCGAGCAACGGACATATGCTCCGAATGTAAAATATCTGAACCACAACATGCGGTCCCCTATGTTGTTGGCTTCCTCCGATCTGTCCTCAATCTGCCGTCACTGGGTGAGTACTAAAGTAATTAAAGTGCTCGCATCACCCAAATCTCCTTCCTAGACCGCAACGGACGAACCCGGCAGCCGAACCATTCGATGAATGTACGCTACACCGGGTGAGCTAGCGAATGTCACTCCGTAAGCAATAGACATATTCCATGAGCACTTATTGCCGCTAACTCTTCATTAACTATGACGACAGAGGCACACTTTTGAAAGACATCTCCATAACTCTTCGAACAAGAAACCAGAAATGCTTGGATAGCAAGCATAAAATAATAATATATATAGCGTCGTTCAATAATTCGAAAGTTTGTGTGACATTATTGGACTATGTCGGAACTGAGGGACGATGTCCCTGAACCGAACCAAAAATTTCTAAGTCCACCGACGCTATCAGTTTCTTATCCGGCATCGCAGCATATGTTGTTCCGAAAGGGAAAGCTTGAAATCCACCGAATCCCTTTCGGTATCCCGTCGGACCGGATGAAACTTTCGGACATCCGTACCCGCTTCCGCGGAGCGTCCCGACCCAGCATCGTCGGATAAAATATATGCGACAGATTCAGTTGATGCTGGGATGCTGCGATAAACTGTGCTATTAAGGAAAGCACGTCCGTTCCCGAGGCCTGTGCAGTAGCGGACTTACGATGCATTGCCGCTGGAAGCTCCGTGTACGTTGACTCCCGCACACTTCCTATGCGAACGTCCGGAGTCTGCAGGCCTCGAGTCCCCGGCTACCGACCCAGCGCTGTCGGATAATTCTCGATCCGACACCGTATCTGTCGGCTGCTGGGATGCTGCGATAAGCTGTGCTATGTGCACAAGAATGTCCGGCGTCGAGACCTGCGGAGGCGCAGTCTATCGCTGCTTCGCCGAGGGCAGCTCCGCATCAGATGGCTCCCGCATACTTTTCCTATGCGAACGTCCGGAGTCCATCGGTCTCGAATCCCTGGCTGCCGGATGGTGTGACCTGGTCGCCGAAGAATCCTTGATCGGCGAAGCTGGTAATATATCGGCGGTCACGCAGCCAAGGTGCGGTCGTGTGCGCTGACGAGAAGAGGAAGCCTTAGCAGTCTCAGCGGACTGCCTATACAACGGAGCGTCCCGAGCGACGGACGTATGCTCCGCTAGCGACACATTTGTACCACAACATCTGGGGCCAGATGTTGTTGAACGAGAGAGGGGCCTCTCTCGCTTGCCGTCCGGATGGACCGGAACGAGCTATGAACCGGACTAAAAGGCTTCCTCCGTTCTCCCTCCGATCCGCCGTCACTGGGTGTGCATTAAGTTAATTTTATAGTGCTCGCATCACCCCAAAATTCCTTCCAGACCGCAACGGACGAACCCGGCAGCCGAACCATTCGGTGAATGGACGCTACACCGGGCGAGCTAGCGGACGTCAAAGGCCGTCGAACCTACTAGGGTCCTCTTAGGCAATTGGCGTATTACATGAGCACTTTTCCGCTAGCCCTTCATTAATTGTGACGACGGAGGCACACTGTTGGAAGACATCACAGATACATCACCCTAATCTTGATCGTCTGAAATAGAAATTGATAAAGTAGAGTGACCCTGCGGGGAAAGGACCGGAGTGTCCAAATCCCCAACAACATACCGTGACATACGCTTCCCATATTGTCATCGAAATCATACGATACAGAACAGGAGTTAATGCGAGTACACTGACCACATATAGAATGAAAATAAGGTCAGAGGAAGACTTCCTCTTAAAACAATTGATCAATATCCTTTCAATGTGAAAAGAAAACAAGTCCTGGTACTCGCACTAACCCCTGGCAATCAAAATACATAATAATAATATGATCCATTAATATAGAAAAAATAATTGAAATCAAAATATTTTGAAAAAATATTTTTTCAGAACAGCCCAAGTTTCTGAAAAGTAACGTTGAGCCCCAATGGATCCCAAGCTTAAGTGTGGACAAAAATTTTAAAAATATTTTAAACAATTTATTCAACACTTACGAACAATAATAATGTATCTAGTTATGATTAAAATAACATAAAGATATTATTATTTAGAAATCCCCCCCTCACACAGAGGGCTGTTGTAAATGTAAACAATGAGTGTAAAAACACTAAAATAAGACTCCAGGCACCCAGGCCCAAAATCAGTTACCAAAAATACACCATCTGATGCAAAACAGAGACTTCCAGGGAAGAAACTGCAGAACATCAGATAGTAGATGCAGAACACAACGCCTAACCACCCGTAGGTGAAGACGTAAACATGGGGAAAGAACAGAATTCATTCTGTTATTCAGCTAAAACTCCCAAGAAATTTTAGTAATAATAATTACAGAAACTATGCCAAAAGCATGGGAGAATAGCAAGGGGGAACTTAAAGGACAGGGAGAGAGGAAAAACACTTGAAAAAACAGTGTAACTAAATAATCAGAATGACAACAAAATGGCTGCTGCCTTGAAAATAGGTAACTTAACATAATTTCATTAAAAAATTTTAAGTTACAGCCCTGATAATATTCTGTCACACATTCTTTTCCTCTCCTCCTTTTCTATCCTCCTTAGAATCACCATTTCACTAATATTTATGTGTCTGGCATCATTTAAACTGAGATTTAAAAGCACAAAGATCAGTCAGATGTTAACTGATGAAGGGCCAAACTTAGAATGATAAATGGCGCCAATTTCGGAACGTCCTTGACACTGCGCATGCGCAGTAGGGGCGAAGTGTGGAGGGCCTTTCAGGACATGTTTTCTTTAGTTTTAGATGCAAATTTTGGGGATTGGGGGGCAAAATTTGTGTTTGGCCCTATATTTTAAGAGTTAGCACCAGCTATGTCTGGGTCATTGGTACAGTATAAAAATATGATAAATTTATAGTAATTTCTATATTTTTATACTTACCAATGGCCGAGACATAGCTGGTGCTAACTCTAAAATATCTAGAGCCAAACACAAATTTTACCCCCTCCCAATCCCCAAAATTTGCATGCAAAACTGAAAATTAGAAGTCCTATCTGGTCCTCCATACATTTATTCTCTGCGCATGGGCAGATGCCAGAAAGTGACCGGAATTGGCGCCAACACTATTCTTTGTAAAAGAGAGTATTAAATAATAATTCAGTGGGGAGGTATGAGTGCCCACTCATGGGAGGGCCCTTCCTGTCTGGGCCATTGGTAAGTATAAACATATAGAAATTACTATAAATTTATAATATTTTTACACAGTATACCAATGGCCCAGACATAGCTGAATCGTAAAAAGGTGGAGGGCCTAGGACTTTTAAAATAATTCCAATCCTGCAATCCATGATGAAAGGAACTCAGAATAATTAGGAATTACATGTATGTCTCTCTATACAGTAATAGAGGAGACATATTCTAAATAAGGAACCCAATTAAGTAATTCCTTATAGTAAGCATGAAGACAAATTCCTAATTTTTAAGGCTAGTCTGGACTAAGCCCCAAAAATTAGGATGGCGTATCCGAGAATGAGTGAAAATCTCCCACAAACATACGCCTTACAATAACACTTCAGCTGTATGCAGGATATAAATACAGATAAAACAACTTCCTTCAAAGATACATACTTTTTAAGCCAGTGAAGGGGTAAAAATCACACTCCCCCCCCCCCCCTTTTTCAGAAGAAAAAGAGAGCTCTGGAAACAATAAGAGCGGTTCCAAAAAACAATATAAATAATAGTCGAACAGGCACTCAGGTATTAATTCATGATTAATAAATGGTGCTTAACATTACTTCAAAAATTACGGGTATAGCGACGATCCTGGTAATTAATATTGCCCACTAAATAACATACACCGCAGACGACATACACAGATACATCAAAAACCAGTGATATATAAAAATATAACATACACATATCCAATCGAGCCACATTGAACGATCTCGGAAGAGAAAACACACTTCCTAGGTAATCCACAGACGGCCTCTGTACAATAAATTCCTGTAAAAGCACTCTCCAATGTGTACTATCCGATATCTATGATCGTAAAAACTTGTGCTAGATGAGTACAGAACACAATAGAAACTTGGATGTAGAAATGTAAGTAGGTATGATTAACAGGCTCCGACATGGACCACCCTCGAAATAGATTATGATTTCAAGGTCTACAAAATACAATAAAGCGTTAGCCTAATAATATAATGCGCGGGAGCATTTATATTTAGCATGTAATCATCTGAATACCAGTTAACCGGTTATGCAGCCTGCAAGGTACTCAAGGGTAGCAATTTAATTGTGGTGATTTATAAATAAGCGCTCGTATATAACAAATCAACAAAAATAAGAGGACATCAATCCAACTAAAAAGCAGATGTGCCCATGAGGTCGCCATAGAACACGACCCAAATGCATAGTATGTATGTATTAAATTATATGAGGCTTGCGGGAAGCTACATCTTGCCCGGTAATTGCCTCTAAACACATAGGCAGAGTGTGTGAGTGGAATTCGAAGTCATATCGAAATCTCCTCACCCGCATTATTTAATCATTCTTGTGTCAGTGAACAAAACAAGAGGCCCCAAAGTGCCTTAATCGCTCACTGGCCACAGTGGTTCAAAGAAGTATTTGGGGTCACATTCAGTTAGACATGGTTCATCAACACTACAAAGGAATGAAGTCATGAGAGACAAAGTTTATGGAAAAACACTGAGGAATGGATTTGAACAAACCTGAAGTAACATGCCCCCACCCCCAACCCCACCCCTGCCCATAGAGCCCAAATATTAAGCAAAGGACTAAAATTGAACAAACTTGAATCTGATCCCCCTTTAGATGTCATATACCAAATAGGAAAGAATTCTGACTGGTTGATATGAAGAAGGTTTTTAAAGAAATATCGTCACATTGCACCAAGTTAAACTTTGGGCTCAAATAGGGAGCTAAAATATTAACCCAGGGTCCCGATTTGAACAAACTTGAATCTGACAGATCCTAGAGATGTTGTATACCAAATATGAAAGGATTCTGATTGGAGGATCTGAAGAAGATGATTTTAAAAGAAATTCCCTCATATTGCACTTTGTTAAAATTCAGGCTCCCATAGGTAGCCCAAATTAATAACCTCGTGACCCGGTTTGAACAAACTTGAGTCTTACCCTCCAAGAGATGTTGTATACCAAATATGAAAGCATTCTGACCACATGGTCTGAAAAAGAAGAGTCGGAACACGACCCAAAATTTTCAGGCTATAAATTTTCTTTTTCCATCTCAAAATTGAACAAAACGCATAAAATTACACCAAAAAATGTCCAAATTTTGATCCAAAATTTCGGAGTCCAAACCTGACCTCAAATTTTTTTTTTTATCTCAAAATTGAACAAAACGCATAAAAAAACAAATTTTTTCCCTAAATTTTCAGCCAATAATTCAAAGTCTGAACCGGACCCAAAAATTTTCATGCTAAAAAATTTGTTTTTTCGTCTCAAAATTGAACAAAAAACGCATAAAAATTTTTTACAAAAATTCAGAATTTTGGTCCAAAATTTTGGAGTCTTTTTTCATCTCAAAATTGAACAAAATGCATAAAAACTCTAAAACCAATTTTTTTTCTCACATTTTGGTAAAAAGACTGAAGCAGACTCAAAATTTTCAACCCAGGGACCCAATTCGAACAAACTTTAATCTGACCCCTCCTAAAGATGATGCATACCAAATGTTAAAGGATTCTGACTGGTGGATCTGAAGAAAAAGATTTTTAAAGAAATTTTCTCATATTGCACTAATTTAAAATTCAGGCTCCCATAGGGAACTCAAACATTAACCAAGAAACTCGATTTGAACAAACTTGAATTTGGCCCCCATAGAGATGATGTATACCAAATATGAGAGGATTCTGACTGGTGAATCTGAAGAAGAAAAGTTTTGAAGAATATTCCACGCAATGCACAAAGTTAAAATATGGTTTCCAATAGGGAGCCCAAATATAAACCCAGCGACTCAATTTGAACAAACTTGAATCTGACCCCCCCCTATTGATGTTGTGTACCAAACATGAAAAGATTCTGAGTGGACGATCTGAAGAAGAAGATTTTTAAAGAAATTTCCTCAAATTGCACCAAGTTTAACTTTGGGCTCCAGTAGAGAGCTCAAATACTAACTCAGGGACCCAATTTGAACAAACTTGAATCTGACCCCCTAGAGATGTTGTATAACAAATATGAAAAGATTCTGACTGGTGGATCTGAAGAAGAAGATTTTTTGAATTTTTAAAAAAATGTATGGGTGTTATCAGAGTTATGACCCTTCTGGTGCCCCCTGTGGGCACGGCAAGTTTATTTGTACAAACTTGAATTGATGTATGATAAGGAACATGCACACAAAATTTGGTTCAATTTGGTAGAGTAGTTTGTGAGGAGAAGTCGATAATGTAAAGTTCACGACGGACGACAACGGACGGCAAGTGATAAGTTAAGCTCCCTTCGGTGAGCTAAAAATATAGGAACCAGGATGTTCCCTCACATCTAACCAACTCCATTATGCCACTATGGGCGGAGAAGGACGTGAAAAATAAAACTTCCCCTGAAAGAAGACCCTGTCATGGAGGAAGCTTGTGGGGAGCATCCCATAACAGACACTTCTCGAATACTGATCCAAGATTTCTGTGACAACAGAGGTGCTACTAGTAGAATACACAAGACTGTTTAATCTTAAATATAATATATTGAATCAAATGAATAGGAGGATACGCGTATCCTATCATTCATCCCCATGAATTCTGCAGAGTGTCTACTGCATGCGCTTAATAATCTGGGCTTGGAGACACAAATGACGGTAACTAATTGTTCCGGTGCATAGCAAACTGAACTATTATGGGGTGATCCCACTGGTAGCAAAACTGTCCAAATAATCGCATGCTGAGAGTCCAAAACAAATGAAACAGGCGACCTTTCCGAGAAGCGAGTCTGCTAGTATGTTCAGATGACCTTGTATATGATGGATAGAGAAATGAACATAAAAATTCTTCTCCATTAGTTATAATGAAAATGAATGGGTGCCGCCCTGGTACCTGATGTATGCTACCACTATCGAGTTGTCCAATAATATCTGAACGAGCATGTCCGCATTGATGTAGCGCTAACAATATTGACATCATTCTTGATGTTTATGTGTTTCTCCAGGGACCGAGAGGCCCAAGACCCCTGCATTTCGAGTCTGTTGGACTCAGGGTCGTGCCCCAAACTATTGACTCATACCTGTCATAATCATAAAAACCGGATCTGGCAGTTGCAGCAGAACTCTTTTGAGTTAACCACTGAATATCTGCCCCAATATGGACCTTTTGTTTACAAGATCTGTTAAAACAATACTGGTCCTGAGCGAATGCATTATCACACTCAGTTCTGGGTAAGAATAACTGGAGGGGACATGTGCATAAGCGACCCATCTAAACAAGATGCGTAGCTACTCAGCACAACAACATCAGTTGCATAAAACTAATTTCGTTCTGGATAATGGCAGACGAACCAGACTGTTGCGAGACATTACCAAGTTTAATATTCGAGTGACAGCCCAGGGCGCTATCTTCAGACCGAAGCTATCCTTAGATCTATGCTTATAGCACAGTCAATCACTCGAAGCTCACTTTAACCGACTAAATGATAACAATAAATAAACTTTTAGAGCTCTGATATACTTGTATGTCGGAACGAGCTCTATGGCTTCGGTACAAGTAACAGGTGACTACAGAATCCTCGAGAATCTTGATTCTCGGCAACCTCTATTACTTTCATTGTCAAGAGAACCTTTACCTCCACTTGGAGAGACTCTTATGCAAGGATTTGACGGAAGCATTGTCCATCAGACATTAAGTTAGTTGTGGTTCTCTTGGAAATATAGCTGTCCGAGACCACACTTCCCACCTACTGGTCTTCCGTAATAGTTATCCAGTTTGATGCAAATCTTGATAACCATCCGTCAACTGCTAAGCAATAGAGGTCCTAACCCACAACCGTAGTACCTGCGAGGCCTACGGAAGCAGAAACTGCGTCTCATTCGCGAAGAGCCTCGACCCTGCGGTTTAGGGGCATCTAACCGGTAGTCTCGATCAGACCTAAGTCCCGTATCCATGTTGCTGTATGACGATCCCTAGAGTAATTATGGAAGAGTTAACTATACCCTCGCGAGGAGTCCTTTTTAGACGACCTTCTGTCCAGGACATCCTCCCTTACTCCTTTCTGCTATTACGGGTCAATTAGATGCCGACTTAAGGAGCAGAGTATTGATGCTTTCTTTGTAGCTGGGTCATAAACCAATGAAAGCTTATCGTCAAAAACTTAGTGTCCAGAAACCGGAGCGACTCGAAGAGAGTTTTTCACCTTGTCATCTATTAAGGATGACGACTCAAGGGCTCCGTCACGTCTGTTTAACTCCAAATTAGCAACTGTTAAGACAGAGTTATACGTAATAAATATAATAGCCCTGGAAAGGACTCTAACTGAGGTATGAACATCCTCAAATTCCTTTCGTAGAGATGTTGGGTCACAGTTCTTAAAGGTGATCTGTGTAAGACAGTGAGTCTAAATTCGCTCTGAATGAAGAAATGCCATCTCAATGACCGAGCGAATAGTGAATGACGAAGATAAGGCCATAGCTAGGTCCTTAGCCTACTCATTCAAATGCAGAGGAACTCTCAATACATCTTCCCCGTTTTCCGAAAATCAGTAACATTACGGAAGATAATTATCAACAATGATGACGTCAGGCCCATGTCCCGAAATTGGAGAACATGAACTAATTTTTATAAATATTATAAACGTTAAAAAATTTATAGTAATTTATATATTTTTTATACTTACCAATGACCCAGACTTAGCTGGTGCTAACTCCAACAAAACCAGGGCCAAACACAAATTTTGCCCCCCAATCCCCAAAATTTGCATCCAAAACAAAAAGAAATCATGTCCTAAAGGACCTCCATAGTACGCCTCTACTGCGCATGCGCAGTGACGCAGTCGTCCCGAAATTGGCGCCAATTATCATTCTTACTGGCAGTGCCTGGTCAGCGCTATGTACTCAGCGGGGAGGCAAGAGTTCCCAACTCAGGGAGGGCCATCCCCGTCTGGGTCATTGGTAAGAATAAAAAATATATAAATTACTATAAATTTTTTAACATTTTTATACTGTACCAATGACCCAGACTTAGCTGAATAGTAAAAAGGCTGGAGGGCCTAGGACATAGAGGAAAATCCAATAAGCTCAATTATATAATAAAGAGGTAACCCCTTAAGGAGAAAAGGAGTATTAGGCTTTACATGTATCTTTCTTATTTAATATTAAATTAGAAAGATACACTACCCTTAATAATTGAGCACAATAACATTCATGTTCTCTATTAACATCCAGTATAACCCTTATACTAATTATTTTTAAAGCAAGCCAATAAATAAAGTAGTCCAGAGAATTGAGACTCTTTATAATCATTTAAAAGTGTCCGAGTATTGTATATTAAAGCCCGTTTGACACTTGACATATACAAATGCTTCACACCGAGCTACACTTTAAAAATAAGACATGAATGAAATTAAACATTAATATTACACTTTAAAACCATCCCGGAAGCGACTCAGAAATACTGTCTTGGAGGAGGCATTCCCTTGCTTTTCACTATAAAGCAGGTGACCTAAGGGAACACCCGCCCCCCCCCCCCCCCCCCCCCCCCCCCCTTCCCCTTGCCCTGGGTCAAATAGCCCAGAGCGAAGAGGGCAGCCGGACGGAGTCACTGCCGGAACAGAAAGCCTGCATAACTATAGTTGCAACTGTTTAGTGGACGACATTCTGAGCAACAGATAACGGACCTAAACAATGCAGGTCTCCAGAAATGGACTCAATATTTCTGAGATAAAAATTAGTAAATGTGGATGGCTGAGACCAATAAGCAGCCTTCATTAAATCTGTAATAGCAACACTATTAGCATAAGCCCAGGAAGTCGAAAGAGCTCTTACTTCATGAGCAGAAATCTTAAGCACAGACTGCTGAGAAGAAGATAAATCTTCATAAGCAGTACGGATAGTTAACTGAATCCATCTAGCAATAGAATGGACTGAAATGTCCTTTCTATTAGGCATCAAAGACAGAAAGAAACGTTTCCGTCCCTTTCTGATGAACTGAGATCTCTGTTTATAGATACGTAGTGCTCTAACAGGACAGAGTAAAGGCCTACGCCCGTCTGAAGACGGAAGAGCCTTAATAACAATAGGTTCCGGATATTTATTAGGAGCCTGATTCTTAGCTAAAAAACCCACATTAGTAGTGAAGGTGATAGTGTTCCCAACACTACGATAATGAGAATCATCCACCGATAGTGCATGAAGCTCACTGACTCTTCTGGCAGAAGAGAAAGCTAAGAGAAAAGCTGTCTTATAAGATAAGAATTTGAAATCTACTGTCCCAAGAGGTTCAAATGGCTTTTCCTTCAATTTAAGGAGAACCCAAGCTAAATTCCACTTAGGAATTAATCTAAGAGTTCTGGGTCTATTTATCGAAAAGTTTCTAACCAATTTCGATAAAGAGACATTAGATCCAATTTGTAAACTATCATGATGTGCATAGGTATCAGATAACATAGATCTATAACCCTTTATAGTAACAGGCTGCAGTTTGATTTCGTCAAACAAGTATACTAGAAAGTTTGCAATGTCTGGTATAGAGGGATCAAATATATCTACAGAATGATCCCTACACCAACGACGGAAAACCTTCCACTTAGCCGCATAGTTTAGCGAAGAGGAGGTCCTCCTACATTTAGAAATCGCGTCCACTGCTCGTCCTGTAAAGTGCTTGCCATGCAAGAAGGACCGCACAACGGAAAAACGTGAAGGTTGAGACCTTGCGGGTTGTGATGGAGTTGGCGCGATTTCCTCTGCGAAAGAAGATCCTCTCGTGGAGGAAGCTTCCGCGGTAGGTCCCACAACAGACACCTGAGTAGATTTATCCACGGTCTCTGTGGCGACAGAGATGCTACCAACAGAATCTTGCATTGAGATTGTTTTATCTTTAGCAATACTTGTTGAATTAACGGCGCTGGAGGATACGCATATCCTATCATTCCGTCCCAAGGGATCGACAGAGCGTCTACTGCAAATGCTCTTGGATCCGGACACGGGGACACATACGTCTGCAACTGATTGTTGAGATGTGTCGCAAATAAGTCTATCATTGGCCGTTCCCATTGGTAGCAAATCTGATTGAATACTTGTTTGTTGAGAGTCCACTCCGACGGCAACAAGCGACCCTTTCGTGAAAGGGAGTCTGCTAGCACATTCAGACGACCCGGTATGTGACGGACCGAAAGAAGAACGTGATGTTCCAACGCAAACAGAAGGATTCTTTCCGTTAGATTGAACAACGGAACTGAATGAGTGCCTCCCTGATTCCGTATATACGCCACTACTGTCGTATTGTCGGATAGGATTTGGACATGAGCATCGTGAATAATGTCCATCCAGTGATGTAACGCAAGCCAAATTGACATCATTTCCTTGATGTTTATGTGCTTGCACAGGAATTGCGGATCCCAAAGACCCTGGCATCTCGAATCCGTTGGGATTAATGATGCACCCCAACCTGTTTGACTGGCATCCGTCATAATGGTAAAACTCGGATCCGGCAACTGCAGCGGAACTCCTTGAGTTAACCACTGAATGTTTGCCCAAGCCTGAATCTCTTGTTTCACTTGATCTGACAAGAGAACGTCTACATCGAGCGAATGAATTTTCACACTCCAATTCTGAGTCAGGAAAATTTGAAGAGGACGTGTGCGTAGCCGCCCCATCGGAATGAGATCCGCGGCGGCTCCGCACAGACCTATCAGTCTCATAAATTCTCTCGCCGTGACTTTGTCTGCATGCAGACAATAGCGAGCGTAACAACTGACTAATTTCGCTCTGGTTAACGGCAGACGAACGAGATTGTTGTGCGTCTCGAAGCTCATTCCCAGATGAGTGAATGACTTGGACGGCACCAGATCCGACTTCTCCTCGTTTACTATGAAACCGAGACGTCGGAGCAATAGAAGAAGATTCTGAACATCGTTCTGAAGCGTTAACTCGTTGCCGTACCTCTGAAGAATGTCGACCAGGTAGGCCGACGTTACCGCAGACGAATGAGCTCGGAAGTAGATCATTACCGAGTTCATTACCCGAGTGAAAGCCCAGGGTGCTAGATTCAATCCGAAGCACATGGCCCGGAACTGATACACCACTCCTAGGACTGCGAAGCGTAGATACTTTCGGAATGTCGGATGTACCATGACGTGAAAGTACGCATCTTTGAGATCTATGCTCGTTGCATAATCGTTCACCCGAATACTCGCTCTGACCGATCGAATCGTCTCCATATAAAACTTCGGAGCGACGATCAGCTTGTTTATCCAGCTCAAATCTATGACTGGACGGAACGAGCCGTCTGGTTTCGGAACCAGAAACAGATGGCTGTAGAATCCCAGCGATTCCTGGTTTTCTACGACCTCTACCGCGTTCTTCATTAAAAGAGACTGCACCTCTGATAACAGAGCGTCTCTTTTCTGTGGATTTGACGGAAGATGAGTCCACTTTGGACTTCGAGTTAATGGAGGCTTTCGTTTGAAGGATATCTTTAGACCTTCCGAAGTCACTCCTCTCACCCACGGGTCGTCCGTAATCGACGCCCACTCTTGTGAAAAACTCAACAACCTTCCGCCAACCGGAACGCGATAGAGGTTTAAGCCATCACCTCCTGGACCTGCGAGGCCTGCGGTAGGAGAAACCACGTCTTCCACGACCCGCACCTCGCCTCGTCGACCTCGGAGCGTCCGACCGATTGTCCCGGCCTGAAGGACGTCCCGAACGAGAGTCGCTATCCTGACGGTCTCTCGAATAAGACCAAGAGGACGCACCGGAACCTCTATAGGAACCTCTCTTGGGCGCATTAGACCCAGAAGTGCCCGCCTTATTCGTGTCTGCTGTATCCGACCTTTTAGGAGCGGATCTGAACAACAGAGAATCATTAGCTTTCTTTTTAATATTATCATAAATAGCGGAAAGCTTGCCGTCAAAGAGAAGTTCTCCTGAGACCGAAGCGACTCTAAGAGAGTTCTTCACCTTAGAATCCACTAGTGTGGATGTAGCCAGGGCTGCGTCACGTCTAACCAACTCCAGATTTGCCACTGAAAGGGCGGAGTTACACGTGGAATAAGCTACTGCCCTTGAAAGAAGTCTTAAAGAGGATTGTATATCCTGAAACTCTTCCCCTTGAAGGCGCAGTGATAACGCCTTAGTAAGGTGATCTGCGTAAGATAAGGCATCTAAATTGGCTCTGTTAGACGCAATAGCTGTTTCCAACACCGCGGTTGGAATAGAAGCTGACGACGGTAATGATAGCTCTAAGTCTTCCGCCTCGTCGTCCATACGCAGAGGAACTCTCGGTATACCCTGTCCTGCCGTGTCGAATTTATTCCTTGCATTAATGAAAGGCAGGTTGAGAGTATTTGCGGACAAGAAACCTGCTTTCCCCGTCCTGGAAGCAAGTTTAAATATAGCGTCGTTCAATAATTCAAATGTTCTTGCAACATTATTGGACTGAGACGGAAACTCGGGAGCGATGTCCCTGAACCGCTCAAAAAATTCAGAGTCCAATGACGCTATAATTCTCTTGTCCGGAAGCGCAGCAGTCTGGCCCGACGGAACAACTTGAGGGAGAAAGTGCCGGATGAAGTCCACGGCAGCTTTATGTTGTTCCGAAAGGGATAGCTCCAATTCATCCGTATCCCTTTCACCATCCGGTCGGACCTCCCGATGTTCCCGGTCGTCCGCCCCCGATGCTTCGGCGGAGCGTACCGACCCAGCGCCGTCGGATAATTCTCGATCCAACACCGTTTCTGTCGGGTGCTGGGATGCTGCGATAAGCTGTGCTATCTGCACTAGAATGTCCGACGTCGAGACCTGCGGAGGCGCGGTCTTTCGCTGCTTCGCCGAGGGCAGCTCAGCATCAGATGGCTCCCGCATACTTTTCCTATGCGAACGTCCGGAGTCCATCGGTCTCGAATCCCTGGCTGCCGGATGGTGTGACCTGGTCGCCGAAGAATCCTTCATCGGCGAAGCTGGCAAAATATCGGAGGTCACGCAGCCAAGGTGCGGTCGTGTGCGTCGACGAGAAGAGGAAGCCTTAACAGTCTCTGCGGACTGCTTATACAACGGAGCGTCCCGAGCGACGGACGTATGCTCCGCTAAAGACACATTTTGTACCACAACATCTGGTCCCAGATGTTGCTGTACGAGAGAGGGGCCTCTCTCGCTCGCGGCCCGGCTGGACCTGGACGAGCTAGGAACCGGACTAAAAGGCTTCCTCCGTTCTCGTTTACTATCCGCCGTCACTGGGTGTGCATCTATTATGTTTATAGTGCTCGCATCACCCAAAATTTCCTCTTGGACCGCATCGGACGAACCCGGCTGCCGAACCATTCGGTGAATGGACGCTACACCAGGCGAGCTAGCGGACGACATTTGTCTAATCTCCATGAGCACTTTTGCCGCTAGCTCTGAATTAATTTGTGACGACGGACGCACACTTGAAGAAGATAACATGGAAACATCACCCTGTTCTGGTTCCTCTGAAATAGAAACTGAGAGAGTAGAGTGACCTTGTGGAGAAAGAGCCGGCATCGCTCTTTCTCCAGAAACAACATATCGTGACACACGTTTCCAATGTTTCTCATCCCAATGTTCACATATAGGACAGGGATTAATGCGAGAACACTGACTACAATTAATACAATGATCATGAAAGTCAGAGGAAGATTTCTTCCTATTACAATTTGAACAATGTCCCTTCATTGTGAAAGAACAACAATAAGTCCTAGTTACTCGCAAAAACCCCTGACACAAAGATACATAATAACATGATCCATTAATAAATGAAAAAACAATTGCAAAACAAAATAATTTTGAAAAAATATTTTTTCAGAGAAGCCCAAGTTGCTGAAAAGTAACGTTGAGCCCCGATGGATCCGATGGCAAAGTGTGGTCAAAAATTTTAAATTTATATAAAATAATTAATGAGACACTTTCGGATAATATAAATGTATCTTATAATGAGATAAACTACCACAAAGGCAAACAGCCCCCCTCAAAAAAGGCTGTTGCCAATGAAAACAAACAGTGTAAACACACTAGAAAACATGACTCCAGGCACTGAAAAAACTGGCCCGGAATCAGTCATCAATTACACTCTATCTGATGCAAAACAGAGACTCCCAGGGGAGAATCTGCAGAACATCAGATGGAAGATGCAGAACACAAACGTTATACACCCATGGGTGAAAACGTAACTATGGGGAAAATAACAGAAAACATTCTGTAACCAAGCAACTCTCCCAGGAAATTTTAGAAATGAAACTTCTCAAAAATATGCCAAAAGCATGGGAGAATTGCAAGGGGGGACTTTAGAAGGCTAGGGGAGAGGAAACACTGAATAAGCAGTGCAACAATTAGCAAGAATGACAACAAGAGGCCCATGCCTCGAAAATAGGCAACTTAACATAATTTCAACAAAAAATTTTAAGTACAGCCCTGATTATTTTTTGCCACTTCTTTTTTCCTCTCCTCCTTCTATCCTCCTTAGAATCACATTTTCTCCAAAAATTACGTGTCTGGCATCCTTTAAACTGAGATTTACAAGCACAAAGATCAGTGAGATGTTGACTGATGAAGGGCCAAACAGAGAATGATAATTGGCGCCAATTTCGGGTCATTGGTACAGTATAAAAATTTACAGCCCTAAACGTTTCAAACCACCGTTTCTTCCTTCCTTCATCCAGTTGTGTCCTTGGATCCACCAAATTAACCATTGATTTGTGTCTGGCATCATTATATATAAAACTGAGATTTAAAAAGCACAAAAGTCAGTTTGTTGTTATCTGACAAGGGCCAAACAAAAAATGGTGTTGGTGCCAATTCTGGTCACTTCCTGGCATCTGCGCATGTGCAGAGAGTAAATGTATGGAGGATCAGATAGGACTTCTAATTTTTGGTTTTGCATGCAAATTTTGGGATGGGGGGGAGGGGGGTGGGGGGCAAAATTTGTGTTTGGCCCTAGATATTTTAGAGTTAGCACCACCTATGTCTGGGCCATTGGTATACTGTGTAAATATATGACTACAGTTTACTAAGGGGATGCGGTGGCGCGGTGGCAACCGTTTCTCATCAGACCACCGAAGTTAAGCAACATCGAGTCCGGTTAGTCCTCGGATGGCTGACCATCTGAGCAATCGATTCAGACTCCTGTGTTGTGTCCATGGGCAAGGTACTTAACCCCAATTGTCCACATGGGGGCATATGGGTGGAGGAAGCCAGAGTACCTTGAGAGAACCACCGAGCAACGACGAGCAGCTGCCAGCTCCCCAACATCATAACTCCGCACTGCAGCACAGGCAGGGTTAGATTGGTTGAAGACATGCACGCCATCAACGTGCAGTACGTCTTAGTACACGGCATCATCGTGCCCCATGTGGACAATCGGGGTTAAGTGTCTTGCCCAAGGACACAACTCGGGAGTCCAAATCGATCGCTGAGACGGTCACCCATCCGAGGACTAACCAGGCTCGACCAGGGGTCAGCCTGGCAGCTGATTTTAGGAAGAAGTGACTTCTCCCTTCAGAGACTTTAGGGAGAAGTCAGGACCCAGGAGGGAGAAGTCAGTGGACATGAAGGAGAAATCAGAAAAAAAACATAAAACGTATATGACATCGTGACAAAATAAATGAACATAGAGGACACAATTGTGGAGAACAAAAATAAATAAAAGTTGTACAAACATACATACACACACAAAACTAAGTCAGATGGTATATAACAGAATGTAGGTTAAAATCCCACCTCCCCACCCCACAAAAAACTGTGTCGTTCATGGTTTCTGAATACCCCCTAACTCTTTGCCTAACAGTGATGACTTAGGTTACAATGCAGTTGATTTTGTATTTGCCTCAACGCAGTGGATTTGAAATTTAGTATGACCCATGATGAGAGTGTTCTTCTCTGTAATGGAAGGTATATTCTTTTTAAAAAGATATTTAAAGTGTTTAAAATAAATTTCAAGTTCATCTAAGAAGCTGGGTCATTCATGGTTTCTGAATGCCCTAACTGAGTTGAAAAGCGTAGTTAAAAAAGTTTTCGATATCCTTCGTAAATTAAGCGTTATTAACAATTTGAGTTAATTTATTTCTTAGGTAAATGACAAAATATTTCAGTTGTCTCCCTTCCCGGCTGCGCTGAGTAATAATACACTGTTCAGAAAACTGACAATTTCTGCCAACCATCTTACACTGATCTGTGTGATTGGTGCTTTCAAGGTCTGCCATTCTTATCCATCCAAATACCTGTGATTTCTATTGTAGCCTTATTACATTTAACCCCCTTCCAACACAACTTCACAAGTTTTCAAAGAAAAACATTCAATGCAAATTGCGGGGCGAATTTCAATGCAACTAATTTTTCAGTGGAACAGAGCGTAACCACAAGCAATTTCGATATGGACGAACTGTCTCCAATACATTTTTTTTTGTTTTGAAACGGTGGTTAACTTTAATAAATTCTAATTAACTCGATGCGTGTCTTGTGTGATTCGTTGTTTTGGCTGGCACTTTGTTTTTAAATAGCCATTGTTATCAGTTGGGACGAATTGTTCGAACGACTACGCCATTACAATTCTTTTCAGAAATATAAAATTGGGCTAGTTTAGGCTATTTTCATAGCCGTGTGACGGACTTTAACAGCAGCCGTGTTTTCTTTTTTTTGCGAATGCGGAAGCGGGTGTTTTTAAAAAATAAAACATAAGAAAATACAGTAAATTGCCATGTCTCCCAAGGAAGTTTTGGAGGGCGACTTGCATTTCGCCCCCAGTGCAAGCCAAGGCAACTTGAGGAATGACAAGGCGACTTCTTCGCCCAAGTCGCCCACTTGGCTGACCCCTGGGCTCGACATTGCTTAACTTCGGTGATCTGACAAGAACCGGTTACCGCAACACATGGGGGCAGACGGGTGGAGGAAGCAACATCCCCCCTCCCCCAGGGAGGGCTAAAGGAATTGTTGATATCCAAATCAAAGATGGCCACTGGAGGATAGTTTATCAATGAAATTTGGAAAAAACTGATAGCATCTAGACATTGCCCCAAAGCCATGTATAGAATTTGGAATTGATTGGGTTAGTGCTGTGGCCTGTAGGGTGTGCTCAAGGAATTGTGAAAGGACATAGGAAAGTACAGACGTACATACGGATGGACTGCAACCTATCCCAATAGCTCATACTTGACATTGTTAAGTTGAGCTAACAAAATACAAACCTCAGATGCTGAAATACCATGAGGAATCCATTCTTGTGTAGCAAAATGTGCCGATTCAGAAAGCGTGTAACCACAGCTAACAGATGCTGTATATACACGTGGAAATATGATGACAAACTGCCTTGGCCTCTGTACACACTGGCTTACAGAAACACCTTTCTCTACAAGTAAATCGGGAGAAACCTGAAAGAAATGAATCAGGTATGTCATTTATACTATGATTCCTGAGTGAATTTAACATTATCTGATACAATACACACATTGAGATATGTTCTTGGTACACTATTCGTGAAACAGGGCTTATATTTCATCTAAATTTGTGAGAATCCATTTGGATTCTCGTGAAAATGGTTGCGAGAATCCATACCTACTATGAGTGTCCCAGAATCCCATGACGCCACCAAGGTTGAACCACTGTTGTATACTGATAACACATGTTCACCTTTTACCCAACACACTTTAATTTTTAAAACTAAGTTTGATAATTTTTAAACGATAAATAATAAATAAATGATAAAATAATTAAATGAACAATATTTACTAATAAAATCTTACAAATATGGCTGTCGTTGGAACCGGCTCAATGAGCCGGTTCCAATGACAGCCATATTTGTAAGGTTTTATTGACAAAGTGTCAGGATATTTCAGGTCATGTTAGCCTTCTATTGGTTAATTTGTTGCTGCTGTGTTAGTTGAAGGGTTAAATTGACTCAATTTTTTTTTTTCACGCGAATCCTAGCAGAGGTGCAGCGAGAATCTACATGGATTCTTGCCGGTTTTATTGCGCGAATCTTTGTGCGAATCGATTCTCGGATTCTCGTTGAAATATAAGCCCTGGTGGAATCTGGATTACCAGTAAGAACGTCTTGTAAGAATGCATCTTATTGGATGTTATGCACCAGAGTATCTTATGACATGAAAGAAATGCTTTGACACAAAAGGTGTCAAGCAAGAAAGTTATCAGACCGCCAAAGGTGAAAAAAAGTCAACAGTTATTGGCATTATATACAGACCCAACACCGTGCCCAGGCTAATCTTGACAGTTTTATTTCTACCTTAAATGACATTTTCGTAGGCATAAACAGCAGAAGAGCTCATATAATGGGTGACTTTAACATCGATCTTTTAAAATTCTCTGAACATATCAATACAACTGATTATATTGATATGGTTTTCAGTCACGGATATATTCCTTTAGTCACAAAACCAACACGTGTTACTGAATATTCGGCAACCCTTAAAGACCACATTTATTCCAATAGTTTCTCCTCTGGTGGTAAATGTGGTATCATGAAAATCTTCATTGAAGATTTTCAACACAAATTTATTTTTATAATCCTATTTGTCACGTTTCAGGTATGTCTGAAATTGTTTATTCAGCAATAATCCTAATCTTTTCACAAGGGTCTTATAAAAACATCTCAATCTTTAATGAATTATGTAACTGAATAGGAACTGAAACCCAATTAAGAGGTTTTAATACTTTTAATTATGTTAGTATAACCACAATGGATCTTCCAATTCCAGAACAGGTAAAAAGTTTTTGTCATGGTTTCAGTCTTCAAAGGGGCGGTCTCTCAAGACAGGTCCATTATGGCCTAAAAATACAAGTTGGTACCTGGTCACAGTGATCTCTCAAGACAGGTAGTCTCCCATAGCAGGTCCATTATAGAGTAAAACCAATTGGTGCCTGGTAGATGTGGTCTCTCAAGACAGGTGGTCTCTCAAGACGGTGGTCTCTCAAGACATGTTTTACTGTATAAATAAAACAAATAGGTACTAGGGCCAGTAATCAGAATTAAACCACTCGTAGAATAAGGGTTTCAACCACTTGCCAGAGCCTCGTGGTTAAAACCCTTAGCCTACTTGTTTAAATCTGATTACCAGCCCCAGTACCTATTTATTCTATATTATAGCTGCCTGTTTCTGAAAAATAACAGGCCTTGACCCCTTTGAAACCATTATTTTCAGGAATGGGCTTAACCCTTTACCCAACGAATCGCCCGCATCAGCCCGCGTAATATGCAAATTCAGCAGCTGAAAAAACATTACTTTTCGAAAAATTTCAACAAAACCATATCATGTGACCCCTCTTTGGAACGAGCTCATCGAGCTCGTTCCAAAGAGGGGTCACATGATATGGTTTTGTTGAATTTTTTTTTTAAACTTTTAAAAATGATATTTAAAATAATAAATTTTGAAATCGTCTGCATTGGGTAAAGGGTTAATGTTCACTTTGTAGAAGAAAAAGTGCCTTCCTTCTACAAAGTGATTGAGGGACAGATACCTGCAATGCCTTCAGATAAATCCATCAAGCTCCAAACACGAAAGTTACAGGTTTGTGCTAAAAAGATTTGATAACTATCTAGTCACCAACATTGTGTGATCTTCGATAAGGAACAGTAACAGATTTATAACTGTTTGAACACATAAAACAGACCAAAACAAACATTTGTTCTTTTTGCACAAAGCAATCGAATAGAATCACCTGGATGAAAGATATAGCAGCTAGCACAATAGAGGGCTTCAAACTTACGAAATTGGACCATCAAGATGGACCAACTCTCTCTTCCATCAAGTTTTACTCCAGCAGGGACTCTATGACATATCCATATAGATATAGAACAAGAAAACATACAGGTTTCAACCAATAAAATAGAAATAATCTGTAACAGGCAACCAACTTGATAACTTATTTCCAAGCCAGACATTCCAAGTCAGACCTAACACGAAAAGCAGACGACACTTGCAAATAAAATTCCTGAAGCACTAATTTTTAAATTTTTTGCAGCAAAAACATAGCTTATGACCCCTCATTGGAACGAGCTCATTGAGTATGAACCGGGGTATGAACCGGGTGAGGATTTTTACCATTATATGGTGGCTGTATTGTACAAGCACAATCCAGGCCTCGAAATAACAAGATTTTGATAAACCTTCCAGCAGGTTGCCTCATTTGACAATGGTTAACCTGTTGATCGGTTACCAAGATTTTTTCATAAACCTATTGGTTAACCATTGCATTAAAAGTATTAATACTGACAAAGCTTCTAACATACCCAACTACAGTTCCTCCCAATTTAGTTTGGCATTTAGACACAAGGGATCCAAGGCAGGCACAGTACAAAATAGGTACATACACATGCCCCCCCGCCCCCACATACACACGCACATTCACGTATGCACGCATTAACATTTGTTGTTCTTTGCTTTATATGATTTTTGTATCTAATAAAAATTAAAGAATTTTAATTGTTTATTTTGATGTGTGGCTTATTATTTCAGAAACCCAAACACATTTGTCTTGAACTGGGAGTGGGAATTGGGCAATTGTGTGGGGATGGGGTCAAGTACCGTCGATGGACGTCTGTATTACAAATACATTGAACTTCTGGGCTTGGGAGTTGCATTGGCAGTCTCTGATTAACATTGGAAAAGAAACAATTGTAAATCGTATCTACCTTCCCATACATTTCATCCGGAGAATGTAATCCAAAGTTCAAACTTTATTTGCGCCACAATGTTCGAAATCATTTGGAAAAACACATGTTCACAACCATGCTGGCTGTTTATTCAAATGAAATAAGCATGTAAATAAGAAGTCTGCATTGGTGAATAAAAGACGTTTCCATAATGTGTTCGAAAATTTTTATCATGGATTGGTAGGGTAAAAAGGGGTGGAATGCAAATAATTAACAACAGCACATTTGATTTTCAATATGTCTCCTTTTTATTGTATCGAAGACTTATTTTCAGCTTTGCACAGTGCAAGAGATAATACCTTATGTGCGGTAAATGTATTAACAAAGCAGTTAGCTCTCTTTAGCTGTAACAGACGATCGTCTTTCTCAGAATGGAAACAACTTAATTGTTTCAAGAGCCAGAGGGCGCCATGAGTTGGTACTGCAGATCTTAAGTACCGTTAATACTATAGATTTATACCCCCACAAGTACAGTAATGATTGAAACACGCTGTATGATAACCACATGAGCATTTTGTTCTTGTTTTGTTCATTGCAGTGCTTCTTTTAAATCAGTGGGAGGAAAAACGTTGAAAATTTTTCTCATCCTGTAACAAACAACTTCGTTAGCCATCGGCGCGATTTTTTGTTAACCGATCGAGCGTTCGACAGGCGAACGGTACGAGCGTTCGCCTGTTATTTCGAGGCCTGACAATCCACTAACTCAGATAATATCCCTTCAAAGTTTAATTTGTATCCCTCCAATGATGTGGAAGAAGATGTGCCGACAGAATCTTCGTCAGATGTGTGATAGGTGGACAGACAATGGAGATGAAATTACTGAAACTACTTTTTTTGAAATATGGCTACCCTTATAATCACCATAATATACAATAACTTACCATTATGGTATCTTCCCTTAACCACTTCCTGCCATCTCGAATATAGTTTGGTACCAAATCTTTTAGAGCATTTTCAAATTTCTCTTCAACATTGGATGGAATGCAGTACCTGAATATAAAAGAGGTCATTTAAATACATAATTATAACATTTGTCACAATTACCTATCTCAAATTCCAATTTACTACACAACTTAGTTACTAACCTGCGGCGGCTTTCACTGGTAGAATGCTGGAATCCTATATTTGGGCTTTATTTTGAAGTACAGGTACCACAATTTACAGGCTTCCTATTCTGTGGATGTTCTTCATATTATCTTTGAAGTGATATCGCCTTGTTATAATTTATGGAAGAGTGCCTATCAATTGTACTAACGCAAAGGCCCACAAAGAAATTTTCAGAACCAAAAATAACGTAGCACAGTACCAGCCACAAACTGACACTTCTATATTGCTTTGAAAAAGTTGCCCTAACTGTATTCTTCCTGAAGAATATTAAAGGCGACTAAAAATCTTACTGTTCAATGTTCAAGCCAATTAGATTGAGTGTTCTGAGAGTGAAAATCCACTGGATTTCTGTGTGGCGACGTTAAGCCATTGAAGTCTCGAGTTCGGGGTTTGAGCGTAAAATTTGTATAATTCTATATTTGATGTCAATCACTGAGAGATCATATTGGTTGAAGAGTTGCACTATTGGTGTTTCTCTTTTGTGAACAGTGTTAGAAAAATGTTGGGAGATTCTTTTGTGGAAATTCCTTTTAGTTTCTCCGACATACGAGAACGATCTTGGTATCATTTTTTGGTGGCACTGCACTATTTGGTTGGTAGATTGGATTAGCGTATCCTGTACAGTGCAGCCCACTTAATCGGGTATCTCTTAATTGTATATCCCTGTTAATTGAATATAATTTTCAAACACAAAACCATTTACCATACCTTCAGTACAAATTTGATCTGTTAATTGCATATGGGTTGTAGAGTAAACTCCTGTTAATTGTATATAAAATTTTGTAATATGTCGAAAAAATTACTATGACACGCACCGAATTCCCCTCATTTATCAACCTTTTTGGCCTCACTACATCCAATGCAGACATTTATTCTATTATATCTTGTTTGACAGAGCTCTATGAGCTCTGTCAAACAAGATATAATAGAATAAATGCTCAGTTTACCTCCAGAACACAGGAAACTGACCAAATCCCTGTTAATTGTATACTCCTGTTAATTGAATAATTTTCACGGGCAAAATGGATATTCATTTAAGAGGATTCTACTGTATTCTGTTTTTAGTGGTATCTGATTTCAAGCCTCTAGCCGGTGGGATAGTGGTTCTTAGTCCCATTGGGGCTAGACCATTCTGTTGGCATTTGTCCAGGAATAGGCCATGTACATGTAGTTCAAGTTTAACAAGTTTTACTGAAGAACTCTAATGGTAGGCTGCAATTATCTTGATGTTTTTACATCATTGTTGGCTGCCTGTAAAGGCAGCCAACAGTAATGTAGAAACACTGTCAGGGCTTATATTTCGTCTAAATTTGTGAGAATCCATTTGGATTCTCGTGAAAATGGATGCAAGAATCCATACCTACTATGAGTGTCCCAGGATCCCATGATGCCACCAAGGTTGAACCACTGTTGTATACACATGTTAACCTTTTACCCAACACACTTTTTTAATTTTTAAAACTAAGTTTGATAATTTTTAAACAATAAATAATAAATAAACGATAAAATAATTAAATGAACAATATTTACCAATAAAATCTTACAAATATGGCTGTTGTTGGAACCGGCTCAATGAGAAATTCCAATGACAGACATATTTGTAAGGTTTTATTGACAAAGTGTCAGGATATTTCAGGTCATGTTAGCCTTCTATTGGTTAATTTGTTGCCGCTGTGTTAGTTGAAGGGTTAGATTGACTCAATTTTTTTCACGTGAATCCTACCAAAGGTGCAGTGAGAATCTACATGGATTCTCGCCGGTTTTATTGCACGAATCTTTGTGCGAATCGATTCTCGTCGAAATATAAGCCCTGACTGTTAAGTAATCTGCAGCTAGTTTGTTTTTACTTATTAGGGTTTAACGACACATTAACAGCCAGGATCATATCATGTCGGTGACAGTTTTATGGGTGGAGGAAGTCAGAGTACCCGGAGAGAACCACCGAGCAACGTCGAGCAGCTGTCAGATCTCCAACATCGTAACTCTGAACTCTGCACCGCAGCACAGGCAGGATTAGATGGGTTGAAGACATGCGCACCATCGACGTGCAGTACGCCTTAGTACACAGCGTCATCGTGCCATGTAGGCAATCGGGGTTAAGTGCCTTGCCCAAGGACACAACGCAGGAGCACGAATCAGTTGCTGAAATGGTCACCCATCCAACTACTAACCGTGCTCGACATTGCTTAACTTCGGTGATCTGACGAGAACCAGTTACCGCAACGCCACCGTGCCCCCGCAGCTGGTTAGTACATATTAATGTAAAATCAATCTGAGGATTCAGGGGTTAATCAAGCAACCTAAATAATTATATACAGTACAGCCACTGTGGAATGGTCGAACTCCATGGGTACTTTTCTCAATCAATAATCAGTAGTATTCAGCATATAATCAATGAAAGAAGCATTGGGTAATACCTGGTGCTTCATTCATTGACAATTTGAAGGCGATTCTATTGTGTTAGGTCAGAGATTCACTGTTAACTCCCTGCACACTGATGTTAAAATACCAAAATTTCAAGTAGCCATTATTCCCATAATGCAACTAGAAATTTAATCAATTCAGTCTTGTTTGACAGAGCTCAATGAGCTCTGTCAAACAAGACTGAATTGATTAAATTTCTAGTTGCATCATGGGAAAAATTACCAGTCTGAAATTTTGAGATTTTTACATCAGTGTGCAGAGGTTTAATGCAAGCATGCAAATATTGACCCTGCATGGATTTTGACCTTTCCATGATGACCGTACTGTAATGCAGGAACTTTGCCTTTGACAACAGACAAACATTGTCATTTACATTTTATTTTTAGAGAAATATGCCATGCTTCGAAAAAAAAAAAATGAAAATTGAATAGCTATTTTTGTAAATAGCGCTGGATGGTTTTGGCTGCTGGTTAAAGGGTTAAGCTGTCAGTTGTCAAAATCGCCAAATATGAAAACAATTTGAAATCTGCAGGTTTAAGTCATAGCAAATTCACTAAATATTAAATGCCAGAAATTAGTTGAAATTAAATTGAGTCACTTGATCAGCTAATTGGTGGTTGAAAGCATTTGTAACATATCTATTATTCACCTCAATTTGTCATAAGTGAAGTGTTATCAACTTTCATTATTTAATGAGGAAGAAAATCAGTTTGATGGGAATACCAGCTTACATGACATTCAGAGATGAGAGGAAACTTCAAATTATTAATTCTGCATGATATCTTGTTTTTATGATGGAGAGTTAAGGCCTAAAAAAGTTAAAAATCTGTTTCTCAGGCCCTCCTACATGACCATTTTGGCTGTCGCATGCTCTCTTTTTATAACCAATGCAAACTTGAAAAAATAAAAATTGATATTCAACAAGGCTTTGCAATGCTTCAGCCTAAAACATAAAACAAACCAAGAATATGAACTTTTGACGGCAAAGAAATAATTACAAAAATAAAAAGTAAAATAAAAAAACAGCCACCCACATGCAATTTTACAAAAAAATGGGTTGAGAACCAAAAGATCTACTTTGTGGGGTCTAAAGTATATTTATTTATTGGTGTTTAAGGTCACATATTTTTGCACAATGGTTAATCGTGACCGTAACATGCAGATAAAATTATGCCAATCGTTTATACCCATGTTGCACATTTTAGAGGACGTCCACCTCAAGCATTGGTGACTGGGTGCTATTTTACCTGTAAAACAGAACTTGTTAACCACTGTAAACAAGAAATGAGAAATAGATTGGAAAAATGCACAATTTGATGGATAAAAGGTTAAAATCTCAGGATCAAACTACCAGATTTACACCAAAATCTATACAGCTCGGCACATCGGAAACCTGACCACACATATGAAGTAACAAGGCAACCTAATCAATATTTTTTAGGTTAACGCATGCCAAAGAAATGGATTGGAGTAATGCTTAATTTGATGGATAAAGGGTTAGTATCTCAGGATCGAATCGTCAGATTTACATCAAAAACTATACAGCTCAGCACATCAGTTACCTGAACATATCTATCAAGTAACATGACAATAGGATTGATATTTTTTTAGTTATCGCATGCCAAAGAAATGGATTGGAATAATGCTTAATTGGATGGGCAAAGGGTTTATATCTCAGTATTGAATAATCAGATTTACACCAAAGGCTATACAGCTCAGTGCATTAGTAACCTGAACACAAATATAAAGTATCATGACAATCTAAGCAATAGTTTTCAAATTATAAAATGCCAAAGAAATGGATCCGGATGCCGGACGGATGGACAGACGGACGGACAGACAGACAGACAGACAGACAAAGGATAGACAAACGACGGAGGGCAACCCCAGATGCCGGCATTATGTGTACCATACATGGTATGGGTACACATAAAAATCAAATTTTGAATCAAACTTCAAATCGAATCTCAGTTAATGGATACGTCGTCAAAATAAAAGTTTAAAATAATAGCCCCGATTATTAAAAGACACACAGTTATGTAGAGTGCATTTTTCTCCTCACCCCTTCCTACTCTTTCAACTGAGATATAAACCAATATACTAGCTACTGACTGAAACTATTCGAATTGTTGACTTCGTTGCTTCCAAGCAGCCGTAAACATTTTTAAACGAAACTGGCTGACACCTCACTTTTATCATGTTTTCTTGGAAAAAAACTTTGTTTCAAATTGGATTGACTCCATTCGATCGTGAAGGCATTAGTTTTAAATAAAAATGTGGAATGTCTGAAACGAAATGATAATTCAATGCCGAATGGAGTCGATCTGCGTGTCAATTAAAGCCTGCTCTACTTCTGTTTATATATAATACAGTAGAATCCTCTTAACTGCTTATCCATTTTGCCACTGAAAATTATTCAATTAACAGGAGTATACAATTAACAGGGATTTGGGCAGTTTCCTGTGTTCTGGAGCTAAACTGGGCATTTATTCAATTATATCTTGTTTAACAGAGCTCATAGAGCTCTGTCAAACAAGATATAATAGAATAAATGCCTGTATTGGATGTAATGGGGCCAAAAAGGTTGATAAATAAGGAGAATTTGGTGCGTGTCACAGTGATTTTTTCGACATATTACAAAAATTTATATACAATTAACAGAAGTTTACTCTATGACCCATATGCAATTAACAGATCAAATTTGTACTGAAGGTATGGTAAATGGTTTTGTGTTTGAAAATTATATTCAATTAACAGGGATATACAATTAAGAGATATCCAATTAAGTGTGCTCCACTGTATATAAAATAATGTGATCATTGTGTGGAACAAATCATTTATTGAAGTTGAACTGCTGAACAACGTTTCAAAATAAAAAACTTGAAACTTTTATAAATGGTCACTGGTCATAATGCATAGTAAGTTTAAATGAACAGTTGTAGTGGTACACCGCTACAAACACTATTTATTTATTTATTTATTTATGTTTAAGGTCACATATTTATGCACAATGGCTAATCATGACCATGACAGTTTTATGGGTGGAGGAAGCCGGAGTACTCGGAGAGAACCACCGAGCAACGACGAGCAGCTGCCAGCTCCCCAACATCGTAACTCGCGTTAGATTGGTTGGAGACATGCGCACCATCGACGTGCAGTATGCCATAGTACACGGCGTCATCGTGCCCCCACGCGAGCACTGGAGATGAAGTGTCTTGCCCAAGGACACAACGCGGTTGCCGCAGGTGGGATTCAAACCGAGGACCTCTCGGCTTGCAGCCTGCACCTCTACCTACTGACCCACCGCGCTCCCCTACAAACACTGTTAATGCTACAAGTCAGTTGTGTTTCTACTCATAACAATACTCAATATAACATAATGTGATCAATTACAATCTGTAAATATTCACGGTTATGGCCTAAGAATATTCAAAAATATTTGAATTTCAGATTTCGAATCGAAAGGAATATTGACTTTCGAATCGAATTTCAAATCAAATTTTGAATTTTCGCAGGAGCCTACCCTCATCATAGAAAATGTTTGTGAATAAACCAAAAAAAAGCCTCCCTCCTCAGCATAAAATTAAGGAAAAATTGCCTCAGAATCAAGTAATTTTTTTATAGGCATTACTTTAAGAACTAAAGGCAGATTACACTATTGCATAATCAAAAAGAGCAAAGTTCAATAAGGCCTAAAAAAAATTAAAAATCTGTTTCTCAGGCCCTCCAGCATGGTCCTTTTGGCTGCCGCATGCTCTCTTTTTATAACCAATGTAAACTTTAAAAAAAATAAAAATTAAATGGTTTATGTCTGATATTTTACCCAAGTTAAAAAAAATTGATAAATTTGTCCCTTGAGTGCAAGAAGGCTTTGCAATGCTTCAGCATTGCAAAGCCTTCTTGCTCTCAAGGGATGAAATACATCACCACCCATGCTATTCCGTAGATTACGTGGCTTAAAACATAAACCAAGAACATGAACTTTAAATGGCAAAGAAATATTTAAATTACACAAAATAAAAAATAAAATAAAAAAACGCTCGCCCACATGCAATTTTACAAATAATGGCCCGAGAAACAGAAGATATTCTTTGTGTGGCCTAAATAAAATATTTTAATTGTAGCTGGGATTTTACAAAGAAGATTTGTAGAACTACCTGTGATGCTCAAATAGATTCAACACTTAGATGTGACATAAACAGATGAAAGTGTCATTGACACTGCAGCTGAACATCTCCAAGAAGGGACTGAACTAATTAGAAAGTTCCAGTAATGGCAAGCCATTCACTCAAGTTTCTACAGAAAAAAACCCACAACAAAGCTACATAAATCTGAAAAAGATCGGGTGAGGGATGCGGCTGGAAGGGTGTACTAATAGAATTGTTAAGATGGCCACTGGAGGTCACGTTTTTTTAATGAAATTCAGAAAAATTTGATAGCTCCCATCTGGACATCACAACAAAAGCCAGATATGAAATTTGCAATTTATATGTCAAATCCAAGATGGTCACTGGCAGTCATGTTTTTCAACAAAATTAAGAAAAAATTGATAGCTCCCATCTGGACATCACAACAAAGCTATATATGGACTCTTCACCTTCGGGTTTACACATGGGAATTAAAATTGGTTTATTCAAATAAATTTTAATATACGGGGGATGTGTAATAAATACAGAACACGATGTGTGTTTGAATCGGTGGGTGTTTTCCATAACTCGTTGGAATGGAGTAGTCATATTTCACGAGTGCTGTAGGCTCTCGTGAAATATGACTATGCCATTCCAACGAGTTATGTAAAAAACCTACTGTTGCACACACACACTGTGTTCTGTCTATTTCTACCCCTTTTTTGTCTTATAATCTATCTCGGCACAGGCTGATGGAACTTGTTGCAATGAGAGGATATAAACTAGAGTTTTGAAAAAAAACTGTTCATCATATAATCGTCGTCAAATAGTTGATTACCTAAATATTATTCACAACACATCCATTAAACTTGTGACGTCTGAAATCAATGTCGATGATGTAACATTGTGAGTGAGTTTGTTTTGGAAATGGAATTGACTTAATCTACTCTTACATTTCATTTATTTATTTATTGGGGTTTAACAACACTTTAACAGCCAAGGTCATATCGTGTCGGTGGCAGTTTTACGGGTGGGCGAAGCCAGAGTACCCGGAGAGAACCACCGAGCAACGATGAGCAGCTGGCAGCTCCCCAACATAGTAACTCTGCACTGCAGCACAGGCAGGGTTAGATTGGTTGAAGACATGCACACCATCAACATGCAGTATGCCTTTGTACACGACGTCATCATGCCCCCATGTGTACAATCAGGGTTCAGTGCCTTGCCCAAGAACACAATGCGGGAGGCCAAATAGATCGCTCAGATGGTCACCATCCAAGGACTTATGGGCTCGTCGTTGCTTAACTTCGGTGATCTGACAAGAACCGGTTACCACAATGCCCCCCCACCCCCCCTTATATTTCATTAACTGTTCATCGAATACAAATAGCAGGTGACAATCACAATCAGGTAAAATCAGATGACAAGGTAACAAAGTGACCTAAATATGACAGTTACATGACCAAAGTACTTACCAAATTAAATCATCTGAGCCTGTGTGTAAATATTGAATGTAAGGTAGAAAATGATGATCTGTTGTCCAACATGAGGTAGAATATGACATGCCTATATGAAGAATTGGTACTGTAGCACCTAAAATAAATAAATGTGTCTCAGGATCACCACAACAAATTTTATCATGTGACTTCTCCATTTTCTCTGCTTATTACTGTTTCATATTTTCAATAAATATTAATTAGTACTTCACAAGAGCAAAGCTAACGCCCTTGCTAATGCCCCCGAAGGTAGCCAAGTCGTACTCACATGTGGATAATCAGACAACAGCTTCACTGCTGCTACATTGCAGAACAACACTACATTGCAGAACAACAGTAAGGAATGGCAAAGTGCCAATAAAATTATTATTACAGTGGAGCCCACTTAATTGGATATCTCTTAATTGTATATCCCTGTTAACTGAATATAATTTTCAAACACAAAACCATTTACCATACCTTCAGTACAAATTTGATCTGTTATTTGCATATGGGTTGTAGAGTAAACTCCTGTTAATTGTATATAAATTTTGGTAATATGTTGAAAAAATGACTGTGACAAGCACCAAATTCCCCTTATTTATCAACCTTTTTGGCCTCACTACATCCAATAAAGACATTTATTCTATTATATCTTGTTTGACAGAGCTCTATGAGCTCTGTCAAACAAGATATAATAGAATAAATGCTCAGTTTACCCCAGAACACAGGAAACTGACCAAATCCCTGTTAATTGTATACTCCTGTTAACTGAATAATTTTCACTGGCAAAATGGATATTCAATTAAGAGGATTCTACTGTACTTATATTTTGTTAATATGTTTTATAACAACAGACAACAGCTTCACTGCTGCTGCATTGCAGAACAGCACTAAGGAGTCAGTAATAGAGAAAAAGTTATAAAAATAATTGCAGATGCTTGAATGGTGCCATATTGAATAATAACTGAAAGAGGCAAAAATAGGAATAGTACATACCTTTGTTAAAAATTCTCAAACCAGTGAAAAAGTAGAACTGGTCTTGCATCTTTTCCAAGTGAAAAAGGGGGCATAACTGCATCAAAAATCACCGAGTCAAACCTCAAATTGAAACCGACCTGTACTTTGACATGAGAAATCAGCATATACAATTTGAAACTCATCGGTTCAGCCAAACAATTTTAATTGGTAGGAAACAAAAAAATCATCAAATTTCAAAGTAAATAAGAGACATAACTCCTGTAAGATTTGTCGGACGAAACCCTAGGTACAAGAGCATCCGTTCCCCCAAGCTGCCCTATCACCATACCAAAGAACATTAAAATCCGACAACTGATGTTTGAGTTATAATACAAAATGTTCGAACGGACAGACGGAAAAAGTAAATAAGGGACATAACTCCTGTAAGATTTGTCGGACGAAACCCTAGGTACAAGGGCATCCGTTCCCACAAGCTGCCCTATCACCATACCAAAGAACATTAAAATCTGACAACTGATGTTCAAGTTATAATACAAAATGTTCGTACGGACGGACGGACGGACGGACGGACGGACGGACGGACGGACGGATGGAGACCTCCACTATATACCCCTCGAAAAAAATTTTCGGGGACATTATAACACCTTCAGTTCATTTGATTGGTCAATTTCAAAAGAACGCTTTTGATTGGTTTTGATGGCAAAGAAATAATTACAAAAATAAAAAGTAGAATAAAAACCATCTGCCCAGATGCAATTTTACAAGAAAATGGCATGAGAAACAGAAGATCTACTTAGTGGAGCCTTATTCATCTTACCTGATGGTGATCCAAGATGGTGAAGAACTGACTTCTCATTTGCACCAAGATTATTTAAATTCCACGGATGTCTAAAAGAAAAAAAAAATAGAATAAAATTTTATGATCTGTGAGGAAATATTAAAACTTTACTGACTTCTAGGGAAAACCTGACTCACAATTTTTAATAAAATCTCGCCATTACTTTATTCTTGAGTTGATCCTTTCACCCTAAATTGAAGAATATGAGCCTACAATGTTAGAAACATATGCTTGGCAATTCTCCTGATAATAGGCATTACCCAGTAACATGTATTGTTTTATCCAAAAATGCATTGGAAGAAATATTGGGAATACATATACCATACTGACCCATGAATAAGCCCAGGTGGAGCATGAAATAAAAAGAGAGTACAAGTATATGGGCGGGCTTATTTTCGAGATATCAAGCCTGCAGGAAAATTTCAGATGTAAAGTTGACAGAAAGCTGACACAAAGTAAGATGACTCGGTCAATTCCCAAAGATGCATAAACCCTTTACCTAATGATGAGGGGGTCACATGATATGACTTTATTAAAAGGTTTTGAAGATTTGGGAAAAAAAATGCCAAATTTTGATATCCTACACATTGTAATAACTTCATCCAAACTATTTAAAAGAAGGGGAAACTGAAATCTTAAAAGTTGATAGGTGGGCTTATTTCCGATTATGGTCTTATTCCCGGGTCACTTTTAAATAGTAGAGTGCCAACTTATTTTTGGTTATGTAAGGCCACACAAAGTAGATCTTCTGTTTCTCAGGCCATTATTTGGGAATTTGCATGCATACGAGCATTTTTTTATTTTATTTTTTATTTCAGTAATTACTTCTTTGCCATCAAAAGTTCATGTTCTTGGTTCAAGTTTTAGACCTCATAATCTACAAAATAGCATGGGTGGTGGTATATTTATATTTATTGGTGTTTAAGGTCACATACTTGTGCACAATGATGGGTGGTGGTGTATTTCATCCCTTGAGTGCAAGAGGGCTTTGCAATGCTAAAGCACTGCAAAGCCTTCTTGCACTCAAGGGACAAATTCATCAATTTTTTTAACTTGGGTAAAATATCAGACATAAACCATTTAATTTTTATTTTTTTTAAGTTTAAATTGGTAAAAAACGAGAGCATGTGGCAGCCAAAAGGACCATACGGGAGGGCCTGAGAAACAGATTTTTAAATTTTTTTAGGCCTAAATTTGCTCAAGAGTCTTTCTCTTGTTACAATCTATGGGAGAGTGCCTACAGGCACTCTCCCATATATTGTAACGAGGCAACTTCTTACAGACTAAATAATCTTGCTTCAAAGATACTTGAAAACAAGAGGCCCCACGGGGCCTGAAGCGCTCATCTTGTACAGAACACAATTTAAACAGAGTCCAAGAATGAGTCTACATTAAGCAAGCCATCTCCATAGGCTACACTGTCAATCCTTGAGTCCCTCAGGAGTGACAAAAATAATCTAGGTATCATGCCTTTCCTTCAGTTGATCATAAGTAAAATGTAGAGCTCCCCTATGAAGCCACTTGATACAACCTATGTGGATTAATCTTAGTACCTCTAGAGGGTACTGAATACAAAATTTTTAATTCTTCAGCAAAATGGCCAATTCTGGCTCCCATAGAGAGCCCAAATATTAACCCAGGCTCTTGATTTGAACACAGTTAAATCTGACTTCCCTAGAGATGTTGTGTACCGAATATGAAAGCATTCTGACCGTTGGATCTGAAGAAGAGAAATTGTAAAGAAATTTCTTTGAATTGCACTAAGTTCAAATTTGGGCTACCATAGCGAGCCCAAATATTGACCTATGGATCCGATTTGAACAAACTTGAATCTCACCCCCCTAGAGATGTTGTACACCAAATGTGAAAGCATTCTGACAAGTGAATCTGAAGAAGATGATTTTTGAAGAAATTCCCTCATATTGTACTAAGTTAAATTTCATGTTCCCATATGGAGCCCAAATATTAACCTAGGCACTCGAATTGAACAACCTGGAATCTGACCCCACTAGAGATGATGTATACCAAATATAAAAGCATTCCGACTGGTGGATCTGAAGAAAAAGATTTTTAAAGAAATTTTCTCATATTGCACTAAGTAAAAATTTGGGCTACCATAGTGAGCCCAAATATAAACCTAGGGATCTGATTTGAACAAACTTGAATCTGACCCCCATAGAGATGTTGCATACCAAATATCAAAGCATTCTGACTGATGGATCTGAAGAAGAAGATTTTTTTAAATTACCCTCCATACTGAACAAAGATAAAATTTGGGCTTTCACAGGAAGCCCAAATATTAACCTAGGGACTTGGTTTGAACAATCTAGAATCTGACCCTCATAACAATGATGTATACCAAATATTAAAAGATTCTGACTGGTGGTTCTGAAGAAGAAGATTTTTAAAGAATATTCCCCATATTACCCTATGTTAAAACTTTGGGCTCCTGTAGAGAGCCCAAATATGAACCAATGAGCTTTATTTCAACAAACTTTTATCTGACCCCCCCTATGAATGCTGTATACCAAATATCAAAAGATTCTGATGATTGGTTCTGGAGAAAAGATTTTTAAAAATTTTTGCAAATATGCTGACTCAGCATTTTTTCGATGCCCATTACAGAACACCCTAACATAACCGATGGCAATTTTTTTTTACCATTCAATTCTACTGGTCATAAAGATACTTCATACCAAATAAAAGCTCTCTGTTCCGTGGGGTTTGGGAAATATGGGCGTTTGAAAATATTTCTATTTTTAGCTCCCAGGGTTCCCATGGGGATGTGGGAATTTTTTTTTTTGCATGGGTCAAGTACTTATGACCCAATACTACCACAAACCAAATTTGGTTCACACCGGACCATCGGTTCAGAAAATAGAAATTTTGGGCGGGGCCAAAAATCTTACCCCTCCTATTACAAAGCCAAATATTACTTCACGAACTTCATTTGAACAAACTTGATTCTACACCTCATAGGGAAGCTCCATAGCAAATATCAAGTCATTGTACACACTGGTTCTTCAGAAGAAGATTTTTAAAATATTTTGGAGCATTTTCCCCCACTCCCTCCCTATGGGGCTGGGCATGCTGAGTTGAACAAAAATGAAATGCCCCTTTGGGACCATCACTCACACAAACTTTCACTTGAATTGGCCCAGTGGCTTTGGAGGAGAAGACCAAAACATGGTGTTGACGGACGACGGACGGCAAGCGATGAGATTAGCTCAGCTTGACTTTGTCAAGATGAGCTAAAACCCCACCAAGTGTGATGTATCTAAGTTGAGGTATGTGTACTTACTACCAGTTAAACCTCTACACAATGCACACATCAAAATTTGTTAGGCCTCATAAAATAGATCTTCTGTTTCTCAGGCCATTTTATGTAAAATTGCATGTGGGTGGACGGGTAGTTTTTTTTTATTTTTGATTTTTGTAATTATTTCTTTACCATCAAAAGTTCATGTTCTTGGTCTGTTTCATGTTTTAGGCCTCATAATCTACATTACAGCACGGGTGGTGGTGTATTCCGTCCCTTGAGTGTAAGAAGGCTTTGCACTTAAGGAACAAATTTATCAATTTTATTATCTTGGGTTAAATATCAGAAGTAAAACATTTAATTTTTATTGTTTAAAATTTGCAATGGTTATAAAAAGAGAGCATGCAGCAGCCAAAAGAACCATGCGGGAGGACCAAAGAAACAGATTTTAAACTTTTTTAGGCCTCAAAAACACCACAGACTATTAAAATAGCTGGGGGATGTATTGTTATTGTAGTCCCTTTATTATTATTATTATTATTATTATTATTATTATTATTATTCATACATTCTTTCAGTTCTTCCTTCCAAATGTCACATGTTTCATTCCAAAATGGGCCATATTGTCCTATTACTTGACCAACTGCTAATATGATGCCATACTCTAAAAACAGCAAAGTTAACAAAAATGATCTGATTCCTTTGAAATTTAAAATATAAATATAGGTTCAAATTTCCCAAACTGTGATATTCTTTTCATTTTTGAAAATCGGTTATTGTTCAGGTTATCCTTCATGCATTTTTGTCCCAAACATGTTTTTTTTTTTAAAAATTTGTCACAGGAGGTGAACTGTTAAATCAGTCGCTTCAAATATACATGCACCTACTACTATGCAACACTGAACAAAATTTTGAAAAATGTTAACCCTTCGACCACCAAGGCAAAATTTCTTTTTTTTTCAACTTTTTGCATTTAAATGTACATAATCGATTTTCTGATTCCCAAATTATGTATTTGACATCTACTCATCATGCTCCATCAGAAGAGGTGCAAACAATTTTCAAATTCAGGCAGTTTATTTTTATGATGTCATAGGTCCACAATAAAATAAGCGGCCTCAAGGGACCATAATCGCACACTTGGTAAAATTGTTAAAAGAAGCATTTAAGGACACATTAGGCATTTACAGCTAGTTAACATTAGAGTCCAAACATGAACTCAACCACTTGATTTAAACAAGTTTGAATTAGTACTGAAATGGTTAACTGGATAACCGGTTTGAAACTGGTTATCTACCTAACCGATTTGAAAAAAAACTCAACCGGTTATCAGAAATATCGATAGCGATCGCCATTTCACTGTTAAAACATTAGTAAATCTGCCGCTTCTCCTTTGGGATAGATACACATCACAGCCGCGGTGTACACATTGAGAAATAATCGACTCTGGCTTCAAGACTTCGTTAATGATCTGCAATTTCCGTGAGTACTGAGTCACCGCAGAAACTATTCCGTAGTATGTATACAAACGAACGTTGTCGAGTACTCGACAACGTTCGTTTGTATACACACTATGGAATAGTTTCTGAGAATACTGCTTTCCTATTCCAGTAGTTTTGATCTCAGATTCAGTGAAATAATGGCTACAGATAACTGGAATAAACCGGTTTTAGCTCTCGGTTAGTCGGTTGTGAAAATGAGCCAACCATTTCAGCCCTAGTTTGAATTTGCCTTAACCACCCCCCATGACCACAAAAGGTTGCTGTACATACCAAATACCGAAAGATTTTGACTGGCAGATTTGAAGAATATTTATCAAAAGATTGTCACTGGTGGATCTGAAGAAAATTTTTTTCAAAGAATATTACTCATACTGCACCAAGTTAAAATGTAGGCTTGCACAAATATGGATCCAGGGACTTGATTGGAACAAATTTCAATTTGGAATCCCTAAGGATGTGGTACACCAAATACCGAATGTTGGATCTAAGAAAATCTTTAAGGAATATTCCTCATATTGCACTAAATTAAAATTTGATGGGGAACCCATATATGAATGCAGGAACTTGACTTGAACAAACTTGAATTCCCACCCCCTCTCCCCACAAAAGATGTTGAATATCAAATTTCATAAGATTCTGGCTTGAGAATCTAAAGAAGATTTCTAAATAATGTATCCCATACTGCACCAGCTTACAACTCAGTTTGTCATAGGGATCGCAAATATGAACCAAGGGACTTGATTTGAACAATTTTGAATCTGACATCTTTAAGGATGCTGTATACCAAATATCAATAGATGCTGACAGGTGGATCTGAAGAAGACTTGTGAAGAAAGTTTCCCATATTTCGCCAAATATGAATCTCTGCTTTTGAATTTGGACAAACTGAAATCTGAACCTCTTAAGAATGCTAAATATCAAATATCATAAGATTCTGAAAGGTTGGTGGATCTGAAAAAGCAGATTTTTAAAGAATATTCCTCATTTTACAAAATAAAGACAAGAACTGGATTTGAACAAACTTGATTCTGACCTCAATATAAGGACATTGTATACCAAATATTAAAATATTTGAACTGGTGGAGCTGCAGAAGATTTTTCAAGAATATTCCTCATATTGCACTAAGTTAAGATTTGGGCTCCAAAATTTAGGGAGAATCCAGAAACTTGACTGGAACAAAGTTGAATAGGCAACCCCACCCCAAAAAAAAAGACTGTTGCATACCACATATCAAAAGATTTTGATTGGTAGAAATGCCAGACTGAGGGAAGATGGATGGAGGAACAGACAAATGGAAAGTGATCACGAAAGCTCCCCTTCAGCTTCACTCAAGTGACCTAAAAAAAAGAAATGAAAGTGTCAATGATACTGTAACTTGACTGTGTGTAGTGTTTGATGAAAAGGATAATGTTCCAATATTTATGAAAGGATTCTGAAAAAATTTCTGTTCCCTATATGCTATGTTTTCAATAAGAATAATTTGAGGTGTAAACTGTACTACAGAATTTATGCATGGGTTAATGTGGCCCTCACAGTTAATATATGTCAACTAAAGTTAACAGGTTACAGTAAAATAATTCCAAAATGAGTCATCCTACCGAATTACAATGAAATCCCTTCATAAATATAACTCATAGACTTTGCTAAAGGAATCTAGGTCATGTGACAGTTCGGCGGTCATGGTTGACTGATCATGCCCAAAATATGAGAGTCTCATCTAGATATCATACCAAGTTTTCCTACCAAGTTACAATGTTAGAAACATATGCTTGTTTAAAAACAACCTGTGGACAGTGCTAAAGGTAATGGCTGACCAATCATGACCAAAATAGGACAGTCTAATCTGGGCATCATATCGAGTTACCCTTCCAAGTTACAATGAAATTGCTTCATGAATGTTAAAAAATTTATAGTAATTTATATATTTTTTATACTTACCAATGACCCAGACATAGCTGGTGCTAACTCTTAAAATATAGGGCCAAACACAAATTTTGCCCACCAATCCCCCAAATTTGCATCTAAAACTAAAGAAAACATGTCCTGAAAGGCCCTCCACACTTCGCCCCTACTGCGCATGCGCAGTGTCAAGGACGTTCCGAAATTGGCGCCATTAATCATTCTAATAACCAGTGCCTGGTAAGCGCTATGTACTCAGTGGGGAGGCAAGCGTTCCCAACTCCTGGGAGGGCCATCCCCGTCTGGGTCATTGGTAAGTATAAAAAATATATAAATTACTATAAATTTTTTAACATTTTTATACTGTACCAATGACCCAGACATAGCTGAATAGTAAAAAGGCTGGAGGGCCAAGGACATAGAGCAAAATGGAATACGCTCAATAAAATAAAATAGAGTCATCCCCTGTAGGGAAAAAGAAGTAATAGGCCTTACATGTATCTTTCTTATTTATGATAAATTAGAAAGATACAACACCTTCCAAAATTGAGCTTCATACATCCATGTACTCTATTAATATCCAATATAATCCTTATACTAATAATTTTTAAAGTAAGCCAATAAATAAAGTAAGTCTAGAGAATAGAGACTCTTATACTCCTAAAAGTGTCTGAGGATTGCATAATCATGTCCGTTGACATATGCAATATTCAAAAGCTATACTTTAAAAACTAAGACTTGAATGAATTTTAAAAACCTAAACTTCTCACTAAACAACCATCCCAATAACAGCTCAGAATTACTAACTCCGGAGGAGGTATCCCCTTGTTTTCATAGTAAAACAGGTGACCCAAGGGAACACCCTCCCCCCCCCCCCCCTTTTTCTTGCCCTGGGTCAAATAGCCCAGAGCGAAGAGGGCAGCCGAACGGAGACACTGCCGAAACAGACAGCCTACCTAGCTATAGTAGCAACTGTTAAGTGAATGACATTCTGAGCAGTAGATAATAGACCTAACAATAGAGGCCTCCAGAAATGGACTCGATATTTCTGAGATAAAATTCATGAATGTGGATGGCTGAGTGCAATGAGCGGCCTTCAAAAATCTATAATAGCGACACTATTAATGTAAGCCCAAGAAGTAGAAGAACTCTTACTTCATGAGCCGAAATCTTAAGCACAACTGCTAAGTCAATGATATACCATAAGCAGTACCGATAGTTAATAGAATCCATTAACAATAAAATGGAGCGTAACATCCTTCTACTAGACATCAAAGACAGAAGAAGCTTACGCCCATAGTAATAAACAGATATCTGTTTATAAATACATAAACTGTACCCGGAAAGAGTAAAGGCCTATGCCCATACGAAGAGGGAAGGACCTTAAAATAATAGGTTCCGGATAAATAGGAGCCTAACTCTTATGCAACAATCCAACCTAAATAGTAACGGAAATAGTGATTCCGAAACTACGAAAGTGAAAATCATCCATCGATAGTGCATGAAACTCACTGACTCTACAGTAAAAGAGAAACCAACAGAATTACTGTCTAAAAGGTCAGAATTTGAAAACTACTGTTTCCAGAGGCTCAAATGATTACTTAGCTAAATAAGAACCGAAGTTAAAATCCGTATAGGAATTTAATCTAAAGATTCTAAGTCTATTTATCAAAAAGTTACTAACTGACTTAGATAAAGAGACAAAAGACTCAATTGTAAACTATCGTAGAGTGCATAGGTATGAGGTAACATAAACCTATAACCTAAATAACAACAGGCTGCAGTAGATCTTGTGAAACAAGTATACTAAAAAATAGCAATGAGTAGTATGGAGGGATCAACAATATGAACATAAGGATCCCTACACTACGACGGAAGAGCCTCCACTTTAGCCGCATAGAATAGCGAAGAAGAGGATCTCCTATAGTAAGAAATCGCGTCCAAAGCTCGTCCAGTACAGTGCTTACAATGCAATACGGACCACACAACGGAATACATGAAGGTTGCGACCTTGCTGGTTGTGATAAAGATGACATGATTTACCCAGTGAAAAAAGATCCTCACATAGAGGAAGATTTCACGTTAAGACCCACAGTAGACAAGAGAGTAAATTACTCATGATCTCTGTGAAGATAGAGATGCTATCAACAGAAATGTATTGTGGTTGTTTATCTTAGCAATACCTGCTGAAACAACAGTGCCGGAGGATACGCGTATCCTATCATTTCGTCCTATAGATCAATAGAGCATTAACAACATTAGATCAGAGATCTGGACAAGCCAACACATACGTCTGCAATTGATTAGCAAGCTGTGTCATAAATAAATCATCATTGGGCGCTCCCATAGATAGCAAATCTGATTGAATACTTGTTTGTTGAGAGTCCATTCCGACAGCAACAAGCGACCCGTAAGAGAACGGAAGTCCAATAAAACAATCAGACGACCCGGAATATGACGGACCAAAACTGAACTTGGTGTACTATAACCAACAGACGGATTCTTTCCATTAAATTGAATAACGGAAACGAAAGAGTGCCTCCCTGGTTCCGGAGATACGCCACTACTGTCGAATTGAAGGACAGGAATTTGGGCATGCGTTTCTGAATAATGTTCATGCAATGACATAAAGGAAGCCTAAAAACATTATTCCGCGGAAGAAAACTGATTGCTAAGAGACTGCGGAACCCAAAGACCCTGGCACTTCGAATCCGTAGGGATCAGTATTATATCCCAATCTGTTTGACTGGCAACCGTCATAACAGCCACACTCGGGTCCGGCAACTGCGGTGGCACTCTCTGAGTCAACCACCGAATGTTTGCCCCAGTCTGAATCTCTTGTAACACTAGATAGACAAGAAAACGTGTAAATCGAGCAATTCATGGATTGCCGAAAAGTTGCCGTCGAAGAGAAGCTCCTCCGAGAACGAAGCGACTCTGAGAGAGTTCTTAACCTACTATCCACACGTGTGGATGTAGCTAGGGCTGCGTCACGTCTAACTAACTCCAATCAGCCACTGAAGGGCGGAGTTATACGTGAACAAACTACTGCCCTGAAAAGAAATTACATTGAGAATAATATCCCGTAAATCTTTTCTTGAAGACGTAATGATAACGCCTCAGTAAGGCGGATTACGTATGATAAAGCGTCTAAGTTAAGTCTACTATACATAATGTCGTTCCCAACATTGAAATTGGAAAAGACATAAACGGCGAAAAAGAATATATGCAGTCTTTAATCACACCGTCTAGACGCATATGAACTCTCGGTATGCCCTGCTCTGCCAAAATAAACTATTCGTATAAATGATAAAATGGCAGAAATGAGCAACGCGGACAAGAAACTAAACTATCATGCTTAGTAGCAGGCTTGTATATATATATATAGCGTCAAAAAATAAAACACATGTTGTAATGACAATATTGGACTGCGTCGGTAAGTCAGGGACAATGTCCCTGAACCGATCGAAAAATCCGAGTCCAATGAGGCTATAAGTCTCTTATCCAAGATCGCAGCAATGAAGTCCGAAATAACAATCACTGGAAGATAATGCCAGAAGATATGAAAGGCATCTTCCGATACTACTAAAGGGAAAACTCGAAATCTTTCGAATCCCTTTCGCCATCCTGTCGGACCCTATAAAGCGTTCGGTCGTCCGTAGCTGATGCAACCGCGGACCGCACCGACCCAGCGCCGTCGGATAATTCCTGATTCGACCGAGAAACTGTCAATTGCTGGGATGCTGCGAAACAACTGTGCTAACTCGGATAGCACGTCCGTCACTGAGGCCTGAGGAGAAGCAGTCTTACGACGCATTGCCGCTGGAAGCTCCGTAATCGTTACCCCGTGCATACTACCAATATGCGAGCGAACGGAGTGTATAGGCCTCGTGTCCCTTGGCTACCGGATGGCGCGACCTATTCGCCGTGGAATCACTGAATGCCGAAACTGATCGGATACTCGAGGTCACGTAGCCAATGTGCGGTCGTGTGCCCTGCTGTGAGGATGAGGAAGCATTAAGGACAGTCTCTCGGACTGTCAATATAACGGAGCGTCCCGACCGACGGACATATGCTCCGAATGTAAAATATCTGAACCACAACATGCGGTCTCCTATGTTGTTGGACGAGAGAGGGACCTCTCTCGCTCACAGCCCGGACGGACCTGGACAAGCCAGGAACCGGACTAACAGGCTTCCTCCGATCTGTCCTCAATCTGCCGTCACTGGGTGAGTACTAAAGTAATTAAAGTGCTCGCATCACCCAAATCTCCTTCCTAGACCGCAACGGACGAACCCGGCAGCCGAACCATTCGATGAATGTACGCTACACCGGGTGAGCTAGCGAATGTCACTCCGTAGGCGATAGACATATTCCATGAGCACTTATTGCCGCTAACTCTTCATTAACTATGACGACAGAGGCACACTTTTGAAAGACATCTCCATAACTCTTCGAACAAGAAACCAGAAATGCTTGGTTAGCAAGCATAAAATAATAATATATATATAGCGTCGTTCAATAATTCGAAAGTTTGTGTGACATTATTGGACTATGTCGGAACTGAGGGACGATGTCCCTGAACCGAACCAAAAATTACTAAGTCCACCGACGCTATCAGTTTCTTATCCGGCATCGCAGCATTCTGGTCCGACGAAAGAAGCTGTAGAAGACCAAGTCAGATGACATACACAACAGCATATGTTGTTCCGAAAGGGAAAGCTCGAAATCCTCCGAATCCCTTTCGGTATCCCGTCGGACCGGATGAAACTTTCGGACGTCCGTACCCGCTTCCGCGGAGCGTCCCGACCCAGCATCGTCGGATAAAATATATGCGACAGATTCAGTTGATGCTGGGATGCTGCGATAAACTGTGCTATTAAGGAAAGCACGTCCATTCCCGAGGCCTGTGCAGTAGCGGTCTTACGATGCATTGCCGCCGGAAGCTCCGTGTACGTTGACTCCCGCACACTTCCTATGCGAACGTCCGGAGTCTGCAGGCCTCGTGTCCCTGGCTACCGGATGGTGTGACCTGGTCGCCGAAGAATCCTTGATCGGCGAAGCTGGTAATATATCGGCGGTCACGCAGCCAAGGTGCGGTCGTGTGCGCTGACGAGAAGAGGAAGCCTTAGCAGTCTCCGCGGACTGCCTATACAACGGAGCGTCCCGAGCGACGGACGTATGCTCCGCTTGCGACACATTGTACCACAACATCTGGGGCCAGATGTTGTTGAACAAGAGAGGGGCCTCTCTCACTTGCCGTCCGGATGGACCGGAACGAGCTATGAACCGGACTAAAAGGCTTCCTCCGTTCTCCCTCCGATCCGCCGTCACTGGGTGTGCATTAGGTTAATTTATAGTGCTCGCATCACCCCAAAATTCCTTCTAGACCGCAACGGACGAACCCGGCTGCCGAACCATTCGGTGAATGGACGCTACACCGGGCGAGCTAGCGGACGTCAAAGGCCGTCGAACCTACTAGGGTCCTCTTAGGCAATTGGCGTATTTACATGAGCACTTTTCCGCTAGCCCTTCATTAATTGTGATGACGGAGGAACACTGTTGGAAGACATCACAGATACATCACCCTAATCTTGATCGTCTGAAATAGAAATTGATAAAGTAGAGTGACCCTGCGGGGAAAGGACCGGAGAGTCCAAATCCCCAATAACATACCGTGACATACGCTTCCCATATTGTCATCGAAATCATACGATACAGAACAGGAGTTAATGCGAGTACACTGACCACATATAGAATGATAATAAAGTCAGAGGAAGACTTCCTCTTAAAACAATTGATCAATATCCTTTCATGTGAAAAGAAAACAAGTCCTGGTACTCGCACTAATCCCTGGCAATCAAAATACATAATAATAATATGATCCATTAAAATAGAAAAAATAATTGAAATCAAAATATTTTGAAAAAATATTTTTTCAGAACAGCCCAAGTTTCTGAAAAGTAACGTTGAGCCCCAATGGATCCCAAGCCTAAGTGTGGACAAAAATTTTAAAAATATTTTAAACAATTTATTCAACACTTACGAACAATAATAATGTATCTAGTTATGATTAAAATAACATCAAGATATTATTTTTAGAAATCCCCCCCCACACAGAGGGCTGTTGTAAATGTAAACAATGAGTGTAAAAATACTAAAATAAGACTCCAGGCACCCAGGCCCGAAATCAGTTACCAAAAATACACTATCTGATGCAAAACAGAGACTTCCAGGGAAGAAACTGCAGAACATCAGATGGTAGATGCAGAACACAACGCCTAACCACCCGTAGGTGAAGACGTAAACATGGGGAAAAGAACAGAATTCATTCTGTTATTCAGCTAAAACTCCCAAGAAAATTTAGTAATAATAATTACAAAAACTATGCCACAAGCATGGGAGAATAGCAAGGGGGACTTAAAGGACCGGGAGAGAGGAAAACACTTAAAAAAACAGTGTAACTAAATAATCAGAATGACAACAAAATGGCTGCTGCCTTGAAAATAGGTAACTTAACACAATTTCATTAAAAAATTTTAAGTTACAGCCCTGATAATATTCTGTCACACATTTTTTTCCTCTCCTCCTTCTCTATCCTCCTTAGAATCACCATTTCACTAATATTTATGTGTCTGGCATCATTTAAACTGAGATTTATAAGCACAAAGATCAGGCAGATGTTAACTGATGAAGGGCCAAACTTAGAATGATTAATGGCGCCAATTTCGGAACGTCCTTGACACTGCGCATGCGCAGTAGGGGCGAAGTGTGGAGAGCCTTTCAGGACATGTTTTCTTTAGTTTTAGATGCAAATTTTGGGGATTGGGGGGCAAAATTTGTGTTTGGCCCTATATTTTAAGAGTTAGCACCAGCTATGTCTGGGTCATTGGTACAGTATAAAAATATGAACTGTTGACTGTGCTAAACAAATCTAGGTTACATGCCTGTGCGGCCATCACGGCTGACCAATCATGTCCAAATAGGATGTTCTCATCTGGACATTATACTGAGTCATCCTAAAAATTTACAATAAATCCCTTCATAAATGCAAGCTGTAGACTATGCTAAAGGAATCTAGGTTACGTGTGCCCCTGTGTCCATCACGTTTGACTGAATTCAACCAAAACAGGATGTCATCCTTCAAAGTTACTATAAAATCCCTTCACAAATAAGACCGGTAGACTGTGCTAAAGGTTTTTGGGTTTTGGGCCCATCCAGCCATCACAGTTGACCGATCGCAACCAAAAGGGGACATTCTCATCTAGACATTATACAGTCATCCTACCTCGATTATTTGCGACAATTAATCGATTCCTAAAATCAAAAATCGTGACAGCCCTAGTTAGAATTTGTTAGATATCACTTTGTGTTTCTGAGTTATGGCCATTTGAAATGTTTGCCATATTTAGCCGTCTGAAAAACACCATATTTTTAACCTTTCCAAAATGGTTGCTCCTAGTGTTCCTAATTGTGCACATGGATAGATCTTGTAAATCCATGGGGTACATGTTTTTGAATCAGCCTCCCATCTTTAGCTATTTCCAAGTTAGTAAAACAAAGTTTCAGAGTTTTATCCCTTTATGCTCTCCTATTATATAATCAACCTCCTAAAAAGGACACTTCCTCTTGTCTGCTTATCTTGACATTTTGCACATGGACAGATCATCAAATTCCAGGAGGCACAGGATTTGAATTTTCAAACTATCTTTTTCTGTTTTCAAGCTATGGTGCTTTGAATTTTTGATGTAATCAGTCTATTTTAGGAAATATATCCAACATTATAACATCTCTGACCACACTCTCAACCAACACACTTCCTGTTGTCCGATTGTCTTACAATTGTCCACATAGATAGATCATCAAATTCAAACAGTAGATGTTCTTGAATGATCAAAACATCTGTTAGCATTTCTGAGTTACAGATACTGGAAGTTGTTCCTGGGTCTAGCGTGACAGTTTGTGGACTCGCTATTTTTGCACAATGCAGGCAAACATAATCAGATCTAGTCTTAATTTTTTTCCAAATTTTCAGAACATTTCAAGAAAACCATATCCTGTGACCCCTCATTGGAAAGAGCATGTGAACCCACTGCATTGAGGGGGTCAAATATGGTTTTGTAGAAATTTTTTAAAAAGATTTTTTTGAACTGCTCAATTTATAAATTATGCAGGTGGATGTAACTGATGAAGTGTTAACCTTTTACCCAACAAATCGGCTGCATCCGCCCACGTAATATGCAAATTCAGCAGTTGGAAAAATATTATTTTTCCAAAAATTTCAACAAAACCATATCATGTGACCCCTCATTGGAACGAGCTCACTGAGCTCATTCCAACGAGTCACATGATATGGTTTTGTTGAAATTTTTTGAAATATTTGAAAAAATGATATTTAAAATAATCAATTTTGATATCGTCTGCATTGGGTAAAGGGTTAACCTTTCACACAAAGTAACAGACAAATCAGAACAATGCAACTTTTACAGTGAAGAGATGGGTAGTATTGGAATTCTGAGTTCGGTACTGGTTTCGGTATTTCTTGGAGGGTATACCACGGTATCGATTTGGTATTCGGTATCTGACTTAACTTAGATTTGATGATAGAACCAAAGGGGAATTCACATCAGGATAATAGAGAATAAGTTGTCCTTGTATCATTCTGCTACAAATGCCACTGCTAATGATCTCAACATTGTCATTCTTTTGCCAACACAAATCATATCAGCAGTAATTGTGTGAGTTCCAAACACAACTTAACCTTTATAGGCCCATTTGCAACCTCATAGCATGTGTCCTTAGCATGCCATCATTAGGAGGTCCTGTTGACAATAGACAAATCACCTGGGCAGTGATTTCTATCCAAGTCTCGGATGCCTTAACAGGTAGCATAGACTTGAATAGAAATCACTGCTTAGGAACTGACATGTCTAGTTGGAGTTCAGGACAATTGCCTAGGCCCTTAAGGGTTAACACAACTGAAAAGAAAATCGGCCACTTCTTTCATGAAAATGAACACATCAACTATGAAGCCTTAACAAGGCCTTATAAATAGCGAATATAGGAAAAATTTGAAAATACAGATTGTTTCAGTATTCAATGATTGGTTCAGTTCATTTTTTCAGTATCCCAATTATACCCGAATCGGTTCGCTTTTTTCGGTCCAACTCTGTTTTGAATCCAAAATGTAGCTAATGAGCCCAATTGGAATGAGCACATCAAGCCCATGCCTATCAGGAGCATTGGTAAGGGGATTTGCAGCGTGTGCCCCCCCCCCCCCCCCCCCCCCACACACACCAATAATTTTTCCTGTTGGTACATTTTCGTCTGTAACTGGAGTCTTATATATTGATTCATACTCTTGCTTGTAATCATGCACTTTCTTATGAGAATAGACCTGATACTTCCACACACAGTTGGTCATACAAATTGAGGTCTGTAGTACCTAAATCAAACTGTTGGGGCCCAGCATCACAAGTCTGGAGTACACGTTTGGTATATGTTAATTACATGTTAATTAAAGAATATGTTACATGACGACTACTACATTTTATAAATCGAAAAATAAATTTCAAAGAAATCTAGTGCATACTGTGCAAAGCCACTAAAAGTGATCTCAACAATTTTTAATAGAGCCATGATAGGTTCTTCCAGCAGCTACTAAGTTAAATAATCATTAAAATATAGCATATATTGGTACTAGGGCCAGTAATCAGATTTAAACCACAAGTAGGATACGGGTTTTGACCACGAGGCTCTGCCGAGTGGTTAAAACCCTTATTCTATTTGTTTTATTTATACCATGATCTTATGTTTTGTCCATATTTGAAATAAATTTTGTTTGATAAAGCAATGTCTATTTTTTCATAATTTTCAAATAGCAGCCAAGTGAACACATGGATTTGTTTAGATCTGCACCGGTGGGCAGTACTTCCGGCTGCACGTGAATGCTTGATTGACAGCTAGACACATCATCAGAGTTGATTGAATTTACCTTGCTTTTTCAGACAAATTATTATTAACAATTCTTCAATTATGATTAACAATTCTTAAATTTTATTTTAAATATTTAATTGTAGGTATTTAAGACATAATAAGTCATTGCACATAGTATATAGTACCACAAAAGGTCATATGTTTGAATGAAATATCGCAAAGTGTGAATGTATCGAAGTCAGAAAATTGGGTCATGTCAAAGGTCAAGTTAGATGTATTTCCTACTACAGTTAAAATTAGAAGTTCTGTCACCAACTGCGCGCTTATCTAGGCTTAATTGTGAGTAGGAATTGAGCGCAATTGCCATATCGAATGGCATCCAAAGTATGGCAGGTTCTCCTGGTTACTCATAGCAAACACAGGCAATGTTTCTACCAATGGACCTCCGGGTTACCCGGAGGTCCATTGGCTGAAACATTGCCTGTGCACAGGCCATATGTACAAAATTTGACAGCCTTACAATGGTCATAACACGTAGATTAACGCGCAGATCGACGTGCTATTTGTGCGCATTTCATGACATGACTTCTAGTTTTAACTGTATAGGTGTAAATTTTTGGAGTGGCATTTCAAAGGACATTTTAACCACAGTAGAAACTTAACACTGGTAGTGGGTTAAACGCTAAAATTTAACATACATGCTTTTCACAGGTAGTAACATAGGTAAGCATGGTATAAAGACAATTTCAGGGCTGAATCCCGGCTGATAGATGTCAAAGTTGTAGTAATCTCCACCCTTGGAGTGAATAAGTTCTAAACCACTCTGTACATGTGTTTACATAGAGAGTAATCGCTTGACTGGACTGGTTATGTGAAATAATTCATGACAGGTGAGGGAAGTTGTACAAACACAAGTGCGCGAATGCGCACGAGTGTTTTACAATATAGTCCCTCACCGCGAATGAATTATTTCTCGTAACCAGCCCAGTCAAGCGATTACTCTGTTTATTACTTTTCATTATTAATGATAATTATATTATTCAACCCTTTACCTAACGTAACGGCCAAAACCGGCCAGCGCTATTCTAAAAAATCGCCAATTTATTTTCATTATCTTTTCATTTTTTGTCTCTAAAAAATGGGTTATGACTCCTCATTGGAACAAGCTCGTTCCAATGAGGGGTCATAACCTATGTTTTTGAGACAAAAAATGAAAATAATAGTTATTCAAGAATTTTGTTGGCAAGTGTCATCTGCTTTTCATGTTAGGTAAAGGGTTAAAAAAAACAAAAAAACAATGAAGTCCCCATTACCCTACAGCAAAGAATCTTCGTTTGCGCGCACGAATACATGACACAATTGTTGATTGCATAATTCACTTGTGAAGTTATCGTTTATAATCAAACCCGGAAATCCCAGTAAATTACACTTTGGAAAGTAATAAAGTATTTTACTTACTTTCCATAAGGAGATTCCTTCTTCGTTGGAAAACCACTTCCTTGAGCTTGAGTATTAACATGTCCGCACTGAACCACAACATGATGTTCAGTATCCTCCACATATTTCCAATAGTCCGACTGAAAATATTCATAATACTATAAGAGGAATTTCAAAAACAGCTTTGTCATCTTTAGTCAAGACATAGTGAAGAAAAACAAACTACAAATAGCATCTGTTTGACAATATCAACATGTGATCGATATAATACAGATGAAAATGAATAGGGAAAACAATTAGAAACATGGTTAAATAGACAGAACGCAATGTGTGTCTGATTCGGTGGGTGTTTTACATAACGAGTTGGAGCAGCATATGGCTCTCGCAGAATATGACTATGCCACACCAACTCGTTATGAAAAACACCCACCGATTCAAACACACATCGGGTTCTGTGTTTATTACACATCCCATGAATTAGAATTCATTTAAATAAACAAATTTTAATACTGATGTTTAAACCCAAAGGTGAAGAGTCTGTTTGTTTTGTTTGAAGCTGTACTGATCAAAAGGATTGATAAAAAATTAAAACAACCTTTTGGGAACCAGTCTAAATTACATTCATTATCTTTTCTATTGGGCGTTTTTGTTGAACTTCATATCGCTGTTTATCTACAGCTGGTGTCCATTCAGGACTAACCATTTGGTGGCTATTACTGTTAGAAAAAATATAAGTACAAATTTGGGTAGATTTGCAAAACAGCTGGGAGAAACCTTTTTAAAAGAAGTTCAAAGCATGCCAGGATGTCCGAAGATTTACTGAAATAAAGTTGACTAATTTAGATAAAACTAGATCTGCAGATGAGACTGGGTTAATGTTGTGGCTCAAAATGATTGTTTTCACCTTGTCATCTATTAAGGATGATGACGCAAGGGCTCTGTCACATCTGTTTAACTCCGAATTAGCAACTGTTAAGACAGAGTTATACGTGATAAATATAGTAGCCCTGGAAAGGACTCTAATTGAGGTACAAACGTCCTCAAATTCCATTCCGTAGAGACGCTGCATCACAGTTCTTAAAGGTGATCCGCATAATACAGTGAGCCTAAATTCACTCTGAATGAAGAAATGCCATCTCAATTGTGACCGAGCGAATAATGAATGATGAAGGTACGGCCATAGCTAAGTCCTTAGCCTACTCATTCAAATGCAGAGGAACTCTCAATACATCTTTTCCAAACGGTGAAATACTGAAGATGATGACAAGAAACTGCCTTACTTCTTTCCACTAGAAAGTTGAATCTGGAGTCATCAAAAAGGCAAAGGCCTGCGACACCCGTCTATACTTAACTGGAAAAGACATTTCCTCCTCTTTTTCCGGATAAAGTCAGCGTCCAACAACGCTAGCAGTTTCTTGTAAGTAGTTGCAGCATTCTGATTCGTTGGAACAAATTCAGGGTAGTGTTGATGGAATAAATCCATCTCAACCATGTGTTGTTCCGAAAGGGAAGAGTAATCCCCCTCCATATCCCTTTCAATATTCGTCTGAATCAGTTGAAAATCACGGTCAGTGGCATCTGAACGCGCTGATGACTGGACCGACCCAGCACCATCCGACAGCTCAGGTTCTGAGACTAGGGCTGGGCGATATTTCGATATACCGGTAAATACCGGTATTGAAATCGGTACCGGTTAAATATCGTCTATTTTTTGGAAATACCGGTATATCGTCTGTAACGATAGTGGTTTGGGTCACATGATAATAAAATTTCAACGTGTTTTTTCGTAAAATCGCACAGAAAGTTGCTTTGAAAATACAGGAAGTTTATCTTTCCTCATATCGTGAACAAATGATAAACAGCGAGAGATGACGAGAGTAACGTTCTATCTCGTTCATCGTCACCTACATGCAAGCATTCATGGAGAAATTATGAAATAAAAATTTAATACTTGTTTGCTAAATTTGTTTGATTATTTTTAATTAGTGAATAATTAAAGAAGCATACATCACACAAATAGTTTGTTGTTACACGGAAAACCCACCCCAACTGTCATGCTAAATTCGTTGTCAGCAATCTGACACAAAAATGTTTCAAATCACACATATTCACATTTGCAAAATGTGCAACAATTTTTATCAAATATGACAGAGGTGTGATGCCATCACTGGGAGAAAACATTTTCGACTGGTGATTGACATCTGCAGACTATCATGAAAGTGAAGGGTGATCACGTCTTGGAGGCGTGCTTAATATCAACAGACCGACTGGCCTGACATGTGACAGATGACATTTGACATTGTCATCTTAGGAAGTTCACTGCTGGAAGATAGGAGAAGGGGAGGAGCTACTACTGGTTCTTTGTGAAACCAGGCCCTCGGAATTCCATCAACTGGACACCCGTTGTTTTGATAAAAAAGTTTTGTTTGCCACTGTTTTCATGAAGCCACACATACACAATTAACACAATGTGACAATTGACTGGCTCAGTAATTAAACGCTTATCAGTCAAGAGAGGCTGACCATGTTTTTACAGGAATTAAATTGACAAAGACTAATTTACTTGTATCCCAGATTCAGATGGAAGCCAGTAAACCCATGATAATTTTATGGCTTCTTTTCGTATTAAACAATAGGTTCAATAACTTTGTAGACATGGATTATTATGGTCTTCCATTCAAATCACTCATTTTCCCAGAGCAGTTAGTGATACTTCTATCTTTTGCTCCAAAAATATCTTTTTTATTCATGATATCCTTTGCATTTAATCGCGATATTTTTTCTGATATCGTTACTGGTATTCTTATTCCCATATCGCCCAGCCCTATCTGAGACTGCCGTCAGCTGCATCTGCACTTGCTGGGATGCTGCGATGAGCTGCGCAATCGGCATAATCAAAACCGTAACGGAGGCCTGAGGAGCAGCGGTCTTCTATTCTGGCCACCGGCTGCTCCCGGGACAGTGTGTGCAAGATGGCTCTTTTCTCCGGGCCTCCCGATATATGAGGCCTTGTCTTAGCTACTGAATAGTGCTACTTTCGAGCTGTTTCAGCATTCTGATTCTCAGGAAAAACCTAAGGGAAGTATCGATGCATAAGGTTTATTACCACCCGGTGTTGTTCCGAAAGGGAAGGGTAATTCTCCTCCAAATCCCTTTTACCATCCAACTGAATCAGATTATACTCACGGTCATCAGCATCTGAACGCGCAGATGACTGGCATGACCCAGCACCCTCCGACAGCTCAAGTTCTGAGACTGTCGTCGTCTGCTTCTGCATTTGCTGGGATTCTGCGATGAGCTGTGCAGCCTGCAACAGCAAGTCTGTTACAGAGGCCTAAGGAGCAGCGGTCTTCTGTTACATGGCCGCCGGCTGCTCCTGGGACAGTGTGTGTGAGATGGCTCTTTTCTGCGGACGTCCCGATGAATGAGGCCTCGTCTCCTTGGCTACTGTATGGTGTGACTTCTCTGACGAAGAGTGACTTTCTCGGTGATGCAGGCTGGATATCAAAAGTCACGTAGCCAAGGTGCGGTCGTGTGTGCTTGGTAGACGCTGAAGAAGAAGCCGTAACTATAGCCGACCCCGGCTGTAAACTGAACGGAGTGTCCCGGATGGGAGGCGTGGATGTATGCTCCGACTGACACAAGTTCCGTACCATAACATCTGGCCCCAGAGGGGGCTCCCTCGCTCGCGGTCCTTCAGACTTTGCCGAGCTTCCTGCTGAACTTGCCGGCTTCTTCCGCTCCATTGTCGCAGGGTGAGCCTTAATACTGATATTATTTTATAGTGCTCGCTCTACCCTTTCTACTTTTCTTGACCGCAATGGACACATCCGGCATCACGGTACCCTTGGACGGTGTACCGTTTCACCTGTCAAGTTAGCTGGCGACAGGGATCTGAAACCACACTGTGGTTTATTGCCCTGTCTAATATTGATGAGCACTTTTGCCGCTAGCTCTGATTGAATATTTAAATGCGACGACAGATGCACACTCTCTGACGGCATCACATAAACATCACCAGGATCTTGTTCCTCTGTAAATAGAAACTACAAAACTAGAGCGACCTATGGGCGAGAGGACCGGCAGTGGCCCCTCGCTAACAACATACCGTGACACCCGTCAGCAATGTTTGTCATCCCACGCGACACATGTTGAGCAAGAATTAGTGGAAGTACATCGACTACAAGCAAGGCAACCTACGTGTAAATAAGCGGAAAGACTTCCTCGCCTTGCTTATTGTGCAATATGCTTACATAATGAAGCAAACTAAGTCGATCGTACTCCCACCAACTCCACATTAAATAATATAAAAAGATACATAACAAAAAAACATTCAAAATATAAATCGAAAAATAGTTTACACAAAAAAAAAATTTTCGAAAAATTTTGACAAGTGCCCAATTTCCCAAAGGAAACGAAGTGCCCAAATGTATCCCAAAAAGAGCCCAAGTGTGGACAAAATTAATTTTTGCATCCAAAAAATTAACTGCCACACTACAGGACTGTATAATGTATCTTACAACAGACCTACCATATAATATATAGGAAACTACATATATATAAAGAATGTTGCTAATGTAAACAACGTCACACTGAAAACCGGAAACGGGACACCAGGCAACATGGCCCGAAGTCAGTAACAGATTTTGAACTATCCGATGTAAGGCAAGATCTTCATCAGAAGGAAAAACGATACATTGGATGCATATATGATGCATGACTAAAAACGCCTAAACACCCAAAGGGTGAGGATGTAAGCCTGGGGATGTACAGAATAAACTTTCTGTGTAACACGTTAAACTCCCAAGAAATTTTATAAAAAATTACAAAAAAACAAGCCAAAAGTTTGGGAGTTTAACTGGGGGGGATCAAGGGAGGGTAGGGAAGGAATACTTAACCAACGGTGGAAAAAACATTATATTAACAATGATGACGTCAGGCCCATGTCCCGAAATTGGGAAACATGAACTAATTTTTATAAAAATTAAAAAATTACAGCCCTGAACGTTTTAAACCACCGTTTCTTCCTTCCTTCATCCAGTTGTGTCCTTGGATCCACCAAATTAACCATTGATTTGTGTCTGGCATCATTATTAATTGAGATTTAAAAAGCACAAAAGTCAGTTTGTAGTTATCTGAAAAGGGCCAAACAAAGAATGCTGTTGGCGCCAATTCTGGTCACTTCCTAATGTCTGCGCATGCGTAGAGGGTAAATGTATGGAGGACCAGACAGGACTTCTAATTTTTGGTTTTGCATGCCAATTTTGGGGATTGGGGGGGGGGGGGGGGGGGAAATTTGTGTTTGGCCCTAGACATTTTAGAGTTAGCACCAGCTATGTCTGGACCATTGGTATACTGTGTAAAAATATAAAAGGTTGTTTAGGCCTAAAAAAACAAAAAATCTGTTTCTCAGGCCCTCCCACATGGTCCTTTTGGCTGCCGCATGCTCTCTTTTTATAACCAATTTAAACTTAAAAAAAATAATGAAAGTGTCAATGACACTGTAGCTTAACTTGTGTGTTGTGTTTGATGAAAAGGATAATGTTCAATGTTTATGAAAGGATTATGAAATAAGACAAGAATTGTGATAATTGGGAATATGTTCATTTCTGTTCCCTGTATGCAATGTTTATGATAAAAATAATATGAGGTGTACACTGTACTAAAGATCTGAGGGGTGGGTTAATATGACCTCACAGTTAATATATGTGGCCCTCACAGTTAACATATATCAACAAAATTACAATGAAATTATTCCAAAATGAGTCATCCTATCAAGTTACATTAAAATCCCTTCATAAATATGGCCTGTAGACTGTGCTAAAGGTTTTCGGGCTTCGGGCCCCTGTAGCCGTCAGTTTCCCAATTGCGTCCAAAGGGGACGTTCTCATCTAGACATTATATGAAGTCAACCTACCAAGTTACAATGAAATCCCTCCATAAATACGACCTATAGACTGTGCTAAAGGTTCTCGGGCTTCAGGCACCTGTAGACATCACAGTTGACCAACCACGACCAAAAGGGGATGTCATCATCTAGGCATTATATGGAGTCAACCTAACAAGTTACAATGAAATCCTTCCATAAATACGACCTACAGACATGCTAAAGGTTTTTGGGCTTGGGCAGCCATCAAGGCTGAATGATCGTGACCAAAAGGGGACGTTCTCATCTGGACACTATTTGGAGTCATCCTACCAAGCTACAATAAAATCCCTTCATAATTATGACCTGTAGATTGTTCTAAAGGTTTTCGGGCTTTGGGCCCCTGAAGCCGTCAAAGTTGCCCAAACATGTCCAAAAGGGGACGTTCTCATCTAGGCATTATATGAAGTCAACCTACCAAGTTACAATGAAATCCCTTCATAAATATGACTTGTAGACTGTGCTTAAGGTTTTCGGGCTTTGGGTTCGGGCAGCCATCATGGTTGAATAATCGCAACCAAAGGGGACAATCTTATCTGGGCATCATCTGGAATGATCCTATGAAGTTACAATGAAATCCCTTCATAAATATGGCCTGTAGACTGTGCTCAAGGTTTTTGGGCTTCGGGCACTTGTAGCCAACACAGCTGACCAATTACGACCAAAAGGGGATGTCATCATCTAGGCATTATATGGAGTCAACCTAATAGGTTACAATGAAATCCTTCCATAAATATGACCTTTTACCTATGCTAAGGGCTTTTGGGCTCGGGCACCCATCAAGGCTGAATGATCGTGATCAAAAGAGGACGTTCTCATCTAGACATTATTTGGAGTCATCCTACCGAGTTACAATGAAATCCCCTCATAAATATGACCTGTAGCCTGTGCTAAAGGTTTTCGGGCTTCGGGCACCTTTAGCCGTCACAGTTGCCCAATCATGTCCAAAAGGGGACGTTCTCATCTAGACATTATATGAAGTTAACCTACCAAGTTACAATGAAATCCCTTCATAAATATGACCTGTAGACTGTGCTAAAGGTTTTCGGGCTTCGGGCTCGGGCAGCCATCATGGGTGAATGATCGCACATTCTCATCTAGACATTATATGAAGTTAACCTACCAAGTTACAATGAAATCCCTTCATAAATATGACCTGTAGACTGTGCTAAAGGTTTTCGGGCTTCGGGCTTGGGCAGCCATCATGGGTGAATGATCACAACCATAGGAGACAATCTCATCTGAGCATCATCTGGAGTGATCCTAAGAAGTTACAATGAAATCCCTTCATAAATATGACCTGTAGACTGTGCTCAAGGTTTTCAGGCTTCGGGCACTTGTAGCCATCACAACTGACCAATCACGACCGAAAGGGGATGTCATCATCTAGGCATTATATGGAGTCAACCTAACAGGTTACAATGAAATCCTTCCATAAATATGACCTTTTGCCTATGCTAAAGGTTTTTGGGCTCGGGCACCCATCAAGGCTGCATGATCGCGATCAAAATGGGACGTTCTCATCTAGACATTATTTGGAGTCATCCTGCCAAGTTACAATGAAATCATTTCATAAACATGACCTCTAGACTGTGCTAAAGGTTTTCGGGCTTCGGGCTCCTGTAGCCGTCACAGTTGCCCAATCACGTCCAAAGGGGGACTTTCTCATCTAGACATTGTATGAAGTCAACCCACCAAGTTACAATGAAATTCCTCAATAAATATGACCTGTAGACTGTGCTAAAGGTTTTCGGGTTTTGGGCTCGGGCAGTCGTCACGGTTGGCAGATCATGCCCAAATGGGGAAATTCGCATCTAGACATCATAAGGAGTCATCCTACCAAGTTACAATGAAATCCCTCCACATTAAACATGACCTGCAGACTGTGCTAAAAGTTTTTGGGTTTCGGGCTTGGGCAGCCATCACGGTTGATAGATCATGCCCAAAAGGGGACATTCTCGTCTAGGCCCTATACAGAGGCATCCTACTAAGTTACAATGAAATCCCTTCATAAATACGACCTGTAGACTGTGCTAATGGTTTTCGGCTCGGGCAGCCATACCGGTTGCCCGATCGCGACCAAAAGGGGACGTTCTCATCTAGACATGACCCCAAACCTGCATATGAAATTTCGTGATGATCAGACAAGAACTGCGGGGTGTAGCCCGTGCTAAAGGAAATGTGAACAGACGTCACAGACTCACAGACTCACAGACTTCCGCACGCGTGATGGCAATGGCTTATCTTGACTATGTCAAGTTAAGCTAAAAATTAAATGGTTTATGTCTGATGTTTTACCCAAGTTAAAAAAATTGATGAATTTGTCCCTTGAGTGCAAGAAGGCTTTGCAATGCTTTAGCATTGTAAAGTCTTCTTGCACCCAAGGGATGAATTACACCACCACTCATGCTATTCTGTAGATTATGAGGCCTAAGACTTGAACCAAGAACATGAACTTTTGATGGCAAAAAAGTAATTACTGAAATAAAAAATAAAATAAAAAACAACTCGCCCACATGCAATTTCACAAAGAATGGCCTGAGAAACAGAAGATCTACTTTGTGTGGCCATATTGCTTCAACACAGTAGGCTAAAAATAGAATAGTATACCTCAATCTGTTCTGGTAATGGCTTTTCATCTTTACACCATGTGTATGTTGTATTTCTAGCCAGTCTCTGAAATCCTGCTAGGGTTATTGATGATCCCTGAAATCCCATGAGTGCAGATGTAATAAAAATGATAAATACCTCACCTAACTTAGCAGTGAAAGATATCTTCACAAAAAAAAGTCAAATGATCCAGGTTTATGATTCTCCATCAGCAAGTACAGTAAAACCTGTCTTGAGAGACCACTGTCTTGAGAGACCACCTGTCTTGAGAGACATCTACCAGGCACCAATTGGTTTTACTCTATAATGAACCTGCTATGAGAGACCACCTGTCTTGAGAGACCACCTGTCTTGAGGGTTTACCCCCATTAGTCAGACACCCATTTGTCATACACCCTAGCTGTCGGTGCCCTGAAAAAATGGCACAGGAAAAAATGGCACAGGAAAAAATTCCTGTGCCATTTTTTCCTGTGCCATTTTTTCCTAGATTCCAGCTGTCAGACAGTTAATTAGGGATTAGCTGAAGTTAAAATAGATGATTACCTATTGTTATAAATGGAACAACCCTGATATATACAATTTGAATAAAATTTAGTTTTAACATTTTGTTTGGTACTTTTTTGTTTTTGTTGACATACAATCAAAATACCTTTTAAATAGTTTCTGAAAAATAATCAAAACATAAAAATCACACATATATTGTTTAATAACACTGATAACTTCGGGCTTTATGGCGCAAAATTCAAGATTTAGGTCATGCCCGACCTTACAGTGAAGAATCTGAAGTTGGACAATCGCCTAAATTCATCACTACTTCGTCGACATCCTAACCTCTTCAGATTCATAAATATAATAAAGAACACTGAAAAGGCAGAGAAAATCAAAATTGCACAAATGGACTTTGGTGCTGCTTCCCCTCCCGGAAACAGGTTTACAGAGAAATTGACAACAGCCTGGACTGCCTTTAGGAACAACTAGGACAGGGAACAAAGTCTACAATGGAGTTCCTTGATGCAGCTGGAACACTGTTAAGAATGGGATGATTTGTTTGTAAATTAATATTCCTTTTGTACATTTTTTTTTGTCATTGTAATATTGTACCTTTGTTTATGATGTGTACCTCACATTTTTCATTTTCTTACATTTTTTTATAAAATATGTTTTTTTGTTTATTTACGTTAAGTTATCACGAAATATGATTATTTTATTTATTTACAATAAAATGAGTCTAAATATTTTCTTTATTGTACTTCATATTTTTCATTTTATTGTTTTTCTGTTTATTTAACACAAAAAAATATTTTGTATGATTATTCATGTCTTGAAATCTTTTCTTGTTGTATTTCATATTTTTTATTTTATTGTCATTTATTTCCTATTTATTTTCTTTGTTTCATAAAATACGATTTTCTGTTTATTTATTACAAAAGATATTATTTATTTGTGCGATTATTCATGTTATTGTCATTTATTTCATAATTTTAATTTATTGTGTCTAGAACTCTTCTTATTGTACTTCATATTTTTTTTATTTTATTGTTATTTATATTCTATTTATTTTCTGTTCATTTCTAAAACACACTGGTGAAGAAATAAATCACTAAAAGCTAATTAATTGTTTCTTTTCTGTCTGACTTATAGGAATATCCCACTTTATTCTGAAGGTGATAAGTAAGGGATTAGCTATTCAAACAACCCAATAATCTGTGATTATAAACTGTCTGACAACTGGGGTGTCTGACTAATGGGGGGATACTGTCTTGAGAGACCACTGTGACCTGCTACCAACTTGTATTTTTATGCCATAATAGACCTGTCTTGAGAGACTGCCCCTTTGAAGATTGAAACCATGACAAAAACTTTTTACCTGTTGTAGAATTGGAAAATCCATTGTGTTATACTAACATAATTAAACGTATTAAAAGATCTTAATTGGGTTTCAATTGCTAACTCATTAAAGATTGAGATGTTTTTATAAGACCCCTGTGAAAAGATTAGGATTATTTCTGAATAAACAATTTGTACATACCTGAAATGTGACAGATAGGAATAAAAATAAATTTATGTTGAAAATCTTTTTGTAACAAATTGAAATGGACTGTTATAAAAATTATAAAAATAAATTAGTGTTGAAAATCTTCCAAGATTTTCAACACTAATTTATTTTTATAATTTTTATAACAGTCCATTTCAATTTGTTACAAAAACTTCATAAAAAAGAACAACTACAAAGTGATTACAAAAATCCATTCATCTCCAGTTCTGAATTTTGTGGTTGGTTATTCACTGACTTGAGAAAAGCTGAAACCTGTTATGAGAGTGTAACAGGAGGAGAGATAAGGGCGGGAGCCGGGGTTCGAACCGTCAACCTCTAGCACACAAAGCGACCGAGTTACCACGAGACTAAGAGATCCGGACCAACCAGGCTGGTTGGTAAATGGCCTTTATACCTCGACCGCTACACTACTCTCCCCTTCTTTTGAGATTCACCACATGTGAATCTCACCCAAGTTCCTCCTCAGAGCGGTCGAAACACCCGCAGTGCCACCTTCTGCTGAGGATCGGACGAGCCCCCAGATGTAATAGGAGGAGAGATAAGTGTGGGAGCAGGGGTTCGAACCATCAACCTCTAGCACACAAAGCAACCGATTTACCACGAGATTAAGAGATCCGGACCAACCAGGCTGGTTGGTAAATGGCCTTTATACCTCGACCGCTACAGAGAGACCACCTGTCTTGAGAGACCACTTTTGTGTGGCCCAAAGGCCAGTCTCTCAAGACAGATTCTACTGTAGTGATGATCTGAGGGTATGTACTGCTTTCTGCATGGATTCTGCAATTCCACAAGTAGGTAACAGAAATAGTTATTTTGACAGGCAGCGTCATTGCAAGTGGAAATAGATAGTATTGCATGTCCATGGATGAGAAAATAGTATCATTAACCCTTTACCTAACATGAAAAGCAGACGACACATGCAAAAAAAATTCTCGAATAACTCATTTTTTTCATTTTTTGTCTCAAAAACATAGGTTATGACCCCTCATTGGAACGAGCTCAACGAGCTCGTTCCAATGAGGGGTCATAACCTATGTTTTTGAGACAAAAAATGAAAAAAATAATGAAAATTAATTGGCAATTTTTGAGAATAGCGCTGGCCGGTTTTGGCCGTTACGTTGGGTAAAGGGTTAAATGAAAGTGTCAATGCCACTGTAGCTCAACTTGACAAACTTGAACTTGGTAAGCTATAAATGAAACGGCAAAATTGAAGATCATTGGTACCAATGTTATTTGATGAAATTTCAACATAACAGCATTGTGTGTGCACAACGTCAGAGTAATCCACGCATTTTTAAATGTAAACTATAAGACTGGCTAAAGGAAGAATGTTGATACACAAATGAAGTATGTTCAGAGGTTCTTGTAAATGGCAACTTTTTTCACAGAAATGAATGCTAATCAATAGCTCTTATCTAAAGGTCTTGCCTAATGAGCACACCAAGTTCAAAAACAATCCTATGATAAATGTGGCCTGTAGACCATGTCAAAGAATGTTGATGCACAAATGCAATAGATTCACAGATTGTTGCTAACAGCAACAGTTTTTGATGGAAATGAAAAGAAAATCAATAGCTCCTATCTTTGTCACCCTGCATAAGCATACAAAGTTTCAAAACAACCTGATAACAATGTGCCCTCTGAGGCATGCCAAAGAAACATGTTAATGCAGAAATGCACTAAGTAGAAGGTCACTGCTTGTGGCAATGATTTTTTTTTGTTTTTTTTTATGGAAATTCATAAATATACCCTGCAAAGAGTGCAAAAGGAATAAGTTGATGCACAAATGCAGTAAGTTCAAAGGCTGGTGATAACGACAATAATTTTTTGTGGAAATGAAAAAAAACAATAGCTCACATCTAGAGGTCACCCTGAATACACATACCAAGTTTCAAAGTGATCCGATCATAAATGTGCCCTGAAGGGTGTGTTAAAGGGAAATATTGAGGTCTGACTAAACTAAGTTCACAGGTCAGCAGCAACATTTTTTGACAGAAATGGAAGAAAATCGACAGCTCCCATATAGATGTCACCCCACACAAGCACACCAAGTTTGCAAGTGATCCAATCATAAATGTGCACTGCAGGGTGTGTCAAAGGGAAATATTGACACTTAACTGCACTGCAAGTTTTTACTGAGTTCATCGAAGGTCATTGCCAGTGGCAACAATTTTTAACGGAAATCGAACAAAATTGATAGCTCATCTACAGATCACCCTAAACAAGCATACCAGGTTTCAAAGCAATCCAATTATAAATGTGCCCTGTAGGGTGTGCCAAAGGGAAATATTGATGCCTAACTAAACTAAGTTCTAAGAACATTGGCCACGGCAACATATTTTGACGGAAATTGAAGAAAATCGATAGCTCCCATCTGGAGGTCACCCCACACAAGCATACCAAGTTTCAAAGTGATCTGATCATAAATGTGACCTGTGAGGTGTGCCAAAGGAAACTGTGGACATACGTACATACGTACATACGCCGACGGACGGGAAGTGATGGCAATAGCTCAGCTTGTCAAGTTGAGCTAAAAAACCCACACTAGATATTCTTCACTTTACATTGATGAATTCTCTCATGACTCCATACAGTAGTCATCGTGGACTGGTCACTTTCCACGGGTGGGCAATATTCCCACGGACACAATATTATATTCCAAAAGTCATCGTGGACTGGTCACTTTCCACGGGTGGGCAATATTCCCATGGACACAATAATATTATATTCCAAACACAAATTGTTGGAATAATCATCAAAAATTTAATTAATGAAGCACCAGGTATAACACGGTGCTTCATTTAATTAAAATTTTGCTGATGATGATTTTTATTACCTGGTAAGTGCATGCATGGACATCACAGCTCATGAATGGAAAATCACCAGTCCACAGAGACTGTCCTGTACTTGTTCTCATGAACTTTGTGGATTTGACCCTTATTGAACTTCCTAAAATGTAAATAAACACAAGAACAATATCAGCTCTTGTGAAATTTTGACACCCTCATTTAGAATTTGTCTTACTGTCCATTCCATGAATCAATGGGAAAAAGATTTCTCAAGAGTCTGTACTAGAAGGATTGCAGAATATAGCTAATCAATAATTTTTATTTTTGATATATAATTTATAGGGAATATTTCTTTCTGGCCATTTTTGGACTTTGAAGAAAATGTAATTGCATGTTATTGCAAATTAAAACAAGTATTTTCTTGTTTAACAAACAGGGAGCTCTCCCAAACAAGATGGAGTTGCTTAAATTTTTAGTCCTACCAGTGGAAAATAGTATCTTCAAAGAGATTTCCAGGTGAAACTAGAGGTGTGACTGTCCAAGATGGACCTGTCGATACTCCTTGTCGCCATATTATAAGACGAAAAAAGGCATAACTCTGGGAAAATAGGTCCAATCAAAACTATAATCACAGGAGCACAGGTTCCCATGGCAGTGATCATCCATAACAAGTTCCATCGAAATCGACCCATAAACATCTGAGGAACTTTACGGACAAAATTGTAGGCAATTCAGGCATTCTAAGATGAAAAGGAGCATAACTCTAGCAAAAAAAGTCCCATCAAAACTATAATTGCAGGTGCACAGGTCCCATGGTAGTGAACATCCATTCCAAATTTCAAAGGAACCGACCCATAAACATCTGAGAAAACCTCCAGACAAAATTCATATATTCTAAGAAGAAAAGGGGCATAAGTCAAGCAAAAAATGTCTGATCGAAACTATAATTGCTGTGCACATGTTCCCATGGTTGTTAACAAGCATACCAACATTCAAAGCAATAAACCCATAAACATCTGAGAAAATCTCCGAACAAAATTCTAGGCCTGCTTTTTCAAGTTGGTAAGGGACATAATTCTGGTACAAATAATCAGACTAGAACTATAATTGCAGGTGTACAGGTTCCCATGGTGGTGAACATTCATACCAAGTTTCAAACAGATTGGTCCATAAACGTCAGCAGAAATCTCCAGACAAAATAATGTCTATGGATGGATGGAGAGAAAGACAGACAGATGGATGGATGGACAGATGGATGGACACAGAGATGGACAGATGGATGGACAGACAAGTTGATTCCTGTATACCCCCACAACTCATTCTGGGAGGAACAAATAAGTAATGAGGAAGATTTTTAATAATGAGGGAGGAATCTGAGAATAGCCTAAATATAGAATATACCCATAGTAGCTTCGTGTACCAAATGTTCATCACTCGTGGTGAAGTGGTGTTAACCACACGCCTTTGGCATGCAGTTAACACCATCTCACCACGAGTGGTGAACATTTGGTACACCAAGCTACTCTGGGTATATTTTATTTATACCATGATTGTCAGATTATTAAAAGTCGCTATTATTTTTTCTCGATTTTACTGAGCACCAGACGTATATTTTGACTATTGAAATCCCATTGCTGGCATGTTCACCACAGTTAGTGTGTAAAGCTAAAATTTATGTCATAGGCTCTTCATATATTGTAGAATAGGTAATCATGGTATAAAAACAAACTGACCTTAACAATACAGTCTTCAACTTCATTTGCCTTTTCTTTCTTCTGTTGCTCCATCACAACCTGTTGCTGTAGTTTGGTTTTCTCATCCAATGACAAAGTGTCATATGAAAGAAGGTATTTGCAGTAAATATCATAAACTTTGGTACATCTATCTTGAGCCTAAAAAAATAATATAATTCATCACTTCTATATACACACACTCTAAAGTCATGTAAAGCTTGAAGATTTGAGTTTAACATCACTTTTAGACAAATCTCAAATCCTTTTTACCTCTGCTGTCCATTGTAGAGAACTCACATCCAAAATTGGTAACCCGGGCCTATTTTAACAGTGCAACAGAACCTGTTCACCACAGTAAACAAGCATTGTTCTGTTTTCCATGGTTCCCATTGTGAAGTGCTGGATAAAATTACATTATATCGGTTTCAGCCGGTATCAAAATCAAAACCTTTAGCTTAACCCTTTACCCATCATACAGGATATCAAAATTTATTATTTTAAGCCTAAAAAAGATTAAAAACTGTTTCTCTGGCCCCCCAGCATGGTCCTTTTGGCTACCACATGCTCTCTTTTTACAATGAATGCAAACTAAAAAATTATAAATTCATAGTAATTTGTATTTTTTTATACTTACCAATGGCCCAGACTTAGCTGGTGCTAACTCTAAAATATTGAGGGCCAAACACAAATTTTGCCCCCCCCCCCCCCCCCAATCCACAAAGTTTGCATGCAAAACTGAAAATTAGAAGTCCTATCTGGTCCTCCATACGTTTACTCTCTGTACATGCGCAGACTCCAGGAAGTGACCGGAATTGGCACCAACATCATTCTTTGTAAAAGAGAGTATTACATAATAATTCAGCGGGGAGGTATGAGTGCCCACTCATAGGAGGGCCCTCTCCGTCTGGGCCATTGGTAAGTATAAAAATATACAAATTACTATGAATTTATAATATTTTTCTACTATAACCCAATGGCCCAGACTTAGCTGAATCGTAAAAAGGTGGAGGGCCTAGGACTTCCGAAATAGTAGATCAACATAGATCCAATCCTGCAATCCATGATGAAGGAAATTGGAATAATTAGGAATTACATGTATGTCTCTCTTATAGTAATAGAGGAGACATATCCTAAATAAGCAGCCCAATTTAAGTAATTCCTTATTTTAAGCATGAAGACAATGCTACTTAGGATGTAACGAGTTCCCAATTTTTAAGGCTAGTCCAGACTACGCCCAAAAAATTAGGATGGCGTATCTGAGAATGAGAGAAAATCCCCCACAAACATATGCCATACAATAACACTTCAGCTGTATGCAGGATATAATTACGGATAAAACAGCTTCCTTCATAGTTACATACCCATTAAGCCAGAGAAAAGGTAAGAATCCCCCCCCCCCCCCCACTTCTTTTGAAGGAATCTTCAAAAGAAAGAGGGGAGAGCTCTGGAATCAATAAGAGTGGTACTAAAAAACAATATAAATAACAGGCACTCCAGTATTAATTCATGATTAATAAATGGTTCTTAATGCTACTTCAGAAGTTAAAGCTATAGCGACTATCCTGGTAATTAATATTGCCCGCTATATAACGTTCACCGCAGACAGCGTACACAGATACGTCAAAAACCGGTGATATAAAATATAACATACACATGTCCAATCGAGCCACACTGAACGATCCCTGAAGAGAAAACACATTCCATACGTAATCCACAGGCGGCCTCTGTACAATAAATTCCAGTAACAACACTCTCTAACGTGTACTGTCCGATATCTACGATCGTAAACACACGAGAATATGCAACTTGAGTACTGACATAATAGAAACCTGGATCTAGAAATGGAAGTGGGTATGATTAACAAGATCCGATACAGACCGCCCCCGAAACAGAATATGATTTTAAGGTGCACAAAATACAATAAAGCGTTAGCCTAATAATATAATGCACGAGAGCATTTATATTTAGCATGTAATCATCTGAATACCAGTTAACTGGTTATGCAGCCTCTGAGGCAGGGACCGACCTGGACAAGCGCCAGTGCACATTTGACCCCCAAACACCATAATCTGGCTCTTAAATCTCAAATGTAGGCTTTCTAATTGGCTCTGAACTTCTAAAACTGCATTTCCATTTTCAACGTTTCTTTCTGTGGATAGGGTTGCTCTTATAGTATGTGGTTATCATTTACTGTTATTTAGGAGTGTCTTAGCACTTCAAGTCCTGGTTAAGTTAATCTTCACATTGGTTTCTGATCAAGTCTTGGCTGCCTAAATAGGCAGCCAAGACATGATCAGAAACCAATGTGAAGATTAATGTTTGCTGTGGTGTACCAAATTTAGCCCCACGGGTCAAAATTTTACATGTAAATTTTCATAATAGGCTCCAAGGCTGGTGTGTATTTTAAACAGTTCTGGTCGGTCCCTGCTCTGAGGTACTCAAAGAGTAGCAATTTAATTGTGATGATTTTTAAATAAGCGCTCGTATATAACAAATCAACAAATAATCACAGGAAACTAATCCAACTAAAAAAGTGGATGTGCCCATGAGGTCGCCATAGAACACGACCCAAATGCATAGAATGTATGTATTCAATTATATGAGGCTTGCGGGAAGAAAACTACGTCTTGCCCGGTAATTGCCTCTAAACACATAGGCAGTGTGTGTGTGTGTGTGGGGGTGGGGGGGGGGGGGGCACAGGGGTGTTTGGGGGCAGGGTCAGGGGGAATTCAAAGTCATATCGAAATCTCCAAATCTCCTCACCCGCATTACTTAATCATTCCTGTGCCAGTTATCAAATAATATAGGAACCGCGATGATTCCCTCATGTCTAACCGACTCCATTATGCCACTATGGGCGAAGAAGGACATGAAGAATAAAACTTCCCCTGAAAGAAGGCCCTCTCATGGAGGAAGCTTCTGGGGAGCGTCCCATAACAGACACTTGAGAATACTGATCCAAGGTTTATGTGACGACAGAGGTGCTACTAGTAGGATTCACAACGAAACTGTTTAATCTTAAACATAATCTATTGAATCAAATGAATTGGAGGATACGCCTATCCGATCATTCATCCTCATGAATTCTGCAGAGCGTCTACTACATGTGCTCGATGGACTGGGCATGGCGACACAAATGACAGTAACTAATTGTTCCGGTGCGTCCCACTGGTAGCAAAACTGTCCAAATACTCGCTTGTTGAGCGTTCAATGCAAATGTAACAGGCGACCTTTCCGAGGAGCGAGTCTGCTATTACGTTCAGACGACCCAGTGTATGACAGATAGAGAGATGAACATGATGATACATGACGAAAGAGAAAAATCTTCTCCGTCAGTTATCATAACGGAAATGAAAGGGTGCCTGATGTACGCTAGCTACCACTATCATATCTGAACATGCGTGTCCGCAAATAATGTGAATCCATTGATGTAGTTCTAACAATATTGACATCATTCTTTGATGTTTATGTGCTTCTGCAGGAACGGGGGTCACCAAATTAACCATTGATTTGTGTCTGGCATCATTATAAACTGAGATTTAAAAGCACAGAAGTCAGTCAGTTTGTTGTTATCTGACTAAGGGCAAAACAAAGAATGATGTTGGCACCAATTCCGGTCACTTCCTGGTGTCTGCGCAGAGAGTAAATATATGGAGGACCAGATAGGACTTCTAATTTTCGGTTTTGCATGCAAATTTGTGGGATTGGGGGGGGGCAAAATTTGTGTTTGGCCCTCAATATTTTAGAGTTAGCACCAGCTAAGTCTGGGCCATTGGGTTATAGTAGACAAATATGTAAATATTAAATGGATTATGTTGGATATTTTACACAAGTTAATATGACAAAATACACCCCCCAATTCCATGCTATTCTGTTGATTATGAGACCTAAACCGTAACACAAATCAAGAATTTTTTGTGGCATAGAAATAATTACAAAAAAATAAAACAGAAAATAAAAAAACTGCCCGCCTGCATGCAGTTTTACAAATGAAGGTGTCAATGACACTGTAGCTTAACTTGAATGTGTATAGTGTTTGATGAAAAGGATAATGTTCAATGTTTATGAAAGGATTATGAAACACGACAAGAATTTTGATAATTGAGAATATGGTAATTTCTGTTCCATGTATACTATGTTTTCAATAAAAATAATTTCAGGTATAGACTGTACTAATGAACTGAGGGGTGGATTAATGTGGCCCTCACAGTTAATGTCTGTCAACCAAGTTACAGTGAAATTATTCCAAAATGAGTCATCCTATCAAGTTACAACGAAATCCCTTAATAAATATGGCCTGTAGACTGTGTTAAAGGCTTTTGGGCTTCAGGACCCTGTAGCCATCATGGTTGACCCATCGCAACCAAAAGGGGACATCCTCATCTAGATACAGTACGGGGAGAGTGGATTGTAACTAAATCACCCGCAGAGTGGAGTTATCACACAAGCTATAACTTTCAAATTTTGTACATATCGACAAAAAACACAAGCAATGTTTCAGCCAATGGACCTCCGGGTTTAACCATTTGTCCATTGGTTGAAACTTGCTTGTGCTGGTTTGGCTTTGCAACAAATTTGCAATTATTGTTTGGGTGGAATCTCCACTCTGCGGGTGATTTGATGATAATACACTCTCCACGTACTGTATTATACGGAGTCATTCTACAAAGTTACAATGAAATCTCTTCATACATACAACCTGTAGTCTGTGCTAAAGGATTTCATATTTTGGTCTCGGGCAGCTGTCACGGTTGAACGATCGCGACCAAAAGGAGACGTTCTCCTCTAGACATTATCTGGAGTCATCCTACCAAGTTACGATGAAATCCCTTCATAAATACGACCTGTAGACTGCGCTATAGGTTTTTGGGCTTTGGGCCCCTGTAGCGGTCACATTTGACTAATCACGACCAAAGGGGACGTTCTCATCTATACATTATATGAAGTCATCCTACCAAGTTACTAATGAAATCCCTCTATAAATATGACTTGTAGACTGTACTAAAGGTTTTCAGGTTTTGGGCACAGGCAGCCATAACAGATAATAGATGGCAACCGAATGGGGAAGTTCTCATCTAGACATCATACGAGTCATCCTATCAAGTTACAATGAAGTCCCTCCATATTAAATATGACCTGTAGACTGGGTTAAAAGATTTTGGGTTTCGGGCTTGAGCAGCCATCATGATTGACAGATCATGACCAAAAGGGGACGGGATATTCTTATCTGGACATTACAGAGTCATCCTACTAAGTTACAAGGAAATCCCTTCATAAATACAACCTGTAGACTGTGCTGAATGTTTTCAGGTTTTGGGCTCGGGCAGCCATCACGGTTGACCGATCACGACCATCTAGACATGACGTCAAACCTGCATATGAAATTTCGTGATGATCAGACAAGAACTACAGGGTGTAGCCTGTGTAAGAGGAAAATGTGAACAGATTAACAGACTTCCGCACGCGTGATAGCAATAGCTTATCTTGATTTGTCAAATTAAGCTAAAAATGGCCAGACAAACAGAAGATCTACTTTAGGGGGTCTTAATTATTGTTTTTTCAAATTTTAAAAAAAATCTTAACAAAACCATATCATGTGGCCTGTCATTGTGGTGAGTTTGTTCCAATGATTTGGTTTTGTTGAAATTTTTTTAAAAGTTAAAAAATTTATAGTAATTTATATATTTTTTATACTTACCAATGACCCAGACATAGCTGGTGCTAACTCTTAAAATATAGGGCCAAACACAAATTTTGCCCCCCAATCCCCAAAATTTGCATCTAAAACTAAAGAAAACATGTCCTGAAAGGCCCTCCACACCTCGCCCCCACTGCGCATGCGCAGTGTCAAGGACGTTCCGAAATTGGCGCCATTTATCATTCTAATAACCAGTGCCTGGTAAGCGCTATGTACTCAGCGGGGAGGCAAGAGTTCCCAACTCCTGGGAGGGCCATCCCCGTCTGGGTCATTGGTAAGTATAAAAAATATATAAATTACTATAAATTTTTTAACATTTTTATACTGTACCAATGACCCAGACATAGCTGAATAGTAAAAAGGCTGGAGGGCCAAGGACATAGAGCAAAATGGAATACGCTCAATAAAATAAAATAGAGCCATCCCCTGTAGGGAAAAGAAGTAATAGGCCTTACATGTATCTTTCTTATTTATGATAAATTAGAAAGATACAACACCTTCCAAAAATTGAGCTTCATACATCCATGTACTCTATTAATATCCAATAATCCTTATACTAATAATTTTTAAAGTAAGCCAATAATAAAGTAAGTCTAGAGAATAGAGACTCTTATACTCCTAAAAGTGTGTGAGAATTGCATAATCATGTCCGTTGACATATGCAATATTCAAAAGCTATACTTTAAAAACTAAGACTTGAATGAATTTTATAAACTTAAACTTCTCACTAAACAACCATCCCAATAACAGCTCAGAATTACTAACTCCGGAGGAGGTATCCCCTTGTTTTCATAGTAAAAACAGGTGACCCAAGGGAACACCCTCCCCCCCCCCCCCTTTTTCTTGCCCTGGGTCAAATAGCCCAGAGCGAAGAGGGCAGCCGAACGGAGACACTGCCGAAACAGACAGCCTACCTAGCTATAGTAGCAACTGTTAAGTGAATGACATTCTGAGCAGTAGATAATAGACCTAACAATAGAGGCCTCCAGAAATGGACTCGATATTTCTGAGAAAAAATTCATGAATGGATGGCTGAGCGCAATGAGCAGCCTTCAAAAATCTATAATAGCAACACTATTAATGTAAGCCCAAGAAGTAGAAGAACTCTTACTTCATGAGCCGAAATCTTAAGCACAACTGCTAAGCCAATGATATATCATAAGCAGTACGCTAGTTAATAGAATCGATTAACAATAAAATGGAGCGTAACGTCCTTCTACTAGACATCAAAGACAGAAGAAGCTTACGCCCTTGTAATAAACAGATATCTGTTTATAAATACATAAACTGTACCCGGAAAGAGTAAAGGCCTATGCCCATACGAAGACGGAAGGACCTTAAAATAATAGGTTCCGGATAATAGGAGCCTAACTCTTATGCAACAATCCAACCTAAATAGTAACGGAAGTATTGATTCCGAAACTATGAAAGTGAAAATCATCCATCGATAGTGCATGAAACTCACTGATTCTACAGTAAAAGAGAAACCAACAGAATTACTGTCTAAAAGGTCAGAATTTGAAAACTACTGTTTCCAGAGGCTCAAATGATTACTTAGCTAAATAAGAACCGAAGTTAAAATCCGTATAGGAATTTAATCTAAAGATTCTAAGTCTATTTATCAAAAAGTTACTAACTGACTTAGATAAAGAGACAAAAGACTCAATTGTAAACTATCGTAGAGTGCATAGGTATGAGGTAACAAACCTATAACCTAAATAACAACAGGCTGCAGTAGATCTTGTGAAACAAGTATACTAAAAACTAGCAATGCGTAGTATGGAGGGATCAACAATATGAACATAATGATCCCTACACCACGACGGAAGAGCCTCCACTTTAGCCGCATAGAATAGCGAAGAAGAGGATCTCCTATAGTAAGAAATCGCGTCCAAAGCTCGTCCAGTACAGTGCTTACAATGCAATACGGACCACACAACGGAATACATGAAGGTTGCGACCTTGCTGGTTGTGATAAAGATGACACGATTTACCCAGTGAAAAAAGATCCTCACATAGAGGAAGATTTCACGTTAAGATCCACAGTAGACAAGAGAGTAAATTACTCATGATCTCTGTGAAGATAGAGATGCTGTCAACAGAAATGTATTGTGGTTGTTTATCTTAGCAATACCTGCTAAAACAACAGCGCCGGAGGATACGCGTATCCTATCATTGCGTCCTATAGATCAATAGAGCATTAACAGTATTAGGTCAGAGATCTGGACAAGCCAACACATACGTCTGCAATTGATTAGCAAGCTGTGTCATAATAAAACATCATTGGGCGCTCCCATAGATAGCAAATCTGATTAAATACTTGTTTGTTGAGAGTCCATTCTGACAGCAACAAGCGACCCGTAAGAGAACGGGAGTGCGATAAAACAATCAGACGACACAGAATATGACGGACCAAAACTGAACTTGGTGTACTATAACCAACAGACGGATTCTTTCCATTAAATTGAATAACGGAAACGAAAGAGTGCCTCCCTGGTTCCGGAGATACGCCACTACTGTCGAATTAAAGGACAGGAATTTGGGCATGCGTTTCTGAATAATGTTCATGCAATGACATAAAGCAAGCCTAAAAAACATTATTCCGCGGAAGTTAAACTGATAGCTAAAAGACTGCGGAACCCAAAGACCCTGGCACTTCGAATCCGTAGGGATCAGTATATATCCCAATCTGTTTGACTGGCAACCGTCATAACAGCCACACTAGGGTCCGGCAACTGCGGCGGCACTCTCTGAGTCAACCACCGAATGTTTGCCCCAGTCTGAATCTCTTGTAACACTAGATAGACAAGAGAATGTATAAATCAAGCAATTCATGGATTGCCGGAAAGTTGCCGTCGAAGAGAAGCTCCTCCGAGAACGAAGCGACTCTGAGAGAGTTCTTAACCTACTATCCACGCGTGGATGTAGCTAGGGCTGCATCACGTCTAACCAACTCCAATCAGCCACTGAAGGGCGGAGTTATACGTGAACAAACTACTGCCCTCAAAAGAAATTACATTGAGAATAATATCCCGTAAATCTTTTCTTGAAGACGTAATGATAACGCCTCAGTAAGGTGGATTACGTATAATAAAGCGTCTAAGTTAAGTCTACTATACATAATGTCGTTCCCAACATTGAAATTGGAAAAGACATAAACGGCGAAAAAGAATATATGCAGTCTTTAATCACACCGTCTAGACGCATATGAACTCTCGGTATGCCCTGCTCTGCCAAAATAAACTATATGTAAAAAAAGATAAAATGGCAGAAATGAGCCACGCGGACAAGAAACTAAACTATCATGCTTAGTAACAGGCTTGTATATATATATATAATATATAGCGTCGAAAAATAAAATACATGTTGTAATGACAATATTGGACTGCGTCGGTAAGTCAGGGACAAAGTCCCTGTACCGATCGAAAAATCCGAGTCCAATGACGCTATAAGTCTCTTATCCAAGATCGCAGCAATGAAGTCCGAAAAATAATCACTGGAAGAAATGCCAGAAGATATGAAAGGCATCTTCCGATACTACTAAAGGGAAAACTCGAAATCTTTCGAATCCCTTTCGCCATCCTGTCGGACCCTATAAAGCGTTCGGTCGTCCGTAGCTTGATGCAACCGCGGACCGCACCGACCCAGCGCCGTCGGATAATTCCTGATTCGACCGAGAAACCGTCAATTGCTGGGATGCTGCGAAACAACTGTGCTAACTCGGATAGCACGTCCGTCACTGAGGCCTGAGGAGCAGCGGTCTTACGATGCATTGCCGCAGGAAGCTCCGAGATCGTTACCCCGTGCATACTTCCAATATGCGAGCGAACGGAGTGTATAGGCCTCGTGTCCCTTGGCTACCGGATGGCGCGACCTATTCTCTGTGGAATCACTGAATGCCGAAACTGATCGGATACTCGAGGTCACGTAGCCAATGTGCAGTCGTGTGCCCTGCTGTGAGGATGAGGAAGCATTAAAGACAGTCTCTCGGACTGTCAATATAACGGAGCGTCCCGAGCAACGGACATATGCTCCGAATGTAAAATATCTGAACCACAACATGCGGTCCCCTATGTTGTTGGCTTCCTCCGATCTGTCCTCAATCTGCCGTCACTGGGTGAGTACTAAAGTAATTAAAGTGCTCGCATCACCCAAATCTCCTTCCTAGACCGCAACGGACGAACCCGGCAGCCGAACCATTCGATGAATGTACGCTACACCGGGTGAGCTAGCGAATGTCATTCTGTAAGCGATAGACATATTCCATGAGCACTTATTGCCGCTAACTCTTCATTAACTATGACGACAGAGGCACACTTTTGAAAGACATCTCCATAACTCTTCGAACAAGAAACCAGAAATGCTTGGATAGCAAGCATAAAATAATAATATATATAGCGTCGTTCAATAATTCGAAAGTTTGTGTGACATTATTGGACTATGTCGGAACTGAGGGACGATGTCCCTGAACCGAACCAAAAATTTCTAAGTCCACCGACGCTATCAGTTTCTTATCCGGCATCGCAGCATATGTTGTTCCGAAAGGGAAAGCTTGAAATCCACCGAATCCCTTTCGGTATCCCGTCGGACCGGATGAAACTTTCGGACGTCCGTACACGCTTCCGCGGAGCGTCCCGACCCAGCATCGTCGGATAAAATATATGCGACAGATTCAGTTGATGCTGGGATGCTGCGATAAACTGTGCTATTAAGGAAAGCACATCCGTTCCCGAGGCCTGTGCAGTAGCGGACTTACGATGCATTGCCGCTGGAAGCTCCGTGTACGTTGACTCCCGCACACTTCCTATGCGAACGTCCGGAGTCTGCAGGCCTCGAGTCCCCGGCTACCGACCCAGCGCTGTCGGATAATTCTCGATCCGACACCGTTTCTGTCGGCTGCTGGGATGCTGCGATAAGTTGTGCTATGTGCACAAGAATGTCCGGCGTCGAGACCTGCGGAGGCGCAGTCTATCGGTGCTTCGCCGAGGGCAGCTCCGCATCAGATGGCTCCCGCATACTTCCTATGCGAACGTCCGGAGTCCATCGGTCTCGAATCCCTGGCTGCCGGATGGTGTGACCTGGTCGCCGAAGAATCCTTGATCGGCGAAGCTGGTAATATATCGGCGGTCACGCAGCCAAGGTGCGGTCGTGTGCGCTGACGAGAAGAGGAAGCCTTAGCAGTCTCAGCGGACTGCCTATACAACGGAGCGTCCAGAGCGACGGACGTATGCTCCGCTAACGACACATTTGTACCACAACATCTGGGGCCAGATGTTGTTGAACGAGAGAGGGGCCTCTCTCGCTTGCCGTCCGGATGGACCGGAACGAGCTATGAACCGGACTAAAAGGCTTCCTCCGTTCTCCCTCCGATCCGCCGTCACTGGGTGTGCATTAAGTTAATTTTATAGTGCTCGCATCACCCCAAAATTCCTTCTAGACCGCAACGGACGAACCCGGCTGCCGAACCATTCGGTGAATGGACGCTACACCGGGCGAGCTAGCGGACGTCAAAGGCCGTCGAACCTACTAGGGTCCTCTTAGGCAATTGGCGTATTACATGAGCACTTTTCCGCTAGCCCTTCATTAATTGTGACGACGGAGGCACACTGTTGGAAGACATCACAGATACATCACCCTAATCTTGATCGTCTGAAATAGAAATTGATAAAGTAGAGTGACCCTGCGGGGAAAGGACCGGAGTGTCCAAATCCCCAACAACATACCGTGACATACGCTTCCCATATTGTCATCGAAATCATACGATACAGAACAGGAGTTAATGCGAGTACACTGACCACATATAGAATGATAATAAGGTCAGAGGAAGACTTCCTCCTAAAACAATTGATCAATATCCTTTCAATGTGAAAAGAAAACAAGTCCTGGTACTCGCACTAACCCCTGGCAATCAAAATACATAATAATAATATGATCCATTAATATAGAAAAAATAATTGAAATCAAAATATTTTGAAAAAATATTTTTTCAGAACAGCCCAAGTTTCTGAAAAGTAACGTTGAGCCCCAATGGATCCCAAGCCTAAGTGTGGACAAAAATTTTAAAAATATTTTAAACAATTTATTCAACACTTACGAACAATAATAATGTATCTAGTTATGATTAAAATAACATAAAGAAATTATTATTTAGAAATCCCCCCCTCACACAGAGGGCTGTTGTAAATGTAAACAATGAGAGTAAAAACACTAAAATAAGACTCCAGGCACCCAGGCCCGAAATCAGTTACCAAAAATACACCATCTGATGCAAAACAGAGACTTCCAGGGAAGAAACTGCAGAACATCAGATGGTAGATGCAGAACACAACGTCTAACCACCCGTAGGTGAAGACGTAAACATGGGGAAAGAACAGAATTCATTCTGTTATTAAGCTAAAACTCCCAAGAAATTTTAGTAATAATAATTACAGAAACTATGCCAAAAGCATGGGAGAATAGCAAGGGGGAACTTAAAGGACAGGGAGAGAGGAAAAACACTTGAAAAAACAGTGTAACTAAATAATCAGAATGACAACAAAATGGCTGCTGCCTTGAAAATAGGTAACTTAACATAATTTCATTAAAAAATTTTAAGTTACAGCCCTGATAATATTCTGTCACACATTCTTTTCCTCTCCTCCTTTTCTATCCTCCTTAGAATCACCATTTCACTAATATTTATGTGTCTGGCATCATTTAAACTGAGATTTAAAAGCACAAAGATCAGTCAGATGTTAACTGATGAAGGGCCAAACTTAGAATGATAAATGGCGCCAATTTCGGAACGTCCTTGACACTGCGCATGCGCAGTGGGGGCGAGGTGTGGAGGGCCTTTCAGGACATGTTTTCTTTAGTTTTAGATGCAAATTTTGGGGATTGGGGGGCAAAATTTGTGTTTGGCCCTATATTTTAAGAGTTAGCACCAGCTATGTCTGGGTCATTGGTACAGTATAAAAATATACATTTTTTTGTCAACTACTTAATTTGTAAATAATGTGTGCCGATTCCTTCGATAAAGGGTTAACCACTGGATTTCAAAGTTGGTTTTTTGCTAACATGGTAGAAACTGCCACAGAAAAATGATACAAGAGACTTACTTAAAGGTAAATAATTACAGTCTCTGCCCTGTCAAGTGCTTCATTAGGCCCCACAAAGTAGATCTTCTGTTTCTCGGGCCATTTTCTGTAAAACTGCATGTTGGCGGGCAGTTTCTGTATTTTATTTTTTATTTTTGTAATTATTTCTTTGCCATCAAAAGTTCATGTTCTTCATTTATTTTATGTTTTAGGCCTCATAATCTACAGAATAGCATGGATGATGGTGCATTTTGTCCCTTGAGTGCAAGAAAGCTTTGCAATGCTTTAGCCTTGTTGCACTCAGGGGACACATTTATCAATTTTATTGACTTGGTTCCTGGAAGTCTGCTATTGTATTCGTACCAGAAAAGATAATCAAATAATATTTCACAGGAACAACTCGTCCCATGAGTTCCAATGTAGGCACATAGAACACATTGGAACTCAGGGGATGCTTTCGTGGCTAAATATGCCTCAGATATCCCAAGAAAAAAGTTCATGTTCTTCATTTGTTTTATGTTTTAGGCCTCATAATCTACAGAATAGCATAGGTGGTGGTGCATTTTGTCCCTTGAGTGCAAGAAGGCTTTGCAATGCTTTAGCATTGCAAAGCCTTCTTGCACTCAAGGGACAAATTTATCAATTTTATTAACTTGGATAAAATATTTTTATTTTTTCAAGTTTGAAATGGTTATAAAAAGAGAGCGTGAGGAAGCCAAAAAGACCATGTGGGAGGGCCTGAGAAACAGATTTTTAACTTTCAGAGGCCTAAAAACAATTTTAAAATTTATTAAAAAGGTTGATTACTTTCAGAAATGATAGAACTTTGTCCAAGCTTGTATGATAAAATAGATCTCTTAGAGAACCTACAGTGAAATTCATGCCCTATGACATGATTAAAATCAGTGCAATGTAAAAGAATGTGCAAGGAACACGTTGCTGGTGGCATATTGCCTTCTAACAAAAAGGAATGTGTAAGTCTTGTATTATTTTATTAACTTGGGTAAATTATCAGACATGAACCATTTAAGTTTTATTTTTAAGTTTGCATTGGTTATAAAAAGAGACCATGTGGCAGCCAAAAGGACCATGTGGGAGGGCCTGGGAAAGAGATTTTCAACTTTTTTTAGGCTTTACCGTTGTGCATTATCAAACTTATGCACCTACGAAGAATCTCATTTGCAACTGTGATAACCTTTACTTGTGTTCCTAACTTATCATCAGTAGGATATATGCAATAATTTCTATACTACCACCCCACAGGTCTTCATGGGCATAGAACTAAGGAAGGCCTGAGGTGTAGCATAGAAATTATTGGATATATTCTACCACTGAAATTTTTGGAGCCTGACAACTTGCAGGACTGAGGTGTGACGTAGTGTAATCGAGACTGCTAGTAAAAAAAATTCAGTGATGTTGGTGCCTTGAATCAGATGCAATGTTTTGTTGCCATTCCTTAATTTCAATTATGCTTAGCTGAGAATAAATGCAGTTGTAGTTAATGGAGCTGGGCAGTATTTTTAATTTTTTGGGGGGTTTGGTTATATTTTCTGTGGCAAAGTGGAAAACTAAACTGCAAGACAGAGCAAATAAACAGCTGCGCCATGAGCGCATGATACACCTGTTATTAATTACAAGAGGGAACCACACAATATGAGTACACATGTGTACTTGTCAAGTTACATATACTTGCCACCAAAAAATCATGAAAAAGTCCAACATGTGGAAAATTGCCTATATTTTGATGAATAAAGTCCCATAACTCTGGAATGACAAATCGGACAGCGACACAAATTGAAAGGGAGATTCCTTCTATCAACATATACTTGCAACCAAAAAATCATGAAAATTGCTCTAAGCATTTTCAAGTTATGGTTCGACATGTGAAAAATAAAGTCCCATAACTCTGGAATGACTAATCAAACAGCGACACCAACCGAAAGGGAGCTTCCTTCCATCAACATAAACCACCTACCAAAAAATCGTGAAAATCTCTCGAAGCGTTCTCGAGTTATCGTACGACGTGTAAAAAATCAACAATTTTCTAAGTGATAAAGTCCCATAACTCTGGAATGACTAATCAAATGGCGACACTAAACGAAAGGGAGCTTCCCTCCATCGATATACACCACCTACCCAAAAATCACGAAAATCTCTCAAAGCGTTCTCGAGTTATCGTACAACGTGTAAAAAATCAACAATTTACTAAGTAATAAAGTCCCATAACGCTGGAATGACTAATCAAATGGCGACAATAAACGAAAGGGAGCTTCCCATCGATATACACCACATACCCAAAAATCACGAAAATCTCTCAAAGCGTTCTTGAGTTATTGTACGACATATGACCGGACGGACAGACGGACAGACGTATACCATAATACGACCCGTTTTTTTCAAAATGGGCGTATAAAAACAGGCCAATGGTTTTACTGTTTGAGTGCATAAACTGATCAACTTATCTTACTGGGAGGAAACTGGACTAGTGGACCATATGGATGCTTGTCATTTAGTCTAGCTGGTGAATATATAGAGAGTAATCGCTTGACTGGACTGGTTACATGAAATAATTCATGAGAGGTGAGGGACGTTGTACAAACATGAGTGCGCGAATGCGCACGAGTGTTTTACAATATAGTCCCTCGCCTTGAATTATTACTTTTCATTATTAACGATAATTATATTATTTAAAAAAAAAAATAAAAAAAACAATGAAGTCCCCATTACACCAACGATAAAGCGTCTTCGTTTGTGCACACGGATACATGACCCAATTGTTGATTGCATAATTTACTTGTGGAGTTATCGTTTATAATCAAACCCGGAAATCCCAGTAAATCACACTTTGGAAAGTAATAAGTCATGTTCTCGTTGTCACATTTTCTCTCCACTGGACGAGTCAATAAGGGAGAAAATCTGACAATGACAACAAAAACACAACAAAGATTAGGCCACACAAAGTATATCTTCTGTTTCTCAGGCCATTATTTGTAAAATTGCATGCGGGCGAGCGTTTTTTTATTTTATTTTTTATTTCAGTAATTACATCTTTGCCATCAAAAGTTCATGCTCTTGGTTCAAATTTTAGGCCTCATAATCTACAGAATAGCACGGGTGGTGGTGTATTTCATCCCTTGAGTGCAAGAAGGCTTTGCAATGCTAAAGCATTGCAAAGCCTTCTTGCACTCAAGGGACAAATTCATCAAACTTTTTAACTTGGGTAAAATATCAGACATAAACCATTTAATTTTTATTTTTTTTAAGTTTAAATTGGTTATCAAAAGAGAGCATGCGGCAGCCAAAAGGACCATGTGGGAATGCCTGAGAAACAGATTTTTTATTTTTTTAGGCCTTAGATAAACTTTATTCATTTGTTATCCAAATTTATAGGTTTTTTCGGACTAAATAGGCTTAGAAACTGATCCCTTAAGAATCATCAAAAGCAAGTTGGGCCGAACTCGATGGAGATACTTACAGATGGGGCTTTTTGTGGAGACTGGTGACCAACAAACTATTGCAGATTTTTCCAAGTTAAGGAGGCTGAAGTGTTATTTAGTATATGTTCTTAACACATAGAAAAACTGAACCAAAACAGAGTTTTTTCCAGAAACTGAACCAAAACCAAATCTGAAAAAAATAAAAACCTACAGCTCAACTACAGTTAAAACTAGAAGTCCTGTCCCAAACTGTGCTCTTATCTAAGCTTAATTGCGCGTAGGCATTGCATGCAATTGCCATTTCGAATGGCATCCAAAGCATGACAGGTTCTCTTGGTTACTCAAAGCAACCACAGGCAATGTTTCTGCCAATAGACCTCTGGGTTACCTGGAGGTCCATTAGATGAACCACTGCTTGTGCACTGGCCATATGTACATAATTTGGTAGCCATACTACAGTCATAACGTGTAGATTAACATGCAGATCAATGTGCTATTTGTGCAGAGAGACAGATTGATGCACAGAGGGACATACGGATGGACACCGGCTCTTTTAATAGTCCACAGAAAATTTATTTTTCGGGGGACAATTAAATCATGTTAGCTTCATATTCACCAGCTTAGGAATTCTTAATGCATCTGAGACTTTTGTCCACAATTTCTTGTCACCCATATTTTGCACTACTTCAAACTCTTGCACTGTCTGGGATAACTTTGGCAAATCAACTTCTACACTTCCAATCTGGAAAAAAATGAGGAGAAAAGTTAAAAAATTTATAGTAATTTCTATATTTTTTATACTTACCAGTGACCCAGACATAGCTGGTGCTAACTCTTAAAATATAGGGCCAAACACAAATTTTGCCCCCCAATCCCCAAAATTTGCATCTAAAACCAAAGAAAACATGTCCTGAAAGGCCCTCCACACTTCGCCTCTACTGCGCATGCGCAGTGTCAAGGACGTTCCGAAATTGGCACCATTAATCATTCTAAAAACCAGTGCCTGGTAAGCGCTATGTACTCAGCGGGGAGGCAAGAGTTTCCAACTCCTGGGAGGGCCATCCCCGTCTGGGTCATTGGTAAGTATAAAAAATATAGAAATTACTATAAATTTTTTAACATTTTTATACTGTACCAATGACCCAGACATAGCTGAATAGTAAAAAGGCTGGAGGGCCAAGGACATAGAGCAAAATGGAATACGCTCAATAATATAAAATAGAGACATCCCCTGTAGGGAAAAAGAAGTAATAGGCCTTACATGTATCTTTCTTATTTATGATAAATTAGAAAGATACAACACCTTACAAAATTGAGCTTCATACATCCATGTACTCTATTAATATCCAATATAATCCTTATACTAATAATTTTTAAAGTAAGCCAATAAATAAAGTAAGTCTAGAGAATAGAGACTCTTATACTCCTAAAAGTGTCTGAGGATTGCATAATCATGTCCGTTGACATATGCAATAATCAAAAGCTATACTTTAAAAACTAAGACTTGAATGAATTTTAAAAACCTAAACTTCTCACTAAACAACCATCCCAATAACAGCTCAGAATTACTAACTCCGGAGGAGGTATCCCCTTGTTTTCATAGTAAAACAGGTGACCCAAGGGAACACCCTCCCCCCCCCTTTTTCTTGCCCTGGGTCAAATAGCCCAGAGCGAAGAGGGCAGCAGAACAGAGTCACTGCCGAAACAGACAGCCTACCTAGCTATAGTAGCAACTGTTAAGTGAATGACATTCTGAGCAGTAGATAATAAACCTAACAATAGAGGCCTCCAGAAATGGACTCGATATTTCTGAGATAAAAATTCATGAATGTGGATGGCTGAGCGCAATGAGCGGCCTTCTAAAATCTATAATAGCGACACTATTAATGTAAGCCCAAGATGTAGAAGAACTCTTACTTCATGAGCCGAAATCTTAAGCACAACTGCTAAGTCAATGATATACCATAAGCAGTACCGATAGTTAATAGAATCCATTAACAATAGAATGGAGCGTAACGTACTTCTACTAGGCATCAAAGACAGAAGAAGCTTACGCCCATAGTAATAAACAGATATCTGTTTATAAATACATAAACTCTACCCGGAAAGAGTAAAGGCCTATGCCCATACGAAGACGGAAGGACCTTAAAAACAATAGGTTCCGGATATTAGGAGCCTAACTCTTATGCAAAAATGCAACCTAAATAGTAACGGAAGTAGTGATTCCGAAACTACGAAAGTGAAAATCATCCATCGATAGTGCATGAAACTCACTGACACTACAGTAAAAGAGAAACCAACAGAATTACTGTCTAAAAGGTCAGAATTTGAAAACTACTGTTTCCAGAGGCTCAAATGATTACTTAGCTAAATAAGAACCGAAGTTAAAATCCATATAGGAATTTAATCTAAAGATTCTAAGTCTATTTATCAAAAAGTTACTAACTGACTTAGATAAAGAGACATAAGACTCAATTGTAAACTATCGTAGAGTGCATAGGTATGAGGTTACATAAACCTATAACCTTAATAATAACAGGCTGCAGTAGATCTTGTGAAACAAGTATACTAAAAAATTGCAATGAGTAGTATGGAGGGATCAACAATATGAACATAATGATCCCCACACCAACGACGGAAGAGCCTCCACTTTAGCCGCATAGAATAGCGAAGAAGAGGATCTCTTATAGTAAGAAATCGCGTCCAAAGCTCGTCCAGTACAATGCTTACAATGCAATACGGACCACACAACGGAATACATGAAGGTTGCGACCTTGCGGGTTGTGATAAAGATGACACGATTTACCCAGTGAAAAAAGATCCTCACATTGAGGAAGATTTCACGTTAAGACCCACAGTAGACAAGAGAGTAAATTACCCATGATCTCTGTGAAGATAGAGATGCTATCAACAGAAATGTATTGTGGTTGTTTATCTTAGCAATACCTGCTGAAACAACAGCGCCGGAGGATACGCGTATCCTATCATTCCGTCCTATAGATCAATAGAGTGTTAACAACATTAGCTCAGAGATCTGGACAAGCCAACACATACGTCTGCAATTGATTAGCAAGCTGTGTCGTAAATAAATCATCATTGGGCGCTCCCATAGATAGCAAATCTGATTGAATACTTGTTTGTTGAGAGTCCATTCTGACAGCAACAAGCGACCCGTAAGTGAACGGGAGTCCGGTAAAACAATCAGACGACCCGGAACATGACGGACCAAAACAGAACTTGGTGTACTATAACCAACAGACTGATTCTTTCCATTAAATTGAATAACGGAAACGAAAGAGTGCCTCCCTGGTTCCGGAGATACGCCACTACTGTTGAATTAAAGGACAGGATTATTTGGGCATGCGTTTCTGAATAATGTTCATGCAATGACATAAAGCAAGCCTAAAAAACATTATTGCGCGGAAGAAAATTGGTTGCTAAGAGACTGCGGAACCCAAAGACCCTGGCACTTCGAATCCGTTGGGACCAGTATTATATCCCAATCTGTTTGACTGGCAACCGTCATAACAGCCACACTCGGGCCCGGCAACTGCGGTGGCACTCTCTGAGTCAACCACCGAATGTTTGCCCCAGTCTGAATCTCTTGTAACACTAGATAGACAAGAGAACATGTAAATCGAGCAATTCATGGATTGCCGAAAAGTTGCCGTCGAAGAGAAGCTCCTCCGAGAACGAAGCGACTCTGAGAGAGTTCTTCACCTTACTATCCACGCGTGTGGATGTAGCTAGGGCTGCGTCACGTCTAACCAACTCCAATCAGCCACTGAAGGGCGGAGTTATACGTGAACAAACTACTGCCCTCAAAAGAAATTACATTGAGAATAATATCCCGTAAATCTTTTCTTGAAGACGTAATGATAACGCCTCAGTAAGGCGGATTACGTATGATAAAGCGTCTAAGTTAAGTCTACTATACATCATGTCGTTTCCAACATTGAAGTTGGAAAAGACATAAACGGCGAAAAAGAATATTTCCAGTCTTTAACCACACCATCTAGACGCATATGAACTCTCGGTATGCCCTGCTCTGCCAAAATAAACTATTCGTATAAATGATAAAACGGCAGAAATGAGCAACGCGGACAAGAAACTAAACTATCATGCTTGTAGCAGGCTTGTATGTATATATAGCGTCGAAAAATAAAACACATGTTGTAATGACATTATTGGACTGCGTCGGTAAGTCAGGGACAATGTCCCTGAACCGATCGAAAAATCCGAGTCCAATGACGCTATAAGTCTCTTATCCAAGATCGCAGCAATGAAGTCCGAAATAACAATCACTGGAAGATAATGCCAGAAGATATGAAAGGCAGCTTCCGATACTACTAAAGGGAAAACTCGAAATCTTTCGAATCCCTTTCGCCATCCTGTCGGACCCTATAAAGCGTTCGGTCGTCCGTACCTGATGCAACCGCGGACCACACCGACCCAGCGCCGTCGGATAATTCCTGATTCGACCAAGAAACTGTCAATTGCTGGGATGCTGCGAAACAACTGTGCTAACTTGGATAGCACGTCCGTCACTGAGGCCTGAGGAGAAGCGGTCCTACAATGCATTGCCGCTGGAAGCTCCATGATCGTTACCCCGTGCATACTACCAATATGTGAGCGAACGGAGTGTATAGGCCTGGTGTCCCTTGGCTACCGGATGGCGCGACCTATTCGCCGTGGAATCACTGAATGATGAAACTGATCGGATACTCGAGGTCACGTAGCCAATGTGCGGTCGTGTGCCCTGCTGTGAGGATGAGGAAGCATTAAGGACAGTCTCTCGGACTGTCAATATAACGGAGCGTCCCGACCGACAGACATATGCTCCGAATGTAAAATATCTGAACCACAACATGCGGTCCCCTATGTTGTTGGACGAGAGAGGGACCTCTCTCGCTCACAGCCCGGACGGACCTGGACAAGCCAGGAACCGGACTAACAGGCTTCCTCCGATCTGTCCTCAATCTGCCGTCACTGGGTGGGTACTAAAGTAATTAAAGTGCTCGGATCACCCAAATCTCCTTCCTAGACCGCAACGGACGAACCCGGCAGCCGAACCATTCGATGAATGTACGCTACACCGGGTGAGCTAGCGAATGTCACTCCGTAGGCGATAGACATATTCCATGAGCACTTATTGCCGCTAACTCTTCATTAACTGTGACGACAGAGGCACACTTTTGAAAGACATCTTCGTAACTTTGCGAACAAGAAACCAGAAATGCTTGGTTATAGCAAGCATAAAATAATAATATATATAGCGTTGTTCAATAATTCGAAAGTTTGTGTGACATTATTGGACTATGTCCGAACTGAGGGACGATGTCCCTGAACCGAACCAAAAATTTCTAAGTCCACCGACGCTATCAGTTTCTTATCCGGCATCGCAGCATTCTGGTCCGACGAAAGAAGCTGTAGAAGACCAAGTCAGATGACATACACAACAGCATATGTTGTTCCGAAAGGGAAAGCTCGAAATCCTCCAAATCCCTTTCGGTATCCCGTCGGACCGGATGAAATTTTCGGACGTCCGTACCCGCTTCCGCGGAGCGTCCCGACCCAGCACCGTCGGATAAAAAATATGCGACAGATTCAGTTGATGCTGGGATAAACTGTGCTATTTAGGAAAGCACGTCCGTTCCCGAGGCCTGTGCAGTAGCGGTCTTACGATGCATTGCCGCCGGAAGCTCCGTGTACGTTGACTCCCGCACACTTCCTATGCGAACGTCCGGAGTCTGCAGGCCTCGTGTCCCTGGCTACCGGATGGTGTGACCTGGTCGCCGATGAATCTCTGACTGGCGAAGCTGACTGGATATCCGTGGTCACATAGCCAAGAGCGGTCGTGTGCGCAACTATGAGAATGAGGAAGCCTTATTGACAGTCTACTCCGGACTGACTATATGTCGGAGCGTCCCGAGCGACGGACGTATGCTCCGAATGCGAAACATTTTGTACCACAACATCTGGGGCCAGATGTTGTTGAACGAGAGAGGGGCCTCTCTAGCTTGCCGTCCGGATGGACCGGAACGAGCTATGAACCGGACTAAAAGGCTTCCTCCGTTCTCCCTCCGATCCGCCGTCACTGGGTGTGCATTAGATTGATTTATAGTGCTCGCATCACCCCAAAATTCCTTCTAGACCGCAACGGACGAACCCGGCTGCCGAACCATTCGGTGAATGGACGCTACACCGGGTGAGCTAGCGGACGTCAAAGGCCGTCGAACCTACTAGGGTCCTCTTAGGCAATTGGCGTATTTACATGAGCACTTTTCCGCTAGCCCTTCATTAATTGTGACGACGGAGGCACACTGTTGGAAGACATCACAGATACATCACCCTAATCTTGATCATCTGAAATAGAAATTGATAAAGTAGAGTGACCCTGCGGGGAAAGGACCGGAGTGTCCAATTCCCCAATAACATACCGTGACATACGCTTCCCATATTGTCATCGAAATCATACGATACAGAACAGGAGTTAATGCGAGTACACTGACCACATATAGAATGATTATAAAGTCAGAGGAAGACTTCCTCTTATTACAATTGATCAATATCCTTTCAATGTGAAAAGAAAACAAGTCCTGGTACTCGCACTAACCCCTGGCAATCAAAATACATAATAATAATATGATCCATTAATATAGAAAAAATAATTGAAATCAAAATATTTTGAAAAAATATTTTTTCAGAACAGCCCAAGTTTCTGAAAAGTAACGTTGAGCCCCAATGGATCCCAAGCCTAAGTGTGGACAAAAATTTTAAAAATATTTTAAACAATTTATTCAACACTTACGAACAATAATAATATATCTAGTTATGATTAAAATAACATCAAGATATTATTTTCCAGAAATCCCCCCCTCACACAGAGGGCTGTTGTAAACGTAAACAATAAGTGTAAAAACACTAAAATAAGACTCCAGGCACCCAGGCCCAAAATCAGTTACCAAAAACACACTATCTGATGCAAAACAGAGACTTCCAGGGAAGAAACTGCAGAACATCAGATGGTAGATGCAGAACACAACGCCTAACCACCCGTAGGTGAAGACGTAAACATGGGGAAAAGAACAGAATTCATTCTGTTATTCAGCTAAAACTCCCAAGAAAATTTAGTAATAATAATTACAAAAACTATGCCAAAAGCATGGGAGAATAGCAAGGGGGGACTTAAAGGACAGGGAGAGAGGAAAACACTTAAAAAACAGTGTAACTAAATAATCAGAATGACAACAAAATGGCTGCTGCCTCGAAAATAGGTAACTTAACATAATTTCATTAAAAAATTTCAAGTTACAGCCCTGATAATATTCTGTCACACATTTTTTTCCTCTCCTCCTTCTCTATCCTCCTTAGAATCACCATTTCACTAATATTTATGTGTCTGGCATCATTTAAACTGAGATTTACAAGCACAAAGATCAGTCAGATGTTAACTGATGAAAGGCCAAACTTAGAATGATTAATGGCGCCAATTTCGGAACGTCCTTGACACTGCGCATGCGCAGTAGAGGCGAAGTGTGGAGGGCCTTTCAGGACATGTTTTCTTCAGTTTTAGATGCAAATTTTGGGGATTGGGGGGCAAAATTTGTGTTTGGCCCTATATTTTAAGAGTTAGCACCAGCTATGTCTGGGTCATTGGTACAGTATAAAAATATACATTTTTAACATAAATTTCAATCTAATTCATTGTTAAATTACTTTAATGTGACCCATTTATCCCTTTACTTAAAGAATCAGCCACATCACCTGTAGTGCCCAAACGACTAGTGAATTCCAAAGTCGACTAGTCAATACCCAAAAGTCAAGTCGACTTCGACTAGTCACTGGTGATAACCTGTCTCATAACAGTGTTGGTGTTCCGGTAGAGTGCTGAAGGTCCAAATTTGGCTTCATTTGGGCATTCATATACAGCAACTTACTGGAACATTATTCTGTTAATGTGCTTCTAATTATGCTAAGAGTGAAATTATATAGTCTTATTTAATTTGCCTTGTTGCGATTTATGGGAGAGTGCCTATAGGCACTCTCCCATAAATTGCAACAAGGCAAATTAATAACATATCCTGATAGCCCAAAATAATTCAGCGCTCTACTAGTACCAGTTAAAACAAACTACTGTCACTACTATTAGATGGCAATAGATGTATACACTGATTGCCCAATATTGCTGTTCAAACTGTCTGACAGTGGTACAGAAGGGATACTATTTACCTAAAAGCTTGAACTCCTCCGACTAGTCGACTGCACAATTGAGAGTCGACTACTGGTTTGCCTAGAGTCGACATCGACTAATCGTTTGAGTACTAATCACCTGTATAATTTACAAACTGAGCAGCTGAAAAAAAATTTATTAAATAAATTCTTGACAAAAAATCATAGATTGTGAGCACATTCCAATGAGTGGTTACACATATGATTTTGTTGAAATCTTTTGAATAATTTGAAGAAAAAAAAAAGAAATTAAAATAACAAATTTTGTGCCTTGGGAAACAGGTTAAATCCCAAAAGAATACTTCATTTCGCAGACACTGACAGCTTGATAACCAATGTTGGAGGACATTTTTTAATTTCATTTTGTCCCCCTGTTTCCAGATGTTTCCATGGGGATATTTTTTCCACAAAACGTAATTAGACAACTTCTTCATTGAACAATTTTAACTGCAAAAAAATAAAAAAACAAATAAGGGCACACAAAGTAGATGTTCTGTTTCTCAGACCAAGTTTTGTAAAATTGCATTCGGGTGGGCGGGCGGGCGGGCGTTTTTTTATTTTATATTTTATTTTTGTAAATATTTCTTTGCCATCAGAAGATCATATTCTTGGTTTATTTTATTTTTTAGGCTTCATAATCTACAGAATAGCAAGGGTGGTTGTGTATTTCATCCCTTGGGTGCAACAAGGCTTTGCAATGCTAAAGCATTGCAAAGCCTTGTTGCACTCAAGGGACAAATTTTTCAATTTTATTAACTTGTGTAAAATATCAGAAATAAACCATTTAATTTTTATTTTTTCAAGTTTGCATTGGTCATAAAAAGATAGCATGCGGCAGCCAAAAGGACAATGCGGGAGGGCCTGAGAAACAGATTTTTAATTTTATTAAGCCTAAAATTAATTGCTGTAGTACTGTTTCACTAAGGTTGTCATGGTAAAATCTGCTCTGGAGTCCTTCTATAGATTAAAAGTTGGTACCGACATGTTTTCATTGTTTTCTATTCCATTTGAAAGAATTTGTTCACAAATAAAATATACTGTGATCAGCATTTCAAACAAGAGGCCCCAGGGGGCTTGAGGGCGCTCACCTGACATGGTAGTCTAAATATCAAACCAGTGACTTGACTTGAATAAGCTGCATACCCCCCTCCTAAGAAAAGCCTATACCAACTAGATGAAGCAGTAGTGCCCAAACGATACACAGGATTTTCCTTCTATTTTCAGTTCCTGCACTTTTACGTCCCAAAATTGAGATAAACGCATAAAAAACAGATTTTTTTTTATTTTTGTTCGGAAATTTTCGAAGCCCAAACAAAATATTTTCAGCCTAAAATTTGTTTTTCTTCTTAAAATTGACCAAAGCGCATAAAAAACAAAAAAAAACCAATTTCTGGATTTTGGTCCACCCAGCTAGCAAATTTTCAGTGTAAAAAAAAAAAAATTTTTTTTGTCTTAAAATGGACCGATGCATAAAAAAACAAAAAAAAATTTTTCGGATTTTTGGTCCAAAATTTCTAAGTTCGGAACGGGACCCCAAATTTTCGGCCTAAATTTACTTGGCTTGAACAAACTTGAATCTCACCCCCCTAAGGATGCTGCATACCAAATATCAAAAGATTCTTATTGGTAGATCTGAAGAAGAAGATTTTTAATGAATATTCCTCATACTCCACTAATTAAAACAAATAAAGAGACCAAATATCGACCCAGGGAATTGATTTCAATAAACATGTGAAACACTCTTCCAAAGATGTTATATGTGAAATTTGAAAGCTTTTGGAGTAGTGATTTGGGTGAAAAGTAGTCTTATATGTTTTTCCCATTAGCCATAGTGTTAAAAAATGCTGATTCAGTACTTTTTCAAAGTCCCAGAAAAGTACCCCATGATAAAACTGATAGCAATTTTTTTTGCCATTTCATTCTATTGGTCCTAAGGAAGCTTCACACCAAATAAGAATTCTTAGTGCCGTGTAGTTTTGGAGATATGGGCGTTTTAATTTTTTTCTATTTTTAGCTCCTGCGGTTCCCATGGGGCAACGTGAAAAATTTTTTTGCACAAATTAAGTACTTATGACCCAATAAGCCCTCAAATCAAATTTGGTCCAAATCTGCCTCTCGGTTTGGAAAGTTAAAAAATTTGGGAGGGGCAAATATTCTTGCCCCTCCCGTAACGATGCCAAATATAGCCCCACAAACTTCTCTTGAACAAATCTGAGTCTACACCTCAAAAGGAAGCTGCACACCAAATATCAAGTCTCTGCTACTGCTGGTTCATGAGAAGAAGATTTTTTAAGATTTCAGCACACTTTTTGGGTGTGGCCCTACCAAGGGGCGAGGCAACTTGACTTGAACAAAATCAAACTGCGATGTCATAACAAACTATTATCTCAAATATCAATTAAATTGGTTCAGCGGTTTGGGAGGAGAAGACTCAAACACCATGTTCACGGACGACGGATAGTGAGTGATCACTATAGCTCTCCTGACTGAAAGTCAGGTGAGCTAATAAAACGTATCATTTAGACTATTAAAAAAAAAAATTAGCATTTCTCAGGCACCTCCCTCATCATTGAAAGTCAGCCTTGTCACTATTTTTTTACCCCGAAACCTTTCCATGGTACTATTTTGCACTTGCTTGATTAAACATTTAAACAACTATATATCTCACTTAAATTTGCACCTACATTATGGGAAAGTTTGACTGCAGAAAACATTGGTTTTTCTGCATATTATAAGTATAAGGAGTTAAATTTCTAATCCCAACTATTTTCAGGATTATTTTGTGCATTAACAAATGGAGCTGAGCCACCTCCCCCCATCCCCATTATAAAATTGAGGGATAACTGCCTGGGAAACAAGAAACTGTGTTTCATAGGCCTTATCATTGATATCTTTGGAAATTCAAGAATCATTCATGGAAGCAAACAATCTTTGTGCCCAAATCATTTTTATATAATGCAAAATCAAGACATTAACTTACTGATGGTACTTGCTTCATTTCGACTTTAGATGCTTCTAAATGTTTCTTGATGCATTCAAGCTTTACAGTACTATTTCCCCATCTGAAATAAATGAAGGAATTTAATTATTCTTTTATCTTCTGAATAAACAGCACCATAGTGGAATAACCTGCTAAAATGAAAGAGATGTGATGGATACAAGCAGTAAAAAAAAACATGGGAGAGAATTAGGAGATTCTTACCCACCCCAAACATTTCAGGAAAAAAATTTCATCCATATATACATTCCTGCCTGAAATTTTGAAAACTGGTTTATGTTCTCTAACCCTCATATTTTTTAGATCATTTTCCTTCACTTTTTGGGTATCACCTTAGAAACCCTTAAAGTTTTAATAATTTCCAAGAAAAAGGCCAGGAAAAAGTAAGCCTAAATTCTGATGGCAAGAAGTTTCAGGCAGAAAGCATCTTGAGGCATGTGGGTGGGTGGTGGTGGGGGTTGTCACATCATTTCGAAGAGTTTTATGGGTAGAGGAAGCTGGAGATCCTGGAGAGAACTACTGAGCAGACCAAGTGACTCTACTACAGTAGAACCTGTCTTGAGAGACCACTCTTTGGGCCACACAAATGTGGTCTCTCAAGACAGGTTGTCTCTCATAACAGGTTTCATGTTTTCTCAAGTCAGTGAATAACCACCCAAAAAATTCAGAAAAGGAGAAGAATAGATTTTTGTAATTACTTTGTAGTTGTTCTTTTTTATTTAGTTTTTGTAACAAATTGAAATGGACTGTTATAAAAATTATAAAAATAATTCACTGAAGATTTTCAACACTAATCTATTTTTATAATTTTTATAACAGTCCATTTCAATTTGTTACAAAAAGATTTTCAACATAAATTTATTTTTATTCCTATCTGTCATGTTTCAGGTATGTAAGAAATTCTTTCCACAGGGATCTTATAAAAACATCTCAATCTTTAATGAGTTAGCAATTCAAACCCAATTAAGAGCTTTTAATTATGTTAGTATAACCACAATGGATTTTCCAATTCTACAACAGGTAAAAAGTTTTTGTCATGGTTTCAGTCTTCAAAGGGGCGGTCTCTCAAGACAGGTCTATTATGGCATAAAAATACAAGTCGGTACCAGGTCACAGTGGTCTCTCAAGACAGGTGGTCTCTCATAGCAGGTCCATTACAGAGTAAAACCAATTGGTGCCTGGTAGATGTGGTCTCTCAAAACAGGTGGTCTCTCAAGACAGTGGTCTCTCAAGACAGGTTTTACTGTAACTCAATGCAAGCAGGGTTTGCATCGATTGGAGTCATGTTCTCCCGCCCCCAACCACCCCAACAGTCAACTGGGATAAAGTGTCTTTCCCAAGGATACAATGCAGATGATGTGAGTCAGGATCAAATCTATGACCTTTTGATCTGAAGTCCAATATTCTAATCATTGAGCCACAAGTCCTGGTAGTAGCCATATGTGTAACAGAATGGTAGTAGCCATATGGGTAACAGAATGGTAGTAGCCATATGTGTAACAGAATGGTAGAAGTCATATGTATAACAGAATGGTAGTAGCCATATGTGTAACAGAATGGTAGCAGCCATTTGTGTAACAGAATTGTAGTAGCCATATGTGTAACAAGCAATTCTTGCGGGAATAAGATGTATAAACTAATTAAGACACCAATGATCCTTTCTTATAGACTTTCAGTTTTTAACAAATGATGAAATCTCTTCCTCTACTTCAAGCGCATTGGGGAGGCGGAGGTGAGAGAAATCGAGAAGGCTTGTTTAACTCTTTCGTTGCCATACAGCACCACAGCAGTACAGGCCACTGTCATGCACCCAGTGGAATAGTACTACATTACACAGTTATAATACATATAGTGTGGATATAGAAGAATAACTTTTTTGTTTTGAAGAATATCTTGCTGAAAATTGGTATGCTGGTCAGTATAGGTCCAGATGCTGAATTGTATATGGCACTCAATCAAATAAGGTCACGTGGCCATGACAATCAAGTTGACCATCATACCAAAGTAAGGAAATATCGCCATATTCTGGTGTTTTGTGTAATGGAGTCAAACTATTTGGAACCAAAAAATGGATTTTTATATTAAATGTTGCACTAGTATTGTGGTTATGGCACAAATTGATCAGAAGATTTGAAAAAAAAATATATTACAGATAGTCCTTATATTGATTTGGGAGGGGCATATTGAAAACCAAGATGCCTTGTCATGGTTGGTATTGATGAGTCCAGCATGGATCAAACAGATCTTGTAAACCACAAATTTGCCAGTCAAAACCAGCTGGGTCATTTGCTGACTCTTGGGCTTCAGGGGTTAATATGTCCATACCTCATTCTTGAATATGTCCATATCACTGGCTGTATTGTTGAGAGATTCCCCATCTTTAGTTTCAGAACCACATTCACTATGCGAGTCTTGAAATATATGCTCTATAACACACTTGTCTTGAAACATTTCTGAGTAGAATTCCTACCAGACATTTTGTCTGAAACATGAGCCAAAACAAACCAATACTTTTGGATCCAAGCTGTATTTCCATCCAACAAAAACCATATCTAAAAATGTGGGAAATTCTCACTACATATGGCCGATTTTTCACGTCCTGTCACTGATGGGGACATCAATGAAAGTGTCAATGACACTGTAGCTCAACTTGACAAACTTGAACTTGGTAAGTTATAAATGAAATGGCAAAATTGAAGATCATTGGTACCAATGTTATTTGATGAAATTTCAACATAACAGCATTGTGTGTGCACAACGTCAGAGAAATCAATGCATTTTTAAATGTAAACTGTAAGACTGGCTAAAGGAAGAATGCTGATACACAAATGCAGTATGTTCAGAGGTTATTGTAAATGGCAACTTTAGCTCCTATCTTTGTCACCCTGCATAAGCATACAAAGTTTCAAAACAACCTGTTAATGAATGTGCCCTCTAAGGCATGCCAAAGGAAGATGTTAATGCACAAATGCACTAAGTAGAAGGTCATTGCTTGTGGCAATGTTTTTGTTTTGTTTTTTTTATTTGGGGGGAGGGAGGGGGGTTATAGAAATTCATAAATATACCCTGCAGAGAGTACAAAAGGGAGAAGTTGATGCACAAATCCAGTAAGTTCAAAGGTTGGTGATAACGACGATGATTTTTTATGGAAATGAAAAAAAGCAATAGCTCACATCTAGAGGTCAACCCCGAACACACATACCAAGTTTCAAAGTGATCAAATCATAAATGTGCCCTGAAGGGTGTGTTAAAGGGAAATATTGAGGTCTGACTAAACTAAGTTCAAAGGTCAGTGGCAACATTTTTTGACAGAAATGGAAGAAAATCGACGGCTCCCATATAGATGTCACCCCACACAAGCACAACAAGTTTGCAAGCGGTTCAATCATAAATGTGCCCTGCAGGGAGTGTCAAAGGGAAATATTGATGCTTAACTGCGCTAAGTTTTTACTAAGTTCATCAAAGGTCATTGCCAGTGGCAACATTTTTTGATGGAAATCGAAGAAAATCGATAGCTCCCATCTAGAGGTAACCCCAAACAAGCATACAAAGATTCAAACTGATCTGATTATAAATGTGCCCTGTAGGGCATGCCAAAAGAATATATTGATGCCTGACTCAACTAAGTTCAAAGATTGTTGCAAGTGGCAACATTTTTTGACGGACAGAAATGGAAGAAAATCGATAGCTCCCATCTACAGGTCACCCCAAACAAGCATGCCAGGTTTCAAAGCAATCCAATCATAAATGTGCCCTGTAGGGTGTGCCAAAGGGAAATATTGAGGTCTGACTAAATTAAGTTCTAAGAACATTGGCAGCGGCAACATTTTTTGACGGAAATGGAAGAAAATTGATAGCTCTCATTTAGAGGTCTTCCCAAACAAGCATGCCAGGTTTCAAAGCAATCCAATCATAAATGTGCCCTGTAGGGTGTGCCAAAGGGAAATATTGAGGTCTGACTAAATTAAGTTCTAAGAACGTTGGCCGCAGCAACATTTTTTGATGGAAATGGAAGAAAATCAATAGCTCCCATCTAGAGGTCACCCCAAACAAGCATGCCAGGTTTCAAAGCAATCCAATCATAAATGTGCCCTGTAGGGTGTGCCAAAGGGAAATATTGAGGTCTGATTAAACTAAGTTCTAAGAACGTTGGCCGCGGCAACATTTTTTGACGGAAATGGAAGAAAATTGATAGCTCCCATCTAGAGGTCACCCCAAACAAGCATGCCAGGTTTCAAAGCGATCCAATCATAAATGTGCCCTGTAGGGTGTGCCAAAGGGAAATATTGAGGTCTGACTAAACTAAGTTCTAAGAACATTGGCCGTGGCTACATTTTTTGACGGAAATTGAAGAAAATCGATAGCTCCCATCTAGAGATCAACCCAAACAAGCATACCAAGTTTCAAAGCGATCTGATCATAAATGCGACCCGTGAGGTGTGCCAAAGGAAATTGTGAATAACCTACGTATGCCGACGGACGAGAAGTGATGGCAATAGCTCAGCTTGACTTTGTCAAGTTGAGCTAAAAATGAAATGTTGGCCGATTTTCCCAAACATTTAGTATGCTGTAGAACCAAAAAAGTAGGAGATACCTGTTTTTCAGTTTTGGATTTATCGTCATCTTTAAGGTTTTGTTGTCACTTCAAAATTTTTCGGTCTTTATGGACACATTTCATTAAAAACACTGATTTTCTGAAACACGTAAGCTCTCTATAATACACCTACCTATAAAATGATCTTATAAGACTCATTATAAGGCTGATGATTTCTACATTAAACATATCTGTTACAATTTCAACCTTTACCCAAAATAATGTCTCAATTACATCTTTTTCATTAACGTTTAATATGGACCATGTTATTGAACACTCCTTCTAAACATTTTGGAAATACAGTCTCCAATGAAAACCATATGTAATGAAAGTGTCAATGACACTGCAGCTCAACTTGATCAAGAAGGGACAAAACTAAATAGAAAGTTTCGGTAATGCCAAGTCATTCACTCAAGTTTCTACAGAAAAGACATCACACCAAAGCTACATTTAAAATCTGAAAAAGATCAGGTGAGGGATGCAGCCTGTAGGGTGTGCTAATGGAACTGTTGACAATTTATATGCCAAATCCAAAATGGCCACTGGCAGTCATGTGTTTCAACTAAATTCAAAACAAGAGGCCCCACGGGGCCTGAAGCGCTCATTTTGTACAGAACACAATTTAAACAGAGTCCAAGAATGAGTTTACATTAAGCAAGCCATCTCCATAGGCTACACTGTCAATCCTTGAGTCCCTCAGGAGTGACAAAAATAATCTGGGCATCATGCCTTTTCTTCAGTTGATCATAAGTAAAATGTAGAGCTCCCCTATGAAGCCCCTTGATACAACCTATGTGGATTAATCTTAGTACCTCAAGAGGATACTGAATACAAAATTTTTAATTCTTCAGCAAAATGGCCAATTCCGGCTCCCATAGAGAGCCCAAATATTAACCCAGGCTCTTGATTTGAACACAGTTAAATCTGACTTCCCTAGAGATGTTGTGTACCAAATATGAAAGCATTCTGATTGTTGACTGTTGATCTGAAGAAGAGAAATTGTAAAGAAATTTTTTCGAATTGCACTAAGTTCAAATTTGGGCTACCATAGCGAGCCCAAATATTGACCTATGGATCCGATTTGAACAAACTTGAATCTGACCCCCCTAGAGATGTTGTATACCAAATGTGAAAGCATTCTGACAAGTGAATCTGAAGAAGAAGATTTTTGAAGAAATTCCCTCATATTGTACTAAGTTAAATTTCATGTTCCCATATGGAGCCCAAATATTAACCTAGGCACTCGAATTGAACAACCTGGAATCTGCCCCCCCTAGAGATGTCGTATACCAAATATAAAAGCATTCCGACTGGTGGATCTGAAGAAGAAGATTTTTAAAGAAATTTTCTCATATTGCACCAAGTAAAAATTTGGGCTATCATAGTGAGCCCAAATATATACCTAGGGATTTGATTTGAACAAACTTGAATCTGACCCCCATAGAGATATTGCATATCAAATATCAAAGCATTCTGACTGATGGATCTGAAGAAGAAGATTTTTTTTAAATTACCCTCCATATTGAACAAAGATAAAATTTGGGCTTCCATAGGAAGACCAAATATAAACCAAGGGACTTGGTTTGAACAATCTAGAATCTGACCCTCATAACAATGATCTATACCAAATATTAAAAGATTCTGACTGGTGGTTCTGAAGAAGAAGATTTTTAAAGAATATTCCCCATATTACCCTATGTTAAAACTTCGGGCTCTACAGCTGTAGAAAGCCCAAATATTAACCAATGAGCTTTATTTCAACAAACTTTTATCTGACCCCCCTATGAATGCTGTATACCAAATATCAAAAGATTCTGATGATTGGTTCTGGAGAAAAGATTTTTTTTAATTTTTGCAAATATGCTGACTCAGCATTTTTTCGATGCCCATTACAAAACACCCTAACATAACCGATGGCAATTTTTTTTTACCATTCAATTCTACTGGTCATAAGGATACTTCATACCAAATAAAAGACCTCTGTTCCGTGGGGTTTGGGAAATATGGGCGTTTGAAAATATTTCTATTTTTAGCTCCCAGGGTTCCCATGGGGATGCGGGAATTTTTTTTTTGCATGGGTCAAGTACTTATGACCCAATACTACCATAAACCAAATTTGGTTCATACCGGACCATCGGTTCAGAAAATAGAAATTTTGGGCGGGGCCAAAAATCTTACCCCTCCTATTACAAAGCCAAATATTACTTTATGAACTTCGTTTGAACAAACTTGATTCTACACCTCATATGGAAGCTCCATAGCAAATATCAAGTCATTGTACACAATGGTTCTTGAGAAGAAGATTTTTAAAATATTTTGGAGCATTTTCCCCCACTCCCTCTATGGGGCTGGGCATGCTGAGTTGAACAAAAATGAAATGCCCCTTTGGGACCATCACTCACACAAACCTTCACTTGAATTGGCCCAGTGGCTTTGGAGGAGAAGACCAAAACATGGTGTTGATGGACGACGGACGGGAAGCGATGAGATTAGCTCAGCTTGACTTTGTCAAGATGAGCTAAAAATTTGAAAGCTCCCATCTAGACATCACACCAATGCTACATAGCCATGTTTTTCAATGAAATTCAGAAATATTTTATCACTCCCATCTAGAAATCACACTAAAGCTGCACATGAAATTTAAAAAGATCATGTTTGGCCTAAAAAAATAAAAAATCTGTTTCTCAGGCCCTCCCGCATGGTCCTTTTGGTTGCCGCATGCTCTCTTTTTATAACGAATTCAAACTTTGAAAAAATCAAAATTAAATGGCTTATGTCTGATATTTTACACAAGTTAAAAAAATTGATGAATTTGTCCCTTGAGTGAAAGAAGGCATTGCAATGCTTTAGCATTGCAAAGCCTTCTTGCACTCAAGGGATGAAACACACCACCACCCTTGCTATTCTGTAGATTATGAGGCCTAAAACTTGAACCACGAACATGAACTTTTGATGACAAAGAAGTAATTACTGAAATAAAAAATAAAATAAAAAACCGCTCGCCCACATGCAACTTTACAAATAATGGCCTGAGAAACAGAAGATCTACTTTGTGTAGCTTTAGAGATACAGTTTGTAGGGTGTGCTAATGGAATTGTTGACCATTTATATGCTAAATCCAAGATGGCCACTGACGACTATGTTTTTTGCCAAAGTTCAGAAAATTTTTAAAGCTCCCATGTAGACATCACACTAAAGCTATATATGAAATATGAAAATGATCGGATGAGATGCAGCCTGTAGAGTGTGCTACTGGAATTGTTGACAATTTTTTGCCAAATCCAAGATGGCCACTGCACTATGTTTTTCAACGAAAATCAGAAAAATTTATTCGCTCCCATCCAGACATTACCCCAAAGTTACGTATGAAATTTGAAACTGATCAAGTAAGAGAAACTGCCTGTATGGTATGTGGAATTGTGGACGGACTAAGGTACGGACGTAGAGATATACCAATACAGCAGATCCCAACCCATACCAATAGCTAATACTTGACGTCAAATTGAGCTAAAAATGCAATCAGTTTTTAGTCGACGATAATTAGTCTGGGGATGCTGTTGCAGTGACAGTCAGACATAAGCATCGCAAAGTTCGCAAATTTAAAAGTTTGGTTGTTTTCCAGTAAATTTTAGTATGTTGTAGAGCTTGAAAAATAAAAAGATAGATGTTTCGGGATTTTTGATTTAACACCATTTTCGACGTTTTCACATCAAATTGCATTTTTTGTGCCCAAAAGACCATCAGTCCTGCCTACAGGCATTACCATTGCACATACAGAGACTAAACTTCTTATGTTAGCGTGTTAGCAACGTTTCACCACCATTGCCAAGTTTCTTTGTGATTGATGCAAAACTTTTGGAGTTACAATGCAAATAACGCAAAGACGGATAAGATACCCCCTTTAGGTGTGTTCCATGTAGAGATACAACATTAGCACTTACAGAAACCAAACTTTGCATGCCGATGCAGCAGTGAAAGTTGTGGTGCATACTGAAGTTTATTTTTGATTGACACAAAACTTTTTGAGTTACAATGCAAATAACATCAACACAGGAAAAAAGATCACTTTCAGTTTGAATCATGCCAAAAGTTATATCCATAGCACTTAAAGAAATCAAATATTGTATGCTGCCATGACAATGACATATCTCAAGCACTACCAAGTTTCTTTGAGATTGAAGCAAAATTTTGGAATTACCATGCAAACATTAAATGAAACTGTCAATGACACTGCAGCTCAATTTGTCCAAGAAGGAACTGAACTAAACAGAAAGATCCAGTAATGCCAAGTCATTCACTCAAGTTTCTACAGCAAAGGCATCACACCAAAGCCACATATGAAATTTGAAAAAGATCGGGCGATTGCTGACAATGTATATGCCAAATCCAAGATGGCCACTGATGGCCATATTTTTCAACAAAATTCAGAAAAATTTGATAGCTCCCATCTAGGCATCACACCAAAGGTACATACAAAGTTTTGAAAAAGATGGGGTGGGGATTTGGCCTGTAGGGTGTGTTAATGGAACTGTTGACAATTTATATGCCAAATCCAAGGCGGCTGCTGGCAGCCATGTTTTTCAACAAAATTCAGAAAAATTTTACAGCTCCCATCTAGACATCACACTAAAACTACATATGAAATTTGAAAAAGATTGGAATAGAGATGTGGCCTGCAGGGTGTACTAATGGAATTGTTGAAAATTCATATGCCAAATCCAAGATGGCTGTTGGTGACTATATTTTTTAATGAAATTCAGAGAAATTTAATATCTCCCAACTAGACATCACACCAAAGCTATATACAAAATTCAAAAAAGATCAGGTGAGAGATGCGGCCTGTAGGGTATGCTAATGGAATTATTGTCAATTTATATACAAATCCAAGATGGCTGATGGTGGCCAAGTTTTTCAACAAAATTCAGAAATATTCGACAGCTCCAATCTCGATATCACACCAAAGCTACATAAGAAATTTGAAAAAGATCGGGTGAGAAATGAAGCCTGTAGGGTGTAGTACTGGAATTGTTGACAATTTATATGCCAAATCTAAGATTGCAGCTGACGGCCATGTTTTTCAACGAAATTCGAAAAAATTTGGTAGCTCCGATCTAGACATTGCCCCAAAGCCACATATGAAATTTGGGACTGATCGGGTGAGAGCTGAGGCATGTGGGGTGTGCTAAAGTAATTGTTGGACAATTTATATCCAAATCCAAGATGGCTGCTGTGGCCTTGTTTTTCAACAAAATTCAAAAATATTTGATAGCTCCCATTCAGACATAACACCAAAGCTATATATGAAATTTGAAAAAGATCGAGTGAGAGGTGTGGCCTGTAGGGTGTGATAATGGAATTGTTGACAATTTATATGCCAAATATAAGATGGCCACTGGCAGCCATGTTTTTCAACGAAATTCATAAAACTTTGATAGCTCCCATCTGCACATTGCCATAAAGCTACATATGAAATTTAGGACTGATTGGGTGAGAGCTGCGGCCTGTGGGGTGTGCTATAGGAATTGTTGGAAGTTTATATCCAAATCCAAAATGGTCACTGGCAGCCATGTTTTTCAATGAAATTCAAAAATTTTTTATAGCTCCCATCTAGACAGTGCCCTAAAGCTACGTATGAAATTTGGAACTGATCAGGTGAGAGCTGCAGCCTGTAGGGTGTGCTAAAGGAATTGTGGATGGACAGATGGACGACGGATCACAACCCATCTCAATAGCGCATACCGGTAATTAACATTGTCAAGTTGAGTTACAAATGGAAAAATAACTCTTGCAGGTATGTCATGCTGCCTGTAGCTCTAACCATAGTGCTTACAGAGATCAAACATCGCAGCAGTGATATTTCTCAAGTATTGCAAAGTTCTGTTCTGATTGACAAAACGCTTTTTGAGTTATATCACAAAAAATGTCAAAAAGGTAAATACCACTTTCAGCTTCTGACAAGCCTACAGCCACCACAATACACATTTGCCTCAAAAAAAACAGCATCTGACTCCCTTCGGCATTGGTTGTACTTCATTGAACGACTTCTGGAAATTGGCTTTACCATTTCAAAACCATCTAGTTCTTATTTAACCCTTTAAACTCTAGTTGTATATTAATAATAATAATAATAAGGGAGTTTTATATAGCGTAAAATCACAAGCTGTGCTCTAAAACGCTGTACAACAAAATAAAAAATCGAGCTCCTGACCATCAAGCAATTTACAGAGTGAGAAAGAAGGGGGTCAAAAATTACATATCACCAAAAGCCTCTCTAAAAAGATGAGATTTCAATTTTTTTTTGAATTGATCAAGATTTTCTGATGCCTGAACTTGATCAGGTAAAGAATTCCAAAGTGCAGGTCCAGCGAATGAGAAAGCTCTGTTATTCACAAGAGCTGACCTAGAGAAGGGCATCTGAAGCTTAATTTGTTTGGAAGAACGTAAATTTCTTTCAGGTTTTTTAATTGTCAAAAGGTCTTGTAAATACTTTGGTGCCGAGCCATGAATGCATTTAAAGACAAATACCAAAACTTTGAAACTAATCCGCTGTCGTACAGGAAGCCAATGCAATTGTTTGAGTACTGGGGTTATATGATCGTAGCGTCTAGAGCCTGTGATGATGCGTGCAGCTGTATTTTGAATGGTTTGCAGTTTTGAAATATATGACTGCGGCAGGCCAATTAGAAGAGAGTTGGAAAAATCTAAGTGGGATGATATAAAGGCATGAACTACAGTTTCCAGTGACTTTGGTGTGAGATAGCGACGAAGATAGCTCACATGCCTGATTTGCATAAAGCAGCGCTTGCAGATTGCGTTGACATTTTGCTCCATCGAAAGGTGAGAGTCAAATATCACCCCAATATTGCGAGCACTGTTTGATACATTTTGTATGGAATTTCCTATGGCCAGTGACTTGATTTCTAAATTGGGTGGAAACTTTGTGCGTGATATGACTAGTACTTCGGTCTTATCATCGTTCATTTTAAGTCTGTGACAGATCATCCAGTCACGAACTTTGTCTATACATTCTTCCATCTTGGCTACTGAAACATTAATGTCAGATTCAATTGAAGGATTTAATGACAAATACAACTGAGTGTCATCAGCATATAGATGGTAGGGAACACCCATCTCCCTTAGCGATTTTCCCAATGAGGCCGTATATAGTGTGAACAGTATGGGACCAAGAACAGAGCCTTGGGGAACTCCACGTGTGAGTAATTTACTATCAGAATTTGTTTTTGAAATGGTCACTTGTTGTTCACGTAATGAGAGATAGGATTTGAACCAGACAAGAACTTTACCGTCAATTCCGAGCTGTTGCATTGTGGATAAGAGAAATGAATGATCAACCGTATCGAAAGCAGCGGAAAGATCCAATAAGACCAGAATGACACATCTACGTTCACCTAACGAACATATTATGTCATTACAAACTCTTAAAAGAGCCGTTTCTGTACTATGATTTGCCTGGTAGGCCGATTGATATGGTTCTAAGAGGCAATTTGTTGAGAGGTATTGCATAAGTTGTTTGGCAACCACCTTTTCTAGAATTTTAGATATAAAGGGTAGATTGGAAACTGGACGATAATTTTTCAGGATGTCTGGATCAAGAGACGGTTTCTTGATTAAAGGTGAGACCAGTGCTATCTTCAGCTCTGTTGGTACACAACCTTCCTGAAGCGAAGACTGAATAATGCTTGTGATGGTAGGTGATAGACAATCAACTGATGCTTTAACCAGGGATGTAGGGATTGGATCTAAATCATTCGTCTTGTTAGGACTCATCAAAATTAATTTCTTTACTTCAGGCTCATTCACTGGGCTAAACTCTGACCATGTGCAACTAATAAACAAATCATCAAAAGCTGGCTCAGTTGTAGCTTCAATGCTTTTGTTTATCAGCGCCACCTTATTGATAAAGTAGTTCCCAAAGCGATTTGCCAATTCGGAGGCGGTAGTATGCTCTGGTAATTGGTTCATCTTTCTTTTACCAAGGAGATTGTTGGTAACTGAAAAAAGGATTTTGCTGCTGGTGCATGCATCGATGCACCCATTATAATAAGAACGTTTTGCTGACTCAATGAATCTATTAAGAACAATCTTTTGTTCGCAAAGCATTTGACGATGAACTGTTAATTTTGTCTTATTGAACAGCCTTTCTAACCGACGTCGTTTCTGTTTGTTTTCTTTTATTTCTTCGTTGAACCAACTAGATTGTTCACAAGGACTGAATCGTTTGGTCTTAACAGGGGCATGCCTGTCCAACAACTGGGATAACACCCCATTGTACTGTTGGACCTTGGTGCTCACGTCTTGTGACACATCCCACGATGATAGTGTTGAGGCATTAACGTCATTTACAAAACTGCTGATGTTAATTTTCTTAAGGTTGCGCATCTGCATGCCTGCTGGTTTGGCAAAAGGTTTTGACAGTTGAAGTGCTGCCAGGACAGCAAAGTGATCCGAGATGGAAGAGTCCCAAGTTGAAATGTTTTGGATGAGTGACTTGTCACACGATCTGGTGAACATAAGATCCAAAGTATGGCCCTTTAAGTGTGTTGGTTCATTAACGTGTTGTGAATATCCAAAAGAATTTTTCAATTTCAAGAATTGGTTTGCATCTCTGACATCAGGTTTATCAACATGAAAATTAAAGGCACCGATTATTAATAAATTCCCACCGTATGTGGCATAACCTGCCAGAAAATCTGAGAACTCAGACAAGAATTGCGTTGTCGTGAATTTGTTTGCTTTTGATGGTGGTGGTCTATACACAATAACAAGACGAAAAGTAGTCTCATTAGTTACGAGGCAGTCCAAAAATTCAAAAGAAGTTTGAATCCACCCTCCACGTACTGTAAGTTTGTGGTTTTCTGATAGTGACAGTCTGTTATGAGAAGGCAATTGGTCCTGTAATGTCAGTTTAGAAACAATGAATATCAGTACGTTTTGCCTTTGCTGACCTTGACCTGTATTAAACATCAAGCTTGGTGATCTTCCCCAAAAGAAAGCAGACAGTTGTGGAATTTCACCTAAGGTTCCATGAGCTCTGTCAAACAAGATGTAAGAGATTAAATGCCTATATAGGATGTACTGAGGCCAAATAGGTATATAAACAAATGAAAACTGGGGCGAATGAGAATAATTTCTCGACAGGTTACAAGATTTTGTATTCAATTAACAAGAGTTTACGCTATAACATATATTCAATTAATAGGTCAAATATGTACTGGAGGTATGTTAAATGGTTTTGTGTTTTGTGACGTTATAACTTATCATGTTCCTGGCTGGAAAAATGGCCGCTAGGGTTCAAAGGGTTATATTCTAGTTCAATGGCAGCAATAAGAGACCATGTTCATTATTTGGGGTAGGCCAAATATTGATTGGTCTACCCCACACATTTACTGAACAGCCATCCTATTTAACGACGTTATAACTTATCATGTTCCTGGCTGGAAAAATGGCCGCTAGGGTTCAAAGGGTTATGGTGCTGTACAGTGGAGCCCACTTAATTGGATATCTCTTAACTGAATAACCCTGTTAATTGAATATAATTTCCCAACACAAAACCATTTAACATACCTCCAGTACATATTTGACCTATTAATTGAATATATGTTATAGCGTAAACTCTTGTTAATTGAATACAAAATCTTGTAACCTGTCGAGAAATTATTCTCATTCGCCCCAGTTTTCATTTGTTTATATACCTATTTGGCCTCAGTACATCCTATATAGGCATTTAATCTCTTACATCTTGTTTGACAGAGCTCATGGAACCTTAGGTGAAATTCCACAACTGTCTGCTTTCTTTTGGGGAAGATCACCAAGCTTGATGTTTAATACAGGTCAAGGTCAGCAAAGGCAAAACGTACTGATATTCATTGTTTCTAAACTGACATTACAGGACCAATTGCCTTCTCATAACAGAGTGGCACTATCAGAAAACCACAAACTTACAGTACGTGGAGGGTGGATTGTAACTAAATCACTCATGGAGTGGAGTTATCACCCAGACTATAACTTTCAAATTGTTTGCATATCGACAATAAACACAAGCAATGTTTCAGCCAACGGTTAAACCCGGAGGTCCGTTGGCTGAAACTTTGCTTGTGCTTGTTATGTTTTGCAACAAATTTGCAATTATTGCTCGGGTGGAATCTCCACTCTGCAGGTGATTTAGTGGTAATACACTCTCCACGTACTGTAGAGTATTAATTCCAACATATCACAACACTTGCTTGAACTTCCAAGAACTATGAAAGTGGTTTCCATTAACAATTGGGGAGTACTCCAAGTATCACATGACAATAATTAAAGAACCTCAGTGAGCACGCTCACATACCCCATGCACCCCGATATTTCAAGCTCTAATCATTTATTTAAAAATAAACATAGATTCTAGGAATACTGCAGAAAACAGTGTTCTGTAGTTTCAATGGTATTGAATGAATTCAAGCAGAGAAAAAGCCCGGAAAACTGTAATTTTGATGAACTTTTCAAAGTCTATGAGGCTGTAATTTTGGTAAAAATCAGTGGAGCGGAACAAAACCCAAACTTGTTCTGTAGGCCACCATGTTAGACTAACATATCAAAAATCAGCTCAATATCTGGAAGCGTGTAGGAAAAAAGTCCGGAAAACTGTAATTTTGATGAACTTTTCAAAGTTCAAGGGCCGTAATTTTAGTAAAATTCAGTGGAGCGGAACAAAATGCAAACTTGATCTGTAGGCCACCATGTCAGACTAACATACCAAACATCAGCTCAATATCTGCAAGCGTGTAGAAAAAAAGTCCAGAAAACTAATTTTAATGCATTTTTCAGAGTCCAAGGGTCGTAATTTCGGTAAAAATCAGTGGAGCGGAACAAAACGCAAACTGGTTCTGTAGGCCACCATGTTAGACTAACATACCAAAAATCATCTCAATATCTGGAAGCGTGTAGGAAAAAAGTCTGCAAAACTGTAATTTTGATGAACTTTTCAAAGTTCAAGGGCCGTAATTTCGGTAAAAATCAGTTGAGCGGAACAAAATTCAAACTTGATCTGAAGCCACCATGTTAGACTAACGTACCCAAAAACAGCTCAATATCTGGAAGCATGTACAAAAAAAAATCTGGAAAGTTAAAAAATTTATAGTAATTTATATATTTTTTATACTTACCAATGACCCAGACTTAGCTGGTGCTAACTCCACAAAAACCAGGGCCAAACACAAATTTTGCCCCCCAATCCCCAAAATTTGCATCCAAAACAAAAAGAAATAATGTCCTAAAGGACCTCCATAGTACGACTCTACTGCGCATGCGCAGTGACGCAGTCGTCCCGAAATTGGCGCCAAATATCATTCTTACTGGCAGTGCCTGGTCAGCGCTATGTACTCAGCGGGGAGGCAAGAGTTCCCAACTCCGGGAGGGCCATCCCCGTCTGGGTCATTGGTAAGTATAAAAAATATATAAATTACTATAAATTTTTTAACATTTTTATACTGTACCAATGACCCAGACTTAGCTGAATAGTAAACAGGCTGGAGGGCCTAGGACATAGAGGAAAATCCAATAAGCTCAATTATAAAATAAAGAGATAACCCCTTAAGGAGAAAAGGAGTATTAGGCTTTACATGTATCTTTCTTATTTAATATTTAAATTAGAAAGATACACTACCCTTAATAATTGAGCACAATAACATTCATGTTCTCTATTAATATCCAGTATAACCTTTATACTAATTATTATTAAAACAAGCCAATAAATAAAGTAGTCCAGAGAATTGAGACTCTTTATAATCATTTAAAAGTGTCCGAGTATTGTATATTAAAGCCTGTTTGACACTTGACATATACAAATGCTTCACACCGAGCTACACTTTAAAAGTAAGACATGAATGAAATTAAACATTAATATTACACTTTAAAACCATCCCGGAAGCGACTCAGAAATACTGTCTTGGAGGAGGCATTCCCTTGCTTTTCACTATAAAGCAGGTGACCTAAGGGAACACCCGCCCCCCCCCTTCCCCTTGCCCTGGGTCAAATAGCCCAGAGCGAAGAGGGCAGCCGGACGGAGTCACTGCCGGAACAGAAAGCCTGCATAACTATAGTTGCAACCGTTTAGTGGACGACATTCTGAGCAACAGATAACGGACCTAAACAATGCAGGTCTCCAGAAATGGACTCAATATTTCTGAGATAAAAATTAGTAAATGTGGATGGCTGAGACCAATAAGCAGCCTTCATTAAATCTGTAATAGCAACACTATTAGCATAAGCCCAGGAAGTAGAAAGAGCTCTTACTTCATGAGCAGAAATCTTAAGCACAGACTGCTGAGAAGAAGATAAATCTTCATACGCAGTACGGATAGTTAACTGAATCCATCTAGCAATAGAATGGACTGAAATGTCCTTTCTATTAGGCATCAAAGACAGAAAGAAACGTTTCCGTCCCTTTCTGATGAACTGAGATCTCTGTTTATAGATACGTAGTGCTCTAACAGGACAGAGTAAAGGCCTACGCCCGTCTGAAGACGGAAGAGCCTTAATAACAATAGGTTCCGGATATTTATTAGGAGCCTGATTCTTAGCTAAAAAACCGACGTTAGTAGTGAAGGTGATAGTGTTCCCAACACTACGATAATGAGAATCATCCACCGATAGTGCATGAAGCTCACTGACTCTTCTGGCAGAAGAGAAAGCTAAGAGAAAAGCTGTCTTATAAGATAAGAATTTGAAATCTACTGTCCCAAGAGGTTCAAATGGCTTTTCCTTCAATTTAAGGAGAACCCAAGCTAAATTCCACTTAGGAATTAATCTAAGAGTTCTGGGTCTATTTATCGAAAAGTTTCTAACCAATTTCGATAAAGAGACATTAGATCCAATTTGTAAACTATCATGATGTGCATAGGTATCAGATAACATAGATCTATAACCCTTTATAGTAACCGGTTGCAGTTTGATTTCGTCAAACAAGTATACTAGAAAGTTAGCAATGTCTGGTATAGAGGGATCAAATATATCAACAGAATGATCCCTACACCAACGACGGAAAACCCTCCACTTAGCCGCATAGTTTAGCGAAGAGGAGGTCCTCCTACAGTTAGAAATCGCGTCCACTGCTCGTCCTGTAAAGTGCTTGCCATGCAAGAAGGACCGCACAACGGAAAAACGTGAAGGTTGAGACCTTGCGGGTTGTGATGCAGTTGGCGCGATTTCCCCTGCCAAAGAAGATCCTCTCGTGGAGGGAGCTTCCGCGGTAGGTCCCACAACAGACACCTGAGTAGATTTATCCACGGTCTCTGTGGCGACAGAGATGCTACCAACAGAATCTTGCATTGAGATTGTTTTATCTTTAGCAATACTTGTTGAATTAACGGCGCTGGAGGATACGCATATCCTATCATTCCGTCCCAAGGGATCGATAGAGCGTCTACAGCAAATGCTCTTGGATCCGGACACGGGGACACATACGTCTGCAACTGATTGTTGAGATGTGTCGCAAATAAGTCTATCATTGGCCGTTCCCATTGGTAGCAAATCTGATTGAATACTTGTTTGTTGAGAGTCCACTCCGACGGCAACAAGCGACCCTTTCGAGAAAGGGAGTCTGCTAGCACATTCAGACGACCCGGTATGTGACGGACCGAAAGAAGAACGTGATGTTCCAACGCAAACAGAAGGATTCTTTCCGTTAGATTGAACAACGGAACTGAATGAGTGCCTCCCTGATTCCGTATATACGCCACTACTGTCGTATTGTCGGATAGGATTTGGACATGAGCATCGTGAATAATGTCCATCCAGTGACGTAACGCAAGCCAAATTGACATCATTTCCTTGATGTTTATGTGCTTGCACAGGAATTGCGGATCCCAAAGACCCTGGCATCTCGAATCCGTTGGGATTAATGATGCACCCCAACCTGTTTGACTGGCATCCGTCATAATGGTAAAACTCGGATCCGGCAACTGCAGCGGAACTCCTTGAGTTAACCACTGAATGTTTGCCCAAGTCTGAATCTCTTGTTTCACTTGATCTGACAAGAGAACGTCTACATCGAGCGAATGAATTTTCACACTCCAATTCTGAGTCAAGAAAATTTGAAGAGGCCGTGTGCGTAGCCGTCCCATCGGAATGAGATCCGCAGCGGCTCCGCACAGACCTATCAGTCTCATAAATTCTCTCGCTGTGACTTTGTCTGTATTTAGACAATAGCGAGCGTAACAACTGACTAATTTCGCTCTGGTTAACGGCAGACGAACGAGATTGTTGTGCGTCTCGAAGCTCATTCCCAGATGAGTGAATGACTTGGACGGCACCAGATCCGACTTCTCCTCGTTTACTATGAAACCGAGACGTCGGAGCAATAGAAGAAGATTCTGAACATCGTTCTGAAGCGTTAACTCGTTGCCGTACCTCTGAAGAATGTCGTCCAGGTAGGCCGACGTTACCGCAGACGAATGAGCTCGGAAGTAAATCATTACCGAGTTCATTACTCGAGTGAAAGCCCAGGGTGCTAGATTCAATCCGAAGCACATGGCCCGGAACTGATACACCACTCCTAGGACTGCGAAGCGTAGATACTTTCGGAATGTCGGATGTACCATGACGTGAAAGTACGCATCTTTGAGATCTATGCTCGTTGCATAATCGTTCACCCGAATACTCGCTCTGACCGATCGAATCGTCTCCATATAAAACTTCGGAGCGATGATCAGCTTGTTTATCCAGCTCAAATCTATGACTGGACGGAACGAGCCGTCTGGTTTCGGAACCAGAAACAGATGGCTGTAGAATCCCAGCGATTCCTGGTTTTCTACGACCTCTACCGCGTTCTTCATTAAAAGAGACTGCACCTCTGATAGCAGAGCGTCTCTTTTCTGAGGGTTTGACGGAAGATGAGTCCACTTTGGACTTCGAGTTAATGGAGGCTTTCGTTTGAAGGATATCTTTAGACCTTCCGAAGTCACTCCTCTCACCCAAGGGTCGTCCGTAATCGACGCCCACTCTTGAGAAAAACTCGACAACCTTCCGCCAACCGGAACGCGATAGAGGTTTGAGCCATCACCTCCTGGATCTGCGAGGCCTGCGGTAGGAGAAACCACGTCTTCCACGACCCGCACCTCGCCTCGTCGACCTCGGGGCGTCCGACCGATTGTCCCGGCCTGAAGGACGTCCCGAACGAGAGTCGCTATCCTGACGGTCTCTCGAATAAGAGCTAGAGGACGCACCGGAACCTCTATAGGAACCTCTCTTGGGCGGATAAGACCCAGAAGTGCCTGCCTTATTCGTGTCTGCTGAATCCGACCTTTTAGGAGCGGATCTAAACAACAGAGAATCACTAGCTTTCTTTTTAATATTATCATAAATAGCGGAAAGCTTGCCGTCAAAGAGAAGATCTCCTGAGACCGAAGCGACTCTAAGAGAGTTCTTCACCTTAGAATCCACTAGTGTGGATGTAGACAGGGCTGCGTCACGTCTAACCAACTCCAGATTAGCCACTGAAAGGGCGGAGTTACACGTGGAATAAGCTACTGCCCTTGAAAGAAGTCTTAAGGAGGATTGTATATCCTGAAACTCTTCCCCTTGAAGACGCAGTGATAACGCCTTCGTAAGGTGATCTGCGTAAGATAAGGCATCTAAATTGGCTCTGTTAGACGCAATAGCTGTTTCCAACACTGCGGTTGGAATAGAAGCTGACGACGGTAAAGATAGCTCTAAGTCTTCCGCCTCGTCGTCCATACGCAGAGGAACTCTCGGTATACCCTGACCTGCCGTGTCGAATTTATTCCTTGCATTAATGAAAGGCAGGTTGAGAGTATTTGCGGACAAGAAGCCTGCTTTCCCTGTCCTGGAAGCAAGTTTAAAAATAGCGTCGTTCAATAATTCAAATGTTCTTGCAACATTATTGGACTGCGACGGAAACTCGGGAGCGATGTCCCTGAACCGCTCGAAAAAATCAGAGTCCAATGACGCTATAATTCTCCTGTCCGGAAGCGCAGCAGTCTGGCCCGACGGAACAACTTGAGGAAGAAAGTGCCGGATGAAGTCTACGGCAGCTTTGTGTTGTTCCGAAAGGGATAGCTCCAATTCATCCGTATCCCTTTCACCATCCGGTCGGACCTCCCGATGTTCCCGGTCGTCCGCCCCCGATGCTTCGGCGGAGCGTACCGACCCAGCGCCGTCGGATAATTCTCGATCCGACACCGTCTCTGTCGGCTGCTGGGATGCTGCGATAAGCTGTGCTATCTGCACTAGAATGTCCGACGTCGAGACCTGCGGAGGAGCGGTCTTTCGCTGCTTTGCCGAGGGCAGCTCCGCATCGGATGGCTCCCGCATACTTTTCCTATGCGAACGTCCGGAGTCCATCGGTCTCGAGTCCCTGGCTGCCGGATGGTGTGACCTGGTCGCCGAATAATCCTTCCTCGGCGAAGCTGGCAAGATATCGGAGGTCACGCAGCCAAGGTGCGGTCGTGTGCGCCGGCGAGAAGAGGAAGCCTTAACAGTCTCTGCGGACTGCTTATACAACGGAGCGTCCCGAGCGACGGACGTATGCTCCGCTAAAGACACATTTTGTACCACAACATCTGGTCCCAGATGTTGTTGTACGAGAGAGGGGCCTCTCTCGCTCGCGGCCCGGCTGGACCTGGACGAGCTAGGAACCGGACTAAAAGGCTTCCTCCGTTCTCGTTCACTATCCGCCGTCACTGGGTGTGCATCTATTATTTTTATAGTGCTCGCATCACCCAAAATTTCCTCTTGGACCGCATCGGACGAACCCGGCTGCCGAACCATTCGGTGAATGGACGCTACACCGGGCGAGCTAGCGGACGACATTTGTCTAATTTCCATGAGCACTTTTGCCGCTAGCTCTGTATTTAATTGTGACGACGGACGCACACTTGAAGAAGATAACATGGAAACATCACCCTGTTCTGGTTCCTCTGAAATAGAAACTGAGAGAGTAGAGTGACCTTGTGGAGAAAGAGCCGGCATCGCTCTTTCTCCCGAAACAACATATCGTGACACACGTTTCCAATGTTTCTCATCCCAATGTTCACATACAGGACAGGGATTAATGCGAGAACACTGACTACAATTTATGCAATAATCATGAAAGTCAGAGGAAGATTTCTTCCTATTACAATTTGAACAAGTTCCTTTCATTGTGAAGGAACAACAATAAGTCCTAGTTACTCGCAAAAACCCCTGACACAAAGATACATAATAACATGATCCATTAATAAATGAAAAAACAATTGCAAAACAAAATAATTTTGAAAAAATATTTTTTCAGAGAAGCCCAAGTTGCTGAAAAGTAACGTTGAGCCCCGATGGATCCGATGGCAAAGTGTGGTCAAAAATTTTAAAATTATATAAAATAATTAATGAGACACTTTCGGATAATATAAATGTATCTTATAATGAGATAAACTACCTCAAAGGCAAACAGCCCCCCTCAAAAAAGGCTGTTGCCAATGAAAACAAACAGTGTAAACACAGAAGAAAACATGACTCTAGGCACTGACAAAACTGGCCCGGAATCAGTCCTCAATTACACTCTATCTGATGCAAAACAGAGACTCCCAGGGGAGAATCTGCAGAACATCAGATGGAAGATGCAGAACACAAACGTTATACACCCATGGGTGAAAACGTAACTATGGGGAAAATAACAGAAAACATTCTGTAACCAAGCAACTCTCCCAGGGAAATTTTAGAAATGAAACTTCTCAAAAATATGCCAAAAGCATGGGAGAATTGCAAGGGGGGACTTTAGAAGGTTAGGGGAGAGGAAACACTGAATAAGCAGTGCAACAATTAGCAAGAATGACAACAAGAGGCGTTTGCCTCGAAAATAGGCAACTTAACATAATTTTAACAAAAAATTTTAAGTACAGCCCTGATTATTTTTTGCCACTTCTTTTTTCCTCTCCTCCTTCTATCCTCCTTAGAATCACATTTTCTCCAAGAATTACGTGTCTGGCATCCTTTAAACTGAGATTTACAAGCACAAAGATCAGTGAGATGTTGACTGATGAAGGGCCAAACAGAGAATGATATTTGGCGCCAATTTCGGGACGACTGCGTCACTGCGCATGCGCAGTAGAGTCGTACTATGGAGGTCCTTTAGGACATTATTTCTTTTTGTTTTGGATGCAAATTTTGGGGATTGGGGGGCAAAATTTGTGTTTGGCCCTGGTTTTTGTGGAGTTAGCACCAGCTAAGTCTGGGTCATTGGTACAGTATAAAAATACTGTAATTTTGATGAACTTTTCTAAGTTCAAGGGCCGTAATTTCGGTAAAAATCAGTGGAGCAGAACAAAATGCAAACTTGATCTGTAGGCCACCATGTTAGACTAACATACCAAAAATCAGCTCAATATCTGGAAGCGTGTAGAAAAAAAAGTCCGGAAAACAAGTAGGACTGACTGACGGACTGACAGACCGACCAGTCAAAAACATTATACCCCAGCAACTTCATTGCGTGGGGTATAATAAACTATTTATAATGGCTTCCTCCTTTAACTGGTAGAGTGCTAAGTTATTTTTGGTTGTCAGAATTTGTTTGCCTGTCATTGCCTTGTTACAATTCATGGGAGAGTGCTCACAGGCACTCTCCCATGAATTGTAACAAGGCAAGTTCATGGTGATTAAATTATTTAACTTCGAAGATAAAATGAAGCAAATCCACAGAATATTATTTAGTTATTTATTGGTGCTTAACGCCACATCAGCAACAAAGGCCATATCGTGGCGAGAAAGTCATGAAAATGAGTTAAAAGGCAATGGTCAGGACTGCTTTTAAAAAGAAAAAAAAAAAAAAAATGTGATAGATGAACGATAATACAATGAAAATGTGAAAATGAATATTCATAATGAAAGAAGAACAACAAATATAATACAAATCAACCTATTGATACCAAATCATGATGGGAAGATTAAAAGACAAAGCTCTAAAACTTGCTAAAAAGGTTGATTTCTTTTAGAAAAGACAAAAGCTTGCGCGGACTGGTAGTGTAAAAAAGGTCTCTAAGAGACTCCACAGTGAAAAACCGCCGCCTAACGTGATCGAAATCTGTACAATCTAAAAGAATGTGTTCCACTGTCAGCCCCTGCTGACAAGGAACACATTCAGGTCGCAGAGTGCCCTCTAATAAGAAACTATGAGTGAGTCTGGTATGACCAATATGACATCGTGTAAGGATAACGTGATCTTTCCGACAAAGATGAGAAAGAGGATAATAATCAGACACAGTTGGTCGGAATCGGTGGAGCTTGTTATTGGTAGCTCCATCCCATTCCGACATCCACAGAATATGAAGCCTTTAAGATGCGGTACCTGCACTTCAAAATAAAGCCCAAATATGGGCTTCCACCACTCTACCAGTTAAGAAAAAACACAGGCAGTGTTGGCATTTTCCTTCAAGCAGCCCTAGGCCTGTAACTGGAATTTGAGGTATTTTGAATTCGTAGTCTTGTTCTTGGATACCTGAAGCATATTTGGCCATAGTTGTTCTCACGAAATATTATTTTATTATCAGTTCTGGTACAAAAATGATTGCAGACTTTCAGGAACTGCAGATATCTACTATCAACTATGTGAGCTGCACACATATATTTTTTGTGTTCTAAAAACCTCAACCTTTCATTTTGGTGTCCAATTTGTGTACATTTATTTGGAATTTATGGAATTTCAGACTTAGGAATATCATAGTACATTGTTTTCCACTTACTTATATAGAGCACCTTAACCCTTTACCCAACGCAGACGATATAAAAATTTATTATTCTAAATATCATTTTTTTAAATTTTTCAAAAACATTTCAACAAAACCGTATCATGTGACCCCTCGTTGGAACGAGCTCGATGAGCTTGTTCCAACGAGGGGGTCACATGATGTGGTTTTGTTGAATTTTTTTTTAAAAATAATACTTTTTCAACTGCTGAATTTGTATATTACGTGGGCGGATGCGGGCGATTCGTTGGGTAAAGAGTTAAGGACTTGACCTACATGTAGCTTATTGGAGATTTGGGTCCCACAGAATGAGTTTGGACTTCGAACAAACATACAAAAGCCTCCCTCTCTGATTAAAAAATGTAGAAAAATTGTCTGAGAAAAAAACATTTTTTTTTATAGCCCAAGTATGGGGTATTTTGCCATGAAGATTTGTATACTGACCTGTTGAACATTCTATGTACATACTGCACTTGAGTTGGGAATCTCATCTCTTCACTGATCTTGCTTTCCAACTGTTAATAAAAATGAAAGTGTCAATGACACTGCAGCTCAACTTGTCCAAGAAAAAATGCTGGTTTGGAGTGACCATGGTTCGCCAGGAGGAAAGAAACTTTTGATAAATTAGACCCAAAACACACAATTTCCTTGCATTTCAGTATTTTTTTAACACAGAAACACTGCATCCTCGTGGGCAGAAAGTTTCAAAATCTAGATTGAGAACATCCCCGGCAGCCCGATAAACAAAATTGGGTGTCTGACAATTAAGCATGTCAAATGAGATCATACAAAGACGAATAATAATTCAAGTTTGCCACAATTTGTTACTTTGTTACAAGGATTACCTAAAACGAGTGTTGTTAAATGGCGAAAGAGACTGTACAGATCGCTTCTAAGGAACATACTCAGCGCAAAAGTATGGGCCCCCTCCCCCAAGCCACCCCCCCCCCCCAACCACCTGTCTCCGGCATCATTTCATTATAGCAGCTTTTCACTCCATACATGACAACAATATCGCATAAGCTATTCAACCAAATATATGATATTCTTGAGATTCTAAGACAATCCAAGGCAGCAACTCAATAGTGAAAAAATGCCGCTCAGGATCACCGATCCAATGTCGAGTTGTGACAACAGTTCCTCGCACCAAGGCCAACACACCTATGAAGTTTCATGACTCTAGGTTGAACCACTATCAAGTTCTCATCCGGAAACCAATTGTTGAGATATACTATGTTCAAGGTCACTGTGACCTTGACCTTTGACCTGGTGAGTCCAACATCAATAGGGTTCTTCCTCGCACCAAGGCCAACACGCCTGTAAAGTTTCATGACTCTAGGTTGAACCACTATCAAGTTATCATCCGGAAACCAATTGTTGCGATATACTGTGTTCAAGGTCACTGTGACCTTGACCTTTGACCTGGTGAGTCCAAGATCAATAGGGTTCTTCCTCGCACCAAGGCCAACACACCTATGAAGTTTCATGACTCTAGGTTGAACCACTATCAAGTTATCATCCGGAAACCAATTGTTGCGATATACTATGTTAAAGGTCACTGTGACCTTGACCTTTGATCTGGTGAGTCCAAGATCAATAGAGTTCTTCCTCGCACCAAGGCCAACCCACCTATGAAGCTTCATGAATGTAGGTTGAACTACTATCAAGTTATCATCCGGAAAGGAATTGTTGTGATTTACTATGTTCAAGGTCACGTTGACCTTGACCTTTGACGTAGCGAGTCCAAAATCAATAGGGTTCTTCCCCTCACCAAGGCCAATCTACCTATGAAGTTTCATGAATGTGAGTTGAACCATTATCAAGTTATCATCCGGAAACCAATTGTTTAAGATTTACTACGTTCAAGGTCACTGTGACCTTGACCTTCGACGTAGCATGTCCAAAATCAATAGAGTTCTTCCTCCCACCAAGACCAACCTACGTATGAAGTTTAATGAATGTGAGTTAAACCACTATCAAGTTATCATCCGGAAACCAATTGTTTACGAGAGCCCGCCCGCCCGCCCGCCCGCCATTCACCAAACTATAAGTCGTGGTTGACTTCGTCAAAACTCGACTAATAATGAACAAATGTCTTAAGCTGACTGTATAGCTTCATGGTGTTGAGTATATTGGAAGCTCCCCTCCTAAAACATAAAGAGTTCCGTGGATAAAAACAGAAATTATGAAACCAAAACACCAATACCACCTACAAAATATAGATACAGATTATCACCACAGTGTGCGTCTCCAGGAATTCAGATCAAGTCGAGTTGTAGGAACAGAATAGTATTTTGACAAGCCCGTTAGGGCGAGTCAAAATGCGATTCTGTGCCTACAACGAGACGATCAGAATTTCTGGAGACACACACTGTGGTGATGATAAATTTATCTCACAATATTGACCACAAAATGTGTTATAAAACTATTTTAAGAGGAACTTTTTCATTTGCCTCATCGATGGAAAGACGCAAATTTTAAAATAGAATAGTGTTCATTGATCTCCATATTGAGGTCAGTGATGACGTTACATTTCAGAGAAAATTACGTCACTGGGATTCACTTTACTGAATACTGTCTTGCGAAGTGGAACAACTGTGTGTTTCATCAGCGTGAATTTGGTTGTAACTTTTGCAACAATTACTGGTGAATTAAATATCCTTCTTGGTGTAAAGGTTTATTATATTTTAAAATATGCTGTTCATCGTTTAGTGAGGTGGAGTTTTCCACATTTCATAGCAAAAGCTAATCCTTTAAATTCAAGAGAAAAGCCTCGACTCGAGCATTCAGGAAAATCCCAATAATAGGCTACAAACCAGCCCAAGATGCCTAAAAGTGTGCATAATTTAACTATTCGTTGAGTTAACCTCCCCAATGACATTTTAGCATGCCGTGCATAATAAATATGTTACAGGGCGTTTAGTTGGCAGATACAGTGTCATATATGGCTCAGAGAAAACAATATTACGTTCGGCTTCGCCTCACCTAATATTGTTTTCTCTGAAGGGAAAAATGCGAAGCGATCGAAAAATGATATTAATGCCATTGTTTTGGCAACAGAGAATCACGCGGATTCGGAACAAGGGCCCAGATACATTAAACTTTAGTTACGTAACAGTGCAAAAACGTCCCGATTGTGAGATAACTGTACATCCTGACCAAAATAGTCTGATCAATTACTGAAATATAATTTCTAGAGATTTTCCATGACCTACAGTTGAAAATAGAAGTCTTGTCACAATTAGCGCTCAAAATGCTTGTTAATTAATGTGTTGCTTACTGCAGAAAAATGAAGTAGTCTGAAATACATAAGAACGTTTGCATTGCTCAATGCAAAATGTAATGCACTATTAGCAAGGTCGGTAGTGAAATCACGAAATGAACTGATCAAACAAGATGAAAATATTGAGACTACAGTATGTGGAAAGTGGATTACTACTAAATTGCTGTGGGATAGATTTTTCACTTAGTAATTATTTACAATTTCTGAGGACAAGAAACACTTGCAAACTTTCATTACATTGGACGTTTTATGCAATGAGGCAGAAGCCTTTGTCATATGCAAACTGCATGCCATATTTCACTGAAATTCGATAACCCATACCTGAGACACAGGCTGAACAGACAAATAACGTCTATTTCCTACAATTTCTAAGTCAAAAAAGGGGGATAACTCTAAAAAGGAGAATGTGAGACATATCGTTGAATCCTTTTTTTAAAGCCTATACCATAAGCAGTGTTCATGGCAAATTTCATTGCAATAGAACATTCGATACCCGAGATACAGGCTGAACAAACAAAATTTGGCTCGGATGGACACAATTTCTAAGTAAACAAGTAATAAACTAGAGGTACTGTAAAATAACTAGTGTGGGCAAACCTATGACCAACAAACATTATAAAAAATAACAATTTACTTAAGTTATGAATATTCTCGGATGGACTCACACACGGATGCACAAATGGATGGACGGACAGATGCACGAATGCATGTAATCCAGTATACCCCCATTTTCTTCGAAAGTGGGGGTATAAAAAGTGTACTTAGTTAGCGTGCTATTACTTCAAAATAATGTACAATACAGTGACAGGACTTCTAGTTCGAACTGTATTCTGTGTTCACCATTAAATGATGATTGTTGGTAGAGGGGGTTCCAATCATCATTTATGGGAAGTATCAAAACATTTGGCCTAGCAGTTTCAGAGGAGAAGATTTTTGAAAATCCACCAACCAGAAGCAAAGAATGCCTCTGGCAGCCATGTTTTTCAACCCACGGGAACAAAATAAGGATCGTTTGTAGAGAACCTCCCATAGACCATTCCTGCTAAGTTTGGTTCATGTCGGCTCAGTAATTCCAGAGAAGAAGTGAAAATGTGATTTCCCATAGGGTTTCTATAGTAAATATAAGCCGCAATGGAAGTCATGTTTGCAACCCGATCAACATTAAATGAGGATCATTGGTAGAGGGAGGTCCCAGTCATCAACCATACAAGGTTTCAAAACATTTGGCCCTGTGGTTTCAGAGAAGATTTTTCAAAATCCACCAATCAGAATTGAAGAATACCTCTGGCGGCCATGTTTTCACACCCATGGGAACAAAATAATGATCGTTTGTAGAAGACCTCCCACAGACTATTCCTGCCAGGTTTGGTTCATGTCGGCTCAGTAGTTCCAGAGAAGAAGATGAAAATGTGATTTCCCATAGGGTTTCTATAGTAACTGTAAGCCGCAATTGCGGCCATGTTTGTAACCCGATCAACATTAAATGAGGAGTGTTGGTAGCGGCGGTCCCAGTCATCATTTATGTGAAGTTTCAAAACATTATGAAAGGCGGTTTCCTTGGGAGAAGATTTTTGAAAATCCACCAACCAGAATCAAAGAATGCCTCTGGAAGACATGTTTTTCATCTGATGGGAACAAAATGGGGATCGTTTGTACAGGACCTCTCATAAACCATTCCTGCCAAGCTTGCTTCACACCGGCTCAGCAGTTACAGAGAAGAAAATGAAAATGTGAAAAGTTTACGGACGCCGGGCGACAACGGATGCCAAGTGATGTGGAAAGCTCACATGGCTTTTTGGCGAGGTGACCTAAAAAAGGAAGCTTCTGCTAGACACTAACAATGCATCACAAAACACAAAAATTTATTTGAATCAGCATTCATTAGTTATTGCACAGAAACGAAATTCAAGATGGACACCATGGATGCCATAACGAATTGGTCACCAGTGGCCATCTTGGTTCAGCTGTCTGGTACAAAATCAAAAGGAAGCTTCCTGTAGATACCAACAATGCATAATTAAAAACTAAAAATGATTTGAGTCAGCATTCATTAGTTATTGGAAGGAAACCAAATTCAATATGGTTGCCATGGCAGCCATACTGAATTGGCTAGCTCGACAAAGATCAAAAGGAAGCATTGTCTGGTCATCCACAAGTAACTCCTAAAATTATGATTTGATCAAATAAACAGTTCTTTAGATATTTGACGGAAACCAAAAGTTAACAGCCGGATGCCAGATGGATGGATGGATGCCAGATGGACATGGTGAAAACATAATGCCCCCAAGAGGTTCTCGCAGGCATAAAAAAGTGTGCACCTCACGATTTATTGCATGCAGATTTCATTTTAATTAAACAGATGGAAACATTACTTGGCACTAACAGTATTAACGGCTAGGTGCAGGGACGGAAATATTAGTTAGCACTAGCAGTGTCAATGGCTTTGTGCAGGGATACCATAACAGAACTGAGTGACAATGAGCAGTGTTGCAAGCAGCAAGCAGCATGAAAGATACTATGTTGCCCCAAGCTGGCTATGTTATTTAATTATAACTTTATCTCTCACTATGAATGTGCGACTCGGAGCTAGGGCTTCATGGTATTCCAATTTGTAATACCGAGTACGGTATTTTTTAAATACTGCGATATGAGTAAATATCGAGTATTTGAGAACAGAATAAAATCCCCAGAGGGTGAATTTGATGATACTACCCCATACAGTGGGCCAATTTATCCTCTGGGTACCTCTTTCTTTTTAGTTTTGATACTCTGATGCAGATTGAGGTTCACAGAGGGTAAATTTAGTGATGCTACAGTTAAAACTAGAAGTCCTGTCATGAAATGCGCACAAATAGCACGTTGATACGCGCGTTAATGAGCGTGTTATGACCCAACTAAAGCTATCATATTCTGTACATATGGCCTGTGCACAGGCAATGTTTCAGCCAATGGACCTCCGGGTAACCCGGAGGTCCATTGGCAGAAACATTGCTTGTGTTTGCTATAAGTAACCAGGAGAACCTGCCGTGCTTTGGATGCCATTCGATATGGCAATTGCGCGCAATTCCAATGTGCAATTAAGCCTAGATAAGCGCACTATTCGTGACAGAACTTCTAGTTTTAACTGTACCCTGCTGTGCAGGGTAGCATCACTAAATTCACCTCTGGGGACCTCATTTTGCAGATGACAGTCTGCTTATCTTCTGGCTTGGAACAATATCTAAATTAAATAAAAGTATGGTAGTTTATAGTGTGCGTGTGACGAATTTAGATGAAGTTCAAGTCCAAAAAGTTAAGTTTATCATTAGCTTGAGAATATCGACATTGCTAATTGACGATATTGTGAAGGTCGGTTTACAGAGCGAGTTAAAATTTGCTCGGTACGGTATCGATATTGAAAAAATACTGAGTTTCGGAGAAATATCGAAATACCATGAAGCCCTACTCGAAGCAAACAGTTTGGGTTGAATCTTCATGATTTTTGGTGATTATTATTGTGATACTCAGCAACTAAGGCTATATTTTCTATCATGAGCATGACCAAGTCGTGCTTGCAATAGAAAGTGTAGCTTTAGTGGCTGGATTCTGGAGTACAGTTGCAAAATTCATGAGTAGAAAATTACCGCAGAAGGCTGCGAAACACGAGAAGATAAAAGAGTTACAGTTAAAACTAGAAGTCCTGTTATGAAATGTGCACAAATAGCACGCCGATTTGTGCTTTAATCTATGCGTTATGACCATAGTAAGGCTATTAAATTCTGTACATATGGCCTGTGCACAAGCAATGTTTCAGCCAATGAACCTCTCTGGGTAACCCGGAGGTCCATTGGCAGAAACATTGCCTGTGTTTGCGATGAGTAACCAGGAGAACCTGCCGTGCTTTGGATGCCATTCGATATGGCAATTCTGTGCAATTCACACGTGCAATTAAGCCTAGATAACCGAACATTTCGTGACAGGACTTCTAGTTTTAACTGTAGCTGATGCAAAACTCAATTCCACAGGCAACATGGTTTATTCTTATTATACACCCAAACATACAGATATGAGTTAAATCGAATTCTGGTAGGTGCACAAAAACAAATCCCTGCACCTGGATTCGAAACCAGGTGCACATTTTATCATTTTCAAAAGTCTCTGTTGCAGCACAGCCGCTGTGTAGGGATGTCATGATTTTTGAATTTAGGAATCGATTAATCATCGCAAATAATCAATAATAATCGATTAATCGTACCTAGATGACCCCCTCTTTCTCTTTGATGTCGTTAAAAATGAAGTTCAAGTCAGTTGACCTACCTCAAGTAAACAACGTAGATGACCCTCTTTTAGGTACTTTCAAAGCTTTGATGTTCTGAACTTTTGAACTGTCAGTGTCATAATCAAGACTGGTCGTCAGTTGCGAACTTCGCAAGTTCGCAAATGCCGAAGGTCTTGATTATTACACTGACGGTTCAAAAGTTCACAACATCAAAGCTTTGAATGTACTTAAAAGACAAATGCTTCTAACGGCTTTTTGAGGTTTAACGTCAGCATTCATGACCTTTTACCTTTAGAAACAATAGTTTTTTTCATCCAATTTATTTTTAATTATTAAACGTCTAAAACGGGGATACAATTTACCGATTCTTCAACAACAAAAAATGGTAATCGATTTTGGTGTATCGATTTCGATTGTCGATCGATTTAATTGTGACAGCCCTACCGCTGTGGACTGGTCGTGATGACCACACATGCATTTACGAGGTAATAAAAACCATCTGCAGCAAAATTTTAATTAAGAAAGCACCGGGTTATACCCAGTGTTTCATTAATTAAATTTTTTAATATTATTTCTATAATTAGTGTTTGGAACCCAATATTACTCTGTCCATGGAAAGTGACCAGTCCATGACGGCCGTACTGTACTAATACATGTATTTATTTATTGGTATTTAATGTCACATATTTATGTGCTATGGCTAATTGTGATCACTACTAATACATGTACTTATCACATCGCAAGCAAACGATCACATCACATCCAGTGTTACAATCACGTGAGAAGACAGGAAAGAAACAATGAGCAAACAGATTTTAGAAAGCTATGAAATTTACAGTGTTCTTTGACTGTTAGCAACTGTACATCTAACTCTCTAATACAGAGTATAGGTGTTTTAAGATTTGAATTAATTTAATATTGTTCGCTCAATTTAATTTGAGCCCAAAACTGAGATTAACAGGGCTCCAATTTACAAGACAGGCACTTTTCAGAACCCATACAAACCCTGAACAAAGATGTGGGCTGATAATCATATACATCTTCATTCCAAGACACAGAGTACCTAATTCGTGTTGATGCACACAAATAAATCGTAATAAAACAATTTCATATCCACATTTTTCGTCACTTTTCAATCGGGTCATAATAGTGGCTTCTGGCAGCAAACCAGCTATTAATTATAAATGTTAAGAGGCTAGATGTGTTTCGATTAAATTTCATGAGTGACCATGGTTTTCAGGTTTTCTGAGTAGGTATTTTCCATACACCTTATTGCCAAAGAGGCTAGGGTTATTACCCACCTCAAATCTACAGGCTAGAACTATAGTTTTTGGGGTGATAAAATAGTTTTATTAGGCTAAAATAAAATAATGTTTTGATTCTCAGGCCCTCCCTCATTGGATTTGAACCTCCTCATTAGACATTTTTATTATGCCATGTTCTTTTAAGAATTTGTGAAAATTTAGAATGGTCATTTTTTCACATTTCTCGACATATAATTATTTAGCTGTGTTTGCAGTAAATTGTTTTTTCTTGTTGCAGTTTATGGGAGAGTGCCCAGAGGCACTCTCCCATAAACTGTAACAAAGAAAATTCTGATATACTGGATCATAATTTAATTATTTATTTATCTGCTTGTATTTAAGGTCATATATTTCTGCCCAATGGCTAATCATGGCCGCAACACCAATATAACTCAAGTTTAACCAATCATTTAGAGCCATGTTTCCCATTTTAAAGGACTTCTACCCCGAGCATTGGTTACTGGGGCCTATTCTAATGGATCATGATACTTAACAGATACCATTAAAAAGAACAATAAGATACAAATCCTTTTAACTGTAGTTCCGGCAGTTAGTTATAAAAGGTATACTATAATTACACGAAAATACAATCTTTTCACTTTTTTAAGTGGAAAGACTGCAAAAAGATTTACTAAGTATACTCAAACTTTTACACGAAAAAAAAAATTAAAAAAAAAAAATTAAAATAAAATCCTCCCTCCCTCCCTCACTGATTTGAAAAAATTCAAATGCCTGAGAATCAATTCATTTTTTTTTATATGGCCTTACCTTCCATGAAGCAGGTGGCTCAATCTTGCACATGCCGTACGGCTCTGCCTCGGACTGGATACTGGCAATGTAAGAAACTGGATCCCCAAACTCTTCTTCAGTTGGATAAAAAATTGGAATATCAACCAACTTTGCAGGTTCATTAGACACAGGAAATGGTTCAAATTTAATAGATCGATCAGCTGATGACTTGGTTTTATCTGTAAATTAAATATACTACAGTTAAAACTAGAAGTCCTGTCACGAACCGTGCACTTAACTAGGCTTAATTGCGCGTAGGAATTGCGCGCGATTGCCATATCGAATGGCATCCAAAGCACGGCATGTTCTCCTGGTTACTCATAGCAAACATTGGCTGAAACATTGCTTGTGCACAGGCCATGTGTACAGAATTTAATAGTCTTACTATGGTCATAACGCATAGATTAATGCGCAGATCGACGTGCTATTTGTGCACATTTCATGACAGGACTTCTAGTTTTAACTGTACCACTGATAACATTTGTGAATATTAGACACACGTCATGTTTAATTACTGCAAAATTCATGAATCAGGAATAAATGGTACTTATACTTGAATGAGTTGTTAATTCATGGAGTTTCCAGAACCTTCCGGCAGAGCTTAAAATTCATTATTTATTCATTTATTTATTGGTGTTCAAGGTCACACATTTCTGCACAATGGCTAATCATGACCGCAAGATGGATATAAAGTCAAGTCCAGCCAATCGTTTATACCCATTTTGACCATTTTAGAGGACTTCCACCCCAGGCATTGGTGACCAGATTCTATTTTACAAGAAAAACAGTGCATGTCTACCACAGTAAACAAGCACTGCTGTACTGCCCAGAAGTTCCTATGGAGAACTTAAAATTCATACAAGAATCAGAATCGAAACAATGGGAATCAACTTTGATTCTCACAAAATGTTCATTTGATTCCTGTCATAGATTCAACAAGACTACTGCCTAGCATTGCATAATACGCCTGATAGGCTTTTTTGAATTGTACGTAACTATGGTTTTCATCCAACCAATAACATCATACCAAACCCTGATTCGAATTTAACCTGTATTTATACTCAAAACCACACATGCACAGGTTGTTACAGTTAAAACTAGAAGTCCTGTCATGAAATGCGCACAAATAGCACGTTGATATGCGTGTTAATGTACGCGTTATGGCCCAAGTAAAGCTATCAAATTCTGTACATATGGCCTGTGCACAAGCAATGTTTCAGCCAATGGACCTCCGGGTAACCCAGAGGTCCATTGGCAGAAACATTGCTTGTGTTTGCTATGAGTAACCAGGAGAACCTGCCGTGCTGTGGATGCCATTCGATATGGCAATTGCGCGCAATTCCAACACGCAATTAAGCCTAGATAAGCGCACTATTTGTGACAGGACTTCTAGTTTTAACTGTATGGTGGTTAACTTCTGTGCCAAGTTAGAAAAAGATCAAATGGCTGAGAAACACTCTGGACAAAAATGTTTCCACAGACTGTATAATTACCAAGTCAGACTGTACCATAACTCTGGTTAAGAAAATCTAAGCAAACTAAAAACCACACTTGCACAGGTTCTCATGGTGGTTAACTTATGTGCCAAGTTTGAAAAAGATTGGACAGTATATGGCTGAGAAACACTCCAGACATATATCAATCTGGATCGACAGATGGATGACGGATGTACAACCCATTTACATAATATGACCGTTTTTTTTCAAATGGGCGTATAAAAAGTGTCCTTAAAGATCTGAGAGTTCTACTTATTGTTGCTCCCTCATAATAAGGGAACACGTAGACTTAGTAATGGTTTCTAGCGGAGTCTTGGCTTCCACAGCCAAAGTACTATAACTTCCATCAGCAAGACTGGCAAAAGCCTTTATGTTGGTACATATATTCTACATGTACATTTTAGACACAACACTCACAAAAATGGGAAGGCCAAGCACTGGTAAATATTAAAAAATGAGATTTGTTTAGTGATGAACTGATAATCGGAATACGCAATCGGAACCAGCCGATTACGACAACCAGAAGTTATAAAATTATAAATTCTAAGTAATCTGTATATTTTTTATACAGTTAAAACTAAAAGTCCTGTCCTGAAATACGCACAAATAGCACATCGATATGTGCATTAATCTACGCGTTATGAACATAGTAAGGCTATCAAATTCTGTAAATATGGCCTGTGCGCAAGCAATGTTTCAGCCAATGGACCTCCGGGTAACCCGGAGGTCCATTGGCAGAAACATTGCCTGTGTTTTAGGAGAACCTGCCGAGCTTTAGATGCCATTCGATATGGCAATTGCACGCAATTCATACGTGCAATTAAGCCTAGATAAGCACACAGTTCGTGACAGGACTTCTAGTTTTAACTATACTTACCAATCGCCCAGACTAGCTGGTGCTAACTCAAAAATTAATCCAGGGCCAATCACAAATTTTGCTCCCAATCCTCAAAATTAGCATGCAGAACCGTTAATTCAATGTCCTATCTGGTCCTCCATACTTTTCAGATCTGTGCATGCACAGTATGGAGGAAGACACCAAAATTGGCACTAACCATCATTCTTTCTATAATTGCCTGTTAAATGTTGTAAACAGCGGGGATGTATGAGTGCCTACTCATGGGAGGGCCATACCCGTCTGGGCCATTGGTAAGTATAAAAAATATACAAATTACGTTTTTACTCTATATATTGGGACACTCTATAATTTGGGGCACACATTTTTTCCAGAAAAATATTTTTTTTGTATGCTCTAATGTTTGGGACACTCGGGAGTCTTGTTTCCTGTTGGCCCAGTTACCTGAAAACAGTGCAAAATGCTCAATATTAAAGCTAAGTTTGTGTCTAATTTTCCTTTTTAAACAATAAAAAATTGATAATATATACTGATTTGTGTTGTTTTTATTTTAATCTGTTCCTGAGTTTTAATATTTACAGTCCGGACTGACATGAGGAAGACTATTTAATATTACATTGTGACAGTCTTCAACCCTTTACCGAACGCTAGTGGCAGTTGACACTCATAAAAAGAATTCTTGTGTAACTAAAAATTTTCATTTTTTGCTTCCAAAACATAGCTTATGACCCCTCATTAGAACGTGCACAATGCGCTCGTTCCAATGAGGGGCATAAGCTATGTTTTGGAAGCAAAAAATGAAAATCTAAAAACAAATTGGATGGAGATTTTCGTATATAGTGATGGAAAACGAATCACACAACTTGATTCAGCATCAAAACAAGACCAGGTTGTGTTTTTTCCCCATTTTCTAAGATGTGGGACATCTGTGAAAATATTTATTTTTAGCTGTCCCAATACATAGAGTAAATACGGTAGATGCTTTACAAAAACAATACTATGTAACTAGGGCCGTAACAAGTTGTAACAAACATGCATATCGTTAGGAGACGGCATAGCCCAGTGGCTGTCTTCCTGCCATCTCCCAGTTGGAAGTGCGAGGGTATGGAAGTACATGTGGTAAACAAGTTTCAATTGCCTCTCAAGAGATGCAAGACATAACAAAGACCGATATACTTTATGAAATGTTTGGGGGAGATTCTGGCAAGAAAAGCATTACAGATCTGGTCATGCCTTAGAATTTATAATATTTTTATACCACAACCAATGGTCCTGACTAGCTGAATCGTAAAAAGGCTGGAGGGTCTAGGACATAAAGGAAAATCCAATCACTCAATCACTTCAATAATGAATATCTCCTACAGGAGAATAGGAGAAAAAAGGAATTATACATGTCTTTCACCTTTACGAGAAAGACATAACACGAACAATGTAATTGAGTATTACATAATCTATAATTCTCCATTTAATTCCAACATAACCTATTATGCTAATTCGGTTAAGGAAAGCCAATATATAAAGATAGTCCAGAGAATGAGACTCTTTATACTCATTTAAAAGTGTCTGAGGATTGTATATTAACGCCCGTTTGTCACGTGACATATACAAATGCTTCACAGTAAGCTACACTTTAAAACAGTACATAAATGAGACCTAAATTTTGCTTCACCTTGCTTTTCACTATAAAGCCAGATGATCATAAGGGAAAAACCGTCCCCCACCCTTCCCCTTGTTCTGAGGTATGAGACCGCAGAACGAAGAGGACAGTGGAACAGCATCACTGCTAGAACGGGTTGCCTAAAAATCTATAGATGTAAGTAACCATTAACAGACGACATTCCTAGCAACAGAAAGAGAACCCAAAGATCTAATGTCACCGCAGATGAACTCTAAATTTCTCAGATAAAACTTGGTAAATGTAGAGGGCTGTGTCCAGAGTGCAGCCTTCATGAGATCAGTAATGGCTATACTGTTAGAATAAGCCCAAAAAGTGGACAGCGCTCTAACTTCAGGCACTGATATCTTATTTACAGAACTTTGACCCGAAGATAGATTTTCATGGGCAATGCATATTGCCAGCTGAATCCATCTAGCAAATGAATGAACAGAAATATTTTTTCTGTTAGGAATCAATGAAAGAAAGAAATGTTTTCTTCCTTTTCTTATAAAATCTGATCGATGTTTATATATGCGCATAGCCCTGAATGGACACAGCAAAGGTCTACGGTTGTTCATAGACGGCAGAGCCTTAATGGTAATAGGCTCAGGTCATTTATATGGAGTCTGATTCTTAGCCAGAAATCCCACTTCCGTAGTTAGGGTAATGGTATTACCCACATTATGGTAATGAGAATCATCAACTGATAATGCATGAAGTTCACTAACTCTTCTAGCAGATGCAAAGGCTAAGAGAAATGCTAATTTATAGGTAAAGAATTTGAACTCTACAACATCCAACGGCTCAAACGGAGCTTCTTTAAGCTTCAACAGAACCCAAGCCAAATTTCACTTAGGAATTAATCTGAGGGTTCAAGGTCTATTAATAGAGAAATTTCTAACCAGCTTGGAAAATGAAGCATTAGATCCAATAGCCAAGTTATCATGATGAGCGTAAGTGTCTGATAACATATACCTATAGCCCTTAATAGTGACAGACTGCAGTTTGAGAATGTCAAACAAGTAGACCAGGAAATTTGCAATATTTGGTATGGACAGATCATAAACGTCTATCGACTGATCCTTACACCAACGGAAGAAACCCTTCCACTTCATTGCGTACATCAACGAAGAGGAAGACCTCCTGCAGTTGGAAATTGCGTCCACTGCTTGTCCTGTAAACTGTTTTCCGAGCCAGAAGGACTGCACAATGGAAATACGTGAAGGTTGAGACCTTCCAGGTTGTGATGCAGTGCGTGTGACTTCCCCTGATAAAGAAGGTCCTCTAGTGGAGGAAGCCTCTGGGGAACGTCCCATAACAGACACCTGAGAAGACTGATCCATGGTTTCTGTGACGACAGAGATGCTACTCGTAGAAATTTGCAGTGAGACTGTTTGATCTTTAACAGAATCTGCTGAGTCAACAGAGTTGGAGGATATGCATATCCTATCATTCCATGAGATCGACAGAGTGTCTACTGCGTATGCTCGATGGACACGGCAACATGAACGTCAGTAACCGATTGTTCAGGTGCTTCGCAAACAGATCTATCACGGGCGATCCCACTGGTAGCAAATCTGCCTGAATACTCGCTTGTTGAGTGTCCACTCCTATAGCAACAGGCGACCATTCCGAGAGAGCGAGTCTGCTATTACAATCAAATGACCCGGTATATGACGGACAGAAAGCTGAACATGATGATTCATGACGTACAGAAGAATCTTCTCCATTAATTCACATAACGGAATCGAATGAGTGCCACCCTGGTTCCTGATGTACCCTACTACTTTCGAGTTGTCCGACAAAATCTGAACATGAGCGTCTGCTATTATGTGAATGCAATGTTGTAGGGCTAGCCATATCGACATCATCTCCTAGATGTTTATGCGTTTCTCCAGAAACAGAGGGTCCCAAAGACCCTGACACTTCAAGTCTTCGGGACTTAGGGTCGCGCCCCAACCCATCTGTCTCGCATCCGTCATAATCAAGAAAGCCGGATCCGGCAGTTGCAGCAGAACTCCCTGAGTTAACAACTGAATATCTGCCCAAATCTGAACCCTTTGTTTTATCAGGTCCATTAAAACAATAAATATATGATAAAGATACATAATAATCAACATTCAAAATACAAATCGAAAAATTAATTTATAAAAAAAAAAAAAATTCCGAAAATTTTTTGACAAAAGCCCAAGTTCCCAAAGAGAACATGGCGAGCCCAAAAGTATCCCGATAGAGCTTAAGTGTGGACAAAACTCCAAAATTAATTGCTACACTACCGGAATATTATAACATGTTATCTTATAACAATCCTACAGTAATAATAAGTTAAAACTACATATATTTATAGGACGTTGCCAATGTAAACAAGTTCAGAGGGAAAAACGGAAACAAGACCCCAGGCACTAAATAAAAAAGGCCCGAAGTCAGTAACAGATTTTAAAGCTACCCGATGTAAAGCAAGATCTTCAGATGAAGAAAAAACGATACATCGGACAGAAGATGCATGACCCAAATGCCCAAACACCCCTAGGGTGAGGACGTAACCCTGGGGATATACAGTGTAAACATTCTGTAATACACATCAAACTCCCTAGAAATTTTATATAAAAATTTCAATAAAAATAAGCCAAAAAGCTTTGGCGTTTAACGGGAGGGCTTCGATGAAAGATAGGGAAGGAACACTTAACAAACAGTGGAAAAATCATCAGCAAGAATGTCCTGAAATTGGGAGACATGAAATAATTTTGATAAAAATTACAGCCCTGAAGGTTCCTGACCACCGTTGTTCACTTCCATCAAGATCATCCAATTACGTCCTTGGAGCCACCAATTTCAACACTGATTTGTGTCTGGCATCCTCAAAAATGAGATTTAAAAGCACAGATGTCAGTTCATTGTTGACGACTTCAGGGCCAAACAAAGAATGATGGTTTGCGCCAATTTCGGGGTCTTCCTGGATACCGCGCATGCGCAGATCTGAAAAGTATGGAGGACCAGAAAGGACATTGAATTTTTGGTTTTGCATGCAAATTTGGGGGTTTGGGGGGCAAAATTTGTGGTTGGCCCTGGATTAATTTTTGAGTTAGCACCAGCTAGTCTGGGCCATTGGTTGTTGTATAAAAATATGGCAGTTTCCGATTATTCTATATTTAACACTGACAATTAAAAATCTTTTGGATATCTGGCCATTTCAATGAAGTTTGAAAATTAAAAACGTATGTATTGCATAACAGAATATATGAATCTGTAGTGCCGAGGTATTATGGGAATTACCACCTGCAATCAGTAAGAGATCGACACCATTTCCCAGCTGAACGAAGTCAATGGCCTTCGATCATGAAGCAGCACAATGTTCGATTGAGTACATAATGTTAGTGAATAAATATAATGTGTTCATCCAGCAGTCGGCACTATTTCATGATGCTGACATCACAACACAATAGGAGAATAAAACTGGAGAAAAAACTCAAAATATTAAATTTTTTTTTTTTTTTTTAAAAAACCGAAACCGAAACCGTCGACATCCCGTAATCTAAGGTTTTTCGTTTTTTATTAAATACTCTCTTGCTACAGAAATTCACAGAATGTAGCCATCCCAGAGTAGTGAGAGTACCCAGACACTGCCAATGGTAGTGTCTGGGTACTCTCACTACTCTGGGAAGGCTACATTCTGTGAATTTCCGGCATTTTAGTTTAGTTGTGTTTGCAGCTTTCCTCAAGTTGCGTGTAGGTGTCAGACCTCGAAAAATGGCCAAGCACAATACAAGTTGTGTATATTTAGGTAATTATTATATTGGCCTTCCTGATTCTTCATGTATTATAGCTTATTTCGGGCATTCATTGAGTTTCACTCAATTTCACTACCATTCAGTTATGACTCTGGACAGAAGAATGAGTTTTATTGAATTTTACTTGGCCTCATGAACAAACCGAAAACCGAACCGAACCGAGGTTTTGCTCCACCTGAAAAACCAAAACCGAACAAGAAATTTAAAAACCTGCAGCTCTAATAGGATGTTGTCATCTAGACATTACACAGAGAAAAAGTTACTATGAAATCTCTTCATAAATAAAACCTGTATACAGTGCTAAAGGATTTTGGGTTTCAAACCCGCACAGTCGTCGTGGTTGACCAACCGAGACCAAAATGGGATGTTTTCATCTAGATATGACATCAAACCAGCACAAGGGGTGTGTTTCCTAATTTTGTTAGTTGTGACTCTTTCTTTTTTTTTATTTTAATCTATCAAATGTTTTCAGACATCTGTGATACATAGACAAAACTACATGTATGTTTCAATGAGTCGTTTTGTATTCAATGAGTCAGATGTGCGTAGGAAGAAAACGTCGAGACCGAAGGTCGAGACGTTTTCTTTCTACGCACATCTGACGAATTGAATACAAAATGACTCATTGAAACATACATGTGGTTTTGTATTTATTACATGACCCAAGCACCTACTGACCTAATTTTCTTTTCCATCAACGGTGGTAAACACCATGCACTTTATGCAGTCGCATTGCATAAAAAAGTCCCGGTTGGAACAGGTTGGTGTGCAATACGGAATTCCGTATTGCACAGCCGTATTGCACGCCGTATTGCATAAGAGAGACTGCATGGGCATGTAATAAAAACCTCGTATTACAGTATGTGGAGAGTGGATTGTAACTAAATCACCCATGGAGTGGAGTTATCACCCAAGCTATAACTTTCAAATTTTGTTTATATCGACAAAAAACACAAGCAATGTTTCAGCCAATGGACCTCCGGGTTTAACCCGGAGGTCCATTGGCTGAAACTTTGCTGGTGCTGGTTATGCTTTGCAACAAATTTGCAATTATTGCTAGGGTGGAATCTCCATTCTGCGGGTGATTTAGTGATAATACACTCTCCACGTACTGTATATGAGCTAAAACATTTGCTTGAAATAAATATTTACCAGTGGTATTGGATTTTCTAGTCCTCGTTTTCTTCTTCACTTTCTGAACTTGATTCTGCATCTCAGTTTGTGAGGTGATTTCACCATCACTTCCAACCATTTTCCCACGTTTCGTCTCAATAATTTTGGCAAGCTTGGCACTATCTTTGGATGCAGATTTTCCCTTTAGTTTTTTCATTGAATACTTCTTCAAGGCAGATAATTTTGCAGCAAATGAGGGCTGTCGCCTCCTTTTTTTAAACTCCAGTGAATCTTCACTTTCAAGGGGAACTAAAGATGGCACGTCAATGATGTAATCACCATCTTCTCCACATTTATATTTTTTTCGAAAAGTTTCCTTTTTCTGTTGTAGACGTTTACTTTTGCGAAGTTTCAGCTTTTTGGGATGTAAATGTTTGCGGTTTTCATTATACTTTCTACCTTCTGGTATTCCATGTAAGTGCTTTTCCCTTGCCTGTAATCTCTTTAGTTTCTTAAAACTGGCCCCAACTTTTCTTCCTATGTCTTTTCCTATTGACTTTTTTCTTCCTAAAGCTTTTGATTTATTACCGGATACAACCATTTCATTGCCAATAAATACAGTCCTTTCCTTCTTTTTAACTTTCATTTTCTTGGATTTCTTTGCATCCTTTTCATACAAGTACTCAAAGTCAAGGTCATCTGATGTCGAGGCTGTAACCTTTTGTCTAACATTTCCTCTATATGACTGTAACTACAAAAACAAGTATATAGAGTTGAAATTAAAAGGCCTGTCTCTGTGCTCTATTCTCAAGTACAGTTAAAACTAGAAGTCCTGTCATGAACCGTGTGCTTATCTGGGCGTAACTGCATGTAGGAATTGCGTGCAATTGCCATATCAAATGGTATCCAAAGCACAGCAGCTTCTCCTGGAAACTCATAGCAAACACAGGCAATGTTTCAGCCAATGGACCTCCGGGATACCCGGAGGTCCATTGGCTGAAACAATGCTTGTGCACAGGCTATATGTACAGAATTTGATAGCCTTACTATGGTCGTAACGTGTAGACTAACGCGCAGATCGACTTGCCATTTGTGTGCATTTCATGACAGGAATTCTAGTTTTAACTGTAATAGGGCACTGAGTAAGTGCACTTTTGTCCCTATCAAACAGCACCATTACAGTACGGACACCGTGGATGGGCCACTTTCATCGGGTGGGCAATATTTCCATGGACACAATAATATTAGATTCCAAACAAAATTATAGGAATAATGATCAAAAATGAATTACAACCCATGATTCATTAACTCTTTACCCAATGCAGATGATATCAAAATTTATCATTTTAAGGCCTAAAAAGATAAAAAATCTGTTTCTCAGGCCCTCCCGCATGGTCCTTTTGGCTGCCGCATGCTCTTTTTTTATAACCAATTTAAACTTAAAAAAAATAAAAATTAAATGGTTTATGTCTGATATTTTACCCAAGTTAAGAAACTGATGAATTTGTCCCTTGAGTGCAAGAAGGCTTTGCAATGCTTTAGCATTGCAAAGTCTTATTGCACTCAAGGGATGAATTACACCGCCACCCATGCTATTCTGTAGATTATGAGGCCTAAAACTTGAACCAAGAACATGAACTTTTGATGGCAAAAAAGTAATTGCTGAAATAAAAAATAAAATAAAAAACCGCTCGCCCGCATGCAATTTCACAAATAATGGCCTGAGAAACAGATCTACTTTGTGTGGCCTAAATATCATCTTTTTTTTAATTTTTCAAAAAATGTCAACAACCCAATGTCATGTGACACCTCAATGGAACGAGCTCAGTGTGCTCATTCCAAAGAGGGGTCACATAATATGGTTTTGTTGACATTTTTGAAAAATATTTTTCAGCTGCTGAATTCGCATATTATGCGGGCAGAAGTGGTCGATTCATTGAGTAACGGATTCATTAAAATTTTGCTGATGATGAGTTTCATTACCTGATAAACACATGTGTGGATATCACTGCCCCCCGTGTGGATTATGTCCAGTCCACAGTGACTGTACTGTAGCGTAACTCAATTCCTGTAGAAAAGCAGTGTGCTCAACTCTGGTAAATAGAAATCATTCCTAGCCTCTTCTGGGATACATGTACATGCAATAACATAAATATATATTAAAATTTGACTGCATATACAAAACAAGAAAATAAAAATTTCTTACCAAATTTTATTTTTTATTATACTTACCAAAGTAACACAGTGCCTTTTCCTCTTTCTTTCTCTCGGGTGAAAGAGAGGGCAGATTTTAGAGAATCGTAAGAAAAAGCCTTAGGGGATTTTAAAATTATCAAAAAAGGACATAGAAGCTAAACCAATTGCAAATTCATCAGGTGCCAATGTGTGTCTGGTACACAAAACCTTGTGCCCTGCATCCTGATCAAAGCAGTCACCAACAGTGAAAACTAGAAGTCCTGCCATGAATTGCACACAAATAGCATGTCGATCTGCATGTTAATCTATGTTAATCTACGCATTATTACCATGGTAAGGCTATCAAATTTTGTACATGTGACCTGTGCACAAGCAATGTTTCAGCCAATGGACCTCTGGGTTACCCGGAGGTCCATTGGCAGAAACATTGCCTGTGTATGCTATGAGTAACCAGGAGAACCTGTTGTGCTTTGGATGCCATTTGATATGGCAATTGCACGCAATTCCAACATGCAATTAAGCCTAGATAAGTGCACAGTTCATGACAGGACTTCTAGTTTTAACTGTATTGTTCAATTCCCACCAGTCATGTGCAAAGTCAATTTCCAATTTTCAGAATGACAATTATGCATGTATACACATGATCCTTCAATGGAATAAGCTCATTCTGAAGAAGGGTCACATGGATGGTTCTGCTGAAATTTTTTGAAAATATTTTTTACAAAAAATAATTAAAATACTAAATTGTGATATTGCGTGCCTTGAATAAAAGGTTACCTAGCAGATTAATTTCAGATTTCATTTTCACACTCATAAAAATACTTGCTGCTTCAGTTGAAACTGTGTGCGGCTGCCTTGAACTTTTGCAATCCTTGGATACACTTATTGAACACATACACATTCAACATTCTGTAAAGAATACACCTTAACAGTATCGCTGTGTATTGTTCCAGCTTGAAAGCTTCCAGTAATTCACATACAAAAGTATAAAAGCAATGTGGGCCCATAATTTAATCATTATACTTTTGAGAAGTGTTTTTTCTCCCTTTCGTGTTAAGAAATAGGCTAACAAAGTCCTTCACAAACGTGTTTTTTTCGAAAACTTGTTATGTTCTGTAAATAGTAATATACAGTACGTGGATAGTGTATTATCACCAAATCACCCGCAGAGTGGAGATTCCACACAAGCAATAATTTCAATTTTGTTGCAAAGTATAACAAGCACAAGCAAAGTTTCAGCCAATGGACCTCCGGGTTAAACCCGGAGGTCCATTGGCTGAAACATTGCTTGTGTTTTTTGCCGATATGCACAAAATTTGAAAGTTATAGTTTGGGTGATAACTCCAATCTGCGGGTGATTTAGTTACAATCCACTCTCCATGTACTGTAATCAAAGCGTAACCAAGCATGCAGTTGTATTGTGCAGTTGCAAGATACAGACTTTGTACCAGGGACCCCTGAGACATGTTGTATTTGGGGAATTACTGACCAAATATGTCCTTGTTGTAAGATACAGTGCAGTCGCCATGGATTGGTCGAAATCAACACATGGGCAGTGATGTCCACGCATGCGTTTAATAGGTAATAGAATATCATCATCAGTAAAAATTTAATTATTGAAGCACCGGGTTATACCCGGGTTGTACCCGGAGCTTCATTAATTCAATTTTTGATGATTATTCCTTTAATAAGTGCTCAGAGTCTAATATTATTGCGACCATGGAAATTCTGCCCACCCGTGGAAAGTGACCAGTCCACGGTGGCTGTACTGTACAGTTAAAACTAGAAGCCCTGTCATGAAATGTGCACAAATAGCACGTCGATCTGCGTGTTAATATACGCGTTATGACCATAGTAAGGTTATTAAATTCTGTACATATGGCCTGTGCACAAGTGATGTTTCAGCCAATGGACCTCCGGGTAACCCGGAGGTCCATTGGCAGAAACATTGCCTGCGTTTGCTATGAGTAACCAGGAGAACCTGCCGTGCTTGGGATGCAATTCGATATGGCAATTGCGCGCAATTCCTACGCGCAATTAAGCCTAGATATGCACACTGTTTGTGCCACTTTGAAGACTGAAACCATGACAAAAACTTTTTACCTGTTCTGGAATTGGAAAATCCATTGTGGTTGTACTAACATAATTAAAAGTATTAAAAGCTCTTAATTGGGTTTCAATTGCTAACTCAGTAAAGATTGAAATGTTTTTATAAGACCCCTGTGAAAAGATTAGGATTATTGCTGAATAAACAATTTCATAATACCTGAAATGTGACAGATAGGAATAAAAATAAATTTGTGTTGAAAATCTTTTTGTAACAAATTGAAATGGACTGTTATAAAAATTATAAAAATAAATTAGTGTTGAAAATCTTCATTGAAGATTTTCAACACTAATTTATTTTTATAATTTTTATAACAGTCCATTTCAATTTGTTACAAAAACTTCATAAAAAAAAACAACAACAAAGTAATTACAAAAATCTATTCTTCTCCATTTCCGAATTTTGTGGTTGGTTATTCACTGACTTGAGAAAAGCTGAAACCTGTTATGAGAGACCACCTGTCTTGAGAGACCACTTTTGTGTGGCCCAAAGGGCGGTCTCTCAAGACAGGTTCTACTGTATACAATAATTGTTATTCAAATTTTATTTTTTCATTTTTCTATCCTAAAACATACATAATGGCCTATTTATTAATGGAACATGCTTGATGAGCTTGTTCTAATAAGGACTATTAAGCAATGATTAGAAGTTAAAAAAAATGAAAAAAATCTAATGTTTCCGAAAAAGGTCATGGCAGTAAAAATTTGTTTATGCATGTATGCACTCAAAATCCTTCAAAATGCACTTTGGAGCAAAGAAAAAATATCACCTAACTGGCAACGGGTGAAGAGAGGGGTGGAGGGGGTGGGGGGTGGGGGGTGGAGTGGGGGTGGAGGGTGTGGGGGGGGGGGGGGGTGTTTGTGTTACAGAATCCATTTTTTTCTGCATGTAGTCACTGTAAATCCTTCAAAATGTTTGGAGCAAAGAAAAAAAATGCCTAATTGGCAAAAGGGGGAGGGGGAGGTGGTTGTAGTATTTAAATTTTTACCACACCAAACAGCAAAGAAAAAATATTGCCTAACTGGCACCGGGTGAAAAGAGGGGGAGGGGGTGTTTGTGTTACAGAATACATTTTTTTCTGCATGTAGTTACTGTAAATCCTTCAAAATGCATTTTGGAGCAAAGAAATTTTTTTTGCCTAAGTGGCACCTGAGTTGGGGGGGAGTCATTTTGGAGCAAAGAAAAAAGATTTGCAGATAATTTTTATAACAAAGGGCAAAAATTCCCATACTTTTCAAGAGATATCGGTGGTCATCAAACTTGATGTAGACATTGTTGCCATAGAGACATGTACCAAAAAGAATTGAAATCCATCAACTATTGTTCAAGTTATGACATAAACAAAGTTTGGATGAATGGACAGACAGGCTGAGCTCTATGCTATATCCCTCCCTTGTGTTGCAGAATCCATTTTTTCTGCATGTAGTCACTGTAAATCCTTCAAAATGTAGTTTGAAGCAAAGAAAAACAAGAGGCCCCACGTGGCCTTAATCGCTCACCTGACAAAGTGACTCTAAGAAGTATTTTAGGTCACCTTCACCATGTCATGCCTCATCAACATTAACTGGTTGAGTGATAGATTTTGTTTGAAGTTCAACATTTGTTACCTAAAATTAGTTTTATTTAAAATCATTGGTGTGTGGCCAATCTCCAATGATTTTTAATAAAGCAAATTTATCTCTGCAGACAAACTGGTTTAGCATGAAGCACAAACAAGGAATGTGAAGAGATAGCCTTGGACATCTCTCCCCAACTGCGGATATCTTCCATGTGCTACATGTATATATTTGCATGCAAGAAAACAAAAATTTTCACAAATTTTATTTTTTTTTATCATCATTGGAACAAGCTCAAACAGCTTATTCCAATAGGGGTATGGGAAGATCAGGTATATTTTTGAGACAGAAATGTGAATATATAAATAATGGTGTTTTTTTGTGAATGATGCTGGAGAATTTTGCGTAAAGATATGGTAAATGGTTTGTTCTAGATACAGAATGATGCAAAAGTATTTAAATTTGATTAGGCAAGTTGTTCCTATAATGCATTTAAAAATTGAAGTAACTGTTTTTTTGCTGACGAACTTTTAGATGTGTGTGTCTGTGTTTGTGTGTGTGTGTGTGTGTGTGTGTGTGTTGTGTGTGTGTGTGTGTGTGTGGGGGGGGGGGGGGGGGGGGGGGGTAAGAGTGTTCTTGCAAACAAAATTCCTGAATAAATGGAAAATTTTATTTTTTGTATGAAAGACATAGTGCGTGAATGTTGATTGGAACAAGCTTAGAGAGCTCATTTTAATGTGAAGTCATAAAGCTGTGTTTTACGTACGAAATTCTGGAATAACTAAAAAAATTGCTTTTTTGACTCAAAAAGCATGGTGTGCGACCTCTCATTGGAATGAGCTCAAAAAGCTGATTCCAATGGGGTATTTACAAGCGATAAGTACATGTATGTTTAAGAGACAAAAATTAAAATTTGAATAGCGATTTTTGCGAAGAATGCTGACAAGTTTTGGCAGTTATGCTGGTAAAAAGGTAAGATATGCAAAGTGGTTGTTTTTTAGAGGCGACATTTAATTAAGGGGAATTAACCCTTGATTACTGAGGTAACTTCTAAAAGTACTGAAATTTCATGAAGCAATGTGAATAACAGACAACAGTTGCCTAAAAATTTCATGAATAACTAAAATTTTTATTCCTTTGTCTCGAAAACATGGCATATGACCTTTGTTGGAATGAGCTGAATGCGTGTGTTCCAATGAGGGGTCATAAAATTTGAACGAAGATTTGTGTGAATAATGCATTAGTACTGCTAGATTTGGGTAAACGGTTCACCCTGGATACCACCCCTTCTATAGTAGATCTTTTCTGCAAATTTTGTCTAAGATTCTATCAACTTTACAAATAAATACGTTCATGAATCACAATCAGATCCACCCTACAATGTTGCATACCAAATATCAAAAGATTCTGCCTGCTGGATCTGGAGAAGAAGATTTTTTAAGAAATATGCCTGAAACGCACTAAGTTAAAATTTGGGCTCCTATACGGAGCCCAAATATAAACCCAGGGGGCCGATTTGAACAAACTTGAATCAGATCCACCCCACAATGTTGCTTACCAAATATGAAAAGATTCTGAAGCTGGATCTGGAGAAGAAGATTTTTTAAGAAATTTGCCTGAAATGCACTAAGTTCGAATTCGAGCTTCTATAGTGAGCCCAAATATGAAACTAGGAAGCCGATTTGAACAAACTTGAATCAGATCCACCCCACAATGTTGCATACCAAATATCAAAAGATTCTGCCTGCTGGATCTGGAGAAGAAGATTTTTTAATAAATTTGCCCGAAATGCACTAAGTGCGAATTCGGGCTTCTATATTAAGCCCAAATATGAATCCAGGGGGCCGATTTGAACAAACTTGAATCAGATCCACTCCGCAATGTTGCATACCAAATATCAAAAGATTCTGCCTGCTGGATCTGGAGAAGAAGATTTTTGAAGAAATTTGCCTGAAATGCACTAAGTGCGAATTCAGGCTTCTATATTAAGCCCAAATATGAATCCAGGGGGCCGATTTGAACAAACTTGAATCAGATCCACCCCGCAATGTTGCATACCAAATATCAAAAGATTCTGCCTGCTGGATCTGGAGAAGAAGATTTTTGAATAAATTTGACCGAAATGCACTAAGTTTGAATTCGAGCTTCTATAGTGAGCCCAAATATGAATCCAGGGGGCCGATTTGAACAAACTTGAATCAGATCCACCCCGCAATGTTGCATACCAAATATCAAAAGATTCTGCCTGCTGGATCTGGAGAAGATGATTTTTTAAGAAATTTGCCTGAAATGCACTAAGTTCGAATTCGAGCTTCTATAGTGAGCCCAAATATGAATCTAGGAAGCCGATTTGAACAAACTTGAATCAGATCCAACCCACGATGTTGCATACCAAATATCAAAAGATTCTGCCTGCTGGATCTGGAGAAGAAGATTTTTTAATAAATTTGCTTGAAATGCACTAAGTTCAAATTTGGGCTCCTATACTGAGCCCAAATATAAACCCAGGGGGCCGATTTGAACAAACTTGAATCAGATCCACCCCACAATGTTGCTTACCAAATATGAAAAGATTCTGCCTGCTGGATCTGGAGAAGAAGATTTTTTAAGAAATTTGCATGAAATGCACTAAGTTCAAATTCGAGCTTCTATAGTGAGCCCAAATATGAATCTAGGAAGCCGATTTGAACAAACTTGAATCAGATCCACCCCACAATGTTGCATACCAAATATCAAAAGATTCTGCCTTCTGGATCTGGAGAAGAAGATTTTTTAAGAAATTTGCCTAAATGCACTAAGTTCGAAATCGGGCTCCTATACTGAGCCCAAATATGAACCCAGGGGGCCAATTTGAACAAACTTGAATCAGATCCACCCTACAATGTTGCATACCAAATATCAAAAGATTCTGCCTGCTGGATCTGGAGAAGAAGATTTCTTAAGAAATTTGCCTGAAATGCACTAAGTTCGAAATCGGGCTCCTATACTGAGCCCAAATATTAACCCAGGGGGCCGATTTGAACAATCTTGAATCAGATCCACCCCACAATGTTGCTTACCAAATATGAAAAGATTCTGCCTGCTGGATCTGGAGAAGAAGATTTTTTAAGAAATTTGCCTGAAATGCACTAAGTTCGAATTCGGGCTTCTATAGTAAGCCCAAATATGTATCCAGGGGGCCAATTTGAACAAACTTGAATCAGATCTACCCCGCAACATTGCATACCAAATATCAAAAGATTCTGCCTGCTGGATCTGGAGAAGAAGATTTTTGAAGAAATTTGCCTGAAATGCACTAAATTCGAATTCGAGCTCCTATAGTGAGCCCAAATATGAATCTAGGGAGCCGATTTGAACAAACTTGAATCAGATCCACCCTACAATGTTGCATACCAAATATCAAAAGATTCTGCCTGCTGGATCTGGAGAAGAAGATTTTTGAAGAAATTTGCCTGAAATGCACTAAATTCGAATTCGAGCTCCTATAGTGAGCCCAAATATGAATCTAGGGAGCCGATTTGAACAAACTTGAATCAGATCCACCCTACAATGTTGCATACCAAATATCAAAAGATTCTGCCTGCTGGATCTGGAGAAGAAGATTTTCAAAGAAATTTGCCTGAAATGCAGTAAGTTCAAATTTGGGCTCCTATACTGAGCCCAAATATAAACCCAGGGGGCCGATTTGAACAAACTTGAATCAGATCCACCCCACAATGTTGCATACCAAATATCAAAAGATTCTGCCTGCTGGATCTGGAGAAGAAGATTTTTTAAGAAATTTGCCTGAAATGCACTAAGTTCGAAATCGGGCTCCTATACTGAGCCCAAATATGAACCCAGGGGGCCGATTTGAACAAACTTGAATCAGATCCACCCTACAATGTTGCATACCAAATATCAAAAGATTCTGCCTGCTGGATCTGGAGAAGAAGATTTTTTAATGTTTTTCCCATTGCCTACAGTGTTAAAAAGTGCTGACTCAGCACTTTTTCAAAGTCCCGAAACTGTACCCTATGATAAAACCGATGGTAATTTTTTTTTACCAATCCTTTCTGTTGGTCCTAAGGAAGCTGCACACCAAATAAAAATTCTCAGTGCCGTGCAGTTTTGGAGATATGGGCGTTTTAAATTTTTTCTATTTTTAGCTCCTGCGGTTCCCACGGGGCTGCGGGAAAATTTTTTTTTGCATAAATCAAGTACTCATGACCCAATAAGCCCTCACATAAAATTTGGTTCAAATCAGCCTCTCGGTTTGGAAAATAGAAATTTTGGGCGGGGCAAAAAATTTTGCCCCTCTCATAACAACGTCAAGTATAGCCCCACAAACTTCTCTTGAACAAATCTGAGTCTACACCTCAAAAGGAAGCTGCACACCAAATATCAAGTCTCTGCTACTGCTGGTTCATGAGAAGAAGATTTACAAAGATTTTGGTGCCCCTTGGGGGTGTGGCACCACCCAGGAGGAGGGGCAACTTCATTTGAACAAATCTGAATTGGCATTAGGTAATAAACATTTAGCCAACATTTGAATAAAATTGGGCTAGTGGTTTAGGAGGAGAAGTCGATAATGTAAAGTTAACGCCGGACGGACGACGCCGGACGACGGACGCCGGACAGAAAGTGATTAGTAAAGCTCCCCTTGAGCTTCGCTCAGGTGAGCTAAAAATGCCTAATTAGCACAAGGGGGGGGGGGGGGGCAGGGGGGGTAGGGGAGGTGGTGGTTGAAGTATTTAAATTTTTTTCCACATCAAACAGCAAAGAAAAAATATTGCCTAACTGGCACCGGGTGAAGAGAGTGGGGGGGGGGGGGGGTGTTTGTGTTACAGAATATATTTTTTTCTTCATGTAGTCACTGTAAATCCTTCAAAATGCATCTTGGAGCACAGAATTTTTTTTTGCCTAATTGGCACCTGAGTTGGGGGGGGGGGGGGAAGGAGAATGCATTTTGGAGAAAAGAAAAAAGATTTGCAGATAATTTTTATAACAATGGGCAAAGATTCCCATACTTTTCCAGAGATATCGGTGGCCATCAAACTTGATGTAGACATTGTTGCTATAGAGACATGTACCAAGAAGAATTGAAATCCATCAACTATTGTTCAAGTTATGACATAAACAAAGTTTGGATGAATGGACAGAGAGGCTGAGCTCTCTGCTATTTCCCTCCCTTGCAGGAAGGATAAAAAGTAACAAAGTATATGGTAGAAGTCTCATTTCAAATTTAAAGAAACTAAGTTCAAAACCGTCTTGAAAAGGGGTAATTAATACCAATATTATTTGAAACCACTGTATACAGGTTCAGTAGAAGTTGCCCCAAATGAAAAACAATAACGTTGTAAGATTGTGTTTGAAGAATGAAAGGTACAACCTTGAAAAGCAAAACTTTAGTCCGAAACTTTAAGCTGGGAATAGTAAGAAAAATTGACTGTAAAAAAAGGGTTAAATATTTCCTAAAACCGATAAAAGAAATCAATGATGTAAATACTAGTACTCAAATGATTAGTCGACTAGTCGATGTCGACTCTGTGCAAACCAGTAGTCGACTCTCAATTGTGCTGTCGACTACAGTTAAAACTAGAGGTCCTGTCACGAAAGGTGCGCTTCTCTAGGCTTAATTGTGCATGTGAATTGCGCGCAATTGCCATATCAAATGGCATCCAAAGCATGGCAGGTTCTCCTGGTTACTCATCGCAAACACAGGCAATGTTTCTGCCAATGGACCTCCGGGTTACCCGGAGGTCCATTGGCTGAAACATTGCTTGTGCACAGGCCATATGTACAGAATTTAATAGCCTTACTATGGCCATAATGCGTAGATTAATGTGCAGATCGACGTGCTATTTGTGCGCATTTCATGACAGGACTTCTAGTTTTAACTGTAGTCGGAGGAATTCAAGCTTTTAGGTAAATAGTATCCCTTCTGTGCCACTGTCAGACAGTTTGAACAGCAATATTGGGCAATCAATGTATACATCTATTGCCATCTAATAGTAATGACAGTAGTTTGTTTTAACTGGTACTAGTAGAGTGCCGAATTATTTTGAGCTATCAGGATATGTTATTAATTTGCCTTGTTGCAATTTATGGGAGAGTGCCTATAGGCACTCTCCCATAAATCGCAACAAGGCAAATTAAATAAGACTATATAATTTCACTCTTAGCATAATTAGAAGCACAATAACAGAATAATGTTCCAGTAAGTTGCTGTATATGAATGCCCAAATGAAGCCAAATTTGGACCTTCTGCACTCTACCAGAACACCAACACTGTTATAAGGAGACAGGTTATCACCAATGACTAGTCGAACTCGACTTGACTTTTGGGTATTGACTAGTCGACTTTGGAATTCACCAGTCGTTTGAGCACTAGTAAATGCAATCATTAAGTTGTTTTGAACATGGCAGAATTAAAGTAACAAAGTATGTGGTAAAACCATAATTTCAAATACAAAGAAACTAAGTCTGAAAACATGTTTAAAAGGGGTTAAAATCATGCCAATATTAATGAAAATCACTGAAGAAAGCTTCAGTAGACAGTAGACATTGTCCCAAATGAGAAACAGTGACATTTCATTAAACTGTTTAAAGAATAAAAGTTGTAACTTTGTAAACAAAATACTTTAAACAAAAACTTTAACCTGGAAGTTCTTAGTTAAATTGACTGCAAAAAAAGGTTAAATATTTCCCCAAATAACCTGAAACACAATGAGAATGATACAATCAATAGTAATTAATAGTAACTAAAAAGAAAAAAAAACTTCAACCTTCAGCAAAAAACTTTAACCAAAACTCTAAATGTTAACAAATGTTAACAGACAAAAAGATAGATGGATGGACAGACAAAAGTCTTGACTATAGCCCTGACTTTAAACAGTTAGGCTAACAAGCACATTGTACCATACAGTTTGAAGAATGAAAGGTACAACCTTGGAAAGCAAAACATTAGTTTGAAACTTTAAGCTGGGAACAGTAAATAAAATTGACGTAAAAAAAGGGTTAAATATTTCCTAAAACCGATAAACGAAATCAATGATGTAAATGCAATCTTCAAGTTGTACAGTAGAACCTGTCTTGAGAGACTGCCCTTTGGGCCACACAAAAGTGGTCTCTCAAGACAGGTGGTCTCACATAACAGGTTTCAGGTTTTCTCAAGTCAGTGAATAACCAACCACAAATTCAGAAATGGAGAAGAATGGATTTTTGTAATTACTTTGTAGTTCTTTTTTATGAAGTTTTTGTAACAAATTGAAATGGACTGTTATAAATATTATAAAAATAAATTAGTGTTGAAAATCTTCACTGAAGATTTTCAACACTAATTTATTTTTATAATTTTTATAACAGTCCTTTTCAATTTGTTACAAAAAGATTTTCAACACAAATTTATTTTTATTCCTATCTGTCACATTTCGGGTATGTTTGAAATTGTTTATTCAGCAATAATCCTAACCTTTTCACAGAGGTCTTATAAAAACATCTCAATCTGTAATGAGTTTGCAATTGAAACCCAATTAAGAGGTTTTAATACTTTTAATCATGTTAGTATAACCACAATGTATTTTCCCAATTCCAGAACAGGTAAAAAGTTTTTGTCATTGTTTCAGTCTTCAAAGGGGCGGTCTCTCAAGACAGGTCCATTATGACATAAAAATACAAGTTGGTACCAGGTCACAGTGATCTCTCAAGACAGGTGGTCTCTCAAGACAGGTGGTCTCCCATAGCAGGTCCATTATAGAGTAAAACCAATCAGTGCCTAGTAGATGTGGTCTCTCAAGACAGGTGGTCTCTCAAGACAGTGGTCTCTCAAGACAGGTTTTACTGTATTTGGATTCACAAATTTTTTTTAGAGATTTTATACCCAGCACTGGGGGGGTACATGATATGGGTTTGTTGAACTTTTTTTTAAAAATATTTCTTTTTCAATTGCACAATTTGTAAATTATACAGGCAGTTAAGGAAGTTTCATCAGGTAAAGGGTTAAAAGGAATGCTAGGTCACTGGCCACCCTGCACTGGTATGGATGTATATATACAGTTAAAACTAAAAGTCCTGTCCTGAAATGCGTGCAAATAGCACGTTGATATGCACGTTAATCTACGCGATATGACCATAGTAAGGCTATCAAATTCTGTAAATATGGCCTGTGCACAAGCAATGTTTCAGCCAATGGACCTCCGGGTAACCCGGAGGTCCATTGGCAGAAACATTGCCCATGTTTGCTATGGGTAACCAGGAGAACCTGCCGTGCTTTGGATGCCATTCGATATTGCAATTGCGCGCAATTCCAATGCGCAATTAAGCCTAGATAAGCACACAGTTTGTGACAGGACTTCCAGTTTTAACTGTATTATTAAAAATCACAAAACAAAAGACTTCTTACCTGCAGAAAACCAGTTGACATGATAGATGGAGGAAGAGGACATATGCTGCATCTCTTAGCTTTATAGGACTCAGAGATTGGTTCAGCAGATGGTGAACAACCGACAGGCATATTTTGTGTTTTCTCACAACTCTGAGCCACAAATGTGATATCGTCTTTTCCAGTGACATGTGCAGTTTCTTCTAAATCATTATGACATATCATACCAGTATTATGGTTTTCTGTGGAAGCTACCACATGTTTCGATAAGTCTGAATTCAATTTTCTATTTTTCTCACCTTCTTCAGAGACAAATGCATCTGGGATTGCTTTTTCAACAAAATTAGCCTCCAATCCATGAGATGCGCTAAGATATTTACAAGTCTCACTTCCACTTGTTGTGAAGGAGCTCTCATTTCCTCCACTGACTTCACAAACTTCAGAGCCTGCTTCATGCGTTACTGGTGGTTCATTATTTGTGAATGAACTTGGATTTGAAGGAAATTTAAATGATCCAAGGTGATCTTCATCAGTGAATTTGTTGGTAGCCAATTTTTGATTTTTGATTGTGCATCCTGTGTCAAATGCTTTACAATATTTTTCATCACAAGAAACACTACAATCTGCCTGTGAATGTTTGAAAAAAGAAGAAATAGGAGGAGCAGGCAGAGGGAAAATATGTGATTGTGCTATAGTCGGACAACATTGAAAAAAGCTTTCACCAACAAAACTAACATTATTAGTGCTAAAGTCTACAGAATTGCATGCTGTGTAAAGGGGTTTGTTTGAGGAAAATGGTACAAAAGTAGGATTAATAGTGTCTGAAGCAACTGAATTTTCATCAACTTTAACAAATCCTGCATCTGCTCTATGTTCTGGATAAGGGTGAGTGTTAACCAAGGTAGAATGATAAATAGGTTGTTTATCTGTCTCACCTAACATGGAGTTTGGTGGAACATCCGTGATGGCAAACTTCTCATCTGAGCATGGTGTGTCTTTCAATTCAGCTATATCAGAAAAATTTAATTCAGAACCTCTGTTTAGATCAAATAGCTTACCAAACAGTTCACAGGCTAAAAAACTGTCTTTTTCACAACATGGGGAGTGACAGGCATAAGAAGAAACTAACTCAGATTCTTTGTTCTTCAATACTTGGGAATTCTGAACATCACAACAGAGTGTTGTCTCTATGTGGTTAAATGTATGTGATTTGGTTTGATTCGCAGTAAACTTTGTATTACACTCGGACACAGTCTGTAAACATTTCTGAACATCATTCTTGTCTTCCATATTTGACAGATGTGCTGAATTTAAAGAAGTTTCTGCATACTTCTGATTATTTTTTTTCCTACTTGAGTATACATTAGTGTTATACAATGTCTCATCAACTGAACAATCAGTCGGAAATGTATCTACAGAAAATTCAGAATCCGCAGAAAGACTATCAGAAAATAAAGCTGAAGCATTATTACTAACAATTATATCACCACCACCAATCATGCGATCACACAAAAAGCTAATATTTAAGTTTGGTAATTTACTAACACCTGCTGAAACACGACATTCAGTACTCGATTGCTTTACCTTATCAGATGTAAAACTACTGTTATCAATGAACAGAGCTTTCCGTTTACTGCCAACCTGTTTGGAAGAGACTGACAACTGTTTCCTACCAACGGAACTGGATGTAGATAAACCAGAACGAGGTGTACTTCTAGGTGTTAAAAACTTCTGTGGAGTTAAAAATCCCCGATCTGAACTAGCAGGTGTCAGAACACCAGGTGGCACCTTGTACCTTCCTCTTGATAAATGTTTAGGAGACATCTCTGACTTCCTAACATGATATGGAGATGCACGCAAACCACGGAGGCTTCCGGATTCTTTCTTCATAGAACTTGGTTTAAATCCACGCAGTCCTCGAGCTGTCTGGGGAGTACTGGCACAAGCTCTCGCTGCTTTCCCCACTGGTGTAATCAGTTTTCCATTCTGAAACATTTACAACAATTATGTATCATGGGTGTAGATCCTGAATGTGGTGGGGGGAGGTGGGGAGGGGGGGGTGGGGGGGATATACAAGTACATTATCATGACCATGTGCATGTCCTGTAATTTGTATCAGATTCCAAGGTTGTGTTTACAATTAGATCGCAACAAGCCTGTGAGGTCTCATTGCGATCGGATTGTATACACAACCGAGAAACTGATACAGTTGAGCCCACCTAATTGGATATCTCTTATTTGTATATCCCTGTTAATCGAATATAATTTTCAAACACAAAACCATTTACCATACCTTCAGTACAAATGTGATCTGTTAATTGCATATGGGTTGTAGAGTAAACTCTTGTTAATTGTATATAAATTTTTGTAATATGTCGTAAAAATTACTGTGACACACACCAAATTCCCCTTATTTATCAACCTTTTTGGCCTCACTACATCCAATACAGGCATTTATTCTATGAGCTCTGTCAAACAAGATATAATAGAATAAATGCTCAGTTTACCTCCAGAACACAGGAAACTGACCAAATCCCTGTTAATTGTATACTCCTGTTAATTGAATAATTTTCACTGACAAAATGGATATTCAATTAGGAGGATTCTACTGTACAATTTACAGGACATGTACATGGTCATGAGGTGAAGGTGGTGATACAAACTTTTTCTCTGAGTTTTTGGGTGCATATTAAATTGATTGTCAAATAAATATGTTTTATCATGATTATGCTTAAGTACAAAATGTATCAGAGTTGAGCTCTTATTTCTAAGGCCATATCACAATGAATCAAAAAAGTATTTGCAGCTACTGCCATAGTAACAAATGAGAGACTTGGATACAACATTTAGTACATGATGACAGATTTGTCTTATAGAGCTGAAACGGTTATAGGGTTTTCTTGATTAATCACATGGGGGTGCTGTGGCATTGCGGTAACCTGTGCATATCAGATCACTGAAGTTAACTCTTTACCCAACGAATCGCCCACATCCGCCCCCATAATATGCAAATTCAGCAGCTGGAAAAGTTAAAAAATTTATAGTAATTTATATATTTTTTATACTTACCAATGACCCAGACTTAGCTGGTGCTAACTCTTAAAATATAGGGCCAAACACAAATTTTGCCCCCCAATCCCCAAAATTTGCATCTAAAACTAAAGAAAACATGTCCTGAAAGGCCCTCCACACTTCGCCCCTACTGCGCATGCGCAGTGTCAAGGACGTTCCGAAATTGGCGCCATTAATCATTCTAATAACCAGTGCCTGGTAAGCGCTATGTACTCAGCGGGGAGGCAAGAGTTCCCAACTCCTGGGAGGGCCATCTCCGTCTGGGTCATTGGTAAGTATAAAAAATATATAAATTACTATAAATTTTTTAACATTTTTATACTGTACCAATGACCCAGACATAGCTGAATAGTAAAAAGGCTGGAGGGCCAAGGACATAGAGCAAAATGGAATACGCTCAATAAAATAAAATAGAGTCATCCCCTGTAGGGAAAAAGAAGTAATAGGCCTTACATGTATCTTTCTTATTTATGATAAATTAGAAAGATACAACACCTTCCAAAATTGAGCTTCATACATCCATGTACTCTATTAATATCCAATATAATCCTTATACTAATAATTTTTAAAGTAAGCCAATAAATAAAGTAAGTCTAGAGAATAGAGACTCTTATACTCCTAAAAGTGTCTGAGGATTGCATAATCATGTCCGTTGACATATGCAATATTCAAAAGCTATACTTTAAAAACTAAGACTTGAATGAATTTTAAAAACCTAAACTTCTCACTAAACAACCATCCCAATAACAGCTCAGAATTACTAACTCCGGAGGAGGTATCCCCTTGTTTTCATAGTAAAACAGGTGACCCAAGGGAACACCCTCCCCCCCCCCCCCTTTTTCTTGCCCTGGGTCAAATAGCCCAGAGCGAAGAGGGCAGCCGAACGGAGACACTGCCGAAACAGACAGCCTACCTAGCTATAGTAGCAACTGTTAAGTGAATGACATTCTGAGCAGTAGATAATAGACCTAACAATAGAGGCCTCCAGAAATGGACTCGATATTTCTAAGATAAAATTCATGAATGTGGATGGCTGAGCGCAATGAGCGGCCTTCAAAATTCTATAATAGCGACACTATTAATGTAAGCCCAAGAAGTAGAAGAACTCTTACTTCATGAGCCGAAATCTTAAGCACAACTGCTAAGTCAATGATATACCATAAGCAGTACCGATAGTTAATAGAATCCATTAACAATAAAATGGAGCGTAACGTCCTTCTACTAGACATCAAAGACAGAAGAAGCTTACGCCCTTTGTAATAAACAGATATCTGTTTATAAATACATAAACTGTACCCGGAAAGAGTAAAGGCCTATGCCCATATGAAGACGGAAGGACCTTAAAATAATAGGTTCCGGATAATAGGAGCCTAACTCTTATGCAACAATCCAACCTAAATAGTAACGGAAGTATTGATTCCGAAACTATGAAAGTGAAAATCATCCATCGATAGTGCATGAAACTCACTGACTCTACAGTAAAAGAGAAACCAACAGAATTACTGTCTAAAATGTCAGAATTTGAAAACTACTGTTTCCAGAGGCTCAAATGATTACTTAGCTAAATAAGAACCGAAGTTAAAATCCGTATAGGAATTTAATCTAAAGATTCTAAGTCTATTTATCAAAAAGTTACTAACTGACTTAGATAAAGAGACAAAAGACTCAATTGTAAACTATCGTAGAGTGCATAGGTATGAGGTAACATAAACCTATAACCTAAATAATAACAGGCTGCAGTAGATCTTGTGAAACAAGTATACTAAAAAATAGTAATGAGTAGTATGGAGGGATCAACAATATGAACATAATGATCCCTACACCACGACGGAAGAGCCTCCACTTTAGCCGCATAGAATAGCGAAGAAGAGGATCTCCTATAGTAAGAAATCGCGTCCAAAGCTCGTCCAGTACAGTGCTTACAATGCAATACGGACCACACAACGGAATACATGAAGGTTGCGACCTTGCTGGTTGTGATAAAGATGACACGATTTACCCAGTGAAAAAGATCCTCACATAGAGGAAGATTTCACGTTAAGACCCACAGTAGACAAGAGAGTAAATTACTCATGATCTCTGTGAAGATAGAGATGCTATCAACAGAAATGTATTGTGGTTGTTTATCTTAGCAATACCTGCTAAAACAACAGCGCCGGAGGATACGCGTATCCTATCATTCCGTCCTATAGATCAATAGAGCGTTAACAATATTAGCTCAGAGATCTGGACAAGCCAACACATACGTCTGCAATTGATTAGCAAGCTGTGTCATAAATAAATCATCATTGGGCGCTCCCATAGATAGCAAATCTGATTGAATACTTGTTTGTTGAGAGTCCATTCTGACAGCAACAAGTGACCCGTAAGAGAACGGGAGTCCGATAAAACAATCAGACGACCCGGAATATGACGGACCAAAACTGAACTTGGTGTACTATAACCAACAGACGGATTCTTTCCATTAAATTGAATAACGGAAACGAAAGAGTGCCTCCCTGGTTCCAGAGATACGCCACTACTGTCGAATTAAAGGACAGGAATTTGGGCATGCGTTTCTGAATAATGTTCATGCAATGACATAAAGCAAGCCTAAAAAACATTATTCCGCGGAAGTTAAACTGATTGCTAAAAGACTGCGGAACCCAAAGACCCTGGCACTTCGAATCCGTAGGGATCAGTATTATATCCCAATCTGTTTGACTGGCAACCGTCATAACAGCCACACTCGGGTCCGGCAACTGCGGCGGCACTCTCTGAGTCAACCACCGAATGTTTGCCCCAGTCTGAATCTCTTGTAACACTAGATAGACAAGAGAACGTATAAATCGAGCAATTCATGGATTGCCGAAAAGTTGCCGTCGAAGAGAAGCTCCTCCGAGAACGAAGCGACTTAACCTTACTATCCACGCGTGTGGATGTAGCTAGGGCTGCGTCACGTCTAACTAACTCCAATCAGCCACTGAAGGGCGGAGTTATACGTGAACAAACTACTGCCCTCAAAAGAAATTACATTGAGAATAATATCCCGTAAATCTTTTCTTGAAGACGTAATGATAACGCCTCAGTAAGGCGGATTACGTATAATAAAGCGTCTAAGTTAAGTCTACTATACATAATGTCGTTCCCAACATTGAAATTGGAAAAGACATAAACGGCGAAAAAGAATACATGCAGTCTTTAATCACACCGTCTAGACGCATATGAACTCTCGGTATGCCCTGCTCTGCCAAAATAAACTATTTGTATAAATGATAAAATGGCAGAAATGAGCAACGCGGACAAGAAACTAAACTATCATGCTTAGTAGCAGGCTTGTATATATATATATATATATAGCGTCGAAAAATAAAACACATGTTGTAATGACAATATTGGACTGCGTCGGTAAGTCAGGGACAATGTCCCTGAACCGATCGAAAAATCCGAGTCCAATGACGCTATAAGTCTCTTATCCAAGATCGCAGCAATGAAGTCCGAAATAATAATCACTGGAAGATAATGCCAGAAGATATGAAAGGCATCTTCCGATACTACTAAAGGGAAAACTCGAAATCTTTCGAATCCCTTTCGCCATCCTGTCGGACCCTATAAAGCGTTCGGTCGTCCGTAGCTGATGCAACCGCGGACCGCACCGACCCAGCGCCGTCGGATAATTCCTGATTCGACCGAGAAACTGTCAATTGCTGGGATGCTGCGAAACAACTGTGCTAACTCGGATAGCACGTCCGTCACTGAGGCCTGAGGAGAAGCGGTCTTACGATGCATTGCCGCTGGAAGCTCCGTGATCGTTACCCCGTGCATACTTCCAATATGCGAGCGAACGGAGTGTATAGGCCTCGTGTCCCTTGGCTACCGGATGGCGCGACCTATTCGCTGTGGAATCACTGAATGCCGAAACTGATCGGATACTCGAGGTCACGTAGCCAATGTGCGGTCGTGTGCCCTGCTGTGAGGATGAGGAAGCATTAAAGACAGTCTCTCGGACTGTCAATATAACGGAGCGTCCCGACCAACGGACATATGCTCCGAATGTAAAATATCTGAACCACAACATGCGGTCCCCTATGTTGTTGGGCGAGAGAGGGACCTCTCTCGCTCACAGCCCGGACGGACCTGGACAAGCCAGGAACCGGACTAACAGGCTTCCTCCGATCTGTCCTCAATCTGCCGTCACTGGGTGAGTACTAAAGTAATTAAAGTGCTCGCATCACCCAAATCTCCTTCCTAGACCGCAACGGACGAACCCGGCAGCCGAACCATTCGATGAATGTACGCTACACCGGGTGAGCTTGCGAATGTCACTCCGTAGGCGATAGACATATTCCATGAGCACTTATTGCCGCTAACTCTTCATTAACTATGACGACAGAGGCACACTTTTGAAAGACATCTCCATAACTCTTCGAACAAGAAACCAGAAATGCTTGGATAGTAAGCATAAAATAATAATATATATAGCGTCGTTCAATAATTCGAAAGTTTGTGTGACATTATTGAACTATGTCGGAACTGAGGGACGATGTCCCTGAACCGAACCAAAAATTTCTAAGTCCACCGACGCTATCAGTTTCTTATCCGGCATCGCAGCATTCTGGTCCGACGAAAGAAGCTGTAGAAGACCAAGTCAGATGACATACACAACAGCATATGTTGTTCCGAAAGGGAAAGCTCGAAATCCTCCGAATCCCTTTCGGTATCCCGTCGGACCGGATGAAACTTTCGGACGTCCGTACCCGCTTCCACGGAGCGTCCCGACCCAGCATCGTCGGATAAAATATATGCGACAGATTCAGTTGATGCTGGGATGCTGCGATAAACTGTGCTATTAAGGAAAGCAAGTCCGTTCCCGAGGCCTGTGCAGTAGCGGTCTTACGATGCATTGCCGCCGGAAGCTCCGTGTACTTTGACTCCCGCACACTTCCTATGCGAACGTCCGGAGTCTGCAGGCCTCGTGTCCCTGGCTATCGGATGGTGTGACCTGGTCGCCGAAGAATCCTTGATCGGCGAAGCTGGTAATATATCGGCGGTCACGCAGCCAAGGTGCGGTCGTGTGCGCTGACGAGAAGAGGAAGCCTTAGCAGTCTCAGCGGACTGCCTATACAACGGAGCGTCCCGAGCGACGGACGTATGCTCCGCTTGCGACACATTTTGTACCACAACATCTGGGGCCAGATGTTGTTGAACGAGAGAGGGGCCTCTCTCGCTTGCCGTCCGGATGGACCGGAACGAGCTATGAACCGGACTAAAAGGCTTCCTGCGTTCTCCCTCCGATCCGCCGTCACTGGGTGTGCATTAAGTTAATTTATAGTGCTCGCATCACCCCAAAATTCCTTCTAGACCGCAACGGACGAACCTGGCTGCCGAACCATTCGGTGAATGGACACTACACCGGGCGAGCTAGCGGACGTCAAAGGCCGTCGAACCTACTAGGGTCCTCTTAGGCAATTGGCGTATTTACATGAGCACTTTTCCGCTAGCCCTTCATTAATTGTGACGACGGAGGCACACTATTGGAAGACATCACAGATACATCACCCTAATCTTGATCGTCTGAAATAGAAATTGATAAAGTAGAGTGACCCTGCGGGGAAAGGACCGGAGTGTCCAGATCCCCAACAACATACCGTGACATACGCTTCCCATATTGTCATCGAAATCATACGATACAGAACAGGAGTTAATGCGAGTACACTGACCACATATAGAATGATAATAAAGTCAGAGGAAGACTTCCTCTTAAAACAATTGATCAATATCGTTTCAATGTGAAAAGAAAACAAGTCCTGGTACTCGCACTAACCCCTGGCAATCAAAATACATAATAATAATATGATCCATTAATATAGAAAAAATAATTGAAATCAAAATATTTTGAAAAAATATTTTTTCAGAACAGCCCAAGTTTCTGAAAAGTAACGTTGAGCCCCAATGGATCCCAAGCCTAAGTGTGGACAAAAATTTTAAAAATATTTTAAACAATTTATTCAACACTTACGAACAATAATAATGTATCTAGTTATGATTAAAATAACATAAAGATATTATTTTTTAGAAATCCCCCCCTCACACAGAGGGCTGTTGTAAATGTAAACAATGAGTGTAAAAACACTAAAACAAGACTCCAGGCACCCAGGCCCGAAATCAGTTACCAAAAATACACTATCTGATGCAAAACAGAGACTTCCAGGGAAGAAACTGCAGAACATCAGATGGTAGATGCAGAACACAACGCCTAACCACCCGTAGGTGAAGACGTAAACATGGGGAAAGAACAGAATTCATTCTGTTATTCAGCTAAAACTCCCAAGAAATTTTAGTAATAATAATTACAGAAACTATGCCAAAAGCATGGGAGAATGGCAAGGGGGAACTTAAAGGACAGGGAGAGAGGAAAACACTTAAAAAAACAGTGTAACTAAATAATCAGAATGACAACAAAATGGCTGCTGCCTTGAAAATAGGTAACTTAACATAATTTCATTAAAAAATTTTTAGTTACAGCCCTGATAATATTCTGTCACACATTCTTTTCCTCTCCTCCTTCTCTATCCTCCTTAGAATCACCATTTCACTAATATTTATGTGTCTGGCATCATTTAAACTGAGATTTAAAAGCACAAAGATCAGTCAGATGTTAACTGATGAAGGGCCAAACTTAGAATGATTAATGGCGCCAATTTCGGAACGTCCTTGACACTGCGCATGCGCAGTAGGGGCGAAGTGTGGAGGGCCTTTCAGGACATGTTTTCTTTAGTTTTAGATGCAAATTTTGGGGATTGGGGGGCAAAATTTGTGTTTGGCCCTATATTTTAAGAGTTAGCACCAGCTATGTCTGGGTCATTGGTACAGTATAAAAATATATTATTTTTCGATAAATGTCAACAAAACCATATCATATGACCCCTCTTTGGAACGAGGGTTTGAAATTTTGAAAAAATTTAAAAAATGATATTTGAAATAATAAATTTTGAAATCGTCTGCGTTGGGTAAAGGGTTAAGCAATGTCAAGCCCGGTTAGTCGTTGGATGGGTGACAGTCTGAGTGATCGATTCAGACTCCCATGTTGTGTTCTTGGGTAAGGCACTTAACACAGATTGTCCACCTGGGGGCACGATGACGCTGTGTACTAAGGGGTACCGCACACCGATGGTGTGCATGTCTTCAACCAGTCTAACCCTGCCTGTGCTGCGGTGCGGAGTTACGATGTTGGGGGGCTGGCAGCTGCTTGTCGTTGCTCGGTGGTTCATTCCAGGTACTCCGGCTTCCTCCACCCGTAAAACAGTTACCAACACTATGTGACCTTGGCTGTTAAAGTGTCTTTAAACCTTAATAAATAAATCAATAAATATTGATTACTGTATATGTCTGTGTATAAGTCACACTTTTTTACCTGGAAAAGTGATGTCAAAATTGGGGGTGCATCTTATACATGGGTACGACTTGTTTCAGAGAATTTTCAGGGCATTTACTTCTTCGGACAAACGTTGTTCCTGCTGTTTGTCAATTTTTGACAGTACAATCGTGTGGTTTTGACTGAGTGCAGATTCACCGAAATTATTTTCTTTTCATTTTATTTCAGTTTAAATTCTTCAGAAAATAAATTGTCAATAAAATATTATGTGTGTTTTCTGTTACTTTTATCCATAAATAATAATAAAGAAGTATTCTATTTAGTCATTGTTGTTCAATTGGCCCGTGTGTTTACACCAGTGTGTGTACCGGAAATCAACAGGTTTGTGGGACCAATATGGATGAAACCATAAAAAGATACAAAATCATCAAAATAACAATGAAATGAAAGTGTCAATGACACTGTAGCTCAACTTGTGTAAGACATGTACACGTGACACAGCAATGACAAACATCTAGGTAATGACCTGATAACAAAGGTACATATAAAGTATTGTAACGGTCTGTACATAAATGCTGACCGTAGCCTGTAACAAATGTATAGGTAAAGTATTGTAAAGGTGGGTGACAGTCAGATGCTAAACTAGAAAAGAAATCTTTGAGTCCCAGAATGGGTCTGACTGAAGCCCAAAATATTTGTTCTCATAGCGTTCCTGTCCCAAGGTGATAACAAAGGTACCCAAGAAGTTTCGTGAAGATCGGTTCATAAATACAGACTCTAGTCCGAGCCATATTGACATGTGCACTTACTGTGTATAAGTAGCACTGAATAAATCAAAGTTCATCTAATTTGCATAATTTCTGCACGAGAAAAAAACCCTATTATATGTGATGTATTCCATGTTACTAAACATTCTTTCAAAAATTTATTCAAATCAGAACTTTCATACAGAAGTTCTGTACAAAAAATTGATTGCACTAATTTTGGTACAAAATGGCTGCTGGTGGTCATCTTGAATTTCGAACCACTCCCAAAAACACTCGTTCTCGTCCCACGGTGATAACAAAGGTACCCAAGAAGTCTTGTAAACACTGGTTCATAAATACGGCCTCTAGCCTGAAACGTATATAAGTTGTGTACAAAAAACTAATTGGACCTAATTTCGGTACAAAATGGCCACTGGCAGCCATCTTGAATTTTGGACCGCACTCAGAAACACTTGTTCTCGCCCCAAGGTGATAACAAAGGTACCCAAGAAGTTTCGTGAAGATCGGTTCATAAATACAGCCTCTTGCCGAGCCGTATTGACATGTGCACTTACTGTGTATAACTGGCACTGAATAAATCAAAGTTCATCTAATTTGCATAATTTCTGCACGAGAAAAAAACCTGTATTATATGTGATGTATTCCATGTTACTAAACATTTATTCAAATCAGAACCTTCATATAGAAGTTCTGCACCAAAAACTGATTGTACCTAATTTTGGTACAAAAGGGCCGCCGGCATCCATCTTGAATTTTGGACCGCACCCAAAAACAATCATTCTCGTCCCAAGGTGATAACAAAGGTATCCAAGAAGTTTTGTGAAGATCGGTTCATAAATACAGCCTCCAGCCCAAGCCATATTGACATGTGCACTTACAGTGTATAAGTAGCCCTGAATAAATCAAAGTTCATCTGATTTGCATAATTTCTGCACAGAAAAAACCTGTATTATATGTGATGCATTCCATGTTACTAAATATTCATACAAAAATTTATTCAAATCAGAACTTTCATACAGAAGTTCTGTACAAAAAACTGATTGCACTAATTTTGGTACAAAATGGCTGCTGGTGGCCATCTTGAATTTTGGACTGCACCCAAAAACCCTCTTTGATACAAAGGTACCCAAGAAGTTTCGTAAAGATCGGTTCATAAATACGGCCTCTAGCCTGAGCCATATAGAAGTTGTGTACAAAAAACTGATTAGACGTAATTTGGGTTCAAACTGGCCGCTGGCAGCCATCTTGAATTTTTGGACTGCAACCAGAAACACTCGTTCTCATCCCAAGGTGATAACAAAGGTACCCAAGACGATTCGTGAAGATCGGTTCATAAATATAGCCCCTAGCCCAAGCCATATTGACATGTGTACTTACTGTGTGTAAGTAGCACTAAAAAAAAAGTTCATCTGATTTGCATAATTTATGAACGAGAAAAAACCTGTATTATATGTGATGTATCCCATGGTACTAAACATTCACACAAAAAATTATTCAAATCAGTGCTTTCATATGGAAGTTCTGAACAAAAATCTGATTGCACCTGTACAAAATGGCTGCCAGCAGCAATCTTAAATTTCGGACCGGATCCAAAAACACTCGTTCCCGTCCCACGGTGATAACAAAGGCACCCAAGAAGTTTCAGAAAGATCGGTTCATAAATACGGCCCTTAGCCCAAGCCGTATTCGCATTTGCACTTACAGTGCTGAAAGTAGCACAAAATAAATCAAAGTTAGTCTAATTTCCATAATTTCCGCACGAGAAAAAAACCTGTATTATATGTGATGTATTCCATGTTACTAAACATTCATACAAACATTTATTCAAATCAGAACTTTCATACAGAAGTTCTGTCCAAAAAACTGATTGCACTAACTAAAGTACAAAATGGCTGCTGGTGGCCATCTTGAATTTTAGACCGCACCCAAAAACACTTGTTATCGTCCCATGGTGATAACAAAGGTACTCAAGAAGTTTCGTAAAGAACAGTTCATGAATACGGCCTCTAGCCCGAGCCGTATTGAAGACAGATGGCCCGAAGGACAGACAGACAATTGGCCATGGCATAAGCTCAATTTTGACTTACGTCAAAGTTGAGCTAAAAATAAATAAAAAGAGCTAAAAATAAATAAAAACACATTAAATGTATGCCAACAATACCTGAAGAGAAGATTTTATTTATTCCATGAACTCCAATTCACTGATGTGTAATGTCCAGTTATAAATTACACACACATGTACCAGGTAAAGTTAGTTTCAATAGCACCAACAATGCTTATGTAGGACAATAATCTGAAAACAATTTGTGCTGTAACCAGTGTTGTTATTATATTGGTTTTTCCTGAACGTGAGAACGTTCAGGAAAAACCAACATAAACATAACTGTGCAGGTTACGGTGCAAATGGTGCTCTGATTCTGGGACTATGAAGTTTCAGTCACAAACGAGTGTTGTATTTTCTTGACAGGAATGAAGACATTGGGATGATAAACAAACAACGAAAAACAAATAAATGCAAGTATACTTTAAATCTTTAATAATAATTCTCCTTTATTATTTTATCTTATTCAACATGTGATAACTCATGAAAACTTACCTATTTCCGTTGCATCCCAAATTGGCAAAACAAAACTTGCAACTAATTCTTGCTGACTGCATAAACTTGAAAATGGGTGTGCGACTTATACATGGGTTTTAGGCAAAAGGGAGGAATTCCAAGTGTGAGTTTGGGGTGCGACTTATATACGGGGGTGACGTATACACGGACATATAAGCTAATCACATGGATTAACAACATTGGTTAGTCACTTGACCTAAGAGATAGCTAAATAATTGCCATACTATTGATTTACAACATTAATCCTTTACCCAACGTATTAGACAAAAGCAGCCAGTCCTATATACAAAAATCTCCATTCAAATTTTATTATGTTTTCATTTTTTGTCACAAAAATATAGTTTATGACCCCTCAATGTTATGAGCTCAATGATGTCGTTCCAATGAGAGGTCATACGCGTTGTTTTTGAGACAAAAATCAAAATTATTTTTAATTATTTTAAATTCAAGAATTTATTTTTCAAGTATCGTCTGCTACCTGCATTGGGTAAAGGGTTAAGAATGACTATTTCCAGCAGCTGATACAGTATAATGATCATACAAGTGAACAAGTATGTCAGCACGGAACTTGCATGCTTTACTCTAGTCTCATATAATTGATGTGAGTTGGTGTGACAATGTTTGCCTGTTTTGGAGTTAGTTTGTTCCTTTGTTGACCCATATAATACAGTAGTTCAAAAGTAACGAACAATCAATCAATTACTTTCTTGAATGATCAAGACATTCATCATTAGTTAATCAATTAATCAGTGAACCATTTCAGCTCTGTTATCCTACAACTGACAGCTGATGTGTAAATCAGGTTCTGCTCCCCCACCTTAATTTTTGCACCGCCTCTCATCTTTTTTTTGAGTAGCTGATGAAACAAGAGGAGGGAGGTCTTAATTGCTCAACTGATAAAATTGTTTAAAGAAGGATTTATGGTGACATCCAGCATCTACTTGTTAATATTGTTCAACTAATTTAGCTAGGAGAGTGTGGGTGGCAGAAGGGTCTGTTGGGTGAACTGGTGTTTTTTTATCCCCTTTTTTTTGCGTAAAATCACTCAAACCCTTTTAAAACTCATTATGAAGCAAAAAGAAACAAGAAGGACGCCAACGCCCTATAGCTCACCAACATTCCTCTTTGATAGTAACTTTGGCAAACACAAGAACTGTATCAAACAGGCTCATAACATGCAACAAAGCTCACCTAAACACAATCTGTTAAAAGTAAAACACAGAAACTGACATAAACACTACGTTAATTAAAAATGAAATTCTGAGCTAAACAGAAAACTAAACGCAATTAAAAATGTCAATAAAAATGTTTAAAATGCAGAGTATGAGGGGTTAATCATGGAACAATGATACTGAGGAACATGTATGATGAATATAAGTGCCATGGGAAGAGAAGGAGCACAGCACATGACCTAAACACCAAGTTAAACATGAAATTCTGAACTAAACAGAAAACTAAACGCAATTAAAAATGTCAATAAAAATCTTTAAAATGCAGGGTATGAGGGGTTAATCATGGAACAATGATACTTAGGAACATGTATGATGAATATAAGTGCCATGGGAAGAGAAGGAGCATAGCAGATGACCTAAACACTAAGTTAAACATGAAATTCCGAGCTAAACAGAAAACTAAACTCAACTAAAAATGTCAAGAAAAATGTTTAAAATGCAGGGTATGAGGGGTTAATCATGGAACAATGATACTGAGGAACATGTATGACGAATATAAGTGCCATGGGAAGAGAAGGAGCACAGCAGCTGACCTAAACACTAAGTTAAACATGAAATTCCGAGCTAAACAGAAAACTAAACGCAACTAAAAATGTCAAGAAAAATGTTTACAATGCAGAGTATGAGGGGTTAATCATGAAACAATGATACTGAGGAACACGTATGATGAATATAAGTGCCACGGGAAGAGAAGGAGCACAGCAGCTGACCTAAACACTAAGTTAAACATGAAATTCCGAGCTAAACAGAAAACTAAATGCAAATAAAAATGTCAAGAAAAATGTTTAAAATGCAGAGTATGAGGGGTTAATCATGGAACAATGATACTGAGGAATATGTATGATGAATATAAGTGCCACGGGAAGAGAAGGAGCACAGCAGCTGACCTAAACACTAAGTTAAACATGAAATTCCGAGCTAAACAGAAAACTAAATGCAAATAAAAATGTCAAGAAAAATGTTGAGGGGTTAATCATGGAACAATGATACTGAGGAACATGTATGATGAATATAAGTGCCACGGGAAGAGAAGGAGCACAGCAGCTGACCTAAACACTAAGTTAAACATGAAATTCCGAGCTAAATAGAAAACTAAACGCAACTAAAAATGTCAAGAAAAATGTTTAAAATGCAGAGTATGAGGGGTTAATCATGAAACAATGATACTGAGGAACACGTATGATGAATATAAGTGCCATGGGAAGAGAAGGAGCACAGCAGCTGACCTAAACACTTAGTTAAACATGAAATTCTGAGCTAAACAGAAAATTAAACGCAACTAAAATTTCAAGAAAAATGTTTAAAATGCAGGGTATGAGGGGTTAAATCATGGTAGAATGATAATAATCATCATATAGCAGCATGATAAAGGCCATGATATGGAAATAGGGCGAGTAGGCGAGTAAGTGACCTAAACAGAAGCTTTAACATTATTGGACACGTACGCTGATGCCGACCGATCGAGCCATGCCATAAGCTCACACAACTGAAGTTGGTGAGCTAAAAAAATCACCAGGCTGAATGGGACCTCACTAAGGATACTGCAAGCCAAATATCAAAAGATTCTGACTGGGTGATCTGAAAAGGTTTTTAAAGAATATTCCTCATATTAGAAGTTAAAATTTGGGTTCCCACGAGAGGCTCAAATATGACCCTATCTGAACCTCCAAAGGATACTACTCATCAACACATTCTGACTGGTAGATCTTAAGAAAAAGATTTTTAAAGAATATTCTCATATTGCACTAAGTTAAAGTTCCGAGTTCCCACAGGGAGCCCAAATATGACCCCAGGGACTTGATTTGAACAAACTTGAATCAGGATGCTACATACTAATCATCAAAAGATTCTGAATGATGAATCTGAAGACGAAGATTTTAAAAACATTTTTCTCATATTACACTAAGTTACAGTTTGGGGTGCCCACAGGGAGCCAAAATATCACTCTAGAGATATGACTTGAACAAACATAAAGCTGACTCCCCTAAACATACCAAATATCAAGAGATTTTGACTGGTAGATCAGAATAAAAAGATTTTTAAATGAATTTCATCATATTGCGCCAAGTTAAAATTTGGGTTCACATAGGGAGCCCAAATATGAAATTAAGGACTTGATTTGAACAAACTGAATCTGAACCTCATAAGGGTGTTTCATATCAAATATCAAAAGATTCTTACTGGTAGATCTGAAGAATATTTTTAAATAATATTCCTCATATTGCACTAAGTTAATGTTCCGAGTTTCCACAATCAGCCCCAATACAGCCCCAGGGGCTTGATTTGAACAAATTTGAATCTAATCATCCTAAGGATGCTCTATACCAATCATCAAAAGATTCTGGCATATGGATCTGGCGAAAAAGATTTTAAAAATCTTTTTCTCATATTACACAGGTAATCTTTGGGCTCCAAGGATTTGATTTGTACAACTTCAAGCTGATCCCTCTAAAGATACAGTATACTAAATATCAAGAGATTTTGACTGGTAGATTAGAAGAACAAGCTAAATAAATCACCTCATACTGCACAAAGTTAAAATCTGGATTCCCATAAGGAGCCCAAATATGAAACCAGGGACTTGATTTGAACAAACTTGAATCTGAACCTCCTAAAGATGCTGCATATCAAATATGAAAAGATTCTGACTGGTATATCTGAAGAAGATTTTTAAATAATATTCCTCATATTGCACTGTGTTAAAGTTAAGAGTTCCCATGGGAAGCCCAAAAATGACCCCAAGAACTTGATTTGAACAAACTTGAATCTGACCCTAAGGATGCTCCATCTCAATCATCAAAAGATTCTGACATGTGGATCTAACAGAGTTAAAATTTGGTTGACATAGGGAGCCCAAATATGAACCCAGGGACTACATTTAAACAAACTTGAATCTCACCCTACTAAGGATGCTACACACCCAATATTAAAATATTCTGACTGATGGATCTGAACAAGATTTTTAAAGAATATTCCGCATATTTCACTAATTTAAATATCGGGTGCCCAGAGAGAGACCAAATATGACTCCAAGAACTTGATTTGAACAAACTTCAAGCTGAACCCTCAAAGATGTAGTATACCAAATATCAAGGTTTTGACTAGTAAATCTGAAGATGATTTTTAAATACATTTCCTCATATTGCACAAACTTAAAATTTGGGTTCCATTTGGGAGCCCAAATATGAACCCAGGGACTTGTATCAAGCAAACCTGAATCTGACCCCGCTAAGGATGTTGTGTACCAAGTATCAAAAGATTCTGATTGGTTGTTCTGGAGAAGATTTATTTCTAAAAACAAATTTGTGGAGTGCTAACAGAATTATGCCCCTTTTGGTGCTCCCTATGGGTGTGGCAACTGTATAAGAACAAACTTTAATTGACATATGACAAGGAACATGCATATTGAATTTGGTTCAACTCGGCCCAGTGGCGAATGAGAAGCTGACAATGTAAACTTCACGATCGACGACAGACAGAAAGTGATCATTTAAGCTCCCCCCGACTTTCAGCCAGGTGAGCTAAAAATATTGCTTATGATTCCTCAATGGAACACGCTCATTCCAATAAGTGACCATAACTGGCCTGAAGCAAGGATCTCAAAATATTCTAACAAAGTGGTACAAGAGTTGAACTTTTGCGACTGTGTTCCCAGGTCATTGACTATCGGTACATATTTGAAAGCGGACACAATATACGTCTTTAAAACAATAATAAATGAAACAGGTCTGATACATTTGTTCATTATCATTTTACACAATTTACCCAACATAACGGCCAAAACCGGCCAGCGCTCTTCACAAAATTCCCTATTCAATTTTTAATACTTTTTGATTTTTTGTCACAAAAAAAATAGCTTACGACCCCTCATTGGAATGAGCTCAATGAGTTCATTCCAGTGAGGGGGTCATAAGCTATGTTTTTGAGGCAAAAAAAAAACAATTAGTGCTTCAAGAATTTTATTTGCAAGTGTCATCTGCTTTTCGTGTTAGGCAAAGGGTTAACATTAATTCTTAAAAAAAAATAAGGCACAAACATTTTGTACATGAACTGTACGTACAGTTAAAACTAAAAGTCCTGTCCTGAAATGCGCACAAATAGCACGTTGATATGCACGTTAATCTACGTGATATGACCATAGTAAGGCTATCAAATTCTGTAAATATGGTCTGTGCAAAAGCAATGTTTCAGCCAATGGACCTCCGGGTAACCCGGAGGTCCATTGGCAGAAACATTGCCCGTGTTTGTATAAGTAACCAGGAGAACCTGCCGTGCTTTGGATGCCATTCGATATGACCATTGTGTGCAATTCATATGTGCAATTAAGCCTAGATAAGCGCGCAGTTCATGACAGGACTTCTAGTTTTAACTGTATCATGGAAAATTTCTACTTCCATTGCATATAAATTTCAAGCTGGACACTGGACTGCATCACAGAGACATGGAATCACACACTCCCCATTTACAGTAGTCTTTGTTGACTGGTCATACTCCACACATGCAGGCAGTGATGCGTTATCAGGTAACAAAAATCATCAGCAGCAACATTTTAATTAATGAAGCACTGGGTTGTACGGGTCCGCTGCTTCTTTAATTAAATTTCTGATGATCATTACTGTTATTAGTGTTTGGAATCTAATATTATTGAATCCATGGGAATATTGCACACCAATAGAAAGTGACCTGTCCACGGCAGCCACACTGTATATAACAGGCTACAGAGGGCCTGACATACTCACCTAAGAAAGATGCTGAAAGAGGGATTTTAGGCCCCATACTGCACCTATAACTAGTTAACACAAGACGAAGTCATGAAATCATTTGTAACTGTTTTGTAAAAGTCAGAGGACTTCCAAGATTAGACTCCCAGTAATGCTGAAAAAGGTGCCAAAGCCTGCAGTTCACCGAGTGTTTTCTTGTTTTGCACTAAAATGAGTTTTGAATTGATTTTGTGCAAAAAAAGACTGTTAAGCCAATTGCCCTGGGTGATGGCTCAGTTGGATTAAAATTTCATCCAATACAACCCCCCCCCCCCCCCACCCCACACTCCCCATACCACCCATACTTTTTGGGGGCATGACACCACTTGAAATCTTGAAAAACCCATTTTCAAGCAAAAAAAAAAATCACACAATGAACCCACCGCCACCTCAAAATCTGGGCTTTCGTCGGGAGCCAAAATATGAAAGATGGTGTTTGATTTGAATGAAGTTTAATCTGACCCCCAATAAGAATGGTGACTACTAAATAACAAAAGATTCTGACTGGTAGATCTGAAGATGAAGATTTGAATAAATGTACTCTTTCTGCACTAAGTTAAAATTCAGGCTCCCATAAGGAGACCAAATAGTTACCCAGAGACCTGATTCGAACTAATGTGAATCTGATCTCACTAAGAATGTTGAATATGAAATATCAAAAGATTTTGACTGGTTGATTTGAAGGAGAATATTTTTAAGAAATTCTCCTCATATTGCACTAAGTAAAAAATCAGGCCCCTATAGGGAGCCCAAATATGCACCCAGGCACTTGATTTGAACAACCTGAATCTGATCCCCTATAGGATGCTGAATACCAAATATCTAAAGATTCTGAAGAACATTTTTAACCCTTATGGGGCCTGGAGATTTATACAGTGGAACCCACTTAATTGGATATCTCTCAATTGTATATCCATGTTAACTGAATATAATTTCCCAAAGCCATTTACCATACCTCCAGTACAAATTTGAGCTGTTAATTGAATACAGGTTATAGAGTAAACTCCTGTTAATTGAATAAAAAATCTTGTAACAAGTCAAGAAATTATCCTGACTCGCCCCTGTTTTCCTTTATTTATAGACCTATTTGGTCTTAGTACATCCAGTACAGGCATTTAATCTATTATATCTTGTTTGACAGAGCTCATGGAGCTCTGTCAAACAAGATATAATAGAATAAATGCTAACTTTATCTCTAGAATACAGAAAAGTAACATAATTCCTGTTAATTGAATATTCCTGTTAACTGAATAATTGACATTAGCAAAGTGGCTATTCAATTAACAGGGTTCCACTGTATAAATATTTTGCTATACTCCGACCGTCTATATCCTGTTGCTTTGCAGTTGTTTTAGGCAGGTCTTCCTGCAGGCAAGGACTGATCAAATTTGACCTATTCAAGGCCGTCTCTCGACATTTTGTAGCATTTTTCAAGGCCTTACAGCAACCAAATTTAAGGATTTTCAAGGCCTTACTACCATGAATGTTGATATATGATCACTAGTGTACCCAGTATATTAAACTGATGTAATATTTTAACACACAAGTTATTTTGTGTTCAGAAAAAAAAAACAATATACGTGTGATGGAAAACTTTTACCCTTGCTACTCACACAATCAATGAGGTGAGTATAACTTCTGGATCAGGAGTCTCAGTCAACTTTCAACTTATCTTGTGACAATATACAAGCATTTGTTCTCCCCACAAGTAAACTGTTCAGCTACCTGTTTGTCTGGGAACAGTCAGAAGGGCATTCCCACATCTCAACAACTGTTGAAACTGTAATGACTCGTCACACATTTTGTTGCCCACAAAATTTCAGCAGCCAGAACAACAGGATTACTAACGGGTGCAGCACAACCTGAAGCTGAATCAGAACATGCCAAGCTTTGATACATTTTTACTTCAAATGTTAATGGGAGAGTCATGTTTTTGTCCTTCAATCTTTTAACATGTTTCTGATTGCACGTGTGAATCAAGTGCGGTTTTCCAATGCTGGCAACATTGAATGTTTTTTGACACAATCGTTTTTCTGTTTTCACCCAGCTTTCTTGGAATGTACACTTCCCCACTGCTATTTATTAATAATCATCGAAAAACAATCTCACAAAAATTCTAAATTCGGATATTCACAGATGACATTTTAGACTCAACACGGAAATATGCGTTGCACTTTTCCATTGGATAAGGTCAGAAATGACGTCCAATGAGAATGCGTAATGCATTGCACTGCCTTGTGGATTATTGATTTTTCTCTAATTGAGCTATTTATATCTTGTCTGCTGTTACTGGAAAACCAGAAAAGATTGGAGGCTGTTAATTACCGATATCGTCGACACATTTTTATTTTGCAAAAATTCATGGACTTTCAAGGCTCCCTTGACCATTTTCCAGGATTTCTAGTACTTGAACTACACTTTGTTGAATTTAACCCTCACCTGTTCTGAGGTTGTAAAAGTCAGAAACAGGCCTTTAAGGGTTAAGGTCACTGTTTGAATCCAAGGCTGCTTGGGAATCCTGTTTCAATAAGGCAAGATCATCAGAACAATTTGTTCCAACCAGACATAATTTAGCACTCTTCCAGTTTGCGCTGAAATGGTTGGCTCATTTTCACAATGGACTAACCGAGAGCTATAACCGGTTAATATCCGGTTATCCGTAGCCATTATTTCACCGAATCTGGGATCAAAACTATAGGAATTAGAAAGCAATATTCTCAGAAACTATTCCGTAGTGTGTATACAAACGAGCGTTGTCAAGTACTCGACAACGTTCGTTTGTATACATACTACGGAATAGTTTCTGTGGTTACTTAGTACTCATGGAAATTGCCAATCATTAACGAAGTCTTGAAGCCAAAGTCGATTATTTTCCAACATACATACAACGCAGCTTCGATATGTATTCTGTCCCAAAGGAGAATCGGCAGATTTACTACGTTTTAACAGTGGAATGACCGGTTAACCATTTCAGTACTACTTCCAGTTATGAAACAGAAAAAAAATTAAAAATAAAACTCTCCCTCTCAGAGAATTGAAAAATAAATTGCTTTAGAACCATATGTATTTTTTTATTTGGTCAAATCTGAGTAGACTGTGACTACTTACGGGTGTAGGAGTTTCTGATTCCTCTTCTTCATGGTTATTACTAAAGCTAGTACTGGAGGAAGATTCTGGTGTCCCTTCCCTACCCAAGTCTTGTTTACTAGACAGTGAAGGAAGTGAAGGTGTGCTTGGTTCCTCAGGTGATTCGGGTTTGTTGAACAGATCCAAGTGAGGTGGCAGTGCTGGTGTTCCTACAATAAACAAAAAGGATTTGGGATAAGGCCATAAAAAAATGTGTATCTCTTGGACCCTTCTGCATGTTCAATTTTATTGCTGCATGCTAGAGCTGTAGGTTTTTAAATTTCTTGTTCGGTTTCGGTTTTGGGTTTTCAGGTGGAGTAAAACCTCGGTTTGGTTCGGTTTTCGGTTTGTTCATGAGGCCAAGTAAAATTCAATAAAACTCATTCTTATGTCCGGAGTCATAAGTGAATGGTAGTGAAATTGAGTGAAACTCAATGAATGCCCAAAATAAGCTATAATAGATGAAGAATTAGGAAGGCCAATATAATAATTACCTAAATATACAGAACTTTTATTGTGCTTGGCCATTTTTCAAGTTCTGACACCTACATGCAACTTGAGGAAAGCTGCAAACACAACTAAACTGAAATGTGGGAAATTCACAGAATGTAGCCTTCCCAGAGTAGTGAGAGTACCCAGACACTGCCAATGGCAGTGTCTGGGTACGCTCACTACTCTGGAATGGCTACATTCTGTGAATTTCTGCAGCAAGAGAGTATTTAATAAAAAACGAAAAACCTTAGATTACAGGATGTCGACGGTTTCGGTTTTTTAAAAAAAACTAAAAACCTCGGTTCGGTTTCAGTTAACCTACAGCTCTACTGCATGCTCTTTTTGTAATACTTAAGCACAGAGCTGGGAGGATTTTTTATTTTTCAGATTTGGTTTTGGTTTCAGTTTGATTTCAGGAAAAAACTTCGGTTTTGGTTCGTTTTTCTATGTTTTAAGAACATATCCATGTAGTAGATATAGGGTCCTGCGAATATTCGAGATTCGATTCGATATCGAAACCATACGTATGCTTCGAGATCGATCCCGAATCTGTCTCAGGATTCGATTTTTTCGAATCTCTCGTACTAACTTCAATTTGTTACATTTCCAACAAAAATAGGATAAAACTGTCATTAGAAAGTTAAAAAATTTATAGTAATTTATATATTTCTTATACTTACCAATGACCCAGACTTAGCTGGTGCTAACTCTAACAAAACCAGGGCCAAACACAAATTTTGCCCCCCAATCCCCAAAATTTGCATCCAAAACAAAAAGAAATCATGTCCTAAAGGACCTCCATACTACGCCTCTACTGCGCATGCGCAGTGACGCAGTCGTCCCGAAATTGGCGCCAATTATCATTCTTACTGGCAGTGCCTGGTCAGCGCTATGTACTCAGCGGGGAGGCAAGAGTTCCCAACTCCAGCGAGTGCCATCCCCGTCTGGGTCATTGGTAAGTATAAAAAATATATAAATTACTATAAATTTTTTAACATTTTTATACTGTACCAATGACCCAGACTTAGCTGAATAGTAAACAGGCTGGAGGGCCTAGGACATAGAGGAAAATCCAATAAGCTCAATTATATAGTAAAGAGGTAACCCCTTAAGGAGAAAAGGAGTATTAGGCTTTACATGTATCTTTCTTATTTAATATTAAATTAGAAAGATACACTACCCTTAATAATTGAGCACAATAACATTCATGTTCTCTATTAACATCCAGTATAACCCTTATACTAATTATTTTTAAAGCAAGCCAATAAATAAAGTAGTCCAGAGAATTGAGACTCTTTATAGTCATTTAAAAGTGTCCGAGTATTGTATATTAAAGCCCGTTTGACACTTGACATATACAAATGCTTCACACCGAGCTACACTTTAAAAATAAGACATGAATGAATTTAAACATTAATATTACACTTTAAAACCATCCCGGAAGCGACTCAGAAATACTGACTTGGAGGAGGCATTCCCTTGCTTTTCACTATAAAGCAGGTGACCTAAGGGAACACCCGCCCCTCCCCCCCCCCTTCCCCTTGCCCTGGGTCAAATAGCCCAGAGCGAAGAGGGCAGCAGGACGGAGTCACTGCCGGAACAGAAAGCCTGCATAACTATAGTTGCAACTGTTTAGTGGACGACATTCTGAGCAACAGATAACGGACCTAAACAATGCAGGTCTCCAGAAATGGACTCAATATTTCTGAGATAAAAATTCGTAAATGTGGATGGCTGAGACCAATAAGCAGCCTTCATTAAATCTGTAATAGCAACACTATTAGCATAAGCCCAGGAAGTAGAAAGAGCTCTTACTTCATGAGCAGAAATCTTAAGCACAGACTGCTGAGAAGAAGATAAATCTTCATAAGCAGTACGGATAGTTAACTGAATCCATCTAGCAATAGAATGGACTGAAATGTCCTTTCTATTAGGCATCAAAGACAGAAAGAAACGTTTCCGTCCCTTTCTGATAAACTGAGATCTCTGTTTATAGATACGTAGTGCTCTAACAGGACAGAGTAAAGGCCTACGCCCGTCTGAAGACGGAAGAGCCTTAATAACAATAGGTTCCGGATATTTATTAGGAGCCTGATTCTTAGCTAAAAAACCCACATTAGTAGTGAAGGTGATAGTGTTCCCAACACTACGATAATGAGAATCATCCACCGATAGTGCATGAAGCTCACTGACTCTTCTGGCAGAAGAGAAAGCTAAGAGAAAAGCTGTCTTATAAGATAAGAATTTGAAATCTACTGTCCCAAGAGGTTCAAATGGCTTTTCCTTCAATTTAAGGAGAACCCAAGCTAAATTCCACTTAGGAATTAATCTAAGAGTTCTGGGTCTATTTATCGAAAAGTTTCTAACCAACTTCGATAAAGAGACATTAGATCCAATTTGTAAACTATCATGATGTGCATAGGTATCAGATAACATAGATCTATAACCCTTTATAGTAACAGGCTGCAGTTTGATTTCGTCAAACAAGTATACTAGAAAGTTTGCAATGTCTGGTATAGAGGGATCAAATATATCTACAGAATGATCCCTACACCAACGACGAAAAACCTTCCACTTAGCCGCATAGTTTAGCGAAGAGGAGGTCCTCCTACAATTAGAAATCGCGTCCACTGCTCGTCCTGTAAAGTGCTTGCCATGCAAGAAGGACCGCACAACGGAAAAACGTGAAGGTTGAGACCTTGCGGGTTGTGATGGAGTTGGCGCGATTTCCCCTGCGAAAGAAGATCCTCCCGTGGAGGAAGCTTCCGCGGTAGGTCCCACAACAGACACCTGAGTAGATTTATCCACGGTCTCTGTGGCGACAGAGATGCTACCAATAGAATCTTGCATTGAGATTGTTTTATCTTTAGCAATACTTGTTGAATTAACAGCGCTGGAGGATACACATATCCTATCATTCCATCCCAAGGGATCGACAGAGCGTCTACTGCAAATGCTCTTGCATCCGGACACGGAGACACATACGTCTGCAACTGATTGTTGGGATGTGTCGCAAATAAGTCTATCATTGGCCGTTCCCATTGGTAGCAAATCTGATTGAATACTTGTTTGTTGAGAGTCCACTCCGACGGCAACAAACGACCCTTTCGTGAAAGGGAGTCTGCTAGCACATTCAGACGACCCGGTATGTGACGGACCGAAAGAAGAACGTGATGTTCTAACGCAAACAGAAGGATTCTTTCCGTTAGATTGAACAACGGAACTGAATGAGTGCCTCCCTGATTCCGTATATACGCCACTACTGTCATATTGTCGGATAGGATTTGGACATGAGCCTCGTGAATAATGTCCATCCAGTGACGTAACGCAAGCCAAATTGACATCATTTCCTTGATGTTTATGTGCTTGCACAGGAATTGCGGATCCCAAAGACCCTGGCATCTCGAATCCGTTGGGATTAATGATGCACCCCAACCTGTTTGACTGGCATCCGTCATAACGGTAAAACTCGGATCCGGCAACTGCAGCGGAACTCCTTGAGTTAACCACTGAATGTTTGCCCAAGTCTGAATCTCTTGTTTCACTTGATCTGACAAGAGAACGTCTACATCGAGCGAATGAATTTTCACACTCCAATTCTGAGTCAGGAAAATTTGAAGAGGACGTGTGCGTAACCGCCCCATCGGAATGAGATCCGCGGCGGCTCCGCACAGACCTATCAGTCTCATAAATTCTCTCGCCGTGACTTTGTCTGCGTGCAGACAATAGCGAGCATAACAACTGACTAATTTCGCTCTGGTTAACAGCAGACGAACGAGATTGTTGTGCGTCTTGAAGCTCATTCCCAGATGAGTGAATGACTTGGACGGCACCAGATCCGACTTCTCCTCGTTTACTATAAAACCGAGACGTCGGAGCAATAGAAGAAGATTCTGAACATCGTTCTGAAGCGTTAACTCGTTGCCGTACCTCTGAAGAATGTCGTCCAGGTAGGCCGACGTTACCGCAGACGAATGAGCTCGGAAGTAGATCATTACCGAGTTCATTACCCGAGTGAAAGCCCAGGGTGCTAGATTCAATCCGAAGCACATCGCCCGGAATTGATACACCACTCCAAGGACTGCGAAGCGTAGATAATTTCGGAATGTCGGATGTACCATGACGTGAAAGTACGCATCTTTGAGATCTATGCTCGTTGCATAATCGTTCACCCGAATACTCGCTCTGACCGATCGAATCGTCTCCATATAAAACTTCGGAGCGACGATCAGCTTGTTTATCAAGCTCAAATCTATGACTGGACGGAACGAGCCGTCTGGTTTCGGAACCAGAAACAGATGGCTGTAGAATCCCGGAGATTCCTGGTTTTCTACGACCTCTACCGCGTTCTTCATTAAAAGAGACTGCACTTCTGATAACAGAGCGTCTCTTTTCTGTGGATTTGATGGAAGATGAGTCCACTTTGGACTTCGAGTTAATGGAGGCTTTCGTTTGAAGGATATCTTTAGACCTTCCGAAGTCACTCCTCTCACCCAAGGGTCGTCCGTAATCGACGCCCACTCTTGTGAAAAGCTCGACAACCTTCCGCCAACCGGAACGCGATAGAGGTTTAAGCCATCACCTCCTGGACCTGCGAGGCCTGCGGTAGTAGAAACCACGTCTTCCACGACCCGCACCTCGCCTCGTCGACCTCGGGGCGTCCGACCGATTGTCCCGACCTGAAGGACGTCCCGAACGAGAGTCGCTATCCTGACGGTCTCTCGAATAAGACCAAGAGGACGCACCGGAACCTCTATAGGAACCTCTCTTGGGCGCATTAGACCCAGAAGTGCCTGTCTTATTCGTGTCTGCTGTATCCGACTTCTTAGGAGCAGATCTGAACAACAGAGAATCATTAGCTTTCTTTTTAATTTTATCATAAATAGCGGAAAGCTTGCCGTCAAAGAGAAGTTCTCCTGAGACCGAAGCGACTCTAAGAGATTTCTTCACCTTGGAATCCACTAGTGTGGATGTAGCTAGGGCTGCGTCACGTCTAACCAACTCCAGATTTGCCACTGAAAGGGCGGAGTTACACGTGGAATAAGCTACTGCCCTTGAAAGAAGTCTTAAAGAGGATTGTATATCCTGAAACTCTTCCCCTTGAAGGCGCAGTGATAACGCCTTAGTAAGGTGATCTGCGTAAGATAAGGCATCTAAATTGGCTCTGTTAGACGCAATAGCTGTTTCCAACACCGCGGTTGGAATAGAAGCTGACGACGGTAATGATAGCTCTAAGTCTTCCGCCTCATCGTCCATACGCAGAGGAACTCTCGGTATACCCTGTCCTGCCGTATCAAATTTATTCCTTGCATTAATGAAAGGCAGGTTGAGAGTATTAGCGGACAAGAAACCTGCTTTCCCCGTCCTGGAAGCAAGTTTAAATATAGCGTCGTTCAATAATTCAAATGTTCTAGCAACATTATTGGACTGCGACGGAAACTCGGGAGCGATGTCCCTGAACCGCTCAAAAAATTCAGAGTCCAATGACGCTATAATTCTCTTGTCCGGAAGCGCAGCAGTCTGGCCCGACGGAACAACTTGAGGGAGAAAGTGCCGGATGAAGTCCACGGCAGCTTTATGTTGTTCCGAAAGGGATAGCTCCAAGTCATCCGTATCCCTTTCACCATCCGGTCGGACCTCATGATGTTCCCGGTCGTCCGCCCCCGATGCTTCGGCGGAGCGTACCGACCCAGCGCCGTCGGATAATTCTCGATCCGACACCGTTTCTGTCGGCTGCTGGGATGCTGCGATAAGCTGTGCTATCTGCACAAGAATGTCCGGCGTCGAGACCTGCGGAGGCGCAGTCTTTCGCTGCTTCGCCGAGGGCAGCTCCGCATCAGATGGCTCCCGCATACTTTTCCTATGCGAACGTCCGGAGTCCATCGGTCTCGAATCCCTGGCTGCCGGATGGTGTGACCTGGTCGCCGAAGAATCCTTCATCGGCGAAGCTGGTAATATATCGGCGGTCACGCAGCCAAGGTGCGGTCGTGTGCGCTGACGAGAAGAGGAAGCCTTAACAGTCTCTGCGGACTGCTTATACAACGGAGCGTCCCGAGCGACGGACGTATGCTCCGCTAAAGACACATTTTGTACCACAACATCTGGTCCCAGATGTTGTTGTACGAGAGAGGGACCTCTCTTGCTCGCGGCCCGGCTGGACCTGGACGAGCTAGGAACCGGACTAAAAGGCTTCCTCCGTTCTCGCTTACTATCCGCCGTCACTGGGTGTGCATCTATTATGTTTATTGTGCTCGCATCACCCAAAATTTCCTCTTGGACCGCATCGGACGAACCCGGCTGCCGAACCATTTGGTGAATGGACGCTACACCGGGCGAGCTAGCGGACGACATTTGTCTAATCTCCATGAGCACTTTTGCCGCTAGCTCTGAATTCATTTGTGACGACGGACGCACACTTGAAGAAGATAACATGGAAACATCACCCTGTTCTGGTTCCTCTGAAATAGAAACTGAGAGAGTAGAGTGACCTTGCGGAGAAAGAGCCGGCATCGCTCTTTCTCCAGAAACAACATATCGTGACACACGTTTCCAATGTTTCTCATCCCAATGTTCACATATAGGACAGGGATTAATGCGAGAACACTGACTACAATTAATACAATGATCATGAAAGTCAGAGGAAGATTTCTTCCTATTACAATTTGAACAACGTCCCTTCATTGTGAAAGAACAACAATAAGTCCTAGTTACTCACAAAAACCCCTGACACAAAGATACATAATAACATGATCCATTAATAAATGAAAAAACAATTGCAAAACAATATAATTTTGAAAAAATATTTTTTCAGCGAAGCCCAAGTTGCTGAAAAGTAACGTTGAGCCCCGATGGATCCGATGGCAAAGTGTGGTCAAAAATTTTAAATTTACATTAAATAATTAATGAGACACTTTCGGATAATATAAATGTATCTTATAGTGAGATAAACTACCGCAAAGGCAAACAGCCCCCCTCAAAAAAGGCTGTTGCCAATGAAAACAAACAGTGTAAAAACACCAGAAAACATGACTCCAGGCACTGAAAAAACTGGCCCGGAATCAGTCATCAATTACACTCTATCTGATGCAAAACAGAGACTCCCAGGGGAGAATCTGCAGAACATCAGATGGAAGATGCAGAACACAAACGTTATACACCCATGGGTGAAAACGTAACTATGGGGAAAATAACAGAAAACATTCTGTAACCAAGCAACTCTCCCAGGAAATTTTAGAAATGAAATTTCTCAAAAATATGCCAAAAGCATGGGAGAATTGCAAGGGGGGACTTTAGAAGGCTAGGGGAGAGGAAACACTGAATAAGCAGTGCAACAATTAGCAAGAATGACAACAAGAGGCCCCTGCCTCGAAAATAGGCAACTTAACATAATTTCATCAAAAAATTTTAAGTACAGCCCTGATTATTTTTTGTCACTTCTTTTTCCTCTCCTCCTTCTATCCTCCTTAGAATCACATTTTCTCCAAAAATTACGTGTCTGGCATCCTTTAAACTGAGATTTACAAGCACAAAGATCAGTGAGATGTTGACTGATGAAGGGCCAAACAGAGAATGATAATTGGCGCCAATTTCGGGACGACTGCGTCACTGCGCATGCGCAGTAGAGGCGTAGTATGGAGGTCCTTTAGGACATGATTTCTTTTTGTTTTGGATGCAAATTTTGGGGATTGGGGGGCAAAATTTGTGTTTGGCCCTGGTTTTGTTAGAGTTAGCACCAGCTAAGTCTGGGTCATTGGTACAGTATAAAAATATTCATTCATGTAGGCTCAATTCCTATTTATTTGAGTAATTGACAATGTTTAATTGTTAGGTAAGGTGTGAATTTGGCCCAGAACATTATCCATAGTTTTGGTTTTTGAAGGCTTAACTTGTTACTATTCACGTTCTTAAGAACGTGAATAGTAACAAGTTAGGCCTTCAAAAACTAAAACTATGGACAACAGGCCTAGCTGTTTCAGCGACGGTGCTACAGAGAATATTTAGTTATTGGTGTTTAAGGTGTTCACTCCGTCGCGTAAGGGTCATCACAGTGTTCCGTACAGTTAAAACTTTAAGTCCTGTCACGAATTGTGCGCTTATCTAGGCTTAATTGCGCGTTGGAATTGCGCGCATTTGCCATATCGAATGGCATCCAAAGCACGGCAGGCTCTCTTGGTTACTCATAGCAAACACATGCAATGTTTCTGCCTACCCGGAGGTCCATTGGCTGAAACATTGCTTGTGCACAGACCATATGTACAGAATTTGATAGCTTTACTTGGGCCATAACGCGTACATTAACGCGCATATCAAGGTGCTATTTGTGCGCATTTCATGACAGGATTTCTAGTTTTAACTGTAACTTCCGTTTGATGCAATATGAAATAACTTGTCTTTTAAGATTTGATTTGGGATTCGATTCGATGTCAATATCAGAGACACGATTCGATTCCAGATTCGATTCGAAAAGAAATTTGTGATTCGCAGATCCCTAAGTAGATAACATTCAATCTACTTAACTTTTAAAAAAAAACAAAGTGCAATAGTTTGTATAACACCACTCACCACAAAAAAGATCTGTCTGTAAAAATCTCCATTTGGGTTCAGCCAAACTTCCCTATGATCATTCTTAGGAGTTCTAGGGGATCAACTGCTTACCCCATTGAGTCAGAACTAGAGCGCAATGTCATAGTGCCGAAGCTGCGATGATTCGTGCAATGCCAATGATGTTTTAAAACCCCGGTGACAAAAAAACTTGTTGGTGACAAAAAAACTTGCTGGTGACAAGTCCATAAATCAGACAGAAATTATACGAATAACATGCACTATTGAGAGGGTGTAGACATCATGAAGATACACTTGCATACCAAGTATGCTATCATTCCATCACGTATTTTAGGAGTTATGGTGTTTTTTTAAACTCATTGGTGACAGACCGACAGACAGACCGACATTGCCACATATAGAGCTGCTCGTCGCAGCTAAAAAAAACATAAATTAGGATAACCGTTGAACAATCTTCATCTACTTGCTACTGTGTTCACATTTTATCCCTTATTGACATGTCCGGTGGGAGAGTCAACAAGGGAGAAAATGTGACAAAGAGAACATGACATAATAGACTAAGTGACAAGAGTCCATTGGTGCCACTAGACCAGTTCCCTCTCAGAAAAATAGTTTGATCAGTTTATGCACAAACAAACTTAAGCAGGGCTTTAAATTACTCCTAAACCGAGGCGAAAAACGCAGTGTCAAAAATATAAAAATGTGCCCAAATTATAGGACTTGCTGGGACACATCTATCAACATACCCATTCTGGTTTAAATTTTCTGCTTTCAGGAGTGGTGAAAGCCTTATAGAACAAGAGAGGCCCCAAGGGGCCTGAGGGTGCTCACCTGACATGGTAGCCTAAATATCAAATCAGAGAAATGATTTCAACAAGTTGCATCTGCTCCTCCTGAGAAAAGCTTATACCAAATATCCAAAGATTCCCATAGGGAGCCCATATATGAACCCAGGGACTTGGCTTTAACAAACTTGAATCACACCCTACCCCCCCCCCCCCTCCCCCCAAGGATGCTGCACACCAAATATCAAAACATTCTGACTGCTGGATCTGAAGAAGAAGATTTTTAAAGAAAATTCCTCATTTTGAACTAAGTTACAATTCGAGCTCCCACAGTGAGTCCAAATATGGACCTAGGGACATGGCTTGAACAAACTTGAATCTCACCCCCTAAGGATGTGGCATACCAAATATTATAACATTCCGACTGATGGATCTGAAGAAGATTTTTAAAGAAAATTCCTCATTTTGAACTAAGTTATCATTCGGGCTCCCACAGTGAGTCCAAATATGGACCTAGGGACATGGCTTGAACAAACTTAAATCTCACCCCTCTAAGGATGCTGCATACCAAATATCAAAACATTCCGACTGCTGGATCTGAAGAAGATTTTTAAAGAAAATTCCTCATTTTGAACTAAGTTATAATTCGGGCTACCACATTGAGCCCAAATATGAATCCAGGGACTTGGCTTGAACAAACTTGAATCTCACCCCCCTAAGCATGGTGCATACCCAATATCAAAAGATTCTGCCTGCTGGATCTTGAGAAGAAGATTTTCAAAGAAATTTGCCTGAAATGCACTAAGTTCAAATTTGGGCTCCTATACTGAGCCCAAATATAAACCCAGGGGGCCGATTTGAACAAACTTGAATCAGATCCACCCCACAATGTGGCATACTAAATATCAAAAGATTCTGCCTGTTGGATCTGGAGAAGAAGATTTTTTAAGAAATCTGCCTGAAATGCACTAAGTTCGAATTTGGGCTTCTATAGTGAGCCCAAATATAAATCCAGGGGGGCCGATTTGAACAAACTTGAATCAGATCCACCCCACAATGTTGCATACCAAATATGAAAAGATTCTGCCAGCTGGATCTGGAGAAGAAGATTTTTTAAGAAATTTGCCTGAAATGCACTAAGTTCGAATTCGAGCTTCTATAGTGAACCCAAATATGAATCTAGGGAGCCAATTTGAACAAATGTGAATCAGATCCACCCCACAATGTTGCATACCAAATATCAAAAGATTCTGCCTGCTGGATCTGGAGAAGAAGATTTTTGAAGAAATTTGCCTGAAATGCACTAAGTTCAAATTTGGGCTCCTATACTGAGCCCAAATATAAACCCAGGGGGGGCCGATTTGAACAAACTTGAATCAGATCCACCCCACAGTGTTATTTACCAAATATGAAAAGATTCTGCCTGCTGGATCTGGAGAAGAAGATTTTTTAAGAAATTTGCCTGAAATGCACTAAGTTTGAATTCGAGCTTCTATAGTGAGCCCAAATATGAATCTAGGAATCCGATTTGAACAAATTTGAATCAGATCAACCCCACAATGTTGCATACCAAATATCAAAACATTCTGCCTGTTGGATCTGGAGAAGAAGATTTTTGAAGAAATTTGCCTGAAATGCACTAAGTTCAAATTTGGGCTCCTATACTGAGCCCAAATATAAATCCAGGGGGCCGATTTGAACAAACTTTAATCAGATCCACCCCGCAATGTTGCATACCAAATATCAAAAGATTCTGCCTGCTGGATCTGGAGAAGAAGATTTTTGAAGAAATTTGCCTGAAATGCACTAAGTTCGAATTCGAGCTTCTATAGTGAGCCCAAATATGAATCTAGGGAGCCGATTTGAACAAATTTGAATCAGATCCACCCCACAATGTTGCATACAAAATATCAAAAGATTCTGCCTGCTGGATCTGGAGAAGAAGATTTTTGAAGAAATTTGCCTGAAATGCACTAAGTTCGAATTCGGGCTTCTATAGTGAGCCCAAATATGAATCCAGGGGGCCGATTTGAACAAACTTGAATCAGATCCACCCCACAATGTTGCATACCAAATATGAAAAGATTCTGCCTGCTGGATCTGGAGAAGAAGATTTTTGAAGAAATTTGCCTGAAATGCACTAAGTTCGAATTCGAGCTTCTATAGTGAGCCCAAATATGAATCTAGGGAGCCGATTTGAACAAACTTGAATCAGATCCACCCCACAATGTTGCATACCAAATATCAAAAGTTTCTGCCTGCTAGATCTGGAGAAGAAGATTTTTTAAGACATTTGCCTGAAATGCACTAAGTTCGAAATCGGGCTCCTATACTGAGCCCAAATATGAACCCAGGGAGCCGATTTGAACAAACTTGAATCAGATCCACCCAACAATGTTGCATACCAAATATCAAAAGATTCTGCCTGCTGGATCTGGAGAAGAAGATTTTTTAATGTTTTTCCCATTGCCTACAGTGTTAAAAAGTGCTGACTTTTTTATGAACAAACTGGAATCTGACCCCCCTAGAGATGCTGTATATCAAATATGAAAGCATTCTGACTAGTGGATCTGAAGAAGAAGATTTTTGAAGAAATTCCCTCATATTGTACTAAGTTAAATTTCAGGTTCCCATATGAAGCCCAAATATTAACCCAGGAACTCGAATTGAACAAACTGGAATATGACCCTCCCCCTAGAGATGTTGTATACCAAATATGAAAGCATTCCGACTGGTGGATCTTTAGAAAAAGATTGTTAAAGAAATTTCCTCATATCGCACTAAGTAAAAATTTGGGCGAGCCCAAATATATACCTAGGGATCTGATTTGAACGAACTTGAATCTGCCCCCCCTAGAGATGTTGCATACCAAATATGAAAGCCTTCTACTTGTGGATCTGAAGAAGATGATTTTTTAAAATTATCCCCCATATTGAACAAAGTTAAAATTTGGGCTTCCGTAGGAAGCCCAAATATTAATCTAGGTACTTGGTTTGAACAATCTTGAATCTGACTCTCATAACAATGATGTATACCAAACATTAAAAGATTCTGACTGGTGGTTCTGAAGAAAAAGATTTTTAAAGAATATTCCCCATATTACCCAATGTTAAAAATTCGGGCTCATGTATTGAGCCCAAATATGAACCAATGGGCTTTATTTCATCAAACTTGTATCTGACCCCCCTATGAATGCTGTATACTGAATATCAAAAGATTGTGATGATTGTTTCTGGAGAAATGATTTTTTTTAAATTTTTGCAAATATGCTGACTCAGCATTTTTTCGATGCCCATTACAGGACACCCTAACATAACCGATGGCAATTGTTTTTTACCATTCAATTCTACTGGTCCTAAGGATACTTCATACCAAATAACAGCTCTCTGTTCTGTGTGGTTTGGGAAATATGGGCGTTTGAAAATATTTCTATTTTTAGCTCCCAGGGTTCCCATGGGGATGCGGGAACTATTTTTTTTGCATGGGTCAAGTACTTATGACCTAATTATACCACATACCAAATTTGGTTCAAACCGGATCAAATCAGTTCAGAAAATAGAAATTTTGGGCAGGAGTAAAAATCTTACCCCTCCCGTTACAAAGCCAAATATTGCTTCACGAACTTCGTTTGAACAAACTTGATTCTACACCTAAAAAGGAAGCTCCATAGCATATATCAAGTTATTGTACACACTTGTTCTTGAGAAGAAGATTTTAAAAATATTTTGGGGCATTTCCCCCACTCCCTCCCTATGGGGCTGGGCATGTTGAGCTGAACAAAAATAGGCCGATTAAATCGTCAGATGTGTACCCATACGCGCAATGAGTAGAAAGCTGTTATTATCTCAGAACCAATTTTTGGAGGAATTTTCATTCAATTTGAGGGATAAAGGGTTAATATGTCAGGATCAAATTATCAGATTTACACCAAAAACTGTACAGGGGGGTACATCAGTAACCTTTAGATATATATAAAGTAACAGGACAATTGGATTGATATTTTTTGAGTTATCTCATGCCAAAGGGATTGGAAGAATTCTCAATTTGAAGGATAATAAAGGATAAAGGGTTAATATCTCAGGATCAAACTATCAGATTTACACCAAAAACTATACAGCTCGGCACATCAGTAACCTGAACACAAATATAAAGTAACATGACAATCCAAGCAATATTTTTCAAGTTATCGAATTCCAAAGAAATGGATACGGACGCCAGATGGACAAACAGACAGACAAAGGCTGGACAAACAATGGAAGGCCACCCCAGATGCCGACATTATGTGTACCATACATGGTATGGGTACACAAAATAACTTTGATAAATATTTTTGAGTTATCGCATTCCAACGAAACTGATTGGAATAATTCTTAATTTGATGGATAAAGGGTTGATATCAGAGGATCAAAATAACAGATTTACACCCAAAACTATACAGCTCAGCACATCAGTAACCTAAACAGAAATTTAAAGTAACAACACAATCTGATTAATATTATTTGAGGTATTGCATGTCAAAGAAATAGATTGAAATTTTTTTATTAATTAAGTGGATCAAGGGTTAATACCTCGGGATCAAATGATCAGATTTATATAAAAAACTATACAGTTTGGAAAATCAGCAACCTGAACATCTATATGAAGTGACAAGACCATCAAATTGATATTCTTTGAGTTATCGCATGTCAAAGAAATAGATTGGAATGAAAGTGTCAATGACACTGTAGCTCAACTTGTCAAGACAAAGACATGTACATGTATAGTATGTGACACAGCAATGACAAACATCTAGGTAATGACCTGATAACAAAGGTACATATAAAGTATTGTAACAGTCTGTACATAAATACTGACCGTTGCCTGTAACAAATGAATAGGTAAAGTATTGTAAAGGTGGGTGACAGTCAGATGCTAAACTAGAAAAGAAATCTTTGAGTCCAAGAGTGGGTCTGACTGAACCCCAAAATATTTGTTCTCATAGCACAGTGATAACAAAGGCACCCCAAAACACACTCATTCCTGTCCCAAGGTGAAAACAAAGGTACCCAAGAAGTTTCGTGAAGATCAGTTCACAAATATGAGCTGTGTAGAAGTTGTGACAAAAAACTGATTGGACCTAATTTCGGTACAAAATGGCCACTGGCAGCCATCTTGAATTTTGGTCCGCACCCAGAAACACTAGTTCTCGTCCCAAGGTGATAACAAAAGTACCCAAGAAGTTTTGTGAAGATCGGTTCATAAATACAGACTCTAGCCCGAGCCGTATTGACATGTGTACTTACTGTGTGTAAGTAGCACTGAAAAAATCAAAGTTCATCTAATTTGCATAATTTCTGCACGAGAAAAAAACCTGTATTATATGTGATGTATCCCATGGTACTAAACATTCACACAAAAAATTATTCAAATCAGCGCTTTCATTTGGAAGTTCTGTGCAAAAATCTGATTGCACCAAATTTTGTACAAAATGGCTGCCATCGGCCATCTTGAATTTCGAACTGGAGTCAAAAACACTGGTTCTCGTCCCACGGTGATAACAAAGGTACCCAAGGAGTTTCGTAAAGATCGGTTCATAAATACGGCCTCTAGCCCGAGCCGTATTGGCATTTGCACTTACAGTGCTGAAAGTAACACCAAAAAACATCAAAGTTAGCCTAATTTGCATAATTTCTGCACAAGAAAAAAACCTGTACTATATGTGATGTATTCCATGTTACTAAACATTCATACAAAAATTTATTCAAATCAGAACTTTCATACAGAAGTTCTGTACAAAAGACTGATTGCACTAATTTTGGTACAAAATGGCTGCTGGTGGCCATCTTGAATTTCGGACCACACCCAAAAACACTCGTTCTCATCCCACAGAGATAACAAAGATACCCAAGAAGTTTCGTAAAGATCGATTCATAAATACAGCCTCTAGCCTGAGCCGTATAGAAGTTGTGTACAAAAAACTGATTAGACCTAATTTCGGTACAAAATGGCCACTGGCAGCCATCTTGAATTTTGGACCGCACCCAGAAACACTTGTTCTCGTCCCAAGGTGATAACAAAGGTACCCAAGACGTTTCGTGAAGATCGGTTCATAAATACAGACTCTAGCCCGAGCCGTATTGACATGTGTACTTACTGTGTGTAAGTAGCACTGAAAAAATCAAAGTTCATCTAATTTGCATAATTTCTGCACGAGAAAAAAACCTGTATTATATATGATGTATCCCATGGTACTAAACATTCACACAAAAAATTATTCAAATCAGCGCTTTCATATGGAAGTTCTGTGCAAAAATCTGATTGCACCAAATTTTGTACAAAATGGCTGACATCGGCCATCTTGAATTTCGGACCGGACCCAAAAACACTCATTCTCGTCCCACGGTGATAACAAAGGTACCCAAGGAGGTTCGTAAAGATCGGTTCATAAATACGGCCTCTAGCCCGAGCCGTACTGGCATTTGCACTTACAGTGCTGAAAGTAACACCAAAAAATATCAAAGTTAGTCTAATTTGCATAATTTACGCACGAGAAAAAAACCCGTATTATATGTGATATATCCCATGGTACTAAACATTCATACAAAAAATTATTCAAATTAGAGCTTTCATATGGAAGTTCTGTACAAAAAAAAAATTTCTGCATCGTCGGTACAAAATGGCTGCTGGCAGCCATCTTGAATTTCGGACTGCACCCAAAAACACTCGTTCTCATCCCACGGTCATAACAAAGGTAACCAAGAAGTTTCGTAAAGATTGGTTCATAAATACGGCCTCTAGCCCGAGCCATAGCAGCTTGGCACTTACAGCTCTGAAAGTAACACTAAATAAATCAAAGTCAGTCTAATTTGCATAATTTACGCACGAGAAAAAAACCCGTATTATATGTGATGTATCCCATGGTACTAAACATTTATACAAAACTTTATTCAAATCAGAACTTTCATACAGAAGTTCTGTACAAAAAACTGATTTTTGCATCATCGGTAGAAAATGGCCGCTGGCAGCCATCTTGAATTTCGGACCACACCTAAAAACACTTGTTCCCGTCCCAGGGTCATAACAAAGGTACACAAAAAGTTTCGTAAAGATCGGTTCATAAATACAACCTCTAGCCCGAGCCATTGCCAATTGTTGAAGTACGGACAGACGGACAGACGGACGACGGGCCATGACAATAGCTCAAATTTGACTTCGTCAAAGTTGAGCTAAAAATGCACAATTTGATGGATAAAGGGTTAAAATCTCAGGATCAAACTACCAGATTTACACCAAAATCTATACAGCTCAGCACATCAGAAACCTGACCACACATATGAAGTAACAAGGCAACCTAATCAATATTTTTTAGGTTACCACATGCCAAAGAAATGGATTGGAGTAATGCTTAATTTGATGGATAAAGTGTTAGTATCTCAGGATCAAATTGTCAGATTTACATCAAAAACTACACAGCTTGGCACATCAGTTACCTGAACACACCTATCAAGTAACATGACAATAGGATTGATATTTTTTTAGTTATCGCATGCCAAAGAAATGGATTGGAATAATGCTTAATTGGATGGGTAAAGGGTTAATATCTCAGTATTGAATAGTCAGATTTACACCAAAAACCATACAGCTCAGTGCATTAGTAACCTGAACACAAATCTAAAAGTATCATGACAATCTAAGCAATAGTTTTCAAGTTATCGAATGCCTAAGATATGGATACGGATGCCGGACAGACAAAGGATGGACGAACGACAGAGGGCCACCCTGGATGCCAGCATTATGTGTACCATACATGGTATGGGTACACATAAAAATGCAATGCACCTTCGGGACCATCACTCACACAAACTTTCACTTGAATTGGCCCAGTGGCTTTGAAGGAAAAGACCAAAACATGGTGTTGACGGACGGATGGACGGACGATGGACGGAGAGCGATGAGATCAGCTCAGCTTGACTTTGTCAAGATGAGCTAAAAGCATCAACGAGCGTCAGCACACTGTTCCCTCCATTGGTGCACAATAAGGAGGGGTTCAAGAAATATTAAACGATTTTCCAAATAAGCTTTTCGCATGGGATCCTGCAAAAATTCAAAATTTGATTCGAAAGTCAATATTCGATTCGATTCGAAATCGGACTTTTCAACAATTTTTAATATACTTTGGCCATAACCATGAATGCTTACAGTTTGTAGTTGATTACATTATTTTATATTGAGTACTAGCAGGGTTACCCTGCGTTGCATGGGAAAATTTAGAGGTCATATGAAAAGTACCCCCCCCCCCCCAAACAAAAATAGGGGCCGCGTATTTTTCGACCCAGCCCGCACTATGGGTGGCACCCTCGGCCCAGTCACTTTTTAAACCCCCACCATTTGATTCCTGGTAAAAAGTGACCCCTAGTAGTGCCCTTTGAGGACCTATATCGGTCAATTTTTACCCTCCCCACCCCCACCCTCACCACTTTTTTTAAACACCACCATTAGATTCCGGATAAAAAGTTACCCCAAGCAGAACCCTTTGAAGACCTATATCAGTGAAAAAAAATTTGGTCATAACTTTCGGTGCCCCTCCCTGCCCCCACCCCCACCCCCACCCTACACACTTTTTTAAACCTGACGGGAACCTCCGCCATAAAAAAGTACCCCTAGTAGACCCATTTTGGGCACTCTGGATGGCCCCATATTCATTTCTATAATGGACAGGCAGGCAGGCAGGCAGGCAGGCACGCACGCACGCACACACACACACACATACTAAAATATAGTATAGATTGTTCTGAGTAGAAGTGTCAATGACATGTAGGAATAGTTGTAGCTACATTGCTACAAACACTGTTACCACTATAACTGTTCATTTCAACATATTGTGCATTATAATCGGTGACCATTTATAAAAATTTCAAATTTCGAACTTTGAAAAGTTATTCAGCTATTCAACTTCAATAAACAATTTGTTCCACAACATGATCACATTATTTTATATTGAGTATTGTTCTGTTCAATCACAATTACTGGATACATTGTCAAATGAAATGGTTTTCTCCAAGAATACCCCTGATTATTATATAAACAGAAGTAGGGCAGGCTTTAATTTACAAGCAGGCTGAATTATCATTTCATTTTAGCCATTCCGCATTTTTATTCAAACAAATGGCATCATGATCAAATGTAATCGATCTGATTTGAAGAAGAAAATATCTGATAAAAGTGAGGTAGCAGCCCTATCAGTCAGGTTTGTTTAAAAATGTTTACTGCTGCAGTTTCGAAGCTACAAAGTTAACAATTTGAATATTTCCAATCAATAGCTAGTATATTGGTTTATATCTCAGTTTATAGTGAGGGAAGTGGTGAGGAGAAAAATGCACTGTACCTAACTGTGTGTCTTTTAATAATCGGGGGTATTATTTTAGAAAAACAAAATTTCATTTGACAACGTATCCGTTAACTGTGATTCGATTTGAAGTTTGATTCAAAATTTGATTTGTTTTCTCCAAGTCGATTCGATATTCAATTCAATCAAAATCGACAACTCACCTCAAAATCGAAAGACATCACAAATTCTTGCAAGTGCAATCTAGTTGTGTTAGGTAAAAAGTAAATATAACAATAATCAAACCTCTTAAGCAAAGAAAAGTCAGGAAGTCCTCAGTCTTTGTAGCTTTTGGCAACAATTTCAGTTTCAAAGTTTTAGCTGGTGGTGGAGTTGGTAATGTTGTTGAGACACTTCTTGTATGCGGAGTGACATTTTGTGCAAACTTTCTCTGTGCATGAAACTTTGTTCCTGGCCTAAAATAATGTAAGGCAGGAAACACTTTACTGAAAATGGGATGAATACAAATTTAAGAAGGAAAGATTTATATTTGTAGGAGCAATGACCATTCTAACTGTATCATGGTAAAAAAAAACTGATAGAGAATTTTGGTTAGATTGCGACTGGCAGGGTTCCCCCAGATGACTCAAGAAAAAAATCAAGGATTTTCGAGGATGTAATGATACAGAAATTGCAAAGCAAGTTACCCTCACCACTCCCCCCCCCCCTCCCAAATATAAAGACCTTTTGCTTGTCACAAATATGATTGATCAAAAGTAAGCGTTTACAGCTCAACCGCCAAAAACAACCAATCAGTGGTTGACTTTTAAGTGGTAGAGTGCGAAATTATTTTCGGTCATCAAATCTTGTACACATGTCTTTGCCTTGTTACAATTTATCGGAGAGTGCCATAAATTGTAACAAGACAGACCCTTGCAGACAAAATAACATAACTTCAAAGATAATGCAAAGCACATACACTGAATATGAGCCTTCAAGCTGTGGTACCTGCACTTCAGAATAAAGCCCAAATATGGGCTTCCAGCACTCTACCAGTTAACAGGATATTTGAGCTGTGATGTAATAGAAAAAAAGTAGGAACAGGAACACTGGAAACGGGCCCGGTAATGAAGTTTTTCCAGGATTTTAAGCTTCAAACCTGAATTTCAAGGGTTTTCACGGGCCTTGAAAACCAGTTTTTAAATTCAAGGATATTACAAGATCCCCAAGACCCGGTTGGGTTGCAATCTGGCCAAAATGCTCTATCCGCTGACTTCCCACAACACTCTAGAATCACACATGTTGAAAAAGAAAATACAAAGAAAAACAGACACAGGAAATCTGTTGATTCTGAATGAATTAAAATTTGATACTCCATGCATCCTATACCCTAAAACACAAGTAGTAAATATGTGACAAAATATGGAGTCCAAGGCTGATTTAATGCAACAAAAGCTATTCTATGGGAAATCGCCAAATTATCAGAATCTGAACTCCTGGGGAAAGTAATAAGTTGAGAGGTTTGTTTTCCACATTTGGGGTTTGACACAAAAGCATCAACTTCTATCTTTGGAAGACAGCGGTGGGTGCACCGCCACTTGAAAAACACTTCCATGGCCAAACCGACTTGTACAGAAAACATCAAATACAGAAAAAAATTTGGTGATTTTTTTTCACCATCATATTGCTTTTAAGACCCACCAGATAAAGGGTTGCCTACAGATTGTAAGAAATAAGTCAATGGAAAATGTTTTCCACTGTTTCACCTTATCCCTGCATCAGTTGTGACCAATCCGTGGGACATCTGGACAAGAATAATGTTTGGGGATATTTTGAGCAACAACCAGGGTTGTTTTGATCAATTTTGTTTTGGGGATATTTGTGGTTTGGGGATATTTTGACCAACACACATAATTAACTAGAGGTAGCCGCCAAGGGTGGCAAATCTCCCCGAAAAATCGCCCTGATACAGTAACCTTGGTAATATATTACATTAAATTATCACACTGCTTCTATGTTGATAACACCAGAATCTGACATCAGTTTCTGGAAAGCTCTGTAAGAGCTTTCCAGAAACTGATGTCAGATTCTGGTGTTATCGAGATAGAAGAAGCAGAACACACAGTTTCTATTGGTTATGCTGCATCTTGTACTGTAAATTGTAAGATTAGCAATACAGCGTAGTGTAGCCCACATGCTTTGATTCCTTGTGTAACCTGGAAGTTGTGCAATTTCTGCCACTACAAGGCATTCTGAAGAAGCCATCCTCGGCGGTATTTTTGCTGTGGATATTTTTCGTTTCCTCGGCACTGCTGATTTCTGAGGATAAATTACCAGGGCTGTATAACTCATGACTTGGATGAACTCCAAGATGTTATGTTCTGGGATGAATGAACAAGTCAAGTGGAAGATCACGTGATGAATGGAATGCTGGGATGAATGCCCCATGCAGTGGAAAGTAACTGTGTGAGAGTAATAACAGTGGTGATTAACTCACGGTTGTTGGAAGTTTGCTGGTATTATCAGATTCTATGAACAGTCCAAGAGTTACACGCCCACAGCTAGAAGTTGAGCAAGGGGTTTCCCTCAAACCCCACCCCAGACCGAATCTGTAGAAACATTTTGTCATCTATCATAAAAACTGTTGGTTGCCAGAAAGAAAATATTTCTTCTGAAAGCTGCCAATTTAAAAAGTTAAAAAATTTATAGTAATTTATATATTTTTTATACTTACCAATGACCCAGACATAGCTGGTGCTAACTCTTAAAATATAGGGCCAAACACAAATTTTGCCCCCCAATCCCCAAAATTTGCATCTAAAACTAAAGAAAACATGTCCTGAAAGGCCCTCCACACCTCGCCACCACTGCGCATGCGCAGTGTCAAGGACGTTCCGAAATTGGCGCCATTTATCATTCTAATAACCAGTGCCTGGTAAGCGCTATGTACTCAGCGGGGAGGCAAGAGTTCCCAACTCCTGGGAGGGCCATCCCCGTCTGGGTCATTGGTAAGTATAAAAAATATATAAATTACTATAAATTTTTTAACATTTTTATACTGTACCAATGACCCAGACATAGCTGAATAGTAAAAAGGCTGGAGGGCCAAGGACATAGAGCAAAATGGAATACGCTCAATAAAATAAAATAGAGTCATCCCCTGTAGGGAAAAGAAGTAATAGGCCTTACATGTATCTTTCTTATTTATGATAAATTAGAAAGATACAACACCTTCCAAAAATTGAGCTTCATACATCCATGTACTCTATTAATATCCAATAATCCTTATACTAATAATTTTTAAAGTAAGCCAATAATAAAGTAAGTCTAGAGAATAGAGACTCTTATACTCCTAAAAGTGTGTGAGAATTGCATAATCATGTCCGTTGACATATGCAATATTCAAAAGCTATACTTTAAAAACTAAGACTTGAATGAATTTTATAAACTTAAACTTCTCACTAAACAACCATCCCAATAACTGCTCAGAATTACTAACTCCGGAGGAGGTATCCCCTTGTTTTCATAGTAAAAACAGGTGACCCAAGGGAACACCCTCCCCCCCCCCTTTTTCTTGCCCTGGGTCAAATAGCCCAGAGCGAAGAGGGCAGCCGAACGGAGACACTGCCGAAACAGACAGCCTACCTAGCTATAGTAGCAACTGTTAAGTGAATGACATTCTGAGCAGTAGATAATAGACCTAACAATAGAGGCCTCCAGAAATGGACTCGATATTTCTGAGATAAAATTCATGAATGGATGGCTGAGCGCAATGAGCAGCCTTCAAAAATCTATAATAGCAACACTATTAATGTAAGCCCAAGAAGTAGAAGAACTCTTACTTCATGAGCCGAAATCTTAAGCACAACTGCTAAGCCAATGATATACCATAAGCAGTACGCTAGTTAATAGAATCCATTAACAATAAAATGGAGCGTAATGTCCTTCTACTAGACATCAAAGACAGAAGAAGCTTACGCCCTTGTAATAAACAGATATCTGTTTATAAATACATAAACTGTACCCGGAAAGAGTAAAGGCCTATGCCCATACGAAGACGGAAGGACCTTAAAATAATAGGTTCCGGATAATAGGAGCCTAACTCTTATGCAACAATCCAACCTAAATAGTAACGGAAGTATTGATTCCGAAACTATGAAAGTGAAAATCATCCATCGATAGTGCATGAAACTCACTGACTCTACAGTAAAGGAGAAACCAACAGAATTACTGTCTAAAAGGTCAGAATTTGAAAACTACTGTTTCCAGAGGCTCAAATGATTACTTAGCTAAATAAGAACCGAAGTTAAAATCCATATAGGAATTTAATCTAAGGATTCTAAGTCTATTTATCAAAAAGTTACTAACTGACTTAGATAAAGAGACAAAAGACTCAATTGTAAACTAACGTAGAGTGCATAGGTATGAGGTAACATAAACCTATAACCTAAATAACAACAGGCTGCAGTAGATCTTGTGAAACAAGTATACTAAAAACTAGCAATGCGTAGTATGGAGGGATCAACCATATGAACATAATGATCCCTACACCACGACGGAAGAGCCTCCACTTTAGTCGCATAGAATAGCGAAGAAGAGGATCTCCTATAGTAAGAAATCGCGTCCAAAGCTCGTCCAGTACAGTGCTTACAATGCAATACGGACCACACAACGGAATACATGAAGGTTGCGACCTTGCTGGTTGTGATAAAGATGACACGATTTACCCAGTGAAAAAAGATCCTCACATAGAGGAAGATTTCACGTTAAGATCCACAGTAGACAAGAGAGTAAATTACTCATGATCTCTGTGAAGATAGAGATGCTATCAACAGAAATGTATTGTGGTTGTTTATCTTAGCAATACCTGCTAAAACAACAGCGCCGGAGGATACGCGTATCCTATCATACCGTCCTATAGATCAATAGAGCGTTAACAGTATTAGCTCAGAGATCTGGACAAGCCAACACATACGTCTGCAATTGATTAGCAAGCTGTGTCATAAATAAAACATCATTGGGCGCTCCCATAGATAGCAAATCTGATTAAATACTTGTTTGTTGAGAGTCCATTCTGACAGCAACAAGCGACCCGTAAGAGAACGGGAGTGCGATAAAACAATCAGACGACCCAGAATATGACGGACCAAAACTGAACTTGGTGTACTATAACCAACAGACGGATTCTTTCCATTAAATTGAATAACGGAAACGAAAGAGTGCCTCCCTGGTTCCGGAGATACGCCACTACTGTCGAATTAAAGGACAGGAATTTGGGCATGCGTTTCTGAATAATGTTCATGCAATGACATAAAGCAAGCCTAAAAAACATTATTCCGCGGAAGTTAAACTGATAGCTAAAAGACTGCGGAACCCAAAGACCCTGGCACTTCGAATCCGTAGGGATCAGTATATATCCCAATCTGTTTGACTGGCAACCGTCATAACAGCCACACTCGGGTCCGGCAACTGCGGCGGCACTCTCTGAGTCAACCACCGAATGTTTGCCCCAGTCTGAATCTCTTGTAACACTAGATAGACAAGAGAATGTATAAATCAAGCAATTCATGGATTGCCGGAAAGTTGCCGTCGAAGAGAAGCTCCTCCGAGAATGAAGCGACTCTGAGAGAGTTCTTAACCTACTATCCACGCGTGGATGTAGCTAGGGCTGCATCACGTCTAACCAACTCCAATCAGCCACTGAAGGGCGGAGTTATACGTGAACAAACTACTGCCCTCAAAAGAAATTACATTGAGAATAATATCCCGTAAATCTTTTCTTGAAGACGTAATGATAACGCCTCAGTAAGGCGGATTACGTATAATAAAGCGTCTAAGTTAAGTCTACTATACATAATGTCGTTCCCAACATTGAAATTGGAAAAGACATAAACGGCGAAAAAGAATATATGCAGTCTTTAATCACACCGTCTAGACGCATATGAACTCTCGGTATGCCCTGCTCTGCCAAAATAAACTATATGAAAAAAAAGATAAAATGGCAGAAATGAGCCACGCGGACAAGAAACTAAACTATCATGCTTAGTAGCAGGCTTGTATATATATATAATATATATATAGCGTCGAAAAATAAAACACATGTTGTAATGACAATATTGGACTGCGTCGGTAAGTCAGGGACAATGTCCCAGTACCGATCGAAAAATCCGAGTCCAATGACGCTATAAGTCTCTTATCCAAGATCGCAGCAATGAAGTCCGAAAAATAATCACTGGAAGAAATGCCAGAAGATATGAAAGGCATCTTCCGATACTACTAAAGGGAAAACTCGAAATCTTTCGAATCCCTTTCGCCATCCTGTCGGACCCTATAAAGCGTTCGGTCGTCCGTAGCTTGATGCAACCGCGGACCGCACCGACCCAGCGCCGTCGGATAATTCCTGATTCGACCGAGAAACCGTCAATTGCTGGGATGCTGCGAAACAACTGTGCTAACTCGGATAGCACGTCCGTCACTGAGGCCTGAGGAGCTGCGGTCTTACGATGCATTGCCGCAGGAAGCTCCGAGATCGTTACCCCGTGCATACTACCAATATGCGAGCGAACGGAGTGTATAGGCCTCGTGTCCCTTGGCTACCGGATGGCGCGACCTATTCGCTGTGGAATCACTGAATGCCGAAACTGATCGGATACTCGAGGTCACGTAGCCAATGTGCGGTCGTGTGCCCTGCTGTGAGGATGAGGAAGCATTAAAGACAGTCTCTCGGACTGTCAATATAACGGAGCGTCCCGAGCAACGGACATATGCTCCGAATGTAAAATATCTGAACCACAACATGCGGTCCCCTATGTTGTTGGCTTCCTCCGATCTGTCCTCAATCTGCCGTCACTGGGTGAGTACTAAAGTAATTAAAGTGCTCGCATCACCCAAATCTCCTTCCTAGACCGCAACGGACGAACCCGGCAGCCGAACCATTCGATGAATGTACGCTACACCGGGTGAGCTAGCGAATGTCACTCCGTAAGCGATAGACATATACCATGAGCACTTATTGCCGCTAACTCTTCATTAACTATGACGACAGAGGCACACTTTTGAAAGACATCTCCATAACTCTTCGAACAAGAAACCAGAAATGCTTGGATAGCAAGCATAAAATAATAATATATATAGCGTCGTTCAATAATTCGAAAGTTTGTGTGACATTATTGGACTATGTCGGAACTGAGGGACGAAGTCCCTGAACCGAACCAAAAATTTCTAAGTCCACCGACGCTATCAGTTTCTTATTCGGCATCGCAGCATATGTTGTTCCGAAAGGGAAAGCTTGAAATCCACCGAATCCCTTTCGGTATCCCGTCGGACCGGATGAAACTTTCGGACGTCCGTACCCGCTTCCGCGGAGCGTCCCGACCCAGCATCGTCGGATAAAATATATGCGACAGATTCAGTTGATGCTGGGATGCTGCGATAAACTGTGCTATTAAGGAAAGCACGTCCGTTCCCGAGGCCTGTGCAGTAGCGGACTTACGATGCATTGCCGCTGGAAGCTCCGTGTACGTTGACTCCCGCACACTTCCTATGCGAACGTCCGGAGTCTGCAGGCCTCGAGTCCCCGGCTACCGACCCAGCGCTGTCGGATAATTCTCGATCCAACACCGTTTCTGTCGGCTGCTGGGATGCTGCGATAAGCTGTGCTATGTGCACAAGAATGTCCGGCGTCGAGACCTGCGGAGGCGCAGTCTATCGGTGCTTCGCCGAGGGCAGCTCCGCATCAGATGGCTCCCGCATACTTCCTATGCGAACGTCCGGAGTCCATCGGTCTCGAATCCCTGGCTGCCGGATGGTGTGACCTGGTCGCCGAAGAATCCTTGATCGGCGAAGTTGGTAATATATCGGCGGTCACGCAGCCAAGGTGCGGTCGTGTGCGCTGACGAGAAGAGGAAGCCTTAGCAGTCTCAGCGGACTGCCTATACAACGGAGTGTCCCGAGCGACGGACGTATGCTCCGCTAACAACACATTTGTACCACAACATCTGGGGCCAGATGTTGTTGAACGAGAGAGGGGCCTCTCTCGCTTGCCGTCCGGATGGACCGGAACGAGCTATGAACCGGACTAAAAGGCTTCCTCCGTTCTCCCTCCAATCCGCCGTCACTGGGTGTGCATTAAGTTAATTTTATAGTGCTCGCATCACCCCAAAATTCCTTCTAGACCGCAACGGACGAACCCGGCTGCCGAACCATTCGGTGAATGGACGCTACACCGGGCGAGCTAGCGGACGTCAAAGGCCGTCGAACCTACTAGGGTCCTCTTAGGCAATTGGCGTATTACATGAGCACTTTTCCGCTAGCCCTTCATTAATTGTGACGACGGAGGCACACTGTTGGAAGACATCACAGATACATCACCCTAATCTTGATCGTCTGAAATAGAAATTGATAAAGTAGAGTGACCCTGCGGGGAAAGGACCGGAGTGTCCAAATCCCCAACAACATACCGTGACATACGCTTCCCATATTGTCATCGAAATCATACGATACAGAACAGGAGTTAATGCGAGTACACTGACCACATATAGAATGATAATAAGGTCAGAGGAAGACTTCCTCTTAAAACAATTGATCAATATCCTTTCAATGTGAAAAGAAAACAAGTCCTGGTACTCGCACTAACCCCTGGCAATCAAATACATAATAATAATATGATCCATTAATATAGAAAAAATAATTGAAATCAAAATATTTTGAAAAAATATTTTTTCAGAACAGCCCAAGTTTCTGAAAAGTAACGTTGAGCCCCAATGGATCCCAAGCCTAAGTGTGGACAAAAATTTTAAAAATATTTTAAACAATTTATTCAACACTTGCGAACAATAATAATGTATCTAGTTATGATTAAAATAACATAAAGATATTATTATTTAGAAATCCCCCCCTCACACAGAGGGCTGTTGTAAATGTAAACAATGAGTGTAAAAACACTAAAATAAGACTCCAGGCACCCAGGCCCGAAATCAGTTACCAAAAATACACCATCTGATGCAAAACAGAGACTTCCAGGGAAGAAACTGCAGAACATCAGATGGTAGATGCAGAACACAACGCCTAACCACCCGTAGGTGAAGACGTAAAAATGGGGAAAGAACAGAATTCATTCTGTTATTAAGCTAAAACTCCCAAGAAATTTTAGTAATAATAATTACAGAAACTATGCCAAAAGCATGGGAGAATAGCAAGGGGGAACTTAAAGGACAGGGAGAGAGGAAAAACACTTGAAAAAACAGTGTAACTAAATAATCAGAATGACAACAAAATGGCTGCTGCCTTGAAAATAGGTAACTTAACATAATTTCATTAAAAAATTTTAAGTTACAGCCCTGATAATATTCTGTCACACATTCTTTTCCTCTCCTCCTTTTCTATCCTCCTTAGAATCACCATTTCACTAATATTTATGTGTCTGGCATCATTTAAACTGAGATTTAAAAGCACAAAGATCAGTCAGATGTTAACTGATGAAGGGCCAAACTTAGAATGATAAATGGCGCCAATTTCGGAACGTCCTTGACACTGCGCATGCGCAGTGGGGGCGAGGTGTGGAGGGCCTTTCAGGACATGTTTTCTTTAGTTTTAGATGCAAATTTTGGGGATTGGGGGGCAAAATTTGTGTTTGGCCCTATATTTTAAGAGTTAGCACCAGCTATGTCTGGGTCATTGGTACAGTATAAAAATATACCCTTCTGTTTCATGTATAGATTTTTTTTTTGATTTTTTTTTTTTATTAGGGCTTAACAACACATTAACAGCCAGGGTCATATCATGTCGGTGACAGTTTTACGGGTGGAGGAAGCCGGAGTTCACGGAGAGAACCACTGAGCAACGATTAGCAGCTGTCAGCTCTCCAACATCATAACTCTGAACTCTGCACCACGTCACAGGCAGGGTTAGATTGGATGAAGACATGCGCAAAAATCGACGTGCAGTATGCCTTAGTACACAGCGTCATCGTGCCCCCATGTAGGCAATCGGGGTTAAATACAACACACAACGTGGGAGCATGAATCAGCCGCTGAAAAGGTCACCCATCCAACCACTAACCGCGCCCAATGTTGCTTAACTTCGGTGATTTGACGAGAACCGGTTACCGCGATGCCACCACACCCCCATTTATAAATTTATAAAAGCATATGATAATCAAGTAGTCAAGTACACGAAAGATGTTATATTTACTGAGTAGTCATGTACATGTATACAAACAATTCTGTGTATTATTATTTTAAATAATTACTTTCGTTAAACTAAATTAATTCTTTAAGGCCCCACAAAGTAGATCGGCTGTTTCTCAGGCCATTTTTTGTAAAATTACATGCAGGTGGGCATTTTTTTATTTTATTTTTTATTGTTATTTCTTTGCCACCAAAAGTTCATAATCTTGGTTTGTTTTATTTTTTAGGCCTTATAATCTACAGAGTAGCATGGGCAGTGGTGTATTTCGTCCCTTGAGTGCAAGAAGGCTTTGAAATGTTAAAGCACTGCAAAGTCTTCTTGCACTAGAGGGACTAATTTATCAATTTTATTAACTTGGGAAAATATTTTTAATTTTTCAAGTTTGCATTGGTTATAAAAAGAGAGCATGCGCCATCCAAAAGGACCATGCAGGAGGGCCTGAGAAACATATTTTTAACTTTTTTAGGCCCAAAATAACAATAATAAATGATCTTTTTGGGTCTGTTTAATTGATTATTTTTTTTTAAATTAAAGAAGTATGCTGAGTTGGGTTTCAATTTCGTATTGACGGCAATGACACCGACAGATAATTTGAATTCTTTTCCCCACCTTGTCGAAAACATTTTTAAATCCTGGCTTCAGGGCTCAGGCTTGAATAGACAAAGGTTTTATGAATGCTAAGCTATATCCTAACTACCTGAAGTATTTCTTTGGTTCTTGAGATACGGAACTAGCTGTAGTCTTCACTGAATCCTGAGTACTTTCATCTAAACTACCACTCCTACTGATCGAAGCAGGTCCCGATTTGAAAAGGATGCAGCCCCTATTACTGACTGCACTGGGTGTACTACTTGAGCTGTTGCTACTAGTATCATGACCGATCCCCTTTAGATCTCCAATATCACACTTTTTATCATTGGAATTACGCCTCCTTTCTTGCAGTGAAGCATACAAAGCTTTTTTCAGATCACGTTCTTCTCTCCATGATAATCCAGACGATATATCCTGAAAAATATATATATAAAAAATATAAATATATTTGTTTAAGGTCACATATTTCTAAACAATGGCTAATCGAGACTGTCAGTTACATGGATATAAAGTAGTTTTCAACCGGTTAACAAAAATGGCTGCTGAGCGATTGTAGGTTATCTGAGCTAACAATTGACTGATTCCAATGCCGATTACGATTGTAATACCGTGCACTACTAGACAAGTCGAAGCTTGAAAGAACTAGATTAAATTTACTTATCTTTTACAGCTTTACAGTCCGTTCACTACGAGATAAGTCGAGACTCGAAATAACTACATTAAACTGAACATATTTCACATTGTTAAACTCCGTTGACACAGGTCCAGTAAAATTACCAGTCGCGCACACTTGGGCGGTAAACGTGGCCCTCAGAGCCACGTTTACCACTCAAGTGCGCACAACTGGTAATTTTTACTGTGACCTGAGTCAATGGAGTGCAACCTTCACTTTTCCGGTATGAACAGGCAATTGCCACAAGTCCACTCAATTGTAAACTTTACATGTCGTTTAACTTGTATATCCCGTAAAGGGGCGTCTAAAGAGATTAAGAATACACATTGTGGTGGTTTTTCAACTTTACTGAATGGTATCATTGATACAGTTAAAACCAGAAGTCCTGTCATGAAATGCACACAAATAGCACATTGATCTGTGCGTAAATTTATGCGTTATGACCATAGTAAGGCTATCAAATTCTGTACATATGGCCTGTGCACAAACAATGTTTCAGTCAATGGACCTCCGGGTAACCCGGAGGTCCATTGGCAGAAACATTGCCTGTGTTTGCTATGAGTAACCAGGAGAACCTGCCGTGCTTTCGATGCCATTTGATATAGCAATTGCGTGCAATTCCTACGTGCAATTAAGCCTAGATAAGCGAACAGTTCGTGACAGGACTTCTAATTTTAACTGTATTATTTCAGGAATTGAACAATTGCATAAGATAATAAAATGTGGTTAATGAATCATCACAAAAAGTGCTCGGCAATAATCGGTTGAACCGATGTTCCAGGAACCATTGCTGTTGTCATCCGATTTCCCACAATTGGGCGATTGGGGTGGCTAATTCCAATCATCGGTTGAACACTAATATAAAGTCTAGTCCAGTCATTCATTTATACTCATGATGCCCACTTTAGAGAACTTCCACCTTAGACATGCATTGGTTACCAGTAAAATAGCGCTTGCTTACCATGGTAAACACGCACTGCCTCACTTCCAGAGTTCCCATGGGGAGGATAAATACATTGGCAATATCACCATTGGGCAATGCATACTACACCTGTTGGAACTGTTCAGATTGTACAATCCCTTGCATTTTCACTCAAACGTTGGGCCAAAAAGCTCATTCATTAGCCATCAACGAATCATTTCCATTCCAATATTAACCACTTTTTTCAACACTATGTTAACTGGTAGAGTGCTAAATTTTATTTGGCCACCAAACTTTTTTCACATGTCTTTGCCCTGTTACAATTTATAGGAGGGTGCCCACAGGCACTCTCCTATAAATTGTAACAAGGCAAATCTTAACAGACTAAATAATATCAATTCAAAGATAATATGATGCACAGCCACTGAATTTGAAGCCTTTAAGTTGCAGTACCTGCACTTCAGAATAAAGCCCAAATATGGGCTTCCAGCACTCTACCAGTTAATTGATATGATCCTCCTCCTCACATTACGTCTTGTAGGATCCTACTGTTTGTGGTTTCCTCACTTTCCTGTTAACGTAATATGCAGCTTTGAGTACATGTGCATAAGTAAACGTTTGGACTAAATCAGGTGCGATGACCCCACCTTGATGCCCATCATGACAATATACAGTACAGTCGCCGTGGACTGGTCATAATCCACGCATGGGCAGTATTGTCCACGCATGCGTTTACCAGGTTACACAAATCAGCTGCAGCAAAATTTTAATTAATGAAGCACCATGTTGCAAGCCGGTGCTTCGTTAATTAAATTTTTGATGATTATTCCTATTACATGTATTAGTGTTCGGAATCTAATATTATTGCGTCCGTGGGAGTCCTGCCCACCCGTGGAAAGTGACCTGTCCACGGCAGCCGTACTGTATGCTACTTTTTGTTGCTTTTTGGACATCTGAAGTAATATTGTCTCAATGTGTACCAACTTGCAGCTTCTTTGTTCCAATTACGTCGCAAATGTTTCCGTTTACATTCTCTTGATAAAATTTTTAAAAACTGAACACCTGCATGCTGTTATGTTACTTATGTAGGTGCAGAAATTCTTTGATGAGTTACTTCCAAAATAAATAAGAAAATGTTGTTCATTCAGAACTTCACTCCTCCATTAATTAGCCAGTTGTAAAGCATACATGTATGATGAGCCGGAGGGCTTTATCTCAAGGAGTATCTGTGTTGCTTGAGCCAATATTCAAAATTTACAGAAATGTACTTAGTGCAAGTAATCCATTAAGTAATGTCAGACACATCAAGTAATGTGAGACAAATATCTAAATCCAACTATACCTACATTTTATGTGAAACTAGAAATCCTGTCATAATTAGTTTAAACAATATTTATTCATGAGAAAATATGATGCATACATATACAGGTAAAACTAGAAGTCCTGTCACAAACTGTGCGCTTATCTAGGCTTAATTGCGCGTATGAATTGCGCGCAATTGCCATATCGAATGGCATCCAAAGCACGGCAGGTTCTCCTGGTTACTCATAGGAAACAGGGCAATGTTTCTGCCAATGGACCTCCGGGTTACCCGGAGGTCCATTGGCTGAAACATTGCTTGTGCACAGGCCATATTTACAGAATTTGATAACCTTACTATGGTCATATCGCATTGATTAACGTGCATATCAACGTGCTATTTGTGCACATTTCAGGACAGGACAAAAAAAACAAGCAATGTTTCAGCCAATGGACCTCTGGGTTTAACGCGGAGGTCCATTGGCTGAAACTTTGTTTGTGCTTGTTATGCTTTGCAACAAATTTGCAATTATTGCTTGGGTGGAATCTCCACTCTGCAGGTCATTTAGTGATAATACACTCTCCACGTACTGTATATATGGCTAAAGTTATCATCTAAAAACCAAAAATCTTATAAATTCTAACACAATACAGGGCAATAACTCCACAACAGAATGTCTAAGCAATATACATGTCCTATTCAAAATTAACATTTCAAACATGCAATTGAATTGTTTTTTCAACAGACTCCATGCTTACCAAGTTTTTTACTGTTATGTGACGTTTTGGCCTCACAGTTAGATCACTTGATGTTTTTTGTTCATCTTCATACACAGGTACTGTTTGTTCTCTTATCATGGTCTCTGTTTTCGCCTTAAACTCTGAAAAAAAAACATGCATTTGTATGTTACAATACAGTCTAGAATATATAAACAGGAAAGCTGGTGGTCCAACTTTTGCCTTAATAGAGCAATATCATTGCCATAACAGGGCTATATTAGGACACAAAAACTTTGCTAACCACTTGCAAAATAGGAAGTAAAAGAGCTACAGTTAAAACTAGAAGTCCTGTCCTGAAATGCGCACAAATAACACGTCGATATGCGCGTTAATCTACGCGATATGACCATAGTAACGCTATCAAATTCTGTAAATATGGCCTGTGCACAAGCAATGTTTCAGCCAATGGACCTCCGGGTAACCCGGAGGTCCATTGGCTAAAACATTGCCAGTGTTTGCTATGAGTAACCAGGAGAACATGCCATGCTTTGGATGCCATTCGATATGGCAATTGCGCACAATTCCTACGTGCAATTAAGCCTAGATAAGCGAACAGTTCGTGACAGGACTTCTAGTTTTAACTGTAGTGATTAACTGAAATGATTGATCGGTTACGGTTCGTTATTGTTGCTACCGTTTAGCCGTTTGCATGTATTTGGAGTCCGAACATGCCAAGTGTTGTGTTGGTTGCTTTCATAAGACTCCTTTAATAAGGGTTAATGTTTTTATTACTTTAATGACCCACCAGTAAGCCCATTCCCGCCATTAATCCCAGTCCTCAACTTTACTGGTTACGATTTTATAGGGTTGCAGCTGCACCTACATTTACATGTCCATGTAGGCCCATGAAAGTTAAAAAATTTATAGTAATTTATATATTTTTTATACTTACCAATGACCCAGACATAGCTGGTGCTAACTCTTAAAATATAGGGCCAAACACAAATTTTGCCCCCCAATCCCCAAAATTTGCATCTAAAACTAAAGAAAACATGTCCTGAAAGGCCCTCCACACTTCGCCCCTACTGCGCATGCGCAGTGTCAAGGACGTTCCGAAATTGGCGCCATTTATCATTCTAATAACCAGTGCCTGGTAAGCGCTATGTACTCAGCGGGGAGGCAAGAGTTCCCAACTCCTGGGAGGGCCATCCCCGTCTGGGTCATTGGTAAGTATAAAAAATATATAAATTACTATAAATTTTTTAACATTTTTATACTGTACCAATGACCCAGACATAGCTGAATAGTAAAAAGGCTGGAGGGCCAAGGACATAGAGCAAAATGGAATACGCTCAATAAAATAAAATAGAGTCATCCCCTGTAGGGAAAAGAAGTAATAGGCCTTACATGTATCTTTCTTATTTATGATAAATTAGAAAGATACAACACCTTCCAAAAATTGAGCTTCATACATCCATGTACTCTATTAATATCCAATAATCCTTATACTAATAATTTTTAAAGTAAGCCAATAATAAAGTAAGTCTAGAGAATAGAGACTCTTATACTCCTAAAAGTGTGTGAGAATTGCATAATCATGTCCGTTGACATACGCAATATTCAAAAGCTATACTTTAAAAACTAAGACTTGAATGAATTTTATAAACTTAAACTTCTCACTAAACAACCATCCCAATAACAGCTCAGAATTACTAACTCCGGAGGAGGTATCCCCTTGTTTTCATAGTAAAAACAGGTGACCCAAGGGAACACCATCCCCCCCCCCCCCTTTTTCTTGCCCTGGGTCAAATAGCCCAGAGCGAAGAGGGCAGCCGAACGGAGACACTGCCGAAACAGACAGCCTACCTAGCTATAGTAGCAACTGTTAAGTGAATGACATTCTGAGCAGTAGATAATAGACCTAACAATAGAGGCCTCCAGAAATGGACTCGATATTTCTGAGATAAAATTCATGAATGTGGATGGCTGAGCGCAATGAGCAGCCTTCAAAAATCTATAATAGCAACACTATTAATGTAAGCCCAAGAAGTAGAAGAACTCTTACTTCATGAGCCGAAATCTTAAGCACAACTGCTAAGCCAATGATATACCATAAGCAGTACGCTAGTTAATAGAATCCATTAACAATAAAATGGAGCGTAACGCCCTTCTACTAGACATCAAAGACAGAAGAAGCTTACGCCCTAGTAATAAACAGATATCTGTTTATAAATACATAAACTGTACCCGGAAAGAGTAAAGGCCTATGCCCATACGAAGACGGAAGGACCTTAAAATAATAGGTTCCGGATAATAGGAGCCTAACTCTTATGCAACAATCCAACCTAAATAGTAACGGAAGTATTGATTCCGAAACTATGAAAGTGAAAATCATCCATCGATAGTGCATGAAACTCACTGACTCTACAGTAAAAGAGAAACCAACAGAATTACTGTCTAAAAGGTCAGAATTTGAAAACTACTGTTTCCAGAGGCTCAAATGATTACTTAGCTAAATAAGAACCGAAGTTAAAATCCGTATAGGAATTTAATCTAAAGATTCTAAGTCTATTTATCAAAAAGTTACTAACTGACTTAGATAAAGAGACAAAAGACTCAATTGTAAACTATCGTAGAGTGCATAGGTATGAGGTAACATAAACCTATAACCTAAATAACAACAGGCTGCAGTAGATCTTGTGAAACAAGTATACTAAAAAATAGCAATGAGTAGTATGGAGGGATCAACAATATGAACATAATGATCCCTACACCACGACGGAAGAGCCTCCACTTTAGTCGCATAGAATAGCGAAGAAGAGGATCTCCTATAGTAAGAAATCGCGTCCAAAGCTGGTCCAGTACAGTGCTTACAATGCAATACGGACCACACAACGGAATACATGAAGGTTGCGACCTTGCTGGTTGTGATAAAGATGACACGATTTACCCAGTGAAAAAAGATCCTCACATAGAGGAAGATTTCACGTTAAGATCCACAGTAGACAAGAGAGTAAATTACTCATGATCTCTGTGAAGATAGAGATGCTATCAACAGAAATGTATTGTGGTTGTTTATCTTAGCAATACCTGCTAAAACAACAGCGCCGGAGGATACGCGTATCCTATCATTCCGTCCTATAGATCAATAGAGCGTTAACAGTATTAGCTCAGAGATCTGGACAAGCCAACACATACGTCTGCAATTGATTAGCAAGCTGTGTCATAAATAAAACATCATTGGGCACTCCCATAGATAGCAAATCTGATTGAATACTTGTTTGTTGAGAGTCCATTCTGACAGCAACAAGCGACCCGTAAGAGAACGGGAGTGCGATAAAACAATCAGACGACCCAGAATATGACGGACCAAAACTGAACTTGGTGTACTATAACCAACAGACGAATTCTTTCCATTAAATTGAATAACGGAAACGAAAGAGTGCCTCCCTGGTTCCGGAGATACGCCACTACTGTCGAATTAAAGGACAGGAATTTGGGCATGCGTTTCTGAATAATGTTCATGCAATGACATAAAGCAAGCCTAAAAAACATTATTCCGCGGAAGTTAAACTGATAGCTAAAAGACTGCGGAACCCAAAGACCCTGGCACTTCGAATCCGTAGGGATCAGTATATATCCCAATCTGTTTGACTGGCAACCGTCATAACAGCCACACTCGGGTCCGGCAACTGCGGCGGCACTCTCTGAGTCAACCACCGAATGTTTGGCCCAGTCTGAATCTCTTGTAACACTAGATAGACAAGAGAATGTATAAATCGAGCAATTCATGGATTGCCGGAAAGTTGCCATCGAAGAGAAGCTCCTCCGAGAACGAAGCGACTCTGAGAGAGTTCTTAACCTACTATCCACGCGTGGATGTAGCTAGGGCTGCGTCACGTCTAACCAACTCCAATCAGCCACTGAAGGGCGGAGTTATACGTGAACAAACTACTGCCCTCAAAAGAAATTACATTGAGAATAATATCCCGTAAATCTTTTCTTGAAGACGTAATGATAACGCCTCAGTAAGGCAGATTACGTATAATAAAGCGTCTAAGTTAAGTCTACTATACATAATGTCGTTCCCAACATTGAAATTGGAAAAGACATAAACGGCGAAAAAGAATATATGCAGTCTTTAATCACACCGTCTAGACGCATATGAACTCTCGGTATGCCCTGCTCTGCCAAAATAAACTATTTGTAAAAAAGATAAAATGGCAGAAATGAGCCACGCGGACAAGAAACTAAACTATCATGCTTAGTAGCAGGCTTGTATATATATATAAATATATAGCGTCGAAAAATAAAACACATGTTGTAATGACAATATTGGACTGCGTCGGTAAGTCAGGGACAAAGTCCCTGTACCGATCGAAAAATCCGAGTCCAATGACGCTATAAGTCTCTTATCCAAGATCGCAGCAATGAAGTCCGAAAAATAATCACTGGAAGAAATGCCAGAAGATATGAAAGGCATCTTCCGATACTACTAAAGGGCAAACTCGAAATCTTTCGAATCCCTTTCGCCATCCTGTCGGACCCTATAAAGCGTTCGGTCGTCCGTAGCTTGATGCAACCGCGGACCGCACCGACCCAGCGCCGTCGGATAATTCCTGATTCGACCGAGAAACTGTCAATTGCTGGGATGCTGCGAAACAACTGTGCTAACTCGGATAGCACATCCGTCACTGAGGCCTGAGGAGCAGCGGTCTTACGATGCATTGCCGCAGGAAGCTCCGAGATCGTTACCCCGTGCATACTACCAATATGCGAGCGAACGGAGTGTATAGGCCTCGTGTCCCTTGGCTACCGGATGGCACGACCTATTCGCTGTGGAATCACTGAATGCCGAAACTGATCGGATACTCGAGGTCACGTAGCCAATGTGCGGTCGTGTGCCCTGCTGTGAGGATGAGGAAGCATTAAAGACAGTCTCTCGGACTGTCAATATAACGGAGCGTCCCGAGCAACGGACATATGCTCCGAATGTAAAATATCTGAACCACAACATGCGGTCCCCTATGTTGTTGGCTTCCTCCGATCTGTCCTCAATCTGCCGTCACTGGGTGAGTACTAAAGTAATTAAAGTGCTCGCATCACCCAAATCTCCTTCCTAGACCGCAACGGACGAACCCGGCAGCCGAACCATTCGATGAATGTACGCTACACCGGGTGAGCTAGCGAATGTCACTCCGTAAGCGATAGACATATTCCATGAGCACTTATTGCCGCTAACTCTTCATTAACTATGACGACAGAGGCACACTTTTGAAAGACATCCCCATAACTCTTCGAACAAGAAACCAGAAATGCTTGGATAGCAAGCATAAATAATAATATATATAGCGTCGTTCAATAATTCGAAAGTTTGTGTGACATTATTGGACTATGTCGGAACTGAGGGACGATGTCCCTGAACCGAACCAAAAAATTTCTAAGTCCACCGACGCTATCAGTTTCTTATCCGGCATCGCAGCATATGTTGTTCCGAAAGGGAAAGCTTGAAATCCTCCGAATCCCTTTCGGTATCCCGTCGGACCGGATGAAACTTTCGGACGTCCGTACCCGCTTCCGCGGAGCGTCCCGACCCAGCATCGTCGAATAAAATATATGCGACAGATTCAGTTGATGCTGGGATGCTGCGATAAACTGTGCTATTAAGGAAAGCACGTCCGTTCCCGAGGCCTGTGCAGTAGCGGACTTACGATGCATTGCCGCTGGAAGCTCCGTGTACGTTGACTCCCGCACACTTCCTATGCGAACGTCCGGAGTCTGCAGGCCTCGAGTCCCCGGCTACCGACCCAGCGCTGTCGGATAATTCTCGATCCGACACCGTTTCTGTCGGCTGCTGGGATGCTGCGATAAGCTGTGCTATGTGCACAAGAATGTCCGGCGTCGAGACCTGCGGAGGCGCAGTCTATCGCTGCTTCGCCGAGGGCAGCTCCGCATCAGATGGCTCCCGCATACTTTTCCTATGCGAACGTCCGGAGTCCATCGGTCTCGAATCCCTGGCTGCCGGATGGTGTGACCTGGTCGCCGAAGAATCCTTGATCGGCGAAGCTGGTAATATATCGGCGGTCACGCAGCCAAGGTGCGGTCGTGTGCGCTGACGAGAAGAGGAAGCCTTAGCAGTCTCAGCGGACTGCCTATACAACGGAGCGTCCCGAGCGACGGACGTATGCTCCGCTAGCGACACATTTGTACCACAACATCTGGGGCCAGATGTTGTTGAACGAGAGAGGGGCCTCTCTCGCTTGCCGTCCGGATGGACCGGAACGAGCTATGAACCGGACTAAAAGGCTTCCTCCGTTCTCCCTCCGATCCGCCGTCACTGGGTGTGCATTAAGTTAATTTTATAGTGCTCGCATCACCCCAAAATTCCTTCTAGACCGCAACGGACGAACCCGGCTGCCGAACCATTCGGTGAATGGACGCTACACCGGGCGAGCTAGCAGACGTCAAAGGCCGTCGAACCTACTAGGGTCCTCTTAGGCAATTGGCGTATTACATGAGCACTTTTCCGCTAGCCCTTCATTAATTGTGACGACGGAGGCACACTGTTGGAAGACATCACAGATACATCACCCTAATCTTGATCGTCTGAAATAGAAATTGATAAAGTAGAGTGACCCTGCGGGGAAAGGACCGGAGTGTCCAAATCCCCAACAACATACCGTGACATACGCTTCCCATATTGTCATCGAAATCATACGATACAGAACAGGAGTTAATGCGAGTACACTGACCACATATAGAATGATAATAAGGTCAGAGGAAGACTTCCTCTTAAAACAATTGATCAATATCCTTTCAATGTGAAAAGAAAACAAGTCCTGGTACTCGCACTAACCCCTGGCAATCAAAATACATAATAATAATATGATCCATTAATATAGAAAAAATAATTGAAATCAAAATATTTTGAAAAAATATTTTTTCAGAACAGCCCAAGTTTCTGAAAAGTAACGTTGAGCCCCAATGGATCCCAAGCCTAAGTGTGGACAAAAATTTTAAAAATATTTTAAACAATTTATTCAACACTTACGAACAATAATAATGTATCTAGTTATGATTAAAATAACATAAAGATATTATTATTTAGAAATCCCCCCTCACACAGAGGGCTGTTGTAAATGTAAACAATGAGTGTAAAAACACTAAAATAAGACTCCAGGCACCCAGGCCCGAAATCAGTTACCAAAAATACACCATCTGATGCAAAACAGAGACTTCCAGGGAAGAAACTGCAGAACATCAGATGGTAGATGCAGAACACAACGCCTAACCACCCGTAGGTGAAGACGTAAACATGGGGAAAGAACAGAATTCATTCTGTTATTCAGCTAAAACTCCCAAGAAATTTTAGTACAGTTAAAACTAGAAGTACTGTCATGAAATGCGCACAAATAGCACGTCGATTCGCGCGTTAATCTACGCGTTATGACCATAGTAAGGCTATCAAATTCTGTACATATGGCCTGTGCACAAGCAATGTTTCAGCCAATGGACCTCCGGGTAACCCGGAGGTCCATTGGCAGAAACATTGCCTGTGTTTGCTATGAGTAACCAGGAGAACCTGCTATGCTTTGGATGCCATTCTTTATGGCAATTGCGCGCCATTCCTACGAGCAATTAAGCCGCGATAAGCGCACAGTTCGTGACAGGACTTCTAGTTTTAACTGTAATAATAATTACAGAAACTATGCCAGAAGCATGGGAGAATAGCAAGGGGGAACTTAAAGGACAGGGAGAGAGGAAAACAGTTGAAAAAACAGTGTAACTAAATAATCAGAATGACAACAAAATGGCTGCTGCCTTGAAAATAGGTAACTTAACATAATTTCATTAAAAAATTTTAAGTTACAGCCCTGATAATATTCTGTCACACATTCTTTTCCTCTCCTCCTTTTCTATCCTCCTTAGAATCACCATTTCACTAATATTTATGTGTCTGGCATCATTTAAACTGAGATTTAAAAGCACAAAGATCAGTCAGATCTTAACTGATGAAGGGCCAAACTTAGAATGATAAATGGCGCCAATTTCGGAACGTCCTTGACACTGTGCATGCGCAGTAGGGGCGAAGTGTGGAGGGCCTTTCAGGACATGTTTTCTTTAGTTTTAGATGCAAATTTTGGGGATTGGGGGGCAAAATTTGTGTTTGGCCCTATATTTTAAGAGTTAGCACCAGCTATGTCTGGGTCATTGGTACAGTATAAAAATATTATTTTCCATAATTTTCAGTTATTGTAATAATGTTTAATCAGTATTCAACAAACTGACTGCAGCCATTGATGTTTTGTTGAATGAATGAATGAATGAATGAATGAAAGGTTTTAGCGCGCCAAAGTTGCACAGGGACGATGTGTGATTTACAAATCCCTTGCGACCCGGTTGGCCTTATTTTATTGATGTTTTGTTTTCATTAAGGGGTCATAGTTATAAGGGGTCATAGTTATTCAACCAGAGTGTCCTGATTACATATTCATAAGCTGTATTGTTTTGTTTCTCCAGTCACATGTGTGAGTGCCGAACATTGTCAAAACACGGTCACTTCTAAGCGTGGTGAGTGGGTAAATAAGAAAGAAATGTGTTCAAATACAAGTGTTTGAAAAAAAAATACCTAATGTTGTTTGTGTTGTCATTTTTTATGAATTCCATGAAAATTATTAACAACTGAAGCCAAGTTATTGTAATAATGTTTAATCAGTATTCAGTAAATTGACTGCAGCCATTGATGTTTTGTTTTCATTAAGGGGTCACAGTTATTCAACCAGAGTGTGCTGATTACATATTCATAAGCTGTATTGTTTTGTTTCTCCAGTCACATGTGTGAGTGCCGAACATTGTCAAAACACAGTGGCTTCTAGTTTTGAGCAATTTCACTGCAAACGGTGTTTCAAGAAAAGCCTGTTGCACTATAAATAGGCAGGTTCCGTCAGGGAGCTACACATGAAATATGAGGCAGTGTATGTATAAACGTTTCCTGAAGCCTGTATTGCCCAATCCAATAGTAAACAAGAAAAAGTTTTGTGCAAGCGAGAAAATACCCATGAAACACTCTTATTTGTACATATAGCATGCAATCTCACCATATTAGAACATAAACAAGAAACATTCTGTGAACAAAGAAGGTGAATACCACATCTCAAAGAATTGTGACTGATGATTCACAAGAAACTACAGTTAAAACTAGAAGTCCTGTCACGAACTGCGCACTTATCTCGGCTTAATTGCGCATACATGTAGGAATTGTGCACAATTTCCATATCGAATGGCAACCAAAGCACGCCAGCTTCTCCTGGTTACCCATAGCAAACACAGGCAACGTTTCTGCCAATGGACCTCTGGGTTACCCGGAGGTCCATTGGCTGAAACATTGCTTGTGCACAGGCCATATGTACAGAATTTGATGGCCTTACTATGGTCATAACGCGTAGATTAACGCACAGAGCGACATGCTATTTGCGCGCATTTCATGACAGGACTTCTAGTTTTAAATGTAGTTCAAAATAAGTTAAAGTTTCTGGACAAGGTTTCAGACTATGGGGGTTAACATCTTCCTTTGAGAACACTTGAAAGGGCACCCTACTTCCCCCACCCAACCAAAAAAAAACAAAAACAAGAGCAACGCCTAGCGGGGCATTATATGCCCGTTTGGGGTTTTTTTTAGAGTAGGTGTATTTTTGTGAGAGAATGGAGTAATGACAAGCAGATTTCAGCTTTTCAATGTCATGACTCAAAACTGTACTATGCACTGCACAGCAGTACTATGCACTACACAGAACAGGCAGAGTTAAATAATTTGAGGATATGTGCACCTTGGCATGCAGTATATCTCGGCACACACTGTCATCGTGGACCCATGTGTGCCTAGATATACTGCATGTACTGCAATATGTATAAACATGACACATGTGCATTGTTTCTTACAATTATGCTCAAATGTCTTGTATATTAATCTGTTTTCTGCATGGTGAACCAGATGACCCGAATTTGCATTTGTGCGAGATACCATGCTCATGAAGCTGCATATTAAATTTCAAAAGAATCCGATTAAGTTCACAGACTGTAGAGCACAGAAAGCATAATTTGACTGATTTCTAAGTATGAAAAGGGCAATAACTCCTAAGAAAACAACCGAACACGACCCAAATATGAACTTGTGTGAGATATTATGGTCATGAAGCTGCGTATTAAATCTGAAAAGAATCTGATTAAGTTGACGGTCTGTAGAGCACGGAAAGCATAATTTGCTCGATTTCTAAGTATTAAAGGGGGAATAACTACTAGGAAAACTGTCGAACATGACCCAAATTCGAACTTGCGCGAGATCTTATTCTGGTTGTGCAGTATATCAAATATTTTTTAAATCTGATTGAAATCACGCTCTGTAGAGCACGGAATACAACTGTCCCCGGACAGACAGATGGACAGACGGACAGCGTCATAACATACATGTACAGTTAAAACTAGAAGTACTGTCATGAAATACGCACAAATAGCACGTTGATATGCACGTTAATGTGCGTGTTATGACCCAATTAAAGCTATCATATTCTGTACATATGGCCTGTGCACAGGCAATGTTTCAGCCAATGGACCCCCGCGTAACCCTGAGGTCCATTGGCAGAAACATTGCATGTGTTTGCTATGAGTAACCATGAGAACCTGCCGTGCTTTAGATGCCATACGATATGGCAACTGCGCGCAATTCCAACACGCAATTAAGCCTAGATAAGCGCACTATTCGTGACAGGACTTCTAGTTTTAACTGTAATACGTCCGTTTTTCAAACGGGCGTATAAAAAATAGAAGAGATCTGCTTTTTGGACAAAACTTGACTGGGAACAAAAAACGCCAAGGTGATTTTGAGAGGAACTGCCCCGGCACCATCTCCAAGTATTGTCAGTTAACCCTTTACCCAACGTACAGTTAAAACCAGAAGTCCTGTCATGAACTGTGCGCTTATCTTGGCTTAATTGCACGTATGAATTGCGCGCAATTGTCATATCGAATGGCATCCAAAGCACGGCAGGTTCTCCTGGTTACTCATAGCAAACACTGGCAATGTTTCTGCCAATGGAACTCTGGGTTACCCGGAGGTCCATTGGCTGAAATATTGCTTGTGCACAGGCCATATGTACAGAATTTGATAGCCTTACTATGGTCATATCTCATAGATTAACGTGCACATCGACGTGCTATTTGTGCGCATTTCAGGGCAGGACTTTTAGTTTTAACTGTAACAGCTTATTCAAGAATTTTGTTTGCACCATGGTCGACCCCGTGTGGCCTAGGACCCACGATTGCATGCGTTTCAGCCCCCCCCCCTCCCCCCCCCCACTTTTAAATACATTCTGCCGGCCCTGATCCAGGAATTGGGGGGTAACACCTGTTTTTCAATTCAGGATGTCTCCAAATAAATTAAGATGTCTTAATACAGATGATTAGACCACTGACTGTATGTGTCTTGAAGTGCTTTTTATCAATTGTGTGTGTATAGATTTCTACTAAATATTGGAAATAATTGCTTCAAACTGCTAGATTTCACAATGTCGAATGGTATTTTCCTACAGGAATTTGGGGACATTTGGGCTCCAGAGTTTAGGCACCCATAACTGTAACAGGAAGTGCTGAAACGATCAGTTGGATAACCAGTTTGCAACCGGTTATCGGCATAACCGGTTGGAAAGTTGTCAACAGGATAACTGCTATACCTACAGTTTATGGGATAGCGTTGGGAAAACAAATAGTATTTGACCGTGAGATGTTAGAATTCTTTTGCCGATGCAATCATTGTCAAAGCTGCCAAACATTTGTCGATTTACAATGATGTGTACTCGATGTAACATGAAAGGGTTAAGGTGTTAGAATGTTCTATGAACAGTTATTTTGGTCGTTTGGGCTGTCAAGTCGAGGATAAAAGTTTGTAACAAACTGCCAAAAGTCGAGAGCACTTAAGTATTTTTTAAATGAAATTATAGACTGCTTACTTTTGTAAGGTATTATAATCCACATCTGAAATATCACGGAACAGAAATCTAAATTTTATAGTAAATTTCCTTTCTTATTATACCTACCACAATTGTTTACTACAGGCTTGCACTACAGTGGAAGTCCCTAACTCGGATAAAATACTCTCTATTTTTGTCTTTCCCAAGCAAGTTGGGAAAGAAAAGTGGTGCAAAAGCACCAATAAAAATAAGCCAAAACTGGGTCGAGTGCAACCGGCGCAGACCCAGTACGGGACGCTCTCTCCCAAGTACAACTCCACGACTTCCATTGCCAGTGCGCATATACCATCTCTAAAGACTCATTCTTTTTGAATCCGAAACGTTAGAGTTATGTGATCAGCGGGGAGGAAAGATTCTTTACCTGTAAAGAAGACGGGAGGGCCTCCATGTAAACAATTGTGGTAGGTATAATAAGAAAGGAAATTTACTATAAAATTTAGATTTCTTATCAACCTACTCACAATTGTTTACTACAGGCTGAATAGACAAAAGGCTGGAGGGAATCGCATAACCAACCCCCACATAACCCTAGTGCACTGGAACCGTGAAGTAGAAGGAAGAGGTCCCGAGGCTTATCAACCATAATGTCGCAATCATTGGTAAAAGACAATGAAAAGAGACATATGAGCCTGTGTGACACACAGACAGAAAAAGGGCAGTAACAGCACAAGGCTGAAACTGACCTTCAAGAAGCCTAATGGCTATGGCAGACAACAGCCTGAGCAGAAGAAAGAGGACCCAGGGCAAAAAGGTCCTCCGACTGCTCCTGCAACTGGCGTAAATAAAAGGTGGAGAAAGTAGAAGCATTTCTCCAGTAGGCTGCCTGCATAACATCCGACAACTTGACGGAGTTAGAATAAGCCCAAGAGGTAGACAGTGCCCGCACCTCGTGGGCAGAAATACGATTGGTAATACAATCGCCAGTTGCTAAACGACTATAAGCCGTACGAATAGCAAGACAAATCCATCGAGAAATGGATTGAGGAGAGATCTTCTGGCGACCCGGAATGAGAGACAGAAAAAACCGTTTTCTGCCCTTCCGTATGAAGCGTGTCCGATCAAGATAAATGCGAATAGCACGGACCGGACAGAGCAAAGGGCGAGTACCCTCAACAGAGGGAAGAGCCCTGATACAGATAGGAGGAGGAGTAGTATCTGGTAACTGATTCTTAGCCAAAAAGGAGCAATCAGTGGTAAAAGTAACACTGTTGGGAGAGCTCCTAAAAAAGGCCGGGTCAACCGAGAGGGCGTGAAGCTCACTAACCCGTCTGGCCGAAGCAAATGCCATCAGAAAAGCCGTCTTATATGTGAGAAATTGCATATCCACCTGGGATAAAGGTTCGAACGCCCCTCCCCCCCCCCCCCCCCCAAGCAAAGCAGCACCCATGAAAGATTCCATCGTGGAGTAAGCTGCAAAGTCCGAGGCCTTTTCAAAGAAAAGTGCCGAACAAGCTTGGAGAGGTAAGGATTAGTGCCGATATGACGCTTCCCCACATAAGAAAAAGTCTCTGAAAGCATAGACCTGTAACCCTTGATGGTAACAGGCTGGAGACCCCGAGAATCAAACAGATATACCAGAAACTCCGCAATCTGTGAAATCGAAGGATTGGCATAATCAACAGAGTGATCAGCACACCATCGACAGAAGACCTTCCATTTAGCTGCATAAGCTAAACCAGTGGAGTGCCTCCTTGAAGAAGAAATGCACTCCACTGCTCGTCTCGAAAAACCTCTACGGAGGAGACAGGACCTGACAAAAGATATGCGTGAAGGCACAATGAAGTCGAGTCGACGTGAAACCTCCTCGGGCGACCTTGACAAAGAAGGTTGCGACGTAGTGGGAGACGTGCCGGAACCGCCGCCATCAGTGAGCGGAGCTGATTGATCCACACCCGCTGAGGCGACAGGGGAGTGATCAGAATGATTCGACAACTGCAGGTTCGAATTTTGGCGAGAACCTGAGGAAGAATCGGAACCGGCGGGAAGGCGTAGCCGACTAGACCGTTCCAATCGAGTGACAGAGCGTCCACGGCAAAAGCCAGAGGATCTGGACACGGGGACATGAAAGTGTCCACCTGATGGTTCCAACGAGTCGCAAAGAGGTCGATGTGGGGACGTCCCCAGAGATCGCAAAGCGACTGGAACACTGCCCTGTGAAGCATCCACTCGGTGGAAATAACCCTGCCCTGTCGGGACAGGGAGTCGGCTAGGACGTTCAGACGACCGGGAATGTGATGAACAACCACTCCGGCGTGAACATCCTGAGCGAGCAGTAAAAGATCCCGAGCTAACTCGTACATCGGAAGCGAGTGCGTGCCGCCCTGGTTCCGAATGTAAGCAACCACTGTCGAATTGTCGGATAGTAGAAGGACCTGGCGATTCGACGGGTGAGGGATCCACTGCCTGAAACTCAGAAGAAGAGCAAGAAGCTCCTTCTGGTTGATGTGTAGAGCTGCTTGATCCTGGTCCCACATCCCGTGTAGGGAAAGACCGAGAGGATCCAACGTCGCACCCCATCCGAGATCGCTGGCATCTGCCGTCAGAACGCGATCGGACGTGGGTAAGTCCAGCGGAACACCCTGCGTAATCCACTGAACATCTGTCCAGGGAAGAAGGTGAGGATACAGAGAGTCCGGAAACGGAAGCACCTGATCCAGAGAATCTACATTCGGTCTCCAACGACTGAGCAGAAAGTGTTGGAGAGGTCTGACACGCAGCCGACCTAGAGGAATGAGATCCGTCACCGAACCGCAGAGACCGATCAGCTGGAGAAAACTCCGAGCGGTCGCGGACCTGGACTGGGACAGAGTCAGAGCAAAAGCTGAGAGAATCACAGCCTTGGCCTGGGGAACAGCCACCAAATTGAATTTGGTTTGGAAAGACATCCCCAGATGACAAAACGACTGAGAAGGGACCAGGTCCGACTTCTCCTCGTTGACTCTGAATCCTAGCGACGTGAGCAAGCTCAACAGAGTGGCGACATCCGATTCCAGTAAGGCAGCATTGGAATGCCTCTGGAGGATATCGTCCAGATATGCCGAAGTAGTCACCCTGGACTGTGTGCGATGGAACGCTATCACATGCGACATCAGTCTGGTGAACGCCCAAGGAGCCAGGTTGAGGCCGAAAGGCATGGCCTTGAACTGGTAAACTCGCCCCAGAAAAGCGAACCTGAGATACTTCCGTGACACCCGATGCATCGGAACGTGGAAGTAAGCGTCTCGCAGGTCGATGCTGGCTGCAAAATCTCCCTGGTGAATTGATTGGCGAACCGACCTGAAAGTCTCCATGCTGAACTTGGGAGCAATGATAGACTGGTTAAGGATACTCAGATCGATAACCGGTCGGAGTCGGCCGTCCTTCTTCGGCACCAAGAACAGGCGGGAATAGAAACCCACTGACTGAACGTTCTTGACGACCTCGATCGCCCCCTTGGCCAGGAGATTGGCAATCTCCGTGGACAAAAGTTCCCGACGTGAAACGTCTGAAGGAACTGTGGTTGGAAGAGGCACCCTTGACAGAGTGGGGTGCCGTCGGAAGGATATGCGCAGCCCGGACCGAACAACATCTAACACCCATGGATCGGATGTGATGGTGGTCCAATGGTCTGCGAACTCTGCTATCCTTCCTCCAACCTGGGACGAGTCGAGGTGAGGACCTTCATTTCGAGCCCCGACGAGGCCCGCGAGAGGAGAAACCACCTCCTCTGCTAAATGAAGAATCCTGAGACTTCCCTAGATTCTGCCGACCCCTACCTTTACCCTGTGAGTAAGAAGTAGAGGCGGCGGCAGAAGGACCAGCCTTTTGCTTCACAGAGGAAGCAGAAGGGTACTTGTTAGGCTTGGAACGGCCCTTGCCTCCCCGAGAAGGCTGATCAAGCTGACGAAACAGCAGCTGATCTTTGGAATGACGTAGGACGTCATCCCGGACCGTCGACACGGAACCATGGAAAAGTTGCGGACCTGCCAAAGAAGCAGATCGAAGAGTAGCACGCTGCTCCTCGGGAAGGGATCGTCCTGTGTCCAGCACAGCGTCCCTTCGAACTAATTCCAAATTGGCCGTGTTACAGGCATGCGTGTGAGTAAGGTGCATAATCGCCTTGGACAGCACACGCAAAGGAGCCTGTACCTCGTCAAACTTATCTGGAGGCAGATAAGCAGCCAAAGCTGAGACGACGTGATCTGAGAGAGAAAGCATGCCAAGCATCTCTCTAGATAAGCCCAACGTGGACTCCAGAGTCGTCATTGGAATGACGGCAGACTTGGGCTTGGAAAGCCCGAGGGAAGTGGAGTCCTGATCCAGAACCGTCAAAGCCTGGAAGACTGACGGATTGGCAGAATCGTAGGAACGATAACGCACAGGAGGCAAAAAGGTGTCAACCCTGGTGAAGAGCGAAGTCTTCAGAGCCTTGGAATTCAGCTTGGCATCCAATGCTGAAAAAGCCTCAACCACCTGTACCGACTGGCACGGTCGAAGGCGCCCAGAAGCAGGTTGCTCCATAGGCTGTTGGCGCGCGACCGATGATCGCGGCCAGGCTGACACTGTCGGCTGGTTAGCAGGTTTGAGCTCAGGCAGAAACCCAAACACAAAGGCAAGAGCCGCCCCCAAGTCCGAAGACTGCTGGCCCTCGACCTCAAGCATGTTGCACTCCTCCCCAGAGTTGGAAGACACATAGCCCATCGTGGGCAAACCAGCCGACGCCTCCCATGGTGTCGGGACACCAGAGGAATCGGAAACCGGCCTGTTTCCAATCCCGGGAGGCGGCGCCATAGGAGGCGCCTGGAAACCACCCATAGCCTCGCTGGAAGCAACAGGAAGGCTCTTAGAAAGAACCTGAGTGAGTAAGGAGAGGGCCTCCCTAAGCTCACTGCCTGTACCGACCGGTTCGACAGGGAAGCGAACCGGCAAAGTGGCTTCACCTCTGACCCTCTTAACCAGCGAAGGGTCACGATCCTCCAAAACACCCGACGCGGGACGACGGGCGGCAGCCGAAACATCTGAAGGCAGACGTGTATAGGGGTACGATGCACCCCGAGGATCAATATTGCGAGAACTCATGAGAGTCACCGCGGACCTCTGCGGGGCAGAAGGTCCAGGCTGCACAAAAGGCGTTGGTCCCCCAAAACTGGTCGTGTGACCAGTTTGGGTAGACGGAGACACCACGGAGTTCATAGTGTTTCCACTACAAACATCCGAATCCAAAGACACAACTGTGGTGCTCGACGGCGAAGAGACCACAGCGATGGGCTCGATCGGCAGCCCCTTCCGACTTCGCCGAGTTGAAGTCAGGGAAGGATGAGGCCGATATCCCACGTCTACAGTATCGGACAGTCCTGCAGTCCCCTGCAGCGAAAAGCCGAGGCCGGCTGAAACAGATAACGAAGCAGACGGGCCAGCAGCAGTAGTAGATACGTCGAGAGTCGTTGAGGCTGGTGAAATAGTGGAGAGAGTACACCGGCTCGGCTCCGAAGGAGGAGTCACAACCCTAGTGACAGCCTCGGATGTCGACTGGAGGGGGACCGTAGTCCCGGAACCAGGCATCTCTACACCAGAACACTCAACGGCTCCCGTAGTATCCACCACAGGAAAAGACTGCACATCCCCCACGGAGGAGGAATAACTCTCACCAGACAAAGTCGGCTCGGGAGGCCCCGAACGACCACGTTCTCCTTTCCCGCGGGAGCGGGAAGCACGGCCACGAGAACGAACGACACGGTTTACTGACGCCCAGAAGGTGGAAGACCACGTTCCACAGACACCACACGGCCGCTCGGCCGAACACCCATTACAGGAGGAACAAGACGAATGTACATCGTCCACATGCTTTGGCAGCAGACATTGCCCACAGGGAATTGTCCTGGGCATGATAGAGGTGAGAGGAGCAGAGAAGGTGAGATGAGAAAACAGAACACCCCCAAAGAAGAGAGAAAGGTGACAGAAACAAAGACCCCAGAAGGTCGACCGGGAACCACCCAACAGGAAGACTACTCTCAAAAGAAAGAAGAAACACTGCAGGAGTGGTACCCCACTGACACCTAACTCGAACACAATTAGAAAATTTTGCAAAAAAAGCATTAACAATAATTGTGAAAAAATCTACAGTTAAAACTAAAAGTCCTGTCATGAAATGCGCACAAATAGCACGTTGATATGCGCGTTAATGTACGCGTTATGGCCCAAGTAAAGCTATAAAATTATGTACATATGGCCTGTGCACAAGCCATGTTTCAGCCAATGGACCTCCGGGTAACCCTGAGGTCCATTGGCAGAAACATTGCATGTGTTTGCTATGAGTAACCAGGAGAACCTGCCGTGCTTTGGATGCCAGTCGATATGGCAATTGCGCGCAATTCCAACGCGCAATTAAGCCTAGATAAGCGCACTGTTGGTGACAGGACTTCTACTTTTAACAGTAAATCCGAACCGCGTGGCACGCGAAATTCGCGCGCGACTCGAGAGAGAGCAAATAAATATACATTATGGACATATAATAGAAAAGAGAATATATAAAACACTGTTCCTGAGAATACAAAGGATACACTGTGGTATAATGAATCAGGAATCATCAAACATCGAGCTGGTGGAACACTGATAAGCGTGCAAAAACATCTCGACACGAAGCGGATTTTAAAAAGAATGAATGGCAACGGAAGTCGTGGAGTTGTACTTGGGAGAGAGCGTCCCGTACTGGGTCTGCGCCGGTTGCACTCGACCCAGTTTTGGCTTATTTTTATTGGTGCTTTTGCACCACTTTTCTTTCCCAACTTGCTTGGGAAAGACAAAAATAGAGAGTATTTTATCCGAGTTAGGGACTTCCACTGTAGTGCAAGCCTGTAGTAAACAATTGTGAGTAGGTTGATAAGAAATTAATATGTTCAACACCACCACAATATGTCGTAGATTTGAAAATATTGTTAGAAATAAAATGAACTGCAGACGGTAAAAACATCTTTTTTTGATGAAAAATCAAAACAATATGATGTGAGCTAATTGTTGATTAATCAGGTTTGATCAGTTCTTATATGTAATCACAGCATTGTTATTACACTGGAGTCATCATTAGCACAAGAACACATTAAAATGATTAATAACACTTTTTTTATTACTGCAATGTTAAATACCCAGTATATCATCATGTAGGGACCCCCCCCCCCCCCCACATTACCCCTAGCTTAAGTAAGGCAACTTACTCAATACTCACTGAGACATCATGTAAGGATTACACCACCAGCCCCTGTAATTAGCAAAAATTCCCTCGGCAAAAACTTTGCCAACGAAAAATGAGTATTCTCAGCAAAAATCTAGTTTTCCTCGGCAATTTTTACAAAATGACTGTTTCATGTAAATAACTACTGGGGAAGCACTGTGTGTCTGTATGCGTTCTCGGGCGTATGGCCAGGTGCGCCTTGGAGGTGTTGTATGTTTTTTGGGGGTAATAAACTCATCTTTTAAAGAGATATCTCAAAGGCAGGGACCGCCCTGGGCATGCGCCAGTGCGTATTTGGTTCTGAAACATCAGGACCTGGCTCTTAAATCTCAGAAATAGGCTTCTCAGATCATATTTTGATATTCTTTCGATGGATAATTGAGAGAGACACTCTTACATGTATTATATATATGATTATCATTTATCATTGTTGTAGAGTGCTTAAGTTAATACTTCAAGTCTTAATTACCAAGCATTAATCTTCACTGTGGTTTCTGATCAAGTCTTGGCTGCCTAAATAAATAAACCACAGTGAAGATTAATGTTTGCTACAGTGTACTAAATGAAAATGAAAATGATGAGAGCTATTACATACTTGCAGTGTGTGTTACAAACAGCATTGTGACTCCGTAAATTGAAATCTGGCGCATGAATTGAAAAAATAGGCTCCGAGGCTAGAGCGTTTTTTAAATAGTCCTGATCGGTCCCTGCAAAGGTGTATAATATTGTGCCACATGCAGTCCAGTATATCCACATAAAGGCCACAAATATGTTCAAGAACGACGAGAAATTTCTTCTATTGTTGTACTCTGTTTTTAATCATCATTACTGACGTAACTCAAATTGTCCTTAGCAAAAATACTGCCGAGGAAACATCTAAACTCCCTCGACAACTCGTCGGCAATTGCCGTTGCCGAGGACTAATTACAGGGGCTGCAGCACCTATGCTAAGGAGGCAACTTGGGAATTCAAAGTCCTAAGCCCCATCCTTAGCAAGGCCTGGTTTTTTGACCGGGCAATGCAGGGTGACCACAGTTACAATGTGTTAACGATCATCTGCACATCGACGATTTCTGTTGGCACTCGATGGTTTTCGTTTGTTTACATTTTGCGGATGTCAAGTGGAAGTGTTTTGAACTGTTTTCTCGCCATTTCTTACCAATTTTGCGTCGAAGACAATACAATAATACCAGCGGTTGAAATTAACGGATATCTGGTTGAAATCCGGTTATGCTCGATGGTTACAAAAATGGGCCAACCGTTTCAGCACAAGTAACAGGTATCAAATCGGCTCTGGATCCATCCCCAAGAGGTTGGAATTTCAAAGTAAACAAATTTCCCTTACTTATATAGCAGCACCTTCTAGGCTAAAGCAGCCTTAAGGGGAAATTACTGCACAACTTTAGCTTGGTGACCCCAAAAATCAACATATTTATTAAGGTGCTATATAAGTAATTGAAATTTGTTTACTATGAAATACCCACCTCTGATTTTCCATAAATACAAATTAAATATACATGTACACAAATTATACATTCAAATGAAGGTTGTGATGTACAGAACACGAATAAGATATGCAGTCAACTCACAGAGGTGATGACAGGCACCAAAGGTTAGTCAAAGTCTACTGCCATATTAGTACCAGAACTGATAACTAAACAATATTTCACGAGAACTCATGTCCAAATGTGCTTCATATATCCAAGAACAAAGCTAGGAAATCAAAATTCTTCAAAACACAGCATCAGAGCTACAGTTAAAACTAGAAGTCCTGTCACGAATAGTGCGCTTATCTAGGCTTAATTGCGCGTTGGAATTGCGCGCAATTGCCATATCGAATGGCATCCAAAGCACGGCAGGTTCTCCTGGTTACTCATAGCAAACACATGCAATGTTTCTGCCAATGGACCTCTGGGTTACCCGGAGGTCCATTGGCTGAAACATTGCCTGTGCACAGGCCATATGTACAGAATATGATAGCTTTAATTGGGTCATAACGTGCACATTAACGTGCATATCAACGTGCTATTTGTGCGCATTTCATGGCAGGACTTCTAGTTTTAACTGTACGTGAGGGAAATTCACAAACTCTTGGGTTTGTTTAAGTGGTCTGTTTGTTTACATTTTGGTCATGGTCACCTGGGCTGAAAAAGCATCGATATACAATGCCATCTAAAATCAAATAATGAGAAAGATTGCCTTCATACGTCACATTGCTATTACATGCAGACTGCACAGTTGCCATATTACTAGCGAGGTATCATACACCTGTTTGAATTTCTAAGAATTATGCGATTGTTTTCCAATGAAAATTTGTGATATCAACATGATATGCACATGTCCATTGATCATGGAATCCATCTTTAAAAAAAACAAAAACAAACAGTCTGGCTTGATTTAATCTGAAAATGCTGAATAGCAATTTACTATTCATTTGTGAAAATTGATTCTCTATTGATGACAACTAACTTCAGATAGATATTTACTGAATAGCAAAATTTTAAAATTGAATTGCAAAATGCTAATACAGTTAAATCAAGCCCTGCACACAGTGTTGTCCCTCCCCCAAATGCTGTCCTGTTGCTGCATCATACAGTGTTTTGAATGCCTAGCTTTGTTCTTGGATATCTGAGGCAGATTTGGCCACGAGTTGTTCTCATGAAATATTATTTTAATGCTAGTTCTGGTGCTAATACAGTAGCATACATCCAGGAACCACTGATGTCTGCTGTCAACTCTCTGAGCCAATTGCACATATTTTTCGTGTTCTACACATCACAACCTTATATTTTGTTGTATATTTTTTGTATATTTAAGGGGCTATATAAGTAATGGAATTTTGTTTATTTTGAAAATTCTCACCTCTGGTATTCCTTCAATTCAATTTAAATATACACAAAATGTACATCAAAATGAAGATTGAGATGTATAGAACACGAAACATATATATAATCAACTCATAGAGTGGACCGTAGGCACCACTGGTTCCTGGCAGTCTGCTACCGTATTCGTACCAGAACTAAGAATTTAATAATATGTCAGGAGAGTAACTTGCAGCCAAATGTGCTTTACATATCCAAGAACAAAGCTAGGGTATCAAAATTCTTCAAAACACAGTGACAGAGCTGCATGGGGATAAATTCCAAAACCTTTGCCTTTGTTTACATATGAATTTACTTTCGATTTCCGGTTGACGTCATCGGACGGAAAAGGCATTTATATACAATACCGTCTAAAATCAAATAATGAGAAAGATCGCCTTAATACAGTATACTATTATTAGATAGAGACTGCACAGTTGCCATATTCAATGCAAGGTGTCATGATACCTGTTGAAATTTCTTAGAATTACGATTTTGTTTTTCGATGGAAATTCGTGGTATCGAGTGATTTGCGCATGTCTGTCGACCATGGAAACCATCTTCAATAAAAAATGCAGACAGTGTTGTCCTTTTCCAAAATGCAGTCCTATCGCTGCACTCGAAAGTGTTTTGAATGCCTAGCTTTGTTATTGAATATCTAAAGGACATTCTGCCATGAGTAGTTCTCGCAAAATATTATTTTATTATCAGTTCTGGTACGAATACGATGGCAGACTTCCAGGAACCAGTGGTGCCTGCTGTCAATACTATGAGTTGATTACTGTACATATGTGTTTCGTGTTCTATACATCCCAAGCTTCATTTTGGTGTGTAATTTGTGTATATTTAATCTGAATTTAAGGAATATCAGAGGTGAGAATTTCAAAATAAACTAAATTCCATTACTTATACTTATACAGACCCTTAATTTGAATTCACATGTACAGTTAAAAGTAGAAGTCCTGTCACGAATAGTGCGCTTATCTAGGCTTAATTGCGTGTTGGAATTGCGCACAATTGCCATATCGAATGGCATCCAAATCACGGCAGGTTCTCCTGGTTACTCATAGCAAACACATGCAATGTTTCTGCCAATGGACCTCCGGGTTACCCGGAGGTCCATTGGCTGAAACACTGCTTGTGCACAGGCCATATGCACACAATTTGATATCTTTACTATGGCCATAATGCATACATTAACGCACAGATCAACGTGCTATTTGTGCACATTTCATGACAGGACTTCTAGTTTTAACTGTATCATTGTATGTAATATCAGAGGTGGGAATTTCAATGTGAACAAATTCCCCTTAGGCCTTACTTTTGTTTTGTAGCACCTTAACTGGTAGAGTGCTGAATTATTTTTGGTCATCAAAATTTGTTCACATACGTTTGCCTAGTTACAATTTATGGGAGAGTGCCAATAGGCACTCTCTCATAAATTGTAACAAGGCAAATCCTAACAGACTAAATTATTTCACTTCAAAGGTGGTATGAACAACATCCACAAAATATGAAGCCTTTAAGTGCTGTACTGACACTTCAGAGTAAAGCCCAAATATGGGCTTCCAGCACTCTACCAGTTAAGGGCCTATATAAGTAATGAAATTTTGTTTCTTTTGAGAATTCTCACCTCTGATATTCCTTCAATTCAAATTAAATATACACAAAATGTACATCAAAATGAAGGTTGGGATGTATAGAACACGAAACACTTGTGTAATCAACTCATAGAGTCGACTGTAGGCACCACTGGTTCCTGGAAGTCTGCTGCCGTATTCGCACCAGAACTGATAATTTAATAATATTTCACGAAAACATCCTGTGGCCAAATTTGCTTTACATATCCAAGAACAAAGCTAGAAGATAAAAATTCTTCAAAACACGGCGACAGAGCTGCATTGGGGAAAATTCCAATGCCTTTGCTTTTGTTTACGTATGAGTATACTTTCGATTTCCGGTTGACGTCATTGGACAGAAAAAGCACGTAAAAACAATGCCGTCTAAAATCAAATAATGAAAAAGATCGCCTTCATACAGTATACTGTTATTAGATAGAGATTGCATAGTTGACCTATTCAATGCAAGGTATCATGATACCTGCTGAAATTTCTCAGAATTACGATTTTGTTTTTCGATGGAAATTTGTGGTATCGAGGGATTTGCGCATGTCTGTCGAGCATAGAAACCATCTTCAATAACAAATGCAGACAGTGTTGTCCTTTTCCAAAATGCAGACCTATCGCTGTATTCAAAAGTGTTTTGAATGCCTAGCTTTGTTCTTGGATATATGAAGCACATTTGGCCACAAGTTGTTCTGATGAAATATTATTTTATTATCAGTTATGGTGCGAATACGGTAGCAGACTTCCAGGAACCCGTGGTGCCTACAGACGACTCTTTGATTTGATTACATATGTGTTTCGTGTTCTATACATCCCAACCTTCATTTTGATGTATAATTTGTGTATATTTAATCTGAATTTAAGGAATATGAGAGGTCTGAATTTCAAAATAAACAAAATTTCATTACTTACATAGGCCCTTAAAATTTGGTAGAATTGAACATATATTTGAGAGAATATATTGCGTCATTCACTGGAAACTGATTTTCAGTGAAACAAGTGTGAACAAGCTGGATCGAAAGATCTATATGAATGCATGTGCACTGAATGCGCTATCAACAAAAAAAACTTCAACACAACGAAGCAGGTCACACTGCAGAAATTGTGATAGTGAGACTTGTCACGTTTCACTGAAAAATCATCTTAGCAAAAAACAGTAATTCTAATGCATTTAGTATTTGTATTTGCTGTAAGGCATTGTAAATTCAGAAAATTGTGCTCTGACATTGCATATCTACATTAAGTGAGGTATATGTACTTCTAAAACCATAAATGTCGTGTCCATTGATCGTCTTTGTTTCCAAAGTTTGTCAACATTGCAACACATGCTCCGAATCATCCGCAGTAAATATTAAATTAGAAAAAGGATAAAAATAATTATAAACTTTCCGCGCTCCATATAAATAGTTACTCTTTACATAGTTATAGTCTCAAGTTAAAAATTAACATTTGATTTGTATTTATAATTAAAAAATACTTTCAGCAGAAAATGTGCACGAATGGTTTCGTTCTACACCGGTCCTACTAAACAACGAACACAAACCAAAAAGGGGAAAATACAATATGAAATAAGTGCTCCCAAAAGTGCGAACGTAGTTATTTGTAAATTTGAATACCAAATATACAGAACATGCCATTGTATGCGTGTGATTTCGTACCCACTACACCTACACAAACCATTCCATACCCAAGTTATTTCGAATCCTAGTCAAAACGTCCCCAAACCAAAACGTCCCCAAATGTTTTGGTCAAAACGTCCCCAAATAGTTGGTCAAAATGTCCCCAAATATTAGTCAAAACGTCCCCAACAGTTGGTCAAAACGTCCACAATAGTTGGTCAAAACGTCCCCTTTGTTGTTTCTTGACTGAAACTTGCGATGTTATTTTAAAACAAATTTATTGTTTTACAAAACATTAATTATAATTATTATCACTTTACAGGGCACTCCCTGGCGAATATTTTCATTTTCGGGGGCTGCACAAAACTCATATGTTTCCGTTCACATCCGGGTTCCCGGGCAATAATGAAAAATTCGTTTCAATATGGCCCGACGGCCCGCACATCCCCGGATGTTGGGGAGGTAACACTGCTTTGAGTTTGAATATTTGGAGAAGAGAGATGTGATGGCGGAATTTTGTGATCTTTGACGTGAAAGAATTAAGATTTACATTCGCATTATGATTTAATGCATGAGTTAGTTGCTGACAATGATTGTGTGGGAATTTCACACATCTACTACATTGAAAAATGATAATAATATATAAATGATGAAAAAAATAGCAATCTTGATTTTTCTTGGTTTAACATGTAACCTCTTTGAAATGTGATAATAATACAAATAACATTATTTTGTACGGGCATTATGGTTCATTAACGGCCCTACGAAAATGTTTAACAGCCCTTGGGCCTATTAGTGGCCCTCGACTTCGTCTCGGGCCACTAATAGACCCTTGGGCTGTTAATCATTTTCGTAGGGCCGTTAATGAACCATAACGCCCTCAAAAATAATGTTATTGTATAAATATCCCCGCTTCTGGCAGGCCGATATTTATGCGTGCCTCCCCTAATTTCGCGTGTGCCTTATGAATATAGAAAACGCTTATTAATACCAGTGCCGGTGAAATGGAAATTTGGACCCCAGGGTTAATTATGGCACGGATCTCCTTTCAAATGTGTCGGGATACTGATGCAGATGCCAAAGGCAAGCACGAGCGTTGATTGGGTTGGACGCGAGTAACGATCGATGATAGGGGTGGGGTGCCCCCCCGCCCAAAAAAAAAATTAAATCATGTTATAAATGGAAACTTCCGGCGGGTTTTGGTACTCAAAAATCAGGTTATTTCTTTTTTTTGGCCGTCGATTTTAGCAGCATGTTTTGAATTCTCAAGTTCGTCAGTGAGTATCCAGAGATCTAGAATTATAGCTTTTAACTGCACAATTCTTGAAGTGATAACTTTATTACGCCAAGTTGATTTAATAAAGTTATTACTTCAAGAATCACGCAGTCACAAATTACAACCGTTGGTCAAGTGCAGAGCTCCATTCACGATGCAGCCCCCTTCTTAACCGTTAGCACAGGGGTCAGAAACTTGGAGGGGGGGGGGGGGGGGGGTAGTCGAAAATGGCATGAAAGCTCGTATTTTAATTTTCGTTTGGTACGTCCTTTGAAAGACGTACCAAGCCCCAAAAATTAAAATACATTATTTGAGGTTATTTTTGGACTGGAGAAGGGGGCAGGCCTAAATCATTTGTAAATAGGGCCTAATAGCATCTCAGTAAATAATTGCGAAATAATTCTAACACACGGTCTACTATGGCTTACACTACTGCACTACGACACAACCTGAAATTATTTCGCAGGTATTTATTGAAAAGCACCGCCCGTTTTTGCATAATTAACTCAGTTTTTTTCGCTAGGTTTGCGAATGCTGAAATGCTTAAAAGGATCACTCACTAGAATTTATGTTGGTCATAATTTAATGAAATAATTTCAACGAATTTTAAAGTACACACGTACAGTCACCACATTTAATTGACCATCCCGGTTTTTAACACTATCTTTGACTTGAACCAATGAAATAATTGTATAGGGATCAAAGAAGGCAAAGAACAATAGACTACTATTATATGACAATCACATGGCTCGTGGAATAGCCAATTGGAATCAACACGATGAAGCGTTTAATTGAATTATTAAGAAAAAGTTGTGACAAACAGGTGTAATGATATTTTTTTTGTTTGTTTGTGGATTTTATGCAGCGTTATCTGGTAATACTATTATGAAAACGTTAACTGATTTTTCCAGCTTGTTGGAATATTTAGTTGAATTTTTCCCTGGATGAAATTTATTGCAAAAGGACTGAAAAATAGCATTGGTTTATGTCACCGATATTGAAAGTGGGAGTGGCCTGTTACTTTATTTATTCTGTCCAAATTTGTCATTTGTTAATTCAGAATAATTGTGGGATAATTATGGCATGGTGGAAACACATCGTAGTTTGTATGAATATTAGTTACAGTGGAAGTCACCAAAGTGTTTAAAGAAACAACGGCTTACAGTAACAAAAACAGTTGATATTTTAAACTATCGCAGTTCTCAGACGACAAACGCATCTGGACAAATTTTGGGGATCTAATAAAAGTCATAGAACATTAAAATTATACAATAGAATTAAAGTGCGTGGAGTCAGTGAGGATTGCCTCACCACGCTGGAAACCATGCACCAAGAAAGGATAGAAACAAATTTGCCTGGCTGGGACCAATGTACATTTTAAATAAATAAACATATGAATAAAGATATAACAACCCTTTAAGCGTTTTAAGTGTATGTCTGTGAGTGGGGGTTTTCTTGTCGTTGTGGGGGGGGGGGGGGCGCCTACCATCACCCCGTCATCCGTTCCCCCGAAGGCAGACCAGATGGCCAAGGCTCAGCGTCCACTTTACCTTTATAGGCTGATGGGTGACTCCCATCATTCAACAACACATATTGGTATAATTTTTCCTTTTTTATAACTGTTATGAACAATATGTGCTGGGGCTGCTCCCGAACACCGACAGTTTGGGTTTCATTTTCTTTTCTTTTTTCTAAGACAACCATCAAAGTGCGGTTTCAGTATTACCATCCATATAAATATGCCCACGGTTCTAAGTAAAATACAGAGCAGAATCTCGTAGTTATGCACAATACCAAGTCACCTTCCAGTTCGAGGTTATCGGGGGTTTAACCCCAGTACCTTATTATTTGTCCCTCGCTTCCGACCCTTGTGGATCCATAAGCAAGTAAAGTTATTCGGGTTGAAGGGGATTTCAATCCCACATCGTCCCAGTGCGCTTTCGGTGCCCTGAAACTTTTCATTCATTCGATAATTAATTCCAGTCTGCTGAAGTCCTATTCATGCCCAGCCGAGAGCAGATTATTGGTACAACTGACTTAGAATCCTAGATTTCGACCGAAAAATAGTATAAACATTGCTAAATTAAATATGAGACTACGAAAGAAGGATAAATGAGTTGGGGACGTTTTGATCAACTCTTGGGGACGTTTTGACCAACTCTTGGGGACGTTTTGACCAATTGTTGGGGACGTTTTGACCAACTCTTGGGGACGTTTTGACCAATTGTTGGGGACGTTTTGACCAACTCTTGGGGACGTTTTGACCAATTGTTGGGGACGTTTTGACCAACTCTTGGGGACGTTTTGACCAAAAAAATTAGGGGACGTTTTGGTTTGGGGACGTTTTGGTTTGGGGACGTTTTGACCAGTACCCGTTATTTCGTACCCAAAACCATTTCGAGCATTTTAAAAAAGGTAATTTTGTGCCCCAAAAATAATAGGTATAGAATTTGTCCATGGCAATATGCATAGCAATTTATTTGTCAGGGGTATAATTTGAAAAAAATAGGAAAATAAATTTAACATTAACAAGCAAAACTGATCACAGCATAACATAAGTAACGAATCAACATCATTTAGAACCCCTGAAACATGTTATCACGCCACCAGCTAGATATAACTATAAATAGCAGGAAAATTAAAATATTTAGGTCACGCCCAAGTCTTTGGGAAAATGAGAAAATATAATTGTTTGCATAAATTATACAACCAAACTAAAACTTACCAAGAATACATGTATCTAATCAATTGATTCCAGTAGTCACCAATTAATTCCAATAGTCATTGACCCTGAAGACAAGAATCATAGAAGCCCAGTCCTCGTTGATAAAATTTAAAACTAATTAAATATGCAAATTTATTCAGTGATGTTATGTATTTTAAAAAAATTCATTGTTATCTCAATCCGTCATTTTGTATCACTTCTCGGTCAAAGTCGGCCAGCACTGGAAAATAAAATCTAAACCCTCTTGTATTGAACTAATGGGTCTCCTATTTCATGAGGTGGCAAAATATAATTCAATTAATTTATTATTTAATAAATATGCATATTTATTCATTTCGGTTTCATTTTGACTATTATTCATTGCTCAAACCAACAACTATTTTTTGACAATTTCACGTACCGTCTAACGGAGGCTGCACAGTGGGGTAAAGAGTGTTGAATACTTGTGACTAAGACTACCAAAATGCCACTCTCAAAGCGGGTACGTGTCAACTCGCCTCTGGGTCTTGAAAGTTGGGCCGACTTGTCTTCAAAGTTGGTCCGAGTTGTCTTTAAAGTTGGTCCGAGTTGTCTTTAAAGTTGGTCCGAGTTGTCTTCAAAAGTGGTCCGAGTTGTATTGGTCCTGATCCCGGTCAAAGCGTCCCCCAAAATTAGTCAAAACGTCCCCAACAGTTGGTCAAAACGTCCCCAATAGTTGGTCAAAACGTCACTCACTCACTCATCACTCACCATCACTCACTCACTAGTAGTATGTAATGTGGTTTTGAGGTCTTGGTTGCCGGACCTCGGTGCCGGACCTCGGAAGTGACGTCATGTCACGTGACGTAGTGGTGCCATGTTGTGTTGTCATGGTAACCCGCGTGAGCGGCCATCTTGTGACGTCATCTCCATGGTGATACGTGGTGTGAGTGCGCATGCGCAGCGCGTGTTGTTAGGGTGATACGTGTTTCCGTCGTCCATTTTGTATACTGGAGGCCGCCATCTTGGTTTCTATGGTAGCACGTGATTGCTATGTTACAAATGGCTTCTAACAAGGCAGGGATGTGTTCGGAGGGTATGTTCGATTGAACAGGAGTAAATCTGATTACCACAAACAACCCGACAATCCCTCCAAATCACCAAAATCCACCCCAAATCACCGCAATTGACTTTATTTCATACAGGTTTCCCATGTTATTGGTTTTATTGACTTAGCACGCAGTGCCATAGTACTAAGGGGGTATAAGGGTGCGTTCGATTGAACAGGAGTAATGTTCTGGCTTTGAATTCGCCCAGATTCCCTTTTTGGAACCCTATCCCATGACGTCGTTCCCGTTAAAAGACACGTTCCTTTGGTCATTACCTAGAATTCTCTGCTTCTATCTATATATGCAATACTTTTTGTCTATCTGGCCCGGTTTCTTTGTTCTAGAGTATACTCCAATAGCGTAGAAGACCCTATTAACTGGAACAGCTTTGCTTATTATTACTATATTTAGCTATTCTAGTCTATTCTTGTTAGTTCTGACCCTATTCCAAGTACTCTTGTTGTTTCATTTATCTAGATCATTTATATAAATTATAACTAACCAATCAGATTGCTTGATTTCCCATAACCTGTATGCAGAGTTATCTCCCTTCTGTACAACAAAAGCCAATATCATTCCCAAAGCCAGTATCATTCCCAAACCCAATAAGCTATCGAGCAGTTACTGATAAGTCATTGCTCGAACGACTCCAAGCTCATCGAGCAAATGAGCCTTAGAGCAATTGCTCGATCGAGTGACTCGGCATATTGCTCGAATGACTCGAAGTCCGTCGAGCAAATGAGCTATCGAGTAATTGCTCATTCGAGTGACTCCCCGAACGACTCTTCGACTCATTTCAGTATTTGAGGATACCTATGGCCCGGCATTGTTTTATTTGAAGATACCTATCGAGGATACCTTTTATAGGATACTTATCTGAGGATACTATTACCTATATCACAAGGCATACCTATCCCAAATATCCCTTATAAGCCAAAGAGCAAGAGAGTAATTGCTCCATGAGCTCATCGAGCAAATGAGCCTAAGAGCAATTGCTCGATCGAGTGACTCGGTATATTGCTCGAACGACTTGAAACTCATCGAGCAAATGAGCTATCGAGTAATTGCTCGTTCGAGTGACTCCTCGAACGACTCTTAGACTCATTTCAGAAAAAAGGGGTGCCGAAGGCCATATGTTTTCCAAAAAGGGGTGCCGAAATTGGGGTGCCTTCTGGAGAATCCCTTTTTTGTCAAATGAGCTATCAAGTAATTGCTTTAAAACATTCAAAAATAGCAAGATCGTATTCGAAATATCATTACCAAGTATCGTACATTTTGATAAATATTTTTTTAAGTCGAAAAATCGTTCCAAAAAATTTTATTGCGTCAGAAAAATGGGAAAAAATTGACGACCTGAAAAGTACGGCAATGAGGAGCAAAGTCTCACAAATCCCATTGTGTTCCTCTTTTAATTTTATATGACGTATCTTCCAGCGGAAATCGTCATCAGCACGAGAGGGGTAAATCCGTTGTTTACAAAAAACGCGGGTCAGAAATAAGAAATGCGAGAAAACATCGACTCGTCGTTTTGCGAAAGGAAAATACCTAAAATTATAGAATTTCTTGCAGACACACTTGTTCGTCGATATTTTATTAACAAGCGTGTCAATGAAGTTGGAAAAATTGGACGACAAATACAGCGTGGCGTGCTTTTCTTTTGTAGTTTCGATATTTGACAGAAACTACCAGGTGGCGCTATTCTTGCTGGTTCACCTACAGGTTCCTTTTTTCAGAAATCCAATTCAGTTTCTACCAATTAAAACAGAACAATTATTTGATCAACTTCGACTTCTATTTTTTGTCCATGTGTTTACTTCCGGACACAGATTTTTGGATTGCTCAATGAGGTCATGTCACGTGACCCAGTGGTGCCATGTTGGGGATTGTCATGGTAGTCCGCGTGGGCGGCCATGTTGTAACGCCATTATCATACTGACACATAGTCTTAGTGCGAATGCACAGTACGTGTTGTTTGGGTGATTAGTACTTCTGCCGTCCATTTTGTATATTGGAGGCCGCCATCTTAGTTTCTATGGTAGCACGTGGTCGCTATGTGACCCCAAAGGGACAGTGGTACGCTCGGGCGGTGTGTTCGATTCATTGGAAGTAAATCTAATTATCCGACAATTTCCCCAAATCCCCAAAAGAACCATCCAAAACTATCGAAACGGACTTGGATTCCCCAAGAATCCTCTTTTTTACAATAACAGGCGCGTTCCGTTGTATAAGTGTCAATCTAATTACCCAGAATCGTGTTCTGAATTACGACAAACAACCCGACAATTGTTTTACATGTTCGGATTCCTTACTTCTACCTATCCCAGTCTATTCCATAGCTTGTTCTCTCCATTCCTTGGCCCGTCCTCTTTATGTTATGATTTCCCCAATGTCCCTTTAAAATATTCTGACTTTCTTACATGTGTTTGTGTGCTAGTGCACAATACGTACACATTACATGTACTCATGTAGCACACTTGCACATGCTGGATGTGACGACATCTGCTTGTGTGCTTATGAACAATATGCGAACATCACATGTAGCACTGGGGCACATTCCTGGTATTTGAAGATACTTATGACATGGTGATGTACTATTTGAGGATACCTTTTGAGGATATCTTTTGCAGGATATTTATCCGAAGATAGTTATATGGCTCTTAACCCTATTTAGCTCCTGGCTTCTAGGCCATCCACACCCTTCATAGCTTCAAGAACACTACTTGTCCATAGTTACCACTATCTGTCCTATGATCAGCCTGCATTGTATTCACCTTTAGTCTGGTGTTTAAACAGCCTTTCAGTCTCGTACCATTACTGCCTTGTAGCATTACTATTGGCTACCACTATTCTGTCCTGTGTCTCAACTATTCAGGCCTGGCATTCTGAAAAATGCAGGAGGGCAAAAAATCGCTCTCCCCAATCAGCTTAGGAGAGCAATTAGCTTTACACAGCATTTTAAGTATCCAGTTGAACGAACTCATTGAAACTGAAAGCAACAGACTACATCAGTGATTTTAACTTTACTAAGGTAAAGCGAAATCTCTTAGACATCTAGATGTCTCACTCAACAACCAAACACACTTGACAAGACCTGTGTGTGTACCCAGACCTGTTGTCCAAGAAAGTCATACGCCTACCACTACCACCTTCAACCCCCTAAGGGGGGTTGAAGGTGGTAGTAGTAGGCGTATGACTTTCTTGGACAACAGGTCTGCTTGAATCTACAGTCACATCCTGGTGCAAGTGCTTCAAGTGACAGGATAGTAGTAATGGTGTAATGGTAGTATATTATAGTGTCAATATTCCTTGAATAATTACCCCTCAAACTGTGATGTCAGTTGTTGAACTTGAAACTGACAGAAAAAAAATATTGCTGTGGCCCATTTTGCTTCAAATGATTGCAACTGTGTTTGGGTATGGTTGCAGCCATTACCTTTTACCACTAAACCACTTTCAAAATGAAATTACGTGATGTTATGTGACTTCGAAGTTAAATTACATTTTTGCTTTACAACAAAAATTTATTGTGAGCATAATACATCTAATCTCAATCATCCCAGACCAAAATATTTAGGAGGGCAATTTTTCGCTCTCCTTAATTCTTTCAGGAGGGCAGGAAGGAGAGCTAAAAAATCGCTCTCCTGAAATTGCCAAGCCTGACTATTACTAACTTGCGATACCACTATCGCGCTTACTAAACTACTGCCACTACGGTTCCCAATTCATATCACTATCCAAATTATCTTCTACGACTGCTTGCTCGAACGACTCAAATGTTATTGAGTAAATGAACTATCGAGCAGTTGCTCGAACGAGTGACTCCACATACTGTTCTTTGACTCATTTCGGTAAGAAGGGATTCTATAGAGATTCTGTAAAAAAGGATTCCATAAGTGGGATTCTGCAAGTGGGATTCCAAGCTCCATACAACTCCTGGAAGTCTTACCATCGGCTTCCATTATGTCTTCAATTATCTGTCCTATGATTTGCGTCTATTGTAGTCACCCAATACTCTAGTCTTCCACCAGCTTTACAACTTTGTTCCATTGCTATTGTCTTGTAGCACTATTTCATACCTCCTAGCCATGCCTGACCCTATCTCGACTCCGCCCTCGGCCAGGTCGTTAACAGGCGCAACCAGATTGCTCCATTCACCTAAGTCTGTATCAGTCTACAATGCCTAGACCCAGTGCAAGCTGAGGTATCTTACATACAAGAAACTGTATTTTAATCGTACCGAGATGTGCTTATGTGTTAGTACACATTGTGTGACAATGTGTACACATTGCATTCAGAGCATTGGCATACAGTTTGAAGAAATGAAGAAAACCAACCTGAAAGACCTGAAAACCATTTGAAATAATCACAACAAATGGGGTGAGATAAACATGGTCTTTCTATTGCCTGGTTGAATATTTCTAGAGTTTTACTATTGTTCTTTTAATTATCTTGTTGAACATCAATACAAAAATAAGGTTTGTCCGTTTACAACTGTAAAGGAAGGTCTTTACCGCGTTTGTATTAGTATTACTTTCCATAAACAGAAATATAAATATGATGAGATCACGTCAAAGTCTCCAAGTTTGATAGTTAGCTGAAGGGCCCGGCGTACCTTTAATTAACTGGTTGCTACTTCCCCTTTGCTTGCTTCAAATATTCAAAATACATGGAACATTGCAAGAAGTAGATGTGGAGATCTTGCCAAGGACCAAGGATGTGATGTCAGGATCACGTGACCTATTTACGTCATGTTTGGTTGTGGTAGCCCGCGCAGTCCCCATAGTGATAGTGATACATGGTCTTAGTGCGCATGTGCAGCGCGAGTTAAGCTAACACGTATTTCCATCGTCCATTTTGCATACTGGAAGCCGCCATCTTGTTTAGATGGTAGCACGTGGTTGCTATGTGACCCAGTGGCCTACAACAGAACGGGGGATATATCCGGAGGGTGTGTTCGATTAAATAGGAGTATTTTAATACTTCGAAGAATTACCCAAATAGACCCCCACAATCCCCCAAATTACCAAAAAATCGCTTTATTTGGTACGGATTCCAGGAGAATCCGCCTTTTTCAAATAGCTTGCGATTTCCTTTTAAGAAGAGTAAATCTAATTACCCAGAATCCTCGTTTACTTCCTATTTATCTAGTTCTAATTCCTTCTGAATCCTCTGCACTACTTCTATCTGTTTATCAACAAGCTGTATTATGACTTCTGATTTTCCCAGATGCATCTGTATGCTAGTACACAATGTGTAAAGTGTGTACACATCGCATTCAGCACATGGGGGCGCGCTGAATGTGCTAATATGTGCTTGTCTGGTAATGCACAATGTACGCACATCATATACGGTACATGGGCACATACAGTGAAAAGGGATTCTGTGGGCATAGTCAGGCCATAGAAGGGGCTTGCGTTTGGGCAGAATGTGCTTGTGTGCTAATGCACAAGTGCGCACATCACATACGGCACATGGGCACATGCTAGATGTGCGGATATGTGCTTGGTGCTAATGTTGCGAAGTGAGCCCACAGGGGTTAACTACACTTGTCAGTTCAGGTAAGAGCTCGAGCTCTTGGGGTCTTTGTTGGGGAATTCATTAGACTCGAGTTTATTTAACTTTTACGCTGATTTTCATAGTTTTGGAACAGCATTAAACACTCTAATGAAATTACATGGAATTGTGTAAACTGGCGACAAGAGTACAGACGTACTCTGTGGGTACACGCCAGATGTTCTGTTGGCAATACCAGGCATACCTTTGAGAGCCAGTATTGCCAACAAAGCAGTAACATTTGAGGATTTGTTGACAGAAGGGACAATAACATTCGGCAGTATTACTGGGATGTTGGTGTTCGAACTGTCTAACAAATCATAACTTGTACCTGGTGAAACTCCCCATTGAACTTGGTACGCTGAGTTGCATTTTTGCATCAGTCACCGGGATATTCCGCCCGTCAACTGGCGCCCGGCGGAATATTATTTTAGAGCCGAAATTCCATGGACTGCATGCAGACTGACCGACAGTCTGTATGGCAGTATAAGAGTCTACAAAATGGCGACCGCCACGTGCATCAGAAATTTGGTGAATATAAGCACCAATTTCTGACTGCTTAGACAAGTTGTCTCCTGGCTCCTGAAGAACGCTGACTTCACCACTAGAAGAAACCTGGATGCCGCCACAGTGTAAGGTATGAACTTTGTTGCTTGTACAATTGATTTCCACTGCCAGAGACAACGACTTTTAGTCGCGACATTTATATCTATTTAGTTTAAATAAAAATAGTAGATAACTTGGAACTGGTCTCCGTTGTCTTATACACGACAAGTTCGTGAAGTTACTGAACCCAGAATCTGGAGCTTGTGTCTGATATCGTCTGGTAAGGAAACACAAAACGCTACGGGCTGGTGGATTCTCACAGAACCCCCAGTAAACACAACGTGGAAAATCCAAACTTGACTATCCTAGATCGATAATCTTTTCCTTCTATTCCGCAACACTAATGCACAATGTGCGCACATCAAATACAGCACATGGGCACTTACGGTGAAAAAGGATGTTGTAGGCAGGTAAGTCCATCACTTTGTACTTTGGAGCGTTATTCCTGGGTTGGTCCTTTATTGAATCTTCAGTTTTCTGTACATTGTTCATGATTTGATCTGCAGGATGGGGAGAAACTCTATACTTCTGAGTGCCAACATCAGTCTCCTTCAGTTCGTGTTCGTTCTTGTTTTCAATGGTAACTTCATTCTTCTGAACATCATTGTTCACTATCGTTTGAGTGGAAACTTCATTGTTCTTAACTTCATTCTTCTCAAACACCATGGGAGATGTCTTTAGAGTCATTTTCATTCTTTTGTTTGTAGTTGGAGTGGCAACTTCGTTCTTCTTCTTCGACTCTTCATTATTCATTTTTTCTTTGGGTAACAAACGGCCCTTGCCATACGGTGTCTCCACATGTTTCAGTTTCTTTCCCTCATCTCCTGTGACGTGGTTCAGGTTTCTTCTCTTGATTCCGTATACCATACGCTTCACTTGGACCGATTCCTGGGAAGTCAGCTTCAATCCAGAATCATTCATGAAGATCTGTATGTGCAAGACGTCTTTAAATCTGAGCACAGCAGTAGACATTGGCTCCAAATCTTCTTCATCGTCATCACTTCCTTCCATTTCGAATGAATAGATTGCCAAGAGATCGTCAAACAGCAATCTTCTCTTTTCCAAGGCGGCATTCTCTTGAATATTCTTGTAAATTGGGTTCCTGCAAAAGTTCGTAATGTGCACTAGGATTTTAATGTATTTTATACCATGATTACCAATTCTACTATATATGAAAAGCCTATGACATAACTTTTAGCTTTACACACCAACCGTGGTGAACACACCAGCATTGGGATTCCATTAGTTAAATTTTACACCTACAGTAGAACTACATCCAAGTTGACCTTTGGTGACCTCGCCTTTAGTGCGAACTTGTCTAAATTTATCTCACGTCGTCTCGCAAAGAGTGAAAATGACAATTATTTATTACGTTTTTAAACGAGCTTACCCCCTAAAACACCAAACAATTAACAAACACTCATGTCTCATGTTAATAAAGCATCCATAACTCGAAATAGTATGTTATTAAAATGAAAAAGGCCCTGTTTCTTTTTCTATTTCGTTTCGGTGATAAAATTGACAGCGGAAGTACCGCCTACCGATGCTCGTGTAAGCAAAAACAAATTCGCACGTTTGTTCGGCTGCTGCGCAATAAAATCGAGAAACAGTAATAGTGACACTTAATAATCTGACGATCATGGTATAAATAAAATTTGCACACCAATTCCTTTGTCTTCTCCGGGTTGGTAGACGTGAACTACCCGATAGAACAATAGACTACCATACCTGAGTCCGTGCGTTATGTGAATTGGCGTGTAAGTAAGTTACTAACCTCGCTGTCGGTATTCATGGATTTGAACAACCTGCCAACGTCCTGTTACACCTCGCCGCTTCGCGGCTCGGCGTCACAAAGCGCACGTTGGCAGGTTGTTCAAATTCATGAATACCTCTAGCGCAGTTAGTAACTATTACATACCCACAGTAGCTTGGTGAACCAAATGTTCACCACTCGTGGTGAAGTGGTGTTAACCGTGTGCCGAAGGCTCGCGGATAACACCTCTTTACCACTCGCGGTGAACATTTGGCATACCAAGCTACTGTGGGTATATTCTTTACTTACGCCGATGGCATCTCTGACACTACTTTCAAGTGTTGTGACTGCTTCAGTAACTTCATCTTCTTTATTCATTCCTTCCTTGATAAAATTATTCAAGAGGTTTTCAAATACGTCTTGGTGATCATTGTAGCCTCTTCCAACGATACATCACATTAAAATAATCGTTCCCTGGTTCCTCTTCTTCAAGATCTTCTTGAGATAGTTTAGACGACACATCGGAATCCGAATCTTCCATTGGTGAATAGTTTCTTGGTGAATAATGACTACAGGATTGCATTGCGTCCGCTCTACTGGAAGGTCAGACCACAAATGACAATTTTATTACGAGCACAAGCTTCTTTTCAGTAGAAATTCCATCATGTGCCACAGCTTCAATACACTGTCGTCTTCTCGCAGGTCACTGTATTCCATTGCATTCGGTGTTATTCTATCTTCGAAGATGTTGTTTGCACATGCACATCTACATAAACACGTACAGTTAAAACTGGAAGTCCTGTCATGAACTGTGTGCTTACCCAGACTTAATTGTGCGTAGGATTTGCGCGCAATTGCCATATCGAATGGCATCTAAAGCACGGCAGATGCTCCTGGTTACTCACAGCAAACACAGGCAATGTTTCTGCCAATGGACCTCCGGGTTACCCGGAGGTCCATTGGCTGAAACATTGCTTGGGCACAGGCCATATGTACCGGATTTGCTAGCCTTACTATGGTCATAACGCGCAGATTAACGCTCAGATCGACGTGCTATTTGTGAGCATTTCATAATAGGACTTCCAGTTTTAACTGTAATCAAATCTTCACAGGCTACTTGCAGGCCAGCACGTGTCCACTGTTTGTTTCTATCGCACAAGAACTCCAACGCTTTTATATTTCTCTTTATCAACGGGGACATGTCTTCAGCATATCTCTGAATGGTACTTATCTTCTCGATCTGTTTTTGGTATCTCTCCGTGGAAAGTAATGGTCTTCATACCTCTTCCTATTGTCCGGTCTGGAAAATATCTTGGCACAATAACTAGAGAGCCTAGAATTCCGCATGTCTTCACCCGACAACGTAACTAGGTCATGTGAGTATGATGTCACATCCCAGGTCCCTCTCTATGTCGCCCCCAATGAGGCACGATCTCCACATCTCCTACTATACTACTCAAAGTTTGCTAAGCACCAAGTACGTCCAACTACCTGTTTTACGTCTTAGTTGAAATATTGTTAGGAAAAGTGTATATACTTTTTATTTAGTCATATCTTTAATTATTTAAGTGCAGAAATTAGGGTTTTATTTGTGTTTGGCATTATTTTTTAGCTTTTGAATATGATAACCATGGGAAATGGATATTTTTGGTAAAAGAGGAAATTTTCAATATGCCAAAAAGTTGACTGAGCAAACTGGCATGGCTTCAATATCGAGTATGAGCCCCATTACTGTTAATTACAGCTTGACAACGCCTTCTCATGCTCCCAATCAGATTCCTGGTGGTCCTTTGTGGGATGTTGTTCCATTCTTGGACAAGCATGCGAACAAGCTCCTGGACACTTCTTGGCTGGACTGGACGAGCTGAAATTGCTAGCTGCAACTCATTGCACACATGTTCGATTGGATTGAGGTCGGGGGATCTTTCTGGCCAGTCCATACACTCAATCCCCTCCCTCTGTCGGTACTCCCCGACAGCATGGGCAACATGAGGACGGGCATTATCGTCCATCAGAATGAATTTATCACCCACTGCACATGCATACAATCGGAAGTGGACATCCAGGATCTCATCAATATACCCGCTGTGCAGTCAATGAGCCACGTTCAAGGACACAGAGCTCTGTACGTCCATCACTGCTGATGCCGCCCCAGACCATGATTGACCCTCCACCATATCGGTCATGCTCAGCAATGTTGGCTGCATGGAATCGTTGTCCTGGTCTTCCCCATACCCCAAAACGCCTATCTGTGTGGTCTAGGTAGTACCTTGACTTATCTGTAAAAAAGGACGGGCTGCCGATATTCTCTGGTCCACCCAACGTGGTCCATGGCCCATTCATGCCGTGCCTGACGATGGTTCTGGGACAGTGGAATGCGAATACATGGTCTTCTCGATCGGAGACCACCTTCGTGCAACCTTACCTGGATAGTCTGCGTCGAAGCATTTACCCCGGATGCATTCTGATGGCCACTGCGAAGCTGTGTTGCTGTGGCGAAGTGGTTCCTACGGGCCTGAATGATCAAAAACCGGTCTTCAGCTGCAGATATTGCCCTGTCTCTACCACCACCATGCCGTCTTAACTGGTGTGCCATACTGCTGAAATTTAGCCCAAGCACACCAAGGGCTTCACCAACCTGACGATAGGTAGCCCCTTGCTCCACTATCCATACAGCCTGCCAAATTTCTGCTTCAGACAAATGTCTTCTTACATTTGGATTTGCCATATTCAATCATTAAATCACAGGGGTTTGAGTTGAAATGAAGATTGAATACCCTACAGCTGTCATGTACATGTAGACAGTACACGAAAACATGAAAATCAAGGGTTACATGCTTTCCATGACTGTCACGAAAAGTCTGCCTGTCAAGAGAGCTAATGTAAACACTGGAGACCATCTTAATACATTCCTCAATCATATCCACCAAAAATATCGCAAATATGTCAAAAGCAAATTCCATAATGATGTGTCAAATATTTTGTGCTTAGCAAACTTTAAGTAGTATATTTTATTGTCAACCTGTCATCTCCATACGGGAAAGTTCTTTTCCTGAGAGAACTACGAAAACCCAAACCCGCTTCAAACTCGTCTTCATTTTCATAACTGCTAGTTTTATCACCACTTCCTCCTGGCTTCAACTCCCTCTTCCCTGCCGTCATCAGTCTCCTCTGCTTGAGACAGGTGGCGGCAGTGAGAATGAGTTGATGTTGAAGAAGGCGGTGAATAGCGAGTGAGACTAATGATTCTGAAAATGAGGAAGAGTTTGAACTCTGAAGCGAGTGAAGATCTTGCTTTCGAAGAGAGGAGTCCTCCGGAACTGACTGAGAGCTACACTAAGTTTGTGAAAAAGGTTCTTTAGAAAGCTCGATTGCAAAAGGTTCAGGCGTGGAAGGGCTGATGAAATCTTACAAAGTTACTATGGGGCAGTTTTCCAATTTAAAATTTTTTTTTTTTGTTGAAAATTTCAGTTCACCACATCCAGTGCCATGCATGGTTCCCAGTTCCATGCTATAAATTCCAAGGTATTGTGACCGGCTTTCGGAACCGGGGACCTGGGAATTCTCGTTTCCAGGATTAAACCGTACTTAATTTTCTCGACTGTGATAGATCAGGTCCTGACTGAAAATATTTATAGGTGGCCAACGCTTGGATCACCGAAAAACACATTGATTTTATAACGAAAATAATCAAGTACCCCTTATTATGTGAAAGTTTAGGAACAGTATGTAACGACAACACCGGAAAAAGGCAATATTAGTTAACATTGGGTTATTTTGTCACACCTTTGAAACGCTTTCATTCATTATTAGGCCGCTCACTAATGGACAATGCATTCTTCTTCGCGAAAACGTAGTTTGTGATTCGTAGCACATGTCTTAAGCATCTTTTTAGTGTCAATTCAAACTTTCATGTCAACTACCCCGGGATGCAGGCCATGATGCACTAAAGCTGTCCGCGATTGTGCTAGATCGCATACATACGCCTGAATAATCCAGTCATGTAAACCTGTACACACCGCTATTGGGTTCCAATCGCGTAAGTTAGGCGGAACCCATGTGTAAAATCCATGTGTAAACCATGGTCTTGAAACTAGATGACTGGGTTATACCGGTGTATGAACCCGATCCCGCACATTTGAGCGCAGGTTTACGACAATTATGTAGCATTGCCTCCTTTCCATGGGGGAGCAGACATGAAATTTTTAAATAAATTGATTCCAGAAAGATATGTATCGCAAGTGCCGCCAATCACAACTTATGTACACGTGACGAATAATCTATTGTGCATTAGTAAGCGCCCTCATATTAAAAGATACAGTTTCATAGATGTGGAAATCCCATCTTTCCTAATGTCGCCTGAATTTATTTCGGTGTTGTCGTTGCATACCTTTCCTAAATATCTACATAATATGGTGGTGTTTGATTATTTTCGCTGTAAAATCAATAATTATCTTTTTTTAATGATCCAAATGTCGACCTTCGCTGAAGGCATGCCTTGATGATGTAGTTGGAATCCCAGTAAGTCGGGATTACAGTTCAAAAAAAGCTGAAGACTTCTTAGAAATTTATGTGTGCATCAAGAAAATATGCATGTCGTATTCTTGTAGCAACTTCTTATTTAAGTAACAGATACGTGCACCATATTGTTCATGCTGGTTCCCCAACTGTCACTGAGGAACGACGATAAGATACTTTGTTTGGTACTCCAATGGTAATATCTGGGCTTCGGACAAAGCCCAAAGGAAAAGGTTCGAAATAAATCTTGAAGATATTGATGCTATTTTACAAAGACTTGGTTAACTTGACTATCGTTAGCTGATTCTCTCATCCAAATATCCAAACAGTACAGTGTAAGCGCCAATAACTGACTTGCGCTTAAAATATACTCCTGCGGTGTCAGGCTGTCCGTATTACTCAATTTCCTCCGCAGAAGCCCACTCCCACCCTCACTTATATTCCAGTTCACCTTGCTACAGTCTCCATGTGAGTTCCTTCATGCACTGCCCAGAGGACTGCAGCATAACGAATCTGAATCTGAATCGAAGATTACGGATTATTGGCACCTGAACATTTGGCAAATCGACAGAATATGAAGTTTTCACAAAGAGCTTGCAATTCCGAGTAGAACTTAACCAGCGTCACTAGGAAACGGCCATCATCATTGTATATCATTAAATAGCTTAAACAATCCAGTAACCTAACCCTACCCTTTTTGTATGGGATAATTGAAAGTGTGTACAAAGATTTAAAGTAAGTCTTGGTGAGGATACTGATGCCACTTTACAAAGACTTGCTTAACTTCACTGTAGTTAGTTGATTCTCTCATCCAAATATACATACATAGAGGATATGGAATGAGTGTTGTTCTTATATAATATTCATGAAACGAGTCTAAGAATTTTTCGTTTTGGCGAGCCTCTGAGGAGCCCAAATGGAAAATTCGGACGAGTTTCATAAATAATATATGAGAAAAATACTCATTTCATATTCTATTTATCATATGACACACACGCACAAATTACCCACTTAGTATGACCCTTTTAACCCATCACCTAACTTGAGTTGCAGACGACACTTGGAAAAAACATCCCCGTACAACTAAAAAAATTTCATTTTTTGCTTCCAAAACATAGGTTATGACCCCTCATTGGAACGAGCTCATCGAGCTCGTTCCAATGAAGGGTATTAACCTATGTTTTGGAAGCAAAAAGTGAAAATATAAACAAAATGAATGGCGTTTTTCTTGTAGGTGAAAGATTAATACAATATAACCCACCCTACATAGGGCATATAACGTAAATTCTCCCTACTGAAATTATGCAAATATGACCCAGTTGTATTTTGTTCAGCGAATCAAATTGTCCAGTTTTGAAATTGACCAATGAAAGCTCCCAACTCTAATTATGCAAATTATGAAAATGTGGCCCAGTTGTATTTTGTTCAGCCAATCAAATTATCTAGTTTTGAAAATGACCAATGAAATTGACGGAAGGCTTTATTTAGGTCTGATTTATATAAAAGCAAAATATCAAATGTTTTAAAGTGAACAAAACGGACGAGTCTTATGATAAAGTAAATATATGACACACGCTCAAAGCATTTACCTTCAGTTCCAGGGTGTTTGTATTACCACGGTCGTTCACATTCCTGTTCACCACGTTAATGTTTGCTGAAGATCGCCTACAAGCTCTCTCCAGCCGACAGAAGTAGGACAAACCTGCAAATTTCTGATTTATAGTAGGTGAACACGAAGCAAGTTGAAAGAGTATGATGTTTTTATTAAGGACTCTCAATCGTCAGTAGATCCTCATGTGTGCTCAAAGAAACCCACTCCACCACCAATATTCTTTATAATATAGCTAAGTGACCAAATAACCTAACTTTTACTGAATAATCTCACTGATAACTCTTTTCATTTGTATATACTAAATACAATCAGCCCCCCCCCCCACCCCCACCCCCCACCCCCTCCACCCCACACTAACACGAAGAAGCAATTTAATATAAATAGATAACAAGCTGTTATGTGTTTTTCCTCAGTATTGTAGCAAAACTGTACAACAGAAAGATAAGTTACCTTTCCAAGGTGACCCGACACCGATCCAGTCGTCTATAATGATCGATTTATTTATTTACTGGTGTTTAAGGTCACATGGGTAATCATGACCTCGACAGTTTTACGGGTTCAGGAAGCCGGAGTACCCGGAAAGAACCACCGAGCAATGGCGAGCAACTGTCAGCTCCCCAACATATGAACTCCACACAAGCAGGATTAGCATTGGTTGAAGACAAGTGCACACAGCTTCACCGTGCCCTCACGTGGGCAATGGGGGTGAAGTGTCTTGCCCAAATACACAACGCGATTGCCGCAGGTGGGATTCGAACCGAGGACATCTCGGCTTTCAGTCAACGACTCTACCAACTGAGTCACCCCCCCCCCCCCCCCCCCTTATAATGATCGAAGATGCTCTCAAAGCTGAGATGTGGAATCAAGTGAAGTTGCTTTAGTTTCAGATGGCGTCTTGTTAATATATCACGATTGATTAACCCTTTACCCAACGAATCGGCCGCATCCGCCCGCGTAATATGCAAATTCAGCAGGTGAAAAAATATTTTTTAAAAATTTCAACAAAACCATATCATGTGACCCCTCGTTGGAACGAGCTCGTCTGGCTCGTTCCAACGAGGGGTCACATGATATGGTTTTGTTGAAATTTTTTGAAAAATTTGAAAAAAATGATATTTAAAATAATAAATTTTGATATCGTCTGCGTTGGGTAAAGGGTTAAAACCCTGTTATGATCGAGTCATGCCTATGTGGTTACGGCGACTGAGGCACAAGTACTTTGAAGAGCAGACAGAAGTGGTGGGACCTACTGCTCATTCACCAAAAAAACAAACAGATGCCATTCTCATCTGGGTCGGACAATATCGCTGACTCGGGTGGAACACTGGTGTCTACTTCATTGCCATTATCATCCGCGTCGGACATTATCGCTGACTTAGACGGAAAACTGGCACCTTCAGACATTAATGAATCAGCCGTGGATACACCACAGGGTCATGATTGCTGTAAAGACATGGGGCGTACCGATTCCAGTCAAGCAGACGATCGTGAGAGCCCGTCCACACTAACCGGTGGCTTATAGCTAGACACTTTGAAGTCATCTCTTGTCTTTTTAAGTCTTTACAAACGTTTATTATGGCAATATCGCTAAATAACCCAGTCCCGCGTTGTGTCCTTGTGCAAGGCACTTTATCCCGGTTGTCTACAGGGGGGCACGATGACGCCGTGTACCAAGGCACTAGTTATGTTTCCCTTGCAGGTCGCTGGTGCACATGTCAACCACTGTAACCCTGCTTGAACAGAGTTAGAATGTTGAGCTGACAGTTGCTCGTAGTTGCTCGGTGGTTCTCTCCGGGTACTCCGGCTTCCCCCACCCGCAAGACTGTCACGGCCACGGTTAGCCATTGTGCATAAGTATGTGACCTTAACTTCCAATAAATAATAATAATAAATAAATAAATAACCCAGTAACCTAACCCTTAATTTCATTATTATCAAATCTAGCCGATAACCCTTTCCCTTTGTATATGCAAATTACTACCCCCCCCCCCCCCCAAAAAAAAAAAAAAAACATTTTTGAATGTAAGGTAATAGCAAGCTATCGTAAATCCCCCCCCCCCCCCGCCGCCTTTTTTCTCTCCTCACTGAAGCTACCCTACCTCACACTCCGCCAGAGCAAAGACCTGAAGATTTATTAATAGGACAGAAGAATGTGTAGTGCATTCCGTGATGTTATGAAGTTTGTTTTTTTCAGTTAAAGCCTAATTAATTGTACATTATTGGTTAAAGTATGTGGTTAAAGCTGTGAGTTCGAATGTGTTGATTGACCAGTGTTTGGTGCAAGTTACTGGAGAGTACTCGTCCGCACTCACCAATGGCCTTTAGCAGAACACATTGACATTACCACTTGCTACTTTGTTATCACCTTTATAAACGTTTTTGTCATTGTCCACCACACCTCACCGAAGTTAATAATTCTTTTTGGGTGGGAAGAAGATTAACCTTCAGTCCCGACTTATGTAGTTTACACTTTTGGTATAGCTTTAATGAACCGAATGAACAGTGTGCGTGCTTGATTACAGTTGGAAATACTAAATTATGAAATTATCTGTTAGCCTGGGTTTTGTTGCAACTTACTGGCGATTGCCTTCAAACACTCATGGGTGGATAAAAGCAAAAAACAAACCAAGTCAGCACTGACTGCCCCTACCCTTTCTTATAGGCCCTTTGTGCCCTTATTTCCCCAATGATCAGGCTTTTTGTTGAAATACTAGAAGAATATCTACCGTTTATGTTTATTAGTAAATGAATCAAATAATTCTTCAGCTGTAGTTTAATGAAATGGACTAATGCTTATCCTGTTGGATAATTTTGTTGCAATTTATTGGTGAATGCTTAACCACATTCATCGGTAGATTGTAACAAAACCATTGTAAGTCAGCACTAGTTATGTTTCTCTTGTCTGCGGGGACTACAGTTAAAACTAGAAGTCCTGTCATGAACTGTGCGCTTATCTAGGCTTAATTGCGCGTAGGAAGTGCGCGCAATTGCCATATCGAATGGCATCCAAAGCAGGTTCTCCTGGTAACTCATAAACACAGACAATGTTTCAGCCAATGGACCTCCGGGTTACCCGGAGGTCCATTTGCTGAAACATTGCTTGTGCACAGGCCATATGTACAAAATTTGATAGCCTTACAATGGTCATAACGCGTAGATTAACGCGCAGATCGGTGTGCTATTTGTGCGCATTTCATGACAAGACTTCCAGGATTAACTGTAATTGATATTCTTCCTGACCTTCGTGAGAACAATTATTTTATTTAATGTGTGTAGCCAGGTGCAGCGGATAATTTTCAGTGGGGCGAAGGCTGAGGATAGGAACCCACTTAACCATAACTTGCCAACTATTGCAAACATAACTTGCCGACCTGAAACTTAAATTTCTAATCCCACAGTAGCGATTAGGCTTATTTGCTGATATCACCAACCATTTTAAGAAACTCCGTATGTACGTGACACCTATTTCGGAGATCCTTGAAATATACTGTTTTTGCATGTTGTCTGTACTATCACTCATCTCTCGAGTTTCAATGAACGAATCTTTCTCTAGCTTTCTCTCCTCGTGGATTATGAAAACCTACCTAAGTCAACTAATGAGAAGCCATTCCGTGAACCAGAAAAAAGTGATGCATCGCGTGGACAATCCCTTCAGTTAGCTTAGAACAGAAGAAGATCCTGCTGCCATCAAACTGACAAAATATTGGCGACTGACATTGATCAGCACAGAATGGCAGTTGGAATCTTTTATAATAAGCTTTTCTCGGGCATCTCACACCCGCCGTGTAGAACAGAACTGATTGATAATTTTTACAAATACGATAATTTAGATCAGTTGGGTCTTGCTGTGTTGGGTACTTCATTAATCACTCTCTTTTTGCTCTTATGCGGTGATGTTGAGTCGAATCCTGGTCCACCATCCGAAGACAATACGTTTTTCACTACCATTTTGCATTACAATATACTGACCATACGAAACAAAGTCGAAGATCTGATAGACCTTTGTGACGAATACGATATACTCTGTTTTACCGAACCCACCCGAACGCTTCATTTTGAGTCGACAAATCCTCATATTCCAAATTTCGAGAGCCCGATAAGGAAGGATCGAAATCAGTATAGTGATGGAATTGTCGTATATTTTGCACATAACTTATACTTTGTTTTGAAGTTGCCACTAGATGTAAATTTCTCTTATATGTAACGTACAGGTCACCTATACTCAGAACTGCTGATTCCTGGTCTAAACTTGACGAGTTCATTGAAGCAGCAATATCCAAAAACTCGTCAGTCGTCCTAGTCGGTGATCGGAACTGTGACCTTTTAAAAAAGTAATGGTCCCCTTCAAAACAGTATCTCTAGGTTTAATTTAAAAAAAACACTTATAACGGAGCCCACCAGGTTAACTACTAATACACATACCCTTTTGGATCCCATTATTGTTAGTGATACAGTTACGTCATTAAATTCGGGTACTCTTGATTTTAACCTTTCAGATCACAGAGCAAAGCAACGTTTCCTCCATAAGACCTAACAAAAGTGCAACTAAGCGAACTGTGTATAATTATAAGGGAGCCGACTTTCATAAATTGAACACACTTATTGTAGAAACGGACTGGCAGAATCTAATCTGTGATCAGCCACTGACAGATGTTGCGGTATGGAATGTCACATCTACCTTGTTGAATTATGTAGAAAAGTGTGTTCCGACAAGAGATTGTGATACGAAAATGTGACAAACCCTGGTTTGATAGCTCTTTGAGGTGTCAAATCCGTCAACCCGACCGACTACATAGATCTGCCCTAAAGCATAATACAGTAGGGCGCCGGGATAAATACATAGATTAATCGCTTGACTGGACTGGTTACGTGTAATAATTCATGATAGGTGAGGGACGTTGTACAAACACGAGTGCGCGAATGCAGCACGAGTGTTTTACAATATAGTCCCTCGCCTCGAATGAATTATTTCACGTGAGCAGTCGAGTCAAGCGACTACGCTGTTTATTACTTTTCATTATTAACGATAATTATATTATTTAACCCTTTACGTAACGTAACGGCCAAAACCGGCCTGCGCTATTCTTAAAAATCGCCAATTAATTTTCATCATTTTTTCATGTTTTGTCTCTAAAACATAGGTTATGACCTCTCATTGGAACGGGCTATGTTTTTGAGGCAAAAAATGAAAATAATAGTTATTCAAGAATTTTTTTTTTGCAAGTGTCGTCTGCTTTTCATATTAGTTAAAGTGTTAAAAAAGAACCCCAAAACAATGAAGTTCCCATTACACCCATGGCAAAGCATCTTCATTTGCGCGCACGGATACATGACCCAATTGTTGATTGCATAATTCACTTGTGAAGTTATCGTTTATAATCCAACTCGGAAATCCCAGTAAATCACACTTTGGAAAGTAATACAAAACTTTAAGGAACAAGGTCAATAATATGAACACATTTGCGAATAAGAAATACTATGATAACTTGGACGAATCACTAGTTCCCAACACAGACCCGAAACACTTTTGGCACACCATTAAATCGTTTATCAATATATTTATGACTACCTCTGAGATCCCTCCGCTCCGATAAATTTCCGATTCTGGGATAACGATTTGCAACAAATAAATGCATGGGCACAAAAATGATCAGTAACTTTTAAACCCAGAAAATGCAAGCAATGCTTTTCACGCTCAGTTGGAATATTACTCCTCCCAATCTAATATTTTCTGATTCCACCTTATTATACACAACTGATCATAAACACCTTGGACTCACCTTCCAGTCTGACCTGTCTTGGGACAGACATATTGATAATATCTGTGAACGTGCAAATTCACGACTATCCCAAATTAGGAAGCTAAAATTCACCATGAATAGGTCCACACTTGACAGAATGTACCTGTCTTTCATATTAGCCATACTAAAATATGCTAGTCTGGTATGGGGCTGTGCGCTTTTTCCCTACTGGAACTTGTAGATAAGATATATTATGACGCCGCTCGTATTATTTCAGGTGCAACACGTTCTACTCCGAAAGAACGTTTACTACTGGAATTAGGATGGTATTCACTTGAAGAGAGACGGCACATCCATAAGATGTGCTTACTCCACAAGATTGTAATAGCCCAAGTTTTCCCCACCGAAAACGAGACCTTAGTCTTATTTCAATTTCGGAAAACGCAAACTGAATATCCTGCGCTGTAGATTACGTAATGGTTGTAGTGATCTTTAAATTTGACAGATATTCTAACCATATCAGTGACTCACCGTACGGTAGATGTGGAAACTTTGAAGAAGAGGCTAGTCGTGTTTTTCTGACTTGTAGTCTCCACGAGGCGTCGCGAGTATAATTAATGCCAGTTCTAATCACTATACAACTCATGTCGACCAACTACTTTTTGGAAAAACATTGTTGTCAAATAAGGAAAATGAAAAGATATTCAAAGCTGTGCAAAAATATATTCGAGACACCGAACGTTTCGTTTTATCCTTGATCTGAACTAAAGTACAAACACATTAGACTGAATGGTCACTCAAAGACGAATGTGCAAATTTCCGATTATCACTATTGTCTGCGGATGTTTTTCTTTTTTCTTGGTTAGTTATAATTTATATAAATGATCTAGATAAATGAAACAACAAGAGTACACGGAATAAGGTCAGAACTAACAAGAATAGACTAGAATAGCTAAATATAGTCATAATAAGCAAAGCTGTTCCAACTAATAGGCTCTTCTACGTTACTGGAGTATACTCTAGAACAAAGGAACATGGCCAGATAGACGTAAACTGTTGCATATATAGATAGAAGCAGAGAATTCTGGGTAATGACCAAAGGAACGTGTCTTTTAACGGGAAAAACGTCATGGGATAGGGATCCAAAAAGGGATTCTGGGAGAATTCTAAGCCAGAACATTACTCCTGTTCAATCGAACGCATCCCCGGTACCCCCTTAGTACTATAGCACTACGTGTTAAGCCGATAAATTGGGGAAATAAAGTCAACTTCGGTGATTTTGGGTGGATTTTGGTGATTTGGAAGGATTGTCGGGTTGTTTGTGGTAATCAGATTTATTCTTCTACAAAGGAACACCCCCCCCCCCCCCGAACATACCCCTGTCTTGTTTGAAGCCATTGGTAACATAGCAATCACGTGCTACCATAGAAACCAAGATGGCGGCCTCCAGTATACAAAATGGACGACGGAAACACGTGTCACCCTAACACGCGCTGCGCATGCGCACTCACACCACGTATCACTATGTAGATGACGTCGCAACATGGCCGCTCACGCGGGTTACCATGACAACACAGCATGACGGCACTGGGTCACGTGACCTGACGTCACTTCCGAGGTCCCCTACCGAGGTCCCCCAAATGAGTACTCAAAACCACATTACATACTGCTCCCCATCACAAACAGTGGGGAGTCCTTCACAAACACTGAGGAGTCCCTAACAAACACTGAGTATTCTCCAACAAACACTGAGGAGCCCCTCAAAAACAGTGAGAAGTCCCTCGCAAACAATGAGGAAAACAGTGTATTTAATGGGCGCGGGCGGGGTGGGGGTGGTGGTGAGGTAACCTAACCTCTCTCATAGCTATCCCATATCATTTCCTCATAACGCTTTTTCTACTTGAAAACCTGTTCTGTCCCACAATACCTTTAAGGCTACATGTACTTCGAACATGCCTACGGGTCAGGAACAGTGGCCCATGCTTTGCGTAGCCCTAGTGGAATAAAGCATATATTCTCTTGTTACGAAAATTTATAAGGCCCCCCCCAGTGTGTGTTCAATCCTCCAGTAAGGAGATTATAATCAAATGAAATATTTTCTACCATATGAATTTTATTTCAGCTATAAAATATATTGCATGTTTTTTTTTGACATTCTATTTTTATTACGAAAATATACGTTTTTTGATGTGCGGATAGAAAGAGATGACGATTAGAGAAAGCCCCAGGAGATATTTATGCTGTGGTATTGTGAAAAGGACTGTACTATGTTTGTAGCCAAAACAGAATGTCAAAAAACATGCGATATTTTTATACCTGAAATAAAATTGATATGATTGAAAATATTTCATTGGTTGTTTGTAATCTTATTGGAGGATTGGACATGCACTGGGGACCTCACAGATTTTCGTAACAAGGGCATACGCTTTATTCAACTAGGGCTACGCAAAGCGTGGGCCACTCTTCCTGACCCGTAAGCATGTTCGAAGGAGCCTTAATAGTACTGCGAGACAAAAAATGTTTCTAAGTAGAAAAAAGCGTTATGAGGAAAGTTTGTCTCCCCCCCCCCTCCACACCAGTCCATTAAGAGGTTTAGGTCTCGACTGGTGTTGGTATTATGGAACGGTCTGATTTATTTATTTATTGGTGTTTAAGGTCACATACTTCTGCACAATGGCAAATCGTGACCACGACATGGAGATGAAGTCAAGGTCAGTCAATCGTTTATACCCCATGTTGCCCATTTTAGAGGACTTGCACCCCAAGCATTAGTGACTGGGTACTATTTCACCAATAAAACGGTGCCTGTTACCACAGTAAACAAGCACTGCCTCACTTCTCGGGGTTCCCGCGGGTAGAACAGTCTGATTCAAGAGTAGATTGGTATGTATAAATGTAGATATCGCGTTTTATTATCAAGCTGTATCACCCATGTTTTTTAAACACTCTCCTCCATCACCACGCTCAGTTGGAAACAAGCCAAGACCAATACCGGGTCTGGACCTGCGTCGCAGCATGCAACAGATCTGGAAATTAGATACTCGATACAACTCATCATAATGAAGCAGAAGACCAAATATAAAATCATTCCCTTTCATAGAAGCCAAGAAAACATTGACGGAAAAAGTGATTCGGACGGACTGACGGAATGACGGACTGACGGACGGAGTCGAGCGGTTACTAGACCTGCTCTGCCGCTGGCGACGCAGATAAAAATTACAACCAAGTGTATAATTTTTGTTTGGCGGGGTGGGATGTAAAATGTGTCGGTCTTCTGGTATTTGTAATGTTGGCGATAGAATTGTCTCCTCTGTACCTTTCAGGCACAGCCCGAGTATTTTTGGTATTTTGAAGCTCACAGGGCACGTAGGCGACAAGTCAGTGTTAAATTTTTGAGCTGTCACGATTTTTTAATTTAGGAATCGATTAATCGTCGCAAATAATCGATAATAATCGATTAATCGTACCTAGATCCCCCCCCCCCCCCCCCCCCCGCTCACCCTCTCGGGGAAGTCGTTAACAATGAAGTTCAAGTCAGTTAATCAACCTCAAGTAAACAACGAAGACGATTCTCTTTTAGTTACATTCAAAGCTTTGATGTCCTGAACTTTTGAACCGTCAGTGTTATAATCAAGACCGGTCGTCTGTTGCGAACTTCGCAACTGACGAACGGTCTTGATTATTACACTGACGGTTCAAAAGTTCAGAACATCAAAGCTTTGAATGTACCTAAAAGACAAATGCTTCTCACGGCATCTTGGGGTTTAACATCGACGTTCTTGACCTTTCACCTTTAAAAACAATAGTTTTTTCATCCAATTTTTTTTTAATTATTAAACGTCTAAAACGGGGTAAAATTTACCGATTCTTCAACAAAGAAAAATATTAATCGATTTCGGCGTGACCGATCGACAATCGAATAATAGTGACAGCCTAACAGTGTTTGGTATAGGAATAAATGAAGGTTGAAATATAAATGTATGCTGTTCAGGATATATTTTGTTTAGTGTTCTTATCACAAATTTCCCGAGAACACAACAGTGTAAGCTATTATGAATTCATTGAGCATTTCGCAACATACGGTAGATATAACGGGAACCACAACATCAAGGGTATTGAGAAGATAACCGATTTGAAGAAGGAGGAGCAAACTTAATTTTAGAGTTTAATATATTCCCGGTTTTCTACAGTACCGGGAACGGGAATGAAATTACACTCAGAACCGGGCACCGGGAAATGTTCCGATTAATATCAAGTAAATTTACTCATTTTATTTTCGTGAAAACTAACATTTTATTGTCAACCTGTCATCTCCATACGGAAAAGTTCTTTTACGGAGAGAACTATGAAAACCCAAACTCGCTTCAAACTCGTCTTCATTTTCATAACTGCTGGTTTTATCACCACTTCCTCCTGGCTTCAGCTCCCTCTTCACTGTCATCATTTTCCTCTGCTTGAAATGGAGGAGACAGATGACGGCAGTGAAGGAGTTCATATTGTAGGAGGCAGTGAAAAGCGAGTGAGATGAATGGTTCTGAAAATGAGGAAGAGTTTGAACTTTGAAACGAGTGAAGATCTTGCTTTCGAAGAGAGGAGTCCTCCGGAACTGATTGAGAGCTACAGTACTTTTGTGAAAAAAGGTTCTTCGGGAAGCACGATTACAAAAAGTTCAGGCGTGGAAGGGCTGATGAAATATTACCAAGTTACGATGGGACAGTTTTCCAAAATGTTTTTTAAAGTTTTTGAAAATTTCAGTTCAACACATCCAGTGCCATGCATGATTCCCGGTTCCATGCTATAGATTTCCCGGGTATCGTGACCGGCTTTCGGAACCAGAAACCCAGGAATTCCCGTTTCCAGGATTAAACACTACTTAATTTGTCCCGACTGTGATAGCTCAGGTACTGAATGAAAATATTCACAGGAGGCCGACGCTTCGATCATTGAAAAAACACATTGATTTTATAAAGAAAATAATCAAATACCTCTTATGTGAAAGTTTAGGTACAATATGTAACGACAAAACCGGTAACAATTTCATGCGATATTAGTTAACATTGGGTTATTTTCACACCTCTGAAACGTTTCCATTCATTCTTCTAAAGCATAATACATTCTTCTTCGCGACAACATAGTTTGTAATTCGTAGCACATGCCTTAAACATCTTTTTTTTTGTCAATTAATTCCAAATTTCATGTCAGCTACCCCCTGAATATAGGCCAAGATTCACTAAGGTTGCCAACGATTGCGCAAGATCGCCAACGTCTGAATAATCCTGTCATGTAAACTGTACACACAGCTATTGGGTTCTAATCGCGTAAGTTAGGCGGAGCCCATGTGTAAAGTCCACGTGTAAATCATAGTCGTGAAACAAGATGATTGGGTTATACGGGTGTACAAACCAGATCCCGCACATTTGAGCGCAGCTTTACGACAATTATGCAGCACTACCTCCTTTCTATGAGGAAGAAGACATAACATTTTTAAATAAATTGATTCCAAAAGATATTTAATGCAAGTGACACGAATCACAAATTATGCACACGTTACGAATAATCTAACGTGAATTAGTAAGCGTCCTCATATTAAAAGACACTGTTTCGTAGGTGTGAAAATCCCATCTTTCCAAATGTCGCCTGAATTTATTTCCGGTGTTGTCGTTGCATATCTTTCCTATATATCTACATAATATACAGTTAAAACTAAAAGTCCTGTCATGAAATGCGCACAAATAGCACGTTGATATGCGCGTTAATGTACGCGTTATGGCCCAAGTAAAGCTATAAAATTATGTACATATGGCCTGTGCACAAGCAATGTTTCAGCCAATGGACCTCCGGGTAACCCGGAGGTCCATTGGCAGAAACATTGCATGTGTTTGTTTATGAGTAACCAGGAGAACCTGCCGTGCTTTGGATCCCATTCGATATGGCAATTGCGTGCAATTCCAACGCGCAATTAAGCCTAGATAAGCGCACTGTTGGTGACAGGACTTCTAGTTTTAACAGTAGTGGTGTTTGATTATTTTCGCCATAAAATCAATAATTATCATATTTTTAAAGATCCAAATGTCGAGCTTCGTTAGACATGTCTTGATGATGTAGTTGGAACCACGGTAAGTCGAGATAACAGTTCAAAATCGGAAGACTTCTTGGAAATCTATGTGTGCGTCAAGAAAATATACGTCGTATTCCTGTAGCAACTTATTTAAATAGCAGATACGTGTACCATATTGTTCATGCTGGTTCCTCCAACTGCCCAAATCAAGTGCAACAGCCGACCATTTGTTTGTCCAAGTGTGTGTGTGGGTAAGTTCAATTATCGAATCTAATCTCATTCGAAAGTAAACAATCAGGAGCAATTGCGAGTCAATAACTAAACGTCCAGCCCGGACGGACATGTCCTGATTGCAAACAGTTGGAGGGTGGTCACATCTCCCCACTTCTAACCCATCTTTACTATACCATTGGAAACAATAAGACGCGACATAATAATTTAAAACATGTTATCGAGTGTATTCAAACTTTGTTTTTTCAAAATAAAGACTGTATACAAAATTTAAACAAAAGATACAAAATTTAAACAAAAGATACAAAATTGTGTTATTTTGCGTAATGACAACGTTCGTCAATTTGTCAACAAAACCGATCACCACATTAATAAATCATGCCAAACATTTCAGCAGAGCCAAATGAACTCACAGACTTTCCTCAAAATGTATTCGCCCCATGTTTCTTCTTTCCATACCTTGACTTCTATACCATAGTGGTCAGACATTGGGAAGTTCTCTCCAGCTAGGTTGGTGTCAAATACTCGCTGAAAGTATAACACAGTTAATTGTTTATATGGTAACGCTAAAAATGTAAAAAAAATGGTGAAAACGTACACGTCGGCGTTTTCGTCTTGACTGACATAGAGCATGCGATGGAGCAACTGAAAAATAGTATTTTTCACAGTAGGCAGAATCGCAGAACAAAGAGAATCAACGAATAGGGAAATATACTCGCTAAATGTTATAAAAGTGAGAGATGTTTACTGTCTCTTGGAGAAAAGTTATTGTTCGTTGTGGTATTAAACTAATTTATACCATGATTACCTATTCTACTATATATGAAAAGCCTATGACATAAATTTTATTTTTATACGCCAACCGTGGTGAACACACCCGCAATGGGATTGCAGTGGTTATAATTTACACATATAGTGGAACTACATCCAAGTTGACCTTTGGTGACGTTGACCTGAATGCGAAATTGATACATTTATCGAACGTCGCCTCGCGAAGAGTGAAATGAAAGGGGCAGTTATTTATTACGTTTTTAACTGAGTTTACCTCATAAAATACAAAACATTAAAAAATATGCATTATCTCATGTTAATAAAGCACCCATAAATCGAAATAATATGTTATGTTATTAAAATGAATAAGGCCCTGTTATTAAAATGAATAAGGTGACGTACCGCTCACCGATGCTCATGTAAACAAAAACAAATTCGCACGTATGCACGGCTGCTGCTCAATAAGTCGTTTAAAAATAATAGCGACTCTTAATAATCTGACGATCATGGTATAAATCATACCCAAAGTACCTTGGTGTACGAAATGTTCACCACTCGTGGTGTTAACCGCGCGCCGAAGGCTCCCGGTTAACACCACGAGTGGTGAACACTTCGTACATCAAGCTACTATGGGTATATTCTACAGTACGTGGAGAGTATATTATCAACAAATCACCCGCAGAGTGGAGATTCCACCCCAGAAATAATTGCAAATTTGTTGCAAAGCATAACCAGCACCAGCAAAGTTTCAGCCAATGGACCTCCGGGTTAAACCCGGAGGTCCATTGGCTGAAACATTGCTTGTGTTTTTTGTCGATGTGTACAAAATTTGAAAGTTATAGCTTGGGTGATAACTCCACTCCGCGGGTGATTTAGTTACAATCCACTCTCCACGTACTGTATATATCCATTAACGTTTCTGTGTTGTTTTCCTTGAGTAGTTGAAGGAACTACCTTGTTTCGCGGACTACTAATGTCGTTGCTCAAAGCAGATCTTTGGCTATCTACTGGTGGCCTTTAACCCTAAATGTTGGTCGCTTTCGAAGCAATTAATTTTGAATAAAAATGTAATGAATCTTTAGAATAGGCCATGCATATAATAAAAAAATACCTTTGCGTTCAGGAGTGGTCGCACGTGGTCACCCATTTTTAATTTATATTTGTTCTAAAACTGTCTTATATTTTATAGATTAATCGTGTTTATATATCTGGAGCCTGGAGGTTTTGTCGTCACACCATCTTCTTGAAGTTTTCGTTGAGGTTAGAAGTAGGTTAGTCCATCTTTACAATGTATACGTAAACATATTGCTATTCTTTCCAAATCCTCGGTTGATACCACTGCCTGCCTGTTGGGTTTTGATAATCAAAACCCAACAGGCAGGCAGTGGTATCAACCGAGGATTGAAAATTTGATTGCATTCAGATTATTCATTTATTTATTGGGTTTGAATGATACTTTCGACAATCAGGGTCACCCCGATTCCGGTAACTATACACACCCCATCTAGGTAGGGTTTGGGCCATTTACAAAAACGACACACACCTAATGAATTGAACGTGACCTTATATACCTGACGGTCTTCTTTAAGCACTACGTGCTACTCGTTCCGGTTGGCGTCCCAGAGAAATCGACAAAAATAAAATAAGTTTTCGACTCTTCTGTGCACTCCGAGTCGTTTCCGGTAATTCGATAGACTCCTGTTAAATCGAACGTACTCTGAGAACACCTTCCTATTAGAAGACATTCCAGTCCTATATCAACCACGTGCCACCATAGAAACCAAGACGGTGTCTCCAGTCACCTTAACACGAGTTGTGTAAGCCCACTAACACGTACACGATGACGTCACAACATGGCTACTATTATGCCAAGGAACATGACGTTACTAGTAACGTGGTTAGTGACGTCAAAAATGAGATCCGGCATGTTATCTGGCGAAAGTTGGCGATCTACCCTTAATATGTGACTGAAAATCCCCTCGTTTGATTTGTCTCTTTTATGGCTTCTAAAGTCGAGAAACAATGCATATTTGCAGTTTCACATGTATCAAATTTCCTTACCGATCCGAAGCGTTACAGATAGAAATTAATGATAAACCGATAAGGATTTGCGACCACCATCTCATCGCCCATTAGTTGGGCACACAATCCTTCCGGTTGTGAGTGACGGTGTCAGATAGTAACAACCAAAAGGAGTAGTATGTTATAGAATGCAAAGAAGACGGTTTATTTTACAGTGTAGTAAGGTTGATTGGTTTGTTGACCTTAAGAGTATGTCAGTGTGTGTATTAGAATAAAAATACGACATCAGTCGAAACAAGTTAACAGCGCAGCATTCTTAAACATTCTGCTGATGTCGCATTTCATTGAGTCATCAAACAACGCGTGGGATGTGTGTCATGTGCAGCAATCAAGGGGAAGGTCAGCCCAGTCAATGAGATCAGGCCAATCTGAATCCTGCTAATTATTGTGGCAACTTATTAAGTTTGTTACAGCTTGTAAGAGATTGTTGAACGAAAATACGAACAATTTTGATCAAGTGGTATCCCTTGTACGTTTTTTTTTCTCATTTTGGAAGTGCGTTCTTCTCAAACACAGATTTGGGTATTATATTCCCAACATGCCACTCAGTGTGTCAGTGTGTAGGCACCCTTCTATGACCGTGCCCCGAATTCGAAATGATTCTCAAGCATCTGCGCGATGCACGCCTGAGTGGATATCTTTACTTCTTACAGGACGGCCGCCGTGGACTGATCACATTCCATAGAAGCAATAATATGTGACTCCGAGCACTAATTATACACTCTAAAATCAGTTGGGTTAAAAATTAACCCAAAATCGACTGGGTTGAGTGAATATGAACCCAATTGGGTTCATATTCACTCAACCCAGTCGATTTGGGTTAATTTTTAACCCAACTGATTTTAGAGTGTAGGAATAAATACGAAATAAAAATTTAATTAATGTAGCACCAGGTACTACCCGGGGCTTTATTAATTAAAATTTTGCTGCTGATGATTTTTATTATCTGATAAAGCATGCGTGGACATCTGTACCCACGTGTGGATTACGCCCAGTCCACAGCGTCTGTATTGTTGAAACGATTCGAGTATTCTGAGTGTTTTGTCATAGAAATAAATAACGCTTCTGTTTTTATCACTTTGCAATTTCCATTCAGTGTTGATTCTCTCATGTTTTATTCTCTCCTGAACAGACAATCACCTAAACTTAATCCCCTTTCAGATCTGAAATATATATACTACTCAAAGTTTGCCAAGCACCAAATATTTGACACATCAATGTGAAATTTGCGACATTTTTGGTGGGTATGATTGAGGAATGTATTGAGATGGTCCCATTAACTCTCTTGACAGGCAGATTTTTCGTGACAGTCATGGAAAGCATGTACCCCTTGATTTTCATGATGTTTTCGTGTACTGTCTACATGCACATGACATGTGTAGGGTATTCCATCTTCATTTCAAAGCAAACCCTTGTGATTTAATGATCAAATATGGCGAATGCAAATTTAAGAAGACATTTGTCTAAGGCAAAAATGTAGCGGGCTGTTGGGATGGTGGAGCAAGGGGCTACCCATCGTCAGGTTGGTGAAGCCCTTGGTGTGCACCATACAGTGATCACCAGAGCCTGGGCAAAATTTCAGCAGTATGGCACACCAGTATGACAGCATGGTGGTGGCAGAGACAGGGCAACATCTGCAGCTGTAGACTGGTTTTTGATCATTCTAGGAACCGCTCTGCCACAGCAACACAGCTTCGCGGTGACCTTCAGAATGTATCCGGGGTAAATGTTACAACACGGACTGTTCGGGCAAGGTTGCACGAAGGTGGTCTCCGATCGAGCAGACCATGTATTGGCATTCCGCTGTCATAGAACCACCGCCAGGCATGATATTAATGGGCCATGGACCATGTTGGATGAACCAGAGAAGAGTGTATGGGGAAGACCAGGAGAGCGAGTCCATTCAGCCACCATTGCTAAGCATGACCATTATGGTGGCGGGTCAATAATGGCCTGGGGTGTCATCACCTGGGATGGACGTACAGAGCTATGTGTCCTTGACCGTGGTACATTGACAGCGCAGCGGTATATTGATGAGATCCTGGATGCCCACGTCAGATTGTATACACGTGCAGTGGGTGATAGATTCATTCAGATGGACGATAATGCCCGTCCTCATGTCGCCCATGCTGTCCGGGTGTGCCAACAGAGGATTGGGCGTGTGGACTGGCCAGCAAGATTCCCAGATCTCAATCCAATCGAACGTGTCTGGAATGAGTGGCAGCTTGCAATTTCAGCCCGTCCTGTCCAGCCAATAAGTGTCCAGGAGCTTGGTGCCATGCTAGTCCAAGAATGGAACAACACCCCACAAAGGACCACCAGGAACGTGAGTGGGAGAACGAGAAGACGTTGTCAAGCTGTAATTAACAGTAATGGGTCTCATACTCGATATTGAACTCATACCATTTCGCTCCGTCACCGTTTTGGCAAATTTGAAATATTTTCTCTTTTACCCATAATATCCATTTTCCATGGTTATCGTATTCAAAAGCTACAAATAATGTCAAACAAACAAAATCTTAATTTCTGTACTTAAATCATTTGTACCCATTCCATTCTGACGGTACGATCACGTTGGGTAAGGATTGGTCCGTGGTATGGATGCCTATTTCGGATGCCGTGTTCAGTGAGTCTGCTGCGGACAGTTTGTGCACGGATTCTATTGTTAGTTCTACCAGGAATAATTGATGCTGTCCTCGTCGCTGGAAGGAAGCGATCCCGCAAGTGAGACGTCCTGGTGCGTCTGTCTTGTGCAGGGGTCGTAACTCTTGGTCGACTTGAACGCGGCTGGTAGGCAGTGGATCCAGTGGATCTATACCTTCCAATGAGACGGTAAATAATGACCACAGTGACTCCGAACTCAGCAGAGAGATCATCTGGATGTATCCCTCCCTACCTCATGCATACCAATGGCACGCAAACTCTGATTTTCGGTTAACCTTGGGATTTTTTAAAATGTCGGAAGACAAAAACTAGCGTGTTTTCTCACGTTCTCTAGTAGAGCATAACACAAAGAAAATTGTCGGTCACCCATTCAATTTGACTTTTTCGGGTAGCACGTGCGTTTTGAACTCCATAGGAAAATTTATACGGTCAGGTGAAGAACAACATGTCAAACACATTGCACGACCTCTTGTCCACAAACATGCAACATTAGAACTATTATATTTCATCCTCTATTTTTTTCACATTTGTTTCTATTATACTTTCTTTTTTGACTCAGTATAAATGTATTTCATATTGGTCTGTGATCCCAGTTTTTAATCACGAGAATCTCAATTAAGTGTTATACATCACGGCCGCCGTGGACTGGTCACTTTCTACGCGTGGGCAATATTTCCACGGATGCAATAACATTAGATTCCAATCACTAATTACAGGAATAGTCATCAAAAAAATGATTAATGAAGCACCGGGTACAACCCGGTGCTTCATAAATTAAGATTTTGCTGACGAGTTTCATTACCTGGTAAACAGATGCGTGGACATCACTGCCCACGCGTGGACATCACTGCCCAGGCATGGTTTGTGACCATTGTACTGTATAAGGAAAAACTGTTTTCATAGAAATCCCCACCGCTGATATTCTTTAAATGCAAATTAAATATACACAAATTATACACCAAAATGAAGGCCGTGATGTATAGAACACGAAACATATAAGCTATCAAATCACAGAGTTGACGACAAACATCAATGATTCATGGAAGTCTGTTACCTTATTCGAACCAGAACTGATTAAATATTTACGGAGAGCAACTCGTGGCCAAATATAGCACTTTTATGGAAGATCTGAATATGCAACTGCTTGAATGGAATTTTATATCGCCTATTCAAACAAATTCCATCACGCATAGTTCTGGGTCCGAAGCACCGAACTGAAAACTGGAAAGCACTATTCCTGATGAATTTCTTCTTGATACCAGTAACTTGTTTCTATATAATATACTAATTCACCTTTGCGTCATATCCCCGCATTGATCCATGAAGTAGAACGTGGTCAAGTATATGGTTATAAGTTGAATTCACCAGAGGATTAGCCGAGCACCATGTACACTGTTGTTTATCTTCCGGTTGAACTGCGCATTTAAATCCTTCCTCAATGAGCAAGTCGTAGTTCTGAGGAAACTCTCCCTGTATGTTTGCGTTTGGTAAATCCGGCCCAGTGTTTAGATCTCCCATTAATATCATGTCACTTTCCAAACTCGCCATGTCTATTAATTTGAATATTTCTGCCTCCTGTTGCTTTTGGAATGACCCGTAGGGCAACGCTGAAAAAGTGAAAAAGGAAAATACAGTTAGCTTACACCTATCAAGGCTTTGTCTCTCCGTATAAGGTGGTTACGGTGTCACTTCTGACAACTATGGCTTTATGCCTAGAACCACAAGGGTATAGTGTTAAGATTTAAGATAATTTTTAACTATATGGCTCACTTTGGAGGACTAACGCCCATGGCTTAACAGTATTGGTGTGCCTTAATAGTCAAGCACTGCGGCACTTCCCACGGCAGAAATGAATCTTTACCTATTTCCTTGACAGTAAAATAATCATTTGTGTTTCTAGGTGGATTGGGGTGTTTGGATGTTGGGAGTGGGGAGCGTCTCATTTAAATATATTAACTTTTGACGTTCGCGTAGTAAATTAGTTTTTCTTCTTTGACTAGTTTCCACTGGTAAGACTACGAATTTGGCAAAATATGTTTTCTAACGGAGTCAAATAAGATACAAACGGCAAAGTTCCCAACCGCATCATGGGAAAATGTTTGTCGACAACGTAGTCTCGTACCTAGCCATTATATATTTCATTATAAAGATCTGCTAAAGATTGTTGCCTTTTTGAAGTGTCACAACTTTTGTAATAATCATGCGATCACGCCAGAAACACTGGTTTCTGTGGTTCTTTTCATTTTCTTTTTGACAAATGTCATTTTTGTATTATGGCGATTCATTTGTTTTGGCAAAGAACGGAATATTCCAAAACCACATCAAAAGAGTTTCGGAAGAGCAACCTCCTTGTTCTCTACTCCAGTTACAGGGATTATTCTGTCCTCTTTGGGGGCGTGTCCGGGGCCCATGCAAATGGGAAATTTGCATTATGCATGAAGGCTCCAATTGGGAATTTGTTTTGGAGGAGGAGAAGCTAACACAGAATAAATAGACAGACGGCTCGAGCGAAATATGATTACGTCATTCCAACTCGTTATGTAAAACACCCACCGATTCAAACACACATCGCCTTCTGTGTTTATTACACAACCCATGCATTAAAATGCATTTAAATAAACAAATTTTAATTCCGATAATTAAACCCAAAGGTGAAGAGTTTGTTTTGACTGTAGCTGTACTGATCATATGGATCGATAAAAAAAATCAAAACCTTTTCGGAACCAGTGTTTGTTGAAATTCCTATCGCTGTTTACTAACAGTGATAGCCACCAAATGGTTAGGCGTGAATAGGCTGGTGCCCATTGACGCCTAACCATTTGGTGGCTATTACTGTTAGTAAAAATATAAGTACAAATATGTGCAGATTTGCAAAACAGCTAGGAGAAACGTTTTTCAAAGAAGTTCGAAGCATGTCAAGATGTACGAAGATTTACCGAAATAAAGTTGACCAATTTAGATATAATGGGATCCACAAAACGAGACGGCAACGGGACTGGGTTAATGTTCTGGTTGGAAATGATTGGGTTTTTTTTAAATATATTATCTCATTTTGGCTATTTTTTGTGAACCGACTTCATTTTGCTTTAGACGTTTTCATTTTCACACTATGCGACAGACGGTCGATGATTGTATAACGAAATTTGGAAACTAATCTAAGCGTAACTAAACGGTCCAGTAAAAAGTTCCGGCTTGTATATCACCCGTTGAATACAGAATCATGTATATCATAGCGGCGATTCCGTTGAATACATGGGTTTAAAGTTTAATGGATGTGTAATAAGAAATATTACCTTCTAATTGAACTCTTAACCCTCTGGCAGGCCACAGCACACGGGGCGTGTATTAACAAATCACCCGTGGAGTGATTTCTCTCAAGCAATAAATGATAATTTGTTGCAAAGCATCATTAGCATAAGAAACGTTTCACCCAATGAACCCCCGGGTAAAACCCGGAGGTCCATTGTTTGAAACTTTGCTTGCGCTTCTTGTATTTCTGTACACAATTTGAGAGTAGTACATTTTGTGATTCTTCCACTCCATGGCTGATTTGGTGACAATCCACAGCCACATACTGTACACTCTGTCTCTTTATAGTTATGTATAGGTATGCCTTGGTTGTCATTATAGGCAGCCAGGACTCGTCTAGAAACAACAGACAAGGCTCCAGAATGTAACATGAAAATGAATCCAAACACTGCATGTCAATGCATCTTTTTTTCAGAAAAGGGTGATCAAAATTATAAGGGTTAAAAGAAAACGCTGTTGTTTCTATGCTTCATTAGTTTGGTAATTATTGATTTTCTTGACCGCTCCTTTCAGGATAAGAAATGTGAATTAAATTTTTATTTAAATTGGGATTGGAGACTGGGATTTTTTCGATTTCAAATCGGCTGCGCGATTCGTTTCCTCTCAAATCATTTTTTCATATTGTATTTGATTTCTCAGGTGTCGTGATCAGTTAAAAATACTAATTTTCATGTATTTATTATTTATTGATGTATTGGTGTTCAAGGTCAAATACTTCTGCAAAATGGCTAATCATGACCTGGACAGTTTTAAGGGTGGGGGAAGCCGGAGTACCAGGAGAGAATCACCGAGCAACTGTTAGCTCTCCAGCATACTAACTCCACACAAACAGGGTTAGCATTGGTTTAAGGCAGGTGTACCGTCGACGTGCAGTACGCCTTAGTTCACAACGCCACCATGCCCCCACGTGGGCAATGGGGGAGAAGTGTCTTGCCCAAGGACACAACGCGGTTGCCTCAGTTAGAATTCGAACCGGGTACCCCTCGACTTACAGCCTGCACCGCTACCTTCTGCCCCCCCCCCCCAAGACTAATTGTTATATAATAAACAAACTACCACAACAGCCAATTGATCTGTATTTTTGTAATCCGTCGAGCTGACGAGATGAGATCGGCCAGATCAAACGAGACGCCGCATGCCGATCTCATCTCGCCAGATCAATTGACTGGTGTAGGAATTTGTTTATTATATGACCATCAGTATTTTAAACTTATCACATCTGATAAATAAAATACAGCAAAAATTATAGAAGCCAAATAACCATTAACAATCTACGGAATTGGGTAATACCAAACGCGTAGTAATATCGAACGTTCGTGTCGAACTTGAAGCTTGAAAGTCAAAACAATGGAGGCAGCACTTGAAGTTCAATTGGAATCGCTTTCGATAACACAGATTCTCCTACGTTTTTGTATCTTAAAATAGTTGTTACTTGTTATTTTGCAATTGTTCTGCACGGCATTTTCAAATAGACCTCGACTGGAATGTTTGTCAAAGGAGCTTAATGAGGGGACACCCGTGTTTATGTTCTGTGCGTATGTTCTCTTTATTTATAGCTCACTGATAGAAATAGTCCGTTCACGTGCGCCTCGCCTGAGACAAGCATGATAACGACTTTGAAGACTTGACACTCGAGAGCTGTATTTGATGGACCAACTACAGTGGTGTTGAAGGGGCTATTTAATATTTAATATTGGTTGTAATATACGAGTTAAACTACCACTTGTGGTGATTGATACTCCCTTATGGACTTGATTCCGAAGGGAAGTGTCTGACAAATGAAACTGTCCCTTTCATCTAGAATTCAATAATACATGTAAGTTCAAGATGAAGTAAGTAGGTTAAAAATTGTTGCGAGTTAAACATTTGAGAGAAAAACATGCCGCTCTGCAAGTAATTATGTTCAAGAAATTTCATCAAGATAAAAGGCGAAAACTGAAAAGTATTCAAATATATTAGCAGGTGATTTGTATGAGACGTGCCATCAAATTCGGTTTAAACATAAAAAATACCATTTCATTTATTTATTCAATTTATTGGTGTTTAAGGTCACATACTTCTGCACAATGGCTAATCGTGACCACACAAAGGAGAAAAAGTCAAGGTCCGTCAATCGTTTATACCCCATGTTGCCTATTTTAGAGGGCTTGCACCCCAAAAATTAGTGACTGGTTCCTATTTTAACAGTAAAACAGTGCTTTTTTTACCACATTAAAAAAGCACTGCCTAACTTCCCGGAGTTATCGTGGGGAAAGTGAGTTTCAAATTGACTTCATTACCATCGCTCGCGAAGCAGGTTGTGTTTCACTTTAATGAGCGGAAGTCAACCACAAGACGGATAGCGGTGGATAGCCGCAGAACAACTCTATGTAGGAATCTTCTGGTAGAGCGTGAAGTCGAGGTAAAAACCAAAGAACCGCTGGACTTTCAGACCCAGGCTGAACAAAAGCACCCGCTGGGCGGTGATATCATTATACAGCCGCTTAATGTAAACTCAATCATTTTGCATCGCAAAATATACATCACATGTCAAATGAATTTCCAATTACCACGAGAACTAGAAACACTGTAGTCCATTAATCATGTTATTTTCAAGACATGGTGGTCATTTGGATTCTCCAAAAAGATGGTTATCGACGAATGGAACCTTCCTGCAGTCAACAGTATTGTACCAGAAAAAAAAAATATTGCGCAGAGAAGCCATAATCACGACAAAATCAAAGATGGCTTCCGTGACAGCCATGTTGGATATGTCAGATTGCTGATTATCGAAAGAAACATTCCTATAGTTAACAGTGATGCCCCAGACAAAAAACAGAATAGTTCCTACTCCTTATTAAATTATTGCTCAGGCAAGCAGAAATTACAAAAGCCATGATTGTTGCCATGGCGGTCATGTTGGATTTCCCAGAATGCTGTTTATCGGAAGGAATCATTCCTCTGGTCATCTGTACTGCACCTTAAAAATAGATACATTGATTATGCTTTCTTCATGTTACTGTGTGAACAAGCCAAAAATCCAAGATGGTAGCGGTGATGACCATGTTTGATACACCAGAATGCTGATTATCGAAAGAAGCTTCCCCCGGACACGCTCAATCCACCATATTAAAATGGGCACTGTGGGATGGAGTTTTCAAACTGTTGCGCAGAAAGGCACAAGTTAATGGACAGACAGATGGCCGGATAATCCACCCGAAGGCGGACATAACTATACCATAATATGACCCGCTAATATGAGCGGCCGTATAAACTGATGACGTGTAGGTCGTACAAGGTTCAACTGCAGAGTTAACAGCAGCCAGGGTCGGTCAGTTTTAGTGGCTCAGTAAAAATCGGGTACGCCATCAGCATAGAGTACAGTCGTGGTGGACCGGTTGTAATCCACGCGTGGGCAGTGATGCTCACACACGTGTTTACCAGGTAATAAAAATCATCGGCAACATTTTAATTAATGAAGCACCGGGTTGTATTAATTTTTGATGCAATTACTTCTGTAATTAGTGTTTGGAATCTAATATTATTGGGTTCTTTGAAATATTACCCACCCGAGTTAAGTACCAGTCCACGGCGACTGAACTGCACATAATGGCAGAAATACATGTCAGCTTTAGACAATTATGCACCACCATGCAGCCCATTTCCGGCGTGACGTTCTAAATGGAACTGGCTGCAATAGAAAAACGGACGAGTCTATGTTGCATTTGTGAGGAGGTCAAGAAATTATTTAATTTTACAGCTCCTTGAACTAATGTATCACTGATCTCCAAGTTCTCGGCAGTAAATATTTCCTATAATGCAGTTTGATATTTAACCATATATACCTTATTAACATAGTTCAATGAGAGCTGTCAAACAAGATATACTTGGTTAAACTCATAATTAAACAGGAGAAAAATACTGGCGTGATTGGAGAAAACTATGTTTTACTACCAGAGTCCAACGGGTGCAAAGACAAGATTTGGTAAGTTGACTTGTGTCACACATACATTCGGTCATACCAGCGGAAGTCTTTATAACCCGATTCGGACTGTAAGGAGCCCAACACGACAGATTTGGACTACCAATGCGATATTCGTGAATTAAAAAGTTGCTTCACGACAACTTCACAAATAAAATAAATTTCCAAGAAGTCTTGAGTTTTTGGTGATATTGGAATATTAGTCAATCGGGACTTCAGCTATCACAAATTAGGTTTACCGCCCCCCCCCTCCCTCGGACACCCCGCCAAACCCTCTCCAAACATAGGTCATCTTCTCGCTGGCATTGATGGAAGTCAGTTGTTACATTCGGGGTTGTAAGAGTTATAGAGTCGGCGAAGGTTATCAGTCTTAATACAGTACGTGGAGAGTGTGTTATCACTAAATCACCCGCGGAGTGGAGATTCCACCCAAGCAATAATTGCAAATTTGTTGCAAAGCATAACAAGCACAAGCAAAGTTTCAGCCAATGGACCTCCGGGTTAAACCTGGCTGAAACATTGCTTTTTTTTTGTCGATATGTACACAATTTGAAAGTTATAGCTTGGGTGATAACTCCATTCCGCGCGGGTGATTTAGTTACAATTCACTCCCCACGTACTGTACACTTGAAAATCAGAACTTGTCCACAATATTAAAACAAATTGGTCATCATAAGTATTTAGAGAGATTAATTAAATCACATTTTTAACAGGTTATAATCATGGCTCGAGTCGGTTTTGTATTTGTTAATATAAACATAATAGCATGAGTTTAGAGGGCGGTACGGTGAATCAGTGGTCAAAGAGGAATAACAGCCTTATGCCTCATTACCGTGCCGAGACGACGTAGAGTGCTATTTTTCATTTATGACATGCCAGAGATATCTCGAGCGATCGTGTTTTATAGTCTCCTCACAAATTGAAAACTGGATTATTTTCATCAAAAAATGTGTTCTCCTTGTCGTCGTTTGGGTCAATCACGGATAACTTTGATGCATACACATTTCGCTAAAACGGTTTTGTTGACCGCTTATCTCTTTTGTTGATCGAATATCTCTTATCCCTTTACCCAATGCAGACGATATCAAAATTTATTATTTTAAATATCATTTTTTTTAATTTTTCAATAAATTTCAACAAAACCATATGTGACCCCTCGTTGGAACGCGTTCGACGAGCTCGTTCCAACGAGGGGTCACGTGATATGGTTTTGTTGAAATTTTTTGAAAAATAATATTTTTTCAGCTGCTGAAATGGCATATTACGCATATTACGAATCAGCCGCATCCGCCCGCGTAATATGCAAATTCAGCAGTTGAAAAAATATTTTCAAAAAAAATTCAACAAAACCATATCATGTGACACCCCGTTGGAACGAGCTCGTCCCAATGAGAGGTCACATGATATGGTTTTGTTGAAATGTTTTGGAAAAATTTACAAAAAGTGATATTTATTTAAAATAATAAATTTTGCTATCGTCTGCGTTGGGTAAAGGGTTAAAGATCCCTCGAGCGATTGTGTTCAAACGTCATCTAATAAAATTCAACAATGGATAATTGTCAAAAACCGTGTTCTCTCCGTCGTCGTTTCGGTCAACCAGGAATAACTTTTTATCATATGACTATGACATTTTTACCCTAAATATCACTACTGTTTGACGATGTTTTCCAAACTGTTGTGAGATTTTTCCGGATCAAAAGTCCATATCACACTCTTACGGAAATGAAAAATCCACATCACACTCCCACGGAAATATCCGAGAGTTTCCGTGAATAGTTTTCGTAACTAGGGAAGTCGTTGTTTCGTCTGCTATTTTGTAACCGGCTTTTCACCGCATATTAATTAAAATGGCAAATTTGGGTGAATTTGACATCGAAACAATGTCATATGATAAACATATCATCATAACAGTGTGTTGATCCGTGTCGTCGCATCACGTCTCGTTGAGGTGGCCAGATTTTCGGCAGCTCGTGTGATCCGAAAATCTGGCTACCTCAACTCGACGTGATACTACGACACGGATCAACACACTTATGATAATATCTATGAAGCATACAAATTTCGGTAAAAAAGTTTTTGTTGATCAATTATCGCATTCTGGTCTGTTGTTTCAGTCCCGTCATTCTTGACAATTTTTGACATGAGTTTTTCAATATGGTGTCTTGTTTTCTAAGTCTTTGCTTTTGTTCCTAAAATGATTCCTGTTATATTTCGGTCTCTTAATTGTTTTTCAGTCCTGTACTCAAGGATTCTATATCGTCCTTAACCCTCTGCACACTAATGTCAAAATATCGAAAGTTCAAACCACATATTTTGTCCTCAGTGCCACTACAAATGTGGCCATTTAGTCTTGCTTGACAACGACTGATGTCCTCCGTCGATCAAAACTGAATTGGTTAAATTCCTAGTTGCGTTGTAGGAAAGAATTGCATGTTGAAGGTTTTATATTTTCTGTTCAGTGTGAAGAGGGTTAAGTGATAAATCTCCTCGGTCATGTTCGGAGTTCAGAAAATAATATTTTTTTTTAATGTCGGATTCGCCATTGTCTCTTGACAGCTTATTTTCGACTCAAACGTTGCTACGTCTAATCGATCTCAACTCCACTTCCACCCCATCCCTCCGAAAAACAATTGAGAATTCGGCACAGTAAAGTTACATTACCACAAAAAGCCTTACAATCCGTGCAACGGTACATGCATTTACAAGCAGAAGCCGGCAGCGAGGCTTAACCTTAATTCATAAAATACATGGCTGTTTGCAAAGTGCATAGCTGAATTATACCCATTTCGTACCTTGGTTACCTATTCTGCTATATATGAAAAGCTTATGACAACAATGTTAGCTTTGTACACCAACTGTGGTGAACACGCCAGCAATGGGATTTGAAGAGTTTAAATTAACACCATCAGTGGAACTACATCCCTGACCTTTGGTGACGTCGACCTGAATGCGAACTTGTCTAAATTTATCGCACGTCTCCTCGCGAAGAGTGAAATGAAAGTGGCAATTATTTATTACGTTTTTAAATGAGTTTACCCCCATAAAACGCCCCAAAATAACGAACATGCATTGTCTCATGTTAATAAAGCATACATAACTCGAAATAGTATGTTATTATCTTATTAAAATGAAACAGGTCCCGTTTCTTTTTCTTTTGCGTTTCGGTGATAACATTGACAGCGGAAGTACCGCCAACCGGTGCTCATGTAAGCAAAACCAAATTCGCACGTATGTACGGCTAAAGCTCTATATTACCCCACGCGCATTTATATTTCCTTTTGCGGTGGTTTTCGAATTGAGAGGGATGTAAACATTCAACATTTTATTTTATAACTGACGCGGAGGATGCGGCAGATTCGCCAGGTAAAGGGTTAACCGGCAATTCAGGATAGTTACCAGTAGAATGCCCATTAAAGAAATATATTTTCTTCGTCTAAATGACTCCGGACCTGGATGTTGTAGTAAGAACGACTGCTGGAGGTGGGTATTTCTCGAGGTAAACACTTCCAGTGGCTTGATTATCTCCCGTGATACGCTCTTGTTTGAGATTAACTCTATTCTTCGTCATTCATTAAAGTTACTTCGTACCGACTGGACTTTCAATTTAGATTCATACAAATTGGTAATTCTTAAATCTGAACGTAGTGTTGCTGTTTCTTTAATGGATCACTGGTAAATTATCTGCCAAATTTACCACACTGGCGTCGCCGTAAAAAGAAGGAAGCGAGGAAAGTGTATTCTTTCTTTTTTGTTTTATTTTCTCACTCGGAATTTCGTGAGATGATTTCACGGGAGTTTTTCGTGAAGTCTTGTTTGAGTGAATGATCACTGTGCAAAGCTGAACAGAGAAGTCATTGCTTCTTGTTCGTATTTTTGCCATCATTTAATCAAACATTTTCGTGTTGTAATAATAACTACAGATATTTTATCATGGTACGTCTTAACGTTCAAACTGCCACTGCCGAGCAGTTACAAGAACTGGTATATATTGATCAGCATCAGACTCAGAAACTGGTGAATTTTAGAGACCATGGCTGTTTGGGAGCCCGTGATTTGCTGGAACTTACTGGTATGAGTTTATCAACACTGATGGATTTAGTATCAGGGAAGAAACTTACTCTGAGATCGTACTGCATTGAAAATGACGACGCATCTTCAACCAAAAAGTACCACCCAAATCAAGTTATACGGATCTGAGGGAAGATAACTCATCCTCTTGGGAGAGTGGTCAGATCAAAGTCACACATCGAATAGCTCACACTCAAACACTCGAGCAGCCAGATCATTCCATCAGGTCACATTGTGAGAAAGAAGACTTTCAAGCAAATATTTTGGAGAAGATTAATACTTTACAGAAAATGTTGCAAACAGTGTTTGATGTTTTAATAAATAACAAGTAAGCTGCAACAAGACTGAAAACAACACTATCAACAACAGCAATAACGACAATGTTTTATTAAGCAAAGGCAGGGACAGGTCTGGCAGAACCATCAACAAAGAATCTCCTATGGGGGTTAATGATTGTGCTCATGTAGGAATGGTCCGAAGGTTGAGAATTCTGTTTCCCTCCTCTTTTCTAGCAGAGATAATTTCAGCTTTTCAAATTCTTTATTTTCTGAAGGAGAGGCGCCATCAAGCTAGAGAGTTTTCAAGCAGTTCTCTGAAAAGTCTTCAGGTGAATCGAACCTTTTACTTTTTCTTGAATTTTGGCATATAGTTTTTCTCCTCTTCTGATTTGTGCATCTTCGCTTTGTTTTAGACGAGCTCTGCTTGTTCTCCGTGTCCTGTGCGGCTGGATTATACGCACCACCTGGTGGTATAACAGCTAACACGCGAACAAAAAATGCATCATCAGAAGACACAACCGTGATTCGTTGGGATTTTCTATTCTCCTGTCGAGATCGCTGATCTGTGGTATAAGGGTTAAATTGTTTTTCGCTTCCACCTCCCTGTTTTTGTTGACTCTCTCTCGACTTTTTCCTTGGCTTTTTCTTACTGGCAGCAGGGGGGGGGGGGCGCGATGGCTCAGTAGGTAGAGGTGCAGGCTGCAAGCCGAGAGGTCCTCGGTTCGAATCCCACCTGCGGCAACCGCGTTGTGTCCTTGGGCAAGACACTTCATCTCCATTGCCCGCGTGGGGGCACGATGACGCCGTGTACTAAGGCGTACTGCACGTCGATGGTACGCATGTCTTCAACCAATCTAACCCTGCCTGTGCTGCAGTGCGGAGTTACGATGTTGGTGAGCTGACAGCTGCTCGTCGTTGCTCGGTGGTTCTCTCCGGGTACTCCGGCTTCCTCCACCCGTAAAACTGTCACGGTCATGATTAGCCATTGTGCATAAATATGTGACCTTAAACATCAATAAACATAAATAAATAATACTGGCAGCAGGAGATTCTTTGTTGATGGTTCTGCCAGACCTGTCGCTGCCTTTGCTTAATAAACATTGTCGTTATTGCTGTTGTTGATAGTGTTGTTTTCAGTCTTGTTGCAGCTTGCTTGTTTATTTATTAAAACACTGGTCTATTTAGAACGGGAAATTATAATTTAGTTTCACAAAATGGGGAGTAGTGTAGTGAGAACGACTGCTGGGGGTGGGTATTTCTCGAGGTAAACACTTCCAGTGGCTTGATTATCTCCCGTGATACGCTCTTGTTTGAGATTAACTCTATTCTTGTCATTCATTAAAGTTACTTCGGACGGACTACACGTTTCAATTTAGATTCCTACATATTGTTAATTCTTCAATCTGAACGAAGTCTTGCTGTTTCTTTAATGGATCACTGGTAAGTTATCTACCGAATTTACCACAATGTTTTGTATATTGTTTTTGAGGAGAGTTCCGAGTGGGGAGCAGCAAAGTGGAATATCCTACCTCGTGCAGTCTTCAATAAATTTCTTAACTCGACTCCAGAACACCGAACGGCTTATACCACTTCATCAATTCAGTTGGGAGCGCGGTGGCTCAATGGCAGATTGTTGGACTTGTATGCTAGAGGTCCTGAGTTCGATCTCCACCCAGGACGACACGCGTTGTGTCCTTGGGCAAGGCACTTTATCCCGGTTGCCTATATGAGGGCACGATAACGCAGTGTACTAAAGCGTACTGCACGTCGATGGTGAACATGTCTTCAACCGCTGTAACCCCTCTTGAACGGAGCTTGAACAGAGTTAGAATGTTGTGGAGCCGACAGTTTCTCGTCGATGCTCGGTGGTTCTCTCCGGATTCCTCCACCCGTAAAACTGTCACGGTCACGATAGCCATTGTACATGTGTGTGAAATTAAACACGAATAAATAAATCAATTCAGTTGGGTAAGATGGTGCGAAGCCATGCAGACATTTGAAAGTCATAAACATAATTTTACTGGGTTGTCTGATACACGGGCAACCAATGCAGTTCAAGAAGGACTGCTGTTAGATCTGATGCGTTTCTGTTCCTTGTGGCCACTCTGACTGCACTATTCTATATGTGTTGTAGATTTCCAAAGTTCGTGCAGCCAAAAAATACAGAATTAAGGACGTTAAGCGGAGTTGTCACAAAGTCAAGAACCCGAAAAGCAGTACCACCAACATTCTACACACTTAACAACAAGGTCTGGTGTCCTCGCGTTCCATTCAATGTTCCTCGACTAGGCAGCTTACGGCACGAGGCGGACAAAGGCACTAGAATGAATTTATTTATTTATTTATCGACACTTTCTACAGCCAGAATCACCTCATGTCGGTCAGGTCTAAAGGGAAGTAAGCCGAAGAACCCGGCTAGAACCCTCGGGCATTGAAAAGCAACTGTTAGATTCCCCAACCTACTAAGTCCACACAAGCAGGGTTGTATTGAAGGAAAGTGTACCACTGACGTGCAGTACGTCTGTATATACAGCACTATCGTGCTTCCACGTTGGCAGACGTGATTAATTCCCTTGACCAAGATCAAGGAACGGACGCAGTTACTGCTGGTTAGGATCGAATGTACCTTTCGGTCGGAAGTTCAGTCCTCTAACCGCGGTCCCGGCGCACCGAAACAGAGAAACCACGATGGGTTATGGGTAAAACAATCCGGTGATCGGGTCCATCGAGCGGTTTTGTGGAATTTGCAGTTTGTGAACGATATTGACAAATGACATGTGACACAGCAAACAAACACTGCTCCACTTCCCGGGTTTCTCACGTGGAGTGGGGGCGGGGGCATTGAAACTTTTAAAATGAACCTTTTATTATAGCGCAATGAAAACCAAGCAACAAAGCATGCTCACTACCCGGGTAATCTCAACGCTCAATGAAGTACACCCATCTACTGCAAACCGCTCAACGTGACAATGACCACCATACAATAGACTTTTCGTTCATTCCGCCATTCCATTAGCATTGCGGTCATTTCATACTAAATATGCCCCACCACTTGGTGGGGCAGATTATTTATTTATTGTTGTTTAAGGTCACATACTTATGCACAATGGCTAATCGTGACCGTGACAGTTTTACGGGTGGAGGAAGCCGGAGTACCCGGAGAGAACCACCGAGCAACGACGAGCAGCTGCGAGCTCCTCAAAAGCGTAACTCTGAACTCTGCACCGCGGCACAGGCAGGGTTAGACTGGTTGAAGACATGCGCACCATCGACGTACAGTACGCCTTAGTACACAGCCTCATCGTGCCTCCATGTAGGAAATCGGGGTTAAGTGCCTTGCCCAAGGACATAACGCGGGAGCGCGAATCAGTCGCTGAAATGGTCACCCATCCAACTACTAACCGCGCTCGACGTTGCTTAACTTCGGTGAGCTGACGAGAATCGGTTACCGCGACGCCACCGCGCCCCCGTGGGGCAGATTAAGTATGGATCATTGAGCGATCTCCACGGTGCGTGAAATGTTTTCTGCGGTGTTTATTTACTTCCGTGATATAGTATCATTCCTAACTCCTGATGTCCCTGTGCCAAGCAGGGTGCGAGGGGTGTGTGTGTTTGTGTTTGGGTATGTACGGGTATCATATTAGACAACACGATCGCGACAAACTACATCGTTTGATAAACTCTACTAATCGAGAACCAAGATTGTTGATGACAGTACGTTTCTGTGTTTGAATACTCACGTTCAAAATAGGGAGCGTTCTTGAAGTTAGCCGTCAAGTGGGTGCAAACGACCTTTTTCATCCTTCGGAACTGGAACGAGACAGATCAAATGCGAGTCATTCTAGAATACGTGGGAGCGATATTCACTGAAATGGTGTGAACAAATGGAAACAATAAAAAGGCAAAGAACTTAGTTATGGAGAGTCCAAACAGCTTTTACAGCCATTCGTAAAGTACCAATAAACCCAAGTTCCAACTGAAAAAAATTTAAAACTAAGACATATGTAACAGCTGGCGTTGTTCGCGTTCGGCAGAATAAAAACAGATGTTGTCATTTCGATTTTTCGTAAAATGAGGTCATTATTCATTTACTCTTTACCCAACGTAACGGCTAAAACCGACCAGCGCTAGTCTAAAAAATCGCCAATTAATTTTCATCATTTGTCTCAAAAACATAGGTTATGACCTCTCGGTGGGACGAGCTCGACGAGCTCGTCCCACCGAGGGGCCATAACCTATGTTTTTTAGAAAAAAATGAAAATACAATAGTTGTTCAAGAATTTTTTTTCAAGTGTCGTCTGCTTTCCGTGTTAGGTAAAGGGTTACGATCACCTTCAGCATCTGTAGTAATATGGCCGCAACACTGAGATGAAGCCAAGTATAGCCAATCGTTTATACATGTGATACCCACTGGGGAGGACTTCAACTCCAGACGTTGACGACAGTCCCATTTCACCGGTGCAGCAAAACGAGTAAAACTGTTCCACTTTCCAAGCTTCCAAATGGAAGAAAAATGAGGGTAAATTCGTTAAGAGCACCACCTGAGCCTATCATATATTCTTGGTGCGATGTCTACAGGGCAATCAACCCCCCGAACAGCAGGTCGAGAATGTTTACGTAGAAACCGACACTCTGGAGTATGAGTATAAGAATTAAGCATTTCGAACTTGAAATATGGGGGTGCACGGTCATAGATGGGCAACCACACACCGGTGTGTATAAGTGGTGGTCAATGTGACTGAGTGGTATGATCGAAGTACGGTACGCGAAAGTATGTAATGGAATAACGCTCCTCTATGTAAAGATAAATGGACAATAGTTCACTGCTTGGATTCAGTACGGTTTGTATCCTCGAGTATAGCACACGGAGGATTATTTCACGAGGCGTTAATGAAATAATCCTCCGCGCGGCCCACGAGAGGTTAAAATCGCACTCGAATCCGGGCAGTGAACTTTTGTATTTATTTTATTTCCTCCTTATTTGTTTTCCCAAAACAACCATTAAAATTTATTCCGTGATTACTTTCAAACCATGTAAAAAAAAGTCAAATAATAATAGTCCTTCACCGCTAAGAATGGAATACGATGCTGGGAGTGAAATACCATTTTCGGCGTGTGTGAGTGGGAATACGATTTGTTTTGGATGAAGAAAAACGGAATGGAAATAAAACAAACGCTCATTCTGGGCTCCGTTACTAAAAACATTCCCCACCGAACGAAACAGTGTTTCGACTCAGTGGGAAAATATGTTGGGTATGGGACCAAAAATAAGCACGTTTCTAGACTTTGAAAAAGATTCTGAAGGCCGTGTAAGAAACAAATCATACGAGAGAATGTTTGGTCAAATCTTAAGAATGAAGAATTTGGCCTTCCTGTCCAGCCAATTCCCGTTAAGAATGGCCTTATGGGAACCCAACGAAACTGAACTTAAGTCATAAGGGAGCCCATGCTTATTCTCCAGTTGTGGTGCTATGGTGTGAACTATATCGGTAAACATTATGTTGGCCCAATCCATTTTTTCCTCGCCTCTCCCTCCCCCACCCCACCATTCTTTCCATTTACTCCGTCCATCTTCCCCACAGTCAATTTGCCCTCTCCCCCTCTCATTCTCTAAATTACAACCCGGTGCTTCATTAATAAAACTTTTGCTGATGATTTTTATTACCTGGTAAACGCATGCGTGGACATCACTGCCCACACGTAGATTATGACCAGTCCACGGCGACTGTACTGTATTCGACCGCGATTTAATACAGCAATAGTAAGGAGAGAGAACCTTAAAGTCTGAGCTGTCAAGGTCGTCTGACTGAGCAGTAAGGTCACTTTCAGCATCTATTGTTATACCACGGCTACCACGGCAGTTGTTTCTATAAATAAACAAAATGCAAGTTTCCGAAGCCTCGCAGTCGCCTATCGCTTTTTAACACTCTTCCCAACGTAACGACCAAAACCGGCGAGCGCTATTGACAAAATCACCTTTAAATTTTCATTTTTTTTTATTTATATTTTTTTGTCTCAAAACCATAGCTTATGACCCCTCACTGGAGAGAGGTCATAAGCTATGGTTTAAAAGCAAAAAGTTAAAAAAATTCGTTATTGAATAATTTTATTTGCAAGTGTCGTCTACTTTTCGTGTTAGGTAAAGTGTTAAAGAATATTCTTTGACATCTGTGAAAAACGAACATGTTAATGATGTGCACATTTTCGCAATATTTATTTATTTATTGGGCTTTAACGACACTTTCCACAGCCAGGGCAATCTCCTGTCGGACAGTTTTACGGGTAAAGTAAGTGTTGAGAACCCGGAGAGGACCACCGATCAGCGGTGAGCAACTGTCAGCCTCCCCAACGTACTAACTACACAGAAGCAGGGTTAGCATTGGTTGATGATAAGAGCAGCACGCCTTAGTACACAGCGTCACCGTGCACGCACGAGGGAAATCAGGATTAAGTGTCTTGCCTAAGGACACAACACGGTTACCCCTAGCCGGGATCGAACCGTGGACCTATCGATTTGAAGTACAATGCCGTAACCAATGAGCCACGGTGCGACCTTTCGTGACAATACCAACTGTAAATTTCCACAATATTTTATTTGCTATTTATTTATTTATTGGTGTTTAAGGTCACATATTTTTGCACAATGGCTAATCATGACCACAACATGAGTATCAACTGAAGACCAGGGGTGAGCGTTAATGAGCCATGATTCCCATTTTAGAGAGAGTTTTCACCTCCCAAGCATTGGTGACTGGGTCCTATTTTACCAGTAAAACGGCCGTTTACCACAGTGAACAAGCACTGCTTCACTTCTCGGGGTTTCCGCGGAGATATTTGCTATTTCCAAGAACACAAGTGAAGAGATCAGAAAGCTGATATTGTGTAACTAGTTTTCGTGTTAGGTAGAATCTATGCCATTTGGTGAAGTGAAAGCTGTTACTCTTACTACAGTCGCAGCGTAACAACTTTCACGTCATCAAACGTCATCGATTTAGAGTAGTTACCACGTTGAATGACTTGACGTCATTTGGGGCGGGGTTAGGGGAGGCAGATTGAGCTACGCTCCCGCAATCCAGCCGTATAGGTATCAGTGGTTACTATAGTTTTGTGTAATAACTAAAGTTAGTGGGATAGAATCTTTTTGATTACAATTGAATGGTAGTATACCGAGATCATAACTTTGCTGGACACAGTGTATTGTTCACTTAGGTAGCGGCCCGTGTCCGTTGCCTTCCAACTTGATCTATTAGTTTGAGCTTGCAAATTATAATTTTTGAAGCGATGTTCTATGCCAACTTTGGCTCATCTCTCGCGTTCTTTAACCCTCTGCACTCTGTTAAAATACCAAAATTTCAAACAAGACTGAATTGATTAAATTTCTAGTTGCATGATGGGAAAAACATGCAGCCCGAAATTTTGATATTCTGACATCAGCGCGCCGGGGCTTAATAGTAGTTCCAATTAATTACTAAGATTATTATTATTCCAAACAGCTATCGAAGACTTATTTCGGATCATTCCTCCAGTACATCATACCGCCACTACTTGCTTTTCATACCAGCTGCTACTGACACTTCATCATATAACGTCTCTTGGAATGTATGGATGCTCAGCGTATTACGTTAGCACCTAACAGCGCCCCTACCTCTATCTGGAAATGGCTACCATAATTTCTGCCACGTGGCCTTGCGGCGTTTGTCCGTTACGGCTGTTTTATGGACGTGACCGTTTTGAATATTGGCTGATTGTTAAGCAAGATACAATATTATTCAGAAAATAAGTTAAAATCATAAAGAATTCAGTAAATACACGTAATATGTAATGTTTTGTTTTATAGATTCGTCAAAATTAAAATTTTATTACACATCCATTAAAATTTTATTACACATCCATTAAACTTTAAACCCTTGTATTTAACGGAATCACAGCCATGGCATAACTGTTTCACTGTTTCTTTATTGAACTGGTGATGTACAAGCCGGAACTTTTTTCCCAGCGCGAAAAAACTCAATCATTTTCAACTACAACGTTAACCCAGCCCCGTGGTTGTCACGTCTGCGGATCCCCATATATCTAAATTAGTCAACTTTATTTCGGTAAATCTTCGGATATCCTTAGACTTTCTTCCAGCTGTTTTGCAAATCAGCCCAAGAGAAACAGCGATGCGAATTTCAACAAACACGCCAAATAGCAGATTTAACGAATGTAATTTAGACTGGTCCCCAAAAGGTTGTTTTGATTTTTCATCGGCCCAATTAATCAGTACAGCTTCATACAAAACAAACGCACTCTTCACCTTTCTGTTTAAACATTGGAATCAAAATTTGTGTGTGTAACTGAATTTTAATGCATGGGATTTGTAATAAACGCAGAACGCGATGTGTGTTTTACCTAACTCGTTGGAATGGCGTAGTCATATTTCGCTCGAGCCCACGGCTATCGCCAAAAATGACTACGCCATTCCAAATCGTTATGTAAAACACCCACCCATTCAAACGCACATCGCGTTCTGTCCATTTATGTGTAACACACGTTACCAACTGCATGTTACAGAAAGTAACAATATTATGTAAGTGTTTTGAGATGTGACGTTTATGCTAAACTCACAGCTGCTTTCTGGAAACCACTTCGTAATGAAGTGATTTTGTGGACCCATATATGTGAGAAAATGATTGTATGAGTACAGTATTGCATTACTGGCATTCACCAAATTGCTAACTCATTTTCATTTTGTCAGAGATAACTATTGTTCGTTACCAGAATAGAAATAGAAATACAAGTTTGCCGAAATCATTTATCATTGGTTATTTGAGGTATATTAACGACAAAATATGGCCGATACGTGGAAAATAAGTATGCTTAGCATTCATTTAAATAGTAATGTATGGTAACGTGATTTTCAACTTTTATTTATTTATTTATCTTATTTATTTCTGATTTTCAACTTTTATTTATTTATTTTATTTATTTATTTCTGGGTGTTTAATATCACAAGTCTGAACAATGGCTAAATTGACAAGATTGCTATTAGTCTAGCCAATCCTTTACACCATTGCTGCCCATTATAGGGGATTCCACCCCCAAGCATTAAAAAAACAGATCCTATTTTACCACAATAAACAAATACTGCTTCATTTAGAGGGTTCCGACGGGGATTTCAAACAACTGCCATCTGCATTGTAATTATTATATGCTTTATTTTGTTTCCAGTGATTATTTGTCTATCTTTGACAGCACAATTTATTTCAAGTTATACGTGCATCATTATTGAGAGAAAGGGGAGAGTGTTGAAGAGAAGGGTGTTTTCAGTCGTGGGAGTCAATGGTTTGCAGTTACAGCAAGTGTGATAGTCCCTAGTTGAGGTTTAAAGATCAATGTATGAACCTCATTTTATTCTTTGAAATCCCCATCTGCAGCAGCACTAAACCGTGCGAAAAATGAACATCTCTTCCGCACACACGTTGTGGAACGGAAATCGTGGAGTCTTTTTTTGAAAAGGAAGTGAAATTTCACAAGAATATTCTGCACATCGTGCATCGCAATTACAATTTCAATACCAAATGACAGCTGAAAATCGTCCCATGATTTCCAATGGTTTGTATGTGTCAGTAGGCACATATAACGCAATGGAACTCAGGGGACGAAGGAGTAACACGGGTTCCCCTCGCAAGTTTGGTTGTCAACAAAATGTGTTCTTTTGTTGATAATTGTTAAATGAATTGTTGAGTGCCCGTCTAATAATTGTTTTTGAAGACGCGAAGACGTGTAATAAGCACAGAACGACACGAGTGTGTGAATCGATTAATCGACATGGCACTTTTGTCATCGCGTAAGGAGGAAACTCGAGGCCTGCGGCCTCTCGTTTTTATCCTTCCGCGCTGGCACTCATGCCAGATCGATTAACCTATTCACACTGGCGTGTCGTTCTGTTTATATACTAGTGTGCTCGCTGGTATACAATAGTCTAGTAGTGACGGCCGCTCACACTACAGTTATCATAACCAACGAAACTGGATTCAACGGGAACCGATAATGTATCACCAGAATGGGCGAATAAAAATTCATATTTCGTACCTTGAGTGGAACATGTGTCATCTACAATGCTTTTTAACATTGCAGATGGCGGTTTGTTCCACTCAAGGGGCGATGTGTGGCACATAAAGGTCGTAACGCGATCTCCGCTATCGATTCTGATGACATTTTTTAGGGTTGTCCCAACTGAATACGTGTTATCTTGTTAGGCTGGATATGGTCAATCTCGTTCTTTGGAAACAACTGAATAATTCGTCATCTTCAGAAAGTCGACAATAAACATGTGTGTGAAATCCTAAACTCTCCTGGGATCAAGTTGTTTTGCCTAAGTACGCATCGGAGATGACACCGGTCAACATACGACCATTCGACCTCACGTCCAATGCTCCAACCAAAGTGACACTGCTCATTTACTTAGAAATGAAATTCATACGCACAGTAGGAGGGTTACTTAAAGTTTTCACAGTCCAACACGACGCAGACTCGCAATAAATTCGCAATGCGTGCTTAAATCAAGCCAAACACGAATTATTACAATTAGAAATTAGTGAATTTTTGTCAAACTACAGCTCAATGAGCTAATATACCCAGCTGAAAAGTAAGTGAAAGATGTCATGATCCAACACCACACTTCCGTACGGCCGCAGTGGACTGGTCACTTTCCACGGGTGGGCAATATTTCCGCAGACACAACATTAGATTCGTAAATCGAATAAAAGAAATAATCAAAAGTTTAACCCTTTACCCAACGCAGACGTGTTCAAAATTTATGATTTGAAATATCATTTTTTAAATGTTTTAAAAAAAATCTCAAAACCATATCATGTGACCCCTCTTTGGAACGAGCTTGACGAGCTCGTTCCAAAGAGGGGTCACATGATTTGGTTTTGTTGAAATTTTTCCAAAAATAATATTTTTTCAACTGCTGAATTTGCATATTACGCGGGCGGATGCGGGGGATTCGTTGGGTAAAGGGTTAATAAATGAAGCACTGGGTACAACCTGGTGCTTCGTGAATTAAAATTTTGCAGACGATGATTTTTACTACTTGAAAAACGCATGCGCGAACTTCACTGCCCATGCGTGTATTACCACCAGTCCAAGGCGACTGTACTCTCCGAGAGATAAAAATCCCCTAGCACGGCAAGTTCCTAAACATATCCTCTAAACATGCATTTTGACACAAATTAGCCAAATCAGAGGTTAACAGAAATAATTGCGATAAAAATAGAAAATGACAGAGAAAGTGTTAACGAGAAAATGAAGAATGTGGAGAAAGATAGGAATAATCCAAGTAAAATCTGCTTATTCATATGATATGACTTTCTTTGCGAGATTGCCGAATATCTCGTTCGGGAGATATGACTCGATGGAATGACGACAGTTAAAACTAAAAGTCCTGTCCTGAAATGCGCACAAATAGCACGTCGATGTGCGCGTTAATCTACGCGATATGACCATAGTAAGGCTATCAAATTCTGTGCATATGGCCTGTGCACAAGCAATGTTTCAGCCAATGGACCTCCGGGTAACCCGGAGGTCCATTGGCAGAAACATTGTTTGTGTTTGCTATGAGTAACCAGGAGAACCTGCCGTGCCTTGGATGCCATTCGATATGGCAATTGCGCGCAATTCATACGCACAATTAAGCCTAGATAAGCGCACAGTTCGTGACAGGACTTCTGGTTTTAACTGTATATATCGGTTACTATTTATACCATTCCGCTGAACACAATTGGAATCACCACACCCGCGAAGATTCGATAATTGAAAGGGTCCTTTGAACTTTTCAATTCGAACAAACGAGGCGTGTGAGTTCTCTGAATGGGTTCCGAGTTCTTTTGTTTCTTACATTATTCATCATTTTAATTCTTTTCACTTCATACAGTAGTTCAAACTTTAGAAATTCACATGAGCTCCGTTTTATGAAAAAAAGGCTCACAGAAAGTGCAAATCGCCTGGACCTGGACACCAAATATTTAGCACCTTATATGTCAGATTGTCTTGTGACAACGACACTTTCGACAACAAGGGTCACCTCGTGTCGGACAGTTTAATTAGGTGGTGGAAGCCGGAGAACTCGGAAAGAACCACCGGGTAACGACGAGAACTGCCAGACTCCCCAACGTACAAACTACACACAAGTCGGGTTAGCATTGATTGAAGACAGGTGCACAAACGACTTGCAGTACGCCTTAATACACAGCGTCACCACGCTCCCACGTGGGTAAACGGGATTAAGTCCCATTGTTATGATACTTCGACTGTCTGGTGTAGTACTGCCTATCTCCCATGTGTATCCAGTATCAATATGTGTAGTGATTATACTATTTCGTACCAGCGAACCACAACTACAAGTAGATACAGCTATCACTTGTTCATAAAAGGTTGATCAATAGAGATTATAACCATTATGTGGATGTACAAAATATGTATCAGAGTCTCGCTCCAGGTTATAAGGGCAGATCACGACGAGTCGAAGACTCGTCGTGATCTACCCTTAGAACCCGGAGCGAGACTCCGATACATATTTTGTACATCCACATCATGGTAATAATCATTTTGTCTTACAATATATTGGGGATAAGTCAAGAATTTATTTATTTATTAGGGTTTAACGACACATTAACAGCCAAGGTCATATCGTGTCGGTGACAGTTTTACGGGTGGAGGAAGCCAGAGTACCCGGAGAGAACCACCGAGCAACGACGAGCAGCTGCCAGCTCCCCAACATCGTAACTCCGACTGCAGCAGAGGCAGGGTTAGATTGGTTGAAGAGATGCGCACCATCGGCGTGCAGTACGCCTTAGTACACGGCGTCATCGTGCCCCCAATAATAAGTCAAGAATGTAGACGAATATATAACGAACTATATATTCGTACGGATGAATAAAAAAAAATGGAACTCACGCGAAAGGAACGTGCTTGTATCGGGCCCCCTGTTACAAACATCTGTATCAGGGGGTCGGATACGCGACAATTGCGGAGTTAATACAGGCAAAATACATGTTGATTGCAATATAAATTTATTTATCTGGAAACAAAAGACATTGTGTGTTGAAATTTTGACGCCAAACAATGCATAAACTTCATGAGAGGGGGCGCGGTGGCGTTATGGTATCTGGTTCTCGTCAGATCACAGAAGTTAAGCAACGTCGAGCCCGGTTAATCCTCAGATGGGTGACCGTCTGAGCGCTCGATTCGGACTCCCGTGTTGTGTCCTTGGGCAAGGCACTTAACCCCGATTGTCCACATGGGGGCACGATGATGCCGTGTACTAAGGCGTACTACACGTCGATGGTGCGCATGTCTTCAACCAATCTAACCCTGCCCAATCTAACCCTGCCTGTGCTGCAGTGCGGAGTTACGATGTTGGGGAGCTGGCAGCTGCTCGTCGTTGTTCAGTGGTTCTCTCCGGGTACTCCGGCTTCCTGTACCCGTAAAACTGTCACGGTCATGATTAGCCATGGTGCATAAGTATGGGTCCTTAAACACCAATAAATAAATAATAAATAACTTCATGGGAAACGTACTTTCATTTATACTAGACTCGTTTTGGACGGAGTTTGGACGGGGTTCTGATGAACTGACATTCGAATTAATTTGAAGTATCGCTTTGAATTTATCACTACCAAAACGAGTTTTGACATTTTATGTTCATAGACGTCTAGTGGTGACGGTCGCTCACCCTACAGTTATCTTACCAGCGGGACTGTTTTCATCGAGACCTGACCAAGTATCACTAGGATGGATGAAGTAAAATTCATATATCGCACATTGAGTGGAACAAGGTGCCACCTGCGATGCATTTCAGCGTTGTAGATTGCGGTTTGTTTCACTCAAGGGACAATGTCCGGTGTATAAAATTCGTAATGCGATCTCCACTATCGCTTCAGATGACATTTTTCAGTTACATTTCCCAAATGAATTTGTGTTATCTTCTAAGGCTGGGCGTGGCCGATCTCATTCTTTAGAAACAACTGGATGATTTGTCATCTTCAGAAACTCGAAAATAAAGAAATATTGGAAATTTAAAACTCTCCGGGATTCGAATTTGTTCGAATAATCGAGATGGTTTCGAATCGAACCACCGATTCGAATTTCGAATGTTCGCCAGGCTCTAATATAAAAACGATGGGCACAAACCGTTCAGTGAAACTGACCTAAACACGGTGCCAACGCCAATTTTACTTCATCTCCACTTTGTCGTAAATCAGCTATAAAAGTTAACAAAGAAGGCTTGGTTGGATTTGGGCAAGGGTTTTGTAAAGAGTTAAAATTGAAACAAAATCAAGAAACGTCAGCGGGAGTACAACTGTGAAAAAAGATTAGAGTAAAATAACTCATTTCGCAATCGAATGTCAGACGACGCTTGAAAAGAAAAAAAAATTATTGAAGGCGAAAAATGTTCATTTTTCACATCACAAGCATATCTTGTTCCATTGATTAGTCATTAGCTATGCTGTGCAGGCATATGGGAACAGATTTATTTATTTTATTTATTTATTTATTTATTTATTTATTTATTTATTTATTTATTTATTTATTTATTTATTTATTTATTTATTTATTTATTTATTGTTAAGGTCACATACTTAAGCGCAATGGCTAATCATGACCGTGACAGTTTAGGGGTGGAGGAAGCCGGAGTACCCGGAAAGAACCACCGAGTAACGACGAGCAGCTGCCAGCTCCCCAACATCGTAACTCCGCACAGCAGCACAGTCAGGGTTAAATTGGTTTGAAGACATGCGCACCATCGACGTGCAGTACGCCTTAGTACACGGCGTCATCGTGCCCCCATCTGGACAATCAGTGTTAAGTGCCTCGCCCAAGGACACATCGCAGGAGTCCGAATCGATCGCCCGGACGGTCACCCATCCGAGGACTCGACGTTGCTTAACTTCGGCGATCAGACGAGAACCGGTTACCGCAAAGCCACCGCGCCCCCAAACGTGAACAGAAAGACAAAAGTGGAAAAACGAATTTTATGAACAGCGGTGGCCGTTTTTGAGAGTCACGTCTGGTACAGAACTAGAAGCACATGATTTTTACTTCACTCCATATTACCTCCACCTGTGGGCCTAATAAGACGGTTCAAGAGACATACCACTCACAGGTTAAACTACCCATAGGAACACAGGAAAGGAGCACGTGTTAAATGCAGGAAAAAAAAACCATCAGTGAAGTGGCTTGAGTGTGATAAGGCGCCATTTGCAATGCTAAAGCATTGCAAGTGGGACTTTGTTCCACTCAAGAGACGTAAACGTGGCCGTTCAGTAAAATAATGACCATCGCCTACAAGTAGTATTTCGCAAATGGTTAAATATTTTTAATTTAACGTACCTTTGCCTCCAGGTGGCCTCTAGGTAGAAGATGCTTTTTTCCGGGATAATATAATCCCCGTCCGACTGAATGTGGCTTCTCTTTACTCAGAAGGAGAAGACCAGCAGCATTTATACTGTAGGATGGGCTTAAACACCCTCGCATGTGCGTCACATTACCAGCAGAGAATATAACACAAGAAATACAGTCTTGATCGAGCTCCAGAAATTGACATTTTAAGATGGCACACTGCAACAAATTTTTTTCATTCAGTCCCTTGCAATGCAGGTTTAAACATCCCACAGTACGCATACCAGATTGAACCTCGCATGGCGCTGAGCGCGAATGTGCTTCATCGACAGTCGATACTCCAGTGTGGCGGTGGCTGTATGAGTAAGGAAACTTGTGTTTCGTACGGTCAATTATTGTCTTTACATCCTCCATGTACCATACTTCCTGAAGGCAAATCAGATCAGCGTCGAAGTTCGAGACAAATGATGGCAGGGTGCGTCTTCGCTCCGGAAATTTCGACACTGCAGGAGTTAACCCAATGTTATATGTGAGTACAGTTTTAGCATCAGCCTTGCTTCGTCTTGCCATTTGAAGAGCCTCATCCTTTTGTGGAACGGCTGTTTTATCGGTTCGCAAATCAGCTGTACCAAACGTCAGTAGGGCGATGAAAACGAACGTCACTTCCATATACCTGTTGAGAAATAAAATCCAATTTATGCTAAAACACGAAAAATGAGCAATATGCTTGTAGGTTGAAATCGCAAACCGATTAACGCAATGAAGATGGGCTCTCATAACCCACGTTACTAAATGTGCGGAACGGAAAACGTTAACGGTCTATTTATAAATAGAATCGAAATCGTGCAACACAATTACACTTTGAATCGCTAGCGATAGCTGAAAATTGTCCCTATGAGTTGTCCCCCATCTACAGCAACACTAAACCATGTGGAAAATAAAAATCTGTTCCGCACATATGTACGGACCGGAAAACGTTCAAGGACTATTTTTTATAAAGAGGCGGAATATCACAGGATATTTCTACAAATCGTGCGCCACAATTACAATTTGAATCGCTAGCGATAGATAAAAATTGTCCCCTGAGTGCCAGTGTGTTCTATGTGCCAGTTTGGGTTCCCCTCACAAATTTGGTTGGCGATAAAATGTATGTTTTTGTTGGTGGTTGTCAAATGAATTGCTGAGTGTCCTTCTAATAAATGTTTTTATAGATATGTAGGCGTGTAATAAACACAGAACGGCCTCATGCTTTATCCTTCCGCACTGGCGCTTGTTCCATATCGAGTAACCCAAGCACACTCGTGTGTCATTCTGCGTATACGCTGCCGACTTATGAGGAACCTCCATCCCACGCATTGATTCTGGATCCTATCATATCAGTAAAGCAGACCTCGTTTACCACTATGCTCCACCTTTGGGGTTCTCATTGGGAAAAACGTTTTATTTGATTGATAAACAAACACTATTCTTCAGCACACTCGCCGTGGACTGGTCGTAAAGCACGCATGGGCAGTTATGTCCACGCATGCAAAATCTTTAATTATTAATTATTTTTTTTAGGATTATTTCTGTAATTGGTGTTTGGAATCTAATATTATTGCGTCCGCGAAGATATTGCCCACCAGTGACCAGTCTGTAGCCGCCGTACTGTAGACATATTAAAAATATTTCTAGGCTTATATGAATCAATCAAGGCTGAGCTCATGTGGGATTAACTGCCCAATATTGTAATGCTGCATAATTTACGAAGTCAAGCTGAGCTATTAGTGTCAGTTGGCGCTCGTCTATGTACGTATGTACGTCCACAATTTACTTTGGCAGGTCGCATTTATGATCGGATAGCTTTGAAACTTAGAACGCTTGTTTGGGGTGACCCCTGGATGAGAGCTATCCATTTTCTTCCATTTCCGTCAGAAACGTTGCCGTTGACAATGATCTTTGATGAAATTTGTGCAGTTATGCATCAATATTTCCCTTTGCATACCCTGCAGGGCACATTTATGACGGGATCGCTCTGAAACTCGGTATTTTTGTTTGAGGCGACCTCTAGATGGGAGCTATTGATTTTTTTCATTTCCATCATAAAACGTTACCGTTGTCAACAGTGGTGGCGCCAGAGTTACAAAAGTGAGGGAGTACAGTTGGGGATTGTGCAGCGCCGAGCTGGGGTGGGTTTCGGGGGGGGGGGGGGGGTTCTCTCCCTAAGTTGAGAAAGTTTTTAACTGTTTTGCAACAAAATCATGCGAATATGGATATCATTGGAACCGGCTGAACAAGCCGGTTCCAATGATATTCATATTTGCATGATATCACTGAGTGAAACCTTTGAGAATTTTTCTAAAATATTAAATTTTATTTATCTTTTAAAACTGCTGTAGGCTGAATTCCAAACGGATGCCTTGCACGCTCTCTATTCTAGCATTCGTCGAATACTCTTAAGCACTATGTTTCAGTCCGTTTAAACGCGGCATGCCTTGTTGCAGTTTGGACCCTCGACTCTTGTTTGTTGTTTGCAGCTAGCGTGTGTGTGGGGGACGGGGGGTGGGGGAGGGACAAACATAATTTCAAAATTTCTGATTTAGTGCACTTGGAAATATGGGATTAAGCATACCGACCATTACACCGCAACGTTCAATGCAACAAAAATTAAAATGATAGAATTTTTTACTACGCTTGGCGAAAAAAGTGGAGGGGTAATTACCCCCACATTCCCCTCCATGGCGCCGCCACTGGTTGGCAACGATCTTAGAAATTAGTTTAGTCGGGCATCAATATATTCCTTTGGCATGCTTTACAGGGCAAATTTATGTTCGGATCACTTTGAAACTTGGCATGCCTGTTTGGGGTGACCTGGAGATGTGATCCATAAAAACACATTGTCGTTAGCACCAACCTTTGAACTTGGTGCATTTGTGTAGCAACCTATCACTTTTGCACTCTCTACAGGACATATTTATGAATTTCCATCCCACAAAAAGTAAAAAAACATTGCCAGTAGCATCGACCTTCAAACTTACATGTAGTGCATTAACATTTTCCTTTGGGACGCCTCAGAGGGCGCATTCCTTAATTTATCAGGTTGTTTTGAAACTTGGTATGCTTTTTCAGGGTGACCAAAATAGCAGCTATCGATTTTCCTTTCATTTCCGTCAAAGACTGTTGCTGTTAGTTTCAACCTTTGAATTCAGTGCATTTGTGCATAAACATTCGTCTTTGGCATGGCCCACAGGGCGCATTTTCACAGAATTGTTTCAGAACTTGTTGTGCTCATAAGGTGAGACCCCCAGATAAGAGCTATCTATTCGCATTCATTTCTGAGAAAAAAATGTTGCCGTTTACAATGACCTTTACACTTACTGCTTTTGTATATCAACATTCTTCCTTTAGCCAGCCCTACAGTTTACAATTACAAATGCACACGCAATGATCTTGTTTTACAATTTCATATAAAACTTACCAAGTTCAAGATTGTCAAGTTGAGCTACAGTGTCATTGATACTTTCATTTATTTATTGGTATTTAAGGTCATTTTAAGCATCTGTGGCTACACCAAGACGGCAATACAAGTATCAAGTCAAGTTTAGCCAATTGCTTGCTCCCCCATGCTGCCCGTTACCGAGTTTAACTTTTTACTAGAATAACCAAGCACAACTCCAATTTCATAGGTACCCAAGACTACATCCTCTGTAGTAAATCGTTAGCCTTTCTCTCTGGGTAAAAAATTACAGCCCACGAATCTTCTCATAATTCCCTTTCCCAGTTTATAGTTTCGTATGCTCATTGAATATCAAAGGCTATATGTAGGTCCTCAAATGAATTACCAACTGATACATAAATTTTAAACTGCGTTCAATAAATCTCGTTTTGAGATGTCCATCCCGGCAGAAATAAAACTGTGGAAACGGCGTTTTTAAATTCCATGTTCTACAAGACTTTTTGAGACACTATTTTTCGCCAGCGATGTGTGAACAATTTACATTTAGGTTCATATTTTGTCGAATAAATGCCTATTGTTGTGGCGTTTTCGCACCGCACAAAAAACTGTTTGGGATAAATGGCGGAACGAGGCGTACACCAACTCTAATGTTTCTTCCTAATTTTGTATTAAGTGCCTTTCTCCGGGCACAACCGAGTATTTAGCCCTCAAAAACCCAATTCCGACCTGGAACAATTTTTCTTCTCTATGGCGGGAGATCCAACCAACGATATCTCGACTTGCAGTACGCTTTAGTTCACAGCACCACCGTGCCCCCACATGGGATTGGAGTGATATAGTGTTTTTAGTTTTCAAGCAAGGCAAACGCCATGATGTTTGATGAAGTCGAAGTTGTTACGATGTTACTTCTTTACTTGGTGCCATTTTAGGTGTGTGCAGTTTGGGGGGGGGGGGGGGGGGGGGGGTAGTGGCGAAGTTTCTCGCTGAGGTTCAAGTAATCCAGAGGTCATTGTGTTGGGTTTACTGCTTGCAATACAAAGGTGGAAAATATTTAAACATGTTCAAATATATTTTATGTGTTAGTTTCAAATCACCAAAAGCTTTAACAATTTAAAATACAAAGCATATTATTCTCAAACTGTTTTGAATGAAAGATATCCTGGTCGCCTCCGCATCTATCTACTCTAGTGTGTTTTGCGTGAAAGGGGAAAACACGACGCCTTTTTCCGTTTGAAAAGTAAAATATGTTATGATTCTAAAACAGATTTGCGTGAAAAACATGTTCGCCTCCGCATCTATCTATTCTACAACGTTTTGTTCATTTATTAATTACTTTATGATTTATAAAACCGATCCCCTCCAATCACGCAATTTGCACCTGCAGATTCTAATCTATATTTTCTCTTAACCCTTTGAAACCTAGTGGTATCTTCCATATCAGTTCAATGGCAGCAACGGGAAAAGTCCATATTTTTTATTTGGGGGTTGTACAATAAATATTTTCAACGCGCAGCCTTGGGGCTGCACGTTAAAAATATTGATATCTATTTATTTATTTATTGGTGTTTAAGATATTTCTGCACAATGGCTAATCATGACCTCGACAGTTTTACGGGTGGAGGAAGTCGGAGTACCCGGAGAGAACCATCGAGCAACGGCGAGCAACTGTCAGCTCCCCAACATACTAACTCTACACACGCAGGGTTAGCATTGGGCAAAGACTAGTGCACCATCGACGTGCAGTACGCCTTCGTACACAACGTCACCGTGCCCCCATGGGCAATAGGGGTGAAGTGTTTTGCCCAAGGACACAACGCAGTTGCCGCAGGTGGGATTCGAACCGAGGACCTCTCGATTTGCAGCCTGCACCTCTACCTGATACCTTGCATTGAATATGGCAACTGTGTAATCGCTATCTAATATAACAGTATACTGTATTAAGGCGATCTTTTTCATCATTTGATTTTAGACGGCGTTGTTTTTACATGCTTTTTCCGTGCGATGACGTCGACCGGAAATCGAAAGTATATTCATACGTAAACAAAAGCAAAGGCTTTGGAATTTACCCCCATTCAACTATGTCTCCGTGTTTTGAAGAATTTTGATCCTAGCTCTTGATCGAAAGTGTTTTGAACGCCTAGCTTTGTTCTTGGAGATATGAAGCACATTTGGCCACAAGTTGTTCTGATGAAATATTATTTTATTATCAGTTCTGGTGCGAATACGGCAGCAGGCTTCCAGGAACCAGTGGTGCCTACAGTCGACTCTGAGTTGATTACACATGTGTTTCGTGCTCTATACATCCCAACCTTCATTTTGATGTACATTTTGTGTATTTGAATTGAATTAATATCAGAGGTGAGAATTTTCAAAATAAACAAAATTTCATTACTTATATGGGCCCTTAATACAGGTATGCTATTATTATAGAGAAACTGCACAGTTGCCATATTCAGTGCAAGGTATGATACCTGTTGAAATTTCTGAGAATTACGATTTTGTTATTTCTATTGAAATTCGTGGTATCAAGTGATTCGTGCATGACTGTCCAACATGGAATCAATCTTTAATAAAATATACAGACAGTGTTGTCCTTTTCCAAAATGCAGTCCAATCGCTGCACTCTAAAGTGTTTTGAATGCCAAGCTTTGTTATTGAATATCCGAAGAACATTTGGCCACGAGTTGTTCTCGCGAAATATTTTATTATCAGTTCTGGTACGAGGTACGAAGACGAATACGATAGCAGACTTCCCGGAACTAGTGGTGCCTGCTGTCAACTCTGAGTTTATTACATTTGTGTTTCGTGTTCATTTTGATGAATAATTTGTGTTTATTTAATCTAAATTTAAGGAACGTCAGAGGTGAGAATTTAAAAATAAACAAAATTCCATTACTTATATAGCACCTTAAGGGCCTATATAAGTAATGGAATTTTGTTTATTTTGAAATTCTCACCTCTCATATTCCTTACATTCAGATTAAATATACACAAATTATATATCGAAATGAAGGTTGGGTTGAATAGAACACGAAACACATGTAATCAACTCAAAGAGGTGACAGCAGGCACCACTGGTTCCTGGAAGTCTGCTATCGTATTCGCACCAGAACTGATAATAAAAGAATATTTCGCAAGAACAACTCGTGGTCGAATGTGCTTCAGATATTCAAAAACAAAGCAAGGCATTCAAAACACTTTCCAGTGCAGCGACAGGACTGCATTTTGGAAAAGAACAACGCTGTCTGTATTTTTTATTGAAGATGGTTCCCATGCTCGACAGACATGCGCAAATCACTCGATACCACGAATTTCCATCGGAAAACAAAATCGTAATTCTAAGAAATTTCAACAGGTATCATGATACCTTGCATTGAATATGGCATCTGTGCAATCTCTTTCTAATAACAGTATACTGTATGAAGGCGATCTTTTTCATTATTTGATTTTAGACGGCGTTGCTTTTACATGCTTTTTCCGTCCGATGACGTCGACCGGAAATCGAAAGTATACTCATACGTAAACAAAAGCAAAGGCTTTGGAATTTTCCCCCATGCAGATCTGTCGCCGTGTTTTGAAAAATTTTGATCCCCAAGCTTTCTTCTTGGATATGTAAAGCATATTTGGTCACAGGTTTTTTTCGTGAAATATTATTAAATTATCAGTTCTGGTGCGAATACGGCAGCAGACTTCCAGGAACCAGTGGTGCCTCGAGTCGACTCTATGAGTTGATTACACATTTGTTTCGTGTTCTATGCATCCCAACCATCATTTTGATGTACATTTTGTGTATATTTAATTTGAACTGAAGGAATATCAGAGGTGAGAATTTTCAAAATAAACAAAATTTCATTACTTATATGGGCCCTTAAGGGCCTATATAAGTAATGAAATTTTGTTTAGTTTGAAATTCTCACCTCTCATATTCCTTAAACTCAGATTAAATATACACAAATTATACATCAAAATGATGGTTGGGATGTATAGAACACGAAACACATGTGTAATCAACTCGTAGAGTCGACTGTAGGCACCACTGGTTCCTGGAAGTCTGCTACCGTATTCGCACCAGAACCGATAATAAAATAATATTTCATCAGAACAACTTGTGGCCAAATGTGCTTCATATATCCAAGAACAAAGCTAGGCATTCAAAACACTTTCGAATACAGCGATAGGTCTGCATTTTGGAAAAGGACAACACTGTCTGCATTTTTTATTGAGAATGGTTTCCATGTTCGACAGACATGCGTAAATCACTCATTACCACGAATTTCCATCAAAAAACAAAATCGTAATTCTAAGAAATTTCAACAGGTATCATGATATCTTGCATTGAATATGGCAACTGTGCAATCTCTATCTAATAACAGTATACTGTATGAAGGCGATCTTTTTCATTATTTGATTTTAGACGGCGTTGTTTTTACATGCTTTTTCTGTCCGATGACGTCGCCGGAAATCGAAAGTATACCCACACGTAAACAAAAGCAAAGGCGTTGGAATTTTCCCCAATCCAGCTCTGTCGCCGTGTTTTGAAGAATTTTTATCCCCTAGCTTTGTTCTTGGATATGTAAAGCACATTTGGCCACAAGTTGTTTTCGTGAAATATTAATAAATTATCAGTTCTGATGCGAATACGGCAGCAGACTTCCAGGAACCAGTGGTGCCTACAGTCGATTCTATGAGGTGATTACACATGTGTTTCTTGTTCTATACATCCCAACCTTCATTTTGATGTACATTTTGTGTATATTTAATTTGAATTGAACGAATATCGGAGGTGAGAATATTCAAAATAAACAAAATTCCATTACTTATATAGGCCCTTAACTAGCACGTACCGGACTCAAACTTTGGTCATGCAGTGACCCCAACATTCCCATTCAGCCAGAAATATCCATATGCACGAGTAATGAATCAAGTCTGGTCCCAAAAGGCGTACATGATGACTAGCGAATCGATATTAGTTACTCCAGTCCAGATGAAAATGTCCCGACTGGAAAATTAGCGGGGGTGGAGACTGCTCACACCTTCAACACCATAGCCACGTCCCAGATTATGTCACCTTTGTAGATACCCACAAACTTATCAGGTCGAAAACTTAACATTCTGAAAGCATATTCGTTTGAATGTGATACAAACCCTGATAACAAGTTACCTCATCATCTTCAATCCTTTGTCTCCTGGTTTGTTCGTCAACTCACATTTGTTTACTTAAAGCAGTTCCACAGTTCATGAAACATGCTTACACCGACAAACGAAGCTGTAAAAAGCGTGCAAATCAAAATGTTCAGCCTGCATGAACAGATCGACAAATCCAGATATGCGTTGGTTCATTTTGTATTGTCAGAAGTGAACTTAAAAAAAAATCTTCAGCAACGCGTGTAATCGTCAGCCATAAAACAAATTATTTTTATTATGATCTTTGTAAGTTCAGTTTGGTTTAGGGTCGCTTTCGACTTCATTGTCCATGTCGCGATCGACACATTAGTTTTTAGACAAGTATACCCAACAGTTTCTTTTATGATGCAGCTGACTTTAACGGCCTACATAAGTAATGAAATTTTGTTTATTTTGAAAACTCTCACCTCTGATATTCCTTTAATTCAAATTAAATACACACAAAATGTATATCAAATGAGGATTGAGATGTGTAGAACACGAAACACATGTGTAATCAACTCCTAGAGTCTACTGTAGGCACCACTGGTTCCTGGAAGTCTGCTGCAGTATTCGCACCAGAACTGATAGTTTAATAATATTTCACAAAAACAACTTGTGGCCAAATGTGCTTTACATATCCAAAAACAAAGCTAGGGGATCACAATTCGTCAAAACACGGCGACAGTGCTGCATGGGGGTTAAGTTCCAAAGCCTTTGCTTTTGTTTACGTTTGAATATACTTTCGATTTCCGGTAGAGGTCATCGGACAAAAAAAGCATGTAAAAATAACGCCGTCTAAAATCAAATAATGAAAAAGATCGCATTCATACAGCATATTGTTATAAGATAGAAATTGCACAGTTGCGATGTTCAATGCAAAGTATCATGACACCTGTTGAACTTTCTTAGCATGACGATTTTGTTTTGCGATGGAAATTCGTGGTATCGAATGATTTGCGCATGTCTGTCGAGCATGGAAACCATCGTCAATACAAAATGCAGACAGTGTTGTCCTTTTCCAAAATGCGGTCCCATCGCTGCAATCGAAAGCGTTTCGAATGCCTAGCTTTGTTATTGAACATCTGAAGCACATTCGGCCACGAATTGTTCTTGCGAAATATTATTTTGTTGTCAGTTCTGGTGCGAATACGATAGCAGACTTCCAGGAACCAGTGGTGCCTGCTGTCAACTCTATGGGTTGATTACATTTGTGTTTCGTGTTCTATACATCTCAACCTTCATTTTGATGTATAATTTGTGTACCTTTAGTCTGAATTCAAGGAATATGAGAGGTGGGAATTTCAAAATAAACAAAATTCCATTACTTATATAGCCCCTAAAGGGGTCGTCCAACGTAACTTTGGTCACTTTTTTAAAAAAATTTCCACAATGTCCAAAATACGAATTAAAGCGGTGAATAACGACATATTGTATACCAAAATAATGACAAAAGTATACAAAACCCGAATTCATCCGCTTAAAATTTAAAAAATTTTTTTTTTTTGCTTTTGATGACAAAGAAGTTGCTAGCCGCATAAGTTACCGTCAGGATTAACAATGAATAGATCGGTAATTCGAATGTCTGAGTTATAATTAATACACTCCACATTCCATACTCGGAGAAAGCATATTTATCGTTTCATCACCAACGTGGTGAGAACGCTTAGGGGAAAATGGATGACAACAAACGCTTGATTCTCTTCGGGTGACGTTGTTTGTTATGATCACGTGGGTTTTGGGCAAAGTTGAGAAATGATTTGATTTCCCAAGATCTGAAATCTTCAAACATTTCTCACTGGTGTTTTTGAATCCGGGAGGCGATGTAATGTACAACTCACTACACATTTATTGGAAAATATTCAACTGACAATGCGATAATTGCGAAATACAATCCTTAGTAGCGCTGTTGAGATCAGAAACTGTACAATGTGACGCAAGTGTCAGCAAAAGATTAATACGCCACCGGTTCGAACTACTATTATTTGATTGGTGACGATGATCAGAACATAAAAGTGGAAAATTATATTTGAAAACAAAAATATCTTCACATCACATGCATTGCAGTCCTTACAATTGAAAATTTACGAAAAAATAATTTTACTGTAGCCGAACTATATTAGTCACGTAAAGAAGGCTTGATGAAGTCTGCTACGAACAAGGAAGACCAATGTCAAGGAGATTTATCAGAAAGGTTTCTTCCTGTTCACCAAATATAGCGAAATGTCGTATCATCATAAATTTAAATATCTCTCTCGCACAACCGCATTTTGTATAAGACGGATCAACATCGATTTTGCACGCCGTTAGCACCAAAAGGTTGCGACAATCTATGTGTGTTGACATTCTGTAGATAGAAATAGAAAAAACCTCTAGGCGGACAAAAATGAAATGAATTACCGAAATGAGACCACCGCGTATCGGAAGTGTCTAGATAAATGAATTTAATAACCAACGCAATTCCGATATTGTTCAAGCCGGTAACTCACCGCCTATAAAATTAGTATTGGTAAGCAAATCAGTTATTAATGTTCTTAAATCCCACGATAAAACAACAGTCAAGCCTCCACAAACAGAAACTACAGAAGGCCGATAGTTCCAAAACAAATGAAGTATACCAAATCATGTACATAAATGAATTAGAAGCATGGATTTCTAATTAAGTGTAGCCGATTTATGAACGTATTCTGCACGCAGGACAGGTCCTTTTTGGTTGTTTTGGCCACACCTGACCATTCAAATGGCACTCTTGACAGCTGTCATTGCTCATGCAACCCCAGAAATGGACACATATAATACTAAATGATGAAGTTTGGCAGAATACCCTTTTTTAGTGTATCAACCTCATCGTCTTTTACCAATTTGATACATATCTCATACAAAATGGCACAGGATTGTGGGGGTATGGCCACAGCAGACTCATAAAAGCCACAATGGACATTTTTCATTAATGCACTCTCTCATGCCTCCATACTTGTTCTTCTGAACTGTGTGGATTTGACCCTTGGTAAACTTAATAAAAGGTAAACAAGCACAAGAAAAATGGCAGCCCTTTTGAAATGTAGGCATCCTAAATTACAATTTGTCTCGCATTCCGTTCCTTGCAAGAATGAGAAAAAAGTTTTTTTCTGAGTCTATACCAGATAGATTACAGAATTTAATTATTCAATATATTTAAGTTATCTTATTGTATAAAATCTGATCTCTTACTAATACCATAGCAGACTTTCAGGCAGTGTTTTCTGCCACATGGTAACGGTTCCATGGCAAATATTAGTTTCCACAAAAACAAATCTATGTTTCATTCCAAACAAATTGATATATAATTTATTGGGATTATTTGGGGTTATTCCTTTCTGACCTTCTCTGAACTTTGGAGAAAATTACTTGAAATTTGACCAAATTTACGTTGGACGTCCCCTTAAGGTGATTCTAAACTGGAGATTGTAGTTTGAGTGCACAGGCGGAAAACAGGATTTTTTTCATTACTTTTCATTAGTGGTGGTTATTTAATGCATGAATGATTGCTCTTTACATAATAGACTACAAAAAGTGATAAAAATAGAAAAACATTAATTTACTCACCAAAACAATGTTTTTGAGAATCCTGAACTCCCGGTCAACTTCTTGCCAACACAACTTAAAATATGAACCTCACATTGAAGGATATGTTTTCTACATGCACTAGAGAACAACAGTTGAATCGCAAATTTTTAAAAAATAAATCCAGGTGTTATGTTAATTTACATTTTTGAAGGGCCACTACATTCACTAGTCAATCCATTTTTTCACAGGGAACTATTTACAGTTCAAAAGTATGGCACACCACACTAATCACTAATCTCGTTTACCACCCCTGCAAATATTACCAATACAAGTGATATTTCTATTCTGCCCTGTTCCATACGTAAAACTCCCTGACATGAGATGACACTGTTGAAAGTGTATCGTCAAACCCCAATAATAAAAAATAAGACTGTGTGCCCCCCTCCCCACCCAAAAAAAAATTTCGAAGGCGAAAAAGGGACATAACTCTGGCGAAAAACGTCAGATCGAACCCCGATTTGACTTGACCTATTTTTTATGTTGATCAAGGTATTGTGTGGAAACTGAAAAAATAGAGTATTCAAAATTAAAAAAGGGACATACCTTTGGCACAAATTGTCGGACCGCGCCACTATTCAAACTGGGCTTGTATGTTATGTTGATACACCTGCACAAATTTGGCCAACTACAACTAATACCATAGGGAAACCACAGTTGGACGGCTGCACGGACGGACGGACGGACGGGCGGACGGACGTCCAACGGCTATTTTAATAGTCCGCCGAAAAGTTGTTTTTTTTTTTTGAGGGGGGGGGGGGGCACAAAGTTGACATTAATATTGCCTGCAACAGTAATAGACCAACTCTACACTTGATGCTGGTTCACATCCCATCCACAGCAGAGACCCTTTGACAGTGGCATTTTTAAACAATGAGTTCAGGTTTTAGGCTCTAGTGTTAACAGACTATGTTATTCTGATTCAGTCCGTGACCTGCAGACTACCCCCCCCCCCCCCCTCCCCCTTCGAGTGGTACGATACAGATATCTGTTTTCTCAACCATTTTGCTTATAAGGTAAGAGATTGTCATTTCATGAGAATCTTCGACATCTTGAACGGGCGTTTTAGGGAAATAAAATGTTTTTATGAAAACATAATATCTAGCAAAATGGCCACCAGTTGTTCTCGCGAAATATTATTTACTTATCAGTTCTGGTACGAATACGGTGGCAGACTTCCAGGAACCAGTGGTGCCTGCTGTCAACTCTATGAGGCGATGTTATATATGTTTCGTGTATTATACCCCCAACCTTCATTTTGATGCATAATCTGTGTATATTTAATTTCAATTTAATGAATATCAGAGGTGGGAATTTTAAAATAAACGGAATTCCATTACTTATAAACACCTTACCACCCCCCCCCCCCCCCAAAGACGAGAAAAGAGCCGATTTTCAGTCAAATTGCCAGGGGTGACAAATAAAAAGGAATTCCATACAGAACGTCATTTGTGTCATATTCCCTGTCTCATTGCTTAGAAGTTGCAGATAAACTGACCAGTGCTTTGTACCAGTTGATTCAGTGGAACCTTATCCAGGGACCGATCAGGACTATTTAAAATACGCTGTAGCCTCGGTGCCTATTTTTTCAATTCATGCGCCAGATTTCAATTTACGGAGTCACACTGCTGTTTGTAACACACACTGAAAGTATGTAATAGCTCTCATCATTTTCATTTAGTACACTATAACAAACACTAATCTTCACTGTGGTTTCTGATCAAGTCTTGGCTGCCTATTTAGGCAGCCAAGACTTGATCAGAAACCACAGTGAACATTAATGCTTGGTAATTAAGCCTTGAAGTGTTAACGTGAGCACTCTACAACAATGATAAATGATAATCATATATATAATACATGTAAGAGTGTCTCTCTCGATTATCCATCGAAAGAATATCAAAATATGATCTGAGAAGTTACGCGCCAACTGAGAAGCCTATTTCTGAGATTTAAGAGCCAGGTCCTGATGTTTCAGAACCAAATACGCACTGGCGCACGCCCAGGTCGGTCCCTGCCTATCCATGTTAATAGTTATTTATAATAACACAAGTACATATAAATAGTTCTATTACTGCATATTACATTTCAAATGAATTAAATTTTGGAAATAAAATACAAGGCTGAGATTTTGTTCAAAACACTGATACACAGGTTAGCGGTAGAAATGTTCCAAATTGTAGTAGAACATTACAACATTTTAATTGCACGGCTTGGAAATTAAGGCATTTTTAGTATTATTAGATTCAGAGGCAGCGGGGCCGGAGGGGGGAGTGTTGGCATGTAACCTTTTTTCACAAATTATAGGTACTCGAACGGCATTTTGCTACAAACTTACACAACCCATGTGGCAACTACACAATTATTTCTCATTAAATCTCATTTGATTCATATGTACCATACTTGTTTTCTCATTCACTTTTACCCTGTGATTTTGCAAATATAAATTTATATTCAAAGGCAAAGAACAAGCTCAATTCAATTCAGTCCAAACTATGCGAATAGGGTGAACGCCAAATAGGTTGAAGTGTGATATATTCTCTCCCAAAAAAGAAAGTGTGCATGCTAAAAAATAACACTAAAAAAGATATATATCATTTTCATTCATGGAAATTTTATTCAATCACAGATGAATCAATTTGTGATCAACATGAGAAATTTCATTACGCTACGACGAATACTCTTGGTGCCATGGAGAGTCAAAGACACTAAGGGTCAAACACAAAAGTCAAACACTCAATATCTGGTATGACCTCCGTCTGCATCAACTACTGCTGTGCATCTACGCCTCATGGAAGCGAACAAGTTAGCATGGAAGTGGGTTAGGGTAGGGTAGGGTTAGGTTAGGGTTAGGTAGGGTTAGGGTTAGGGTAGGTAAGGTTAGGGTAGGGTTAGGGTTAGGTTAGGGTTAGGGTTAGGGTAGGGTTAGGGTTAGGGTTAGGTTAGGCTAACCCTAAACCTAACCCTACTCTACACCACTGCAGTCGAGCACGACGATGACATAACGTCAAAATCGGACGAATTGCAGGTCTTCGAGGATGTAAGCCGTATTCTCTCAGCCGGTTGATTACTGTTGGAGGATGTATCCGTCTCAGGTTAGGGATGTTCCTGGCTGTCGTCGTTGCCGTTTGTTGCCGGTTCCAGAGATGGACGACACGGATATACCGATCTTGTGCAGGGGTGGTAAATCGGGGTCTCCCGGAGCGGGGTCGGTCTCGAACGTCATCATGTTGTGCATGTCGATGGACTAGCCTGTCTACAGTGTTACGGTGGCAGTTCAAATGCTGGGCAACCTCTCTGTGTGTTCTGCCAGCTCTAATCATACCCAGGGCAAGGAGACGTTGATTCATTGTCAATCTTGGCCTGCTAATGTGGAGTCGTTTTAACAGCAGCGCAAGTTTGAATGTGAACAATAGGAAGGCCTTACTTTAGTGTTTAAATACCCAAGGATTCACACTGCTGCATGAATTTTCAGACTCTCCATGTGCAAAACATGCCTTTTCACAAACGTGCAGCACGTCATTTAACGTTAATGCAATTTTAACGGGGAAAGCTGTTTTTGTGTTCAATATAACTTATTCATGAACAGGTTAACACTCTTTATACCTACGAAATTATTTTTTTGGAGTTCGATCAATTTCTGCAATGCACACTTTCTTTTTTGGGCGAGTATATATTAAGACGAATGCCACTCTTAATCAAAAACGAAAACATTAAAACCACCACCACGACTCCAATCTGTGGTAACACCTGAAGACAGCCGATGCCACACGCTGACAGCTGATCTCACACGATTCAATATTGACCGGTCAATATCCAATATCGCAACATATTGACAATAAGGTTGAGGTCACGGAGGTTAGTGTCAAATAGGGTGGGGATAATGGTGAGGGTGATTTAAACCTGTGCTAATATACTTGATGAATTGCTAAATAATGACCCTACCCACCCACAATGTGCGGTTTATTTGCACAGAAAACATTCTAGTGAATTACCTTCTTGTCCCCCCTTATCAACTTGGGAGGCCATGTGATCTGAATGATACAAACCTATGTTATCAAAGTTAGGGGAATGGTCACCCCCCCCCACCCCCCGTCTATTTGTAATGGACAACAACTAGTTGGCTTGAAATGTAATGTAATCACTTGGTGAGGCCTCATGGTTAGAATGATTTCAACCTGTCCTATGATGCCCTGTGAATTGCTTAACTTGTGCGGTTATGTGTCCTTTCTGTAACAGACGGGTGATAATCCATTGGTTTGAAGCAGTAAAACCAGAATTGACCAGTATGATAATACAAACCTGCCCTATCATACCTGGTGAATTGCTTAATTAGGCCCCCACTCACCAACAACGTGTGGTTTATTTGTAACAGGTGATAATCCGTTGGTCTGAAGCAGTGAAATTAGGATCGATAAGACTGTAATGGTCATTGGAATTATTTATAGACCGAATACCCCACCAAAGGCGGACATGGATATCTTCATGACAAAAATAAACCTAACAACTGATATATTAAATAACGAAAATAAACTTTCATATGTTATGGGTGACTTTAATATTGACCTATTGAAAATCAAATCTCATAAAAAACCGAAGAATTGATAAATTCAGTGTTCAGTCACGGGTTTCTCCCACTTATAACTAAATCGACCAGAGTAACAAGTTATTCGGCGACCATCATTGATCACGTTTACTCAAATAATATCTTATCCACATCATCGTCTGGCATAGTCCTGTCTGACGTAGCTGATCACTTTGGGATATTTTAATATAGAAAACAAAGATGTTCCAACCCCGAAATATCGAAGAATAATCAATCCAGAAAACATTGCACATTTCAAATCACTGCTGTCGGAATGTGATTTCTCTTCCGTTATGGAGTTGCGCTGTCCAAACGAAGCCGACAAACCATTTATGGATATTTATCAGAGTGCATTCGACCATTTATGGATATTTATCAGAGTGCATTCGACGTGGCTTTTCCCAAGATAAAAATTATCCCGAACAAAAATAAACTTGAACATAAGCCATGGATGTATAAGGGTCTTCTTATTTCGTCAAAAAATAAAAGAACATTTTACCACAAGAAGCTGAGATCTCCAACATATCAAAATATTCAAAATTTTAAAAATTACTGCAGAATATTCAACCGTGCCAAGAAACAATGTAAAGCAATTTATTTCAAAGAGATCCTTGCAGAAAACAAAAATGATATGCGTAAAACTTGGAAAATCCTCAACGAAACTATAAATAAGGTAAGACGTGTGTCTAAACTTCCTTCCTTCTTTGTCCAAAATAACAAAGAAATATCTGACCCATGCGAAATTGCAAGGGAATTTAATGATTTTTTTTTTTATAAATATAGGAGCAATCACCTGTGAACAATTAAAAACAAGCAATACTCGACTACGGATTACAGGAATGGACAATTCCAGAATAATTTATTTCTAGAACCGACCTCTACGTTTGAAATTATTAACGTTGTAAAAAGAATGAAATCCAAAACAAGCCCTGACTGCGACAATATCAGCTCGGATCTTCTGAAACAAACAGTAAATATCGTTGCGACCTCCTTGACACACATAATCAATAACTCATTCACTGATGACATCTTTCCCGACAAAATGAAAATTGCTAAAATGACCCCCATTTATAAATCGGGGGACGTACATAAATTCACGAACTACAGACCAATTAGTGTCCTGCCAACATTTTCCAGAGTTCCAAAAAACCTTATGTCGGTCAGAATCATGAGTTTACTAGATAGATTTGAAATCTTCTACCAACATCAATATGAATTTAGAAAAAAAAAACATTCCACAGTTCAACTTCTAAAACAAGTCGCTAAGTAAAATAAAAAACACACCAAAGACCTCACATTAGCGGTTTTACTGGATTTAACAAAGCATTTGATACTATAAACCACGAAATTTTAATTAAGAAATTAGATTATTATGGGGTGAGGGGAGTCACCAACGACTGGCTCAAAAGTTACTTATCAAATAGAAAACAATTTGTTGTTTATGGTGAAAATGAATATGACCTGGCGCAAATAACGCGTGGAGTCCCACAAGACTCGATTTTAGGCCCCATTTTATTTTAATTTTACATTAACGACATTTGTAATTCCACTTCCCTTAAACTCCTTTCATTTGCAGACGATACTACTGCATATTCATCAGTCCCAACGTGAATAACTTGACAAGTTATATGAATAGGGAATTAATTAAATTATCCGAATGGTGTTCCACTAATCGTCTAGTTATAAATGCCAACAAAACAAACTTTTTTGTTTTTAACCCGACTATGAAGAAAATAGACACTTCGCGAGAAACGTCTGTACTGACAATGAGAAAATAACAAGAGTGGGTGTTGAACAAATCGAAAAATCTGTGAAATTTCTTGGGTGTCAACATTGATGATATGCTATCATATAAAATCCATATATCACAACTGTGCTGAAAGATCGCGCGAGCAAATTATACCTTTGTCTGGTATCTCGTCTGACTGGCTTCCCTGTCCATATTTATTTTCGTAAATTCGAAGGCGATTAGATAATAAACCATTTCTATTTGTAAGGGGCTCCTTTATATTAACCTATCCATAAATGCGTTGCAAATTAGTGCTAATGACGCGTGACCCAACGTTCCGATTTCTCAAATGAGGAAAGTATTTCCAGTTTAAGAAATCGGAACACCAACAGTGGCCTCCGTCTTTAGTTGCCCCTCATAAACTGCAGCTGGTGTCCACGCTTGTCAGAATCCGCCAGCCTACGGTTCATAGCGCTGTTCAAATCTTTGTTGTAGCCAAAATTAATCACTTCTTTATTCAGCTCTTATTTGCAGATATCACTCAGATTGACCAATTATTGTGAAATTCTCGTTTAGTTGGCAGGGTAAGCCAGGTTTTTGAAACTACTTCTCTTACCAGTTCACAGTCGCCTACTTTATTTCCTATTTGCTGTACTTCAGTCTTAAGTTCTGAGGGTTCAAAGGGAAAACGTAGCCTGGTCTGAATTGAATTATTATTATTTATTGGTGTTTAAGGTCACATGTTTATGCACAATGGCTAATCATGACCGCGACAGTTTTACGGGTGGAGGAAGCCGGAGTACCCGGAGAGAACCACCGAGCAACGGCGAGCGCAGTCAGCTCCCTAACATACGAACTCCACACTCGCAGGGTTAGCATTGGTTGAAGACAAGTGCACCGTCGACGTGCAGTACGCCTTAGTACACAACGCCACCGTGCCCCCTCGCGGGCAATGGAGATTAAGTGTCTTGCCCAAGGACACAACGCGGTTGCCGCAGGTGGGATTCGAACCGAGGATCTCTCGATTTGCAGCCTGCACCTCTACGTACTGAGCCACCACGCTCCCCTGAATTGAATTAAGTTCAAAGTAAATTAGTTCTTTTTTTAAGGTGATGGTAGGTAGACAGCCAATCTGGCTATGCCATCCCCCAGCAGCACGTTTTAAATGTTTTTCTTTATAACAAACGTGTTACTCTGTATAATCCGACCCGACCCGACCCGACCCGACCCGACCCATCCCATCCCATCCCATCCAATCCAATCGTCCCGTCCCGTCCCGAAGCCGCCCCGCAGACGCCCGCCCCGCCCCGCCATCTATCACTACTCTGATCTGTGGTAACACCAGAAGACACACGAAGACAGCTGATCCCACACGTTTCAATCTGGACCGGTCAATATCCAATATCGCAAAATATTGACAATAAGGTTGAGGTCGCGGAGGTTAGTGTCAAGTAGGTTGGGGACAATGGTGATGGGTAGCATATACAAATTTATATATTTTGCATGAATAAACCGCCCCACTATCATTGCACCCACCCCTTCCCCATAAGCGAAATTGTTTTGCATCATACACCCGAGCCGTACCCAGAAATTTGCCTCCAAATTGTTTGATGTGAGCCGCCTCCCCCCCCCCCCCCCCCCCACACACACACACACACTTTTTGGAGCTTCCGGCGCCTCTGATTAGATTATTAATAGAAGGCATGCGAAATACAGAGTGAATATAAATCTCTGCCTGGCTTCACTGAATGTTCTTCTCAATCTGACAATGTAAAATGTATCAATTTCAGTGACATACATGGGGTATCTGGGGTACGAAATTTAATGGATTCTGATGTATTGAGACTATTTCTGCTGAAATGAGGTCATATGCCACTCCTGAAAATGTCTAATAGATGCTTGGGAACCCTAAAAATTGCTCTCAGGGCATCCAGTTTTTAAAAACATTTCCCGGAGAAGGTTCCTCGGACCCCCACCAATGGGAGGGAGACATCACCTCCCATACCCGCCTTCGGCACCTCTTCCTGACATTCAACTTTTTCGGGCAAAAAGGCCTCCCCCCCCCCCCCGAATTTATTATTTATTTATTGGTGTATAAGGTCACATACTTCTGCACAATGGCTTATGACCACCACGAATAAATAGTCCAGTTCGCCTGTGGACATCAATATTAAACTGTAGTTTTTAGGCCCTTAAATTCATCAAATCACCCTCTCTCGTATTTTTTCTCTGGCACATTCGGAGACAGGGTAAGATTTTAATTTATCATATGATTCGTCCGTTTTGTTCACTTAAAAACATTTGATATTTTGTTTTCATATTAATCAGTGATAAATAAAGCCTTCCGTCAGTTTCTTTGGTCAATTTCAAAACTAGACAATTTGATTGGCTAAACAAAATACAACTGGGTGACATTTGCATAATTTCAGTAGGGAGAATTTACGTTATCTGTCCTATTTAGGGTGGGTTATATTGTATTAATCTTTTACCTACAAGAAAAACGCCATTCATTTTTTTATATTTTCACTTTTTGCTTCCAAAACATAGGTTATGAGCCCTCATTGGAACGAGCTCGACGAGCTCGTTCCAAGGAGGGGTCGTAACCTATGTTTTGGAAGCACAAAATGAAAATGTTTAGTAAAACGATTTTTTTTTCCAAGTGCCATCTGCCACTCAAGTTCAGTGATGGGATAAAAGGTCATACTAAATGGCTACTTTGTACGTGTGTGTGTCATATGATAAATAGAATATGAAATGAATGTTTTTTCTCATGTAATATTTATGAAACTAGTCCGAATTTTCCGTTTGCGCTCGCCAGAGGCTCGCCAAAACGGAAAATTCTTAGACTCGTTTCATAAATATTATATGAGAAAAACACTCATTCCATATCCTCTATATATGCTTCAAAGGTTTTTTAAACAGTAGTTTTTCTCAAGGCTGCTTAGTTTCGGGGCATCATTTCCGAGTGCAACTGTTCAAGGCTGGTAAGTCTAATTCAAATATTCAGTACTTTGAAACCTCTACTATTCAAAAAAAAAGTAGGGGATATCCAAACTGATGTTTAGGAAAATGGTATTGGTTACGCGTGATTGGACACATCAATGTGTTACCAAGTTTAGTGTGGATCATAAATGTCATCGATCCACGAAAACTTCGTGCAGGTTTTTCGCACGAACGCCGCGTTAAAATCTGTGGGCAACGTTTTGAAATTGTCCTTTGTCCTAGACGGGTTTTTTCGTAGGTCTCATCAATAGTTTCTGATCGAAACCTAACTTTTGATGTATGCGAAGACTGACACGCGACGGACGTTTACGTTCCGTTGGCATGTTGGAAGCTGGCAACAGACAGATTGCAGTGGCTCAAATTCTCAACGTTACTCAAACGGTGATTTGCAGGTTGTGGTCACGCTACAGGCAATGTTGATGACAGATGTCGGCCATGTCGTCCAAAGGTGACAACTCCTAACCAGGATCGTTTCATCCGAACCACAGCATTACGTAACCGCCATCAAAGTGCCTCATAAATTGGACAGCAGCTGCACCGAGCGACAGATGTGCGAGTAAATGGTCATACTGTCGGAAATCCCCTACATGACTGGAATAATTGCACGTTTGACTGGACGTCACATCGCAACAAGGCGTAATTGGGGTGGAGCACGACAGCGCTGGGACAATAGTCTGTGAAGCAACATGTTTTCTGATGAATCGAGGTTCACTCCCGACTTCCACGACAGGCGAAACACGGTGTAGCGGCGGCGGAACGAACCATACCATGATGTAGCCGTTAGGCAACACGGTCGTTTTGGAGGTGCATCGGTTCTGGTGTGGAGAGGCATAACCATGACAAGCAGAACAGCATTACAGGTCATCCAGGGGCGTGTCACAGGGGAGTATGGCAACATGTTAGCAGCTCACGTGGTGCCATTTGCGCGACGTCACGGCAGTCGATTCATTTTCCAAGATGACAATGCAAGAGCACACCCGGTCGGTTGTCGCTACAGAGTTCCCCCCAGGAGCAGAACATCACTACACTGCCTAAGCCAGCACTAAGTCCAGACCTCATATTGCGTAAGTACAATAAAATACCTTAAATTTACTGAATAGTTAAATTCTGCAATCCTTTACAGACTCGGAGAAATTTTTTTTTCCATTTCTTGTAAGGAACGGGTTGCAAGACTAATTTTAATTTACTTTTTACGAAGTTCACCAAAGGTCAAATTCACGCAGTTCTCAAGAAGCAAGGAGTCCATGAGAGTGCATCAATGAAAAAAGAAGAATGTCCAATATGGCTTTTGTGAGTCTGCCGTGACGATTACCCCCCCCCCCCTCCCCCGCCCCCCACTTCTGTAACTTTTTGCATGAGATCTGTGTCAAATTGGTAAAAGAGGAGATTGATACACCAAAAAAGAGAGAAACTGTCAAACTTCCTCATTTGGTATTATCTGTTACCATTTCTGGGGTTAGATGAGCAATGACAGCTTCCTGGAGTGCGATTTGAATTTTCAAGTGTGGCCAAAACAAAAAAAAAGGCCAGCACTGTGTGCAGAATACCTACATCAATCGGCTTCGTTAAGCTAAATAACATGGCTTCTAATTCATTAGTGTACATGGTTTGGTATGCTTAATTTGTTTTGGAACTATTGCCCTTCTGTAGTTGCTGTTTGGTGGAGGGTGCTTGATTGTTGCTTTCTCGTGAGATTGAAAAACATTAATAACAGATTTGCTTACCAATACTAATTTTATAGGCACTGGGTTATTGGCCTGAAAAATATCGGAATGATGTTGGTTATTAAATTAATTTTCACTAAAAACTTGTGGTAAAGAAGTTGGTAAAAGACGTTGTGGTATCATTTCAAAAAGGTGTTTCGCTAAGTCCGTTTCGGTAGCTTAGGGCTCCTTTTTGGCGATTTGGATGGATTATCGGGTTGTTTGTGGTAATTAGATTTACTCGCATACTACTGTCTTGTAACAGGCCTTTGGTCACATAGCAACCGCGTGCTAACCAAGAAACTAAGACGGCGGCCCTTCAGAATACAAAATGGCAAGCGGAAACACGTTTCACCCTAATAAACGCGCGGCGCAATGCGCACTAAGATCACGTATCAGTATGGGGATGACGTCACAAGATGGTCGCTCACGCAGGCTACCACGACAATCAAACATGACGCCATTGGGTGACGTGACATGATGTCACTTCCGGGGTTCCCCCCAATTGGGAGATGATCTCCACATCTACTACTACTGGCAATGGTAGTTTATCTTATACGCCATATGCGATATTTCGGTTTCGTCCAAAATTTATACATTACAATTGTTTGTAAGAGAGTAATTTTTCAGACTTGCCTCCTAAGTGTCATCAGCTTATCACTAAGCAGGCATATGGGCCTAGTGTTTAGATAGAATTTGTATGAATATAAAAGAGCATTCTTTTCAGTCCAAAATCAAAATGACAGATTCGTACCAATCTCAAAACCATTTCACTTGCATTGGGGTCTGTTTTACTTGCATTCTGAACCTCAGAGAGAGAGAGAGAGAGAGAGAGAGAGAGAGAGGGGGGGGGGGGGAGGGAGGCTTTTATCCAGATTTCAGGGACTATTTTATTACTCGCCAATTCTATGTAATCCCCATCTACAGAAACATTAAACCATGCGAAAAATAAAAATCTATTCCGCACATATGTGCGGAACAGAAATCATCGAGGCATTATTTTTATAAAGAAGCGAAATATCACTGAATTGTTCTACGAATCGTTCGCCGCAATTAAAATTTGAAGCGCTAGCGATAGATAAAAATCGTCCCATGAGTTCCAGTGTGTTCTATGTGCCAGTAGGCACATAGAACACATTGGAAATCGGGGGACGAAATAGTAACACGGGTTCCCCTCGCAAATTTGGTTGGCGATTAAAATGTGTTCTTTTTGTCGATATAAATGAATTGCTGGGTGTCCTAATAATTGTTTTTTACAGGCGTGAAGGTGTGTAATAAACACAGAACGACACGCGGCGTGTGAATGGGTTTAATCGATATAGTACTTGTTCCATCGCGGAAGGATAAAACTCGAGGCCTGCAGCCTATAGTTCTATCCTTCCGCGCAGGCACTCGTGGCCCTATCGATTAACCCATTCACACTCGCGTGTCGTTCTGTGTATGTAGTTGGGAAAATATGTAGTGATCACATCAGAATATTCTTTTTAAACACCCCTGTTCAAATTGATTGTTTAACGATCAGCAGATATTAGAAAACCAACACCTCATTTCTTTTTTGACAATTCCATAATAACCAATGTTGACGAGCAGGAACAGTTATATGGAATTGACCATAATTCCATTGCCAAACAAGCTTTCTCAAGCTGGAAAACCATTATAAGTCCCTACTGATATTGACAGTCCGCTAATGATTTTTAATAATCCAGAACAATATGAGTTGAAAAACAGCACACAGACCAGTGAAGACGATGTGTATAATTGCAATACTGAAGGGAACAATGTTCGAATAAGATTAAAATCCCACACTCTGATTGGACGAGAGCTCGATAAGTTGTTTCTCTATTTAAGGCTCCAGTACCGTATGTTACAGTTTGACCGTCACCACGGGAATATTTGAAATGAGGTTGTCCATCTCCATATTCGGAGTTACTTGCAAACCGCTTCATTTTCGGAGATTTTCACACGTGTAGCAGACTAGATGGCTAATTTAGGATGCCCTAACTCAGCTACCGTAGTATGCAGGCGGTGATCCCAATGATGTTTTGTTTCAATTACAAACAGTTTAACAATTTGAACTAGAATGACGCGAGTTATAAAGCTTGTGCTGAAAATTTTCGGTTTATATCGCATAAACCGAAGGAAAACAACAGTTATTTCTTAAATGACTGTACAGTGCCGAGTTTAACATTGATGCCCGACACCAGATGGGTTAGAATTTTTCGGATAATTATAGAAACTCCTTCAGCTTGTTAGTATGAGACGTAACAGGCTTCTCGAAACCCTGTTCTGTCGAATCTATCCTATAACTTCTACCACTCTCTAGTATTAGTGTCATATAATATATACGAACAGTATATTGCTTGTTTTTATCACAGAAACCACAGCTCCTTAAATCCAGTGAAAGAATTCACCAAGTGAGGATGATTTACTGGGAATGTACCTTTACACAGTATTTGTTGGGCGATTCCATTATGAACATATCCCCTATGAACGAGTCATTTCTAACAAATATGATTAGTTTTGCATTTCCATTTATTTGCTTAACCAGAGTTTGGCCCCTTGTTCCTATACACTCAGCGTTATGACAAATCTACCAATATAACACAACATGCCCTCGACCTTTATCTGATTTATTGACTATTTGTGCAGTTCCGTCGTGTAGTTCACGAAAGGTTCATTTACTGAACATATTATCGTTAAACGTTGCCTTGTGAGTTTCACGGTGTCGGGTGTTCGGCTATGGGTAGGTTTTTGAGATCCAGATATTAAATCTCCATATACCACACATGTTGACGGCGATAACGCTTTTGTCCCGTTTGAAACAATAGAAACATAGTGGAGAACAATTTGTGGACGCATTCTCACGTTGCGCAATCAATTGTACCAAATTCGCGAATAAGAAGACAACGTGATAGAGTTACATCCCTTGGGTTGTTAAGGAAACGAGTAAACAGTATTTTGTTGACATATCGTTCCCCGAGTTCCAATGTGTTCTATGTGCCAATTGGAAGATAGAACACATTAGAACTGAGGGGACGATATTTGCTCTTATTTTTCTCAAGTTATTTCATTTAATTATTCGACTATATAATTTATAAGTGCAAAATATGATCGAATTATCGGAAATCTGATAATATTTGTGACCATTTTGAGGGGTTCTTTTCGTCGATTTTTATATCGAGGCGAGTAGAAACGAAGCATTTTCATTTAAACCATATACCCCGGTGTTTCGCGTGCCTTTATACCCTGGATGTTACAGGCCATCATATACCTTGGATGCTGGGTGCATCCTTTGCCACGGCTTTTTGCCCAAGGCAGAGATAATGATATCACCAATCAAAAGATAATGGAGCATATGCCCTTTTCTGGTGATTGACGGTAACATGGTCTGAGGCTTGCAGCTCGGATAGTCGTTTCAATCTTGTTGCTTCACGTCTCGGTTGAACAAAAGCTCCAAGACGCCAACCTCAGACCATGTTCCCGTCCATTTATCACAGTGATATATAATGTGCAAACTTACATTTTCCACATCAGCCAATTGCTGATTTATCAGATCAACCAAAATTGAATATTCAGTGCAGACCGTGATCGTAATTTTATGAGGCCAGGGATATGGATTAGTCATCAACATGTTCCCAATCACAGGACGTTCACAAAATCAAACAAGGTCTAGCCTGCCGGAATAGTTAATAGGATAGAATATTTAGTTCATGTAAAGAGTGAACATGCACACCTCGCCATATGGATTCACATTTAGACTACAAGGGGGCGCGGTGGCTCAGTTGGTGGAGGTGCAGGCTTCAAGGTCCTCGGTTCGGATCCTACCTGCGGCGACCGCATTGTGTCCTGGGGTAATAACTTCACCACCATTGCCCACGTGGAGGCACGGTGACATTGTGAACTAAGGCGTACTGCACGTCGACGGTGCACCTCTCAACTAATGCTTACCCTGGTTGTGTGGAGTTAGTATGTTGGGGAGCTGACAGTTGCTCGCCGTTATTCGGTGGATCTCTCCGGGTATTCCGGCTTCCTCCACCCGTCAAACTTTCGTGATCATAATTAGCCATTGTGCAGAAATGTGACCTCAAACACCAATAAATAAAAATAATTTACGTTATTTCCAAATGAAACAAAATACTGCGATTGATTGGCTGAGAGGTACGGTGTAACTTGCAATCCACAGTGCCTCAGGGTGTATGAGTTCCCAAACCGGTGTAAATTCCCATACACCCTGGAAAACACAATATAACTAATATTACAAAGAACGCGAGAGTATTTAATGTCGTCCTCCACCCCCGATTCAAGGCTGATTGACTTTTAAATTTAACAGTTTGATATGCACATCCAGTCTTAATTTTGCTGTGTGTCACTACACATTTCACAGGAAAGTTTGCAAAGTTTATTTATTTATTTATTATTTATTTATTTATTGGTGTTTAAGGTTACATTTTTACACAATGGCTAATCATGACCACAACATCAGTATTAACTCAAGACCAGGGGTGGGCGTCAGTAAGCCATGTTGCCCATTTTAGAGAGGGTTTGCACCTCCCAAGCATTGGTGATCGGGTCCTATTTTACCAGTAAAACAGAGCCCGTTTACCGCAGTGAACAGGCACTGCTCCACTTTCCGGAGTTCCAGCGGGGATCATGTTTTCATATTTCGCGGGTACTCTATAATAGACTATTCCAGTTTGGAGGTGTTTACTACATGTACAGTACGTGGAGATTGGACTTAAATCAAATTTCCCAGGGAGTGGTGTTATCACCCAAACTATCACTTTCAAATTCAGTACATGTGGATAAAAAACATAAGCAATGTTTCAGCCAATGGAGTTCCAGGTATAACCCGGAGGTCCATTGGCTGGAACTTTGCTTGTGCTTGTTATGCTTTGCAGCAAATTTACAATTAGTGCTTGGGTGGAATATCTACCCTGAGGGCGATTCGGTGACAATACACTCTCCACGTACTGTGTATGCATAAATACTGTTGTTTACTGAACTGTTTACCGATTGTTTTGGGTCTTCATATTATTAGGTTATATTTTTTCCTAACTGATATTTCACACCTCCTTACTTCACCTTTCATTGTAGGGTGTTTGCTGCAATATGCACGTGTGCTAATATTCTATACACATGGTCTTTGCTTTAACTTAGGCGGCCCCTGCGAATCACATTTACGATTCGAATCGAATCTCGAATCGAATCTATTATTCGAAATCGAATCGAATCTCGAATCGAATACTGTCTCGACTTTTAAAATATTCCAACTACATCACCAAGGCATGCCTTCGTCGAAGGCATGCCTTGATGTAGTTGGAATATTACCCAGTAAGGTTTTTTATTCAAAAACAGAAACAGGTCAACTTCGGGACTGGACTTGATATAAGAGTAAACGAAATGAAGTTGTATCATCTGTTAGAAAGGCAAAGGGTGCTTACATATCCGAAAAACAAGCAACATTAAGTTGTTCCGCGACACCTTTTTCTCAGTGGTGGAAAACTCTCGCAGCGAGAGTAACTGAACAGTTGTCAGACACAGTCGAGATATTCTAAAAGCGGCCTAGTAAACGCAAAGTATATATTTTCTGAGATTTTGCGGTTAATAGTTAACTTGTGCGCCATCAGTATGTCTATGCGAGTCCAGGCTTTAGCGCAAACATGACATGGTCGATATGCTCATTCCAAGTGCAAGTTTTGTTTAGAATTACACCCAAATGCTTATGCTATTCACATCGGTGATGCGAGTTCCACTTATATATAAAGATGGATGTTGGAGCATTAACTTTACGCGAAATTAACATGGTCTCCTGTTTTAGGATTAAACTCAGCCAACCATGTTTTGACCTAATGTTCAGTTGTGGCCAAAGCAAGGTCGACTATCGTTGAAGCTTGGTCTGTAACAATACACCGGGAATCCCCATAACCTCTAATCCTAATAAATGATACTCAACCAATCGCGAAAAGGGCTGAGGTGCTTAACGAATACTTTTGCTTTATTTCGTCTATGAATGACATTAATGCGACCTTCAATATCCTTCGAAATAACTGCTAATTCCCAGCATTATGGAAAAAAGCCAATGTGACACCAGTTTTGATGAAACGTCCCTCAAACGTAGTTTCCAATTATCGTCCTATATCCTTGATTAGCTGTGTTGGAAAACGTCTCGAAAAATAAAACGTGTATCCAAACAGTTATGCAACAATATTATTCTCGGCCAGTTCAAGTCTGGCTTTACCCCAGGTGATCAACGGTTCTACAACTGACAGACATCTTTGATGAGTTCTACCATGCACTTGGCGAAAGTAAAGAAATCGGGGTTGTTTTTGCGATGTGAGTAAGGCATTTGACAAGGTTTGGCATGTTGGTCTTATTCAAAAGCTTGAGAGAATAGGAATATCTGGTGACTTGCGTTGCTCTTTTAAAATGTTATCTTTCGAACCGGTGTCAGCGGGTTTTAATACATGTAGCTTTTGAGGCATCGCCACGGAGATCAATAACCCCCGGCGTTCCACAAGGATAGATTCTAGGTCCACTGTTATTTTTAATGTACATTAAAGACATTACTTAAAACCTACACAGCAGTATACATATATCTGCGGACGATACATCTCTTTATCTCATAGTTGAGAAACATAACCAAGCTGAAACTTCAGTCGACCGTGATTTGGCCACAACAGAACATTATACCCACTCATGGTTGGTTTAGTTTAATCCATGTTAATTTGGCGTGAAGTAATGCTCCTACACACCCACATTTATATTTAAGTGGAACTCGTATAACCGATGTGAACAGCAAAAGCATTCGGGTGTAATTCTAAACAGGACTTGTACTTGGAATGAGCATATCGACCATGATTGCGCTAAAGCCTGGACTCGCAGACATGCTGATGGCGCACAAGTTCACTCTTGGCAGCAAATACCTAGAAAAGATAAACTTTGCGTTTATTAGGTCGCTCTCAGAATACGTCGACTGTATCTGGGACAACTGTTCAGCTAGTCTCGAACCTATGGAAAATTCAAGTAGCTGCAGCTAGAATAATTACGGGTGCTGCAATGAGTGGCGCTAAAAGTCTACTCTATTCTAGGACTCGATGGGATTCACTACATGAGAGGCGCCGAAAGCACAAGCTCATTTAATGTTTCAAGGTGTACCATAGGCTTGTTCTCCCAAACCTTTCCAACAAGGTACCACCAACTATTTCATTCATCAGCTTTAACCACCATATCCATTCCGATAAAAACCACTGTCCAGTTCTAGTCTGTACCAGTCTTCGTTTCCCCCAGACGTTACTAACCAGTAGAATGCATTGCCTATCTCAGTGAGACAACTGTTCCATTGTGAATTTCAAAACATTCCTTTACAGCCCGAACAAACGCTCGCCTTCGTTCTGCGCTAAGGTCAAATACCGCGCTGCTCATATTTATCACTGTATGTTACACCTGCACCGTATTGGTAGTAACGGTCACTTGTATGATAACAATCTCTCAATAATTACATGGTTAATGTAGTTATACGTTTTGTGTCCAAATACTCAATTCCCATTTGTCAGCTGGATGAAAACGTCATGACCAAATGCAATTCATTTTCCAATGAATACATTTGATCGAACTTTGACCCGCATTTACGGTAGAGCGCATTTGACAGAATGTAATTCGGGTTTTGTCTTTTGTGTGAGGGTGGTTTTTCGCCTCGTTCGTTCGTACATGTTTTATTTCGTGTTTCTGCTTTGTTGTTTGATAAAAAGTAGTTTAAACAGTTACGGAATGTAATTATAAGAATTAGATGCAATTTTTATAATCTTTATTGGAGTATGAACGTGTGGGAATGGGTACAAATTACGTATGAATCCCGAAGGGATTCATACATAATTTGTACCCATTCCCACACGTTCATACTCCAATAAAGATTATAAAAATTGCATTCAATTCTTAAATATCTCCTCGTTTTCAGTATGATGACTTGGAGACGCCTGACCATCTTCTGCTGTACTTTCCAAACTATTTAAAAGCGCGTCAGACGGGGAAATACGGTTGATACGGATAGATACGGATGACCATCCGTATCTATCCGCAGACATCCGTATCTGACCGCAGACATCCGTATCAATTCGTGTGAAAACGTATCACGAAGCACACAATATGAAAAAAGTTTTGAAAATTTCAAAACTTTTTTTCATCCGTGTGCGGATGGCCAATCCGCACAAAATCCGTATTAATCCGTATTGATCCGTATTAATACGTATCTCATCCGCATCAGATACGGGTAAATACGGGGGAAAAGGGAGTCTACCAACGCGAGGTTTGATACCACAAAATACGGACTTAAAGGTTGACCTCTTGTGGAATCTCAAATTGGAACTGATTTGCCGTCCAAAAATCGCGATCTTAATGCGGATGTGCGCACGTCGGCGCAAGCCGCATTTCCTGTTTGACATGCGCATCGTAGTGTATCTATCCGTATTGATCCGTATCTCATTCGTATCTAGGATTATCTATACGTATCTATCCGTACCTCCTGCCGCAGGTTTTAGGTATGGCCGCAGAGTGACACGCATACAACCGTATCTATCCATATTTATCCGCATGCCATCCGTATCTCATACGTATCATATGCCTATTTTCCCAAAATACGTGGTATTTTCACGGTTCGGAGCTGGGTCGAGATTTATTATATGTATCTCCATCCGCAAGGCCATCCGTATCCCCGTCTGATGCGACTGTTAGAGGCGCGACATTTAATTATTAATACTCTGTCATTTACATTTGATCTTTCTATGCTTTAGTTTGGGTCTGAACTTAAAATACACTAAGCATAAATGCATCCATAATTCGGCCACTATTAGTACTTTGGACAACACTTTCCATGCAACAATGTATTTATCGTGGGCTGTCCGATGTCTGCGCGTGGGCAGTTCCCCTGCAATATTACTGCCTTGCCAGGGTTATTTTTGGACACCCGTGAGTTGCATCCGCAGTAGGAACAGTCTGCGTGCGGATTTGGATCGGACTACGATGATGTTCGTATCAATCAGTGAAGACATACAGGTTGCGTACTTGGGTCTACTACTGGTAAGAAACACTCCTTTCAAGTTGGTTTCATCAGCAGCTGATTATTTCATTCTATATCTTTTACTTCGTATTTCCTAATCGACATTGATGACTAGTTTAAACAATATTTCACTCAGTATTTGCAACCATCTATATGTTTTATAATTGTTGACGAGAAGCGATTGACGAAATGAGATCGGCCAGATCAAACTCGAGGCCTGTGGCATCTCCTTTGATCTGGCCGATGTCATCTCATCAACTCGACGGAAAACAACACGGATCAATGAAATGTTATAGTAATCTGGATTTATGATCAAGCTGTCTCACTCATGTTTTTTAAACCATCTCTCCTCCATCACCACGCTCAGTTGGAAAAAATTATAACCAAGTGTAAATTTTTTGTTTTGCGGGGTGGAATTTTATATGTGTCGGTCTTTCTGGTATTGGTATTGTTGGGGATAGAATTGTCTCCCCTGTACTTTCAGGAACAGACCGAGTATTTCTGATATTCTGAAGCTCACAGGGAACGTAGGCGACATGTCAGTGTGAGTTTTTGTTATAGGAATAAATGAAGGTTGAAATATAAATGTATGCTCTTTATATGTAGGATGTAGGACATATTATTTTATTTAGTGTTCTTATCACAAATTTCCCGAGAACACTACAGTGTAAGCTATTACGAATTCATTGAGCTTTACGCAACATACGGTAGATATAACGGGCACCACAACATTAAGGGCGTCGCTAAGATAATCGATTTGAAGTAGGAGGTGCAAAACTAATTTTAGGGTTTAATATATTCTTGGTTTTCTGTAGCACCGGGAAAGGGAATGAAATTACACTCAGAACCGGGAAGAGGGAAATGCCACGGATAATATCAAGTCAGTTTACGAGAGTGGCAAGACGCATTTTATTTTCATGAAAATGAACATATTTTATTGTCAACCTGCCATAACCATACGGAAAAGTTCTTTTCCTTAGAGAACTATGAAAATCCAAACCTGCTTCAAACTCGTCTTCATGTTCATAACTGCTAGTATTATCACCACTTCCTCCTGGCTTCAACTCTCTCTTCACTGCAGTCACCGGTCTCCTCTGCGTGAAGAAGCAGAGGAGACAGGTGGCGTCAGTGAAGAATGAGTTGATGTTGAAGACGGCAGTGAATGGCGAGTGAGACTAATGATTCAGAAAATGAGGAAGAGTTTGAACTTTGAAGCGCGTTTAAATCTTGCTGTCGAAGAGAGGAGTCCTCTGGAACTGATTGACAGCGACAGTAATTTTGTGAAAAAGGTTCTTCAGAAAGCATGATTTTAAAAAGTTGAGGCGTGGAAGGGCTGATGAAATCTTACAAACTTACGATGGGACAGTTTTCCAAAATGATTTTTTAAAGTTTTTGAAAATTTCAGTTCAACACATCCAGTGCCATGAACGATTCCCGGTTCCATGCTATACATGTCGATTTCCTGGGTATCGTGACCGGCTTTCGGAACCAGGAACACGGGAATTCCTGTTTTCGGGATTAAACTCTACTTAATTTGCCCCGAATATGATAGCTCAGGTCCTGACTGAAAATATTCACATGAGGCCGACGCTTGAAGCATGGAAAAACAAACACATAGATTTTATATTGAAAATAATCAAATACCCCATTATGTAAAAATTTAGGTAAAGTATGTTTCGACAACACCTGAAAAAATTCAGGCAATATTAGTTAACATGCGGATATTTTCACACCCACGAAACGTTTTCATTCATTATTAGGCCGCTTGCTAATGCACAAAAAATTCTTCGCGTATACGTAGTTTGTGATTCGTAGCATATGCCTTAATCATTTTTGTAGTGTCAATTAATTCAAAATGTCATGTCACCCACCCCCCCCCCACCCCCCCCACCCTCCTCGAGATGTGGGTCATGATACACGAAGGCTGCCCGTGATTGCGCTAGCTCGCATACATGCGCCAGAATAGTCCCGTCATGCAAACTGGACACACCGCTATTCCAAAAAGATATTTAACGCAAGTGCCACGAATCACAACTTATGTACACGTGACGAATAATCTATTGTGCATTAGTAAGCGCCCTCATATTGAAAGATACCGTTTCGAAGGTCTGAAAATCTCATCTTTTCTATTGTCGTCTGAATTGTTTTCCGGTGTTGTCGTTGCATACCTTTCCTAAATATTTATACAATATGGTAGGGGTTTGATAATTTTCGCTATAAAATCAATATTTACCGCTTTTTAATGATCGATACGGCGACCACCTGTGAAATATTCCGCGTACATAATCAATGCATGCCTTCGTTGAAGGCATGCCTTCGTTGAAGGCATGCCTTCGTTGAAGACATGTCTTGATGTAATTGGAATCCTAGTCATTCGTGGTCACAGTTCAAAGCTGAAGACTTCTTGAAAATTTATGTGTGGATAAAGAACATATACTTATCGTATTCTTGAAGCAACTTCGTATTTAATTAACAGACACGCACACCATATTGCTCATGCTGGTTCCCCAACTGTCCAAATCAAATACAACTGCAGGCCATGTGTATGGCCAACTGTGTGTGTGTGAATAAGTTCAGTTATCGAATCTAATCTCATTCGAAAGTAAATAATTAGGAGCAAACGCTTGTCAATAACTAAAATTCCAGTCCAGACGGAAACGTCCTCATTGCAAAAAGCATTAAGGGTTGTCACATCTCCTCACCCCAAACCCTCCTTCACTACCCCATTGGAAACAATAACGCGCGACATAATTTAGAACATGTTATCGAATGTATTCAAACGTTGTTTTTCAAAATAAAGACTGTATACAAAATTTAAACAAAAGATACAAAACAATGTCATTTTACGTAATGACAACATTCGTCAACATGTCAACAAAATCAATCTCCATGTTAGCCAATCACGACAAACATTTCAGCACAGCCCAAAGAAATCACAGACTTCCCTCAAAGGATGTTCACTCGCCGTTTCTTCTTTCCATACCTTGACTTCTATACCATAGTGGTCAGACATTGGGAAGTTCTTTCCAGCTAGGTTTGTGTCAAATACTCGCTGAAAGTAGAACACAGCAATTGTTTTTATCATTATGACTTCTCTCCGTTTTCACGGTTTATTACAGTTTCATATTTCCAAAAAATATTAATAATTAGTACTTCATAACACCATCAGTTGATTTAATTGGTCAGTTTCAAAAACCCTTTCCGATTGGTTATCACCGAAAAGATCTGTGTCAAATTAATGCGCGTGTAAAAGGAACTATTCCAAAACATCAACAAAGTGACAATGCCCCATTTTATTTGTTATAAACATGCACTAAACTCCCAATGACAAGAAATGTATAAATACTTGAAAATTAGTATTATTTTTATAACGCCGAATTGTGAAACTATATTTTATCGCAGTTATGACTTATGACTGCGTGTATCTGTGACGCGTCACAGTCAAATGCATGACGTTCAAGGTGAAATTCCATTCTTTATCCCCCGCTTATGGACCCCGCAAGTGACGATATCGTGTCCCTAAAATGTCGCTTAGATTGTCACGCTGGAGGTGATGTTATGGTGATACATGGTTTTGTCTAAGAAATAATAATTTTACAATATATTTTCTGACATGGTTCTGTCGCAGTTTCAATATGTACAATAATAGAAATGAAGTAACATACTTTTATATTTTTACACTGTTTTTACGTAAACATATTGTTGTTATTCAGTCCAACCCCTCGATTGATACCATCGCCTGCCTGTCGGCTTTTGATTGAATTCAGATTATTTATTGGGGTTGATCGACACTTGACAGCCGGGGACAACTCGATTCCGGTAATTATACACACCTCATACATACATCGAACACACTTTTGGGACGTCCCATAGAACCGCGTTCTATCAAGGTAGGAATTTAAAAAAATGAGGATTCTGAAAGAAGTCTTGCCAAATAAAACGCCCCTTTCAGTAAATATGGGTCGTTTTGGGGCGATTTAAAAAATCGACTCGCCTATTGAATCTAACGTGCCCGTATATACCATACCTCCTCTTGAAAGCCTTCCAGACATTTTAGCACTTCGTGCTGCTCGTTCCGATAGGCTTGCGGGAGAATTCGACCAAAATATAATGTTTCGGCACTTTTGGCAGTCCGAGTCTTTTCCGGTAATTCGATATACTCCTGTTAAATCGAACGGACTCGCAGAACACCCTCTTTCTATTGGAGGACTTCCAGTCCCATAGCAACTGCGCGCCGCCATCAGATTCAGATTCTTTATTTACGGTATACATACATGCAAAGTAGTTACAAATAAACATATTGCAAAAATATAACAAGAAGTGAAGTGGGAAGTGGCATATCCAGACTGGCTGTCTACCTGCCACCCCCTGGAAGATAGAGTATATGCAAACAGACTGCTCAAACAAATGGACTTAACAGAAGTTATGTGACACATGACGGGGTATGTGGATCGAACCATTTCGTTTCCTGGACCAGAGATATGGTCCATCATGTTCGCCAGCCGAAAGTTGATGCTTCAAGGTTGGCAAGAAGCAACCTGCTTATTGGACTCCCTCCACTACTCATCATAACACATGGGTGCGGCAACAAGTCCCATCGTGAAGTTCGTGTCGTCCAGGCTGAGACAATGAGGTAGATTATTATGTTTGGGCGTGGGGTCTACATCAGCTGTATCAGGGTGTCGAATGTAATGAATTAATCCATACCAACGAGGTCGAATGCTCTTTGACAGATCACCTGCTCAAATGTGTGCGACAGGTTATCATTATATTTATTTAAATTATTGTTAGCACTTTCTAAATTTAATTGCGTCCATTTAGTATTTTACGTAGGACAACTGTAGGGAAGAAGCGAAGCCGGTTGCACAAGACGAGTATTCCATATTAGGACACATAGCATGTCTATTACATGTATTGGCGATTTCCAAGTTTATGTTTACGTGCAATCAGGACAACAGGAATTATCGCAACGGGCATACCTGGAATACGACGAAATGAGTGTGGAAGTCAAGCTGTCCATAAACATAGTTGTGTCACTAATATTACGAGTTGTGTCATCCAGAGTGTTCCATAGTTTCAGAAGGTGTATAAAGGAAGTTTGGATCCGTGTTTTTCTTTGTATATGACGCCAGACTGTCTGGTTATCCGACAAGATGGATTGTCAATAACTTTAAATCTACCATTGAAATAAGCCGCTAATCTGCCGATTTGCCAGTCAAACACGAACAGCGGTGCATGTAGTTTAAGCAAATCACCAACCTTGAGTATTTGATTTTCCTTAAATAGGAGATCTGTATAAGAATTATACTTTTTATTATTAACTATTCGTAATGATCGCTTATGCATGGCAGCTAGTTTTTTGATAGCTCTTGAGTTGCCCCATGCCTGGATTCCGTATACCAAATGGCTATGTATAAGGGCGTAGTATAGTGTTTTCAGAACTCCGTGGGAGAGGATATATTTTACTCTGTTGAGGCTATAGTTTGCACGTGCTATTTTCGAGCATAATCGGAATATGTGAGCCTTGTAGAATAAGTTTTGATCAATGCTTATTCCTAAAAAAAACCACATTTTTCTGTTTCGGTGGTCTCAACATTGTTAATGTTTTGGTTATTGATTTTTACCTCTTGGCCGAGATTACTGTTCCCACTTTTATTTGGATAAAGTATAAAATAAGAGGTTTTCTGAGCATTCAAAATTAGCTGATTAGCGGAGCACCACTCAAATAGTTGAAGTTCGCCATTGAAATACGGTGCTACATGTATGTGGTTATTGTGGGATCCCGAGCTGTGTGCAGTGGTGTTATCGGTAAATGATAAAAAAACTGAGTGATGTTGAGTTACTTATTTACATACAAAATAAAAAGGACAGGGCCTAAAACTGAGCCCTGTAGAACACCAAAACTCTGTTTGGCTACGTCCAATTTGTGTTCTCCATACACAACATATTGAGACCTGTTGGACTAGTAACTTCTAAAACAATTGTTGGCGATACCTCAAATGCCATACCTTTCCAGTTTACCTAATAGTAGTTTGTGATTTATGGTGTCAAATGCGTTTGACAAATCCAGGAACAATGCTAAGATGCTGTTTTTTTTTCCTGTTTATTATTTTCTATTGCGGTGCTTTTAAGGCGTTGAAGAGCTGGATGAATAGTGCTATGTCGCTCTCAGAACCCGCATTGGCGAGGATATAAAATATTAAACCTATTGAGGAAAATATTAAGTCTCACCTCCATGAGCTTTTCCATTACTTTTGAGAAAACCGGAAGTATACTGACAGGTCTGTAATTTGTAAAGTTGTGCTCGTTACCAGCTTTAAATATAGAAGCCAAGATGGTGACCCACCACCTTAACACGAGTTGTGCATGCCCACTAATACCACTTACGCAATGACGTGGCAAGTGACGTCACAAATGAGATCCGGCATGTTATCAGGCAAAAGTTGGCGAGCAAAACAGTCAATTGCAAATGAAGTATAGTAAAGTTTCATAAAGAAACCAATTACACGTTTCCACTATTTTAAATTCCATTCCACCTCTGACTCTCTTAACCTGCACCCAGTTAGGGTTTAATATATTCCCTGGTTTTCTAGGGACCGGGTACGAGAATGAAATTAATCTCAGAACCGGGAACCGGGAAATTCCCCGGGTAATATAATGCAAATTTACGACGGTAACATGAAGCATTTATTTTAATGATAATGAGCGTGTCTCATTGGCAATCTCCAATCTCCAAACGGAAAAGTTCTTTTCCTAAGATAAGTATGTAAACCCAAACCCGCTTCAATCTCGTCTTTATTTTCAGAATAACTCGCATTATCACCTCTACCTTTACCTCCTCCAACATCAACACCCTCTTCACTGGCGTCACCAGACTCCTCTGCTTTAAGCAGAGGAGACTGGTGACGGCAGTGACGATGGTGTTGATGTTGGAGGCGGTAGTGAACAGTGATGCAAGTAATTCTGAAAATGAAGGCCAGTTTGAACTTTGAGGCGGGTGAATAAGATCTTGCTGTTGAAAGGCAGGGGGTGTCCTCCAGAACTGGTTGAGAGTTACATGGATTTGTTGTAAATGGTTCGTCAGGAATCAGGACTGTAAAAACTTCAGGCGTGGAAGGGCTGACGAAATCTTACAAAGTTTCAATCCAGAAAACTTCAGTTCAATACACAAACAGTGCCACGCTTCATTCCCGGTTCCGTGCTGTAGATTTCCCGGGTATTGTGGCAGGCTTTCGGAACCGGGAACCCGGGAATTCCAGTTCCCGGGATTAAACCCTACTCCCAGTAGGACGCGATCTCTGGAATAGAGTGACCACACATGCTAAATATGGCAGCGATTTGATGGACGGTGTTCAAGAGGTTATACAACAATATATAGGCGCCTGTTCCTCAGTTTCTCCCTTATCTATAAGCCTCTGAAACTCCAACTACCCAGTGACGTGACACTCTCTAAACGTTTGGTTGTGATTTGACTGAAGGTGTAGCAGAATTGAACAAACAAAATAAAGGCCCTTTTCACTCCATTCTAGCCCTTTGCTCATTTCGTATGGAAACCTCGGCCTTCCAGTAACACTAACAGAACTGAGGTAAGTACAATGCCCAGTTCGGTGGCATTCGTATTGGGAATTAGGACTGGGCTTCATACCACCATTCGGACTCTTAATATGTGATTGAAGATTCCCCCCGTTTGATTTGTCTCTTTTACGACCTCTAAAATCGGGCAACAATGCATAGTTATTTGTGACTTCATATCTATCAAATTTCCTCACCGATCCGAAACATTGGAGCTAGAAATGTGATATTTTGTTTTCTCAATTTTGACGAATGTTCGTCTCAAACACAGATTTGGGTATTATATTCCAATCATGCCACGCAGGTATATCAGTATGTGGGTCCCCTTCTATTACGGTGCCCCAAATTCGAAATGATCCCCAAGCACCTGTGCGATGCACGCCTGAGTGGATATCTTTACTTCTTACAGTACGGCCGCCGTGGACTGGTCACTTTACATGGACAGGCAATATTTAGACTCATAATACCAATTATATGAATAAACATTGTTGTTGTTCTCCTGGAATATTATTTTATTATCAGTTCTGGTATGAATACGGTAGCAGACTACCAGGAACCACCCCTGTCAACTCTGAGTTGACTGCATATATGTTTCGTGATCTGTACAGTTAAAACTAGAAGTCTTGTCACCACAAACTGTGCGCTTATCTAGGCTTAACTGCGCGTAGGAATTGCGCGCAATTGCTATATCGAATGGCATCGAAAGCACGACAGGTTCTCCTGGTTACTCATTGCAAACACAGGCAATGTTTCTGCCAATGGACCTCCGGGTTACCCGGAGGTCCATTGGCTGAAACATTGCTTGTGAACAGGCCATATGTACAGAATTCGACAGCCTTACTATGGTCATAACGCGCAAATTAACACGCAGATCCACGTGCTATTTGTGAGCATTTCATGACAGGACTTCTAGTTTTAACTGTACGTCACAAACTTTATTTTGATGTGTAATTTGTGTATATTTAATTTGAATTTATGGAACATCAGAGGTGGAAATTTCAAAGTAAACAAATTTCCCTTACTTATGTTGCACCTTAATGGACGACCTGTGAAGATGCAACTGCTTGAATTTAATTACATATCGCTTATTCAAACAGAAATTCCATCAGGTATAGTGCTGGGTCGGAACCACGGAACTGAAACTGGAAATCACAATGCCCGATGGAATTTCTGCTTGACATCGGGGACATCAATATATCTATATAATATACTAATTCACCTTTGCATCATATCCCCGCATTGATCCATGAAGTAGAACGTGGTCAAGTATATGGCTATAAGCTGAATTCACCAGAGGATTAGCCGCGCACCAAGTGCACTGTTTATCTTCCGGTTGAACTGCACATTTAAATCCGTTCTCAATGAGCAAGTCGTAGTTCTGAGGAAACTCTCCCTGGATGTTTGCGCTTGGTAAATCCGGCCCAGTGTTTAGATCTCCCAATAATATCATGTCACTTTCCAAACTCTCTCTGTTTATTAATTCGACTATTTCTGACTCCTGTTGCTCTTGGAATGACCCATAGGGCAATGCTGAAAAAGGAAAACACAATTAGCCCATACCTTTGTTTATCGGTTTATAGAGATTATTACCATTATGTGAATGTACAAAATATGTATCCGAGTCGAGTTCCGGGTTCTAAGGGCAGATCACGACGAGTCGAAGACTCGTCGTGATCTGCCCTTAGAACCCGGACCGAGACTCCGATACATATTTTGTACATCCACATCATGGTAATAATCATTTTGTCTTACAATATATTGGGGATAAATCAAGAATGTAGACGAATATTAACGAACTATATATTCGTACGGATGAATAAAAAGAAAAAAAAAATGGAACTCACGCGAAAGGAAAGTGCTTGTATCCGGCCCCCTGTTACAAACATTTGTATCAGGGGGTCGGATACGCGACATTTGCGGAGTTAATACAGACAAAATACATGTTGAATGCAATAAAAATTTATTTATCTCGAAACAAAAGACATTGTGTGTTGAAATTTTGACACCAAACAATGCATAAACGTCATGGGAGGAGGCGCGGTGGCGTTGTGGTAACTGGTTTCACCATTATGTGAATGTACAAAATATGTATCCGAGTCGAGTTCCGGGTTCTAAGGGCAGATCACGACGAGTCTAAGACGAGTCGTGATCTGCCCTTAGAACCCGCAGCGAGACCTCGGGGCCTCTAGCATAGAAGTACAACAGTCCACCACTGAGAGAGCGTGCTCGTTCCAATGAGGAGTCGTAAGCTAGGATTTTGAGACAAAAAAATGAAAAAAATAATGAAAATTGAATGGTGATTTTTGTGAATTGCGCTGGATGGTTTTGGTCGTTACGTTCGGTAATGGGTTAATCACCTCCAGCCAAGAATAAAGTATTGCCGAGTTTCTCCATTTTGTCAATCCAAAAAATGTTGGTGGAAGCGGAGGTTATCTTCGTTTGGGCCATAGACTGCTGCCTTTGATCCTGAATAATAATATCCCAAATTCCAAAGTTACCTGTAGTGTCGAGGATTTGTTTTGTGCATTTTTGTCTAGAAATAATACTGCTCTGTGATCACAAACGTGACATTTTTCATGTCCGTTTCTTTGTTGAAGTTTAACGACTCTTTCAACAATCAGTTTCTTGGTTTCTATGATACCACGTGGTTGTTATGTCACCTAAAACCTTCTTATAGGACAGGGGTATGTTCGGAGGGTGTGTTCGATTGAATAGGAGTAATTTCCTGATTCAGATTATTACCACAAACAACCCGACATGTTGTACTATTTCGAATTCTTTCAGAATCATCTGCTTCTATCTATATATGCAATAGTTGTCGCCTATATGTCCACGTTTCTTTGTTCTGGAGTATACTCCAGTACAGTAGAAGAGTCTATCAACTGGAACAGCTTTGCTTATTATTACTATATTTAGCTATTCTAGTCTATTCTTGTTAGTTAGTTTAGTTTAAACATATTTTATTGCCATAAATGCAAAAGGATCGGAGAACAAGTTATACAACTTAAACAAACTCCTTTCCCATACAAAGAATAACTTATTATAATGCGACAAGAACATAGAATAAACTGATTGCACAAAATACGAACTACAAACGAAATTTGAACTGATAATTTAGCGAAAGGAGGAAGTGAAAAGAAGATGAGAGGTAAAAGGTGAAAGGTAAAAGGTGAACAGGCTATCGTCAAGTAGCATACCTTGATGGCAGAACGGGTGCATAGTTTTCGAAAAGACTGTTGAATGTGATGCGCCGTATCGTAATATGATGCTGATCAAGCAAAACGCCTGCTAGTGATTATGAAAGATTGTACTTTTTGAAATAATAAAACATTCTGCGATACCGACAAAATTGTAATTCCATAGAGCAAATCATTAACCCTTTACCCAACGTAACGGCCAAAACCGGCCAGCGCTATTCTCAAAAATCGCCAATTATTTTTCAAAATATTTTCATTTTTTGTCTCAAAAACATAGGTTATGACCCCTCGTTGGAACGAGCTCGTCGAGCTCGTTCCAACGAGGGGTCATAACCTATGTTTTTGAGACAAAAAATGAAAAAAATTAGTTATTCAAGAATTTTTTTTTGCAAGTGTCGTCTGCTTTTCATGTTAGGTAAAGGGTTAACACAAGTTATATTGCAGAAACTTATGGCATTTATCATTACGAGCCGCTGAGTATGATACTTAGGACAATTAAAAAAGAAATGGCTGGCATTTTCGGATTCGTGACCACATTCACAATGTTGGTCTGCACAAATGTAGTTAAGGAATTTGTCCTGGTTTAGATCGCTGCAACCATTGCGTAATCTACAATGCAGAATATTTGCTTTTCTATTTCCAGCCAGGAAATAAACTGGAGGTTTGGGTACAGGGTCGCTAGATGAAAAGTGCTGCTTAAATTCACTTAGGGTAGATGCATCTTTGGCGGTTCTGGGAAGACGGTTCCACAATTCTAATGTTGAAGGAAAAAATGACTTTTTGAAGTGTTCCGTCCTACACAAGAATGAATTATAATCAGAAGCGTTCCGAAGATTATAGGACGCACTGTCACCAAAACGCGTTGGGAGATGTTCAAATAGGAACTCGGGTGATTCGTGATTAATAATCTTATACATAGTATATAGTTCTGACCCTATTCCGTGTACTCTTATTGTTTTCATTTATCTAGATCATTTATATAAATTATAACTAACCAATCAGATTGTTTGATTTCCCATAACCTACAAAAATCCATTAAAAGATGTAGGAAGAGTTAAGTGGACAAGCCTTTGTGATAGAAATTTTGCTATATCCAAGGGCCGTAATCATGCAAAATTCGTCGCATCGAAAATTTCTGACCACAGGCACATCTACACTTGATACCGATACCTCAGACCAAGTTTAATAAAAATCCAATAAAAAAATGTTGGAGGAGTTAAGCAGACAAGCCTTTGTGATGGAAAATTTGCTATTTCCAAGAGACGGAACCACGTAAAATTCGTCGTAGCGAAAATTCCCGACCACATGCATATCAACATTTGATACTTCAGACCAACTTTCGTAAAAAAAACAATAAAAATGTAGGCGTTAAGTGGCCAAGTCTTTGTGATGGACATTTTGCTTTTTCCAAGGGCTGTAACCACGCAAAATTCATTGCATCGAAAATTCCTGACCACATGCACATCAACACTTGATAATGATACTTCAGACTAAGTAAAAATCTATTGAAAAATGTAGGAGGAGTTAAGCGGACAAAGTTTGTGACGGACGAACGGACGGACTGACGGACGAACACCATTTAAATATCCTCCTTCGTCGGCGGGGGATAAAAAAGGAACGCAATATGGCGCAATAATAACCAAACAACAAAGCCTGCTTACCGGCGTAACCTTCAACGCACAATGAAGTATACCCATCACCTGCAAACCGCTCAATGTGAGAATGCCCACCATACAAGAATGGACATTTCTTTCATTCCGCCATTCCATTAGCATTGCGCTCTTTTCAGACTTAATTACGTGTGGAAATCCCATTGGGTGATCCCCACGGGGTCGCGTGAGTGCTAGAATGTCCTATGTCCCATAGGGGATATAGGACATTCTAGAACTTAGGCGACGACGGTGCGCGAAAAGTATTCTGCGACGTGATTTAGTATCGTATCATTTCTTATATTGTTTTCACAAATAACTCCTCATGTTCATGTGCCAAGCAGGGTGCGAGGGTGTGTGTGTGTGTGTGTTTTTGTTTTGTTTTTTTTTGTTGGGGGGGGGGGGGGGGATAATATCGGACAACACAATCACGACAAACTACATCGTTTTGATAAAAACTCTACTAATCGAGAGCCAATATTGTGGATGACACTACGTTTCTGTGTTTAAATACTCACGTTCAAAATAGGGAGCATTCTTGAAGTTAGCCGTCAGGTGGGTGCAAACGACCTTTTTCAGATTTTCGAACTGGAACGAGACAGATCAAATGTGAGTCATTCTTGAAGTGGGAGGTGCGAACAAAGAGAAACGATAAAAAACAAATAAGTTACGATGAGTCCGACCAGGTGTACAGATGTTCGTTAGCTACCAATAAAACTGAGTTCCAACGGAAAAGATTAAGAACTAAGACATATGTATTTATTTATTGGTGATTAAGGTCACATATTTTTGCACAATGGCTAATCATGACCACAACATGAGTATCAACTCAAGACCAGGGTTAGCGTTAATAAGCCATGTTGCCCATTTCAGTGAGGGTTTGCACCTCCCAAGCATTGGTGACTGGACCCTATTTTACTAGTAAAACAGAGCCTGTTTACCACAGTGAATAGGCACTGCTTCACTTCCCGGGGTACCTGCGGGGAAAAGACATATGTAAGAGTTGGAGTTGTTTGCATTTGGCAGAATAAAAACAGAGATATTGCCATTTATTTATTTATTTATTGGTGTTCAAGGTCACACACTTATGCACAATGGCTAATCGTGACCGTGACAGTTTTACAGGTGGAGGAAGCCGGAGTACCCGGAGAGAACCACCGAACATCGACGAGCAACTGACAGCTCTTCAACATTCTCTGTTCAAGCTCACTCAAGCAGGGTTACAGCGGTTGAACACATGTGCACCATCGGCGTGCAGTACGCCTAAGTACACGTCGCCACCGTGCCCCCATGTAGGCAACCGGGATAAAGTGCCTTGCCCAAGGACACAATGCGGGTCGTCCTGGAGGGATCGAACTCGGGACCTCCAGCATAGAAGTGCAACAGTCTAAGATACTGTCATTTCTATTTTTCGAAAAAGGTAATTATTTATGATGTTTAAAATCACCTTCAGCATCTGAAGTAATATGGCCGCAGCACTAAGATGAAGTAACGTATATCCAGTCGTTTATAAAGTGGTACACACTAAAGAGGACTTCATATCTAGACGTTAACGACAGTCCTATTTCACGAGTGCAGCAAAACGTGTAAATAATCTTCGAAAGGGAAGAAAAATGAGGGTAAATTCGTGAAGAACATGCACCATATGAGCCTATCATATATTCTTATTGTGATGTCTACAGGAAAATCAACTCGCCGGTCGAGAATGCTTACGTAGAAACCAACACGCAGGAATAGGAGCGTAAGAAGTAAGCATTTCGTACATGCCATTGGAGGGTGGGGGGGGGGGGGGGGGGGGAGTTGGCACGATCATCGATGGGCACTCATCCACCGATGTGTATAAGTGGTGGACAATGTGACTTAGTTGTATGGTAGAAGTACAGAAGGCGAAAGTGTGTAGGAGGATAACGCTCCTCTATGTAAACATTAATAGTAGACAAATAGTTCACAGCCTGGATTCGAGAACGGTTTTTATCCTCGAGTGCGGCGCGCGTTGGATTATTTCACGAGGCATTTGCCTCGTGAAATAATCCTCCGCGCGTCCAATGCGAGGATAAAATCGTACTCGAATCCGAGCACTGAACTTTTGAATTTATTTTTATTTTCTTTTTATTTGTTTTCCCAAAAACTGATTCCGTGGTTACTTTCAAAACATGTCACAAAAAAAAAAAAAAAATATTCCGTCATCGCTGAAAGTGGAATATGATGCTGGGAGTGGAATACAATTTTTGACGAGTTTGTGTGGGAATACGATTTCTTCTGGGCGAAGAAAAACGAATGTAAATAAAATTAACGCACATTCTGGGCTCCGTTACTATTTATTTATTAATTTATTTGGTGTTTAAGGTCATATACTTATGCACAATGCACAATGGCTAATCATGACCGTGACAGCTTTACGGGTGGAGGAAGCCGGAATACCCGGAGAGAACCACCGAGCAACGACGAGCAGCTGCCAGCTCCTCAACATCGTAACTCCGAACTGCAGCACAGGCAAGGTTAGATTGGTTGAAGACATGCGTACCTCGCTCCGTTTCTAAAAAAAAAAAAAAACACCACCGATCGAAACAGTATTTCTGCTCAGTGGGAAAATTTGTTAGGTATGGGGCCAACAATAAGCACTTTTATAGACTTTAAAGCCCGTGTAAGAAACACAAAAACAAGAGAATTTTTGGTCACATAAGAATGAAGAGTCTGAGCACCATATCCTGCTAATTTACATTAAGAGTGCAATTCCGGGAACCCAAGAGACTGAATTTTTTTTTTATTAGGGTTTAACGACACACTAACAGCCAGGGCCATATCGTGTCGGTGACAGTTTTACGGGTGGAGGAAGCCGGAGTACCCGGAGAGAACCACCGAGCAACGACGAGCAGCTGCCAGCTCCCCAACATCGTAACTCTGAACTCTGCACCGCGGCATAGGCAGGGTTAGATTGGTTGAAGACATGCAAACCATCGACGTGCAGTACGCCTTAGTGCACAGCGTCATCGTGCCCCATGTAGGCAAATCGGGGTTAAGTGCCTTGCCCAGGGACACAACGCGGGAGCACGAATCAGTCGCTAAGATGGTCACCCATCCAACTACTAACCGCGCTCGACGTTGCTTAACTTCAGTGATCTGACGAGAACCGGTTACCGTAACGCCATCGCGCCCCCGAGAGAGAATTTAAATTATGAGAGAAACCATACTTATTCTCTAGTTGTGGTGCTATGGTGTAAACTATATTGGTAAATATTATGTAACTCCAATTTATCATCTACTCCCCCGTCCCCCGACTTCTTCCACTCCCCCATTGCTTCCCCTCTCACTCCCTACTTCTTCCCTCCGACAATTTTCCCTCTTCCTCTCTCACTATCGAAACTATTTCTGAAAAGGTGTGGGTGCACGTGCCCCTCGCGCAGATGCTACATCTCTGCCTTGGAGTCCAAACTTACTAGAAAACTGGAGTGCAGTATATTCGACCGTGATGGAACACGGTAAACAAGCACTGCTTCACTTCCCAGGGTTACCGCGAAGGGGGGTCGATATAAAGAGTCCAATTGTGCAATAACAGATTTGTATTTCAATAGCAGTCGACAATGCCACTCACCGGACAGTGTCTCAGAGTCTCACCGACCGCTATCTTACGAGGGAGGGGTTCTTCCTATAAATAAACAAAATGCACTTTTCAAACAGCTGTGGAAGAATTATTTCGGATCACTGTCAGTACATCATACCGCCACTACTTGAGTTTCATACCAGTTACTACTGGCACTTCATCATATAACGTCACTTGGAATATATGGATGCTAGGGGTATTACGCAATTAGCTACCAGTGGCCCTACCTCTCCCTGGATATGGCTACCATAATTTCTGCCACGTGGCCTTTGTGGCGTTTGTCCTTTACGGCTTCCTTATGGACGTGACAGTTTTGAACGTTGGCTTTTTGTTTAGCAAGATACAATATTATTCAGAAAATAATTTAAAATCATAAAGAATTCAATAAATGCACATATGTAATATGTATTATAGATTCGTCAAAATCAAAATTTTATGTGTAACATACGTTACCAACTGCACGTTACTGGTCGTAACAATATTATATAAGGATTTTGAGAATTGCAGGTTATGTCAAACTCACAGCTGCTTCTGGAAACCACTTCGCAATAAAGTGATTTTGTGAAAATGATTGTATGAGCAGGGGTGGCGCCAGGGATTTCTCGACAGGGGGGGGGGGGGGGGCTGACCTCTCGGACAGGGGGGGGGGGGGGCTATTTGACCTCCCAAACGAAGGAAAATGAGTGAAAAATTGACGATAACCGATGATTAGGTACGCAAGTAATGGAACGCCAGTTGGATGACAACTGTCATAATGCCTTACAAAGAAGAACATATACCTCGTTCTTGATCGACACAAGACGAGATATCTACATTCGATTGTCGGTAATTTCTCGTGAAGTCGGGAGTAGTATAGCATGTACCCAAACGGGCCTCATTGGGGGGATCTCATGGGGGATCTCATATGTGACGTCATAGTCACGTGACCTGGTGACGTCATGCGTTATCGTGGTAACACGCGTGAGCGGCCATTTTGTGACGTCATCTCCATAGTGATAAGTGGTCCTAGTGCGCATGCGCAGCGCGTGTTAGGGTGACACGTGTTTCCGTCGGCCACTTTGTATACTGGAGGCCGCCATCTTGGTTTCTATGGTAGCACGTGGTTGCTATGTGACCCAAAACCTTCTAACAAGACAGGGGTATGTTCGGAGGATGTGTTCCTGTGTAGAAGAGTAATTTCCCGATTCGTAGAATTACCACAAACAACCCGACAATCCCTCCAAATCACCAAAATCCACCCCAACTTTTACTATTTCGAATTCTTTCAGAATTCTCTGCTGCTATCTATATATGCAATAGTTTTCGTCTATCTGGCCATGTTCCTTTGTTCTAGAGTATACTCCAGTAGCGTAGAAGAGCCTATTAGTTGGAACAGTTTACCTTTTTATTACTATATTTAGCTATTTTGGTCTATTCTTGTTAGTTCTGACCCTATTCCAAGTACTCTTGTTGTTTCATTTATCTAGATCCTATTTATACTTATAACCAACCAATCAGATTGCTTGATTTCCCATAACCTGTAATTAATCGTACAGAGTTATCTCCCCTTATTATAATGATTCTGGTCACCTCTATATCCAATGGCCATATCCCCAGGCACCCCAATTTCGGCACCCCTTTTTTGAAAAACATATAGCCTTCGGCACCCCTTTTTCTGAAATGAGGCTAAGAGTCGTTCGAGGAGTCACTCGAACGAGCAATTGCTCGTAAGCTCATTTGCTCGATGGGATTCGAGTCATTCGAGCAGTATGTCGAGTCACTCGATTGAGCAATTACTCGATAGCTCATCTGACAAAAACGGGATTCTCCAGAAGGCACCCCAATTTCGGCACCCCTTTTTGGAAAACATATGGCCTTCGTCACCCCTTTTTTCTGAAATGAGGCTAAAAGTCGTTCGAGAAGTCACTCGAACGAGCAATTGCTCGTTAGCTCATTTGCTCGATGGGATTCGAGTCATTCGAGCAGTATGTCGAGTCACTCGATCGAGCAATTACTCGATAGCTCATCTGACAAAAACGGGATTCTCCAGAAGGCACCCTAATTTCGGCACCCCTTTTTGGAAAACATGGCCTTCGGCACTCGTTTTTTTCTGAAATGAGGCTAAGAGTCGTTCGAGGAGTCACTCGAACGAGCAATTGCTCGTTAGCTCATTTGCTCGATGGGATTAGAGTCATTCGAGCAGTATGTCGAGTCACTCGATCGAGCAATTACTCGATAGCTCATCTGACAAACACGGGATTCTCCAGAAGGCACCGTAATTTCGGCACCCCTTTTTGGAAAACATATGGCCTTCGGCACCCGTTTTTTTCTGAAATGAGGCTAAGAGTCGTTCGAGGAGTCACTCGAACGAGCAATTGCTCGTTAGCTCATTTGCTCGATGGGATTCGAGTCATTCGAGCAGTATGTCGAGTCACTCGATCGATCAATTACTCGATAGCACATATGACAAAAAGGGATTCTCCAGAAGGTATCCTCGATAGGTATCCTCAAATAATACAATACTAGGCCATAGGTATCCCCAAATACCCGTATGTGCCTATGTGCTAGGGCACATTGTGTCACAATGTGCCCTACCACATAAGCACATATCAGCACATAAAGCATGTGCTTATGTGTTAGGGCACATTGTGTCACTTTTAGCCCTAGCACATAAGCACATGCGGGTATTTGAGGATACCTATTGCCTGGTATTGTATTATTCGAGGATACCTACAGGAGAATCCCTTTTTTGTCATATGTGCTTAGCACATAAGCACATATGACAAAAAATGGATTCTCTAGTAGGTATCCTCGAACAATACAATACCAGGCAATAGGTATCCTCAAATACCCGTATGTGCCTATGTGCTAGGGCACATTGTGTCACATTGTGCCTTTTCACATAAGCACATGTGACAAAAAAGGGATTCTCTAGTAGGTATCCTCGAATAATAAAATACCAGGCAATAGGTATCCTCAAATACCCGTATGTGCCCATGTGCTAGGGCACATTGTGTAACATTGTGCCTTTTCACATAAGCACATATCGGCACATAAAGCATGTGCTTATGTGTTAGGGCACATTGTAAAAATGTCCGACACGATCGTGGCTGTCGAAAATGCCGTTAAACCCCAAAAATAAATGAACAACACAAGTAGTAGAAGAGCGATGGATCGTCCCTTATTGGCCGGAGGGAGAGCCGGAGGGGAAAGGGACGTCATAGCCACGTGACCTAGTTACGACATGTTTGGTTGTCATGACCCCGAATATCAGAAACCCTAGATTCTTCAAGAATCATACTTAAAAGAGTAGCATGCAGTGCTATATGATCGTGAATAGTGCAGGGTGTGTTCGGAGAGGGGGGGGGGGGCGATAAGTTAGATTGAACTAGAGTACATCTAATTACCACAAATAATTCGACAATCCTTCCAAATCACCAAAAGAACTACCGAAATGGGTTCGCATTACTGGGCAGGAGTCGCAATGACAGTAGCATGTTGCGCTATAAGGCGCGTTCCATTGAATAAGTGTAGTTTGCTGGTTCGAATGTCAAGTCCTCGTTTACTTCCTATTTATCGAGTTCAGATTCCTTTGGAATCCTCGGTTTCCATCTGTTTTGCCTATTACTGCCCCTATTACTACTGTCCCAGCAGTCTTCCGTGTCTTAGTCGTCTCGGTCCTAGACTCTGACCTCTGCCTGGTCCAAGTCTCAGAATCACCAGTCAAATTCATTCATTTTCCGTAATCTTTACACATCCATGCAGTGTTATCTTCCCTGTGTATAACGAAGTCCTATATGTTTCCTAACCCTTTACCCAACGTAACGGCCAAAACCGGCCAGCGCTATTCTCAAAAATCGCCAATTAATTTTCAAAATATTTTCATTTTTTGTCTCAAAAACATAGGTTATGACCCCTCGTTGGAACGAGCTCGTCGAGCTCGTTCCAACGAGGGGTCATAACCTATGTTTTTGAGACAAAAAATGAAAAAATTTAGTTATTCAAGAATTTTTTTTTCAAGTGTCGTCTGCTTTTCATGTTAGGTAAAGGGCTAAGGCCAAGAGGTAATCAAGCAGGAACAAGTATTGCTCGAATGGTTCGAATCTTATGCAGCAAATAAGCAAAAGAGTAATTACTCGAACGAGTGCCTCATCTCACGACTCTTATCTTCTTCTGGGTATTTAACTATCATAATCTCAAGAATCCCTTTTTGAGAAACCCTTTTTTGGAAAACGGCTGTGGTCAGAGAACAGGCCTGAAAATAAGCAGTCTGACATTTGCAGAATGAGGTCCCCAGGTGAATTTGATAATACTACCCCAAACAGTGGGCCAATTTATTCTCTGGGTACCTCTTTCTGTTTAGTTTTGAGGCCCTGATGCAGATTGAGGTCCACAGAGGGGAAATATAGGGATGCTCCCATGCTGTGCAAGTAGCATCACTAAATTCACCCTCTGGGAACCTCATTTTGCAGAGGACAGTCTGCTTATTTTCTGGCTTGTCAGAGAACCTCCTTTTTGTCGTTTGACGACATGAGGGTCATGTGAAAATTCCTCAGTGGGGTATAATCGACCATTCCTCGCATCCTCATCTCGATATTAAACGGTCACGTTCCATGGAATCACTTCGGTGGTCCGTCTATGCCCATAGATTCGAACCAAGCTCATGGAGCTACAGAACATTATAGTCAGTTGTGCAGTGTTTTTAGAAAATGCGAAGTACGGCCTCTGCTTAACAATCAAGTACGATAAGTTATGTCAGTTACTATTTATGCTATGCCGCATGAGGAACACAGCTGCATGGAATCACCACATCTATCAATGGGCGCCGAAGATTCGAGAAGTTAAAGGGCCTTTAGAACTTTTCAGTTCGGACTTTACTCAAAGGGAAGTGTGAGTTCTATGAATGGTTTGTGAGTTTTATTTGTTACGTTCTTCATCATTTTAATTCCTTTCAGTTTATACAGTAGTTTAAATTTTAGAAATTCACATGAACCCCGTTTTATGGAAAACAAAGGCACACAAATGTCGGACAGTTTAATGGGTGAAGGAAGCCGAAGTGCCAGGAGAGAACCACCAAGTAACGAGATTAGCAACTGTCAAACTCTACAACGTACTAACTCCAGACAAGCAGTCTTAGTATTTGTGAATGGCATGTGCACCATCGACATGCAGTACGCCTTAGTACACAGCGCCACAGTGCTCCAAGTGGGCAATCGGCGTGCGCAATCAGGATTAAGTCCCGTTGCTACGACGCTACGACTGTGTAATGAGTATTGTTTGTCTCCCATGTGTATCCAATATCAATATGTGTTGTGGTTAGACTATTTCGTACCAACTACAAGTATATACACCTGTCACTAGAGTCTAAAAGGTTGACCAATTTATTTATATGGCAGTAAAGGGTATTTATTTATTTATTTATTTATTTATTTATTTATTTATTTATTGGTGTTTAAGGTCACATATTTTTGCACAATGGCTAATCATGACCACAACATGAGTATCAACTCAAGGCCAGGGGGTGAGCTTTAATAAGCCATTTGCCCATTTTAGAGAGAGTTTGCACCTCCCAAGCATTGGTGACTGGGTCCTATTTTACCGGTAAAACAGAGCCTGTTTACCACAGTGAGTAGGCACTGCTTCACTTCCCGGGGTTCCCGAGGGGATGGTATTGTGTAGAAATTTCGAGATGAAACAATGCATAGACGTAATGGGAAACGTACTTTCATTAATACCAGAACGGTATAGGACGGAGTTCTGACGAATTGACATTCGAATTAATTCGAAGTTATCGCTTTGAATTGATCACTTCCAAAAGTTGGCGCAGTGGCTCAGTTGGTAGAGGTGCAGGCCGCAAGCCGAGAGGCCCTCGGTTCGAATCCCACCTGCGCCAACCGCGTTGGGTCCTTGGGTAAGACACTTCATCCATATTGCCCACGTGGGGGCACGGTGGCGTTGTGCAGTAAGGCGCACTGCACGCCCATAGTGCTTCTGTCTTCAACCATCGCTAACTCTGCTTGTATGAAGTTAGTGCATTAGGGAGCTGACAGTGCTCGGTGGTTCTCTCCGGGTACTCCGGCTTCCTCCACCCGTAAAACTGTCGTGGTCACGGTTAGCCATTGCGCAGAAATATGTGACATTAAACACTAATAAGAATAATAATAATCACTGACAAAACGCGTTCTGACATTTCACCCTGCAGTTATCTTACCAGCGGGACTGGATCAGTGGCGGCGCCATAGAGGGGCATGTGGGGGTACTTACCCCTCCATTTTTTTCGCCAAGCGTAGTAAAACAATACTATCATTTTAATTTTTGTTGTATTGAACGTTGCGGTGTAATGGTCGGTATGCTTAATCCCTTATTCCCAAGTGCACTAAATCAGAGAAGTTTTGAAATTATGTTTGTCCCCCCCCCCCCCCCCGACGCCCCTCCCCCCCCCCTACACACGCAAACTGCAAACAAGAAACAAGAGTCGAGGGTCCAAATTGCAACAAGGCATGCCGCGTTTAAACGGACTGAAACATAGAGCTTAAGAGATCTCGACGAATGCTAGAATCGAGAGCGTGCAAGGCATCCGTTTGGAATTCAGCCTACAGCAATTTTAAAAAATAAGAAAAATTTAATATTTTAGAAAACTTCTCAAAGGTATAACTCATTGAAATCATGCAAATATGAATATCATTGGAACCGGCTTATTCAGCCGGTTCCAATGATATCCATATTCGCATGATTTTGTTGCAAAACAGTTAAAAATTTTCTCAACTTAGGGAGAGGACCCCCGCCCCCCCCCCCCCCCGAAACCCACCCCAGCTCGGCGCAGCATAATCCCCAACTGTACCCCCTCACTTTTGTAACAGCCACTGGACTGGATTCATCGAGAACTGACAAAGTTTCACCAGGATGGGTGAAGAAAGAGTCAAATATTGTACCTTGAGTGAAACAAGGCGCCATCTACAATGCTTTTTAGTACTGCAGATGGAGCCTTGTTCCAGTGTTCAAGCGATGATCGGAATCGGCCACCCCACTCGGCCGTTTGTGGACAATCGGATGACAACAGCAACGGCTCCTGGAACATCGATTGTTGCCGGGCATTTTGTGTGATGATTCATTAACCACATTTTATTATCTTCTGCAATTGTTCAATTGTTGACGTAAAATGATGTCAATGATACCATTCAATAAAGTTGAAAAACCACCACAATGTGTATTCGTAATCTCTCAAGACGCTCCATTATGGGATATACAAGTTTAACGACATGTAAAGCTTACAACTGAGCGTACATGCGGCAATCGCCAGTGCAAACCGGAAAAGTGAAGGTTGCACTCCATTGACTCAGGTCGCAGTAAAAGTTACCAGTTGCGCACAACTGGGTGGTAAACGTGGCTCTGAGAGCCACGTTTACCGCCCAAGTGTGCGCGACTGGTAATTGTACTGGACCTGAGTCAACGGAGTTTAACACTGAAATATTTCAATTTAATGTAGTTCTTTCGAGTCTCAACTGTAGTAGTGGAACGATCTGTAACGCGTAAAATAAGTTCAATTTAATGTAGTTCTGTCGAGCCTCGACTTGTCTAGTGGTGCACGGTATTAACCCTTTACCCAACGAATCGCCCGCATCCGCCCGCGTAATATGCAAATTCAGCAGTAGAAAAAATATTAGTTTTCAACAAATTTCAACAAAACCATATCATGTGACCCCTCGTTGGAACGAGCTCGTCGAGCTCGTTCCAACGAGGGGTCACATGATATGGTTTTCTTGAAATTTTTTGAAAAATTTTAAAAAATTATATTTAAAATAATAAATTTTGATATCGTCTGCGTTGGGTAAAGGGTTAATATGGCAATCGGCATCGAAATCGGAATCGGCCGATTGTGAGCTCAAATAATCTGTAATCGGTCAGCGGCCATTTTTTGGTAATCGGTTGAACACTAGCTGGTTACACTCAATGGCGATGTATGGCGCAAAATAGTCGTAATGCGATCTCCGCTATCACTTCAGATGGCATTTTTAGGAATTTCCCAACTGAATTTCTGTTATCTTGTAGGATGAATATGGGCAATGTCGTTCTCAAGAAAACAGCTGGCTGATTTGTCATCTTCAGAAAATCGACAACAAACCAATGTGGGAAATTGACAAGTCTCCGCGATTCGAATTTGCTCAAATAATCAAGATGGTTTCGAATCGAATCAAATCAGTGAAAATACTCGAATCCGATTCGAATCTCGAATATTCACCAGGCTCTAATATAAAAACGATGGGCACAAAGCGTTCAGTGAAAATGACCTAAACACGAACTCTTAACAATAATGGACGTCAACGCCGACGCCAAGATTACTTCACCTTCACTTCGTCGTAAATCAGCTAAAAAGTTAACAAAGATTCCGTTGGATTTGGGCAGGGGTTTTAAAGGGAGTTAAAATTGAAGCAAAATCAAATAAACGTCAGCTGGAGTAAAACGGTGACAACAGATTGGCGTAATAAAACCCATTTCGCACACGAATAGCAGGAGGTGTTTTAAAAACATTCTTGAAGACGAAAAATGTTCATTTTTCGCCTCACAAGCATATCTTGTTCCAATCAGGGGTCAAAACCAATGGTGTGCAGGCAAACATCAACAGATAGAGAAAATTGGAAAAAATGAATTTTATGATCAGCGGTGTCCTTTTTGGAGAGTCACATCTGGTACAGAACTAGAAGTACATGGTTTTCACTTGTATCCATATTACCTCCAACTGTGAGCCGTATAAGACGACTCAAGAGACAAACCACTCCCAGGTTAAAACTACCCATAGAAACGAATGCACACAGAAAAAGGGCTATATGTAAAAATGCAGAAAAGACACCATTGAAGTGCCTTGAGTGTGACAAGGCGCCTTTTGCAATGCTAAAGCAAAAGACGTCAATGCTAGCGTTCAGAAAAATAATGTACATCGCCTGAAAGTAGTCTTTCACATACGGTTAAATATTTTTAATTTCACGTACCTTTGCCTCCAGGTGGCCTCTGGGTAGAAAATGCGTTCTTCCGGGATAATACAATCCCCGTCCGACTGAAGATGGCTTCCCTTTACTCAGAAGGAGAAGACCAGCAGCATTTATACTGTAGGATGGACTTAAACACCCTCGCATGTGCGTCACATTACCACCAGAGTATAAAATACAAGAAACACAATCTTGATCGAGCTCTAGAAATTGACATTTTGTGGCTGCACAATGCAGCAAATTTGTTTCTTTCAGTCCATTGCACTGCGTGCTTAAACATTCCAAAGTGCGCATACCAGCTTGAGCCTCGCATGGCGCTGAGCGTGTATGTGCTTCATCGACAGTCGATATTCCAGTGTGGCGGAAGCTGTATGAGTAAGGAAGCTTGTGTTTCGTATGTTCAATTATTGTCTTCACATCCTCCATGTACCATACTTCCTGAAGACAAACCAGGTCGGCGTCGAGGTTGGAGACAAATGATGGCAGAGTGCGTCTTCGCTCCGGAAATTTCGACACTGTTGGATTTAGCCCTACGTTGAATGTGAGTACAGTTTTAGCATCAGCCTTGCTTCTTCTTGCCATTTGGAGAGCTTCATCGTTTTGTTGAACAGCCTTTTTATCAGTCAGCAAATCAGCCGCACCAAACGTCAGTAGGGCCATCAAAACCAACGTCTCTTCCGTGTACCTGCAGAGAAATAAAATAAAATACTAAGGCCTTCCAATAAACAGCGAGCGCGTCATGGTCAATAACAGGCAAAACGTCCAGGCTTTACAAGCACCAATTCAGTTGTGAACGACATCTTGATCCGTACAATTTATTGAAAGTTCATATGAACTTTTCAAAACAACTCTCCCTGTTCTGCAATCTTTGGTGCTATTTGTAACTCAGCAAGGTGACTCATTTAAATGGGCTAGACCAAATTCTTGTTTTGTTATTCATTCATTCACTGGAAAGCTTTCCAATAAATGATAAAATGACAATATTTCGATTACTCCTCCACGCACATGCGGAGTATATATACAATTAGCCTTGAAATCTCGGAAAAGAAAAATTAACAAGCTGCATTGATTTATTTATTTATTTATTCAATTATTTATAATTAATAAGTTTTTCTGTTCATGTATTTTCAAGCAAAATGATTGGCTAAAATATTTTTATTTCATAACACAATTAACCGTAAAAAAGCGCATTTAGGCCCGCCCTAAACCATGCCCCCAATGCCTGTCTTAAAAATTACGTTGCACTTTGTGTATGAAAAGGGACCTCTGCACGCTCATGTTGTTTCAACATGAAAAGTACTTAATACTTCTCTCATCATATTAAAATGACTTTCAAAATAAAAATGAATTAACAATGAAATCCTTATCATGCTTTTCATTCCATGTTCAATTTGTTTATGTGCAATAGATGGTCGTCTGCGTTCGTCGTTTTACCCAAATCAATCGTAAACTACGGACGGTCATAATAATCCACAAACGAGTTTCCAGTTTTCAAATAGCCTGACTGAACTCTGAGATAAAGTTCAACCAACTTCATGTCATCTGGGTTTGTATCGAACTCCACATTTACAAACCGTTTTCAATTTCTCTGGAAATAGTCAAAATCAGAATTAAATTGCAACTGAGTGTTGCTCTAAATGACAGCACCTCCCGCCAAGTGGAAAAGGAGATTTAAGTTTTGCATCAATATATTCCCTTGGCATGCTTTGCATGGCACATGTATAAAATCGCTTTGAAACTTGGTATGCTTGTCTGGAGTGACCTCTAGATGGCGGTGTCGATTTACATCGATTTTCTTCAAAACATTTGCCGTCAATAACGACCTTCAAACTTAGTGCATATTTGCATCAGCATTTTCCTTTGGCACGCACTACAAGGTACATTCATGAATGGTTCACATTGAAACTTATGCTTTGGGGTTGACCTGCATACGGGAGCTTCTTTCATTCCCGCCCGTCGAAAAACGTTGCTGTTAGCAATGATCTTTGAACGTTTCCGTTTTTGCGTCAACATGTTTCTTTGGCACACCCTGCAGGGTGCATTTATGAATGGATCGGTTTGAAACGTGGTATGTTTGTTTTGGGTGAGTTTTTTATGCGAGCAATAGATTTTTTTCTTCCATTCCATTTCCGCCAAAAACTGTTGCTCTAAGCAAAGACCTTCAACTTTGCCGTTTTGTCTGTCGACAATTTTCTTAGGAATATCGCCTAGTTCACGTTTATGATTCGATCGCTTTGAAGCATGGGGTGCTTGTTTGTGCCGACCTCTGGATGTGAGCTTTCGTTCTTTCCTTTTATTCAAAAACATTGTCGAATGTTGCCGTTAGCAATGACCTTTGAACTCATTCTATTTGCGTATCAGAATTTTCTTTTGTTAAGTCCTGTAGGGTGAATGTTTGAGTGGATCAGTTTGAAACTTGGTACGACGCACGTTTGGGGTAACCTCTGGATTTGCGCTATCCATGCTCTTCCATTTCCGTCATAAAACGTTGCCGTCAGCAATGACCTTCAAAATTAGTGCATTTGTGCATCAGCATATTCCTTTGGAATGGCCTACTGGGCACGATAGCTTTGAAACTTGGTCTAAGTTCATAAAAAAGAAAACTTGCCGTAGTAACGGCATTTGAACTTAATGGATTTCTGCTTCAAGATATTCATTTTGCTCTCTCTGTAGGACACATGTATGCATATATAGCTTTGAAACTTGGTATGCGTGTTCGGGGTTCGGGGTTACCTCTAGATGGACGTTATTGATTTTCGTTCATTTCCATCACAAAACGTCGTCGTCAGCACCAACCTTTGAACTTAGTGCATTTGTGTAGCAACTTTACTTTTTGGCGCTCCCAACAATGCATATTTATGAATTTCCATCAGAAAAAGAAGAAAAAACATTGCCACTAGCAACGACCATCAAACGTTGAGCATTTGCGCATTAACATTTTCCTTTGGCACGCCTCAGAGGGCGCATTCATCATCAGGTTGTTTTGAAACCATTCATCTTTGACATTCATTTCTGTGAAAAAGTTGCTGTTTACCATGACTTTTAAACTTACTGTATTTGTGTATCAAAATTCTTCCTTTTGCCAGCCGAACAGTTTACAATTATAAATGCATGGATTGCTCTGACGTTGTGCACACGCAATGTTGTTATGTTGAAGTTTCAACAAATAACATTGGAACCAATGATCTTCAATTTCGCTAATTTACATATATCTTACAGAGTTCAAGTTTGTCAAGTTGAGCTACAGTGTCATTGGTACTTTCATTTATTTATTGGTATTTAAGGACATTTTCGGCATCTGTGGCTACATTAAGACGGCAACAAAAGTATTAAGTCACAGGCTTGGCAATTTCAGGAGAGCGATTTTTTAGCTCTCCTTAATGCCCTCCTGAAAGAATTAAGGAGAGCGAAAAATTGCCCTCCTAAATATTTTGGTCTGGGATGATTGAGATTACATGTATTATGCTCACATTAAATTTTTGTTGTAAAGCAAAAATGTAATTTAACTTCGAAGTCACATAACATCACGTAATTTCATTTTGAAAGTGGTTTAGTGGTAAAAGGTAATGGCTGCAACCATAACCAAACACAGTTGCAATCATTTGAAGCAAAATGGGTCACAGAAATCTTTTTTTTTCTGTCAGTTTCTAGTTCAACAACTGACATCACAGTATGAGGGGTAATTATTCAAGGAATATTGACACTATAATATACTACCATTACTACTATCCTGTCACTTGAAGCACGTGCACCAGGATGTGACTGTAGATTCAAGCAGACCTGTTGTCCAAGAAACTCATACGCCTACCACTACCACCTTCAACCCCCCCCCCCCCCCCTTCGGGGGGTTGAAGGTGTAGTGGTAGGCATATGACTTTCTTGGACAACAGGTCTGGGTACACACAAGGTCTTGTCACGTGTGTGTTCGGTTGTTGAGTGAGACATCTAGATGTCTAAGATATTTCGCTTTACCTTAGTAAAGTTAATAAAATCACTGATGTAGTCTGTTGGTTTCAGTTTCAATGAGTTCGTTCAACTGGATACTTAAAATGCTGTGTAAAGCTAATTGCTCTCCAAAGCTGATTGAGGAGAGCGATTTTTTGCCCTCCTCAATTTTTCAGAATGCCAGGCCTGAAGTCAGGTTTAGCCAATCACTTGTTCCCGTGCTGCCCACCACAGACGTTGGTTACTAGGTCATATTTTAGAAGCAAAATAACTTGTTTACCAGCATAACCAAGCGCTACTCCAATTTCATAGGTTGTCATTGGCAATATCCTTTTTATTAAATCGTTAGACTTTCTCTCTGGGTAAAACATTGCAGCCCAAACATCTTCTCAAAATAATTCAATTTCCAAGTTTAGAGTTTATTGTCTCGTATGCTCATTGAATATCAAAAGCTATATGGATGTGTTCAAATGAATTACCAATTTATACCTAATTTTTAAACCGAGTTCAGTAAATTTCATTCTGAGCCGATATTTACGCAGACTCAAATAGAACTGAGCGAACGACGTTTTTAAATTCCATGTTTTATAGGACGAATTTTGAGAACCTATTTATCGCCAACGATGTGTGAACAGTTTAAATATTTGTTTCATATTTTGGCGAATAAATGCCCATTGTTGTGGCGATTTCGCACTGCACAAAGAACTGTTTGGGATAAATGGTGCAACGAGGCGTACACCAGCTCTGATGTTTTTCCTAATTTTGTAGCACGTGCCATTCGTCGAGCACAATGGAGTATTTAGCCCTCAAAATCTCAATTCCGAACGGAACATCTTTTTCTACTCTACGGCGGGAGACTCATCCAACGATGTGTGTGTGTCAACTTGCTATTTGAATTGAAGCATATCGAAAGTGATTTCTACTCAAGTCCGGCCCGTCTTTATAGGCGGCCAAAATATTTATTTATTTGTTTATTGGCGTTTAAGGTCTAGAGCTGTAGGTTTTTAAATTTCTTGTTCGGTTTCGGTTTTGGTTTTTCAGGTGGAGTAAAACCTCGGTTCGGTTCGGTTTTCGGTTTGTTCATGAGGCCAAGTAAAATTCAATAAAACTTATTCTTATGTCCGGAGCCATAACTGAATGGTAGTGAAATTGAGTGAAACTCAATGAATGCCCGAAATAAGCTATAATACATGAAGAATCAGGAAGGCCAATATAATAATTACCTAAATATACAGAACTTTTATTGTGTTTGACCATTTCTCGAGGTCTGACACCTACACGCAACTTGAGGAAAGCAGCAAACACAACTAAACTTACATGTGGGAAATTCACAGAATGTAGCCTTCCCAGAGTAGTGAGAGTACCCAGACACTGCCATTGGCAGTGTCTGGGTACTCTCACTACTCTGGAATGGCTACATTCTGTGAATTCTGCAGCAAGAGAGTATTTAATAAAAAACGAAAAACCTTAGATTACGGGATGTCGACGGTTTCGGTTTTAAAAAAAACTAAAAAACTCGGTTCGGTTTCGGTTAACCTACAGCTCTATTAAGGTCATATATTTCTGCACTATGGCTAATCATGACCATGGCAGTTTTACGGGTAGAGAAAACCGGAGTACCCGGAGAGAACCACCGAGCAACTGTCAGCTCCCCAACATACTAACTCCACACCAGCAGGGTGAGCATTGGCTGAAGACAAGTGCACCATCGACGTGCAGTACGCCTTAGTCCACGACGTCAACGTGCCCCCGGATGGGCAATGGGGGTGAAGTCTCTTGCCCAATGACATAACGCGGTTGCCGCAGGTGGGATTTGAACCGAGGACCTCTCGGCTTGCAGCCTGCACCTCTACCTACTGAGCCACCGCGCCCCTATAGGCGGCCAAAATATCAGCCTACGCGTTTTCAAAAATACATGGTGGCAACGAAAATCGCTCTCCCGGAGCTAATAAAGGTCAGCAAATATCTCTCCTGAACTATTTTCCATAGTGTTGCTTAACAATCACAAAATGTCTTGTAAATGTATTGTTGTCCATGGAATGGATTCAAACAAATCAACGACAATAAAATGTTGTTGGGCCTGTGTTCATGTTTGTGTTTAATAAACTCCTTTACCACAGCATGGGCCAAATGAGCAGGACGTTCTGCCTGAATTATAGTTTAGGGGTCCACTGTTCCGACCCAATCAAAAACTGATAGAGAAGAATTACTTAAGACTTGGGAGCAACAAACGGCTATTAGATAAGGAAACGAGATCATCGGTGGCGATTTTTGATCTATGTAACAAACTGATCAAACATTATTGGTGACTGTGACGCAGAGTCGAGATGGAAATTGTGTAAAACTGAAGCGCGAATATACAGTTAAAACTAGAAGTCCTGTCACGAATCGCGCACAAATAGCACGTCGATCTGCGCGTTAATCTACGCGTTATGACCAAAGTAAGGCTACCATATTCTGTACATATGGCCTGAGCACAAGCAATGTTTCAGCCAATGGACCTCCGGGTAACCCGGAGGTCCTTTATTTATTTATTTATTGGTGTTTAAGGTCACATATTTCTGCACAATGGCTAACCATGACCGTCACAGTTTTACGGGTGGAGGAAGCCGGAGAACCCCTAGAGAACCACCGAGCAACGACGAGCAACTGTCAGCTCCCCAACATACTAACTACACACGAGCAGGGTTAGCATTGGTTGAAGACAGGTGCACCATCGACGTGTAGTACGCCTTAGTACACAGCGTCACCGTGCCCCCACGTAGGCAATGGGGTTTAAGTGTCTTGCCCAAGGACACAACGCGGTTGCCGCAGATGGGATTCGAACCGAGGACCTCTCGGCTTGCAGCTTGCACCTCGGAGGTCCATTGGCAGAAACATTACCCATGTTTGCTATGGGTAAGCAGGAGAACCTGCCATGCTTTGGTTGCCGTTCGAAATGGCAATTGCGCGCAGTTCCTACGCGCAATTAAGCCTAGATAAGCGCACAGTTCGTGACAGGACTTCTAGTTTTAACTGTATACTGAGTCAAAAAAGAAAGTATAATAGAACAAATGTGAAAAAAATAGCATAAAGGATGAAATATGATAGTTCTAACTTCTAATGTTGCATGTTTGTGGACAAGAAGTCGTCCAAAGACTTTAATGACATGTTGTTGTCCACCCATCCGTACACAATTTTGCTACGGATTTCAAAATAGCACGTGCTACCCGAGAATGTCAAACTGAATGGGTGACCGACGATTGTCTTTGTTTTATGTTGTGTTAGAGAGCCCGTGTTATTGAGAAAATACGCTAGTTTTTGTCTTCGACATTTTACAAAATGCCAAGGATAACCGAAAATCAGAGGTTGCGTGCCATTGGTGTACATGAGGCTGGGATACCTCCAGATGAGCTCTCTGCTGAGATCGGACTCACTGTGGCCACTATTTATCGTCACATTGGAATGTATAGAACCACTGAATCTACTGCCGACCGACAGCGTTCAGGTCGACTAAGAGTTACGACCCATCAGGACGTCTCACTTGCGGGATTGCTTCCTTCTGGCGACGAGGACAGCGGCAATTACTCCTGGTAGAACCAATAATAGAATCAGTGCACAAACTGTCCGCAACAGACTCGCTGAACACAGCATCCGACGTAGGGGTCCTTAGCATGGACCAATCCTTACCCAACGTACAATGACGTACAATCAGAATGGAATTGGTACGTCAACGTGTTCGCTGGACTCGGCAGCGTTGGAGCAGTTCTTTTTAGTGATGAATCACGATTTTGTCTACGGTGCGCTGACAGTAGGGCAAAAGTGTATCGCCGTCGAGGAGAACTGTTTTCTGATGCTTGCGTGCGGGAATGCGACCGTATCGACGGGATAGTGTAATGGTTTTCGCCGGAATTTAATCGCACCATCGAACTCAGATGATCTTCATCGATGGTATCTGAATGGACAGCGATGTAGGAACGAAACTCTTAACGCTGCTGTTGTCCCGTTGTTCAACGCTAACGTCGGATTGCAGTTATTCCAGCAAGACAATACCCGGTGTCACGTGGCGCGTATCTGTCGTGACTTTCTTGAGGAGCAGAGCATCGAACTTCTTTCCTGGCCCCTACTTTCTCCGGATCTTTGGGATCAATTGGACTGTCGGGTACGACTTCTTGATCTTCAGACGTTAGGCGATTTACGTAATGTTCTAAGGCAGGAGTGGAACGCAATACCACAGGGTGACATACAGAGACTTATCAGGTCCATGCGCCGTCGATGTCTTGCCATCCAAGAAGCAAACGCCGACATACGCGCTATTGACTGCATGTGTGAACTTTTCATTTCACCCCATGTCCGAATTGCGACGTCCTGACGTGACGCTGGCAACAGTAAGAACATGGAATTATGCAAATTCATACAGCTGGACTCGAAATATGAGTTTACAATAATTTGTTTGGGATTAAAGTCGATAATATTAAAATTGCTCCTCAAAGTTTATTGTACTTTCTTTTTTGACTCGGTATATTTATTTATTGGTGTTTAAGGTCACATTTCTGCATAATGACTAATCGTGACCGCAACATGGATATAAAGACAAGTCTACCCAATTTTTTATATCCATGTTACCCACTTTAGAGGACCTCCACCCCACGTATTGGTAGCCGGATCCTGCACACTAAACACTGTTTCACATTCCAGAGTTCCCAAGAAGAGGCGAATATATCACATGGGACCAATATAAAAGGATATACATGACACGATTGCGTCATGTTTGTTTTTACGATTATTTGTTTTACAAGGATTAGCGAGCAAGTTATACAGCGTATATTAACCCTTTCCGCAACGTAGAAGATTTCAAAATTTATTATTTTAAATATCATTTTTTAAATTTAAAAAAAAAAAAATTCAACAAAACGATATCATGTGTCCCCTCGTTGGAACCAGCTCGACGAGCTCGTTCCAAAGAGGGGTCACATGATATGGTTTTGTTGAAATTTTTCGAAAAATATTTTTTTCAGCTGCTGAATTTGCATATAACGCGGAAGGATGCGGGCGATTCGTCGGGTAAAGGGTTAACACGTCTCCCTTTGGCCCAAGGACGCGGGTGGGATGACAATCGTAGCGCCAACTTCGTGACTTCGCTCTTTTCGAACCCTACGAAGCGTTCTTTAGCCTGCACGGGGTGTGTCTCTCTCGACACAGAGGGCAGCCATTTTACGTCCCCACCCGATAGGATGGTTCGCTCTGACAGCATCAACCACACAGTTGATGCTGACAAAGAGTGTTCGGACACCTCGAAAACTTTCCTCGACCGATGATCGATCCTGGAACCTCTGGCATGAGAGACCAGCGCACTTATCCACTCGGCCACCACTCACCATCATGTGTTGTGAACTTCCGGTCTTAACTCATACCCAGAGTCGCCCTTTTTGATACCCCTGCCCACCTTGCCTTCGAATGCTTCCGTCGCCCTTGAGTGTCCCCATCGTCGACATTTTGGGGGTGGGGGAGATGCTATAAGTAATGATCCACAACATAAACAGAACGACACACTTATGTGAATCGGTAAATCGATATGGCACTTGTGCCACTGCGTAAGGATAAAACGAGAGGCCGCAAGTGCCATATTCAGTATTCACACACGTGTGTCGTTCTGTGTTTATTACACGCCTTCGCGTCTATAAAAAGCAATTCTTCGAAGGACACTCAGCAATTCATTTGAAAACTCAGTAGGCACATAGAACACATTGGGACTCGGGGGTCGAACTGCCAACAAAAAGAACAGATTTTATTGTCAACCAAATTTGCGAGGGGAACCTGTGTTACTATTTCTAGTTATCGCTAGCGATTCAAATTGTAATTCAGGAGCACAATTTGTAGAATATTCCGGTGAAATTTAGCTTCTATTTAAATAAAATAGTTCGTCAACGATTTCCGTTCGTCACAGATGTGCCGAACGGATTTTCATTTTCCGCGTTGTTTGGTGTTGCTGAAGATGGGGAGATTTCGTAGACCTTTAACAGGCAAGGTCATATCGTGTCGGTGACAGTTTTACGGGTGGTGGAAGCAGGAGTACCCGGGGAGAACCATCGAGCTCCCGAACATCGTAACTCCGCATTACAGCAAAGACAGAGTTAGATTGGTTGAAGACATGCGCACCATCGGCGTGCAGTACGCCTCAGTACATGGCGTCATCGTTCCCCCATGTGGACAATCGGGTGAAGTGCCTTGCACAAGGACACAGCGCTGGAGTCCGACTCGATCGCTCAGACAGAACTTGACGCTATTTAAGATGTGTGTGGGGTTGGGGGCAGTTTTAGTGGCAAAGTTTCTCCATGACATTCGAGTAATCCAGTGGCAGGGTTTACTGCTTGCAATACAAAGGTGGAAAATATTTAAACATGTTCAAATATATTTTTTGTGTTAGTTTCAAATCACCAAAAGCTTTATCAATTAAAAATACAAAGCATATTATTCTCAAACTGTTTTGCATGAAAGATATCCTGCTCTCCTCCGCATTTATCTACTGTGGTGTGCTTTGCATGAAAAGGGAAAACACGTCGCCTTTATTCGTTTGAAAAGAAAGATATTATGATTCTAAAACAGATTTGCGTGGAAAAACATCCTGTTCGCCCCCGCATCTATCTTTTCTACAACGTTTCGTCTGTTTATAAAAAAAACTTCATAAATGATTTATAAAACCGATCCCCTCTAATCACGCAGTTTAAACCTGCAGATTCTGATCTTTTTTCTTAACCTTTTACCTAACGAATCGCCCGCATCCGCCCGCGTAATATGCAAATTGAGCAGTTGAAAATAAATTTTTCAAAATATTTCAACAAAACCATATCATGTGACCCCTCATTGGAACGAGCTCCTTGAGCTCGTTCCAATGAGAGGTCACAATGAGAGGTCACATGTTGAAATTTTTTGAAAAATTTTAAAAAATTTTATTTAAAATAATAATTTTTGATATCATCTGCGTTGTTAAAGGGTTAATACATTCATCAACTATCAAGACCTTTGGTATGAAAATCATGTCGAAATCTGAAAACTTAATCGTTTTTAACGCCCCGCTTGTCAAAAACAAGACCCGATTCTATGTCTGGTCTAGCAGAAATCTGGCCAAGTACTATTGTTCTATGGCAGACAGCCCACGTTACTCGTTTATATCTGATGTCCACGCAGGAGTTTACCAGGTAATAAAAATCATAAGCTGGAAATTGTTTATGAAGCATCGGATTGTACCCCGTGCTTCATTAATTTATTTATGTGCAGGGGCGGTGGAACAGGGGGTACTGGGGGAGGGGGGCTTCAGCCCCTCCACTTTTTTTGCCGGGCCATGTTTTTTTTGTATGCATATATTTTAACACAACCAATGACTGGTGAAACAAGGGGCGGATCCAGAGTCCCCCCCCCCCCCCCCCCCCATATTTTCGCCAGCTCTGTCTCTCGTACTGGTTCAGTTTCGGTGGATTTCGGATCATTTTTGCAGTAAATGGCAGCAAACGCTAAAATGTATACAGTCTGTTAATAAATCGGTTAACTGAAGTAGATCGTAATCTTACAGACATACAAGTACCAAATCCACCCCAGACAAGATAATCCACAGACAGTATAATTAGTAAACATCTGGTAAAGCATACAGGTGAGGTCTATTTATCAGCTTTGGTCGTTACGACCAACGCTGATAAATAGACCCCACCTGTATGTTTTACCAACGTTTTTTTAACGGCTCTCAAAGTGTGAAATCTTTCAAATACATCTCCTGAAAAATCTCAAAATATCCACTCAGTTGCATGAAAATGGGGGTTTGGAACCCTGGAATTTAAAATTTTCATATCGACGATCATCCACCGCCCGATCCTGCCCCCCCCCCCCCTCCCACACACACACTTTGAAAAACGTGCCGCCGCCCCTGATGTGTATATTTATTGGGGTTTAATGACACTTTCGATAGACAGGGTCACCTCGTATCGGACAATTTTACGTGTGGAGAAAGCCGGAGAGAAGCACCGAGCAACGGCGAGGAACTGTCAGACTCCCCAACGTACTCAATCCACATCAGCAGGGTTAGCAATGGTTGAAGACAAGGGCACCAACGGCATGCAGAACGCCTTAGTAAACAATCCCACTGAGCCCCACGTGGGCATTTGGGATTCCGTGTCTTGCCTGAGGACACAACACGGTTGCCGCAGGTGGGATTTGGACCGAGGACCTCTCGGTTTGCAGTTTGCATCTCTATCTACTGAGACAGCATGGAGATAAAGTCAAAAGATAAAGCCAAGTTTAGTCAATCGTTTATACCCATGTTGCCCATTGTGGAGCATCTTCACCCCAAGCATTGGTGACCGGGTCTCATCCCGAGGTTCCCATGGAGGAATTTGTCGAGTTACATTAGCTTCGATTTTTTAAAAACAAAACACGAAAAAAAGAAAAAAAAAATCTGTCGTTCATCAATTTTCTAATTCTGCCAGTGCTACCACGTTACACGCTGAGAACGCTGTACTGTACACCGGTGCCCGTATACACAACACAATTCTCAGCGTGCAGCATTACAAAACTAACACGACCCATGTGCTGAATCATTAGGTGGCGACACAACACGCCTACTGGCGAATTAATGAGCTAAAATCCCTTAAATACTGGGTCGAGTGGATGCGATGCGAGCGTTCTCTTAGTTAGGTATTTCTACAGCGTGTGATGTAACGAATGTAAGCCACATGCACTATCGAACAGGAACTAGAAAACAGAGCCAAGTCCCCAAGGTCATGGGCGGATACAGGAATTTGGGAATTTGGAATGCAGGGGGGGGGGGGGGGGGGGCAATTGACCATATGATGCGAAGTCATCCGAGGCGCGAAGCGGTGGTGAGTAGGTGTGTGTGCGAGATGGTGTGTCCCCTTCTCGCCGGTGGAGGTCCGGGAAAATTTCGCAAAAATTGCACCAAAAAACACGCGTTTTTCTCAACTCTGACCTCTCATTCGGACAGTAAATTGATGCCAGAAAAATAGTAATTATATACACAAACAGACATACATGTTGATTTGGCTATCCAAAAAGTTCGGCCGACACCCTTTCAGCCCTCCAGTGGGGTTGTTGAGTACACTTAGTGAGCGAGCAATTCGCCACAACTGCACAAGCATACGTGATCATCAAAATTCGTAAATTCAGACTTTGCTCAATGCTATATTATGACATGGCTCTGGCAAAAATTGGATCCGCCTTTGAAGGTGGTGAACTCTACTCCAAAAGCAGCTTGTCCACCACAGAATACAAGCACGCTTTCACTTCTCGTAATTTCATGTTAAGGTTGATGTGTCCAATACAAACATTTATAACTCGAAGAATGATTCTGAAGAATCACAGGCTTTTCCTTGCTCACAAAAACATTCCTAATACTTTCAAAGAGGCGTTTGTGATAATGCTCATAGTAACTCTGTTAGCCAGGAAAATTCGTCAGTAATGGGCTGTTATTAATTTATTTATTTTTTGGGGTTTAATGACACTTTCGACAACCAGGGCCACCTCGTGTCGGACAGTTTTACGGGTGGTAGAAGCTTCAGTACCCAGAGAGAACCACCGAGCAACAGCGAGCAACTGTCAGGCTCCCCAGCATACTAACTCCACACAAGCAGGGTTAGCATTGGTTGAAGACAAGTGGACCATCGACGTGCACCTTAGTACACAACGCCACCGTTCCGCCACGTGGGCAATGGGGGGGGGGGGGGGGGGTGTCTTGCCCAAGGACACAACGTGTTTGCCGCAGGTGGGATTCGAACTGAGGACCTCTCGGCTTGCAGCCTGCACCTTTACCTACTTAGCCATCGCGCCCAAAGTAATGGGCTGTACTAGTATATCTACACTCCAACTGTTGTAAACTACCATGGGCGGAATGACAGGAGAATGTTTGTATGGGAGAATCACTGAGATATTGTGTGCCCTCTTATACCTCCGCTGGCGGTCTCCTTGGCAATAGCCATACATCAAAGAGATAACAAAACAAACTTACAATTTAAAAGTTGTCTATCAGTTGGCTATAATCCAATAAACCTTTTTCGAAACAGCCATCTTGGACTTTAATCAGTGCATGGTCACAGGTCGCGGGGTGTAAACAAGGCGATTTCCATGTTCACCGCGTTCAGTTCTGTGTCAGCCAAGTCAATTAGTTTTGTGAAATATCAAGTTTAAATTCGTAGAACCGGTGTCATTATTCGAATTCACTGAAGGGGCAACACTAGATGAGTTTAACGATGGGGTATCGCAGGTCTAAAGACTTTTTTTACGGAGGTGAGGCCTTTTTTGGGTGACAACAAGGAAACACTCGTTGCACGAGAGTTTCTTGGTTTGGGAAATTCCCGAATGTTGGCGGAAACACTGCCCACGGCCACAGAGTTTGGACTCAGCGTGCATTCCAACACCATTTAAGTCGATAGGAACTCAATTGGAAATAATGAAAGTTCTCATACAATATTCACATTGCCTTTAACAAATGCTAACCTTGGCTTAATGTTTTTTGAATTCGTACTAATGAATGGAATGGGGTCCGAAGCACTTCATCAGCTCTCTTCTCCCCTTGCTCAAACCGTGTTTTCTTGAAATGTTTACACCTCGCGACCTGTGACCTTGCATAGATTAAAAGGCAAGATGGCATTTTCGAAAAAGGCTTATTACAGCTGTATTCAAATTAATGTCGATTTGTAGAGAAATTGGTGTGAAGTTGGTGTTGATGACAAATTACGGAATCCAACTTTTACGGACTCGGCTAGGAATCTCAATTACGGAATGCCTTAAATGTATACAGGAGACATCCGATTCAACATTGATCAATGTTATAGTCGAGACTGAGATAGGTATAGCTAGGAAGTAATGGATGAGATATGGGGCAGAATAACAGAAGTACACAGATGAAAGGTTTCTACAACAGGTATCCTCCAACAATACCAGGTCAAAGGTATCCTCAATTTAGTATCCTCAAAAGGTATCCTCAACTGATACGTAGCCATGCCATAGGTATTCTCAAATACTGAAATGAGTCGAAGAGTCGTTCGAGGAGTCACTCGAACGAGCAATTGCTCGTAGGCTCATTTGCTCTACGGGATTCGAGTCGTTCGAGCAATGACTTTTCAGTAACTGCTCGATGGCTTATAAGGGATATTTGGGATAGGTGTGTCTTGTGGTACAGGTAATAGTATCCTCAGATAAGTATCCTCTAAAATGTATCCTCGATAGGTATCCTCAAATAATACAATACCTGGGCCATAGGTATCCTCAAATACTGAAATGAGTCGTTCGAGGAGTCACTCGATCGAGCAATTGCTCGTTGGCTCATTTGCTCGATGGGATTCGAGTCATTCGAGCAATGACTTTTCAGTAACTGTTCGATGGCTTATAAGGGATATTTGGGATAGGTATGTCTTGTGGTACAGGTAATAGTATCCTCTAAAAGGTATCCTCGATAGGTATCCTCAAATAATACAATACCTGGGCCATAGGTATCCTCAAATACTGAAGTGAGTCGAAGAGTCGTTCGAGGAGTCACTCGAACGAGCAATTGGTCGTTGGCTCATTTGCTCGATGGGCTTCGAGTCGTTCGAGCAATGACTTATCAGTAACTGCTCGATAGCTTATTGGCTTTGGGACTGCTTTTGTTATACACAAGGGAGATAACTCTGTATACAGATTGTGGGAAAGCAAGCAGTCTGATTGGTTATAAATGAACTAGATAAATGAAACAACAAGAGTACTTGGAATAGGATCAGAACTAACAATAATAGACCAAAATAGCTAAATTTAGTAATAATAAGCAAAGCTGTTCCAACTAATAGGCTCTTCTAAGTTACTGGAGTATACTCTAGAATAAAAGAACATGGCCAGATAAACGATAACTATTACATATATAGATAGAAGCAGAGAATTCTGGGTAAATTTGCCCTATAGCACTACGTGCTATTCTTATTGGGAAAAATGTCACGGGATAATGATCCAAAAAGGGATTCTGGGAGAATCCGAACCAGAAAATTACTCCACTTCAGTCGAATGCACCCCTTGTACCCCTTAGTACAATAGCACTACGTATACGTGCTAAACCGATAAAATGGGGAAATAAAGTCAATTTCGGTGATTTCGGGTGGATTTTGGTGATTTGGAAGGATTGTCGGGTTGTTTGTGGTAATTAGATTTACTCAGATTTAATCGAACATACCCCCAAAACATACCCCTGTCCTGTTGTTGGCCTTAGGTAACATAGCAATCACGTGCCACCATAGAAACCAAGATGGCGGCTTCCAGTATACAAAATGGACGACGGAAACACGTATCACCCTAACACGCGCTGCGCATGTGCACTAACACCACGTATCACTATGGAGATGACGTCACAACATGGCCGCTCACGCGGGTTACCATGACAGCCAAACATGGCGGCACTAGGTCACGTGACTATGACGTCACATGGGATCCTGCAATGAGATCCTGCAACCTAGGCCCGAAAAGTGCGAGCGACTCCTACTGGCGCGGGAATATTTCTGGAAGCACTGAAACAGTAGTTTGTTGGTTGTTTAAGAAAAAGGAAAAAGAAAAAGAAACCCAAACAGTCACTGGTTTGGGAGCAGCCCCAGCATGTTATCTATAACGGTTACAAAAAGGAAAGAAATCCACCAATATGTGTTTTGGAAAGCTGGGAGTCACCCATCAGCCAAAAAGGGAAAGTGGATGCTGAGACTTGGCCATCTGGTCTGCCTTCAGGTAAAACAGGTAACTGAGTGATGGGAGCCCCCCCCCCCCCCCCCCCCCAAAAAAAAAACCCAAAAACCACACACACACACATCCACTCACAGACACACACCCAAAAGCCCTTAAAAGGGCTATTATATCTTTATTCAAGTCTTTATTTATTTAAAATGTGCACTCGTCCCAGCCAGGCAAGCTTGTTTGCATTTTGCATTTTCTGATTATACCCATGACGTCTTCTACTCTCATTTCTGTTCCCTTTTTGTGGGCGATGAGCTTTCTTTATTAGATCGGCAAAAGCGCTGGCTTTTGCCTTGTCGTCCAGGGCCATAGTCCCGTGGCTAGTCCTCAGCGCATTATTATTGGTTGAGGATACTAAATAAATTTGCATATTTACACACTGTGAATTCTGTGAGTACTAAAAATAACTCGTTTTAAAATAAACTGCAAATTCTGCTTGTACTAAAAAGAACACACTTTAACCCCCTGCACACTGATGTCAAAATATCCAGATTTGAAGTAGCCATTTTTCCCATAATGCAACTGGTAATTTAACCAATTCAATCTTGTTTGACAGAGCTCATTGAGCTCTGTCAAACAAGATTGAATTGGTTAAATTTCTAGTTGCATTATGGGAAATATTTGCACCCTGAACTTTAGATATTTTGACATCAGTGTGGAGGGGGTTAAAAATAACCCGCTCTATTCATAAAAAGAGTAAAATGTAATGAGTGTAAATGAAAACCGAAAACAATACGGACAATCATCAACACAGACAAACACATATGGAACGGACTATAGCGTGTTTACTTAGCATATTAGTTATTAATTATCTACGACCAACCGGGTAGATGAGACTAACCCTTATATTTCAACTACCCGCAGTCCCCATGCTATTCACTATTATTCGACTAGATCTTCCTGTCCCCCAATTTACTGTGGTTGGCAGTTTTATCTTGAAGGCAACATCAAACGCAATCAGGAGCCATCCTATTCCCTTTTCTGGTAAAATTCCGTCAGGTGACAAATTTTAGCGCGATATCTGTAAGTGTAGGAGTGCGGCCTGGCGTCTTGGGAAAGATTGATTACTTTCAGGGTTAACATAACTACCTGAAATGTCCCCGCCATGTTAGTCCTAATATATACATCACTCAAAATCCTTCAAAACTCATGTCAAAACGGGAAAAAAACAACACCCAAATTGCCTCTCGCCTAACTGCGGGTCAAGCGGTTAACTTAAAAGAGCTTGCCGAAATCGTTCTAATGAGAGGGTCATGTGTTTTTAATGAAAATTTTTGAAAAATAATTTTTTCCCAATTGCTCGGCTTTGAAATTATACGGCCGGATGCTGTCGATTTGTTAAGTAAAGTGTTGAGCCACATTACCGTTTACTAGAAGGCAAATAGCACACCTCGCCCCTAAGTCAACTCGCCCTCGGTCTGGACATCTCGCCCCAAAGTTTGTACCCCCGCCCCGACTTTTGGACAACTCGCCCTAAAGTTTGGAGTACTGGCTGAGTATCAACAGATAACATAAAAATAAATAAATACAAACAGGTTTGCTATTTTCCACTTTATATGCTTTAAACAAATTACAAAAGAATAATCCAAAAACCTGAGGTACATTTGCTTCAGACACGGCATCTCAACCTAGGTCTGGAGGTCGGAAAAATTTAGAAGAGCTAAAAACTGCAATCCTGAAGCGGGCTTGGGGGAGGGGGTGGGGTTAGTGCTCCCCTGGATATTTTGGACAGACCATCTGACAATCAGAGGAATCATAATAAATACGTACAATGAGGTAATGAATGTTTTTTTTTATTTTTTTATTTTTATTTGTGTTTAAGGTCACATATTTCTGCACAATGGCTAACCGTGGCCGTGACAGTTTTACGGGTGGAGGAAGCCGGAGTACCCGAAGAGAACCACCGAGCAACGGCGAGCAACTGTCAGCTCCCCAACATACCATCTCCACACAAGCAGGGCTAGCATTGGTTGAAGACCGGTGCACCATCGACGTGCAGTACGCCTTAGTGCGCAGCGTCACCGTCCCCCACGTGGGCAATGGGGGTGAAGTGTCTTGCCCAAGGACACAACGCGGTTGCCGCAGGTGGGATTCGAACCGAGGACCCCTCGGCTTGCAGCCTGCACCTCTACCAACTGAGCCACCGCGCCCCCAGGTAATGAATGGTAAATACAAAGTAGGCCTATATCACAGTGGGAGGTGAATGCTACTTCAGTTTAACTGGTAGAGTGATGGAAGCTTATATTTGGGCTTCACACCAAAGAGCAGGTATTACAACATAAGGTCACCATACACAGTTGATATATTTCATATCTTGGGAGTAAAAATATTTATTCTATTGATTTCGCTTGTTACAATTTATGGGAGAGTGCCTATAGGCACTCTCCCATAAATTGTAACAAGGCCAAGAGATGTGAACAAATTTTGATGACCAAAAATAATTTAGCCCTCCACCAGTTAAATAACGCAATTCTTTTTGTATCAAATTTAACTGAAATTTAGTGTGTCCAACATGTCCAATACTTGTAGATCATGCAACACTATTTTATTTATTTATTTATTATTTATTTATTAGGGTTTAACGACACTTTAGCAGTCAGGGTCATATCATGTCGGTGACAGTTTTACGGGTGGAGGAAGCCGGAGTACCCAAAGAGAACCACCGAGCAACGACGAGTATCTGTCATCTCTCCAACATCGAAACTCTGAACTCTGCACCGCGGCACAGGCAGGGTAAGATTGATTGAAGACATGCGCACCATCGACGTGCGATACGCCTTAGTACACAGCGTCATCGTGCCCCCATATAGGCAATCGGGGTGAAGCGCCTTGCCCAAGGACACAACGCGGGAGCGCGAATCAGTCTGAAATGGTCACCCATTTAAACTATTTTAGTGTGTAACATAATCAGTTGCAAACCATGAAAATTTAAATTGCATAACGACTTTACACAAAGTTGGATCGTCGAAATTAGCCCCACCAATCCACCCACACCCACCCATCGACCCCACGTGGATGAAAACATTCCATAAAAGGTTCAGGCAATGGAGTAATAACATCAGATTCTGTAAGTAATAACCACCACTTCAGTTTCTGCACAAAGCGACCTGATATTTTATTTTATTTTATTTTATTTTATATTTTATTTTATTTATTGGGGTTTAAGGTCACATACTTATGCACAATGGGTAATCGTGACCGTGACAGTGTACGTGTGGAGGAAGTCGGAGTACCCGGAGAGAACCACCGAGCATCAACTGGCTACTGTCGGCTCCTCAACATTCTAACTCGGTTCAAGCTCCGCTCAAACAGGGTTACAGTGGTTGAAGACATGTGCACCATCGACGTGCAGTACGCCTTAATACACGGCGTCATCGTGCTCCCATGTGAGCAACCGGGATAAAGTGCCTCGCCCAAGGACACAACGCGGGTCGTCCCGGACGGGCATCGAACTCGGGACCTTTGGCTTAGAAGTCCATCAGTCTACCACTGAGCCACCGCTCAAAAAGGGACTTGATTAACACAAAAATAAATTTTCAATATTGGCTTTATTGCATTCTCGGATTGTTTCACATTGTCAACAAATAACTTCCAAAATTAGGCAAATTGTCGACAGTTGTGGAGAAAAACGTTATTATTAACGTCGCGGGACATTTCCAAAATAGTTTATTTACCTGGCTCTAAAATAAAACATCAGCGTCTGGCAGGTTCTACAGAAGTAAATTAATAAAACTTTTTATTTTCAACAACCAAATCTTATCATTGCACTATTGCATGTCCTGTCGCTAACATCCACACAACCTCGTATTCATTTAGTTGAGACGCCAGTCTGCTTGGTGGACGGCCGATTTGAGGTTCCAGTCTTAAAACATCCCCCACACCATTGCCACACCTTGGTGACAAAATTATTATTTTTAGGGAAATTATAGTTTAATTATAAGTTGAGATACTAGCTTTTTGAAGTAAGCCTTGCAGATGTGATTATGGACCTTGACAAACTGCACCTGATAGTTGAACGAATTATTATGATCAACGAACGTATTTTTTTCATTCAGCAACATCAAAACTCCACACTCCACGGTTTGATTAACCCCCTTCACTCTGATGTCAAAATACCAAAATTTCAGGCATCTGTTTTTCCCATAATGCATCTAGACATTTAACCAATTCAATCTCGTTTGACAGAGCTCAAATTTCTTTTTGCATTACGGGAATTTTTTTCTGCCTGAAATTTAGATATTTTGACATCAGTATGCAGAGGGTTAATTCAACTGCATGTAGTAACCGGTTTGCCGCATGTGAAGTTCCTTCTGAAAGCACTGGGGGTAAGTTCAAAGTTACGGATTGGCGTTTTCTGGAACTCTCCAGATCAGGTTTGAATGAGTGTCACAGGCGATTTTCCGATTTACAACATACACTTAAATAAAATAATCATCAGTTAACTGGTAGAGTGCTGAATTATATTTTGGTCATCAACATTTGTTCATGTGTCTTTGCTGAGGCACTCTCTCATTAATGATAATTTGTAACAAGGCAAATCCTAACAGACAAAATTATTTAACTTCAAAGGTAATATGAAGTTCATCCACCAGAAATGATGCATTTAAGTGGAAGAACCTGAATTTCAGAATAAAGCCCCAAAATGGGCTTCCAGCACTCTACCAGTTAAACGGTATACCACGGTGTGAATTTCAGATTACCGAGGTATTTTAAAAGCTCAATACCACCCATCGCTAGGGTGAAGGGGTCATAAGACACAGATGGAGATTTTTTTTCCATAAAATTATTCAAAAACCTTCAAAACTCATTTAAAACAAAATAACATCACAAAAATACACCCTCACCCTAATCCGTGGTCAAGGGGTCATATGGGATGGCGGGATGTGCAAATTCCAGTTCTCAGAAATGCTTGCTGCGTACCCAACGTGCAATAGTCTTTGACTACAAAACTCGGTTTTTCGTTCTTTGTTGTTTTTGAAAATTTCAAAAATATCCAATGCACTTTTTAATGTTTGACCCTATGACCTTTTTGACGTCCCCCTAGAGTTCTACCATAACGGTTGGGAATTTCCTGGGACGACAGGAAATTTTTTAATATTTTTTTTGGTGAAAATTACATTCCAAATATCTTCGAAAGGCTTAGGATCAAGATGAGATTGAAAATAAAAGGTATAGAGAATTGGCATCGTTGGCATCGCGTCGCCTGAGTGCTAGAATGTCCTATGTCCCCTAGGGGACATAGGGCATTCTAACACTAAGGCGACCATCGGGCGCCTCGGCTTGAAAAAAAATCAAGCTGTCCATCTGCAGGTGATTAGAAATATTTATGAAACTTTCATAACTGTATCCTTTTAAATACATACGGATTGGAATCCTAAGAGTGCGTTTTAGATATTTTTATTGAACATTGGGAAATATTTCAAATGACGTAATAACGTTCAAAATAGCGATAAATCAAAATCAAAAAAAACAAAAACAAACAAAAAAACAGGAAAAAAAACAAAATCACGTCTCTTAATTTTTTGCTCCAACAACATACTGCAACTTCGTATAAATCGGCCATTTATTTTTTTCTGACGTCGAGGTAAACAATTGCCCCGGAAAATTCGGACAGAGCGCTTCAGAATTTCCTGTTACGACACCATGTCTTCAGATATGATTTTTGTTGGAGACGATATTTATAAAATTTGAAAGAGAGGCTGGACATGGGAGTTGATACTAAAAGATTAAGAAAAACGTTAGAAGTGACGTTGTTTTGGTTGAAAAACGGAAATCTTTTATCTAATTACAGAATGTTCAATACCGGACTGAGGTTTATTAGTGTGCCGCATTTGGTTAGAAAAGATTCAGAAATGTGGCCATAGTAAGGTGAAGGCAAACACAAACAAAAAATAGACTCATGATCGCTGTTAGTCAATTAAACTTCATTGAATGATTTAACCCCCAGCCAGGCCTGAAAATAAGCAGTCTGACATTTGCAGAATGAGGTTTCCCAGAGGGTGAATTTGATGATGCTATCCCATACAGTGGGTTAATTTATCCTTTGGGTACCTTTTTCTGTTAAGTTTTGAGACCCTGATTCAGATTGAGGGACACAGAGGGTAGATTTAGTGATGCTACCCTGCTGTGCAGGGTAGCATCACTAAATTCACCCTCTGGGGACCTCATTTTGCAGATGACAGTCTGCTTATTTTCTGGCTTGCCCCAGCACTCGAGTAGTGCAACAGATTTTTCTACGGATTTTGTGTTGACAAATGTTGAAACAGTTATGAGGTCTTTATTTTTGTTGGCGGTTTGATGTGATTTTTGCGCAACAAAAGTTATTTGGAAAAACGTTCGTTTTGAGTAAAAAAAATATAGACCGAACGATCTTTTATAGTTCGATTTCAACTTGTGCTCGATCTGATGATGGAATATCAGAGGTTGGAATTTCAAAGTAAACAAATATCCCTTACTTATATAGCACCGTAAGGTGCTATATAAGTAACAGATTTTTTGTTTATTTTGAAATACCCACCTCTGATATTCCTTCAATTCAAATAAAAGATATACAAATTATATATCAAAATGAAGGTTGAGATGTATAGGACACGAAACAAATGTAATCAACCCACAGAGTTGACATCAGGCACCACTGGTTCCTGAAAGTCTGCTACCGTATTCGTACCTAGCTTTGTTCTTGGATATCTGAAGTACATTTGGCCACAAGTTGTCCTCGTGAAATATTATTTACCTGTCAGTTCCGGTACGAATACGGTAGCAGACGTCCCGAAGCAAGTGGTTCCTGCTGTCAACTCTACGAGTTGATTTCACAAATGTTTCGTGTTCTATACCTCCCAGCCTTCATTATGATGCATATTGTGTGTGTATTTGATCTAAATTTAAATTGGAAATTTCAACAGGTGTCGTATCACCACAACTGTTGAAATTTACTAGAATCACGATTTTGTTTTTCGATGGAAATGATTCCTATATAAGTACTGGGATTTTGTTTATTTTGAAATTCCCAAATCAAAATAAACAAAATTCTGTTACGAATATAGAACCTTAATTAGCCCGTACCGGAATCAAAACTGGTCATGCTCTGACCCAATCATTCCCAATCAGCCAGCAGCCAGAAATCTCCATATACATGAGACTGACTGTCTGCGAGACGTAAGTCATCAATCAAGTCTTGTCCCAAAAGACGTACATGATGCCCCAGGGGCGGCGGAAGGTCGATAAAAGAGGAGGGGTACAAATTTACCATGCTATCATGGTTTCGAACCATTGTGGGAAAGGTTACAATTGTACAGTTAAAACTATAAGTCCTGGCATGAAGTGCGCACAAATAGCACGTTGATCGGCGCGTTAATCTACGCGGCGTTATGGCCATAGTAAAGCTGTCAAATTCTGTACATATGGCCTGTGCATAAGCAATGTTTCAGCCAATGGACCTCCGGGTAACCCGGAGGTCCATTGGCAAAAACATTGCATGTGTTTGCCATGAATAACCAGGAGAACCTGCCGTGATTTGGATGCCTTTCGATATGGCAATTGCGCGCAATTCCAACGCGCAATTAAGCCTAGATAAGTGCACTATTCGTGACAGGACTTCTACTTTTAACTGTATATCGGTAAATGTTCCATAACCCGCTCTAGTCTCTCGTTTAGATGAATATGCCGCTGTATGGTCACAGTCTTGTCCGTTTATTCAACTTCAACCACTTTCCAACCCGAAGGCCAGCCTTCGGGTTGGAATATAGTTGAAGGAAAAGAAACGGGCCGAAGCGATCGAAAGTGGGATTCGTCGGCTAAATATTATTTGAATTTGCAAATTATGTTCCACGAATGTCTGTATATTGACACGTTTGCATGCGCCCATTTATACTCATTGTGTAACTGTAAAACAAATCTGTGGAAAAAAGCGGAGTGGCACGTGCCCCCCCCCCCCCCCCCCCGTGCCCTGATTACCAGCAGGAGCGATTCGATATTTGTGACTCCCATCCAGATGAAAATATCCCGACTGGACAATTGGTGTGTGTGTGGGGTGGGGGTTGGTGACGCCCCTGATGATACTACCTTTGTAGATAACCGCAAAATCGTCGCCTCGTAAACGTTAAGGTGCTATATGAGTAATGGAATTTTGTTTATTTTGAAATTCCTACCTCTGATATTCCTTAAATTCAAATTACATCTACACAAATTATACATCAAAATGAAGGTTGGGACAGGGGGAGGCCACCAAAAATTTGCAAGACGTGACGTGGGGGTTGGTGGGTCTCTTGAGTGCGCCAAAAATGTGCATTTCCAACTTGTGCAATTTTTTGAATGTTTTAAAAATATATCAATATATCAGCTAATATATACCATCATTTGTGTTTCAAACCTTTAAGACGATGTTGTTCATCACACTCTTAACATAAATACAACATCAGGAGGCTTTATATGTGAGAATATTGGGCTTAATCTGGGAAAATGTCACACGTTAGTAGGGGGTGGGTGTCTTGTTCGAAATGTAGAAAATGTGCAGACAATATTTTGGGAACAATTCAAATGAAAATTTGTTCCCGTATATGTACACCTGCTCTGGCCAAGCCTGATAATGAACAGCTTGTCATTTGTAGATTGGGGCCCACAGCAACCTACAGAGGTTTAAATTGGTTGTAATAGTTTAACCCTTTACCTAACATGAAAAGCAGACGACACTTGCCAAAATATGATTGAATAACTAATTTTTTTCATTTTTTGTCTCAGAAACATAGGTTATGACCCCTCATTGGAACGAGCTCGACGAGCTCGTTCCATTGAGGGGTCATAACCTATGTTTTTGAGACAAAAAATGAAAAAATAATAAAAGTTAAAAAATTTATAGTAATTTATATATTTTTTATACTTACCAATGACCCAGACTTAGCTGGTGCTAACTCTAACAAAACCAGGGCCAAACACAAATTTTGCCCCCCAATCCCCAAAATTTGCATCCAAAACAAAAAGAAATCATGTCCTAAAGGACCTCTATACTACGCCTCTACTGCGCATGCGCAGTGACGCAGTCGTCCCGAAATTGGCGCCAATTATCATTCTTACTGGCAGTGCCTGGTCAGCGCTATGTACTCAGCGGGGAGGCAAGAGTTCCCAACTCCAGGGAGGGCCATCCCCGTCTGGGTCATTGGTAAGTATAAAAAATATATAAATTACTATAAATTTTTTAACATTTTTATACTGTACCAATGACCCAGACTTAGCTGAATAGTAAACAGGCTGGAGGGCCTAGGACATAGAGGAAAATCCAATAAGCTCAACTATATAGTAAAGAGGTAACCCCTTAAGGAGAAAAGGAGTATTAGGCTTTACATGTATCTTTCTTATTTAATATTAAATTAGAAAGATACACTACCCTTAATAATTGAGCACAATAACATTCATGTTCTCTATTAACATCCAGTATAACCCTTATACTAATTATTTTTAAAGCAAGCCAATAAATAAAGTAGTCCAGAGAATTGAGACTCTTTATAATCATTTAAAAGTGTCCGAGTATTGTATATTAAAGCCCGTTTGACACTTGACATATACAAATGCTTCACACCGAGCTACACTTTAAAAATAAGACATGAATGAATTTAAACATTAATATTACACTTTAAAACCATCCCGGAAGCGACTCAGAAATACTGACTTGAAGGAGGCATTCCCTTGCTTTTCACTATAAAGCAGGTGACCTAAGGGAACACCCGCCCCCCCCCCCCTTCCCCTTGCCCTGGGTCAAATAGCCCAGAGCGAAGAGGGCAGCCGGACGGAGTCACTGCCGGAACAGAAAGCCTGCATAACTATAGTTGCAACTGTTTAGTGGACGACATTCTGAGCAACAGATAACGGACCTAAACAATGCAGGTCTCCAGAAATGGACTCAATATTTCTGAGATAAAAATTCGTAAATGTGGATGGCTGAGACCAATAAGCAGCCTTCATTAAATCTGTAATAGCAACACTATTAGCATAAGCCCAGGAAGTAGAAAGAGCTCTTACTTCATGAGCAGAAATCTTACGCACAGACTGCTGAGAAGAAGATAAATCTTCATAAGCAGTACGGATAGTTAACTGAATCCATCTAGCAATAGAATGGACTGAAATGTCCTTTCTATTAGGCATCAAAGACAGAAAGAAACGTTTCCGTCCCTTTCTGATAAACTGAGATCTCTGTTTATAGATACGTAGTGCTCTAACAGGACAGAGTAAAGGCCTACGCCCGTCTGAAGACGGAAGAGCCTTAATAACAATAGGTTCCGGATATTTATTAGGAGCCTGATTCTTAGCTAAAAAACCCACATTAGTAGTGAAGGTGATAGTGTTCCCAACACTACGATAATGAGAATCATCCACCGATAGTGCATGAAGCTCACTGACTCTTCTGGCAGAAGAGAAAGCTAAGAGAAAAGCTGTCTTATAAGATAAGAATTTGAAATCTACTGTCCCAAGAGGTTCAAATGGCTTTTCCTTCAATTTAAGGAGAACCCAAGCTAAATTCCACTTAGGAATTAATCTAAGAGTTCTGGGTCTATTTATCGAAAAGTTTCTAACCAACTTCGATAAAGAGACATTAGATCCAATTTGTAAACTATCATGATGTGCATAGGTATCAGATAACATAGATCTATAACCCTTTATAGTAACAGGCTGCAGTTTGATTTCGTCAAACAAGTATACTAGAAAGTTTGCAATGTCTGGTATAGAGGGATCAAATATATCTACAGAATGATCCCTACACCAACGACGAAAAACCTTCCACTTAGCCGCATAGTTTAGCGAAGAGGAGGTCCTCCTACAGTTAGAAATCGCGTCCACTGCTCGTCCTGTAAAGTGCTTGCCATGCAAGAAGGACCGCACAACGGAAAAACGTGAAGGTTGAGACCTTGCGGGTTGTGATGGAGTTGGCGCGATTTCCCCTGCGAAAGAAGATCCTCTCGTGGAGGAAGCTTCCGCGGTAGGTCCCACAACAGACACCTGAGTAGATTTATCCACGGTCTCTGTGGCGACAGAGATGCTACCAACAGAATCTTGCATTGAGATTGTTTTATCTTTAGCAATACTTGTTGAATTAACGGCGCTGGAGGATACGCATATCCTATCATTCCGTCCCAAGGGATCGACAGAGCGTCTACTGCAAATGCTCTTGGATCCGGACATGGAGACACATACGTCTGCAACTGATTGTTGAGATGTGTCGCAAATAAGTCTATCATTGGCCGTTCCCATTGGTAGCAAATCTGATTGAATACTTGTTTGTTGAGAGTCCACTCCGACGGCAACAAGCGACCCTTTCGTGAAAGGGAGTCTGCTAGCACATTCAGACGACCCGGTATGTGACGGACCGAAAGAAGAACGTGATGTTCTAACGCAAACAGAAGGATTCTTTCCGTTAGATTGAACAACGGAACTGAATGAGTGCCTCCCTGATTCCGTATATACGCCACTACTGTCGTATTGTCGGATAGGATTTGGACATGAGCATCGTGAATAATGTCCATCCAGTGACGTAACGCAAGCCAAATTGACATCATTTCCTTGATGTTTATGTGCTTGCACAGGAATTGCGGACCCCAAAGACCCTGGCATCTCGAATCCGTTGGGATTAATGATGCACCACAACCTGTTTGACTGGCATCCGTCATAACGGTAAAACTCGGATCCGGCAACTGCAGCGGAACTCCTTGAGTTAACCACTGAATGTTTGCCCAAGTCTGAATCTCTTGTTTCACTTGATCTGACAAGAGAACGTCTACATCGAGCGAATGAATTTTCACACTCCAATTCTGAGTCAGGAAAATTTGAAGAGGACGTGTGCGTAGCCGCCCCATCGGAATGAGATCCGCGGCGGCTCCTCACAGACCTGTCAGTCTCATAAATTCTCTCGCCGTAACTTTGTCTGCGTGCAGACAATAGCGAGCGTAACAACTGACTAATTTCGCTCTGGTTAACGGCAGACGAACGAGATTGTTGTGCGTCTCGAAGCTCATTCCCAGATGAGTGAATGACTTGGACGGCACCAGATCCGACTTCTCCTCGTTTACTATAAAACCGAGACGTCGGAGCAATAGAAGAAGATTCTGAACATCGTTCTGAAGCGTTAACTCGTTGCCGTACCTCTGAAGAATGTCGTCCAGGTAGGCCGACGTTACCGCAGACGAATGAGCTCGGAAGCAGATCATTACCGAGTTCATTACCCGAGTGAAAGCCCAGGGTGCTAGATTCAATCCGAAGCACATCGCCCGGAATTGATACACCACTCCCAGGACTGCAAAGCGTAGATACTTTCGGAATGTCGGATGTACCATGACGTGAAAGTACGCATCTTTGAGATCTATGCTCGTTGCATAATCGTTCACCCGAATACTCGCTCTGACCGATCGAATCGTCTCCATATAAAACTTCGGAGCGACGATCAGCTTGTTTATCCAGCTCAAATCTATGACTGGACGGAACGAGCCGTCTGGTTTCGGAACCAGAAACAGATGGCTGTAGAATCCCAGAGATTCCTGGTTTTCTACGACCTCTACCGCGTTCTTCATTAGAAGAGACTGCACCTCTGATAACAGAGCGTCTCTTTTCTGTGGATTTGACGGAAGATGAGTCCACTTTGGACTTCGAGTTAATGGAGGCTTTCATTTGAAGGATATCTTTAGACCTTCCGAAGTCACTCCTCTCACCCAAGGGTCGTCCGTAATCGACGCCCACTCTTGTGAAAAACTCGACAACCTTCCGCCAACCGGAACGCGATAGAGGTTTAAGCCATCACCTCCTGGACCTGCGAGGCCTGCGGTAGGAGAAACCACGTCTTCCACGACCCGCACCTCGCCTCGTCGACCTCGGGGCGACCGACCGATTGTCCCGGCCTGAAGGACGTCCCGAACGAGAGTCGCTATCCTGACGGTCTCTCGAATAAGACCAAGAGGACGCACCGGAACCTCTATAGGAACCTCTCTTGGGCGCATTAGACCCAGAAGTGCCTGTCTTATTCGTGTCTGCTGTATCCGACTTTTTAGGAGCCGATCTGAACAACAGAGAATCATTAGCTTTCTTTTTAATTTTATCATAAATAGCGGAAAGCTTGCCGTCAAAGAGAAGTTCTCCTGAGACCGAAGCGACTCTAAGAGAGTTCTTCACCTTAGAATCCACTAGTGTGGATGTAGCTAGGGCTGCGTCACGTCTAACCAACTCCAGATTTGCCACTGAAAGGGCGGAGTTACACGTGGAATAAGCTACTGCCCTTGAAAGAAGTCTTAAAGAGGATTGTATATCCTGAAACTCTTCCCCTTGAAGGCGCAGTGATAACGCCTTAGTAAGGTGATCTGCGTAAGATAAGGCATCTAAATTGGCTCTGTTAGACGCAATAGCTGTTTCCAACACCGCGGTTGGAATAGAAGCTGACGACGGTAATGATAGCTCTAAGTCTTCCGCCTCGTCGTCCATACGCAGAGGAACTCTCGGTATACCCTGTCCTGCCGTATCGAATTTATTCCTTGCATTAATGAAAGGCAGGTTGAGAGTATTAGCGGACAAGAAACCTGCTTTCCCCGTCCTGGAAGCAAGTTTAAATATAGCGTCGTTCAATAATTCAAATGTTCTAGCAACATTATTGGACTGCGACGGAAACTCGGGAGCGATGTCCCTGAACCGCTCAAAAAATTCAGAGTCCAATGACGCTATAATTCTCTTGTCCGGAAGCGCAGCAGTCTGGCCCGACGGAACAACTTGAGGGAGAAAGTGCCGGATGAAGTCCACGGCAGCTTTATGTTGTTAAGGGATAGCTCCAAGTCATCCGTATCCCTTTCACCATCCGGTCGGACCTCACGATGTTCCCGGTCGTCCGCCCCCGATGCTTCGGCGGAGCGTACCGACCCAGCGCCGTCGGATAATTCTCGATCCGACACCGTTTCTGTCGGCTGCTGGGATGCTGCGATAAGCTGTGCTATCTGCACAAGAATGTCCGGCGTCGAGACCTGCGGAGGCGCTGTCTTTCGCTGCTTCGCCGAGGGCAGCTCCGCATCAGATGGCTCCCGCATACTTTTCCTATGCGAACGTCCGGAGTCCATCGGTCTCGAATCCCTGGCTGCCGGATGGTGTGACCTGGTCGCCGAAGAATCCTTCATCGGCGAAGCTGGTAATATATCGGCGGTCACGCAGCCAAGGTGCGGTCGTGTGCGCTGACGAGAAGAGGAAGCCTTAACAGTCTCTGCGGACTGCTTATACAACGGAGCGTCCCGAGCGACGGACGTATGCTCCGCTAAAGACACATTTTGTACCACAACATCTGGTCCCAGATGTTGTTGTACGAGAGAGGGACCTCTCTCGCTCGCGGCCCGGCTGGACCTGGACGAGCTAGGAACCGGACTAAAAGGCTTCCTCCGTTCTCGCTTACTATCCGCCGTCACTGGGTGTGCATCTATTATGTTTATAGTGCTCGCATCACCCAAAATTTCCTCTTGGACCGCATCGGACGAACCCGGCTGCCGAACCATTCGGTGAATGGACGCTACACCGGGCGAGCTAGCGGACGACATTTGTCTAATCTCCATGAGCACTTTTGCCGCTAGCTCTGAATTCATTTGTGACGACGGACGCACACTTGAAGAAGATAACATGGAAACATCACCCTGTTCTGGTTCCTCTGAAATAGAAACTGAGAGAGTAGAGTGACCTTGTGGAGAAAGAGCCGGCATCGCTCCTTCTCCAGAAACAACATATCGTGACACACGTTTCCAATGTTTCTCATCCCAATGTTCACATATAGGACAGGGATTAATGCGAGAACACTGACTACAATTAATACAATGATCATGAAAGTCAGAGGAAGATTTCTTCCTATTACAATTTGAACAACGTCCCTTCATTGTGAAAGAACAACAATAAGTCCTAGTTACTCGCAAAAACCCCTGACACAAAGATACATAATAACATGATCCATTAATAAATGAAAAAACAATTGCAAAACAAAATAATTTTGAAAAAATATTTTTTCAGAGAAGCCCAAGTTGCTGAAAAGTAACGTTGAGCCCCGATGGATCCGATGGCAAAGTGTGGTCAAAAATTTTAAATTTATATAAAATAATTAATGAGACACTTTCGGATAATATAAATGTATCTTATAATGAGATAAACTACCACAAAGGCAAACAGCCCCCCTCAAAAAAGGCTGTTGCCAATGAAAACAAACAGTGTAAACACACTAGAAAACATGACTCCAGACACTGAAAAAACTGGCCCGGAATCAGTCATCAATTACACTCTATCTGATGCAAAACAGAGACTCCCAGGGGAGAATCTGTAGAACATCAGATGGAAGATACAGAACACAAACGTTATACACCCATGGGTGAAAACGTAACTATGGGGAAAATAACAGAAAACATTCTGTAACCAAGCAACTCTCCCAGGAAATTTTAGAAATGAAATTTCTCAAAAATATGCCAAAAGCATGGGAGAATTGCCAGGGGGGACTTTAGAAGGCTAGGGGAGAGGAAACACTGAATAAGCAGTGCAACAATTAGCAAGAATGACAACAAGAGGCCCATGCCTCGAAAATAGGCAACTTAACATAATTTCAACAAAAAATTTTAAGTACAGCCCTGATTATTTTTTGCCACTTCTTTTTCCTCTCCTCCTTCTATCCTCCTTAGAATCACATTTTCTCCAAAAATTACGTGTCTGGCATCCTTTAAACAGATTTACAAGCACAAAGATCAGTGAGATGTTGACTGATGAAGGGCCAAACAGAGAAATGATAATTGGCGCCAATTTCGGGACGACTGCGTCACTGCGCATGCGCAGTAGAGGCGTAGTATGGAGGTCCTTTAGGACATGATTTCTTTTTGTTTTGGATGCAAATTTTAGGGATTGGGGGCAAAATTTGTGTTTGGCCCTGGTTTTGTTAGAGTTAGCACCAGCTAAGTCTGGGTCATTGGTACAGTATAAAAATATGAATTGGCGATTTTTGAGAATAGCACTGGCTGGTTTTGGCCGTTACGTTGGGTAAAGGGTTAAGAACATTATGAAAACCCCTTAACGACAGCTGTGCCTACTATGTTTATAAGCTTATTTTGGATTTTAATGGGAAAGTAGGGGGTGGGTGTCTGAGAACGGTAGTAGAAAATTTGCACGTAGTGGGAGGGTGGGTGTAAAAAGGAGCCGAATAAAAAACAGGACGTCACGTCTTGCAAATTTTTAGTGCCCCCCGCCCCTCCCCTTGGTTGGGAAGTAAAGAACACGTGAAATATACGAAATCAACTCAGAGTTGACAGCAGGCACCACTAGTCCCTGGAAGTCTGCTACCGTATTCGTACCAGAACTGATAATACAATAATATTTCCCGAGAGCAACTTGTGGCCAAATGTGCTTCACATGTCCAAGAACAAAGCTTGGGCATCAAAATCTTCCAAAACACAGCGACAGAGCTGCATGGGGTAAATTCCAAACGTGACGACATTTATTCTTACATTCGATTTCCAGTCAACGTCAATCGGACGGAAAAAGCATCGAAATACAACACCGTCTAAAATCAAATAATGAGAAGGATCGCCTTAATACAACATACTATTATTATACAGAGATTGCACAATGCCAAATTCTATGCAAGGTATCACGACACCTGTTGACATTTCCTTGAATCACGATTTTGTTTTTCGATGGAAATTCGTGGTGTCGAGTGCTTTGCGCATGTCCGTCGAACATGGAATCCATCTTCAATAAAAATACAAACTATTTTATCCTTTTCCCAAATGCTGTCATATCGCTGTACTCTAAAGTGTTTTGAACGCCTAGCTTTGTTCTTGGATATTTAAAGCACATTTGGCCACAGGTTGTTCTCGTGAAATATTATTATATTATCAGTTCTGGTACGTACGGTAGCAGACTTCCAGGAACCAGTGGTGCCTGCTGTCAACTGTATGAGTTGATTACATATGTGTTTCGTGTTCTTTTCATCTCGACCTTCATTTTGATGAATAATTTGTGTATACTGAATTTGAATTTACTTCTACTTCTACCAGGTAGTGACCACCTTCAAAAAGTTGAAGATCTTGTCACGAGATCAATGCCCATGTGCTATGGGGAAGGTGGCCTTTTCATGAGGCCAAGTCTGTGTGCATCCAAAGAGGCACTCATGGCTAGCTCTGATGGTAACTGTTCCATTCAGAGATTGTCTTGGGGAAAAAGGACTCTTTCCTTTGTGTGGTTTTACATAATGGAATTTGATATGAGAGGGGGTGGCTGAGTCTTGAGTGCCTTATATGGGGAATGAGTTTACTTTCCTTGCTAATTGTTGCCATTTGGTGATGTATTTTATAGAGCATTGCTAGTCGGGCATTTTTCTTCTCTCACGCAGGTCTGGCCAATTCAAAGAGATAAGCATATCACTCGCACTAGAGGTGTTATAGAAGCTGTTGAAGATATAGCGGGCAGCCCGGCGTTGGATCATTTCAATGTTATTTATGTCCTTTTGCAGATGAGGGTCCCATACTGAACAGGCGTATTCAAGTGTTGGATGAACCAGAGATTTATAGGCATGTGCCTTGACTGGTATTGGGCAGGCCTTAAGATTGCGTTCCAAGAACCCTAATGTTCTTGTGGCCTTGTTGCATATGTTTGTAATGTGTGTGTCCCATTTGAGGTTTGAGCTAATGGTAACACCCAGGTACTTAGCCGACTGTACATGGTGTACATGTACATTTAAGGAATATCAGAGGAGGGAATTTCAAAATATACAAAATAAACAAAATTTCATTACTTATATAGCACCTTAACATTGTGAAAACGTATTCGTTTGAATGTGATATCTTATAATCTCTGATGGCAAGTTACCTCATCATCTTCAATCCTCTTCCTCCTGGTTTGTTCGCTAACTCACATTTGTTCACTTTTATCAGTTCCACGATTCAGTGAGACATGATGACACCCACAAACGAAGATGCAAAAAGCGTGCAAATCAAAACGTTCAGTCAGCGTGAACAGATCGACAAATTCAGAAATGCGTTGGCTCATTTTGTATTGTTAGAAGTGAACTTTGAAAACAACGACCTTTTACCAACGTGTGTAATCGTCAGCCATCAACAAAAATGTTATTATTATGATCTTTATATGTTCAGTTTGGTTCAGGGTCGCTTTCGACATTGTCCATGTCGCGATCGCCACATTAGTTTCTAGACAAGTATACCCAACAGTTTCTTTTACAGAACGCGGGAATCCCACCTGCGGCAACCGCGTTGTGTCCTTGGGCAAGACACTTCACCCCCATTGCCCACGTGGGAGCACGGTGACGCTGTGCACTAAGGCGTACTACACGTCGATGGCGCACCTGTCTTCAACCAATGCTAACCCTGCTTGTGTGGAGTTAGTATGTTGGGGAGCTGACAGTTGCTCGCCGTTGCTCGGTGGTTCTCTCCCGGTACTCCGGCTTCCTCCATCCGTAAAACTGTCGTGGTCATGATTAGCCATTGTGCAGAAATATGTGACCTTAAACACCATTAAATAAATAAATAAATAAATAAATAAATAAATAAATAAATAAATAAATAAAAATAAATAAATAAATACATAACAGAAGCGTGATCTCCTCTTGTTTATTCACTTTGTGTTGTCTGTGCAGATAAATACAGTGTTAGACTACGCGATCAGCCCTTTGCGTATTCATCTGTCGAAAGGGTGACAGATGATAAACACTTTATGCTCAACAAACATGAATTTTATTATTTATAATTCATCGTAAATGTTTGTTCAGAATATAAAAAAAACATCTTCGGTAGGATATACAGTACGTGGAGGGTGGATTGTAACTAAATCACTCGCGGAGTGGAGTTATCATCCAAACTATAACTTTCAATTTTTTTGCATATCGTAAATAAACACAAGCAATGTTTCAGCCAATGGACCTCCGGGTTTAACCCTAAGGTCCATTGGCTGAAACTTTGCTTGCTCTTGTTATGTTTTGCAACAAATTTGCAATTATTGCTCGGGTGGAAACACCCGAATGAATAAATAATAAATATACAGTACGTGGAGAGTGTATTATCACTACATCACCCGCAGAGTGGAGATTCCACCCAATCAATAATTGCAAATTTGTTGCAAAGCATAACAAGCACCAGCAAAGTTCCGGCCAATGGGCCTCCGGGTTATACCCGGAGGTCTATTGGCTGAAACATTGCTTGTGTTTTTTGTCCACTTGTACAAAATTTGAAAGTAATACTTTGGGTGATAACTCCACTCCCTGAGTGATTTAGTAACATTCCACCTTCCACGCACTGTATGATGCTGCTGACTTTAAGATGAAGGCTGTAGCGCATAAAACACAGAAAATATATACTTTCAATTAAGGTGTTATTTTAGGAAGAAAATTTTGTTTATTTTGAAATTCCCACCTCTGATATTCCTTAAATTCAAATTAAATATACACAAATTATACATCAAAAATGAAGGTGAAGATGCATAGAACACGAAACACATATGTAATCAACTCATAGAATTGACAGAAGGCATCACTGGTTTCTGGAAGTCTGCTACCGTATTCGGACTTGAACTGATAATAAAATAATATTTCTCGAGAACAACTTGTGGCCAAATGTGCTTCACCTATCCTAGAACAAAGCTAGGATATCAAATCAAACAGCGACAGAGCTGCATAAATTTCACGAGAACATTTTGTAGCCCAATATAACTGTATTAAATATTTTCCCCATTGCTGACCATTATAACGTTTGTGTGAAAAAATATGGTCGCATCATTTTAATTTTGACTTTCAAATGTCTTTGCCAATCCTGCCACAACTCCCCCCCCCCCCCCCCCCCCCCCCGCCCTCCGACAACTTTATTTAACCTTAAACCTGGGGTCATGCAACAAATAAGAAAAATTGACAGGAAGAAAACTAGCGATCACGGTCACATTTTTTTTGGTGAATTCCCATTAAAAAGACACCATTACATTGGTGTACTGCGCGGAGGGTCGGAGAGGGCTGCATACCCCCCCCCCCCCGCCCACCCCGAGTCGGGAAAAGAGCTGATTTTTCGGGCAACTTTCCGGGAAATTTCGGGCAATTCGGTTGCCAGAAATGACAAAAAACAATTTTTGTTTTCCATACAAAACGTCATTTTATGTCATATTTCCTGTCTCATTGCTCAGAAGGAAGTTGCAGGTAACTGACCAGTATATTGTACGAGTTGGTTCAGTGGAACCTTATCCACGTTAATATTTATTTATAATCACACAAGTACATATAAATAGAGGATATGGAATGAGTGTTTTTCTCATATAATATTTATGAAACGAGTCTAAGAATTTTCCGTTTGGGCGAGCCTCTGGCGAGCCCAAATGGAAAATTCGGACGAGTTTCATAAATATTATATGAGAAAAACACTCATTTCATATTCTATTTATCATATGACGCACACACGCACAAATTAGCCACTAAGTATGACTTTTTAACCGATCACCTAACTCGAGTTGCAGACGGCACTTGGAAAAAACATCCTCGTATAACTAAAACTTTTCATTTTTTGCTTCCAAAACATAGGTTATGACCCCTCATTGGAACGAGCTCGTCGAGCTCGTTCCAATGAGGGGTCATAACCTATGTTTTGGAAGCAAAAAGTGAAAATATAAAAAAAAATGAAAGGCGTTTTCTTGTAGGTAAAAGTTTAATACAATATAATCCACCCTAAATAGGACAGATAACGTAAATTCTCCCTACTGAAATTATGCAAATATAACCCAGTTGTATTTTGTTTAGCCAATCAAATTGTCCAGTTTTGAAATTAACCAATGAAAGCTCCCAACTCTAATTATGAAAATGTAGCCCAGTTTTATTTTGTTCAGCCAATCAAATTGTCTAGTTTTGAAATTGACCAATGAAATCGACGGAAGGCTTTATTTATCACTGATTAATATGAAAGCAAAATATCAAATGTTTTAAAGTGAACGATATGATAAAAGTCATATGATAAAAAGTTCTATTACTGTATTTTACATTTCAAACGATCTAAATTTTGGAAATAAAATTCAGGGCTGAGATTCTGTTCAAAACACCGATAAAGAGGTTAGCGGTAGAAATGTTCCGTATTGCGCTAGAACATTACAACATTTTAATTGCACGGCTTGGGAATTGTGGTATTTTGAGTATTATTAGAATTAGGAGCGGCGGAGCCGGGGTGGAGGGGGGCACAGGGGGCACGTACTCCCACCCCCACTTTTTTCACAACTTATAGGTACCAGAACAGCGTTTTGCGACAAAAAATATACAACCCCTGTGGCCACTACACATTTCTTTCTCATCAATTCTCATTCGATTCATATGTACAAAATTTCTTTTCTCATTCACTTTTACCCTGCGATTTTGCAATATATAAATTTGTATTCAAAGGCAAAGGATTTTAGCTCAATTCAATTCAATCCAAAGTATGCGAATTAGGTTGTAGTGTGAAACAAAGGGTGAGATATATTAAGACGAATGCCACTCTCCGTCAAAAACGAAAAAAAATAAATCCACTATCACTACCCTAATCTGTGTGTAACACCCGAAGACAGCCAATGCCACACGAAGACAGCTGATCCCACACGATTCAATATTGACCGGTCAATATCCTATATCGCAAATTAATGACAATAAGGTTGAGGTTGATTTAGGTCGCTGAGGTTAGTGTCTTAAATATGGGGGGGGGGGGATGAGGGGTAGAGTATATAAATTCATGTATTTTTGCATGGACAAACCACCACACCACCATTGACCCACCCTCTCCCCATAAGAAAAAAAAATGTTTTCCATCCTACACCTAGCGGTACCCAGAAAGGTGTGGCCCCTCAATCTTTTGGTGTGACCCCCACCCTTTGTTGGGGTTTCCGGTGCCTCTGGTTAGATTTTTAATAGAAGGCATGTGAAATACAGAGTGAACATAAATCTCCGTCTGGCTTCATTCTGAATAATGTTCTTCTCAATCTGACAATGTAAAATGTATCAATTTCAGTGACATACATGGGGTATCTGGGGTACGTTATCTAATGGATTCTGATGTATTAAGAATATTTCTGCTAAAATGAGGTCATATGCCACTCCTGAAAATGTGTTGAATAGATGCTTGGGAAGCCTCAAAATTGCTTTCAGGGCATCCAATTTTTAAAGAATTTTCCCGGGTGTGGGGGGGGGGGGGGTAGGCGGACACACCAACCCCACCAATGGAAGAGAGACACCACCTCCCATACCCGCCTTCGGCACCTCTTCCTGATATTCAACTTTTTCGGGCAAAAAAGGGCTTCCCCTCCCCCTCCTCCCGAATAAATTGTCCCGTACACCTATGGACACCAATTGTAAAACGTGTTTTTAGGTCCTTAAATTCATCAGATCACCCTCTCTCTCTTTTCTCTGGAATATACAGCGACAGAGTAAGATTTCAATAAATGCTTCAAAGGTTTTTTAAAGAGTATTTTTTCTCAAGGCTGCTGAGTCTCGGAGCATCATTTCCGAGTGCAACGTACAGTACGTGGAGAGTGGATGGATTGGAAATAAATCACCCGCGGAGTGGAATTATCACCCAAGCTATAACTTTTAAATTGTGTACATATCTACAAAAAAACACAAGCAAGGTTTCAGCCAATGGACCTCCGGGTTTAACCCGGAGGTCCATTGGCCGAAACTTTGCTTGTGCTGGTTATGTTTTGCAACTAATTTGCAATTATTGCTTGGGTGGAATATCCACTCTGCGGATGATGTAGTGATAATACACTCTCCACATACTGTATCAAGGCGAGTAGTTCTAATTAAAATTTTCAGTTCTTTGAAACCTATAATACATCAAATCGAAGGCCGTGTTGCAGAGAACCCAATTTAATACACACATACAACAAAGCTGGTAGAATGTACTTCCAGTGATTCCGGAAAGTCTGCTACTGCATTTTGGTGATAACAGTAAATTTAGGCAAGTTACGTAAAATCTATCTGGTTGCTTCATATATCCCAGAACAAGTGATACATCAATGTAAAGTTTACGGAGAATTTTATAGAGAAACAATACGGGCTCACTGGGTAAATAGAGGGTATCTCCGCTGTTTTAGTGAATATCGGGAATTATCTCATGAGTGTGGACCTGACAGTTTTATTTTTCACGAGCGACATTTTACTGTGCAATATTCAGCTCAATTCGACTGCAAACTGTTTCAAGATTATAACAAAAAGCTGCTGATCGTTCCTTCAAGACAACGCTCAAGGCGACGCCATGCGCCGAAGCGTAACGTCATTTAGGAAGCTACTGAAAAAAAATCATCGCGTGGACCGGGGGGGGGGGGGGTCTGGAAAAAAGTCCCACACACGAGGCTGAAAAAAAATTTTTTCCGCCCCAACACCACCCACCACCCCATTTTGAGGAGGAAAATTTTTTTTTTCCTTTTCTGAGAGGGGACTCACCCCCTAGTATCACCAAAAACCCGCGTTTTACACAACTTTTTCCTAGGTTTCACATGTAATTATACTTCCATTTAATTAACCTGATACATTCCCTGTAGCTGCTTGTTTAAATCAGCTTTAACCCTTTAACCAAGACAGGAATAAAATGATACTTTCAAATACCAAGGATTTTTTCATTTTTTGTCTTAAAAAGATACCTTATGATCCCTCATTGTAACAAGCTTGACAAGCTAGTTTCAATAGGACTGATAACCTATGTTTTTGAGACACAAAACTGCACATAAAAGGAAATGTAAAAAAAATCTGGGTTTTCTTTGTATATTGCTTTGGCCGCTTATAAAACGGTTTGTAGGATCAGCTGTAGGTGTCAACTAGAGTAATTTATAGGGTTTTGCGTTGCTGTTACAGATAAGACTGAGTGTCTGATTTTATTATGGTTTTGTTTTATTATTACATGTTGTTTACAAAATAAATCATTTTAAAAACATTAATTTATTTTATTGAGACCCATTACCAATGTGGTTAAAGTTCACTTTCTGACAAATACAGCAAAACTACTATGTCTATTGTGACTCCTGTGTCACTACACTGGCAGTCAGGCTGTTTAAGCACATACGTGATAGTCCAGATGTTCACATAACCATCTCAATGTTTGGATGGAGCAAATTTGTTGAAATTTGTTTCTTCAAAATATTGATATGTCAATGTGGGTGAGCTGATTATTTCATTGACAGTTGTTGCTGTGTTCAATGTAGCAATCCAGTATGTATGCTAGGGTGAGCTTCTCGTTGTCTAACTTATCATTATGATAAAACATTTAATTGAAACTGACAAAAATCCTGGTCAAGCCGACTCGTGTTCTTATTCATGAAAATTGCCATTATTGAACAATATTTGTGTTTCAACACATATAGGGTAGTTATTAGGCCACCCCACCCTCCCCTTGATTTCCATTTATGAGTTTATTGCTCTGGCTGCCCCTCTGCATATAGCATAAGTGTCAAATATTGTTTTTTATTTAATGCTCAGGCATCAATTCACGCTGAAAAATTAAGTCATATTCCCCTGTCGGTCGGCAAAACGAAATATCAAAATGATATTTAGAAATCGATATTTCATCGTAGGTTCGGATGACGAATCACATGTACTTTAAACGAGTCAGCACATCAGTAATGAATTCCAGAGTCCCAAATACAAACGAATTCGAATAATTGATAGTGACAGTGACTAAATCAATTCATTAAATCAGCGGTTTCAAAGTTTGACTTTCTCATTCACCTTCCAGCGAAAAGCCGAAATCACTTTCAAATTTCTTCAGTTCAACTTCACACGTCTTCAGTGCATTGAGTTCAAAAAAAATAAAATGACGTGTCTTGTTATTGAAAATAAGAAAGTGGTGTTTTTTGTTATTGTTCTATTTCTTCGAAACACATTGCGATTATTTCAATTCGCCAGCCTTGGTAAATCGTAAAGTTAGGGGAGAAATAAGACGGGACTACTTTTTGTGCGGATATTCACACATTCCAATGGTTGGAGTTTGGTTGTTGTAATTTTTGTATGGACGCCGGTTCGGCACATAAATTTTGCGCCTTAATGGCAAATAAAGGCCACAAATTGGAGAGTTTGTAGTCGTAGAGCATTAAATAAAAAGAAAATTCACGAAAATTTGATGAATACCGATAATATCTCGTTCGTGGTTACAAGAAATATGAGGATCTTCACTCGCGACTGCGTCGCTCGTGAAGATCCTCATATTTCTTTGTAGCCACTCACGAGATATTTTCGGTATTCATCAAATTTTCGTGAATATCCTCTATATATCAGATTTAAAATACAAAATAAGCATTATTTCATTGCAAGGAAAAAAGTCACTTTTTTCTCAGGCAGACCACCCACCCACCCACCCCAGCCTCGTGTATAAGAAATTTTTCAAGACCCCCCCCCCCCCCCCCCCCCCCCCCCCCTGCGTGGACCTGAAAATATGATTTTACACTCGCGCAAGCGTTCGTGAATAAATCTTTCACGTCCACACCCATGAGATAATTCCAGATACTGACTAAAATTGAGTAAATTTTCTTTTTTGTTATTTGCTACGAGACATTTTATTGCACAATATTCAGCCCCAGTCCACGAGAAATGCGCATACGTTTCGAAGCAAAGATGAGCTGATCGTCCCTTCAAAGCAACGTGATGCGGCGTAGCGTGACGTCATTTTGGAAAGCTACTGAGGGATATTACTCGATATCCATCGAGTCGATGGATATCTAAAAATATCTTTTAGATAATTTGCGATAATTCACAGACTAGCATATAATAAAAGAGGTTACTAATTCACGTCTGTGATGTATTTTTAGTTAATTTGCATTCTATCCATAAAATTGCCGTGTTTCTGCATTGGTTTTCTCAGGGTATCTGGGACAAACAACCTCTGGATAACATCAATGACTGGTGCGCTCCACCATACTTTTTGAGAAAATCCTTCATCCTAACATGCAACAATTTATTTATTATTTATTTATTGGTGTTTAAGGTCACATATTTCTGCACAATGGCTAATCATGACCACGACAGTTTTACGGGTGGAGGAAGCCGGAATACCCGGGGAGGACCACCGAGCAACGGCGAGCAACTGTCAGCTCCCCAACATACTAACTCCACACAAGCAGGGTTAGCATTGGTTGAAGACAGGTGCACCATCGACGTGCAGTACGCCTTAGTACACAGCGTCACCGTGCCCCCACGTGGGCAGTGGGGGTGAAGTGTCTTGCACAAGGACACAACGCGGTTGCCGCAGGTGGGATTCGAACCGAGGACTTCTCGGCTTGCAGCCTGCACCTCTACCAACTGAGCCACCGCGCCTCCTAACATGCAACAATATGGCTGTTTATTACACCACTGTCTATGTAATTCTCATCTACAGCAACACGAAACTATGCGGAAAATGAAAATCTGTTCCGCACATATGTGCGTAACGGAAATCGTTGACGGACTATTTTAAATAGAAGCGAAATTTAACTGGAATTTTCTACAAATTGTGCCACGCAATTACAATTTGAATCCTTAGGGACAGCTGAAACTCGTCCCTTGAGTTCCAATGTGTTCTATGTGCCAGTAGGCTGACAGTAGGCACATAGAACACATTGGAAATCAGGGTACGAAATATTAACACGAGTCCCCCTCACAGGTTTGGTTGGCAATAAAATGTGTTGTTTTTGTTGATAGTTGTCAAATGAATTGCTGAATGTCCTTCTAATAATTGTTTTTTAACAGGAAGGCATGTAATGAACACAGAACCACGCACGCGTGTGAATGGGTTAATCGATATGGGACTTGTGCCATCGTGGAGGGATAGAACTAGAGGTATGTGGCCTCTCATTTGAATCCTTGCGCGCTGGCACTCGTGCCATATCGATAAACCCATTCACACACGTGTGTCGTTCTGTTTATTTTCTGTTTACATTCATTAACGTCACTAAATTGTTTCTGTTTACATCCCCCTTACTGCTCTGCTGTTGTCTCCTCCTTCACTTGACACTGGCATTCGGGAACATACACTCTAAATTGAGCCGGGTTAAAATCCACCCAATCAACTGGATTGGGTGAACATGAACCTCCATTGAATACAGTTGATTTGGGTTGATTTTTAACCCTTTACCTAGCATGAAATGCAGACGACACTTGCAAACAAAATTCTTGAATAACTATTTGTTTTTTTTTCATTTTTTTGTCTTAAAAGCATAGGTTATGACCCCGCTCGGTGAGTTCGTTCCAAAGAGGGATCATAACCTATGTTTTGGGGACAAAAAATGAAAAAAATAATGAAAATTAATTGGCGATTTTTGTGAATAGCGCAAGTCGGTTTTGGTCGTTTCGTTGGGTCAATTTTTAACCCAACTGATTTTAGAGTGATTGCACAGATTCAAATTTGAAATTAATAGAAAGGAGGTAGGTGTTGGTTTGTTTTGAAAAAAGTAAGTTGTATGCCTTGTTATATTTATTTATTACGGGGGTGGGGGAGGGGTGGGGTGGTGGCAGAGTGGTTACGGATTTGGACTTCAAAACGAAAGGTCCACGGTTCGGTCCCCGTCAAGGGTAACTACGTTGTGTCCTTAGGCATGACACTTCATCCCGACTGCCCACGTGGGGGCACGGTGGCACTGTTTACTAAGGCGTACGTCACGTCGATGGTGCACTCGTCTTCAACCAGTGCTAATCCTGCTTGTGAGGTGTTCGTACGTGTGGGTGTCTGGGAGTTGCTGGCCGTTACTCAGTGGTTATCCACGGGTACACCGGCTTCCTCCAGCCATAAAACTGTCTGACACGAAGTGACCCAGGCTGTCGAAAGTGTCTTTAAACCCAATAAATAAATAAATTTATTAAGGGGCCGAAGAGAATCTATCAAACAAAAGTTATGAAATATCATGTCAGGGTCGAATACCGTGATTCGATTTGCATGGATAATGAGTAAAAATGAAGAATGGCGGACCCAACAGATTACAAAAAACGAACCATTTTTTTCTAAATTTTCATGATTTTTTTTACATTCTTTGATATTTTTTCTTTAAGGTGCTATTTTAGTAATAAAAAATTAGCTTCAAATTGGGTGAAAGGCTCCTTCGATGTCGTTTTGTTGTCTATCCGCATTTACGAACAATTCTTCGCAGTTTTGATCTTTTTCAAAGTTTTCGAAAAAATTCAACGAAACCATATCATGTGACCCCTCATTGGAACGAGCTCGTCGAACTCGTTCCAATGAAGGGTCACATGATATAGTTTCGTTGAAAGTTTTTGAAATGTATATTTTTTTTAAATACTTACTTTGTAAATTGGGCGGGCGGATGTTGCCAATTCGTTAGCAAGCCAGAAAATAATCAGACTGTCATCTGCAAAGTGAGGTCCATAGAGGGTGAATTTAGTGATGCTACCCTGAATCAGAGTCTCAAACCTAAACAGAAAGAGGTACCCAGAGGATAAATTGGCCCACTGTATGGGATAGCATCATCAAATTTACCCTCTGGGGACCTCATTTTGCAAATGTCAGACTGCTTATTTTCCGGCCTGTTCGTTAGGTAAAGTGATAAATATTGACCAAATCACCCAATGTCTTAAATTACACATTTGTACTTGTAAATCCTAACGGAATTTCCGTCAACGCAATGAAATCTGAAACATACAATCTTTGACCTTAGACACAGAACAGAATATTTTGTTTTCTGTCCTCATCATGTGACAGCGATGACACAACATGGATACGCCTCTGATAACAGAACATTGAAATATCACGCGATCAAAAGGCGTTGCGTGGTGTTTTCTTTCATTTGTTGTGACGACAATGAAGTTGGGTTTAATAGTATCGCGACAAAGAAATTCTTTCCTGCGGGGCACCTTCTTATCGCGTTAGATGTCTCATTTCGAGGATGTGAAATAGAATCTGGCCTCCGTCTGTTTCGTATTATGAATTCTCCCACGCTATATCTCGTGTACATCACATCGACTGTGCACATGCATTGAATCGTTGTGCTTCAGTTGACACATCTGTAATTTCGGAAGTTACTTGGAGTGATCGATGGAGCCCGGTGGCTCAGTGGTAGACTGTTGGACGTCTATGCTAGAGGTCCAGAGTTCGATCCCCGCCCGGGACGACCCGCGTTGTGTCCTTGGGGAATTTATTTATTTATTGGTGTTTAAGGTCACATACTTATGCTCAATGGCTAATCATGGCCGTGGCAGTTTTACGGATGGAGGAAGCCGGAATACCCGGAGAGAACCACCGAGAAACAACTAGAAATTCAAGGAGTAATTATCTCCCTTGATATATATGCAAGAAATGTTCCGTTTCGTGGGCGGGGCTAACCATCCTGGGGCGGCTCTGCTCATTTGTTCAAAATAATTCGTTGTGTGCAAAATGTCACCACAATACGACAATGAAGAGGCTGTGAATCAGAAAAACACGAAGACAGAGGAGCAAATCATTTTAGCCGGCCAAGCGGCGACACGGCGGAAAGTGAAAAGGGGGTTAGAAAATCTATTTGCAACCCTTTCCTACATGAGGTGACCCTGGCTGCCGAAGTTGTCGCTAAATCCCAATAACTAAATAAATTTGCACCTTTTTCAACTTTCAGAAGCTATTGGGAAATAGAGTTACTTCCCTTGATATGTTTCATGTAATCGAATGTCATTGAAAAACAGGTTGTAAAAACCGTTTTCCGGTTTTATCAAATTGAATATTTATTTATTTATTGGTGTTTAAGGTCACATACTTATGCACAATGGCTAATCGTGACCGTGACAGTTTTACGGGTGGAGGAAGCCGGAGTACCCGGAGAGAACCACCGAGCAACGACGAGCAGCTGTCAGCTCTCCAACATCGTAACCCTGAACTCTGCACCGCAGCACAGGCAGGGTTAGATTGGTTGAAGACATGCGCACCATCGACGTGCAGTACGCGACGTGAAGTACGCCTCAGTACACAGCGTCATCGTGCCCCCATGTAGGCAATCGGGGTGAAGTGTCTTGCCCAAGGACACAACGCGGTTGCCGCAGGTGGGATTCGAACCGAGGACCTCTCGGCTTGCAGCCTGCACCTCTACCAACTGAGCCACCGCGCCCCCAAATATCAAATTGAATATAATTCCCTACCCGTGTTGTAATCCCTACACAGCAATACCTGGTCATATCACATCTGAAAATCAATGCAGCAAAAAAAAAGAAGCTTTGGCAGAAAATGTCGAGATATCAGAATAGCAGTAAGAGAAAGAGCCAGAAAGTTGAAATATCAACCCATCACAAAGTATGCCAAAAACAATACAATGCCACGAAGGAAAAATACGAATACATGTAGCTCATCCGGAGCATACAACGGCCATACTGCAAAACCCACCTTGGATACGTTCACCCTTTAACAAATTTACAAATTGAGCAGTTGAAAAAATATATAGTCTATTTTTTCAAAACTTAAACAAAACCATATCATATGCCACCTAATTGAAACGAGCTAGTCCCATTGGTCACATGATATGATTTTGCAGAAGGTTTTGGAAAAATTAAAAGAAAACCATAATTAAAATAATAAATTTTGATAGCTTTTGCGTTGGATAAAGGATTAAGGAAGCAAGAGATAAATATTAATACACTGATAGGTGACTGCATGGTTTTCAAATTTAAATAATTATATTGTTAATGTAGTTATACGTTTTGGGTCCAAATACTCAATTCCCATTGGTCAGCTGTATGAAAACGTCATGACCAAGCGTAATTCATTTTCCAATGAATACATTTGGTCGAAATTTGGCCCGCATTTACGGTAGAGCGCAGTTGACAGAATGTAATTCCGGCGGTGTTTGGGCGGGTTTTTAACTTTTAGCGCTGCTCGCAATGATCAACTCCGCTGCTGTTTCTTTGGTGACATTTACCAACTGTGGCATAAAGCCCGTTACTAAAATACTCGTTTCCATTTCTAAAGTTGTGAAAAATAAAAATCAGAGTTGTGCGCTTTGTGTGTGTGAGGGTGGTTTTTCGCCTCGTTCGTTCGTACGTGTTTTATTTCGTCTTTCTGCTTTGTTGTTTGGTAAAAAGTAGTTTAAACAGTTACGGAATGTAATTATAAGAATTGAATGCAATTTTTATAATCTTTATTGGAGTAAGAACGTGTGGGAATGGGTACAAATTGTATGAATCCCTTCGGGATTCATACATAATTTGTACCCATTCACACACGTTCATACTCCAATAAAGATTATAAAAACTGGATTCATACATAATTTGTACCCATTCCCACACGTTCATACTCCAATAAAGATTATAAAAATTGCATTCAATTCTTAAATATTTCAGTTGGGGGTGGGGGAGGCATCTAACTGTCACAACACGTTGGGGCAGATATGTGAGATTTATGATCACTCTAGAGCTCGACCGTACTCAGAGAGGACAGCCGGGCTTTCGAGTGAACATACGTCTCTCGGCCTCGCGGTGGTGTGGTTTTTGTTGGGGCAGATTCGTCATCTTAAGGTTTCCGTGACTTGATATTTAAAAAGATAACCGATGGTGGATCATTTGAGTATAATTTAATGGAAATAAAAATAACACTGTGTACTCACATATACGCATCAATGAACAATCCAAGAATATACATTATACACAAACAAAGCACATATGAATTTCCCCCATAAAGTTCGATCTCTTTCCGGGGTACCCCGTTTTCGATGCTGTTGTCTAGATGTTTCTGTTTGTTCCTCACTCCTGGGTTTCCTCTTCACTTCTCAAGCGATTACGTACATAACGTGTTGTCTATCTTACGCCGCTCAACCTCCAAATACACTGAATTGCCAGTCAACTGTAACCAACTCTGTCTAACTAAATTTTACACTTTCGATATCATAGTCACTTCACTCCACGGATTTAACAACTCGCCTTCTACACAAGTCTCCGTTTACACCAATCTCCGTATACCTTTTAAACAAATAAAGTTCATGCATCTAATTTGCCGTTCCAAGTAAGCTCACTCTAACCCCCTAGCTTAAATCAAATGTTCGAGCTCTCAACAACTTCGATTAAGTTAATTTTTCGACCTCTCGACGGCTCTTTACTTCTCCACACCATGCTTATGCGTCGCGTCACTTAGCTTGGCGACCGCTCGCTTACTTAAACGGAGCCCGCTTAGTCTCCACAATTAATTTCTACAAGTGGCAGCCCAAATGGCTAGAGCTCCGAGCTCTCTTTCCTTCGGATTACTGACTCAATCCGAGGACGACTGACAACCGATGATCAGCCTCCCATTATATAGCATTTTCGTGTCTAATTAATCATTAAGTCGGTTCCTCTGTGATATAGGACACCGTTATTAAGATAGATGAGATATCTCTTTGTCAGCTCGTGAGTATGACATTTAGAACTACGGGGATGACACTTATTTGAGGGCCAGATAGCGTTGAACACCATCTGCGGCTGACAGTAACGAATTACTATTAGGGATAAGTTACATAGTAGTTTCAAACGTCGTAGCGGGGAACCATTAGTCCTCTCAACGAGAGATAAACACACACCTGGTCAAGCAGTTAATTAATTAGCCTACAATAATTTGTACCCAGTGTCTATATGTGATTTTATAAGCAAATGTATCAAATTAATTATTTACAATCCCTGACCATTAACCCTTAACTCGGACAAATTCGAATCGATCTGGACACAAACTACCTCAATGGGTATCGAAATGTGGAATTTCCGGCATTATAATACATCCTTCGAAGAGTTGACAGAAGCCAGTAGAAACAATTAATCATGTAAACTAGATTGCCTAACAATCTAGTTCAAATCTGTTACATGAATGGGGAGTGTGCTATTCCGTGTAGGGCTGCACGGTATATCGATAAACCGATATATACCGGTATTCAAACCAGCATCGATTGAATACCGGTGTAATTACAAAAATATCGGTTTATCGTCATTATTTATTTACCCACAATTTAATTTTCAAGATGACTTGAGTTTTTTTAACTGTGGCCTCGAATGAATAATATTATACCTTTATCCAAGGAATCGTCTGCTTGTGCCCTCGTAATATACAAATTCAGCAGTTGAAAAAATAAATTTAAAAAATTTCAACAAAACTATATCATGTGACCCCTCATTGGAACGAGCTCGTTGAGCTCGTTCCAATGAGGGGTCACATGATATAGTTTTGTTGAAAAATTGGGAAAAAATAATAAATTTTGATATCGTCTGCGTTGGGTAAAGGTGTTTCGAACCGCATCATCAAGACATGCTAATTCGTTCCGACTGTGATACCTTGAGTCTCGATTGTGGTACTTGTGTTCAAATATCTGAACAGTTTTCGATATACCGGTATACCGCGGTATTTTTTTTGAATACCGATACCGGTATTCGGTTTTGAATATCGTGCAGCCCTAATTCCGTGACTCCATCACTCATTCGAGCAAGAACTTCAAGCTTTGACTAAATGTTTCTGTAAAACACATTTGGATTTTGGAATAATTTTCAGTAAATTGCTTTATGTAGATGCATCATTTCAAGTTTGGTTTATTTGTTTTTCGGATTTTGTAATTGGGTATTTCTGTTGCTTGTTTGCACGAATTCAATTTAACCCTTTGAATCCTAGTGGTATCTTCCATACCAGTTCAATGGAAGCAACTGGAAGAGTCCATATTTATTATCTGGGGGTAGACCAATTAATAGTTTCAACATGTTGCCTTAGGGTTGCACGTTAAAAATATTGATTGGTCTATCCCACCTTTAACTTAGCAGCCAAAATCTCATCATTTGAGATCAAATTAATCACAATCACTTCAAATTGGATTTTCGTTATGGACAGATCTGGGGTAAGGGAGAGTCGTCTGATAAAACTGTTGTCAAAGTTCAGACAATTTGTTCCAAAGTCTAAAACAGCCAGGAAAGAAATAACTCCAATAAATCAAATACCCAAATGTCTGCAATGACACAAAAAACACTTAGAAACTGAAATTTGCCATTGGAACACGGCTGCCTTTGGTTGGAATGCACTACGTGAAAGTCTATGGCATACGTGACAGACCAAACTTTTTTTTATAATACAATACTTTAACCCTTTGGACCCGAGAGGCATCGTTTCCGGTACAGGAACATGAAACGTCATAATTTCACTAACCCTTTACCTAACATGAAAAGCAGACGACACTTGCAAAAAAAATTCTTGAATAACTATCCTTTTCATTTTTTGTCTCCAAAACATAGGTTGTGACACCTCATTGGAACGAGCTCGACGAGCTCGTTCCAATGAGGGGTCATAACCTATGTTTTGGAGACAAAAAATGAAAAAAATCATGAAAATTAATTGACGATTTTTGAGAATAGCGCTGGACGGTTTTGGCCGTTACGTTAGGTGAAGGGTTAAGGAGGATGGTTGCTAAGTGAAGGTGTGGGCTAGACCATGCAATACTTTCAACACGAGGCTGCACGTTGAAAATATTAATTAGTCCACCCCCACATAATGAATATGGACTCTACCAGTTGCTAATGTTGAACTGGGATGGAAGATCCCTCCGGGAGATTTAAAATGACTGAATATTTGATTTTGCAATCCTTCTGGTACAGAGTGGAGGAAATCTTATTTGTTATTCATAAAAGGAATAGGAGGGAGACTAATTCTAGACTATGGTGTATACAATTCCCACACGATGCCATTTTGTATTGTTTATGTTTTGGTGAAGAGTGTTCAGCTGGAGTTAAACCTATACAGTTGAGAACAACGGGTTGGAAACACAAGTAATTTCATCTTTGAAAAATGAAATGCAAACATATTTATTTTCGTTTTGCAGTGAATATACTCTCACAATACTGTTGAAGATAGTGTAATACTGTTGTCAACTTCACCAAAAAAATCTAACCCTTTACCCAACGAATCGGCCGTATCCGCCCGCGTAGTATGCAAATTCAGCGGTTGAAAAAATATTATTTTTCAAAAAATTTCAACAAAACCATATCATGTGACCCCTCGTTGGAACGAGCTCGTCGAGCTCGTTCCAACGAGGGGTCACATGATATGGTTTTGTTGAGATTTTTTAAAAAATTTGAAAAAATGATATTTAAAATAATAAATTTTGATATCGTCTGCGTTGGGTAAAGGGTTAAATGATAAACGGGATATACGTGTTAAACGAATGTAAATCTTACAACTGAGCACACTTGCAGCAATCGCCAGTTCATACCGGAAAAGTGAAGGATGCACTCCATTGACTCAGGTCGCAGTAAAATTACCAGTCGCGCGCACTTGGGCGATAAACGTGGCTCAGAGAGCCACGTTTACCGCCCAAGTGTGCGCGACTGGTAATTTTACTGGGACCCCAGTCAACGAAGTTCAACACTTTGAAAAATGTTCAGTTTAATGTAGTTCTTTCGAGCCTCGACTTGTCTTGTAGTGCACGGTATTACAATCGGAATCGGCATCAGAATCGGCCGATTGTGGGCTCAAATAACCGGTAATCGGTCAGCAACCATTTTTGGTAATCAGTTGGACACTACACTGTTCCACCCAAGGACGATATATGGCTTTTTCTTCATCCACCCTGATGATACCCGGTCAATTCTAGTTTGAATCTAGTCCCATTGCTACATTTACAACTAGAAGTCCTGTCACGAACAGTGCGCTTATCTAGGCTTAATTGCGCACAATTGCCATATCGAATGACGTCCAAAACACGGCAGGTTCTCCTGGTTACTAATAGCAAACACAGGCAATGTTTCTGCCAATGGACCTCCGGATTATCCGGAGGTCCATTGGCCGAAACATTACTTGTGCACAGGCCTTATGTACAGAATTTAATAGCCTTACTTTGGTCATAACGCATAGATTAACGCGCAGATCGACGTGCCATTTGTGCGCATTTCATGACAGGACTTCTAGTTTTAACTGTAAGATAACTGCAGGGCAAGTTATCACCACTGGAAAATTAAGGACAACCTTTTCCAGACGAGATTCCACGATTTCTCATGCCCCCAGAGTGTCTGAAGAATAGTTTTTAACTGCGTCACTAGGGTATCTTTATTGATGTCCCGAGAACGGTGGGTATAGTAGTCTCAAATAACTCAGTTTGATAAAAAGAAGTTTAGGTTAAACTCACCATTATAAGTGAAGTGGGTTAAATATCAATATCGTCGTCAAACAAGTCAATGTCCGACTAAAGGTGTTATGTTTGTTTGCCACAAACCCATTGAGTGCAGTGGATATTTGAAAACAGCCAATTTTATCTCAAATTTATCTACCGTTTTGATGTTTGGCAGTTTGTGGAGGGTTAATAAACACTTGCCAGAAAAATCCCCCTCAAGAGTCAATTTTTTCTTGAAAATCTGTAAGAACCACTTGAAGAAATCCATAGAAAATGTGCATTTTGCGTTTTTAAGGTCTGCCTGTCTTTAATCTGTCAAAGCAGGTTTAGGGCTTGGTTTTTTGAATACCCTTACTACTTTCGAAAATTATCCCACCTGAATTTTGCGTCCGATAAGAGACGTTACATTTATCTGTCAGTGTGACATACCCATTGGGTGCTGAAAACAGCCTATTTTATCAACAGTTTCACCGTTAGCAACATATGGAGGATTAATAAACGCTTACCGGAATATATTGTCCATGCAACTTGTAATGCCACACCAAGACCTGCGAATGGCCATTTTTTCTTGAAAATCTTAAAGATCAAGATGTTTTTAGAGAAATCCACGGAAAACACGAATTTTTAAGCTTTTGAGAGGTATCGCTATTTATCCAGCCCAAAACTGGTTAACACTTGTTTTTTTTAATACTTATTACTTACAAAAATGAACTTAGGAAAATTCCAATAAAGGAAGTTATGTTTATCTCTACCCACTGGGTTCTGTGGGTGCTGTAGGTGCCCGAAAACAGCCCATTTTATCATAATTTCGATATTTGGCAATCTGTGGAGGGTTAACAGACGATAAGCCCAATTTCTCCTGTATATCAATTGTAGTGTCACAGACAGGTCTAACAGTGATGAATGTTTAAAACAAATCTACAAGACTCGTTTTGAGAAAATGACGATAAACCCTAATTTTGAAAGTATTTTTGACAATTCTGGCAAAGGAAGAGCGAAATCTAAAATTCCTCTCAGGTACGTTTTTAGATTTCGTGCTACTCTACGCATGTGCAGAATTCTGTGAAAATCAGTTTGAAAATGGCTTCATAATCGTACGGACTAAATGTGTGTAAAAAAATTTAAAAAAATAAAATAATTATAATCCATAGAAAAACAAATGTTTTTTCCTGAGGAAAAAGCACAACAACTTCACACACTTTTTGATTTTGATAAATTCATATATGACATCTAGTGTTTTTGATTGGATACCGAAAATTATCTCATGAATGATCGATAGAAATGAGTGACCGAGCAAACGTACACTGCAAAAAATATAGGTTCTCTTTAGAACCAAAACTGGTTCTAATCTTGTTTAAACAGTATTTATTTCAAATCAAATAAATTTACCAAGATTAGCATTCAATTTTAACAGAATATTACATGAACTGAAGTAGATTCAGCAGTAAACTTGGAGCTTATTCAACGCAGTCGCCAAACATTTTGAAACAAAGGAGATATGAACAGTTGGCACATCGAACCAGTTTTGGTTCTGTATAGAACCAAAACTGGTTCGATATGCCAATTGTTCATATTTCCTTTGTTTAATAATGATTTGAGACAACCTGGTACAACCTCTAAACTTGAGGCTGAAACCCCCTCAATTTATGTTTAATTCTGTTAATATTTAATGTTAATCTTTATAAATGTATTTGATTTGAAATAAATACTGTTTAAGCAGAACTGGTTCCATCTCAGGGACAAGATTAGAACCAGTTTTGGTTCTAAAGAGAACCTATATTTTTTGCAGTGTAGTAGCCATTTGTCTCGGTCACAAGTGAGATAATTTTCGGTATCCACTCAAAAACACTAAATTTTCTTTTTATTATACGCTTTTTATAAGAATCGGATCATTCCGCTCGTCTCAACCATGAATTGATGCATGAAAGTTAACAGCGCATTGAATCATTGATACACGGAAGTGGTTTAATCGATGAGAACTTTCAACTGAAATATCAAGACGGGGTGGATGGTCCAAGTGAGGGAGCTAGTAGAAAACTACTCAATGGAGATCTGGGACCTTGACGTTGGGGCAAACCAGGGAACAAAGATCGTCAGAGAAAGGGTCATGGAGGATTGTAACCGTAATTGGCGAGAGGGGGTCAAATCAAAGAGATCTTTGGGTGGCCTGCGTGATAAAGAGAAACCTGGTTTTGAAGAGTACCTTGATGGCACCTTTGGGGGGTCACTGTTGTTCAAGCTGAGATCGCGGTCCCTGGAGCTGAGGGGAAAAATTGGGGAAAACAGTGAAAAGGTGTGCCAGATGTGTATGGTGGGCGTGGTGGAGACCCTGGAACACTTTCTTATAGAATGCCCAAAATACCAGTCTAAAAGAACAAGATTCACGGAGAGTATAATGGAGAAGTGGGATGAGAGAATGAAGGACATGTGGTTAGGGGCGACTCAAAGGAGAGGGTTAATCTACTAATCGGAGAGATTGGGAAGAATGGGGCAAGGGATGTCATCAAGCAGTTCGTCTCCGAGTGTTGGGAGGAGAGAAGAAGCGCGGGAATAGGGAGGCAGTTGGTAGAACATGGGTAACCAAGGCCTTCTCATACGAGAACCGCGACAAATCAGCGGCCGGCCGAAGTGTTATTATTATTATCGATACTAGGAATAGATAGCATCTTGCGATCTGAGTCAGTTGGCGGGTATCTAGTCCAAACATGGCCTGAAAGTCCGTAATATACGTTTTTTTCGTTTTGTACGTCCCTTGAAAGGACGTACCAAACCTAAAACTTATATTACGGACTTTCAGGCCATTTTTGGACTAGCGGGTTTCATGCATCAGTTTAAGGTGAATACATGTTGAATTATTGCTGGAAATGGTCTGTATCCACTCAAACAAACTAGATTTCTTTCCCATTATACGTTTCTAGAACAAAAAGTGATATCTTCGAGTAATTTAAATGCTAGCGCGTCAGAATCCCGTTTTTTCCGGCTCTATTTTATTCTTTGAACACGAGTGGCCGTTTTTCTGGCCAGGAACATGATACGTCATAACGTCATTATCCAGGACGGCTGTTCAGTAAATGTGTGGGGTAGTCCAATCAGTATTTTCAACGTTGAAAATATTGATTGGTCAACCCCAAATAATGAATATGGACTCTAATTGCTGCCATTGATTTGCCCGGAAGACACCACTAAAGTTCAAAGGGGTAATGAAAGTACATTGCACATCGGGTCTATGCACTGCTTCATGTCTGAATTTCTAAACGCAATACCTTTATTTGACATATGAATAAAGTGCTCAACCTTTCAGAAACAGATGATAGGTTCGTTCATCTACTTGTCCTTGCGGGTCGATGGTTCGAGATAGTCTTACCTGTTGGTACAGGGAGATGTACACTACTAGTAAGACAGCCGTAGTTTCGTAACAATTTGGAAATGGATTCGATTTGAGACCTTTTTGACTAATTCGATTGAGGACTGATTGAGGATTCATTTGGAGCTAAAAATCGTGATTCGCCAGGCGCTATCTGAATTGTAGTCTCGTTAAATACACAAACCATTAAAGTATTCAATCATAGAAATATCTGCGGACTATTCATTGATGTGCCAACTTGAATGTCGCTGACCGCCTAGTTGTACCCGACCAAGATCACCAGTTGTCACAAGGGACAAAAATTGTTGATTGTGTTTCTTCAAACCTTTTGCATTCAGGTTTCCTTTAAGCTAATATCTCGTCAATACTGCTCTTGTTCCAGCTATACGATCGCATCATAGTAAGGGCTATTCAACATTTTCCTGAGTACTTAACCTCAAGGTATATATGTAATTGGATATATTCAACAGGATCAGGCTGATATGGTCTCGTTCAACTTGGAACAGTCTGACGGGCCTCATCGATCGATTGTTGTGATAAGCTCTATATTCGTCGCCTGAGTGGTACAATGTCCTATGTCCCATAGGGGACATACAGTACGTGAAGAGTGCATTATCACTAAATCACCCGCAGAGTGGAGATTCCACCCGAGCAATCATTGCAAATTTGTTGCAAAACATAACAAGCACAAGCAAAGTTTTTGCAAATGGACCTCCGGGTTAAACCCGGAGGTCCATTGGCTGAAACATTGCTTGTGTTTATTGTTGATATGCAAAAAAATTGAAAGTTGTAGTTTGGGTAATAACTCCACTCCGCGAGTGATTTAGTTACAATCCACCCTCCACGTACTGTAGGACATTTTAGCACTCAGGCGATGATATATCATACCTCATAGTGTGTACACTGCACTCTGGGAAGCTAGGAAACAACACTTCACTCGTCTTCGAATCAGCAACCACAGTTTACTGATCGAAGCGTGGAGGCATTCACAGCCAACCGTTCCGGCCAACGAACGAATGCACAAGGTGCGACTCGGGGCAGTTGAGGGCGAATTTTATTTTATAATAAAGTGTCCATTATACGATCAATTGCCTGAAGAACTTTTCAAACCGTTCAGTGATCATACACAAAACATAAAGGCGGATGATATTATTATACTCTTTCAACACATTAAGAGAAACAACGTTCCAGAACTGTGCAATCCGATCTGTAACGTTATTCTGAAATCTCGAAGTGATTTATGGTAATCATTGCGGTACTATCTTAATGTTTATCTGTTTGATTATATACCTAATCAGGGATGTATCTGTCGTTTGTTTCCGTTGTCTAAGTTACATGTTCACTCATTTTATACTATTTTATTGTATTTCTATAGTGATGTTGTTGTAAAATTGGCAATCTGCCGCAAGTAGTTGTTAATTGCTTCAATAAAATACTAAAATTCAACATACTTTTGAGAATTTTACTGGATTCATGACTACACGTGAAAGCTGTGAATATAACACATACGGTCAGTTCACATTCTTACATTACTAACAGAAGAGTGGTGGCGCGGTGGTTCAGATGGTAGAGGTGCAGGCTGCAAGCCGAGAGGTCCTCGGTTCGAATCCCACCTGCGGCAACTGGCAACTGCGTTTTGTCCTTGGGCAAGACACTTCACTCCCATTGCCCACGTGGGGGCACGGTGGCGTTGTGTACTAAGGCGTACTGCACTTCGATGGTGCACTTGTCTTAAACCAATACTAACCCTGCTTGTGTGGAGTTAGTATGTTGGGGAGCTGACAAGTACTCGTCGTTGCTCGGTGGTTCTCTCCGGGTACTCCGGCTTCCTCCTCCCGTAAAACTGTCGTGGTGATGATTAGCCATTGTGCAGAAATATGTGACCTTAAACACCAATAAATAAATAAATACATAACAGAAGCGTGATCTCCTCTTGTTTATTCACTTTGTGTGGTCTGTTCAGATATATACAATGTTAGATACGTGATCAGCCCTTTGCGTATTCATCTGTCGAAATGGTGACAGATGATAAATACTTTATGCTCAACAAACATGAATTTTATTATTTATAATTCATCGTAACTGTTTGTTCAGAATATTAAAAAAAAATCTTCGGTAGGATATACTGTATTCGTTATACCACTTGTTAGTAATCTAATATGTTATATTCTGAGTCTTATAATTCAATGTTGGGATAAAGCTTCACTCTCGGAGAAAATGGAGTTGACTGACGTAATATATCTAACATATTTCTCAACGAAGACATCGATATTTCGCTTTCTATATCGAAATGGCAATATTCCGCCGTTTTATCGTTTTTTACTTGTACATTCAGGCCCCGCGAGGCTTCAACGATTTGAATCGATGTCGACATGCACTAAATCACCCGTAGAGTGGAAATTCCACCCAAGCAATAATTGAAAATTTGTTGCAAAGCATAACAAGCACAATGAAAGTTACAGCCAATGGACCTCCAAGTTAAACCCATATGTCCATTAGCTGAAACGTTACTTGTGTTTTTGTCCATATGCACAGAATTTGAAAGTGATACTTTGGATGCTAATCCCACTTCACGGGTGATTTAGTTACAATCCACTCTCCACGTAGTGTAGATTACATTGCTTCAACAGTGAATGTTGCCCAGTGGACCGAATGGGGGGAAGATATAAACCAAATTTGGGGGACATGGGTGTGTAAATGCATCAGTAGCTAGGGCGCCGGGGTCTGGTTGTCAGGCATATTGGCCTACTTTATAATTCTGATGCGATGCAAAGAGGTCAATATCATGCATTCTCCAAATCTGTGTTATCTGATGAAAAATTTGTGCGTTAAATTTCCATTCGGTATTATCATGATTGTGCCTGCTCTGGAGATCAGCTTCTGTATTTAAAACACCTGGGATGTTAGTTGGCGATATCCACAAGTGTTTATGCACTGCCCAGAGCCATATTGTATATATATAACCCACAGTATTACAAATACGTTTTGTTCCTTTCTTATTACTTATATATGCTGCAGGAGTTGTGTTGTCACTTTCAATTTGAATGTACTGTGAGCTGAATGTGTTACACGATGATCTCAGGTTAACCAAACAGCTAGAAGCTCTTTTTTACGTTTAAGTGGAAATTAGTTTCTGCTTCTGACCACCTCCTCCCGGTGGTTTGTGTTCCATGAACGCCAACCCGGGCGCAATTAGACGCATCTGATTGCAAAATGATGTCAAAATTGTCGTGGGAGACAGTGTCAAGGTGATAGCTTGATTTTCGATTTTCTTGTTTGAAAGTGTGTATATCTTTGATAATTTTTCTCGTTCGGGCCAAAGGTATAAGAATGTGCATTTATATGATGAACCCCGGAAACCGATTTGTCACTTAAACAGACCAGCAATAGTTCATGCTAATTAAGCATGGAATTTAATGGCCATAAAGAGCGCGTTTACTGAACGCTATATGAGCTGTTTGATAATAGATTAAAGAAGTGAAGACCAGTCGTCTCCTGCAGTCATTATCTTTGTAATTATGGCCAGTTAATAGGTAATTGTTGTAAAAACAATACATCGCAGAGGTTCTGGCCACACCCACATATTACGCATCTAGCCTGTCACCGAATGTCAGGATATACCGAAATTCGAGTCTTTCAAAGGAACGTTAAAGCGAATATTAAATTTAGATTGATCTAAGCGGCCAAGTTCAAGAGAAGCAATAAAACTGAGAATAGATGTTCTGGCTATCGAAATAAAAATCGGGGGGTTTCTCGAAAAATTCATTCCAGTCTGAAGGTGTGTAAGTCTGTGGATCGTTGGAGCGGGGGATGTCCCATGCTATAGGGCAGAGGAAGTGCCGCATCGGCGCGAGAGTAAAGGCACGTTGTAGTGTAGGGGAGCCACAGAACTCATATTTAGAATAGAGGCAGTCGCGGGCCAAGTCGGTGTCCATATATGAGAATAGAATCAGAAACACGAAGTACGAGTATAGAGTGACATTCCGTCACATGTTAGAGCAAAGGCGTACGATAAAGTAACAATACGTCAGTGGCCGTGCGACGGCCGTGAAAGAGTGAAGTGAAAGGGCGACCAATGATCAAACACCAGCGACCAGGAAGGGAAACAAGCGACAACAGAGGATGCGGGCCCGCGAGTGACTCAAAACCTGTGTGGGTGGGGTGTGATTGACGTTTTGTTTTGCATATTCATTGGATTCCATGTAAGTCACAAATTACCATATTTATTTATATGTATTAAAATTGTTGTTTTCAGTGAATCCCTATGATTTATGCTTTTTGAAGAAAAATTATTGACCCCTTCAGGATAAAAAAACACCCGAACGTATGTCTCACCATAACGAGCGGGCGGGTTCGTTACGGTGAGACATACGTTCACGCCCGGGTTCAGGCGACACTCCTTGAGTTTTGGCTGAATACGCGGCGTGAATCTATTTCCTCCAGCAACGACAAAGCCCGGTTTCCGACATCTAGTTTCGGTTATGTTAGCTATCCGGTATTGTAAGTCTTGCCTAACTTGTGGAGAGATGGCTATCAAGTCATTAAAGTTGCCGTAGGCTTGTTTCAAAGAACGGATTTTGGAATAATCCAAGTTTCGGTAGTAAATAAGTTTCTCGTATTGAAACCCTGGAAAACTAGCCACCACTTTCCCACCACTCTGAATTGTGGCATGATCCTTGTCACTTAGCCGTACAGTTAAAACTAGAAGTCCTGTCACGAAATGCGCACAAATAGCACGTCGATCTGCGCGTTAATCTACGCTTTATGACCATAGTAATTCTATCAAATTCTGTACATATGGCCTGTGCACAAGCAATGTTTCAGCCAATGGACCTCCGGGTAACCCGGAGGTCCATTGGCAGAAACATTGCTTGTGTTTGCTATGAGTAACCAGGAGAACCTGCCGTGATTTGGATGCCATTCGATGTGGCAATTGCGCGCGCAATTAAGAATAGATTAGCGCACAGTTCGTGACAGGACTTCTAGTTTTAACTGTATGCACAATGTTTGTATCTAGTTAGGTTTCTCTAGTGTAAGTGAGATTGTCAGAGACGTGAAGTCTAAAGTGCAGCCCCAATAAGTTAGAGTGTGGATAAGTTCCAAAATTTACATTTCAGGGTGAATTATAAAACTGGCGTCAGGGCCTAGATTGTCTGTGTCTGTAATATTGCAACTGTTGTCATAATCCTCGCCAACTAAAAACGAATCATCTATGAAAGAAGCATTTACATGACCCAAAGTCCTGGGATGGCCGTAAATAGGATCTGAAATTTTTGTGAATATTCGGGGCCCGAAGAAAGCCCATTGTGGAGTACACAATATTTCATCCCCTCTCCAAGGATGGGGGGGGGGGGGGGGGGCACTAAAAATTTGCAAGACGTGACGTCCTATTTTTTGTTCGGCTCCTTTTTACACCCACCCACCCACTACCCACTACGTGCAAATTTTCTACTATCGTTCTCAGACACCCACCCCCCACTCTCCCATTAAAATCCAAAAATAAACTTATAAACTTAGTAGGCACAGCTAACAGCCAAAACCGGCCAGCGCTATTCTCAAAAATCGCCAATTAACTTTTACTATTCTTTCATTTTTTGTCTCAAAAACATAGGTTATGGCCCCTCATTGAAACGAGCTCGTTGAGCTCGTTCCAATGAGGGGTCATAACCTATGTTTTGGAGACAAAAAATAAAAAAAAATAGTTATTCAATCAATTTTTGGCAAGTGTCGTCTGCTTTTCTTGTTAGGTAAAGGGTTAAACTGGTACCACCAATTTAAACCTCTGTGGGCTGCTGTGGGCCCCAATCTACAAATGACAAGCTGTTCATTATCAGGCTTGGCCAGAGCAAGTGTACATATACGGGAACAAATTTTCATTTGAATTGTTCCCAAAATATTGTCTGCACATTTTCTACATTTCCAACAAGACACCCACCCCCTACTAACGTGTGACATTTTCCCAGATTAAGCCCAATATTCTCACATATAAAGCCTCCTGATGTTGTATTTATGTTACAAGTGTGATGTACAACATCGTCTTTAAGGTTTGAAACACAAATGATGGTATATATTAGCTGATATATTGATATATTTTTAAAAAATTCAAAAAACTGCATAAGTTGGAAATGCACATTTTTGGCGCACTCAAGAGACCCACCAACCCCCACGTCACGTCTTGCCATTTTTTGGTGCCCCCCCCCTACCCTCTCCCCAATAAAATCACAAAAAAAGAAGTTTAGGGCAGATTATAGGCTTTAATTTTAAAATGGTCATTTTCAACATTTTCATTGAAAAGTTTCAGATTGAAAATTAGCCTAAATGTCACATCTTATTTTTCGGGCGGATGGCAATATTGGAAATATATTCACCCATGCAGTCTGATGCAACTGGTTTGATTACCCCCTTTTGAAATTAATTTGGGATTTCTTAAGAAATAACATGATATTCTTGTTTTTTTAAACGTAATTGTACGTGGTGAAGATCGAGAAGGTTTGACATAAAAACTCAATGTGAATACCATTGAAGGTATATAATATCCAACGGTCAGCTGTGAGTTTTCGCGAATTGTGGACAGAAAATTGCAGCTGTCCTGCCTTGAAATTGTCCACGGGGCAGTGTAATTGTGACGTAAGTTGAAGAATGGCAGTCGTGAAGGAGGAAAAAAAAGCATCGTATACGTGATGTTGGTTGTCTTGTCGGCAATTCTGTGCGTTGTCCGTGCGGCGGCCAAAGTCGTCATCGGTGAAGAAAAACTGATCGGGTCCTCCACCAGAAGCGTTTGTCTGTCTTCTGGTACGGCATTTTCCTGTTGGTATTGTTGTTGGTTTTATATTTTTCACCTTTGCCCGCAAATTTGCTGCTTTCTTTAAACTGGTTACTACTGCGTTTTGGAGAGTACCCGTACAGGGATGTGACGGCAGGGGTGGGGGTGGGGGGGGGGGTGTCTCACCCCCAGCTAGGAGTATAATGTTTCAATAGTTGGAAATTCCGAGGTCAAAAATCAAATGGTTGGAAATTCAATAAATTAACATTGTTCATGAAAAATATTAAAATTCCAACTAATGGTGAGAAATTTTGATCTTTTATATTCAACTGGAAACGTGAGTTTCAAATTTCCTACTCTAAAATTGACATGGCCTCAAAATTTCAACTCTGACATCAATCCGGTAAATTTTCTGACCCAGACACATTATAAATGATGCTTTTTCCGTTTCAGGACTAGTGAAAATTTTCAGAAAGGTTCATAACCCTTTACCCAACGCAGACGATTTCAAAATTCATTATTTTAAATATCATTTTTTTAAATTTTAAGTAAAAATTTCAACAAAACCATATCATGTGACCCCTCTGTGGAACGAGCTCGATGAACTCGTTCCAAGAGGGGTCACATGATATGGTTTTGTTGAAATTTTTCGAAAAATAATAGTTTTTCAGCAGCTGTATTTGCATATTACGCGGGCAAATGCGGGCGATTCGTTGGGTAAAGGGTTAAAAGATATCACCCAGCGCTGCAGTGCAACCATCTATCGAAACCAATCACAGTTGGAATTTACACCGGTGGCACCCCCCCCCCCCCCCCCCCCCCAGCTGAAACCCTCTAATCACATCCCTGTACCCGTACCGACTGGTGACATCACTCCCGACTTTGCGAGTCACATTTATTTCTTTTCAACCTACTCACAATTGTTTACAATTGGCTGTAACATAAGTGCAAGCCCTACTTCGGAACTAACTCAAGCTTTTAGAATCTTTTCCAAACGAGTTGGAAAAGTACTAGAGTGCAAAAGCACGAAAAAGATCGAAAAAAGGGTCGAGCGAGACCAGCGCTCGAAATTACAGGTACTCTCTCTGCACACCTCTTGCGTTTACCGAGCGCATGCGCAACAACCGTGACGTCAATTCCTTTATTTTCCGCCATTGTTCATGGTCGGAAATTTTTGTGACTGTGCTGTTTATGATATTAATTCTTCGTGAACAACTTATTAATCGTCTTTAGTGTGCTACTGGATTGTATCCTTTTTCAAGCTACCAAATTATTACTCTCATTTAATGTTAATTTGTATTATTATTGCTGTGCTTTTCACACTTTATCTTGCCTTTCCCCCACGTGTGAACACGACCTTCGTTCTGTTTTCCGTCGGCGGGAAGCTTGATTGTTGTATTTATATCATGCCTAAGACTATTCCTTGTACCTCTTGTTTGCAGGTGAAACATGTGGACGATTCCCATACCACATGTGTCACTTGCAACAATTGCACTCAGGCCCAATCATGTGGTATCTGTGGGGTTTGGTCCTCTAAATTTTGGGCTTCTGTTAACAAGGTGGTTCTTTCCAGAGCTAGAACCCCTCGTTCTCGGGGTAAGGGTAGCCGTGCCGTTGCAGACATTTCTGCTGGTGCACGTGGTGACTCTGTCACACAGGATTCGGATCTGACTTCTGTGGCGAGCTCCTCTGCAACTGTTGACGGTGTTTGTTCTGTGATACCTGATGAGGAGACCGCGGTCTCTTTGTCTTCGGATGTCACTATTGAGGCGTCTGTTTTCGTTGAGAGCTTTTCCGAGGTCAACTCGGTAACCCTCTCCGATCTGCCTCCAACACCGTCGACCGTTGTTGAGGGGGTTGCTACTCCAGATCCTATTCTGTCTGATGGTGGCTCTTCCATCTCTTCTGGGGATGGTCTACAGTCTCGGGGGACCGAGGCTGTATCTGCTGGTGTGTCTGTGTGTTCTCAGCCTCCCCCAGCCTCGCGGCGAGGCTGTGCGGGTTTGCTGTCTGCTCCGTCTCATCTGGCTAGGTTTGCTCCTAGTCGGTTGAGCCGGCCGGTCGCTTCGGCAGCGATTCCTCGTCCCTCGAGTGAATCGTTTATTGTTCCACCTTCGCCTGCTAGTGTGCCGGCTAGCGGGATGGTGTTGGGACGTTGGCATCCAGGGCCTGCTGTTCGGCAGCGGTCAGTGACAGCCCCGGTTAGCTGTCACTCTCGGAACCTTCCTCCGGTGATTCCTCACTGTGTTCCGAGTCTGGGTGTCGATCGATGCTTGCCGTCGGTCTCAGAGGATAGGCAGTTGGGGCCGTCTGCTGCGCAGAGGTCAATGACAGGTTCCTGTCATTCTTGGGACAATCCTCCGGTGTCTTCTCACCGTGTCCTAGGTCCAGCTACCGATCGACGTGCGCCGTCGGTCCCTTTCGAGGATTTGCAGGCAGGGCCTTCTGTTTCGCAGAGGCCAGTGATGGCTCCTGGGCGTCACAATCGGGACTATCCTCCGGTGTCTTCTCACCGTGCTCCTATTCTGTCTGCCGATCGACGTTCGCCGTCGGTCTCTTCTGAGGATTTGGGTTCTTCTACCAGAAGGGTCCATTGGGAGGACACTCCGTCGGGCGATTCTGCTGCGACGGATTCTCAGGGTGACCTGCGCCAGGCCGTTTTGGCGCTCACCCGGTTGCTTTCTGGCAACCCTCAAGTTGGCCTCCCTGTGCCTCCTGAGGCACAACCTCCTTTGGTCGGTCGCCGAGATGTCTCGCCTGGCCCCTTGGATACTGCACAGTATTCACAGGAGGTTTCTGCTGGTCAGCCCGAGTTGGGCTACGTCTCCTCTGCTACGGAGGATGACGAGTATCTTGAAGGTGATGGTCCCCCCTCGTCAGTCTTGGGGCAGGCTTTGGATTTCGTCTTTGGCTTATTGCCGGACGTTCTACCTTCCGACCAGCCTTCTGTGACCGTCCGGCCGCGGTCCACTGTGGAGCGCCGTAACCCCGTTGAGCCTTCTAGCTCCGGGGCTTTGCGTCCTCTGCAATCGGCTCAGGTGGTTGAGTCCTTCCAGGGCTTAGACGCCAAAATGCGTTCTAAGGCCCTCAAGGGTTCCTTCTTTTCTAGAGCTGATGCCTTCCTGCCTCCATCGCGGTTTCGTGTTTACGATTCCGTCTCTCCACCAGTCTTCCAAGGGATGACTACTGTGGATGATGATTCTTCTTCCCTCGGGTTGACTAAGCCTAAGTCGGCAGTTCTCCCGATGTCGGTAGTTGAGTCTATGGTGGGCCTGTCCCGAGAGACGCTGGGTATGTTATCTCTCGCGGACCATGTCGTCGCTGCTCTGGCTGAATATTTTCCACCAGGGGAGTTTGATGACGCTCAGGCGCCTTTTCGCGTTTTGTCACAGGCTCTTATGAACTTGACTCACGCTCACGCCTGTAACACGGCCAATTTGGAGCTGGCACGCCGGGATGCGGTTTTGGATTCTTTACCATCCCTTCCTTCTGAGCAACGTGCTGTTCTGAGGTCTGCCTCTTTGGTAGGACCTCAGTTGTTCCATGGTTCCGTGGAAGCTGTTCGTGGCGAAGTTCTTCGTCATTCGAAGGACCAGCTTTTGCTGAGACAGCTTGACCCACCTGCTGCTGCGGGTGGGGGTCGTTCCAGGCCCGCCAAGCGTGCTGCTGCGTCTGCCTCGTCGGCGACGTCGGCTACGCCTTCGGCTCCGTCTGCTCCTTCTGCTCATAAGAAGCGCCGACGTGGCCAGGCCCGCTGGCAGCCTCAGGCTGGAAAGTCTCAGGACTCTGTCACTTCCCGAGGTGGTTTCTCCTCTCGGGGGCCTCGTCGAGGCCGCAAGTGAAGGTTCTCACCTCGATTCGCCTCCAGTCGGAGGAAGGCTGTCGCTGTTTTACGACCGTTGGACAGAGATAACGTCGGACTCTTGGGTCCTCGACGTCATTCATTCCGGTCTGCGACTGTCCTTCCATCGGCACCCCAGTTTATCTCGGGTGCCCCTTCCGACTCAGGTCCCTTCAGATTCTCTGCGTCGGGACCTTCTGGTGCAGGAGATCGACAATCTCCTCACCAAAGGGGCGATCGAGGTGGTCAGGAACACCCTTTCACCGGGGTTTTACTCGAGACTTTTCTTGGTGCCGAAGAAAAACGGCCAATTTCGTCCTGTCATCGATCTGAGTACCCTGAACGAGTACATAATTGCTCCTCGTTTCAGTATGGAGACTTTCCGGTCGGTTCGACGTTCAGTTCATCAGGGCGATTTTGCGGCCAGTATCGACCTGAAGGATGCCTACTTCCATGTACCCATTCATCTGGCGTCACGGAAATACCTTCGGTTCTCGTTTCGGGATCGAGTTTTTCAATTCAGAGCTCTCCCGTTCGGTTTGAACCTGGCTCCTTGGGCCTTCACCCGACTGATGTCACATGTGCTTGCTTTCCATCGCACTCAGTCGGCGGTGACTTCGTCCGCCTACCTAGACGACATCCTCCAACGGCACCACGATGCTGCTGTTCTGGAGTTCGATGTTCGGCAGTTTCTTTGCCTGCTAGCGTCGCTGGGTTTCAGAGTCAATCGCGAGAAGTCGGATCTTCTTCCTTCTCAGCGATTCCGTCATTTGGGGATGGATTTCGACACTCTTCACAATGTAGTGTCGGTTCCCCAGGCTCGGGCGACGATTCTTTCCGCCTTGACTCGGGACCTGCTTCAATCTTCCTCGGTCTCGGCCAGGACTTTCCTTCGGATGCTGGGCCTTTGCGGTTCGGTGACCGATCTCATTCCGCTCGGTCGCTTGTTTGTCCGACCTCTCCAACACTTCCTGTTGGATCATTGGCGTCCGAATGTAGATCCGCTGGACCTGGAACTCACTATTCCTCGGTCTCTGCTTTGTCACCTCCGCCCTTGGGCAAATATTCCCTGGCTGACACAGGGTGTTCCGTTGGATCTTCCTTTGGCCGATCGCATCCTTACTGCGGATGCCAGCGATCGGGGCTGGGGTGCGACGTTGGACCCTCTCGGTCTGTCTACTCACGGAGAGTGGGACAGCGAGCAGGTGGGCCTTCATATCAACCAGAAGGAGCTCCTTGCTCTTCTGTTGAGTTTTCGGCTTTGGATCCCTCATCTGTCGGACCATGTTGTCCTACTTCTTTCGGACAATTCGACAGTAGTGGCCTACATACGGAATCAGGGAGGCACTCATTCGATTCCTATGTATCGGCTGTCTCGGGATCTTCTTCTGTTGGCACGGGATGTGAACGCTCGGGTGTCCATTCGACACATTCCCGGGCGTCTCAACGTCCTAGCAGACTCCCTGTCCCGACGCGACAGTGTCCTTCCAACCGAATGGATGCTACATCGGTCGGTGTTTCAGGCGATTTGCGAGCAGTGGGGTCGTCCTCAGGTCGACCTTTTCGCTACTCGCTGGAATCATCAGGTAGAGACTTTTGTCTCCCCTTGTCCAGATCCTCTGGCATTTGCAGTGGACGCTCTGTCTCTGGACTGGACAGGCTGGGTCGGCTATGCCTTTCCTCCTGCACCGATTCTTCGAAGTTTTAGCGAAGATTCGTGCTTGCAGTTGCAGGATCATTCTGATCACACCCCTGTCTCCACAGAGGGTGTGGATCAATCTGCTGCGGCCTCTATTGGCCGATCGACCGATTCGTCTACCTCTACGTCGCGATCTTCTTTCACAGGGTCGTCCCAGGAAGTATCACAACAACCTGGCGAGCCTGTCCCTTCACGCCTGTCTTTTATCAGGTCCAGTCTCCGACGTAGAGGTTTTTCGAGACGATCAGTGGAGTGCATTTCTGCATCGCGGCGACCTTCCACTGGAATGACTTATGCCGCCAAGTGGAAGGTTTTCTGCCGCTGGTGTTCAGATCACAATGTGAATTACCGTGATCCGTCTATCGCTCAAATTGCGGATTTTCTGGTTTTTCTTTTTGACTCCAAGGGCCTCCAGCCTATTACGATTAAGGGCTATCGGTCTATGCTGTCTGATACTTTCTCTGATGTGGGAAAGCGGTGTATCGGTCGTAATCTTTTCCTCTCCAAACTTATTCGGCACTTTTCTTTGAAGAGGCCTCGAGTTTTGCGTCTTACACCCAAGTGGAACTTGGCATGGGTGTTGCACTGTTTGGAGGGGGCGCCTTTCGAGCCTTTATCTGAGACCGACATGCGTTTTCTCACCTATAAGACGGCTTTTCTTCTAGCGTTTGCTTCTGCTCGTCGAGTCAGTGAGCTTCATGCGCTATCTGTTGATTCTGCCTTCTTCCGAAATGAGGCTAACAGTGTCACATTCACTACTGATTGCTCTTTTCTGGCTAAGAATCAACTCCCCGATTCGGTACCTCCTCCCATCTGCATTCGGGCTCTCCCTGCTGTAGATGGACGGAGGCCTCTTCTTTGTCCTGTTCGTGCGGTCAAGACTTACATTACTCGCACTCAGTTCATTAGGAGGGATCGGAAGAGATTTTTTCTGTCTCTCATTCCTAAGCGGCAGTCTATCTCTTCCCATTCTATTTCCAGGTGGATCTGTCTTGCAATCAAGCTGGCTTATTCTCGCTTGTCTGCATCGGATCTTGTTTCGAACCGGCTTAATGCTCACGAGGTTCGTGCCATTTCTACATCCTGGGCGTTCTCCAATTCTGTTTCGCTCCGTGATGTTATGAATGCGGCTTACTGGAGGAATGCTTCTACGTTCTCCTCCTTTTATCTCCGCCACCTTCAGCAGCAATCTGAGGACCTTTATTCTTTAGGCCCTCTCGTTGCTGCTCAGGCTGTGGTGCACCCTCGTTAAATTGTTTTTGTCGAGGTTGCGCTTCTCTCAGCCTTGTTCTTTTCAGGTGCCTTCTCTCTTTCTTCATTACAGGTTTTAGTTTTTGTTCTCTGCCATCCTTGCTTTCGTTCTGCTACTCTTGTTGGTATTGGTTATGTGATTCACCTCCTCCTATTGTTTATTCAGCCAATTGTAAACAATTGTGAGTAGGTTGAAAAGAAATTAAAATTTTTTAGTAAATTTTGTTTCTTAACATACCTACCACAATTGTTTACCGGAGGCCCACCCTCCTTGGGGATATCTTTGATATCGATGCCTCCCCGCTAAATCACAAACTTCTCGTTGGCGGAAATACGGAATTGACGTCACGGTTGTTGCGCATGCGCTCGGTAAACGCAAGAGGTGTGCAGAGAGAGTACCTGTAATTTCGAGCGCTGGTCTCGCTCGACCCTTTTTTCGATCTTTTTCGTGCTTTTGCACTCTAGTACTTTTCCAACTCGTTTGGAAAAGATTCTAAAAGCTTGAGTTAGTTCCGAAGTAGGGCTTGCACTTATGTTACAGCCAATTGTAAACAATTGTGGTAGGTATGTTAAGAAACAAAATTTACTAAAAAATTTTAATATCTTCACCTATTTTGCTAGATCTTCCTCAAAGAGAATAGTTGAATCATTATTGCCCGAAGAGCAAAGGGGAGCAAACCTTCTGTTCAGATCAGTTTAAAGAGCTCTTTTCGGCGCACGGAAATAATAATAATAATATAATGCAATGTTAACGTCTAGAATCCACTGCAGTGCTCTCTGACTTACATAATTACCAGTAGCGTAGGGGATGGGCCCGCAGGGGGAGGGGGGGGGCGTCTTGAAGGACGTCCCAACGGTGGAAGAAAGAGGGAAAGAGAGAGAGAGAGCGAGACTGTGTACCAAATACACATAATTTCAAACTCTCACTTCCACACGACGTACTCTTTGTAGTCTATGTATTATTCTTTTAACCCTTTACCTAACGTAACGGCCAAAACCGGCCAGCGCTATTCTCAAAAATCGCCAATTAATTTTCATTATTTTTTTCATTTTTTGTCTCAAAAACATAGGTTATGACCCCTCGTTGGAACGAGCTCGTCGAGCTCGTTCCAACGAGGGGTCATAACCTATGTTTTTGAGACAAAAAATGAAAAAAAATTAGTTATTCAATAATTATTTTTGCAAGTGTCGTCTGCTTTTCATGTTAGGTAAAGGGTTAAGTGAACGCTACATCATTGTAACTGATAGGGGTGAGAAATGAACAATATACATACATGGTGCCTCTCAAGTCACACATGTTGGGCATTTCATGTGTGTATCGTTGGATGGCATTTCATGTGTGTATCGTTGGATGGTTGGGGTGAAACAAAAAACATGTATTGAAAAAATCTGCAGAGAGGTACTTTTAGAATCGATCCTATAGGCATTCATTTAATTTATGGCGTATGTACTACGTGAAATCATGTATGCTGTGCACGGTAGCAACACTAAATTTGCTCCCGCTTTAAAGACAACCACCATTATGAAAGGGCTCCCGTCTCTATCTCGCGCGGGGGAGGAGGGGGGGGCACAAGATTTTCCGCTACGCCTCTGATTATTACCCCGCATCATAGGCGTACACACCCTTTGTTCATTCTATAACATTCTCAGCTAATCTCAACGGAGCATACTACCGGTGCTCCACAGACGAGCACACAAGGCAAGCACCTCAACAGGTCCCTATTTTACACCTAGGTACGGTGGGGATTGCGTAGTACTGGTGAACATTCCCAACGTCCACAGCTGGCATGTGATGCAACGTCGCAGAATCACACTCAAACTTCACCGATCGCATACCAGTCACTACTACGGGAAGAACACGAATCAATCGCTGTATTGTCATCCATCCAAGGATTAACCGGGGTCAACGTTGCTTAACTTCTGTGATCTAACGAGAACCGGTCGTGCTTCGCCAAAACTGAAAGTTTCACCGAGTCGATAAGTGTCTTAATGTTGACTTCCAGGTCCACTGGTGTTTTCTGAGATATTGACCCTTAAGTCAACAGGTCCACTGGTGTTTTCTGAGATATTGACCCTTCACAAGATTGTCTAGTACTTGTAAAATAACATATGTACCCTGCATTAATTTTCACTGGGCTCTCTTACATTTCACATCTCTTGACCGGGTGGATGATTTGACTTTCCCACTATCTCCTTGTTCAGTTTTGGAACAACAATATTCTGAACGTTTTGAGGCTGAGTGCAGCGCTGCTGAAACGTTTTGAGACGTTCCTCACCAGTGCTCAAAATAACTGTTTTTCTTTGCGTAGCAAAATGCAACAAAGTTCCAAAAAATGAATAGCATTTTGTAAAAAATACATAGCTATTTTTGTATACCAGAGTTATGTTATGCGATTTTATATTGAATTCTTCTTAGTAGATAGAATAGTTTTCATCCATTTCTGGGCATTTCCAAATGATCTGCAACACATGAAACATTTACTATGTGTTTTTTTAACTGAACTGCCTTTTAGGGTTGCATGGACTTGGATATTTTCAAATAGCGTCTTGGTTGATCAAAAGAGTTCTCAAAATGGAAGTTGGGATTTTTAATTTGATGGGTTTGAAGTTATTTCTAATGTACATTTTATGCAAAATGTTGTAAAAACAGGAAGAAATTAAACCAATAAAATTCATCTTACATATGAAGTTGCTAATGATGCTTGGTGGAGAGTTAATCTGATTTATGCCTGGAACGTTCCACAATGAGAAGTAAAGCATCAGTGAACTAGTTTTCAAATTTGTTTGCAAATTTTCATTTACATTTTGCGATACAAGATAATCAACTGCAGTCTAATAGGCTGCAGTTGATTATCTTGTATCGCAAAATGCTATCCATAATTGAACATTGCGTAGCTTTTTGCAAGTTTTGCATAGCAAAAAGCGACGCGATACCGCTTATTTTGAGCCCTGTCCCTCACTAAGGCCTTTGTCTGTCAAACTATTGATGATCCGTGCCAGTTGATGAGTGAGAACTACATATTCATGTAAATGGATGAATGACAAGAAACTGTCGCAGTTCCCCCCGGCGGTCTTTCATTCGGTCCATGCTACTATCACTGCATCATTCCGTAACATTTGTTGACTTTAGAAACTCATTGATGCGGTCCTCCGATAATCTTTTGACACCAACGCTTTTCCATTGCTCCCACACTCTATGTCGCGATCTTTTAGGCGAATGAGGTACGCCAATTGTGGCAGGCAAAATGTCAAACTTTGAGACGAATGTATGGTGAAGGCTTGTAATTTCTTGAGTGAGCTGACTCAAAATGGCGTCATTGTGCCGTGTTTTGTGGATTATTACGACAAGAAGCCGCATGCCAATCAGCCACTTGTATCCTACGTTCCCCATCACCACCGGCAACGATAAAACATTGCGTTCACCCGATTGCAGGTTGTCAAACACAGAAGTCTTCGAAACAGATTTCATAGACAATGGCGAAATTCAAGATTGCGGGGTGATGGTACAACTCGCCAAACTGTTTTTCTTTACCAATTCTCCAGAAAGATTGATTCCTTCCATTTTTTTCAGACGACAAAAAAAAATTGTTAAATACGTAATGCAAGTTCTGTGTCGAAATGAACTTTTGAAAACATGGATTATGCTTGATTTAATCGATGAACTGAATCTTGTGTGTGCTTCGAGATCAAAGATGAACAAACACATGACCTTCTGGCAATCTCGCGAAGTCGGGAGACAATCTCGAGGCGGGAGAAGACAGAATTCTCGTGAAGTAGAATTCTTACCTTTCTACGGGTTTGTCTCAATGAGCTATTCCGGTTTACTTGGTTTATTGTGAGCATGCGTAGACATACGGAATACAAACAAGGTCGTTTTAATGAGCAGTTTATATTCTGGTTTATCATTCTGGATTAAACCAACTTAACCTCCTTGAGAGCAGGGTTATCTGGTTTATCATTCCATTCTTGACATGCGCAGTGGAACGCGCATAAAAGTTCTACGCCTCGCACAACAGTAAATAAACATTCTGATTTCAAGTGTCAAAAAAGAAATAAACAGTGCAAGGTTCATGAAAAATGCTATATTTCAAGAGAGAGAGAGAGAGAAACTATAAAAAAAATTAATAACATTTATTTAGCCCATAAAAGCGGCTTTTCAAAAATATTCGATTCTCAACTGAAAAGTGTTTTTCTCTCGGAAGAAATTGTTACAATTTCCAGAAGATCCTTTTTGGTCATTTTATTGCTATGATAGGAGTCACGCAATTTTTGACAGCATCACTGGAAAGTTTCTGATGAGGGCCTTTTTAACGAGGGCTTTCTAAGACTGTTTAAAAATGAAAGCAGGGATATGTTTCCCACGCTTTGGATGTCCCCTTCCTAAGAATACTTTATGCTTCGCGTTTCCTAGCAACATCAAACAGGGGTTTAAGTGGAATAGTATTCGCATTAAACATATCGTTCTATTGGGATTTCTAAACCACAGTTTATTTAAACGGAATAGTAAACCAAGTAAACCGGAATAGCTCACTGAAACATACCCTACATCAGATCATATACCGTAAATTACCTCTTGCATGCTCACTTCATTCATTTTTGCTCCAGCTTTCTGAAGTTATACTTTCTCAAATTCCCTTTCCAAAATTCAAATTGCATCAAACTACCTGACGATAAAGCTATGCTAGCATCTCAACTCAGAACCTCTGCTATCTGAATACAAAAGAGTTCGGTCATTATGTGAGTAATATTACCTTACACCGCGGACATGCTCCTTGTTTGGTATATATAATTATTCCGTGCCATATAACCCTTTACCCAACGTAACGGACAAAACCGGCCTGCGCTATTCTCAAAAAAATTCTTGAATAACTATTGTTTTTCATTTTTTGTCTCAAAAACATAGGTTGTGACCCCTCGTCGGAACAGGCTCGTCGAGCTCGTTCCAACGCGGGGTCATAACCTATGTTTTGAGACAAAAAATGAAAAAAAAAGTTATTCAAAAGTTTTTTTTCAAGTTTCGTCTGCTTTTTATATTAGGTAAAGGGTTAATACTTGAGGCAGCTCCTAAATACTCTTTCTTCATTTGTGACAAAGGCCGCATCTATCAAACCTCGTCTTACCCGAGAAGATACTTGGCGTATTTCGTATCTGTCTCATCCACGCCCAAATCCCATCATCAAGATACATATTGAAAGCAGTGGCGTAGCGGAAAATCTTGTGCCCCCCCCCCCCCCCCCCGCGAGATAGAGACGGGAGCCCTTTCATAATAGTGGTTGTCTTTAAAACGGGAGCACATTTAGTGTTGCTACCGTGCACAGCTTACAGCATTTCACGTAGTACATACGCCATAAATTAATTGAAGGTATAGCCGAAAGGATCGATTCTAAAAGTACGACTCTGTAGATTTTTTCAATACATGTTTTAAGTTTCACCCCCACCATCCAACGATACACACATGCACGCCCAACATGTGTGACTTGAGAGGCACCATGTATGTATATTGTTCACTTCTCACCCCCATCAGTTACAATGATGTAGCGTTCACTTAACCCTTTACCTAACATGAAAAGCAGACGACACTTGCAAAAATAATTATTGAATAACTAATTTTTTTTTCATTTTTTGTCTCAAAAACATAGGTTATGATCCCTCGTTGGAACGAGCTCGTCGAGCTCGTTCCAACGAGGGGTCATAACCTATGTTTTTGAGACAAAAAATGAAAAAAATAATAAAAATTAACTGGCGATTTTTGAGTATAGCGCTGGCCGGTTTTGGCCGTTACGTTAGGTAAAGGGTTAAAAGAATAATACATAGACTACAAAGAGTACGTCGTGTGGAAGTGAGAGTTTGAAATTATGTGTATTTGGTACACAGTCTTGCTCTCTCTCTCTCTCTTTCCCTCTTTCTTCCAGCGTTGAGACGTCCTTCAAGACGGGGGCCCCCCTTCTAGCCGCCCCCCCCCCCCGCAACGCGAGCCCTGCGGGCCCATCCCTTACGCCACTGATTGCAAGCTTAGACTTAAGTCGTCCTTTAGCAATTAAGAATACTACTCTGGTAAAATGTGTAATACCGAAAAGCTGAAATATATCACCATTCATAATCCGACTGAAACCTAAGAGAAATTCGTGTATGACAAGTAACTCATTTTAATCATTTCGCTGCTGTGCAATTTGGTAATATCCTGTGCTGAACCATATATTGGAGGGAATGGGGTTAAAGTGAAAAAAATGAAAGCGTCAATAACATTCACGTATTTGTAAATTTAAAACTGTTATTATACAGTACGTGGATAGTGTATTATCTCTAAATCACCCCTGGAGTGGCGATTCCACCCAAGCAATAATTGCAGATTTGTTGCAAACCACAACAAGCACAAGCAAAGTTCCAGCCAATGAACCTCCGGGTTAAACCCGGAGGTCCATTGGCTGAAACATTGTTTGTGATTTTTGTCAATATGTACAGAATTTGAAAGTGATATTTTGTGTGATCCCTCCACTCTACGGGTGATTTTGTTACAATCCATTCTCCACGTACTGTATGTTGGAACAACGTTGACTGAGTTCAACAATGTTTCCAAAACTACTCCCAACCACACTCCATAAATCTCAAAAGAAAAGACGTCAAGTCGACTTGAATTTAGTTCCTATTTAATGGACTGACCATGTAGTCCAAACTTTGCTCCACAGGCCATTATATAATTTTTGTTTTCTTTTGTCGCCGTGTGGCACAGGACAACAAAAAAACAATTATATATGCTGGGACAAGTTGGACTATTGAGTTCGTTGTTGCCTCGGGTATTTTGGAATTTACATAGACGCGGAAAATGGTTGAGATCAAATGGATAATGCCATATCGTCTGTCGCTTGCATTTCATATAACATGCGTTCTATTGAGAATAACAACGAGCTATGATATCCATTCCCTGTACATGTATGTGGTATCTCCGTACTGAGTACGGACTTATCGCACAGGTCGTCAACAGTTGGTTCCGTACTCAATATGGACCTGTAGCAGCGAAAGGGTTAACAGTTTTACGCCAGAACGGCGATTTCAATTCAAAAACTTGTTCCGTAACCAAAACCTTAAACCCACTTTCTGCGGCTTTCACTTCTAGAATTTCAGCTAATTATTCTTCCATTATTATTCAGTTATAATGGTAGAAATATCGTTTATTACAGGTCTGTTATATGAAATCCCCATCTACAGCAACACTAAATCATGCGGAAAATGACTGATCACCCGAAATTGAACTGATTGCGAAATAACTAAATAAAATGTCTAAAATTGAAAGACATGGTGAGTTTAATATGTACGAAAATAGCGAAGAAGAAATAGAGTCGATATAGATAGAGAGTAATCAATTTGTTTTGAGCGTTACGGTAAATAATTAATCGTGAGACGGGACGTGAGTAAATCACGAGGGCATAGCCCGAGTGATTTACGAAACAGTCCCGTCTCGAGATGAATTATTTACCGTAACGCTCAAAACAAATTGATTACTCTGTTTATTACATGACATTTGGAATAAAGAGGTCTTTTACAATAATAATTCAACCCAAACTATTGTCAGATATAATCCAATTTAGTGTAAACACGGAAATATTTCTAAAATTAGCAGGAAGGAAATACGAAATAGTCCTGTCTCGAGGCGAATTATATACCGTAACTTGCCGTAAGAATGGGTCACTCTCTTTAGTAAATGACATTTTAGACCAAAATGTCTTTCATTAAAAATAATTCAACACAAAATATTCGCAAATGCAACTCTGAAATACTTCTGAAATTAGCGCATATGAATACATCATTTTCTGTGTCAAATCTTCGATTGGAAATGGCCCAATTTTATTTTTGTGACTTTCGTTCGATATTTTACTATTTTATGTGGCGTTCCAGTCACATTTGGTGAATGGCATTCAGCCATGAGATAAAACATTTCTATTTGGATTTTGTCAACTGTGCTAACGAACCTGTTCATAGAGGAAAGAAAGGATTTTTAAAAATATTCAGAAGGAAAATTCATTTTAATTAACTGATGTGGAACAATGGTGGAACTGGAAAACAAAAAAATAACAAATCGGTGGGAGCGTGGCTAAAAAACGTCAGTCGTTCCAAAGTTACTATTGAAGTGACATAATTAACTCGTGACATTACCACTTTTTAATCAACATTAAATTCAATGCAAAACGAACTGAGGAAGGTAATAAAAGGGTATAATGCATATCTAGAAGAAGAAGAAGAGTATGAGCACACAATTTTGGTTAGCGATAAAATGCGTTCTTCATGCTGATAGTTGTCAAATGAATTGCTGAGTGATTGATTGATTGATTTCTTTATTTTGCAATTTATCTAACAATCATATAGATTTTGGCCTGAAACCCACGAAAAACGGAACGTATCAGCCCATGTGTTATAGATTATCTATAACACATACCCCTATGTCATATAGATTGGAGAACGGACTATAGTCTTTTTCTATATTATAATATAATGATGACATTCGCAAAATTGTTTATAAATCGTGTCGAATCTGGTGAAATTGATTATCAAACATATTTTTGTCATAAATCATAAGAATTGAGGCGTAAGTATATTTTCTGTAATTGTTTTCCCAGTTACAGGGCCACTTTCTAAGGGGAACTATACTCTATCATTCACTTGAATTTGTGGCCTTGTTACGCACCAACAGCTTTGCCGGGCACATCACATGTATTCATGTCCAACAAGAGAAAGCAGTCGACTCCACTCCAGATGAGTCGACATTTTGACACGAAATCATCCCCAAAACCCTTTTAAAAATGCCGAAAAGAACAAAAATGGTCGGTATAAGATAAATACAACAATACCTCGGCAAGCCTCGCGAAAAAACTCACTTTCAACTCGTTGAGATATCAAACATATCAAAACACACTATGGTATTATCGTATATATATGCATTGTTGTTACGCACTAAAATATGAAATTCACAATTTTGACCAATTTCAACCCAGTTTAAACTGGAAAACGGGGAAAACAGGCTTCATGTAACGGGATTGTTAGATAAATGTATTATCATGACCAAATGCATGTCCTGTAATTTGTATCAGATTCTCGGTCGTGTTTACAATCGGATCACAACTTGCCCTGACGGGCTCGTTGCGATCTGATTGTAAACATGACCTCGAATCGGATACAAATTACAGGACATGCACATGGTCATGATAATGTATATATACATGCCACAAATAAAGATGATACATACAGTAGTAAAGAGTGTTTTAAGGATACCAAAAAAAATCTGTAAATTAACACACCTCAAGCATGACAATATCAATGTATACTGCAGGGAGACAATATAGCCAGATTGGCTGTCTACCTATTGTCTCTCAAGCTGTGCATTGCGCAACCTTAAACCAGACTGTTTTACAAGTATGTGGTTTTACCTAACGTGGATAAAGAGCAGGGAAACAACTGGATAAGATGAGATAAGATAAGATGACCCACCTGTCAGCTTAAACAATGGCACACCTCCTGGTACATGTACTTATTTTTTTTTATTAAAATACACACTATGAGGAAACTACTACATAGACCAAAAGGTGCACGAGGGGTGATCCAGAGCAGTGCTAGGAATATGTTGGATACTAATTTAGAAGATCAAACAATTGCATTAGAAGTAACGTTTTCTTACTTCACGTTTCTCATAATGTATTGTAACTATAAGAGTAGGGATTACCATACAAGGAGTTCACTACATGTCCTTCTAATAGTTGTTTTTATAGACGTGAAGGCATGTAATAAACACAGAACGACACGCGCGTCTGAATGGTTTAATCGATATGGCACTTGTGCCACCGCGGAAGGATAAAGCTCAAGACATGCGATTAACCCAATCACACGCGTGTGTCGTTCTGTGTATATTGTGTCTTAAGAAAGAGAAACAAACTAACAACAAAAACACAGTGTGTGTATGCTTTAGCACCTGAAATAACTTCATTCAAACCTATTACTGTACAGCCGCCGTGGACTGGTCACTTTCCATGGGTTGGCAATATTTCCAAGGACGCAATAATATTAGACTCGGAATACTAATTATAGGAAAAATAATCAAAAATTTAATTAATGAAGCACCGGGTACAACCCGGTGCTTCATTAATTAAAATTTTGCTGCTGCTGATTGTCCACGTGTGGATTATGACAAATCCACGAGGACTGTACTGTACACGAAGCCGGTAAGCATTGCATTTAGAAGTCATAGGCATCTGCGCGAGTTCACAAGGTACAAGCAATCATAGAAGGTTTGTTTGACGTGGGTTCGGAGTAGGCGTGAATCTCCCAGGAAAAATTTATTTGTGCTTTCAAATGAAGTCTTCTGGCCCAAAAGCCACCAGAAGACGAAGGCTTCACGTGAAATCACATTGCAAATGGAAGGGAGGTAATGTCAGTCCGTCAGTTCGCCAAAATAATGAAGAAGAGAGAGACAGTGTGAGATGGTCTGTCTTCCTGATTTTATGAGAACCCAGACAATAGTGTTTGGGTTCTCCAAAAAGTCATCAGAAAGAAGACAATGGGTTTGGGGTTTGTCGGGAAGTGTGGGGACTTGTTTTTCATTCGGAACAGAACATAAAGCGACAAATCTCGACAAAAGCGGTTAAACTTAACTGGGGGTGTACGTTTGTGCGTGGGGGGTGTTTGTGTGTGTGTGGGGGGGGGGGGGGGGAGTCGCGGTGGGTATGTGGACGGAAAGGGGTGTGGCAAATAGGAGGTCAAAGTCTATGTTTGGGAGAAATGCCCTCTTTGCCGCCCCCTCCCCACCGTGGCGCCACCAACGTTGAAAATGTAATGTTTCGAGTAATTCAAAACGTTTTTGCGTGGTATAGATTTAACAAGTATTGTACTGAACCACCTATTCGATAATTGCTCAGCGTTGAAAGAGTTGAAAAGATTCCTCATTGTCATCAACAATCAGTGAACCGATCAGTACAAGAAACCTTTGAAGACCGAGTTAAATCTAAATTTAAAGGAGAAAGTACATTAGATTTTGTTTACATGTGTGACGGGAGGTTTTATGAAGCGATACCTATATTTTCTCTTTCAGTGCAAGCTTGGACAGTTGGGATTGCAAATGAACAATATAAACTCATACAGGATTTTGAGATTAATTTCGCTGATATAATCGTGGTGGGATCGATCAACGGTAAGTAATTTTATCTAATTATTTATTTAACCCTTTACCTAACGTGAAAAGCAGACGACACTTGCAAAAAAAATTCTTGAATAACTTATTTTTTTCATTTTTTGTCTCCAAAACATAGGTTATGACCCCTCGTTGGAACGAGCTCGACGAGCTCGTTCCAACGAGGGGTCATAACCTATGTTTTTGAGACAAAAAATGAAAAAAATAGTGAAAATTAATTGGCGATTTTTGAGAATAGCGCTGGCCCTTTTTGGCCGTTACGTTGGGTAAAGGGTTAGCGGGACAAAAAGACATGCAAAAGCATTTCCTTGGATGACCGGAAAAACGGAGGCGTTAAATTACTTCTATTTGTGCCGATAAACTACTCTGGGACTTTAAACGGAAAGCTTGACGTTGTGTAATTTCTACGGGTACATCGGCATTCTCCATTCCAAACTCGCCAAAACTTGGAACATTACAAAACACCGATACTATATTTTCTACACTGCAAAAAGTATAGGTTCTCTTTAGAACCAAAACTGGTTCTAATCTTGTCCCTGAGATGGGACAGTTCTGTTTAAACAGTATTTATTTCAAATCAAACAAATTTACCAAGATTAGCATTCAATTTTAACAGAATATTACATGAACTGAAGTAGATTCAGCAGTAAATTTGGAGCTCATTCAACGCAGTCGCCAAACATTTTGAAACAAAGAAGATATGAACAGTTGGCATATCGAACCAGTTTTGGTTATGTATAGAACCAAAACTGGTTCGATATGCCAACTGTTCATATTTCCTTTGCTTAATAATGATTTGAGACAACCTCGTATAAGCTCTGAACTTACGACTGGAACCCCTCAATTTATGTTTAATTCTGTTAATATTTAATGTTAATCTTTATAAATTTATTTGATTTGAATTAAATACTGTTTAAACAGAACTAGTTCCATCTCAGAGACAAGATTAGAACCAGTTTTGGTTCTAAGGAGAACCTATATTTTTTGCAGTGAGGTACTGTATTATCCACGTGTGAATATATTTGGCTGAAATAATCTTAAAAGAAGTGACAGTATTCGTGCAGATAAGTTATATATATGGTGAGCTCGACGAGCTCATATTAATCATGGGTCCTAAACTGTGTTTTGGAGGCAAGAATTGTTATGTGAATCCATAAAAATAGTATTCCAAAACATAGGCGACATACTAAGCCTGTAATATAGAAGAGGCATCGAGAAAACGCAACAATATGTAAGTATATCTTTCCGCTTGCTGAAAGTTTCCACCTCAAGAATAGCTAGTAACAAATATCTGTAGGCAACAAAATAATATATAGTTTGAAAGACGAATTTTATTAACCCTTTACCCAAAGCACATGATATAAAAATGTATTATTTTAAATATTATTTTTTCAATTTTGCCAAAACATTTCAAAGACACGGTATCATGTGACCCCTCATTGGAACGACCTTGACGAGCTTGTTCAATGGTGGGTCACATGATAAGGTGTCGTTGAAATGTTTTAAAAAATATATTTGTTTCAACAACTGAACTTCTGTATTACGCGGGTGGATGTGGCGCATGCGTTAGGTAAACGATTAATCAAGGATTAATAACGCATGCCAGTTATTATCGTTGTGCCAAATGAGGCGTTCACGAACAAACACATTGGATGTTTTAATTCAAAACGAAAACACCATAAATAACACTTGCTATTGTGTTTAAGTGACAGAATATCCATCAATGTTGCCTACCTGTCTGTTAGTATAACCGCACAGTATCTCAGCAACCGTTAACGTAACGATTGCTATATTTAGCACACGTGCTGGTCCTCCTGTGTCCTGATTAATTGGGCTTCCACAAACCAGGATCGCGTGGTTGATGAGGCAAAATGTCACATTTATGGCAGATACAACTTGTTATACTTCAAGTAAGTAGTAGATCAAATTACCCGACCGGCCCACTTTGGCCTAACCCCGGCCCGGACTCCGGAAGTGTCACGTGACCTAGTTACGCCATGTTTCGTTATTATGGGGGCTCGCGTGAGCGGCCATCTTGTGACGTCATCTTCATAGTGATACATGGTCCTAGTGCGCAAGCACAGTGCGTGTTATTAAGGTCATACGTGTTTTCGTCGGCCATTTTGTATACTGGAGGCCGCTATCTTGGTTTCTATGGTAGCACGTGGTTGTTATGTGACTCAGCGTCCTCTTGTAGGACAGGGGTATGTTCGGAGGGTATGTTCGATTAAATAAGAGTAATTTCCCGCCCGATTTGTAGAATAACACAAATAAACCCGACAATCCTTCCAAATCACCCAAAACGACTTTATTTAATATGAAGTCCACCAGAATGGGTTTATTCCCAAATAACTGGGGTGTTCCATTTTAAGGGAGAATACCCCAGTAGAATAGAAGAGCCTACCAGTTGGAACAGTTTTGTTACTATATTTGGCTTTTCTGGTCTGTTCTGGCTAGTTCTATTCCTATTCCAGGTAATTTTGTTCTTGTTCCGTTTACCCAGGTCACCCAATCAGTTCACTTTATTGCAGCTAACTAACCAATCAGATTGCTAGGTATTCCATAATCTGTACCTAACCATACAGAATTATCTCCTTCTGTACAATGAAGGCCTTTATGATTCTCAAACTCAAAAGACAATCGATCATTTACTGAAGAGTCATTGAGAAAATGAGCTATAGAGCAATTGCTTTTTTCGAGTTACTCCACATACGACTCTTATGCTCATTTCCGAAAAAGGGACGCCGAAGGCCAGACGTTTTTCAAAAGGGACGCTGGAAGTGGGATATCTAGAAACAGGGTTAATGATTTCGCATAATAAGTTATCGAGCAGGTACTGAAGAGTCATTACTCGAACGGCTCGAATCTCATCGAGCAAATGAGGTATAGAGCAATTGCTCGAAAGAGTGACTCTTTTTACGACTCTTATGCTCATCTGGGTATTGGAGGATACCTATGTCAGGGCAATGCATTATATGAGGATACCTTTGGAGGATACCTATTAGAGGATATTTATTGGAGGATATCTATCTAAAGATAGTTATGGCTCCTAACACTATTCGGCTCCTAGCCTCTAAGCCACACATCACCTTTATAGCTCAAGACCACTACTTGTCCCATTTCACGGAGTCGGCTAGGAATCCCATTTACGGAATCCCTTTTTAGGATATGTCTGTTGCTATGGAATCCCTTTTTTCTGAGTCGGCTAGGAATCACATTTATTATATGACTCGTCCGTTTTGTTCACTTTAAAACATTTGATATTTTGTTTTCATATTAATCAGTGATAAATAAAGCCTTCCGTCAATTTCATTGGTCAATTTCAAAACTAGACAATTTGATTGGCTGAACAAAATGCAACTGGGCCACATTTTCATAATTTTCATAATTAGAGTTGGGAGCTTTCATTGGTCAATTTCAAAACTGGACAATTTGATTGGCTAAACAAAATACAACTGGGTCACATTTGCATAATTTCAGTAGGGAGAATTTACGTTATCTGTCCTATTAAGGGTGGGTTATATTTTATTAATCTTTTGTCTACAAGAAAAACACCATTCATTTTTTTATATTTTCACTTTTTGCTTCCAAAACATAGGTTATGACCCCTCATTGGAACGAGCTCGTTCCAATGAGGGGCCATAACCTATGTTTAGGAAGCAAAAAATGTAAATTTTTAGTTATACGAGGATGTTTTTTCCAAGTGCAGTCTGCAACTCAAATTAGGTGATTGGTTAAAACGTCATACTAAGTGTCTAATTTGTGCGTGTGTGTGTCATATGATAAATAGAATATGAAATGAGTGTTTTTCTCATATAATATTTATGAAACTCGTCTGAATTTTCCGTTTGGGCTCGCCAGAGGCTCGCCAAAACAGAAAATTCTTAGACTCGTTTCATAAATATTATATGAGAAAAAACACTCATTCCATATCCTCTATTTATGGAATCCCTTTTTAGGATAATTATGTCTGTTGCTATGGAATCCTTTTTTTCTGAAATGAGGCGAAGAGTCGTATGTGGAGTCACTAATGGCTGGATATGGTAAAAAGGAAGAATCTATGAAATTTCTCGGGGTGACTATAGGTGATAAATGAGCTTATAATGCCCACCTGTCACAAAAATGTTGAAAAATATCTCGTGTTAACTTTGCCGTCAATAGAGTAAAAAGAATACTTCCTCACAGAGCGTTAAAAACACTCTACTATACCTTAATTTCACAGTTACCTTGTGTATAGAATACACTTCTGGGTAATTCGACAGGAATCAACAAAGTTTTTACGATGTAAATACGATCATTACGAATAACAAACAATAGGAAATATAACGCCCATACCGACCCACCATTCAAGAGAGATAGAATTCTCAAAGTTAATGATCTATTCAAATTGCACGTTTCACAGTTTATGTTCGACTGGTATAATTGACGTTTACCAGTCTCATATCAAACTGTGTTCACAACAAATACTCCCCCAATAAACAGAGGATCTCAAACGAGTGATGTTTAGATATAAGATTTTTTGAAACGAGTTTGATGAATTTGATTCACAACGAGCCTTTTAGGCTCGTTGTGAATCAAATTCATCAAACTCGTTTCAAAAAATCTTATATCCAAACATCACTAGTTGAAGATTCTGTATGTCACATGAAATTTCGAATGTTTTTTGTACTTTTTATTTAATTCATTGTCGCTAAATTCTCCCAAAACAACCAACAATCAGTTCGTTGACTCAGACGCTTCACACCATGACGTCATGAATGCGCTTTACTTGCACTTGTTGTCGTAATTGACGCCATGTGAACTACGCACAAGAATACAATTCTGCTGCTGCTAGGGGACCACGCGCCGATTAGACACTAGTTGATAATCAGGAAATAAGACATGGGTTGTTACGTCGAAATTAACGACGTTTCATGTGATATATATAACTACACGAGCAGCTGACCTTTTCCACATACCCAGAACTAGGAACAATGCATTAGGTAATCTCCCTTTGTATTGTTTCCTAAGATGAGGTAATGATTTGAATCAGGACATTCGGACCACACCAAGCAGAAACATATTCAAGAAGTGTATAACGACGGAACTTGTGGGCAATTATACACCGGAAGTCTATTGTAACAACCCCTATTGTGATGATTGCAATCTATAAGCAGCAAAGTATATATAGAATATACCCAAAGTAGCTTGGTGTACCAAATGTTCACCTCGAGGGGTTGAGCAGTGTTAACCGCGAGACTCTGTCTAAATATAATACCCCTCCAAATTTGAGCTAAAGTTGCAAAATACTTTATTAAATGAACAATGATTATCTTTCTTATTTTCGTTGTTTATTATTGTTTTTTCGTCATCGATTCAACTTAAGTTTTATAAACAAAGCAGACGACACGTGCATTTGTATATTTACACTTTCCTAATTTGGAAAATGAAACATCAATCATCATGCCCCCCGCCTTTCACAATCGAACTTGTATGCTTTTCAACGCTTGGTTTCGATTGATTTACTTTCTTTTCTATTTTCTTTGTTAATTGTTGTTCATTTTATGGTCAGACAGAGTTGACATGTGTTATATATTCTGAAACGAAACATTTCAGTGACGGTCAACGTTTGATAACGTCGGTTCATTTTGTTTTCCCACAAAGGAAAACAGATCACGACAACACGAAGGCGGTAGAGGTCAAAGGTCAATAACTCCGTCTCTACCACAGGAATAAATTCTTTCAGTGTCAGACCTACGGGAATAATTTATCACCCTTTAGCAGCTGCTACTAAGTGAATAAAGCAAACATTTATCCAAGACTTTTATTGATAAAATGAAAAACAGTATGTTCTGTAGTATAGGATTGTGACCTATTATAATTTGTTTGACAGAGCAAGCTGTATCAAACAAAACAGACAAGTTACCTTTATAGGTACTTTCGTGTTGAGATGTTTCAAAGATAAATAAGGGATCGCGGTGGACCATGTGTAGAGCCTTGGACTTTAATCGGAAAGGTCGATGATTAAATCACGACCATCAGCTATTGCCCTGTGTCCTCGTGTAAGAATCTTAAACCCTATTGCAAACGTGTGTGTGTTTTGGGTTCAGTAAATAGAAAAAAAAACAGTTGGTACGATATATCAGTTGCTCAGTTTGCTAGGGACCTAAATTGCCATTTCAGCAGGGAGAGGGGTTGGTGAATGCACAGAAAGTAATCGCTTGACTGGACTGGTTACGTGAAATAATTCATGAGAGGTGAGGGACGTTGTACAGACACGAGTGCGCGAATGCGCACGAGTGTTTTACAATATAGTCCCTCGCCTCGAATGAATTATTTCACGTAACCAGTCCAGTCAAGCGATTACTCTGTTTATTACTTTTCATTATTAACGATAATTATATTATTTAACCCTTTTACCTAACGTAGCGGCCAAAACCGGCCAGAGCTATTCTCAAAACTCTCCAATTAATTTTCATTATTTTTTCATTTTTTATCTCTAAAACATAGGTTATGACCCCTCATTGGAACGAGCTCGTTCCCATGAGGGGTCATAACCTATGTTTTTGAGACAAAAAAATAAAAATAATAGTTATTCAAGAATTTTTTTGCAAGTGTCGTCTGCTTTTAGGGAAAGGGTTAAAAAAAACAAAAAACAATGAAGTCCCCCATTGCACCCACGGCAAAGTGTCTTCGTTTGCGCGCACGGATACATGACCCACTTGTTTACTGCATAATTCACTTGTTAAGTCATCGTTTATAATCAAACCGGGAAATCCCAGTAAATCACACTTTGGAAAGTAATAAAAAAAACTTATTGGACCCTGACCTGACCTTCACCGAGGCTCACAGCCCGTTTCTACAAATCTCAAACCGAAATAGAACACAGGGAGCGACCCACTTTTTCCTCAGCCTGCGGGGGGGGGGGGGGGGGGTTCTACTGGCATTGGAAAGATATTCAAATTAAGAGGCGGAGCCGTCACATACTAGACAATGAGCTGGCCAACTGTTACAGACAAGAACTTTGAACTGAGGTGACAAAGTGAAAGGACATGCCTCTAAACATCTATCAAAATCGTTGACGAGAAGGCCGTCCGCGGCGGTAGCATCATTCTGACCTCTAGAAACAAACATCAGACAGAGTGGAGATCCGACCGAGATGTTAGCAGGTAAGAATTAGCGATCGTGATGAACAACGGTCTGGCTGACAGCAAGGGTAATCCGTCTTGGCCGGATGGCGCCTCGACAAGATTTCCATTCTTGAGGACGCACAACTTTTTCGGTTCGAATGTGGCCCATTACACTCCCTGGCGGTTCCTCCAAATCATAAGCGAACAGATCCTGTGGGACACAGATAAATAGTTAATTTTCATCGAAACTGTAGACAGTTTAAAGTATGGGTTTTCTTGTGCTCCAGACACTGAAATGGGAATGGGGCACGACCAGTTCTAAAGCGCACGTTCATTCGCCCTGTGGCCATAAAAAATATACATTAATACTTCAACATATTAATACATACTTATAACTCCGTTTTCATTCAAGCCGCGTAAAATATAAACTTCACAAAGGTAACGAAATGTAATTATTTAATATGAGTTGATATGAATGGAGAATCGTTGTTCAAACTGGCCTGTATACTCACCACCCTGTTAATAATTAAGTGTACTCACTCTATGTAGGCTTTCGATTGACATCCGTGTGTGAAATTTATTGAAATTACTTTAAGATGTTTTTGTTAACCCAGATAAACCTGGCATAATAATTTTAATGAAAAAGGTGTCTTGGTTTTAACCCTTTACCTAACGAATCGGCCGTATCCGGCGGCGTAATATGCAAATAGAGCAGTTGAAAAAATTATTTTTTTCAAAATATTTCAACAAAACCATATCATGTGACACCTCCTTGGAACGAGCTCATTGAGCTCGTTCCAATGAGGGGTCACATGATATGGTTTTGTTGAAATTTTGTGAAAAATTTAAAAAAAAATGTATTTAAAATAATAAATTTTGATATCGTCTGCGCTGGGTAAAGGGTTATGGAATACATTTACGTTTTAAAAAATGTAATACACAACGGCCGCCGTGGACTTGTCGCTTTCCACGGGTGGGCAATATTTCCTCGGACGCAATAATATTAAATTCTAAACACTAATTATTGGAATAATCATCAAAAATTTGATTAATGAATCAGCGGTGCAACCCGCGGCTTCATTAATTTAAATTTTGTTGATGATTTTCTACTTGGTAAACGCATGCGTGGAAATCACTGTTCATGCTTGCATTACAAACAGTTCAGGGCGACTGTACCGTACATACGGTCGAATTCAATCCTTCTTACAGCAGACCACTGTATATAGGAAATATGAAGTTTTACAATGAATTGTAATGCAGATGAAATCAGTGAGAATCAATCTCTTTTTCAAATTTCCTGCTTGAGGTTTCGAATATAGAATTCTGGCACTTCTGTTATGCATTTTTTAGGATGAAGGACTCTGACGCCGATGTGGATCGAACCACTGCCTTGACGAGAGTACATTTCTGCGGCACCAATCGCCTAGCGAAACTGGACCAGCGCCGTAGACCACTCGGCTACCGAATTCTGTATTCTATACCTCAAGCAGGAAATTTGAAAAAGAGATTGATTCTCACTGATTTCATCTGCATTACATGGAATAATTCATTGTAAAACAGCTAATTCTGGGGGATGCCGAGTAATTTCGTGTGGGCTGTGCCAGTTCCTTAGACGCTCGACCTGCTAGCATGCCTTCTTTGAGTCTTGTCGGTAGCCGAGTGGTCTATTGCACTGGTCAAGTTTCGCAAGGCGATTGGTGCCGCAGAAATATACTCTCGTCAAGGCAGTGGTTCGTTACGTTACGAACATTTTTATATTCTAAAGGATGGACCCGTGCTACGCACAGTTTTTCGATAGATGGCATTTCGGGAATGGTAATTAACCCTTTACCCAACGCAGATGATATCAAAATTTATTATTTTAAATATCATTTTTTAAAATTTTTCAAAAAATTTCAACAAAACCATATCATGGAACGTTGTGGGTGTCACGTGGGTTGCATTGGTAGCCTGCATGAGCCGCCATGTTGTGACGTCATTACTATAGTGATACCGTAGCAAGTGTGCATGTGTAGCGCGTGTTGTTAGGGTGATACGTGTTTTCGTGGGGGGGGGGGGGGGGGGGTATATCTAATTACCCAAATGAAACCTACCTACAATCATCTACAATCACCTAAGACAAACATAAACTACAGAGACGGAATTTATTTTAGCTCGGATTCCCTAGACTCTTCTTTATAAGAGAAGCATATAGATGTATAGTCCACTAAAAGGCGCGTTCCATTGCATGAAATTATGACTAATTACCACAAACAAGTTGACAACTGTTTATTTGGCTCGGATTCGCCCGGAACCCCAGGTTCCTGCTTATTCTAGACCGTATTCTCTCCATTCCTTTGAACTGTTCTGCCTAGTTTATGACTTCCAAGATGTGTCTACCTATTCTGACTTTCCAAGATGTGGCTGTTCGCTAGTTCACAACGCGTTACATCGTAAGTACATCACGTTAGAACGTGAGCACATACTTGAGAGACCGATATGTGATAATGCACAGCAATGCGTATAACACATACTGCTCTTATCCCCGTCATGGAATAAAAGAATTCTATAGGCACAGACGCTTCCCCAAAAGGGATTCTTTTAGTAGGATTCCGAAAATGGGTTCTATAAGTGGGTTGCCATTTGTGGGATTCTCCTATACAGCACCCTAGCTCCTAGTAGCCCCACCCTTGTACTCTAACACGACTTTAGCTATCTATCCTATGATTAACCTCTATTGTATGCACGATTACTATAGTGTTCTATCATCCTTGCAGTCTTGTACCATTGCTATTGACATGCGGCACTGTGACTCTTACAGAACATTCATTACTACCGTGATTCAGTGGTTACGGCATTGAACTTTCGATCCCCGCCAGGGGTGACTGCGGCATGTACTTGGGCAAGGCACTTCATCCCGATTGCCCACTTGGTGACACGATGGCGCTGTGTACTAAGGCGTTCTGCACGTCGATTGTGCACTTGTCTTCAAACAATGCTAACCCTGCTTGCGCGGAGTTAGTACGTCGGGGAGCCTAATTCTTGCTCGCCGTTGTCTCAAGATACTCCGGCTTCCTCCACCTGTAAAACTGTCCGACACGAGATGACCTTGGCTGTTGAAAGTGTCGTTAAACCCCAATAAATAAATAAATCATCAAAGAATTAACTAATGAAGCACCGGATACATCCCGGTGCTTCATTAATTTAAGTTTTGATGATCATGAGTTTCACTACCTGGTAGAAACACATGCGTGGACATCACAGAACCACGCATCGATTATAACCAGTTCACGGCGATTGTGCTTTACACGCCTCCATTAGTATGACCGACCATGTTTGTGACATAAGTCCAAGTATCAAACCTCGTCTCGTAAGAAGACACATCATTACTAACAAAAACGAAACGATATCTAAGACATCAATCAGGCGAAGACTGGAAACGTTATTGGAGGTGGGTGTCAAATTTCCCAAACCACTCTATCCCCAAACGACTACATTTTGTCCACACGAGAATCCTCCGATCATAATACATCGGAACTGGTGGTTATTACCTCTCTTCTGTTGCAATAATTATGCACATATGTCACATGAACTACAATATGTATATTTGTACGTATAGAGACATCTCAACCCTTTACCCAACGTAAAGGCCAAAACCGACCAGCTCTATTCCCCAAAATCGCCGATAAATTGTCATTATATTTTATCATTTTTGTCTAAAAAATATAGGTTATGACCCCTCATTGGAACGAGCTCGTCGCGCTCGTTCCCTAGAGGGGGTCATAACCTATGTTTTTGAGGCGAAAAATGAAAACAATTAGTTATTCAAGAATTTTGTTTGCATGTGTCGTCTGCTTTTCATGTTAGTAAAGGGTTAAGTAAGTTTCACCATTCTGCTGAATCCATTTCCATACTTGGATGCCTCGTTCACAACATGTTAACAAACAACATGCAGTATTGTCGTCGTGGGAAGGTTAAAATCCACGCATGGTTAATATTTCCACGAAGGCGTTAACAGTGAATCTGTGGCACAGAAGAATTGAATCACCATCAAATTTTCAATGAATCAAGCATCGGATACGACCCGGTGTTTCTTTCAGTGAACATTATTGATTGAGAAAAACTCCTGTGGGGAAAACTATCCACGCGTGGGTTTTGACCACTCCACGGCGGTTGTACTGTATTTGTAAATTACATTTTCATAGAAATAATATTCTTTCTACGTATCCGTGTTTTGTTACGATATACACTCTTCAAAGTATGGAACGCATTAGGAAATACGCAGCAGAAAATGTTACAACTAGTTTACATGTAAATGAACATTTGATCAATACAGATGATCATGACAATGTGTATGTCCTGTGGTTTGTATCAGATTCGAGGCGGTGTCCGGAATGGGATCTCAACGAGCCGGCTTTGCCGGCGAGTTGTGATCCCATTTTTGGACACCACCGAGAATTTGATGCAAATCACAGGACATGCACATTATCATGATAATTCATTTATCTAACAATTCTGTCACATAAACAGATTGAATCTTAACTCTTTACCCAAAGTAACGGCCAAAACCGGCCAACGCTATTCTCAAAAATCGCCAGTTAATTTTCATTATTTTTTAATTTTTTGTCTCAAAAACATAGGTTATGACCTCTCGTTGGAACGAGCTCTTCGAGCTCGTTCCAATGAGTGGTCATAACCTACGTTTTTGAGACAAAAAATGGAAAAAATTAGTTATTCAAGAATTTTTTTTGCAAGTGTCGTCTGCTTTTCATGTTAGGTAAAGGGTTAAATTATTTTTAAACATTTTTGGGACATAATGTTCTGTCGATCACTGAAATGCGCATAGAATGTATCCATGCGCCTGTTATGATAGCCCGTAGCGTCTATATGATACGGAATCAGAATGAGTCGTCTATATGATACGGAATCGGAACACATTATGTGATACGTACCGTTTCTCGTGGCTTTCAGGCCCAAATCTATATGATTGTTAGATAAATGTGAAGACATAATTCGTGTTCCCAAGTACATTATACAGAAGGTTATAAGAGAAATAGAAGGTTCAAGGTCACGAGTGGTGTTAACCGCGAGCCTTTGGCGCGCGGTTAACACCACATCACCACGAGTGGTGAACATTTGGTATTCCAAGCTACTTTGTGTATATTTTATTCATACTATGACCGTCAGATTATTAACAGTCGCTATTATTTTTTCTCGAATTTACTGAGCACCAGACTTACATACGTGCGAATCTGTTTTTGTTTACACGAGCATCGGTGGGCGGTACTTCCTCTGTCAATTTTATCGCCGAAACGAAATGCAAAATGAAACGGGGTCTTTTTCATTGTAATAGCATAATAACATACCATTTCGAGGTATGGATGCTTTATTAACATGAGACAATGCATGTTTGTTAAGTTTTGGTATTTTATGGGCTAAACTCATTTAAAAACGTAATAAATAATTGTCACTTTCATTTCACTCTTCGTGAGGCGATGTGCGATAAATTTAGACAAGTTGCATTCAGGTCGACGTCACCAAAGGTCAGCTTGGATGTAGTTCCACTGTAGGTGTAAATTTTAAGTACTGAAATCCCATTGCTTGGTTGTTCACCACGGTTGGTGTGTAAAGCTAAAATTTATGTCATAGGCTTTTCATATATAGTAGAATTGGTAATAATTGTATAATATTGTTTATTTTAACTGAATTGGCTATGATTCTTTAATTTTGCAGGTCAAAAATGAAGTTTTTGTTGTTAATCGTATTGATGGGATTAAGCGTATGCTCTGCTGCGGGCAACGATGCCAAAGAAATGCTTACATACAACGTAGGAATGTTACCGGCGGTTGCACAATTTATTGAGAGACGAAAAGCAATCCCAGATGTTTTCGCGAATCTTGATGCCGACTTCGCATGTCTCCAGGAAGTTTGGTTTATGCAAGACATGGAAACTATCTTGGAAAATACGAAAACGAGATTTCCTTACTCCTACAGTTTAGTACATACTTCTCTCTCGACAATCAACGCGACACATGCACAAGAAGCTCCGTGTAATGACATGGCGACGTTCAACAAAGTGATGGGGTGTACTGTTACGAACTGTTTTTCAAAAGGACTAACAGGGCTGCAAGTACTCGTATGTTCCGCCCAAAACTGTGGGCTCATGTCTATGCGCCAAGACTGTATTTCGTGCCTTACTCTCTCTGGTGGGGCTTCGGCACACATTCAAGGCTGCACCACACCAAATTACAGCTTGAATTATTTGGGGCTGCTCATTTTGAGTAAACATCAACCAATAAATTATGAATTGAAGTTTTATGATCCAGGACCAACGATTTTCTTTCCTAGAGGCTACATACAGTTAGAGGTATGCATCAACAATCTCTTCACGTGAATTAGAGCTGAAACGGTTAACCGATTAATCGGTTAATCAATTATAAACATCTTGATCGATCCAAAAAGTAATTGTTCGATGACAGTTACTTTTGAACTACTGCATTTATGGGTCAACAAAGGAACAAACTTGCTCCAAAACAGGCAAACATTGTCATACTGACTCAGATCAATTATATGAGACAGAGTAAAGCATGCATGTTACTTGCTGACATACTTGTTTACTTGCATGATCATCATACTGTATCAGCAGCTGGAAATGGTCATTCTTAGTCCTTAACCCATGGCCGGTAGCAAACGATACTTGCAAAATAAATTCATGAATTACTCAAAATTTTAAATTTTTATCTCAAAAACATAGCTTATAACCCCTCATTGGAACGAGCTCGTTCCAATGAGAGGGTCATAAGCTATGTTTTTGAGACAAAAATTGAAAACATAATAAATTTGAATGGAGATTTTTGTATATAGGCCTAGTCGGTTTTGTTTGTTACTTGGGTAAAGGGTTCATGCTCTAAATCATCAAAGGTATGGCAATTATTTAGATATCTATTTGGACAAGTGGTTAATCGGTTAACCAAGGTTAATCCACGTGATTAATCGTTCAAGAAAACCTCTTAACCGTTTCAGCTCCAATGTGAACCTTGCTTTATTGATGTGTACCTCAGAAATGGGTTTCCGATTATACATTTAAGTACAGTAATACCAACAATAACTTGACTCGATGAGGCCAAAAAGAAGAGATTTTTTCAAATCGGGGAGGAAGGGAGGATTTTTTATTATTTTTTATTATCGTCGGGACTATGAATCATAAGGAACATGGTCATAGCGATTCAGCCGCGTGTGTCATATATTATATAAAGTTCAGCGATCGGGACGGAGCAGCCACCCTACGTAGTGGATGACGTAGTGAATGACGTAGTGGGTAGCCGCTACGTACAGATCGCTGAACTAATGTTATATAGAGATTCATTTTTAATATTTATTTATATTAAAATGCGAAATAGGAGACGGATAATACCGAACAAACGTTGAACTGATCGACAAAATCTATGTGTACTCATAGTTTGAAATATATCCAAACAGCCACATTTTCACTCGGAGGCTTGCATATATGAACGCACGTGTTCGTTTCGTTCAATTCGGCGAATACGTATTTTCAGAACTGTGGAATTTTTTACTTTAACTTTTCAACAATAGTCAATTTCACGGTATCTATTGTTTGTCCGTTGTTATTTTACAAGATAAACCATTATTGAAACCGCCCCCCCCCCCCTCCCCTCCCCGATCTTTGCGTCTTTGCTCTGGATCCCGTTGAAATCGATCCAGGATGTTGCGACTTTACGTACTTATGTTCCCCTTTTTCGTGGCGCAACCAACGCTGATATTTGAAAAATGCCAATAAAATGTACCAACGCGCACGAAAAAATCAATGAGGTGGACTCTGAGAATGAAAAGTATTTTTTTGGTTGTCTGAACGCCTCGAATAATTTACTGTAAGTTACACCGGTCTACTCCAGGGTGTGCGTACCGTGTACCCAGAGCGTAGATACAGGGGAGGGTGAGCTATGTCACTCACCTAAAAAATTGTCAAAAAATATCTGGTTCGTCGGGTAAAAAATGAGGCACTTTGTTGTTAAGAGTTTGCGAATTGGAAGAAAAATTATTGATATTTGGCTGAAACATGATTACAGACTGCATGTTCGATAACTCGTCCATTTGTAAAAAAGTAGAAATTTGATTGCCCAATGTGAAATATGTAGAAATACGTCTTTGGTCTGTCGGGAAATATTGGGCTTGCCTCCCCCACCCCCACCACCGAGAAGCTATCTACGCCACTGCACGTAGTCTGTCACAACTGTACGTAATCAAACATCTGACAGGTTACATGGGGCTTTGTTTCCGGACTAAGACATCTGTAACCAATTTGTCCGAAATGTGAACCTAATCTTATTGACGCATGAAACAATCCAATCTCAACAAGGAGGAAAACAAAAATGTGAACATATTAGCGGCTCATTTAAGTTTCCAAGCGGACAAAAAAAACCTATCTGCGAAGTTTCACAGAAGGTAATTGTTACCCTTATTTTACAAACTTCGCGTGCTTGTGTGAATTCGGCTTAGCACTGTCACGATTAATCGATTAATCGATTGTCGATCGGTCACGCGAAATCGATTAGTATTTTTTGTTGTCGAAGAATCGGGTTTTTACCCCGTTTTAGACGTTTAATAATTAGAAAGAAATTTGATGAAAAAACTATTGTTTCTAGAGGTAAAAGGTCAAGAACTTTGGCGTTAAACCCCAAGAAGCCGTTAGAAGCATTTGTCTTTTAGGTACATTCAAGGCTTTGATGTTCTGAACTTTTGAACCGTCAGTGTAATAATCAAGACCGGTCGGCAATTGCGAACTTGCGAAGTTCGCAACTGCCGACCGGTCTTGATTATTACACTGACGGTTCAAAAGTTCAGAACATCAAAGCTTTGAATGTACCTAAAAGAGAGGATCGTCTTCGTTGTTTTTTTGAGGTAGGTCAGCTGACTTGAACTTCATTTTAACGACTTCAAAGAGAGAGGAGGGGGTCATCTAGGTACGAGTAATCGATTATTATCAATTATTTGCGACGATTAATCGATTCCTAAATTAAAAAATCGTGACAGCCCTAATTCGGCTAAGATTAAATCTGAAGTTTCGTACCGGATATTTCGACACGGACGTTTCGGACAACCCTTTGAGTAAAACAGATGTTTCAGATAATATGTTTATTTGTGATATTTTTTTGTTATTTAATTGAGCAAAAGGACGTTTCAGACCACATTTTAAGTTCTGATATTTTTTTATGTTTACAGTATCTTTTTATTTTTATTTTTTTTTTGTTCAGATACAAAGTGGTATATATATAGAATATACCCAAAGGAGCTTGGTGTACCAAATGTTCACCACGAGTGGTGAAGTGGTGTTAACCGCGAGCCTTTGGCGCGCGGTTAGCACCAATTAACCATGAGTGGTGAACATTTGGTACACCAGCCACTTTGGGTATATTTTATTTATACCATGATGTCAGAGTATTTAGAGTCGCTATTATTTTATCTCAATTTTACTGAGCAGCAGACGTACATACGTGAGAATCTGTTTTTGTTTACATGAGCATCGGTTGGCGGTACTTTCGCTGTCAATTATTTCAGCGAAACGAAATAGAAAAAGAAACAGGGTCTTTTTCATTTTAATAACATACCATTTCGAGTTATAGATGTTTTATCAGCATGGGCAATGCACGTTTGTTAATGTTTGGCGTTTTATGAGGTAAATTCATTTAAAAACGTAATAAATAACTGCCACTTTCATTTCACTCTTCGCGAGGCGACGTGCGATAAATTTAGACAAGTTCGCATTCAGGTCGACGTCACCTAAGGTCAGCTTGGATGTAGTTCCACTGTTGGTGTAAATTATAACTATTGAAATCCCATTGCTGACGTGTTCACCACGGTTGGTGAATAAAGCTAAAATTTATGTCATAGACTTTTCATATATAGCAGAATAGGTAATCATGGTATAAATACATACATATAATCTGAATTTCCATGCATCATTCTATACAGACATATTGTTTTAATTTATTATTTGATTTTAATTTTCAGCCTTTCTTATCTACCATTAAGGTAATTCTAAAGCCATGGCTACCAAATTGGAAACCAGAAACCAAGAAAAATGTGAACATTTCATTGAACAATAATCTGGCAACGAAACAGCCTTGCCCTTGGATACCAGGGTTGAGGGAAAGGTCATGTCACATAGAACGTGATGGGACCCACAACATATGCATTTCACGAATTTACGAGTCACTTGGAGACATTAGAAAATGTGTACTGTCAAAAAGTCGTCGATGGCATGGTCAGGTTTTCAACAAATGGCGAGACGCCTCACCTTCCACTGAACAACCAACGTGAGGCACGTTTTCAACCTGGGTTGTTTCCGTCTCTAAAGTGTCCGCCATGTTGACGGTGGGGAAATCAAAATATTGAAGGTTGTGGGCAACATTGGTACAAACAATCTCGTCATATGTTCCGGTAAATTATCATGGCAATGCCACTGCTGAAATTCTGACTGTCGAAATATTTCAAGGGAAGAAATCTAATATGGGCAAATTGCACTGATTTTCCGTTCTTTGTAAATATTCTCCTCTCACCAACCGAATCAACCAATTTGTTTACATGGACCGGCCTTGCAATTAATTTGTATTGATGCGTGGAAATTACCAATGGAGAACAAAAACTGCAGTTATATTCAACTAACGAAGCTCTGACCTATAAGTGGAATTGCAAACCCATAACGTATTAAGTTGTTGAAATATTCGTAGGCTGGTAGCTCTTTCACTTCTTTTCGTCACAAATCTAGGGAACTATTGTTCATCATGTATTATTGATGGTACGACTTTATTGGTCTGTCGTTCGACTCCGTCTTGGTGAGTTCCAGAAATAATGCTCCCAATTTCGCGATCTGGTGTGATTTACAATGCGAATCATTGTAAACGATAAATTTCATGACATTCGTTTGCGATCTGCAAAGGTAATCAATACTTTCAAATGATCAGTGTGTTATTTGACTCATGTCCACAAGTATTTGTTGATCGAAGTTATTGTCACCGGAAAGTCACATGCGTTGGTAAGTCGCTTGATCAAAGTCCAAAAATTTTTTTTTTTTCCTTTTACCACCCCCTAGACTTCCTAATTACAAAACAAATATGGCAGAAGTATGAACATGCAATTTTTCCCTAGGAATTTCTTTAATCGTTGCATGGAAATTTTCAACGAAAGTGATGTATGGCAATACACAAGAGCCACGGGCTCTTTGGTTTATCGAAATATAGGCTAAGAAACCTGCATTTTCATAAAAAACTCCGCACAAAGTTACAAATAGGACCTCTAAATAATCAAAAATCCAGATAACAGAATTGGAAAAGAGTTATTAGTTAACCAAAATACAAACAGAAGATTATATACAAATCCATTGTCAATGGCTCGGCCGCTATGAATACAACAATTGTCTCAGCGATACATAAAAACACAATAAATTTGCATAATCTTCACACGACATTCATTAAACATTCAAAACAATAGGCAATATATTTTCAGGCAAAGTACATCCTCCCATCTGTCCGTTGGTTTACTTTTTACATTATACTGTTACTAGCCTAATAAAAGTGATGGCTGAAAAATGAGGACCTACATTTTCATTGAAAATGAATAATAGTGATGGCATTTTCACTTTCAGGCTCCTTTTAAATAATAATGGTGACTAAAAGGTCTCTTCATATTTTCATGTATAATAGTAATTCACTATTATTCGAAAGTTAAAGGTTAAAATTCTTACTAATAACACAGGATGGGTAAAGTCACTTCATTAAAAAAGAGGTTAAAAGAAGTAAATTGTAGCAAACTTTCTTCATATATTCTGCTGTGTCCATTCAACCTGGTAGTCATGTATAAACACAACTTTTTACATATATTAAATTGGCTTTGTTGGGAGAATGCACCTTTTGTGTTTGTGGGTGTTGTGATTATAATACAGTCTGGAGATAAGTCCGTGGGGTTGTGTGGGGGTATTATACCCCCCCCCCCCCCCCTCCAAAAAAAGAATCTATTTTACAGGAATTAGCTGTTTAGATGATGACATGCTAATTGTGTGGGTTTTTTATGGGACGGGGGTGCACTATCAGCAGGTCAACACAAGGCCACAACACCCCCATAAATATCTAGGGTTAGCTTTGTCTCCAAATACAGTGATGCTTACATGTTCTGTATAGTGTCACATGCGGATGGCACAAAACAATGTGATATATAAGTACAAATGCACGATTCCCAGCACTGGACCTGAGAAGCACTGTACCTAACCTACATGTACAGTTCACGATTTGATCCAAGTAAATTTGGTAATGGGCCTTTTTCATGGACTTGGGGACATTATTCATTTGGTCATCTAAATATAAATCAAACTGGAAGCTTTTTTCCAGAGATAATACAGGTTAAAATGGGTATCAGTTTATTAGAATTAACTATCAGAAAACCACATCGGTTATGTAATCTAATAATGCTGTATACGTTTAGGGGTAATAGTGTTCTGTGCCTGAAATTGGGAATTCTGTAGTACACTACTCAAAATTTGCTGCGCACCACGTATATCTAACTACTTGTTTTACGTTTTAGTTGAAATATTGTTATGAAAAGTGTATATACTCTGCATTTAATTATACCTTTAATGATTTATTTAAGTACAGAAATTAAGATTTTATTTGTGTTTGACTTTATTTTTTAGCTTTTGAATACGATAACCATGGAAAATGGATATTATTGGTAAAAGAGGAAATTTTTCAAATTTGCCAAAAAGTTGACGGAGCGAACTGGTATGGGTTCAATATAGAGTATGAAACCCATTACTGTTAATTACAGCTTGACAACGCCTTCTCATGCTCCCAATCAGGTTCCAGATGGTCCTTTGTGGGATGTTGTTCCATTCTTGGAGCAGCATGGCATCAAGCTCCTCGACACTTCTTGGCTGGACTGGTCAGGCTGAAATCGCAAGCTGAAACTCATTCCAGAAATGTTCGATTGGATTGAGGTCAAGAGATCTTGCTGGCCAGTCCATACGCTCAATCCCCTCCCGGACTGCATGGACAACATGAGGACAGGCATTATCGTCCATCAGAATGAATCTATCACCCACTGCACCTGCATACAATCTGACGTGGACATCCAACATCTCATCAATATACCGCTATGCAGTCAATGTACCACGGTCAAGGACGTAGAGCTTTGTATGTCCATCCCGGATGATGCCGCCGCAGACTGTTATTGACCCTCCGCCACAGCGGTCATGCTCAGCAATGTTGGCTGCATGGAATCGCTGCCTGGTCTTCTCGATATCCCAGAACGCCTAACTCTATAGTCTAGGTAGTACCTTGACTCATCTGTAAAAGGGACAGGTCGTCAATCTCCTCTGGTCCATCCAACATGGTCCATGGCCCATTCATATCGTCCTCGGGGGTGGTCCTGGGACAGCAGAATGCGAATACATGGACTTCTCGATCGGAGACCACCTTCGTGCGATCTTGCCCGGAAAGTCTGCGTCGAAACATTTACCCCGATGCATTCTGAAGGTCACTGCGAAGGTAGGTTGCTGTAGCAAAGCGGTTGCTACGAGCCTGGATGATTAAAAATCGGTCTTCAGTTGCAGTTGTTGCCCTGTCTCTGCCACCACCATGCCGTCTTACTGGTGTGTCATACTGCTGAAATCTTTTCCAGGCTCTGGTGATCACAGTGTGGTGCACGCCAAGGGCTTCGCCAACATGGCGCTGGGTAGCCTCTTACTTTACCATCCCTACAGCCCGCCACATTTCTTCTTAAGGCAAATGTCTTCTTATCTTTGCATTCGCCCTATTCAATCATTAAATCATAAGGGTTTGTGTTGAAATGAAGATTGAATACCCTACACATGTCATGTATATGTAGACAGTACTCGAAAACATCATGAAAATACTCGAAAACATCATGAAAATCAAGCGGTACATGCTTTCCATGACTGTCAGGAAACGTCTGCCTGTCAAGAGAGCTAATGTAAACAATGGGGACCATCTCAATACATTCCTCAATCATATCCACCAAAAATATCTCAAATAAGTCACGAGCAAATTTCACAATGATGTGTCAATGGAGTTTTTTCTTCTTTTGTTTCCTGTACCTCAGCCATCACCTCATTTGAACAAGCTTTGCTTAGGGATGGAAAGGTTTGCATTTGGGAGGCAAACTATATCCCTTGACATAATGAAGAAGAAAGTCTGCACTACTATAATGTTTTCTAGAATCACAGAGTATTTATACAGAGTATTTATACAGAGTATTTATACTTTCTGTATACTTTCTGCCTTAAAAACAGATCTCATAACCCACTCCCCACCCCATTGGAACGGATTCGGTAAGATAATCACAGTTGAGATCATAATCACATGCTATGTTTGTGTTGCAAAATTTGTACAAATAATGAAATTTGTGTGGCCATTTAACTGCGCAACAATAGTGATCTGATCAGTGTGTTAGATAAAGACTTTGGTTGAGAGAAATTTGTCATAAATATTGTCTTCTAGTTATATTAAATACATCTACATTGTGATTAAGAGTTAAGAGATTGTCATTTCATGGGATTCTTCAACATTTTGAACAGGTGTTTTCGGGGAAACAAAATGTTTTTCTGAAAACCTAATGTCAAGCTAAATGGTTGAGAGAAATGGATAACTGTATCATGTCACTGGGGATGTTGGTGGTGGTAGTCTATTGATTACAGACTGAATCAGAACATAGACTGTTAATTTCAATTAACACTAGAGCCTAAAACCACAACTCACTGTTTGCAATATATACTGCTCGGGTTTCACACTGTACATGAGAGGGCACGAGAGAAAACCACTATGAAAGCAATACTGAATATATGTAGAAATTGAAGGTGGCGCAGGAATGGAGCATGATTGTTGTCCAACCTGCAAAGGTATCATTGTTAAAATGGGTCTCTTCTGTGGATGGGATGTGAACCAGCATCAAGTGCTTACTTGGTCTGTTACTGTTGCAGGGGATATTATTGCCAACTTGTTTTATTTTTGGGGTTTGACGATACACTTTCGACAGACAGGGTCGCCTCACGTCGGACAGTCTTACGGGTGGAGGAGTGCAGGGTACTTATATCACTTATTTGGCTAATATTTACAGGGAGGGGGGGAGGGTAAACTAGATTACCGATTAGTGTGCCATACATTGGAACTGTAAATAGTTCCCTATGAAAAATGGCTGGACCAGTGCGTACAGTGCTCCTTCAAAACATCAAATTACATGCAACTGGATTTATTTTTAAAAAGGTTATGGCCCAACTGTTGTTCTCTAGTGCATATAGAAAACATATCCTTCAATGTCAGATTCATATTTCAAGTTTTAGTGTCAGGAAGTTGACCGCGACTTAAGGATTTTCAAAAGAATTTGTTGGTGAGTAAATTCATTTTTTTCTTCAAGTTTTGTCACATTTTTGTAATCAGTTAGGCAGGTAGGCAGGTAGGTGGGAAGGTAGGAAGCTAGGAAGGTAGGTAGCAATCATTCGTGTATTAAATAACCTTTACTATTGAAAAGTAATAAAAAAAAACATCATGTTTTCTGCCTGTCCACTCAAACTACAATTTTCAGTTTAGAATCACCTTAAGTATAACTATTCTTTTCATTCAAATTATTACATTAAATAATTTAGGCCTTGAAAGCACTGAGCCAATAAATTCAATTTTAGATTTCTGTGTATTGTTTGAGGGAAAGATTATTCAACTTCTTAAGTTCAGTCTTAAGTTTTTTATCAGGCCGGTGTGAAGCATTTCTTGCGAAGGAAATTGAAGCCAGCATTTAGTTGGCGTTGTTGGAAAAGCGAATGTTTTGTTATAAACAATTGAAAGCAATCTTCCACACGAACATTTCGGTTTCAAAGTATACTTTTCGCTCTCACATTACGTAACATTTCCTAAATTAGTTTGTTTTCTTTTTTACAGATTTCTGGTTTGAAGCGAGTAGTGTGCACACATCTCACAGCTGATTTGGGTCCATATTTTGAACGTAAGTCCTCTTAGAATTCAATGAGGTATTAACTGGTTAAGTGTTTCAAGATACTTTTCATCAAATCTAGTCTTGATTGTAGTGCACACAAGAACAACAACACACAGGCCCGTCCCAGTCGTCGTCTGATGCGAACCACACCACTTTCGTTGTACTGCAGCCAGCGTGTTCCACACTTTCATGGTGCTGCCGAAAGAAAGATGAACCAAGTATTCATGCGAACATCATCTAAAAAGCTAGATTCCAGCCATCCTTTTTTTTGACTGTGTGCATTGGTCTAGAGGTTCAGGTGTTGGACTCCTGAATGTCAGCCGGTTCGATTCCTGGCCGGAGATCAGAAATCAGTCATCCACATTCTTCGAAAGCATGATTATTTTAACCCTTTACCCAACGAATCACCCGCATCCGCCAGCGTAATATGCAAAATCAGCAGTTGAAAAAACTTTATTTTTAAAAGAATTTCAACAAAACCGAGCTCGTTCCAACGAGGGGTCACATGATATGGTTTTGTTGAATTTTTTTGAAAAATCTAAAAAAATGATATTTAAAATAATAAATTTTGATATCGTCTGCGTTGAGTAAAGGGTTAATAGAGAGGTTTCGTATTATGCACTACTACTAGGACTTACGATTAGGGTGTTACCTCACTGCCATTTGTGTTCTTCCTTATCGAAATCGTTTGAAAACGCGGCATTTATGTTATTGGTCTGTCCGTCCGTATACGTTTTGGTTTCCGTGCAAAAATTTGAGCATGATTTGTCCTAGAGGTATTCAACTTTTGGTTTGTAGCATAGACAAATGGGAATACAGGTTGGTATTGAATTTCAGCTCCGCCCGCCCATTTTCACAAGAATTACAGCCCTTTGTAAAAAATTGCGCCGTTTGTTGATTTTCGTACAATAAGTTCAAATATATTTTGATCTAGAGGTTTCTCATTTGGTCCGTAGCATTAAAATATGTGAATGCAGGTAGATAATGAATTTAAGATCCGCCCGCCAATCTTCTCCAAAATTATGGCCCCTTGATTGTGCAAAATCGGGCTATTTGTTGGTTTCTCTTGAATGGCTTTATATGATTTGACCTATAGTTTTGAAACTTGATTTGTAACACCAGATCTGCACATGAGAAGAAAGGCTGCTATCAAATTTCAGCTCCATCGACCCATTTTCTCCAGAATTACGGCCCTTGGTTTGTACGAAATTGGGCCGTTTGTTACTTTCCATGCAAACACTTTAGTATGATTTGACCTAGAGTTTTCAAATTTGGTTTATTTCATAAACAAAGAGGCATACACGCTAGTATTGAATTTCAACCCCGTCCGTCCATTTCCACCAAAATTCCACGACCATTTGCTAGAGTATTCAAACTCTGTTTATAGGTTCAACTTATGAGACCGAGTGCATTACGCAACGCTTAGAATAGCTCATGTTCCTAATCATTATGTTCGGTTTTGGTTTCATTTTCTATCAAATTTGCATTAACTAGGTTCTGATTTCCCTTCATTGTGTTCAATTGAGTTTTTGTGGAAAATCGAACTATAACATTTTGCACTCAGCGGAACGAAATATGATTGGAACATGTTGTCACAAATGGATCCGCGAGAATTGTTTTGAGAAAAATATATGACTACTAATATATATCCGTATCTATATTATTAGTTGGGATACGAAACCTCTGTAATGGGGGTCAAATGGTTTTGAGACAAAAAATGGAAACATAATGAAAATTGAATGGTGGTTTTTGTGAATAACGGTTTTGGCTGTCACATTGGCTGAAGAATTAACTGCAAATGTAAACAATTTACATTCATTTTGGTCATTGCATTCTAGCTTCACCAGATTCAGTCTATTTCTGCTACTTCAACACGGAGGCTTGCCAGTAGGGGTTGAAATTGAAGTAAAAGAAATGGACGGAATCAAGACGAGGCACACATACCAGTGAAAGACGCTAGTACAGTAAAGCCGCCGTGGACTGGCCACTTTCCACGGGTATGCAATATTTCCACAGATGGAATAATATTAGATTCCAAACCCAAATAATAGGAATAAACATCAACAATTTAATTAACCCTTTACCCAACGAATCGGCCGCATCCGCCCGCGTAATATGCAAATGCAGCAGTTGAAAAAATATTATTTTTCAAAATATTTCAACAAAACCATATCATGTGATCCCTCGTTGGAACGAGCTCGTCGAGCTCGTTCCAAGGAGGGGTCACATGATATGGTTTTGTTGAAATTTTTTGAAAAATTTGAAAAAATGATATTTAAAATAATAAATTTTGATATCGTCTGCGTTGGGTAAAGGGTTAATGAAGCACCGGATATAAACCGGTGCTTCATTAATTAAAATTTTCCTGATGATGATTTTTATTACCTGTTAAAAGTATGCATGGACATCACTGCCCGCACGTGGATTACGAACAATCCACGGCGACTGTACTGTTGGTATTGGAATAACACGAAAGGACGTCCTCAGGTTGACGTCAGCTGTGTCGAAGATATGGTGTGTCTATCATTCCCTCCGCGTTTCCCAAAAGACTTTAGAACATACTATAACACATTAGGTTGACCTCGCAGAGACTCGAAACGGTTTTTATGTTCTTCTTATCCTCTTATGTTCGATTATTTGTACATATATGTTGTGGAGAAGCGTGATTTTAAAAACATCGTTCACTTGAATTAACGTTTTCAAGTCTGGACTGTTTAAACAGCTGGGTGTTACCGTACTTTAGTAGCAACGGTCGTACACAGCAGCTTTAAACATTCCACTCACACATTAATTCAAGTGGAAGATTTCACTCAGTGTGAGGCAACGCAAAGCGAAATCGCGAGTATCTTCTGTTAAACAAAAAGCACAGTGACCAAGACCTGAGAATCAAGGAAGTGGTATTGCTATGTATTCATTGTTCAAGTGTTTTATCTGGACGAATGTAGACAATTGGATCGTAGGCCTGGGAATAACCCAGGAACGATCATTTACATTACAAGGAGGTCACGTCGATTGTAAAATACGAGAACGCACTACGGATTACGGCAAAATAATACAACCCAAATTAAATTCCTAATCCCGAATGTTTTATCAACCAGATTTGACAATCTTTTCGAGACTAACTCGTCACAAAGGTTGCTCATTGTACTTTTATTTGAATAGAGTAGCATGTCGTTTATATCTTAACAGAAATTTCTTCCAAATAAATAACAACAGTTGCCAAAGCGAGATCGAGCATTAGTTGTTTCTATTCATTTTGGTGGAAGTTCTGATGTTGTGAAAATAGAGAAGGTGGGAAAGCATCACAACTCTTTTTTCCTGTAGGTCACCAGCATATTAAATATAGAATACATAGGTACTAGGGTCGGTAATCAGATTTAAGCCACGAGTAGGATAAGGGTTAAAACCCCTAATATACCAGTGGTTTAAATCTGATTACCGGCCCAAATGCCCATTTGTTTTATTTATTCCATGCTCTTAATAAATAATCGAATTTGTTATTTAAAATGGAGAAAAAACGATACTGGCTGCCGCAAAACACCTCTCGCAGACGAATGAACATATGAGTTTGTTTTGTTTACATCTGCGTCGGTGGGCAGTACTTCCGGATGCATGTGAATGCTTGATTGACAGCTAGGCACATTGTCAAAGTTGATTGAACTTACCTTGCTTTTTCAGTCAAATTATTATTAACTATTCTTAAATTTTATTTTAAATATTTAATTGTAGGTATTGTAGGTTTTAAACTTAATAAGTCATTGTACGTAATAGATAGTAACGTAAAACGTCGTCGGTGAGCATGGTATAAATAGCGTAATCTGTTAACGGGGTTACTGTGTGACCTCTTTATTTACCGGCCTGAGAACGTCATCAAAACCTTACTGTTTTAGCTGATACGACTGTCGTGCACATTATCCATCTCTCTACTCATACATTCAGTAACCACGAAAAAAACTCTCCTACGTGAACGATTGAAGCTTATTGGTGATTTCATGGAGTATGGCTATATTATATCCTTCATATAATACACGAGCTGAATAAGTAAATATCTTGATGTTAATGGGTTTCTTTTCTTTTTGATGTTGGTATGGATCGATGATTATAGTGGGGTGTTTTAAGTATTATTATTAATAATTTTGATAACACATTTGAAAAAGTGACTGTCATTTAATTTAAATATGAATAAATATAAAGTGCAGTGTGTTTAATTCACGTCAACACAATAAGGAATAAACTCCACATTTCTACAAATTTAGAAGTAAAAAAATATTTTTATAGGTAACTAGCAGGGTTACCCGGCGTTGCTCGGGTTGAGGAGAGTATTAAAATTACCCCTAGTAGACCCCTTTGAAGACCCATATTGGTGAGAAAAATTTTGGTCATAACTGTTGGTGCCCCTCTACACCCCACCCCCACCCCACCCCGGCACTTTTCTAAACCTCACCATAAGATTCCTGGTAAAAAATTACCCCTAGTAGACCCCTTTGAAGACCTATATCGTGAGAAAAATTTTGGTCATAAATTTTGGTGCCCCTCTACACGCCCACCCCCACCCGATACTTTTTTAAACCTCACCATTAGATTCCTGATAAAAACGTACCCCCAGTAGACCACTTGGAAGACATATATCGGTAAAAAAAATTTGGTCATAACTTTTGGTGCCCCCCCTACACCCCGCACACGTTTTTAAACCTGGCGAGATGACCTCCGCCATAAAAAGTACTCCTAGTAGACCCATTTTGGACACTCGGGGTGGCCCCCATATTCATTTCTATAGCGGACAGACAGACAGACAGACAGACAGACAGACAGACAGACAGACAGACAGACAGACAGACAGACAGACAGACAGACAGACAGTCAGAACAGACAGACAGACAGACAGACAGACAGGACAGACAGACAGACAGACAGACAGACAGACAGACAGAAAGACAGACAGACAGACAGACAGACAGACAGACAGACAGACAGACATACTAAAATATAGTATAGATGCTTGTATGCCACATATTTGTGTTCTATTTAATGTCGGGTGCCAATTTAACCAATTGCATTAAAATTATTTTGAAGAGCGCGGTCGATGACGAAACAAAACCAAAACAAATATTACTTCTTTTGTCAATAATTTCTTAGAAATAGTGTCTGGACAAACTTTTGACGTTAATTGCCCGTGAGTGTTAATGTTAAGTGAATGACCACTTTGCCAAAGGAAATTATTCAATTAACAGGAGTATTCAGTTAACAGGGATTGTGTCACTTTCCTGTATTCTGGAGACAAACTTAGCATTTATTCTATTATAGCTTGTTTGACAGACTCCATGAGCTCTGTCAAACAAGATATAATAGATTAAATGCCTGTATTGGATATACTAAAGCCAAATAGGTCTATAAACAAAGAAAACTAGGGAGTAATTTCTTGACAGGTTACTAGATTTTTTATTCATTTAACAGTTTACTCTATAACCTGTATTCAGTTAACAGGCCAAATTTGTACTGGAGGCATGTTAAATGGTTTTGTGTTGGGCAATTATATGCAATTAACATGGTTATTCAGTTAAGAGATATCCAATTAAGTGGGCTCCACTGTTCAAATAAACTGACAGCTGGCAATAAAGAAGGAAACAATAAACCATTTTCACGAAACACGTCAAAATCAAGTGATTTTGTCAGTAAAGTTTTAGAAATAGTGTTTGGACAAAGTTTCTATGTTAATTGTCAGTGTTTGGTAATGAGGCATTATTTTAACTTCAGTAAAACATTGTAGGTTATCAACTCTATAAAAGGCAGCATTTCAATTTCAGATAAATACTTCATACCAGTTTTTATTTAATTACTGCCTTTTGTAAAGACTCGCAAACCGCAAAGCCCAAGGGATTAAAAATAATTAGTCGATTAATCTCTATTATCTAAGTGCAACAGCAGGTATAACATACCGATTGCAATCAGTCTGGCCTTTAGAATCAGCCAGGCCTGGCTTTCTTTAGGAGTGCAGGAGTGCCGCATGCCTACCGCATGCCTAGAAAATATTGAGGAGGGCAATGTTTTGCAGCTCTTGATTTTCTGGAATCCCACACCTGTTTGGGACTGCTTTTAAAATCTATTATCATTTCGTCCCCTGAGTTCCAATGTGTTCTCTGTGCCAATTGGCACAGAGAACACATTAGAACTCAGGGGACGATTTGACAATGTTGCATTGATTCGAAATAATTCATGACCCATTCTTTGTCGCATTTCGATCCATTTTAAGTGCAGAAGACAGTCACATAAGAATTGAATGCAACATTTTGAATAATGAGATGTGTATGCCAATTTGTCCGCCATGTACCTGAACGTAGTACAATTTTTCAGTCACAATAGTAATACATTGAAGTGAATATAACCATAATAGCTTACACGTTTGGGAATTGAACATTTCAGGTGGAATTGCACTCCCAAGCAATCTGAGGAGGGCAACTGTTTTGCACTCCTTGATTTTCTAGATTATACGGTTAATATTTGAATCTGTCATCCATAGACAATGGGACCTCGAATTATTTGTAATAAATCGTATAACTGTCGATGTCGATCGTAACCCACTTTCTACTGTGCACTATCTTGTCCGACTAACTGTTTTTTGACCTTTTCTGCGACTTCTCCCAGTTATCATGAACAACCCAAGGACACCCAACGGTCGTGTAATACACCACTGTAAAGCTTATTCATTCCCCTTTCCACTGATACCGGGTGCTGTTGGATACGTTGTGTGAATCAAATTTGAGGGTGGTATAACGAAGATGAGTGCTATCGTTTTCGAAAGGCAGTTGTGTTCCTTATTAATATTTATATACCATATAGGGGCACGTCAGCATCGATTCAAAAATGGTATCAAATATCATTTTTAGCTCAACTTTGGCGAAGACAAATTTGAGCTTATGCCATGGCCCGTCGTCCGTCGTCTGTCTGTCCGTCTGGCCATCTGTCCGTCTGTCCGTCAACAATTGGATACGGCTCGGGCTAGAGGCCGTATTTATGAACCGATCTTTACGAAACTTCTTGGGTACCTTTGTTATGACCGTGGGTCGAGAACGAGTGTTTTTGGGTGCGATCCGAAATTTAAGATGGTTGCCAGCCGCCATTTTGTACCGACGATGCAGAAATCTGTTTTTTGTACAGAACTTCTGTATGAAAGTTCTGATTTGAATAATTTTTTGTATGAATGTTTAGTAACATGGAATACATCACATATAGAACGGGTTTTTTTCTCGTGCAGAAATTATGCAAATTAGACTAACTTTGATGTTTTTTGGTGTTACAATCAGCACTGTAAGTGCAAATGCCAATACGGCTCGGGCTAGAGGCCGTATTTATGAACCGATCTTTACGAAACTCCTTGGGTACCTTTGTTATCACCGTGGGACGAGAACGAGTGTTTTGGGGTCCGGTCCGAAATTCAAGACGGCCGATGGCAACCATTTTGTAAAAAATTTGGTGCAATCAGATTTTTGCACAGAACTTCCATATGAAAGCGCTGATTTGAATAATTTTTTGTGTGAATGTTTAGTACCATGGGATACATCACATATAATACAGGTTTTTTTCTCGTGCAGAAATTATGCAAATTAGATGAACTTTGATTTATTCAGTGCTACTTATACACTGTAAGTGCACATGTCAATACGGCTCGGGCTAGAGGCTGTATTTATGAACTGATCTTCACAAAACTTCTTGGGTTCCTTTCTTATCACCTTGGGACGAGGACGAGTGTTTCTGGGTGCGGTCCAAAATTCAAGATGGCTGCCAGTGGCCATTTTGTACCGAACTTAGGTCCAATCAGTTTTTTGTCACAACTTCTACACAGCTCATATTTGTGAACTGATCTTCACGAAACTTCTTGGGTACCTTTGTTTTCACCTTGGGACAGGAATGAGTGTGTTTTGGGGTGCCTTTGTTATCACTGTGCTATGAGAACAAATATTTTGGGGTTCAGTCAGACCCACTCTGAGACTCAAAGAGTTTTTTCTAGTTTAGCATCTGACTGTCACCCACCTTTACAATACTTTACCTATACATTTGTTACAGGCAACGGTCAGTATTTATGTACAGACCGTTACAATACTTTATATGTACCTTTGTTATCAGGTCATTACCTAGATGTTTGTCATTGCTGTGTCACATACTATACATGTACATGTCTTTGTCTTGACAAGTTGAGCTACAGTGTCATTGACACTTTCATTCTTTCGATTTCCCAGCTTGTGCCAAGTACCTGTGGCCTATGCGGGATGGGTTTCGAATTGCGTTGATCATATCGTTCGTCTTCTATGGCGCTTCAGATTCTACTTGCTCTTCGGTTTGTAACCACAAGTCGAACAAGTGGTGCCGCAATCAATTTTTTAGGCTTCGTATGCAACAACATAGACAGATCCATCTGAATCGTCCACAGAGTAAATAATTCATCGTGTGCATAAAGAAGTCGAAATGAATAGTTGGTCACTGGAGAGGCCAGTTTAACCCTTTACCTAACATGAAAAGCAGACGACACTTGCAAAAAAAATTCTTGAATAACTAATTTTTTTCATTTTTTGTCTCAAAAACATAGGTTATGACCCCTCGTTGGAACGAGCTCGACGAGCTCGTTCCAACGAGGGGTCATAACCTATGTTTTTGAGACAAAAAATGAAAAAATAATGAACATTAATTGTCGATTTTTGAGAATAGCGCTGGCCGGTTTTGGCCGTTACGTTGGGTAAAGGGTTAACACGATGTCCACAGTGTGATCAGGAGGGCTGCTCTACAATCCCTCTTGCCATTATTACATGCGTGCCGCGTTGTTTTAAATCGTGGCTTTACAGTCATAAGTTACCCCATCACTGTCTTTTCTGCGCACACACATGCTATTAGCTATCACAATAGCCGACAAACCTATCGTCCCCTGAGTTCCAATGTGTTCTATGTGCATACTGGCACATAGAACACATTGGAACCCAATGGACGCTACCCGTCTATTGAATGAATGCGAGTCCTTTACTATACTGACGGAAAGAAGAAACGCAAGTTCAGTTTTGGAAATATCCATTTTTTTTTGCTGTAAAACAAATGTAGCAACTTTAGTGTATTGTCTAAAGAGTCGTCTTTAGTTAAATTCAGTCAACCATGACCACGTGCGACGCTGCGTGCTTTCAACAGATTTGTTGGCGTTCATCGGGGCACTCCATACCAAATCGAAGTTTTGAACAGTACACATCGATTGAAAATAAAAATGCCGCGAATGTCCGAAGTTGATAGGAGTAGGGCTATTGCTCTAATTATGCAGGGCCAATCGTAACGTCTCGTCGCCCAGCAATTTGGAGTCCATGAATCAACGATAGCTCACTTAGTTGGGCGTCTCAGAGCCACAAAAAGATTAGCTGAACGTCCCAGGAGCGGACCTCCGCGAGTTACAATGCCACGTCTAGATAGAGGCATACGCCTCTCACACCTCCGCAACCGATTTCAGACTGCGTCTGAGACGGCGAGTCAGGTTGTAGGCATTCATGGTCGCCGTGTGTGTCCAAGAACAGTTAGGAATTGGTTGCAGAAGTTCAATTTATGGCCATGACGTTCCTCCTTTGGTCCGCAAATAACACCCAGGCGACGTCAACGTCGAATGCAATGGCTGCGGGCAAGTGTACCAAATCTGTTTCACTTGGCCCACTGAAGACGTGTGTTGTTTACTGACAAGTTTCGGTTCACGCTTTCTTGGTCAGATATACGACAACATTACTATCGACGTCGAAATGAACGATATTCTGAGTCATGCGTAAAGGAAACCGACAGATTCGGGGGAGGGCCTGTTAAGATTTCGAGGGGGGGGGGGGGCGATATCTCATGGCGTGAAAACACCTCTCGTGGTCATTCGGGACAATCTTACAGCCCCATAAGATATCGGGATCAGGTTCTCATGCCCCACGTCCTTCCACTTATCCAAGCGCGTAACCTTACGTTGCAGCAGGATAATGAGAGGTCGCACGTTGCTAGGGTTTGTCGTTACTTCCTCAACCAAAACAGTGTCCCAGTTCTCGATTGGCCACCTTACAGTCCAGACTTGTCCCTGATCGAGCATTTGTGAGACAAGCTGGACAGGAGGGTCATGAAGCGTCAACGTCCCAGACAACGTCGCTCAGCCCACGCTTGCCCCTCTACGGGAGTGGAATAACATCCCACAAAGGACAACAAACAACTTGCTTGGGTCAGTGGTAAGGAGAGTTAGAGCAGCGACTGAAGCATCCGCTATCGATTTTGATCAGGAAATGGCGCAGAGGATCCTCGTTTGAACAATATCCATGCAAACGCCGTCTGAGTTAAGACAACAAAACTCGTCAACATTTAATCAGTAATGCAGAAATAACATCAAAATCCAAACAATGAAATAGTCATCTATAACTCATTTGAAATATTTACTACAGTAAAAACGTTACTTTTTCCACTAGTATATATCGTAATGAATATTGTAACCGTTACAGGCTTTGAAACTGACATTTCAAAGTTATATCCATGGTCTAATGTATACGCGTAGATGTGCCATAATATTTCTGTGGGCAATATTGCTCGAATAAATGTGCAATGTATTGCAAAGAAAATATACCCATGTAATTTTAACGTCATACTGTAAAACCGCAGATGTGTCCTGAAAAACATTCACAATTGTGCGCACTAGGAGGCTATAGTATATGAGGGGTCGACACGAATATAATTTCGCTAAAAGGTCACAAATATTAGTTCTGTGTGACCTAGCATCATGTCCCGATACCAACCGCAATACCTTGCAGTGATTGGTCAATGCCTCGTTGATTTATTTTATTTTATGTCGCCGGGCACGCGCATATGTCTCCTGTCAGCGATTCTTATATCCACTGTCAAGGAAAGCGTCTCATTGCCATGAGCAACGGTTCATCGCAATGTCTTTTTTCGCTTGAAATCAACTGAGACAAATACATTTAACTGAAGTAAAATACACACAAAAGTACCGTTATTACGTAGAAAAAGATTAGTTATGTAAACATGGGTAATTATTTACGAAACCGATTAGATTATAAGGTCTCTTTTCATTAATTTACTGTAACATAAACTGAAACGAATCGAGAGCATCTCGCCACGTTGATTTCACGGTGGTGTTTTTTTTGTTATTTAAAATTACAATAAAATAAAAGTTTTTTTTCCAATTCAATTTTACTTGTGTAAAAACGGGACATATACGTTATTCTGTTTGTTGCACTGATATAAGAATCGCTGACAGTAGAGTAGACATATGCGCGTGCCCGGCGACATAAAATAAAATCAACGAGGCATTGACCAATCACTGCAAGGTCTCACGTTCCCTGCATGAAATTTATATTCAACCGAGACTGACGCCTCGGTTGAATATAAATTTCATGCAGGGAACGTGAGACCATGTTCCCTATCAATAAACAGAATAACTTATATTGTGATGATAATTGAGACGGAAAGCGAATTAGAGGTAATTTGCCCGACAGTAAAATCGTAAAACGGAGTAATTTGCTGTACACCAAATTCGGATTATTTGCCTGCCTCACAAAATAAACTTGGTGCATATTGTGATGTATTCGATGCCAGTAGGTGGATGTGTGCCCATTCCATGCTCCAGCACACAGATAAATACGACAACGTGCCAAATTTCATCGCAAAGTGCGTATTTCAACTCACTGTTCTTCACAATGTCCCAGGTGATCAGCAGTAATATATTCGTTATTTTCTCAATAAAAGACTGTTAACGGCTTGTGGTTCATTTTATCTTGAAGGTGTGTTTCGTGTGAATTCATATCTGTTGTTCTCTATTCATAATCGACGGCTATATCAACATATTTGGGCTATAATTCCGGTGGGGACGTCTACCGAGATGGAAATAGCGGCCATTGTGATCAGTATTTATGTATCATTTATTTATTGGTGTTTAAGGTCACATACTTATGCACAATGGCTAATCGTGACCGTGATAGTTTTACGGGTAGAGAAAGTCGGAGTACCCCGAGAGAACAACCGAGCATCGAGGAGCAACTGTCAGCTCCTCAACATTCTAACTCTGGTCAAGCTCCGCTCAAGCAGAGTTACAGCTGGTTGAAGACGTGTGCACCATTGACGTGTAGTACGCCTTAGTGCACGGCGTCAACGTGCCCCCATATAGGCAACTGGGATAAAGTGCCTTGCCCAAGGACACAACGCGGGTCGTCCCGGACGGGTATCGAACTCGGGACCTCCAGCATAGAAGTCCAACAGTCTACCACTGAGCCACCGCGCTCCCGTTGTGATCAGTAATATTCGGTGTCGGGTCCCTATAGTGTAAACGGGAACCCATCCACTGAGAAATATCAATGATGGTCCATACGCCAATGGTAAGCATACAATACACAAAGATATATTTGGGACTAACGCTCATCGGCTTTGAAAAAATGCACATTCTGGCTCCGTTTTTCGATTTTAAAAATTGAAGAAGAAACACATCACATACGGAAATCCTTAACTCTTTATCTAACATGAAAAGCAGACGACACATGCAAACAAAATTATTGAATATCTATTTTTTTTTCTCTTTTTTGCGTCAAAAACATAGCTTATGACCCCTCATTGGAACGAGCTCAACGAGCTCGTTCCAATGAGGGGTCATAAGCTATGTTTTTGAGGCAAAAAATGTAAAAAATAATGAAAATTGAATGACATTTTTTTGTGAATAGCGCTAGCCGGTTTTGGCCGTTACGTTGGGTAAAGGGTTACAGTAAACAGTCCGTGTCTTATCTTCCGGCTAATTTCTAATGTGACTGCAACGACAGGAACGCAGAAGAGAAATACAGACTTCAGGTGACTACATTTGAGTCGTGAACACCACCCCCACACCACCCCACCTTACACACTCAGACACATACTTTGATCATCAAGTGAAAGCATTATGATGTGAAAAACAAAGATAAAATATCGAAAATCTCTCTCTCTCTCTCTCTCTCTCTCTCTCTCTCTCTGCCTGTCTTCTCTCTCTCTCTCTCTCTGTTTCTCTCTCACGCACACCAAAAGCAAATAATCTAAGTCCGAGGGTGGGGTTGTTGGGTACATCGTTGCACACTTCTGATCGAAGGGTTCCGAGTTCGATCCGGAACCGCTTCAGTGCGTTATGTCTTTGGGTAAAACACGTCATTCAATTTAATGCTCATGTGGGTTCACGGTGGTGCAGTGTGCTGATGCACACAGTACTGTATGCTTACGGGTATAAATGCACTCAAACGATACTAACCCTGCTTGTGTGGGATCAGTAAGTTGGTGAGTCGGGCAGTTAAAACCCAGTGAATAAATAAATAAAATTTAATTCATGTCCAAGTAAATTCCTCAGCTTTCCAATCGTCCAATGTTTTCCATCATCAGTGTACTTAATGCTTCTTTACTGGATAATAGATATAGTGAGTAAGGCCACACAAAGTAGATCTTCTGTTTCTCAGGCCATTTTTCGTAAAATTGCATACGGGTGAGAGGTTTTTTATTTTATTTTTTATTTCTGTAATTATTTCTTTTTTTTTCAAAAAATCATGTTCTTGGTTTATGTTTTAGGCCTCACAATCTACGGGATAGCATGGTTGGTGGTGTATTTCGTCCCTTGAGAGTAGGAAGGCTTTGCAATGCTAAATCATTGCAAAGCCTTCTTGCACTAAAGGGATAAATTTATATTTTTTTTTAACTTGGGTAAAATATCGGACATAAACCATTTAATTTTTATTTTTTTTAGTTTACATTGGTTATAAAAGGAGAGCACGCAGAAGCCAAAAGGACCATGCGGGGGGCCTGAGAAACAGATTTTTACTTTTTAGGCCTAAGTCCTGCACTTCTCACTCACAGTGTTCACGCTGGTCCGAAACTATCTGATGACATTTTTTAGCCATTCTGGATACTTTAAGGCCAAACAAAGTGTTTCGCTCAGAAGACGCTAATTGAGGAGGTGTTGTTAAAACTGATTATGTTACAACCCCGCATAATGTTACACCAACGCATAATGTTACCAGAAACGTTATAAACAACCGATAATGTTATAAACTCCGCCTGATGTTATAACTTTTTCTTGCTCATAATGTTATAAAATTCAATGCATATTGTTACAATTTTTTTTCAACGCATAATGTTGAACAAATTAACTAATAATGTTATAACTTTACGTATACTCAGCCCAGTCACCACCATTTCAGATGAACTCCAGCTTGAAGTCGCGTAGCTACCAGTTACCATCTTAAACTCGTATGTCGTATATGAGATGAGTTTCTTGCCCGATTAGGGGGACCCCTGTGGGAGACCCCGCCCGGGGAACTTATTTTGAGGGGACTTCAGGTAGCCCTAGTAGCCCTTCATCTCCTGCCGTCATCACCGTGGTGATACCCACTCATATCCTTCAAGGGTGTCAGGTTAGGGAAATGACCAATTTTGAGGAATTTTTTGAGCCGGATCAGAATCTCGCGAGATTTCTCTCGTTCATGAGACATAACGTGACTTCCATATAAGGGTAGGTTGGCCCCCGACATACTACTGAGGGTGTTTTGTCGATCGAGTTTTTAAAAATGAACTGTCAATTATTCTGTTGAACGGAATTATTTCCGAGTGAACGTTTAATTGGTCATGGAAAAAATCCGCCAGAACTCGAAAGTTCTGACCAAATCTTCTGTGGACGAAAAGGGAGTCACCTAAGTTATATCTGTGTCACCTATTCAGTTAATGGTCAGAGTTAATGCTGTCGGTACGTAAACCGGTTGTTGTACTTAGATAAAAATTTACTTAGATGTCACGTAGATCTTACTACACAATTCAGGTGCTTTCATGCGAATACCAAGTAACACCATTTCATGTCGCCTTCCAGTCCCAGTTCTGATAATTTCATTTAGGTGCGGCAGAAAGAACGCAATATTGTCCATGCTGCCTCGGTACAATTTTTAAAATGCATTTTTTATTATTGTATTTAGCCTAAATGAAAGTAAATTGTACAAATCTAACTATTTAACAAATTAATGACTAATTACTGTCAATCCACTGTGCTTAGTAGGTCCTCAACCTTGATAATTAATACGAAAGGCATCATTTAACCCTTTACCCAACGAATCGCCCACATCCGCCCGCGTAATATGCAAATACAGCTGCTGAAAAAATATTATTTTTCTCAAAATTTCAACAAAACCATATTATGTGACCCCTCTTTGGAACGAGCTCGACGAGCATGATATGGTTTTGTTGAAATGTTTTTAAAAAATTTAAAAAAAGTGATATTTAAAATAATGAATTTTGAAACCGTCTGCGTTGGGTAAAGGGTTATGTCGCTATATACTTCAAATTCTCTCCTTTGTAAAGTTGATAATCTACAAAGTTTTATTGATGAAACAACAATGCTACATTACCCCCTCCACCGCCCCACACGCTGATAATTCTCATTAAAAATTTGTTGTTCAAACACTGTATGTCACACCTTCCATGAAAAGCGATGTTTTTTGTTTCTTTTTTTTGTGATCGATCGCGTGCTTCACTACTGCAATGTCTTTCCTTCAGTGGCGTAGCCAAGGGGGGATGAGAGGGCTCATGCCCCCGCCCCACATTTCAGTCCCCCCCCCCCCCCCATGTTAACCGAAAATAGGGAACATCAGGCAAAACATTTTAATATCTAGATATTTACACTTGTTCACAACTTATAAATTATGGACACAAACGGAGTAAGAGTCAAGGAAATTGAGGGTTTTTGTCTCGAATTTCCCCCCTACCCCCCGTACCTTCGCCAACTAGAGGGGGCAGCCCCTCTCTTCCTCGCCCCGCATCTTACCTGCTGCGCGGCTGGGATGGTGCCGCGCATCATATTCTGCATGCCCCCTAGATATTACCCTTGCCCCCCCCCCCCCCCCAACTTTGATATCCTGGCTACGCGCCAACTTTCCTTCACAACTTTTTTTGGTTCCAACAATTTAGCCAACGAACAGGCTTTTGGTGCCAAATCAAATTGTCTTGTGCAATTGGCTGAATTGACACCTAGCGGCGTGGACACTAGTAAACCAGATACGACGTTGTCAACACCATAAGGGTCCGCCAGTCAATACCATTACAACGCTCGTTTAAAGTTTATATATTCTGAAAGTATAAATCTTCATATCATGAATTGTTTATCATCATTAAAGCTGAAGGTGTTCCTTTAAAGTAAATAGACCACAGCAAAACACACAATGTCTTCATGTAAAAATACGAACAATAATGTCGAGCTTATTTTTAATGTTTTTCTACTCAGTTGAGTGGCCATCTATATATTCATGTCATATTAATTTATTCAATTTTCATTGGCTGTTTATTCTCATTCGGTTCCTTTTAATTGATTCAGTCACCACATTTGATGATTATCCGAATTTTAACATAAAAAGTTATTAAAATATAGTTGTTTACGGTATTGATATTTACCTCGGAACGATGTCGGGACAAGCAGATCGAAAAGGCGTCGTGTTCTCATCGTCACACTTTCTTTTTTGACTCGTCCGATGTTCGAGTCAACAAGGGATGAAATGTGGCAATGTGAAAACGACATATTCATCCCCTTGTCGGACAGACTACATGGTTGTCGTCCCTCCCCCCTCCTCCCCCCGCCCCGGCGGAGAACAGTCCCCAACCTGCCTTCCGATGAACAAAAATCTCACACCACAACTGAATGGGACAAAACCCGGAAATTACACTGTGAAGCAAATCGTACGTGATTTCCTTGTTCTTTTATTCCGTGAACCCTGATGCACCACTATAAATAGAATTTATTTTTTCCCTTTTTGCAGTATTGTCGTATGGATCTTTCCAAAAACAACAGGAAGCGGAAATTTCCCAACTATTGGCACTAGTAAAGAAGGACGATGATTTGATTGTCATTGGTGACTTGAACACCGGCCCCGCTGTACCAGAGAAAGACATAGAAGGCGAGTTTCCATACAACTACAAGATCTTCAAGGATAACAAGTTCTGGTCCCCTTTTGAGGAGGAGGTGAATGATTGCACATGGTGTGCGAGCAACACTCTGGTTCCTGGTAACACAAGCAATGAAATTGACTCCATCTTACTGCATGGTAGAATGAGGGGATCCTATGCAAAGGTAAAACTGTTTGTCTTACCCATACGCTGCCGGTGCATGTGGTGTCAGCTTCTATACTAAATGGAACCCAGTTAATTGTATGTTTGGCTGAACTGACTTGTATTTACATTTTTTTTTATTTTAACCCTTTACCTACCACGAAAAGCAGACGACACTTGCAAAAATAATTCTTGAATAACTAATTTTTTTCATTTTTGTCTCAAAAACATAGGTTATGACCCCTCGTTGGAACGAGCTCGACGAGCTCGTTCAAACGAGGGGTCATAACCTATGTTTTTGAGACAAAAAATGAAAAAATAATGAAAATTTATTGGCGATTTTTGAGAATAGCGCTGGTTGGTTTTGGCCGTTACGTTGGGGTAAAGAGTTAAAGGAGATGGATCCTGGAACGGAATTTTTGTGTTTTCCTAAATGTATTCATTTTTCATAAGGAGAATTCCCTTGTAAACCTTACAAAGTACAGAGGCAGAATATCCGTATGATCCACTCGGATATTTCCCAGTGGGTCCCTATAGGTGTTAACTGATTTCGTGAAACTGACCAAAACGCGAAATTGATATGATTGAAAAGGCTGGCTGTATGTCGAAATGCCCTCTCTGTCTCTCTGTGGTCTCCCTCCACACCCAACCATCTTTGCCAAATGAGCGATGCGGATGATACAAAAATGCTATCAAAAATGTTATCACAAATGTCCTCTAGGTGGACTGCCACTGATCGCTCAAATGCAAAAATAAAAATTTTCTTCGGGTCCACCCCCTCCAGTGCATTTTCCCAGTAACATGTTTTTGGCCCAGTCCGCCCCTGATGTGGTAGGCCTACACAGAAAACATGGATACGTTCAAATATGCACCAATTATGGATATAACACCGGTTATGATAAAAATGGTCCTCTTTAAGGCCGTGTTCACACTGCAAGCGATGGGCGAAGCGAAGCGATGCGGCGATGAAGTCTATGCTATACATCGTATGCTCACATTGCGAGCGAAGCAAAGACATTTCAAGCGATAAAATCTAAAAATTAAATATCAACGCGCGAATAGAAGCGAGTTGTCATGACAACCAAGTATAAATCTAGCTGGAGGCTGTCATTTTCCATAGAACCATGGACGTGGAAAGTTTAATTTCATAAGTATTCAAGCGCCCAGCTGTTTGGGACCTGAAAGATAAAAAGCATTCAAATAAAGACTTTATTGCTCAACAATGGAAAGAAATTTCAGAAGCGCTTGCAGTTGGAGGTAAAGTATTCTTAAAACACCTGCAACTGAAGTCAAATGTTTACACATGATCATTCTACTAAGGACCAGCCCCCTCATTCACGAAATAGTAAACAAATTCTTCCCTTATCCTGCAGGCTTTTCTGGCAACAGCTCTTTGGTTAACACTTCCACTTTTTTATATGTATATTCTGGGAAGCGAACCGGGGCAATTATCGCTCCAATCCGCTCACAAGTCGCCCGGTCATCGCTTCGCTTTACTTTGCCCCGCTTCGCCCATCTCTTGCAGTGTGAAAACGGTCTAAAGCAGTGTACGGATTCCACTGATCTCTGTATAAATGGATTGCCAAGACGACAGTGAAAAAAGTGGTAACTAGGTCTGTTCCACTTCCACCTAAGGTGTCGTCAAGTCAATAAACGTGATAACCGCGCTCACTCGATGACGTTTCATGACGTATAATCTGTTATGCTGTGACTGTAGTCTCAGCATTACAGCTTTCATTTCGTTAAACGTCATGGTGTTTACCTAGCACGAAACTTAGTTACGCGGTATCAACATTTCAAGTCTTGGCACTTGCGTTTGTCAACAATAACTAAAATATATTTTATACCATGATTACCTATTCTACTTTATATAAAAAAGCCTATGACATAAATTTTAGTTTTACAAACCAACCGTGATGAACACGCTAACAATGGGATTTCAATAGTAAAAAATTACACCTACAATAGAACTACATCCCCGTTGACCTTTGGTGACGTCGACCTGAATGCAAACTTGTCTAAATTTATCGCACGTCGCCTCGCGAAGAGTGAAATGGAAGTGGCAATTATTTATTACGTTTTTAAATGGGTTTCCCTCATAAGATGCCAAACATTAACAAACATGCATTGTCTCATGTTAATAACGCATGCATAACTCGAAATAGTATGTTATTATGTTATTAAAACGAAAAAGGCTCAGTTTCTTTTTTTTCATTTCGTTTCGGCGATAAAATTGACTGCGGAAGTACCGCCCACCGCTGCTCGTGTAAACAAAAGCAGATTCGCTCGTATGTAAGTCTGGTGCTCAGTAAAATCGAGAAAAAATAATAGCGACTCTTAATAATCTGACGATCATGGTATAAATAAAATATACCCAAAGTAGCTTGGTGTACCAAATGTTCACCACTTGTGGTGAAGTGGTGTTAACCGCGCGCCGAAGGCTCGCGGTTAACACTACTTCACCACTCGTGGTGAACATTTGGTACACCAAGCTACTATGGGTATATTCCATATGTAAATATTCAGTTCAAAAATGTTCACTACCTCAACATATTTATTTTTCACAGACATTAACCCCTTCGCTGCTATAGGTTCGTACTGAGTACGGACCCTCATTTTGATATCCAGTCCTTTTAGTCCATACTGAGTACGGAGATGCCGCATACAGGGAATGGATGCCACGGCACACTATTATTTCCAAATAGAAAAAAGGTAAAATTCCCACTAATTGCTCATCAGGTAGCCCAAACAAAATCTTCACCAGAGGCCGTTAGATATCTTTTTGTTTTGTCGTTCTGTGGCACAGACCAACAAAACACAAAAATTATATAACGGCCTGTAGGGCCCAGTTTGGCCAACCTGATCAACTATTAGTAGGAATTACCATTTTTAGTGTTCAAGAAACCCAGATACGACTCGCAAACATTAAAGTTACCTTTCTTCAAAGGTTAATGTGACTCGTAGAAAAGCTAGTCAAATGGGAGCTAAATTCAAGCGATAAAGCACATGGACGATACGTCTTTTCGTGAATAGAATTTGGAGTATGGGTGGGTGAGTGTGTGGGTGTGGGGGGGGGGGTGAATAAGATTATTACATTATGTTCAAATATGTACTAACAATTTTAAAATTACAAATAAGTCAATGTTTCTATTGTTTTCATTTTTTCACTTTGACTCCATTTCAACCAATATACGTTTATGCACAGGATATTACCAAATTTCTCAGTGGCGAAGGGATAGTCTTTTGGTCTCACAGAACTAAATATTTTCCCATAGGCGACCATTATAACACTTTTGTGGAAAAAAATATGATTGCATCACTTTAAATTAAATATTTAAATACCTACATAAAGTACAGACCTTCACACAACTTTCTCTGGCCAGAAAACATGGGGTCATGCAACAAACAAGAGAGAAAATGCACCAGGAAGTGAAGTACCGTCCTTGAACTCAGTTTTTTGGGGGAATTCCCAACAAAAAAACACAAATAGTAAACTGAATTTTATAGACCCAGAAACTACTTAGAAAATCTCTTTTTTCTTGTATAATATTCAGTATTGTTGTAAAAACCTAATAAAATGCTTTAACAGTTTTCTCAAGCAATAAGTTTTTTTCTAGGAGTCTTATTTTAGACTATGATGCAATATCCGGTGCTACATCAACATTTCAAGGCAGATCACTCTAAAAACATTTCAAGGCAGATCACTCTAAACTAAATATTTAGTTCCGCGAGACCTTTTGTTGCTATTGAGCCTGCTTTATTTATAGCAACATCCGCTCCCACCTCCAGGATGGCGGCGGCTGAGACATTTTTCTATATGTGACCAATGATCGTTCCAGCAAAACAGTTCTATAAAAGATCAGTGACGTATCCATACGTGGTCTAGATAATATAATTCCTACAACAAACAGTACACAAGAAGTCATTCTCAATGAAATTGGACAGAGCATTATTGCCTGATAGTAATCTTTACCCTTTACCTAACACGAAAAGCAGACGATACTTGCAAACAAATTCTTGAATAACGAAATTTTTCCAATTTTTGAGTCAAAAACGTAGCTTATGAGACTTCATTTGAACGAGATCAACAAGCTCGTTCCAATGAGGGGCATAAACTATGTTTTTGAGACAAGAAAATGAAAAAAAATAAAAATTGAATGGTAATTTTTGTGAACAGCGCTGACCGATTATTCAGTTATGTTGGGTAAAGGGTTAATTCTTTGAACCCTGATGGTATCTTCCATTTCAATTCAATGACAGCAATTGGAAGAGTCCATATTCATTATTTGGGTGTAGATCAATAAATATTTTAGCCTTTAGGCTGCACGTTGAAAATATTGATTGGTCTAAAGCACATCTTGACGGAGCCCCCAACCAACTTAATGCAATCATGATGGGTAATGTTCGTGGATCGAAAAAGCGGTCTTCGGATCCAAAGGGTTGATTGGAACAATTTGACATGGGTGGGAAGTTTGAATGCTCAGTCGAAGATAGTCAGTTGCATGAAAAACCCAGCTACCCAGAGTATCCAACAATACTTAAAGAGGGAGATAGTTTGGAACGTTTCCGGATTTCTGTGGCGACATTAATCCATCATGGGTATATATATATATTGGTTTGGTGATAAGTGAGCAGGGTTTGCCCTCGAAATTAACCAGGAAGTGGGCAATGTGCTGGTAAAAAACATGGCGGATATTACTGATGGACATTTCTAATATTTTTTGTCAGTAGATTCTGATTCTTGTCAAAATAGCTCTGCGAGTCAATGAAATGATGAAGAATCCTGGGGTGGGGATGGGGGAATACCCCCCCCCCCCCACACACACACACTAAAAAAGTGAAAGTGAGAGTTATGTGTACACAGACTGGAAAAATAGTGCCTGCTGGTCTAGAAGAGCAACCAGACTCATTTTTTCCACTTGTTTTCTCGGAGATACCCCCACCAATAGCACAATACATAAGGGTGTTCACCTTGGAACAATCTGAAACATCAGTTACGAAAGTTAGGGGGCGCGGTGGCTCAGTAGGTAGAGGTGCAGACCGCAAGCCGAGAGGTCCTCGGTTCGAATCCTACCTGCGGCAACCGCGTTGTGTCCTTAGGCAAGACACTTCACCCCCCCCCCCCCCCCCAATGCCCATCTGGGGGCACGGTGATGTCGTATACTAAGGCGTACTGCACGTCGATGGTGCACTTGTCTTCAACCAATGCTAAACCTGCTGGTGTGGAGTTAGTATGTTGGGGAACTGACAGTTGCTCGCCGTTGCTCGGTGGTTCTCTCCGGGTACTCCGGCTTCCTCCACCCGTAAAACTGTCATGGTCATGATTAGTCACAGTGCAGAAATATATGACCTTAAACCCCAATAAATAAATAAATAGTTACGAATATTTTCTGCACAAGACTCTCGCCTACGCAAAATATGATGAACAAGAATTCAGTGCTGAAAGATCTGTTCACCATAAAGTTTGCGTGACATCATTAAATAACGGATGGGTTTGTGGTGTAGAGGAATGTTTTAAACTACCGGGAAACCTCCAAATTGCTTGTTTTGACCAAAAATGTTGAGGTCCCCTGGATCTCTCCCGTTTCGACTATTACCCTGATTCATTCACTGAAAAGTACCCCCGGCCCCCCCCCCCCCCCCCCCCCCCCCACACACACACACACACATTTCTTGCTACGACCCAGCTGCGAACAGTACAGATCATGTTCTCAAGTCAACAGTCAAGTTCTGTAATCAATTCGATATTGTTATGTTCCAGAACCAGTCCAGCCTTTCAACATTCTATTATCCATGTTTAGGTTCAATCATCTGAAATAGTTCCATTGGTCGGAAAAGAGAACCTCCACGATCAGCTTTTTCGAAAATCGGAAATATTACAGACAACTGAGTCTAAAAATACCATAATAATTCATTTTCTGTGAATCAGTACAAGAGAAGTTTCTCAACCAAGTCTTGATTTGGCAGAGTTTTGAATGACTTCATCAATTCCATCCGAGGTGTTTGTTTTGTTAACCCTTTACCCAACGAAACGGACGCATCCGCCTGCGTAATATGCAAATTCAGCGGTTGAAAGAATATTATTTTTCAAAAACTTTCAACAAAACCATATCGTGTGACTCCTCATTGGAACGAGCACAGTCAATAAGGGGTAACATGATATGGTTTTGTTGAAATGTTTGGAAATATTTGAAAAATTATATTTAAATAATAGATTTTGATATCGTCTGCGTTGGGTAAATGGTTGAATAGTATGAACACGTCACAGCTGTGATTTGCGGCAGACGAGACTGGTGACGGCAGTGAAGAGAGAGTTGAAACCAGGAGGTAGTGGGTGGGTGGAGGGCGGTGGCGTTGCGGTAACCGGTTCTCGTCAGATCACCGAAGTTATGCAACGTCGAGCCCGGCTACTCCATGGATGGGTGACCGTGTGAGCGATCGATTCGGACTCCTGCGTTGTGTCCTTGGGCAAGGCACTTAACCCCGACTGTCCACATGGGGACACGATGACGGTGTGTACTGTACTAAGGCGATAGTGCGCGTGTCTTCATCCAATCTAACCCTGCCTGTGCTGCAGTGCGGAGTTACGATGTTGGGGAGCTGGCAGCTGCTCGTCGTTGCTCGGTGCTTCTCTCCGGGTACCCCGGCTTCCACCACCCGTAAAACTGTCACGGTCATGATTACCATTGTGCACAAGTATGTGACCTTAAACACCAATAAATAAATAAACAAACAGGAGATAGTGGTGAAACAAACTAGCGATTCTTAAGAAGAGTTGCAAGAGGGTTTCGGCTGTCACAGTTCTCTAAGGAAATGAAGTTTTCCGTGTGGAGATGACAGGCTGCCAATAAAATATGTTCGTTTTCACGAAAATAAATGCATCCTGGTACTCTCGTAAATTTACTTGATATTTTTCGAGGCATTTCTCGGTTCCCGGTTCTGAGTGTAATTTCATTCCAGTTCCCGTTACTACAGAACACCGGGAATATATTCTACCCTACCTCTTACCAAGCGAAAGGCCTTTAATAAATACGACGCCCTCTCCCTATTCTCTTTAATGCATGAAGATATAACGTAATAACGAATCAGATAAAACATACCCACCCAACCTTAACCCCCTGGTGATGCCGTGATTTTGGAATATTCTCCGCCCTTTAACCTTCTGTTAAACTGACGTTCATTTTTTTTTTCTTCCGCAGCGTGTGTACGATGAAAACCTTTCTGGACTAACCTGTCCGTTGTCAGACCACTATGGCGTGAGAATGCAAGTATGGCGAAAACCACTCTCTTGGTGGGAGATAATTAGAAATTGGCTTTGCAGCTGGTTGCCATGGCGTTAGAAAAGAATACATGGAAACCAGAAAATCGATGAATATTTTGAAGAAGAGGAAGAGAGAGCTGATATAATAAAGTTAACCTTACCTCGCTGATTCAAAATGTTTTATAATTATACTATAGGACCGCCTATTGCCTCGGATCATTTTTATTTTTGCAAAGCTTGAATTTTACTGTTACAGTACGTGGAGAGTGTATTATCACTAAATCACCCGCAGAGTGGAGATTCCACCCGCAGAATAATTGCAAATTTGTTGCAAAGCATAAACAGCACCAGCAAAGTTTCAGCCAATGGACCTCCGGGTTAAACCCGGAGGTCCATTGGCTGAAACATTGCTTGTGTTTTTGTCGATATGTACAAAATTTGAAAGTTATAGCTTGGGTGATAACTCCACTCTGCGGATGATTTGGTTACAATCCACTCTCCACGTACTGTATATTCCAATCTTAAAGGGACAGTAAGCCGCAACTTTGAAAACAATATTGACACTGAGATTTTGTTTGTATATGAAAGAGGATGTCAAAATACCATGCATGTGAAGAGTAAGACCTCAGAAACAACGCGAAATTACTTAACTCTGTAACTGACCCTTTGAACCCTGGTGGCATCTTCCATGTCAATTCAATGACTGCAATTGGAAGAGTCCATTTTCATTATTCGGGGGTAGTCCAATTAATATTTTCAACGTGCCACTTCGGGCTGCACGTTGTACATATTGATTGGTCTATCCCACACTTTCATTTAGAAGACATTCAACTTAATGAGATTATGACGCATCATGTTCCTGGGCCTGAAAAACGGCCTCTCGATTCAAAAGGTTAAAATGCTTTAATGCCGACGAAATGTAAAAACAACTTGACATTGCGAGGACATAAACGGAGTTACCGGAACGCATACCGAAGTAAATAAATCATTTATGAATGCATGTGGTTCCTAATTTTAACTTTGCTGCTGTTCGAATAAGTGACTGCCATGAACAACAACTGTGCATTTGTTAACACTAATTGGTCATAATTATATAAAATTTGTATTATTTCAAATAAACTGCAGTTATATTTATATAATAAACAGCATGTAAATCGACACCGACAATCTGAAATAGATTTCATTGAAGTGTATCTAGAAATAGACCTGAAACGCCACAAACTGAGAAAGTTGATTTCGACGAATGAGGAAAATCACATTGCCTCGTGATTTTCCGTGAGTGATTCGTTAACCAGTTCGGATTGAAAAACTATGGCAGCGTTATTCAAATATCCGATAAATTCTCACCTAGAAATTAATTTATTTTATCAAATCGGAGGCTTTCATACGAATGGCATATAAAACATTAGGGTACTGTTTAGGGTTCAGTTCATAAGGGGAATTCACGGGTTCCCGGTTCCAAAAGCAAGTCACGATACCTGGGGAATCTATAACATGGAACATGGAATCATTGTGTGTTGGACTGAAGTTTTCTGAATTGAAAAACTTTCTCAACGTAACTTTGTAAGATTTCCTCAGCCCTTCCACCGATAAGCATTTTACAATACTGCTTCATGAAGAACCTTTTTCACAAATCACTGTAGCTCTCAATCAGTTCCGGTGGACTCCTTTCTCCAGCAGCGAGATCTTTTCGAACATTAAAGTTCAAACTCGTCTTCATTTTCAGAATCACTAGTATCACTCGCAATTCACTACCCTCAAACATCAACTCCTTCTTCAATGCCGTCTCCATTCTCTTCTGCTTGAGGCAGGGGAGACAGATGACGGCAGTGAAGATGGAGTTGAAGTCAGGGGGTTGTGGTGATAAAACGAGCTATTCTTAAAATGAAGACGAGTTTGAAGCAGTTAGAAGTTTTGCGTTTTCACACTTCTCTCAGGAAATGTACTTTTCAGTATGGAGATGGCAGATTGCCAATAAAATTTGTTCATTTTCACGAAAATAAATGCATCATTACATTGGTAAATTTACTTGATATATTACCCGTGACATTTCCCGGTTCCCAATTCGTGGTTCTGAGTCCCATATAGTTCCCGTTCCCATACTACAGAAAACCGGGAATATATTAAACCCTAGTACAGTTACTGTTGTATAATTGGTGCTTTGTTAAATGGTCAACTTACTCTTTTTCAAAATCGCGGCTTTTCGTCCCTTTAACCCTTCACCCAACGTAACGACCAAAACCGGCCAGCGCTATTAACAAAATTCACCATCCAATTTATATTACTTTTTCATTTTTTATCACAAAAACATAGCTTATGACCCCTCATTGGAACGATCTCAACGAGCTCGTTCCAATGAGGGTCCATAAGCAATGTTTTTGACGCAAAAAAATACAAAAATTAGTGCTTCAAGAATTTTATTTGCAAGTGTCGTCTGCTTTTCGTGCTAGGTAAAGGGTTAAATAGACTCCACTGAATTCAGAAAGCTTTCGTATGACACTAGTTACCTGCTTCAACATAAGCTTTTTGTACAAATTTATCTTCACTTGTACTTACATGTATTATTTTATTTTCAAAAATAAAATTGTACCGAGACTCTCACATATTATGTACTTTGCACAGATAAATCTATATCTGTACGTATCAAATTGTCAGACCTTGGGATTCTACGAAGCTAAACGGGAGTGGATGTTGGAGGGGCACATATTTATTTAATCTTATTTGTTTTACAAAGATTGCCAAACAAGTTATGCAACTTATATTAACGCCTCTCCTTGGCCTAATGAAGCTCGTATATGGGATGATCTTCGTAATGGCAACTTCGTGGCCTCGCTGTTCTCGAATACTACGAATGGATCTTTAGCCTGCACGGAGTGTGTCTCTCTCCGCACAGAGGACAGCCATGTTTACATCGTTGCGTTATATTATTTGTATTACAATTTTGTAAAAAGTCTTTTCGTACCGTTATGTGTCCATCCCCGGAATGAGCCTCTGTAGTAGGTCCTTTCACCACTAATTAGAGAGCGTGGTGTCTTTGGGCAAGCCACTTAATCCCGTTTGCCCACGTGGGTGCACGGTGGCACTGTGTACTAAGACGTACCGCACGTCGATGGAGCACTTGTTTTCAACCAGTGCTAACTCTGCTTGCGTGGAGCTGGGGAGGCTGATAGTTGCTCGCTGCTGCTCGGTGGTTATTCCCGGGTTCTACGGCTCCTCTACCCGTGAAACTGCCCAACACGAGGTGACGCTGACTGCCTAAAGTATCGTTAAACCCCCAATAAAAAAATAAATTCATAGTAGTTGCATTCGAAATCGTTTAACACTTCACCAACGCACACGATATCAATTTTTTTTCAAATTATTAAAACAGTTTCAATAAGACTGTATCATGCGAATCCTCAGTTGAACGAAGTTAACGAGATCATTCCAATGAATGGTGGTGTTCGTGGTGAACATTTGGTACACCAAGCTACTATGGGTATATTATAATATTAGAACGCTGCTTCAGGTTTTATTTCAGAAATCACACAAACTCAGGTACTATCGACCGATAGAACATGAAAAGAAACGTTCTAATTATTTTATTATGCCGAACAAAAAATGACTTTCATTGTTAAGTGTTAACTGCAAAATGCCATCAATCTTGTAACAACAATGTAGTCGAATCCAAAAACATGACGTCATTTCGAACGAATGACGTCTCTTCGAAAATGACTTGTCACACAAGTGCCGTCGCTTTGGGAGTTTCTATATAAACAACTGCCAGTGTTTACAACTGCATCATGCTGTTCACGTTATAATTCATTGTTAATGCTTGTGTGAAAAGTGATTTAAATTAATGGAATATAAAATCATGTTTCTCGGACGACAAGAGTTGATAGAATTAAGCGGAGTGAAACAATTTATTTTGAACTTGAGGCAGTGGCTCAGTAAGGTCGAGAAGTACTAAACTTGTGGAAATATAATTGATTGAAGTCATAACTGAGCCTATATTCAGGATTCACTGAAGTGGTGAACAACACGTGAGTGAGTTTTTTAATATTTCTGATTCTTTTGAATTCATTGTTTGCAGTTAAAATTGAAAACACACCCACTGAAGATGATATATTTGTAGGTAAGTTTGTGTCTACCGGTGTTGAAAAAGCTAAACGGACGCAGAGCCAGCGTTTGGTGTTGAGAAATTCGAATCGACGCTGATCAATGGAAGTGTAGCTTACATTTTCTTCGTTCTCTTGTCTCCAGGGAAAAACGTTCCGATAGTACCCGTGTTTTGCCCCAAAACTCCAGTACTATGACTTTTAGAAGGTGTCAAATTACCCAATCACGGCTGATGTTACAAACGTGAGGCATAATAATCTATATTTATGTATCTATCTATAACACGTGTTTCAAATCACACCTGAGCTTTGTCTTTGTTTTTATTTCGAGCAGATCATCAATAAATAACAAGGAGTTTTAAAGTTTGTAATCTTATGTGTGCGATGTCTGGATTTTAAATTAATGGAGTCTACGTCATAGAGGAGCGTAATAAACACAGAACGCCACGATGTGTGAATACGTTCGTCAAAAAGTCACTAATGCCACCGTGGAAGGATCCTTCCGCGCTTGCACTCGTACCGTATTGACGAACGCATTCACCTATCCTGACATTCTGGGCATTTATTGGTTAATTTTCCCAAGAATTTTCGAAATGCAATACAAAGTGGTGTGTGAATGGCAGATTGATAAAATACGTACTTTAACCTCCGCATTTCTTATTCGAATTTTGTGCACATTCAGTCTGGAGGGGACTTTATCAGATCTAAAAACTGATTTCAATAGGCGTGCCTTTAGAGTGGGACGTTTTGACGGTGTAAAGGAATGACATGGCTATTAAGGTTGTTTGTCGCACCTGTGGACAAAGCCTCTGGAGGTTACTGAGAGGTGCTGTGTGCATGTTCAACAGCCAACTTGTTACTTGAATTTGCGTGAAAGATCGGGGTAATAACTTGAGAGTTCAATAAAACGTTGTAGATACGCTTAAAAATGCAAGGTAATTCTTTACCTAACATGAAAAGCAGACGACACTTTCAAAACAAATTCTTGAACAACTAATTTTTTTTATTTTTTGTCTCAAAAACATAGGTTATGACCCCTCATTGAAACGAGTTCGATGAGCTCGTTCCAATGAGGGGTCATAACCTATGTTTTTGAGAAAAACAATGAACAAATAATGAAAGTTAACTGTCAATTTTTGAGAATAGCGCTGGCCGGTTTTGGCCGCTACGTTGGGTAAATGGTTTAAGTACCAAAGACAAATTATTTACGCACGGGACAATTCCAAAATATATATAAACAGTTGGTCTTCTATTCCAAGTTTTTGTTCTACTTTATTGGCTTGTTACTTTTCTGAGCTTTAGTTGTTCTCAATAAGGCAGTGTTCTGAACACTTCAATCAACTGTGGTCTTTCCTGTTCTATTTTATTACAGAAGAGTGTAAGTGTCAGTAAGTGGGTTGTCTAATTGGATTGGCATGCTGGAAAGAAGACTGATTGGCCTGCAAAAAGGATAGAAGGTCTTAAACAAAGCAAAGGTATGGCCTGCACATGGTTGCACTATTTCTTTGGAACCTGGGGCTTTCCGGTGCCAAAGTATGGGATATCTAAGTATCACTGAGAATATATATTAAGGAGTGGGTGCATCAAATTTGTATCTGTTATGCAATGAGAGTATGATAGGCAACCAACATCATATCATTCATCATATTATGTTTTTGATGTTTTGAATTTATTAAGCTTTCAGAAGGTTTGGTCGAGGGAGAAGATTTCGTAAATTATTTCAAAATTTAGTTTTGAGAAGAGATGGAATCTTTAATTAATCTTCACTCATCCACTCAAGCTGATGAGTCCAGGAAAGGATTCATTTTTGACACAAAGAGTGTGACAGGGTTTCCACAACATGTGAACTTATATGTTTTACCAGTTGGCAAACGTTTCTTCCTTCTCCACCAGATGTATATCGTATTGGCTATAGAACACCATCTAGCAAACCTTTTTGTGATGGGCAAACTAGACATCAGAACAGAGTGGCTGATTTTAGACCTTTAGCCCCAGACACATATGAAGGAACATATGCATGGGATCAGTTTGAGAAGCAGTTCACGCTCATAGCGGACCATAATAGGTGGGTTCTAGAAAGAACACTAGTAGATAGGTACATTAATAGGGCATTTCTATAATTAAGACGTTAGTAACTGTTGATGAGGAACCTGTCAAAGTTTACGGGTAAGCTGTTATACCTTTCTGAGTTGAGGAGATACAGCTTCAACAGGATTTTCTTGTCGCGATTTCTCAGCCAGTGGTATACTTGGTATAGATTTTCTAGAGAGTAATGATGCAGGCTTGAGTTTTACCCACAAGGAGTTAAAAATGGGATGTCGTCGTTTGGTATGCAAGCGTCTAAGAGAAATGTGTGCTTGGATACAAATTGCCAAACAAACCATTCCAGCCAGGTCAGTAAAGATTGTAAAAGGAAAGTTGGTTGGGCATCCCAAGGGAAGAGAGGGGTCGCAATTGTTGTTGTAACCAGTTCCTTTGATGCAAAGTAAAGGAGTTTGGGCTATGATTAATCTAAATTCAAACAGTGTGTATTGCCCCATTGTTAAACCCTCTCCTAAAAGTTTTCGAATATCCAAGAATTTGTTAGAAGTGACAGTGCAAACATCTGAGATTGTTCATAAGGGAGACAAAACCTTTGACACTGAATTTGAAGAGTTTTCACCTCATTTGCAGGATACTTTAGAAAGAGTATCCCCAGATTTAACAGAAGATCAGAGGAGTAAGTAACAGGTTTGCCTTGGCATGTTTAAGGATAGTTTTGTAGAAAGTGATGGTCAGTTGGGCAGAACAGGTCTGGTTAAGCATGGTCTTTCCATCTCTATGTTGCAATTATCCAGCAACCTTCGAAAGGCTAATATAGAACTTATGATTAAGAGTCTACCATGGAAATGTTATCTCTGCTATATACAGATTATCATGATAATGTGCATGACCTGTGATTTGTAACAGCTTCGAGGTGGTGTCCAGAATGGGATCTCAACTTGCCGGCTTTGCCGGCGAGTTGTGATCCCATTCTGGACGTCGAGCTCGTTCCAATGAGGGGTCATAACCTATGTTTTGGAAGCAAAAAGTGAAAATATAAAAAATGACCTCTGTTTTGGAAGCAAAAAGTGAAAATATAAAAAAAATGAATGGCGTTTTTCTTGTAGGTAAAAGATTAATACAATATAACCCCACCCTAAATAGGACATATAACGTAAATTCTCGATACTGAAATTATGCAAATGTGACCCAATTGTATTTTGTTTAGCCAATCAAGTTGTCCAGTTTTGAAATTGACCAATGAAAGCTCCCAACTCTAATTATGCAAATTATGAAAATGTGGCCCAGTTGTATTTTGTTCAGCCAATCAAATTGTCTGGTTTTGAAATTGACCAATGAAACTGACGGAAGGCTTTATTTATCACTGATTAATATGAAAACAAAATATCAAATGTTTTAAAGTGAACAAAACGGACAAGTCATATGATAATTTGTTTTATTACACGCCTGTTCTATGAAATCCACATCTACAGCAATACTAAACCATGCGGAAAATGAAAATCTGTTTCGCACATATGTGCGGAACGGAAATCGTTGACGGACTATTTTTAAATAGAAACGAAATTTCACTAGAATTTTCTACAAATCACGCAACTTAATTACAATTTGAATCGCCAGCGATAGCTGACAATCGTACCCTGAGTTCCAATGTGTTCTATGTGCCTACTGCTCATGACCAATTGCAATTGTCAGCTAAACGTTAAAAACATAACTATGATAAGGGATTAAAAATTCGTTCATTCTCTCCAGTCTCCAGGCTTATTGGTGTGGTACTTTACACACTTAAGGATGTATTTGGTAAGGGGAAGACTGATCTATTCTTGGTCCTTAGAAAGATAAGTGAAGTTAATTTTTAAATTCAGTCAGCGAGGGATGACAAAAAACCGGGTAATGCATGTGGGTTATCTGAAACCTTATGAAGGTGAAATTTTTTCGTCATCATGATTTGGAATTAGAATCAAGTTCTGAGGTTGTATTCCAAGGTCCAGTGGATGATTGTTCGGAAATGGACGACAGTGAAGTCGATGTAAATATTGGGAATACTGATCTTAGGAATTGGGAAGTTGTAGATACAGATGATCTGGAGCATTCTGTTGAGTCTCCACCGATGTTTTCTAGGACTGGACGCCTCATTAGGGCTCCTCAGAAATACAGTCCATAATTGAACATGATAATTGGTTTAAGCTGTTTATCAATCAAGTATGTATGAAATAGATTAATTACTTTTAATTGAAGAACAGTTTTTTCCGGATTTAATTACTGTGTGCACCTGTACACTTAACAGCTTCCGTCTTTTGTTCTATTGAAGGAAGCGAGTTGAGTAGCCTTTCTTTGGAGGGGGAGAGGTGAGTAGCCTTTCGTTTGAAGGGCACGTTGTGTATAACCCTTTACTTGAACTAATAGGCGTAGTACGTGTAGTCCGGGGGAGGGGATGGATTGCATTTAAACATCATTTTCGCAGTTTAACAAAGTTAGACAGAAGGTCGATAGTGTGGGGAACGCGTTGGTTTCCTGGACTTTATTCAAGCAAAGACGTAAGGAGCTCAGAATTCTTGACAGGAACTGGTGGGAATTCTTGCTAAATGTCATGGGTATTTTAAAAACCATGAGTAAGTAAATGTTACGAGTTCTTAGGGCCAAATTAATGAAGGGGGGATCTAAATTACTTTGATAATACTGGATGGCGGACGGTTTTATATTAGCATGGAAAACTTTTTATCTAACTTGAGTTAAATTCTGATATTTTCAGAATGGAAGTACATATTTCAACTGAAGAATGGTTATGTTTCTCTGACCAAAAGAGGCCAGAGTTCGTAATTGGCCAGACTTGTTCTGTTCCCGATTGTGGAGACAAAAGTTTCCAAAGTCTTAGAGTTTTACTTCGTCATTGGAAACAGGTTCACAACAGTAAACTTGCATCCAGAAAATGTGGACTTTGTGGATATACCCACTTTAAAGGGAATAGTCATTTGAAACTCACTGCGTTCAGACAAAGTAAGTCCAAGGAAGAAGCTGCAAATTTCGTGCTCACTAGTCACTCAGATTCAAAGGGCAATCAGCAATTTATAGACCCAGGAGACGTGTTACCTCCTAAGCATGCACAGACTGACCACTCGAACGAAAGAGAACGTGCAGCGGCCGAACGAAAGCATTCCCAGTGATGCTATTCGTCTATCATCTGACTTTAAAACAAGAGATAAAGACATTCATTTTACTAAAAGCGAGAAGGGAGAAAGCGTTCCAAAACGTGTGATGAAACCAGGCATGTCAACCGGTACCTGTACCGGTACCGCCGGTTCCCTCATGCTCCAACCGGTATCGTTACTGAAGCTTTTGTCCCGCCGGTACCGGGACAAATTATTTTACCCGGAAAATTCCTGATTCAACGAGGGTAAACGGGCTAATAATTCGTCCCCTGAGTTCCAATGTGTTCTATGTGCCTACTGGCACATGGAAGTAGGTATATATTGCGGATACAGGCATCAACGTACATGTACGTGTACGTGTACACGTACATTCGTGTACACCTCCATAGGATTTAGTGTTAAAATCGTGTACCTGTACACGATTTTAACGTTTTTTAGGGTGCTTTAGAAACCGCTTTGCGGATTCAAACATTACTGAATTATATCCTAGAGCGAAAAAAAACCCAAAAAACGCCCGTAGCTTTACGTACACGTTCATGTACCGTTTTGCGTTTGAATCCGCAAATGGTTTTCCCCATAGGATTCAGTGTTAAATTGCGAGCAAAAAAACGTTTTGTCGTTTCTAAATCATCGTCTTGCCGATTCTAACAATCCGCATCCGTACACGATTTTAACACTGAAACCCTATGGAGGCGTACACGGAGATCCACTTGCGGATTTTAGGTGTCGCGTTTTCCGAAGTAAAACTAACGCATGTTATTGTGAGGTAATCTTAATAAGCACTTGATGGAAATGCTTTGAATGAAGAATGTTGCCAGGATGTTAGAATCCGCAATCCGCAAACCCACTGTCACGTTTTCCTGAAGTAAAAACTAACACATGTTATCGTTATGACTGAATGAAGTTTTCGTTCAAAAGAGTCAATTATAAAATATGATCTGTAAAAAATAGACATTCGTGTCTTGGTTCGATGTGATGAAGAGAAATTGAGTTTAGACATCCATTCAAAAGAGTCGATTATAAATATGATCTGTAAAATAGACATTCGTGTTTTGTCTTGATGTAAAGAAGAGAAATTGACTTTAAGCGTCCGTTCAAAAGAGTCAATTATAAAATATGATCTGTAAAAAATAGACATTCGTGTCTTGTTTCGATGTGACGAAAGGAGATTGAGTTTAGAGACAATTAGAGAAAAGAATCAGAATTCTTGTGAAGTAATCTTAATAAACACTTAATGGAATGTTTAAAAGCATTTTCCGCTCAATTAGGTTTTGAGTGGTAAAATTTTAATATATTCACGATAGCGATCAGAGAGATTTGAAATGAATGAATGAGTTCCTTTAACGTTAAAATTAGAAAAAAAACAGTTTTCTTTTGTGTGTTGAAATGTTTTAACCGTCATCAAAGGGATTCTCTCTTAATTCGAGACTGAGTGAATGGTTCTTTGATATGTGAATGGAATTCCTTTGACAAAACGTAAATTACTATCAAAATGCGTTAAATCAGAAACCGGTTTGTCATGTACTGCTTAAACGCATTTTTTAACTTCTCCAATTCAATCAACACTGAGTTGAGATGTGAATATTTTTAGTTTATTATATTAAAGACGGAAAGATTTTTATTAACTCAAAAACATAAAAATATAATTAAACATTTAATTTTGAAAATAATAAAACAATTAAAAACGAAAAATGTTTTTACAGATGGATTCTAGACACCGAGATCGAATTTTAGAAGAGTATGAACGTGCTAAGAAGGGCATTCAGTCGGCTGACAGAAGCAGACGTCTTGGTGAGATGGAACTCAAACACGAAGCCACAAAAATATTTAAACCCGTGACGGAGGGTCAAGAGCGAAGCAGGAAGGAGATAGTCGAAGAATTGAGACCCATAAAAGAGAGTTCTTTGAGAATGGGTTCGTTGCCTCTTAGTTTTGGAAATCGGCATTCCGTTCAATCTACACCGGATTACGTTCCCACGGGAATTCAAACGGAGACCGACACCGATACAGCTTCGACTATCACCACTGATAGCGTCGCATCGTCTGATGATGATGGCGGTAAGAGAGATCTGTTGTATGGATTTTATAAGGATTCGGAGGGGAGAACTTTTGTTGGTGACACAGAAATAGAAATTGGCGATGATGAATTGATCGTTGGTTCGAACAAATACGAATTGACTGATGGACTGCGCAGATTGCTCCTTTACGACAAGCCTAACGATTACTCGGAACATGATTTCGACAATTACGGCGACATTCTGGTTCAGACCCACGCCATGAAGAGAAATAACGATGCCAGAGAGACGAGACCTAAAGCCAACAGAGGTTACAAGTGGACGAAAGTGGTGAAACCATATGGGTTATGAACAAGAAGTTCATCGAATCGGTGACTGGCAAAGGGGTGAAAACCACTTTTCTTCCGAGCGATTCTGACGCTCTGTCTCAGAGATTGAGTTTGTTGATGGCGCGCAGACGGGCTGGTAACACAGGATTAGATAATCAGATAGTTACTATATCTGACGAATTGTTAAGACAGAAGGTTTTGAATAAAAACCATTATAAAAGGCTGATGAACGAATTGAAGGATTGATGTGTATATAATAAGTAGAGAGAAACAAACAAACAAACAAAAATAAAGCAGTAAATTTTTACACTAGAATAATAAAAGTATTTAAACAACAAAACGATTTACGAGTGAAAAAACAAAATATATTATAAAAATAAAATATGTTGGTGATAAAGAACAGGGGATACGTCAGAACTTACGTTCAAGGCGGTTCTGGCATCGTCGATTCTATAATGCGAGCGTTCACGAGCGATGCGGGTAGAAAACTCGCATCGACTGCATTTGAGGTCGGTAAGAAGACGGCTTTGGATGCTAGTAAGAAAGCCGCTTCCGAAGCCAGTGGTAGGATAACTTCTGTGGCTAGCAAGAGGGCAGCCGATGCATTGATCGACAAGTTGATCAGTCTGCTGGCAAAGCGAGCTGCATTAGAGCGAACGCCGAAAAGTTGGAAAGATTTTAAGGATGTTGTGGTACCCATACAAGATTTAGCCAAAATGACGAGTGGATCTGGATTGAAGAGAACTCACGACGGTGTGATATAAATAAATAATAATATTAAAACAACTGAGTTTGAAAAACATATAAAATTTGTGTTTGAAAAGAATCTAAAATAACAAACAAAAAAAATAAAACAAAAGATGAACATTAAAGATATGTCTTTGAACGATGCCGTGACCAAGAGGTCGAATAACGAGTTCTTTCCCAAAAGCATAAGAGGCTTGATAGTGGGAAAATCGAATTGTGGAAAGACCAATCTGTTGATGAATCTGTTGTCCCGACCCGACTGGTTGGATTACGACAGATTGTTCGTGTTTGGCAAGAGCTTGTTTCAACCCGAATACAGATTGCTTCGAGAGTGCATGGATCGTAGATTGCACAAGGACGTCATAGCCAGAATCTCTGACAGTAGGGAGGAATTCGACAAGAGTGAAGCTCCACTTTCGACCATTTTGGACGGTGCGGCGATTGAGCTGATGAAGAGAAATGCATCTTCGAACGTCGAGTGTCGATTTTATGAGAACGCTAGCGACGTTCCGGATCCTAGAGAACTGAAATCGGAAGATAAGAATCTCATGATGTTCGACGATCTGCTTTTGGAGAGACAGAACCGATGCGAATCGTATTACGTTGGGGGTCGACACAGCAATGTGGACTGTTTCTGTTTCGAATTATTTTCGATTGCCCAGACAGACGATAAGGGAGAACGGTAATTTTCTATGTCTCTTTCGCCAAGATCTCAAGAATCTCAATCACATCTACGGCGACCGCGTCGCAAACGACATGAGCGCGGCGGAATTCAGGAGATTCTGCAAGAGGGTTTGGGATGGTGGACTTTACAATTTCATCGTGATCGATTTGACAAGCGAATTTAATCACGGAAAATATCGGTGCGGATTCGACAAGTTTTATGTTTCTGATGATAATAAGATAGAGCGTGAAAATAAAATTTAGAAAATAATAAATCTTCAAATAATTAGTTTTGAATAAAAAAATAAAAAATAAAATTAAATATAATGTTCGAACATAGAGAATTGTTAGAACGGATAGCCGATAAAACAGCTGCAAAACAATCCATTCAAATCGTGGTGAGTGGCGATTCGACTCGATTCGCTACGAAATTCGAACCTTCCATCGAATTGAATAGAGAGAAAAGATACGAGATGGCGTTGGTGAATCTGGAGACTTATTATTCCTTTCCCAACGTCACCGAAAAGAATAACTCGTTCAAGTATTCCGACGGAGTGGATTGGTTGGAGATTCGAATTCCCAAAGGGAGTTACGACATAGATGATTTGAACAATTACATTCAGACGCGAATGAAGACGGATGGAAAGGGAAGCAACAAGATCAGACTCGCTCCCAATCCTAATACCTTACAGACGATGTTGGATTTGGAAGATAATTTTCGAGTGGATTTCAACACGGACGATTATATAGGCAAGATGTTGGGATTCGATCGAAAGATGTATTGAGACCACGCGGCATCTGAAAATATGGTCGACATTCTCGCAGTCAATAGCATTCTGGTGAACGTGGACGTGATTGCTGGAAGCTACGTGAATGGTAGATCTCAACTGACGATCTATTCCTTCTTTCCAAACGTGTTGCCGGGTTATAAGATCGTGGAGCGACCTCGAAATTTAGTTTATCTACCAGTGATTTTAGACACGTTGTATAGTCTCAAAACCACGTTGACAGATCAAAATGGTGAACTGTTAGATCTTCGTGGAGAGAGGGTGATGATACGATTTCACATGAGAGAAATAAAAAAGCAAAAAAAAAAAAAAAAAATATTGTGTATATATATAGATAACAAAAATAAAATAAACGCAATATTAATTTTACAAAATTATTTTAATATAAATAATTATTATTAAACAAGAAACAATTGAAGTAAATATATTTTAAAAAAAAGAATTATGACAGAATACGTGGTTAAAAACGTGAACATATCTGCAGGACAGAGGAAGAAACTTAAGAGAGCGTTAACAACTTGAGGCGAGGCGGTGAGATTCAAATTCACTCACGAAGATCTGACGAGAGGCGGTCAGGATTCGATCGCCTGGACCAGAAGTCAAATCAAAAGGATGGAGAAAGCGATTCGCGATGGAAGAGGGTTGACGGTGAGATTGAGTCCCACTCAATTGAGATACAATTTGAGAATGAAAGGTGGTTTCCTACCACTATTGGCAGGAATCGCCGCAAAAGCATTACCCTTCGCCGCAAAGGCACTACCCTTTCTCGGAAAGACTCTTGGCGTGGAAACTCTCACAGGACTCGCTAGTTCGGCCGTTGAGAAATTAATGGGTGGCAGCGGACTGTTTTTGAAGAAGGGAGGAGCCGTGTGTCATGTCCACGTAGACGACAGCGGTAAAGGATTGTATCTAGAACCCTTTAGAGGTGGCAACTCTCTGAGAGGAAACAGTCTCTATCTGAAGAGTGGACAGAACGTTGAGCGACTCGGCAAAGGTTTGTTGCTCGGTGAGAATTCGCCGTTTAAGAACATACCGATTTTGAATATGTTATTATAATATAAAATTATATAATTATATAAAATATAAATCATAGAAAGTATAAAATAATATATTTACAATGGATAAAAAGGTGGAGAAACAATTAGACGATAATGACGAATATCGCGAGACAGAGTGCGAAAAAAAAAAAAAAGATGTAGAAAAATGGTTAGACGCTAATGATGGATATATAAGGAAAGAACTGATGAAAGAGATAGATAAAGCACGGGATAGACGGTTGGAAATGAAAAGAATGAGACGCTTTCCACCGTCACCACTACCTTCTGAAGAGAATGGTAATGTTGCGAGTGTTACCAAGAGATGCACAATATTCGTTCATAATTATGATTCGGATAAACAAATGTGTTGTTATAAAAACGTATCATATTACAAAAAAAAGAAAAAAAGAAAAGAAGAATCCACGCTGAAATTTAAGAAAAAAGGAAACGTTATTATATTATATGGGTAATAGTGAAGAAGGAAAACAAAAAAAAAAAGTAATGAGATCTAAAAGATGATCTCATTACTTTTTTTTCTTTTTTCTTTGCTAAAAAAATCAATCTCTCTATTGTTTATATTTCCAAGCCCGTTATTAGCATGTTGACACTCGTGTTTTCAAGATGATCTCATCACGTTTTTTCCTTCTTCTTTGCTAAAAAATCAATCACTCTATTGTTTATATTTCCAAGTCCATTATTAGCATGTTGACACTCGTGTATTCTCCTTTTTTGAAAACGTGTTGAATGTTTATCTTTACTCTTTTGAGTTTTTTTACATCGGTGAACTTGCTCTCACCACCCGATTTGTCCACGAGTTCGTGTGAGATTTTTGGATATATGTAACTTCCATAGAACAACGTCAAATCGTCCTTGTCGAATTCTTTATCTTTAGCGATGACGATTTTCTGCAGATTGCTTTGATAGTCATAAAACAAATCGAGCATGGCTTCATCCAATTTCAAAGTCATCTTATATCTGTCGTATTTATGCTCAAAGTCCTTCATCTCGATCTCGTTCAATTCGATGGGATCGTGTCGTTGTAATCTATAGATTTTATGACCGAATTTCTCATACGTTTCGACTCGTTTCAATTTCAATTCACATCTTTTAGGTGTTGCTGTCATGATCGATTATTTGTTTTTTTTTGTTTTATGAATTCTTGCAAATAATGTATATTTTAAATCTTGTATTTTAATAATTTGTTTAAAAAAAGTTTGTTTTTTTTTTTGCTCTTTATATATATAAAAAAAAAGTTTTTTAATTTTAATTTTCTTTAATGTAAAAAATTTTTTGTAAAAAGTAATGAGATCACCTTTAGATCTCATTACTTTTTTTCCTTCTTCTTCGCTAAAATCAATCTCTATTGTTTATATTTCCAAGTCTGTTATTAGCATGTCGACATGTGTTATTTTTCCACTTATCAAAATATCTTGAATGTTTATCTTTACTCTTTTGAGTTTTTCTACATCGGTGAACGCGCTCTCACCACCTGATTTATCCAAGAGTTCGAGTGAGATCATTGGAAATATTGTTTTTTCATAGATCATCATCAAATCATTCTTGAAGGGTTTTCTGTATTTGTCGATGATATTATTCAGCAGATCGCTTTGGTACTCGTAAAACAAATCGAGCATGGCTTCATCCAATTTCAAACACATTATATATTTGTTGTTGTAGTGCTCTAAGTCCACCATCTTAACATCGTTCAATTCGATGGGATCATATACTAATGTATAGATACAAGTATCTGTTAGCGTATTTATATCAAATTGTTTCAATTCACATCTTTTAGGTGTTGTTGTCATGATCGATTATTTGGATTTTATGAATTCTTGCAAATAATGTATATTTTAAATTTTGTATTTAAATAATAATTTGTTAAAAAAGTTTCTCTTTATATATAAATAAAAGTTAAATTTTAACATCCTTTTTTTTTTTTTTTTTTTCCGTATTAATTCAATTTTTTTCACGTTAAGAACATATAATTGATTAATTCTTTTTGAAGGAATTAAAACATATTATAAACAATTTTAAAACTTTTTAACAAATTATCATTAATACAAAATTGGAAAAAAAAATATTCTTACAAACTCAATTTTGAGGTAAAAACAATGATCAAGTCCGAACATCCGAATTATAGTTTAGAACGTGCAAGACTTCAAACGTTTAAAAATTGGCCTTCGCATCTTGCTCAAAAACCCAAAGATGCGGGTTTCATTTATGTGGGTAAAAGCAACAAAGTTAAATGTTTTTGTTGTAATATACATTTGATGAATTGGGAACCTCACGACAGACCTTTACTAGAACATATAAATACTATTAAAAAAGGTGAATGTGATTATTTGAACAAGATTATAACGTTGGGATTGATTAAAATCGAAGACGAAGAGTGGGATAGAAATAAAAACCAAAAATTATTGATGGATATGTTACAATTAGGATACACTAAGGAACAATTGTACAATGCGTTAAATAACGCAAACAAGACCTTATCTCAATTTTTGACTTTAGAACATCTGATTAAATTCATGACACAAGCGGACGAGTTATTGTCGTGTGTCGAAAACGAGTCAAGCAACACGAACACTTGTCTGCTTTGCAAAAATGTCGCAAACGTTTTGTTTCTACCGTGTGCACATTTGTGTTAATGTAAGGAATGTTATTCTAGAGACGAGAAAACGTGTTCGTTCTGTAAACAAGAAATAAAAGCGTTTTTTGAATAAAAAACACATTAAAGAAAAAAAATTGAATTAAAAAAAAAATTTTTTTTTTATATAAAGAGTAAAAACAAAACTTTTTAAACAAATTATTTAAATACAAAATTCGGAAAAAAAATATATTCTTACAAAATGAAGCAAACAGATAAAAAAAAATTGAAAAATTTAAATGAGAAACCGTACCTCAGTTAAGCGAGATTTGTAAACTATTAAAAATTTCACATTTCAGAAATCATAGAACTAAATCAAAAAAGATTGAAGTCATACAGAAACATTTGCAAAACGATGGAAAGGCAAATGAAATGCCGATAGCAACGACGTCAAAAAATGCATCGGTTGTGGAAAATGAGAAGAAGAAGAAAAAGATAGTAAAAGGAATCGAAAAAAACTAAAAACGTTTCGATTGTGAAAAATAAGAAGACGACTAAACGAAAAGCCGTTGAAGAAGAACTTCAAGTTTCCAAAGAAAAGAAAAGAAAAACTAAAACGAAAACGAGTGATGCACTTCAGATTCTAGGCAAACGAGATATATCGAGTGAAATTCGACGAACAATAGATGAGGGGAAAGGAAAACAATATCTAGCGCAACTCACCGTGGAACTATTTCAATCGAAGTCCATAGAACGGGAGAGTGCGATCAAAGGCGTTTTTAAAACTTTCGACGTGGTTCCCTCGTTGAAGAAAATCGATCCAAAATTGTTCATGGAACGGGTGAAGAAAAAAGTATTGGATTTGTTTCGCAAATACATGAATGTGGGACTAAAAATTAAGATGATACTCCATTGCGTGATGAATAAAATCAACGTAAAGTCCGGCGAGAGCATCGTGAAAAATGCATATTTCAGATCTAACGTCGAACCCGTATTTCGAGGTTCAGATTTATCGGACGTTTTCGAAAAGATGAAAGACAAGATGTTGACGTCTCTCGTGAATTATCAACATGAAGGTAGTAATTGGATGTTCGATGAGGTGTTGAAACTCGAAATTCACATAACTAAAAACGATTTGTTGAAAGGGTCTTCCTAAGTGAAATTACCGTATTTCCTAGCTAAAAAACACGCCGTGATCAACGTGAAAAATGAAGATGATCAGTGTTTTAAATGGGCAGTCACCTCCGCTTTATACCCTGTCAAAATGAACACCGAAAGAGTTTCTTCTTATGAGGTGACTTCTAAAAATCTCGATTGGACCGGAGTGACTTTTCCAATGCAGTTAAAACACATCGAACGTTTCGAGGTTCAAAATCCCACCGTAGCGGTGAACGTCTTGGGATACGACGACGAAAAACAAACGATCTATCCTCTCAGACACACTTCGTATCTCGAAAGAGAAAAGTTGATTATTTTATTATTGATTTTGAATGGTGACAATCATCATTATTGTTGGGTTAAACACCCGAGCTGATTACTGTCCAGACAAAGTAATAAACATAAAGGAAAGATATCTTTATGTTGCAACTGCATGAACGCGTTTCACAGCAAAAAATCGTTAGCGAAACATCAGGAATATTGCAATGAAAATCAAGGTGTCAACGTCGAAATGCCTAAACCTAACACCATCATGAAGTTTGAAAATCACAATAAAAGGTTAAAAGTACCATTCGTCATGTACGCCGATTTCAAATGTTTTACCATGAAAATGAGTTCCTGTCAACCCAACGCTCTTCAAAGTTACGTCGAAAGATATCAAAAACACACACCTTCGGGCTATTGCATTTACGTGAAATTTGCTTTCGACTCGCAACACGACATGGGTCCCTTCACCTACATGAAACAGTATGAAGACGATGACGTGGCCCAAAGGTTCGTGGAAGAGTTAGAATGGAAAATTTAAATGTTATACGACAAATTCAAAACTCCGGCGAAAATGATCATCACGCGAGAGCAGCAGGACGAAAATAACAGAGCCACCAAATGTCACATATGCAGACAATCGTTCGACGAGAATTCGGAGGAAAATAAGAAGGTCAGAGACCACGATCATTACACGGGTCTGTATCGTGGTCCGGCTCACAGCAAGTGTAATTTAAAATATCGAGATGCCGCTTTCTATCCGGTGATGTTTCACAATCTCACTGGTTATGACAGTCATCTGTTCGTGAAAAATCTCGGCACCTCACATGAAGCATTAAATTGCATCACGAACAGCGAAGAAAGATACATTTCCTTCACGAAATGGAAGCTCATGTAGAAGAAAAGAGTAATCGACGGAAATACGTTGGAAGAAAAAACGAAATCCATTCGTAGATGCATACGTTTCATCGACAGTTTTAAATTCATGTCGACCGCTCTGGAAAAATTATGAGCAAGGATAAATTTAAAATCATGAGCGAACATTTCGGAGAACGAGTAGACGTCATGTTGAGGAAAGGAGTCTATCCTTACGATTACATGAACAATCTAAAGAGATTCGGAGACACCGCACTACCTTTGAAAGAAGATTTTTATTCGAAATTATACGAATCCGACATTTCCGACAAGAATTACGAGCACGCCAAAAACGTGTGGAAATCATTCGATATGAAAACCATGAGAGATTATCACGATCTCTATCTGAAGACCGACGTTCTGCTCTTGGCAGATGTGTTCGAAAATTTTCGAGACGTCTGTCATCGAAATTACGATCTGGATCCTGCTTGGTATTTCACTGCACCCGGTCTGGCGTGGGACGCTCTGTTGAAGACCACCGAAGTCCAATTGGAATTATTATCCGACGTGAACATGTTGCTCATGTTCGAAAGGGCTGCGAGAGGTGGCATCTCGATGATCTCTCACAGATATTCTGAAGCTAACAATCCCTACATGAAAGAAGGTTTCGATTCGAAAGGGTCGATTAAATACATACAGTATTGGGACGCTAATGATCTGTACGGTTGGGCTATGAGTCATCCTTTACTGATTGGAAATTTCGAATGGGTGACGGAACCGGAAGAGATGCAAAAATGGAGAGACTATCCTTGCATTTTAGAAGTTGATTTGAACTATCCGGAAGAATTACACGATCCACACAACGATTATCTGCTGGCTCCCGAACGCATGGAACCGAATGAAGGAGACGAGGAAAAACTCATTCCCAATTTATTTAACAAACGTAACTACGTCATCTATAGCGAGAATTTGAAACAGTACGTCGATTACGGGATGAAATTAGTCGACATACATCGCCTCATTCGATTTGACAAAGAGCCTTGGATGAAAAAATAGATCGATCTCAACACGAATCTCAGAATTCGAGCTAAGAACGATTTCGAAAAAGATTTCTTCAAACTCATGAACAACTGCGTGTACGGTAAATCGATGGAAAACATCAGGAAGAGAACCAACGTTTGACTCGTCACGTCTGAGAAAAGAGCTAAAAAATTAGTGGCGAAACCCAATTACAAACACCGAAACCATATTCGACGAAAATCTAGTGGCCGTTCACATGCAAAAGACGCACCTGAAGTTCGACAAACCATATTATCTCGGACCGATCATCTTAGATATCAGCAAGCGATTGATGTATGAGTTTCACTACGATTACGTCAAACGAAAATTTGGTGATAAAGCCAAACTACTGTTCACCGACATGGACAGTTTAGTTTACGAGATAGAGATGAAAGACGTCTACCGAGTTATATCTCAGGACGTGGCCAAGTGGTTTGACACGAGCAATTATCCCGTTGATCACCCATCCAACATTCAATCGAACGACAACAAGAAGGTGTTGGGTAAATTTAAGGACGAGAGCGGCGGTAAACAGATCGTCGAATTCGTGGGCTTGAGACCCAAACTGTATGCTTATCGTCTAGAAGATGATGAAGAGATCAAGAAGTGCCAAGGAGTTAAAGCGTGCATGGTGAAGAAAAACATCTCTTTCCAAGAGTATAAAGATTGTCTGTTAGGAAGTGGTCCGGTGTATAAGACTATGAAATCGATTCGAAGTGAAAATCACGACTTGTATGCTGAAATAGTCAACAAGATTTCGCTGACAGCCGACGACAATAAGAGATTCATGTTAGACGATAAAATAAGCACTTTGGCACTCGGGCATTGGACTGTGGATCTAATTAGAGATGATAAGAATGTGGATGATTGGATTCTAGATATGATTGTGGATGATAAGATTCCAGATATGATTGTGGATGATAGGATTCCAGAAAATCAAGAAGAATTAGATGGACTCAAAATTATAGAGATCGATAGAGACATCGAGAGAGTTAGTTTAAAAAGAAAAATAAAAAAAATTAAAAAAAAATACTGTCATTTTTAGTGAATTATAGTAAAAAAAAAAAAAAAAAAATATATATACACATTATGAATAAGAAAATAAAGATATTCGTAGAAGGTGTCGTCTTACCTAACGAACTCCAATTCTTAAATTCCGAAAACGTTCGAACTAAGAGAGACAAACTACGTTTGATATCTTGTTTTGCGTCGTCTTTTTTCACAGGTAGCGAAAAAGACGTATTTGAATATAATAGATATTTGCAGTTGTTATTCCTGTTCAAAAAATTCTCAAAAGATCAAGAGAAATACATTTACGACACGGTATCTAAAAATTTCATTCGTTAAATCACTACAAATGATCGAATCTGTTCTACTAAAAGATGGTAATATCAGGATTCCAGAAAATCAAGAGGAATTAGACAGATTCAAGGTTATGGAAATCGATAGAGACATCGAGAGTGTTAGTTTAAAAAGAAAAAGAAAAAAAAAAATAAAATAAATAACGTAATTTTAGTGAATTATAATAAAATAAATAAATAAAAAAAATATATACGCATTTATGAATAAGAATATAAAGATATCCGTAGAAGGTGTCATCTTACCTAACGAACCCCTATCCAACATCGATCTGTTGAATGCGGCAAAAGATTTGAAAATCAAAGATTTTCTAGGTGTGTTTTCCAGAGATGCCTTGCCGAAGAGAAGACCTCGACAATCGGAATGCGGAATTTTAAATCTAGACGATTCATCTGGTGAAGGCACTCACTGGGTGGCGTGGATCAAGAATGGGAAGAAGAAAAATTATTATTTCGACAGCTACGGAATCTCGCCGCCAAAAGAAATAAAGAACTATTTCAACAAATCGATGGTTCGTTACAACACGGAACAAGTGCAATCACCAGATCAAGTGTTTTGCAGTCACCTGTGTCTCTACGTTCTCAAGAGATGGTCTGAAGGAGATCGATTTCAAGACATTCTCAATGATTTACATTAGAGAGAGATTTTTTTCTAGTATATATAAAGATAATAAATTATTTTAAAAAAAACTTTTAATCGAATAAAAACGAAAAATAAAAATAAAATAGTTCATTTTCAATAAACTGCGTTTTGAATATATTTTTTCTAAAAACAAAAAAAATCTAACAACAACATGCCAGTCGATAAATTTGGTAGAAGTGACGACGAAAAAGTCAACCTAAGAAAGAAGAGGAAGATGTTCGAAGTCGACGATGGTTATGATGTTGCCAACTTGGACGAATGTTATGTTCGGAGATACGAACCTCAAGAAGAACTTTGAACATGAACGATAAGAAGCTCTACAATCTTCCCGAGCCGATAGATCTTGCAGATGCTGTGACTAAAAAATACGTTGACAGGGGGAACGCCGATTTCGAATGAATCCTGCTAGATAATTACGTGGATAAAACCATGACCGATGATCTCGATCTGAAATCCAAACGTTTGGTGAACGTCACGAATCCCATAGATCCCACCGATGCCGCGACCAAGAAATATGCGGACGACACTCACGCGAGATTCAGCGAACACCTGAGAAATAGATACGTTCAGAAAACGATGCACTCGGAATTGAACGCCAATTCTAACAAGATAATGAACATGGCCACTCCCACGAATCCCAAGGACGTGGCGACCAAACACTACGTAGATCTGGAACAGAGAAAGTCTGACAGATGAGAAATGAAATCGGATCTGAATGTGGGATTCAACAAGATATTGAATCTGTCGAAGATCAACGACACAGATGAAGACTCAACCGCAGTCAACAAGGGCTACGTAGATTCTGCTGTGATACAATCACAAGAATACCTAGAATCGCAAGTGGACGATCTCTACCTGAACAAACAATCTGGTGGAACCATGGAGGGTGGCATCAACATGAACAGTCACAATTTATTCGGTCTCGATCACGATCCCGAATTCAATTCCAGCACGGTCAGCAGAAAGTACGTGGAAGACAACTCGGTCTGGAGAAAGGGTGACATCATGGAAGGTAAACTAGACATGGGTGGACATGCACTCACGAATCTACCGGATCCCGTGAACATGACGGATGCCTGCACTCTGATTTCGGTGGTGGAGAAAGTCAAATATGCTAGACAATTGATCACTGTGTGGGCCGAGGAGGCCGGCACCTTAGATGAAGGAAAAGCTGAGTGGTCTTTCGGAAATGGAGGTAGTGGATCGAAACATGGTCAGGTGGGATATCCCATGCCGCTGGGAGGTGAAATCTTCGAATGAGTCTGGCTTCCTGGGATTTGAATAACAGAGTGGTCGTCAATCTCATGGTGAATGGAGTAGAGAGCGATAAGAGATACAGCGTCGAAAAGACTGAGAATCAACATGCAAATGTTAGCACGTTCGGCACGCCTATCAAAGTCAATGCCGGAGACAGGATTAATTTCGTTACGAAAACCAATAATCCCAAAGCCGCCACTTACGTGTTGAGTCTACTGATTGAATTAGTTCCTTTGAACAAACAGTGAACGCGTGGAAAATAATGAATTAAAAAAAAAAAATAATGTGTGATTTATTAAAAAACAAAAAAAAAAGTAATGAGATTTAGAAAGATGTTCAATCTCTCTAGATCACATTACTTTATTTATTTTTTTTGTTAATAATTACTCATTACTTTTTTAAATTTGTTTTTGTTTTTTATTTTTTTTTTCACACTCGTCTCTCATCGAATGATTGACATCTTATTTCCATCCGATTCGAATTGTAATTCTCTGTCCGACAGGACCAGGGCGAAGGCTTCGGTTTTTCTCAGAACGTTCCTATCGAATTGCATCTTGATCTGAATGTCTAAGACGCTACTCTTGAGTCGTTCACTCTGTTTACTGACGTTGAATACGAACATGGGATACATCAACTTGTATTCGCCGGGAGATATGTTAATGTTGCTCATCAATTCGTCTAGACCGTGATACTTCTTTCTAAAATCAGCGGCGTCGCCGTACAGTCTGCAGAAATCGTTCTTGTCGAACGACGCATTGTAATCGATTGCTGGATATCTCGTGGCGTTCAGAAACACTTGCATGTTTCTCAAACTGCAGTGATCGAACAGCGACGCATTCTTTTCCTGAGACCCGTCCCTATCAGTCTGAAACGCAACCACGATGAAATGCGGTCTCTCGGAAGCGCATTTCACCGTCAATTTCCAATCGAAGTGATTCGTGGAGGGAGGAATGCTAGCTGTGTCACACTGTCTCATTCTAAATCCCATGGGTAATTTACTCTTGGATTCTATGATCTTGTAGAGATGCGCTTTCTCCACGATCGAAGGCTCCACGTGCGGAACGAATCACGATATCTTGTGTAGAGTTATCTTACCCGCATTGGTCGCAGTGAATCTCACTATTGTGTCATCGTCTCCTTTTCGAATCAACGTCAGATTGTGTTTGAATCCGTACATGATCTTGTTGTAATCGTCCGCAAATCCGAAGATGTGTTTCAAAGGTATCCTGAACAAAAACGTTCCTTTAGGTCTGGACGTCTTGACGACGTAGTCGAATATCGCGGCGGCGCCGGCGCTAGCAGGGCCGACGGTGTCTTTCACCCACAACTGATTAAGTCCCCTGGATTTCGAAAAATCATCAGGATACGTCAAGAGTCCGAACATCGTGGTGGCCTGACCGGGATGAAAAACAGATTCTATCTCTTGTCCGGATAGCATGTATTTTATATTACTGAATAGATGCATGATGCCATTATTGGCTAGAGTAACCGTGTCGTCGTCGGCGTAGTCGCTCCCATCTTCCTTGGTGAGACGTCCCTGCACCACTATGTAACTCTCGCTAGGATGTATGAATAGATCTTGAGTTTCAACATTGATTCTTATCTCTCCCGCATTGTTCAAACTCGTTCCGGTTACCGGTTCGTATTCGTGAACCTCATATTCTTGAATACTTTCATCTTTCACTATGCTTTGTGCTATATCTATTATATTTGTCATTTTAAGGATTTTTAGTTTTTTGTTTATTAATTAACTTGCTTTCTTTATCTAAAAATAGTTTTTAATTATTTTTTATTATTATTTTTTCTCTCTTATATATATGTGTGTAAACAAGAAAATGTTAAAGAAAGTAAATAAAAAAAAATTTGTTTTCTTTATCAAAACTTTGTCTTCTGTAATTGTTGTTCGTAAAACTTTCCGATGATCTCTTCTCCATCCAAAGCTTCGATTTCATAAGTCACCGGATCGGTGTGAAATATTTTGATTATCACGAAGATTTCCGAGGTCCATCGAGGAGTATAACCCTTTTCGAAGTGCTTCTTATAAGCGTAAATTCTCACTCAATCACCGACCGCAAATTTCGGCGTTCTAGACTTCTTCCTGATCTTAGATCTCTCAGGATATAGATTCGCGTAGACCTGTTTTTCGTTTCGAGGATCGCTAGCTTCCGCGGGAGTCATCTTGATCGATCTGTGTCGGGTGTGGATGTAATCTTTAACCAGACCGTTCAGAGCGTATTTCTTGGTCGAATTCGCCGTGAAGTATCTGTGCATCTTTTCCTTCATTGTTCGATTCCAACGTTCCACCACGCTGGCTTTCTCTTCGTTTTCGATCGAGTAGAGGACTACCAATCGATGAACGTGCTTGTTGTAGAATTCCTTTCCCTTATCCACCCACAATTTACTCGGTTTTCGAGAAGACGAGTCGAACACGCTCTTCAGAGCCTCGGCGATGCAAGGTCCCGATTTATTCTTCAAAGCTCTGATCCAACCGTATTTGGAAAACACATCGATGACCGTCAATAGATATTTGATGCCCTCGTTCCACCTCGAAAACGATCTCATGTCGACCAAGTCGGCAGACCAAATATCATCCAAACCCTTCACGAACACCCTTCTCTTTCGAAATTTACGCACTATGGGTTTGTGTAACTCCTCGGCCAATTCGCTCGTCAATAATCGTTTCTTCTTCTTTTCAGATACGCTTTTCTTTTTTGAACGCCCCATCCAAATCGATGTTTCGCACCGATCAGATTGCCGACCAGCGAACGTTCTATCTTCTCTCTCCTGGTCGGATTCGATATGCCTCTCAATTTCCCCAACATGTTTTTATCGCAGACGTCATTGCGAGTCTTGGTGTCGGGATGTCCAGCGTAGCACAGATCGTGGTCATACGCGGCCGCGTCCACCCTATTCACAGGTTTGCTCTAAGATTTGGGAGTCAGATCGGCGTCGAGTCTCTTGTTCAATTTCGTTCCGGGTCCCGTGAAACTGTGACTGGGTAGATGCATTTCGAAAGGTAGATTATTGATCATTTTATTCACGACGCCTTTACCTTTGCTCGCGTTCTTTTTTTTTTTTGACGAATCGTGTCTTGACAGAACCACACATGTCGCAAATTCCGTGAAGCATCTGTCTGTTGTTTTTAGTTCGCACTTCTCGAGAATTACTCGTCTCGGTAACTCTCTTACACTTTACGCAATACATTTTTTAAGAGTTATTTAAATTAATTTCGTTTTTTATTTTATATATAAATTTAATAATTAATTAATTCTGTTCTTATTATATATATATTTTTTTTTCAATCGCTGCTCTTGAGTTCTATCATCTTACTGAATTCCTCCCTGGCCTCTTTCTTCACCTTTTCCACGAGAGAATCCTTCATCTCTTCCTTGATGATCTGACGAGTCTTGATTCTCACAGGCTTCTTTCATGGCATCATATTTCGTTTTCTCGCTCAATATCGCGAAGTATTCACCGTCCGATATCCTACCGTCTTTTAACGCCATAGAGATCATTTCGGATATCGTGTCGATCTTGGAGTCGGCCAAGACGCGAATCTTGTCGTGTTTCCTCGCCTTCAGATATAATTTCCTACTCAAAAAGTTTCCGAGCGTGCTAAACAATCCGGCGGCGAGAGCCACTCCTTCTACGTTCAACACGATCGGAATGTCGACCGCGGTCGACAACAATCCGATGCCGGCCACGTGTAAACCCATGGAAATCGTGATGAGTGTCGTGTCGATCGTGTTGACGAATTTCACGAAACGCGAATACTTCTTCTTGAGAGAACGACGAGAATCTCTCTCTTGAGTTAGATACTCTTGGATTCTACTGATTTGATCGATGCGATACCTCTCTCCTCGTTCTTTTTCTTCTAGCGACGGTGCCGTCGGCAAAACGTCGATCGGCTTCTCATCATCGTCGTCCACTAACGTCGGATACAATTTATTTCTGGTTCTCATTTTTGTTTTTTTTCTTTCTAATATTAGCTAAAAAATGTATATGTGTATTTATTTTTATTTTCTATTCTCCCTTATTTTATATCAACGAAAAAACTTAGATGTATGCTTCATTGAACAATAATTTCATGATGCATCCCTTATCTCGTAAAGTCAGACTTTTACGTGCCAATGTCTGTTCTTCCGAAACTGTAGGTTTGCTTTGATCTTTATAGAAGAGTAATCGCTTCCAAAACGCGATCACTTCATTGATTTGAACGCGTTCGAACGCCGGTTCGAAATACTTGACGACCATATCTTCCCTTTCCATCCACAGACACGAATGATTCTCGTGATCGAAGTCTAGGTGATCCCGACATCCGACGCATCGTTCTAACAAGAGACGACCTAGTTGTTCGTTCACGCAGAATGCGTAGGCTCTCATCAGCATTTTTAAAAGAAACCTTACTCTAATAGTCTGAGAATCGCTCATGATTTACGTATTTTTTATTATCTATTCGATTTGATATATTTATTTTTTTAAATAACTATTTATTTATATTTTTTTTCTCTCCTATATATCAATAAAAACGTGACAGTGGGTTTGCGGATTCTAACATCCTGGCAACATTCTTCATTCAAAACATTTCCATTAAGTGCTTATTAAGATTACCTCACAATAACATGCGTTAGTTTTACTTCAGGAAACGCGACAGTGGGTTTGCAGATTCAAACATCACGTCTGCACACGATTCGATTTCACACCTAAAATCCGCAAGTGGATCTCCGTGTACGCCTCCATAGGGTTTCAGTGTTAAAATCGTGTACGGATGCGGATTGTTAGAATCGGCAAGACGATGATTTAGAAACGACAAAACGTTTTTTTGCTCGCAATTTAACACTGAATCCTATGGGGAAAACCATTTGCGGATTCAAACGCAAAACGGTACATGAACGTGTACGTAAAGCTACGGGCGTTTTTTTTTTTTTTTTTTTCGCTCTAGGATACAATTCAGTGATGTTTGAATCCGCAAAGCGGATTCTAAAGCTCCCTAAAAAACGTTAAAATCGTGTACAGGTACACGATTTTAACACTAAATCCTATGGAGGTGTACACGAATGAACGTGTACACGTACACGTACATGCACGTTGATGCCTGTATCCGCAATATATACCTACTCATGGAACATATTGGCACCCAGGGGACGAATTGTGTATGGCACACTTACACGACATACTTTCAGCTTATTTGCGAATGAACATATCAAAACACTATAAAGGGGCATGTTCTGTCTGCACCACCCCCTAGATAAGGCCGATCGTTTTAGCTTTCCAAACGTGGCATCAAAGACAATAAAAGCACCGTCATCGGATACTTTATAGAAATTATTCTGTGGCGACATCAAAGTAATCATAAAGCACGATTTTCGTGCTTTATGACTACTTTGATGTCGCCGCAGAATAATCGGTACGGTGCCATGGTTGTCTTTGCGATCTTTGGGACTGGGTCGGTTTAAATACGAATTGCTCTCATCTGATTGTGATTTCACCCAAATAATTGTTGACTTGTCCTGGTACCGGTACCGGTTTGGACGGGACAAGGGTCGAATTGTGTATGGCACACTTGCATGACATACGTTCAACTTATTTGTGAATGAACATATCAAAGCACTCTTCCAAGTTTCTCCTTTCTCTTCGTCAGACCCATAGGGAAATGCCTCTCTCATACTTTTATAATCTAATTAGACCCGGAACCTTACTAGCACAATCACCCTCATGAAAATAGTAAATAACATTCTGAGTTACACTTCCGCCATGGCGTGTGAACCCTCAAACCTTAGTGTTGATTTTATGTGCGGCTCTCATAAGTCGAATTTCATTTTTATTCATTTGTCATTATAGAGTTTTCAATATGCTGACACACTACCACTTGACCTGCCGTTGCCTTTGGCTCATATGAAATCGCTCGTTTCTTTTGTTAACCATGGCGAATGATGCGTTAAATTTGGATGAGATACAGAACAATGACAAATATAACCTTACCTCTAAATATAATGATGTAATAAATAGCAAGCTAGACGAAGAATCCGAATCTCCTTTTACTATACATGGTCATTCATGTAACTATTTTTCACCTTCCAAATTTAAACAAGATTTTAAGAAGCAAGACCAATCAATATCCCTACTCAGTCTAAATTGCCGAAGTCTTAATGCCAACTGGGATTCATTTACCGACTTCCTGTGCGACGTCCAGCAAAATGAAAACATCTTTGATGTGATAGGCCTTACCGAAATCTTCAAGATACGAGACCACATGCCCTACAAACTCAATGGCTATCATCCACTCGCTTATAAAACGCGCCCGAATCATGACGATGGGAGGGGGGAGTGGGTTTATTTGTACCAGAGAATATCCCTTTCAACGTGCGACCTGACTTGACAATTTTTATCCCCCACGGCATTGAAACAATCTTCATCGAAATTAATCCAGGTGCAAAAAATTCGTATATTATTGGATGCATCTACAGACCCAACTCACCCCTCTTGCCGATATTGACTTATTCATGTCCTCTATGTCAGAGATTTTGGCTAAAATAAATTTTGAACACAGAAAAGCATTCCTTCTTGGTGATCTTAACATTGACTTGCTTAACTTCAACCAGCACACCAAAACTAATACCTTTATAGATAATATGTTCAGTGAGGGCTTCATGCCAGTTATCACTAAACCCACGCGAGTAACAGAGCACTCGGCAACATTAATAGATCATATTTTTTCAAACAACGTCTCTGCTAACCATCAAGCAGGAATAATAATCACGGATATCTCAGACCATTTCGCAACATTCTATGTCCACGAAGGCAATCATGGGTTTGAAAAAGACCTAACTACACACAAAAGATCATTCAAGAGTGAAAATGTTGAATTATTCAAGCACTTATTGCAAAACAGTACTTTCGAAACGGTCTATAATTGTACCAGTGCCACTGAGGCATATGAATCCTTTATGAATATTTACCTTGGAGCCATCGAAACAGCATTCCCTCTGAAAAGAGTAAAATTAACAAAAAAGTATACTAAACGCAACCCATGGATGACACGCGGTCTCCTACAATCGTCCCTCAATAAAAATAAACTTTATCAACGCAAACTGAAAATTCCTTCCGAAACCAACATACAGAGATATAAGACATTCTCGACAATCTTTAATCGAGTAAAGAGGCGTAGTAAAGCAACGTACTATAATGATATAATTGAAAGCAGCAAACATGATATGAAAAAAAAACCTGGCAAATATTGCGCACTATTATCAACAAATCTAAACATGGATCCCCAGTATCAGGAACATTTGTGCTTGATAATAGAAAGATAAGTGACCCTGATGAAATTGCTTCACAATTTAGCAAATACTTTGCAGAAATTGGTCAATCTATCAATGAGCGTGTCCCACAGTCAGGGGTTAATTTCAATGATTTTTTAAAGGGGAATCACCCCAACACCTTTTTCATAGATCCAACGACGGAACAAGAAATTATCCTGACAACTAGGAAACTTAAAGGAAAAACTAGCACTGACTGCCACAACTTATCCACGCGACTAATGAAGGCCGCTATATCTAAAGTCGCCACACCCCTAGTTCACATTTTCAACTTGTCATTCATCCAAGGTGAAGTTCCCGAAAAAGTGAAAACGGCGAAAGTAATACCGATTTTCAAAGGAGGAAATTCACATGAAATGGGAAACTATAGACCAATAAGTATCCTTCCAGTTTTTTCAAAAGTCCTTGAAAAGATTATGTGCCAAAGACTAAACAATTTTCTAAATGACTTTAACATTCTGTATAAACACCAATATGGGTTCCGAAAAGGCCATTCCACTATTCACCCAATCATGCACCTCCTGAAATATATTGCTGAAAGCAATGATAAACCAACAAAAGACTCCACGTTATCAGTTTTCATAGACTTGTCCAAAGCATTTGATACGATCAGATATGAAATATTATTGAAAAAATTGGAATTCTATGGGATACGATGAATAGGCAAAGCTTGGTTCCAAAGTTACCTGTCAAACAGGCACCAGTATGTTGATTATCAGTCGCACGAGTCAACACAACGATAAGTAAATTGTGGTGTCCCGCAAGGATCTGTACTAGGACCGATACTGTTCCTAGTGTATGTAAATGATATGAGTCACTGCACTTTGCTTAACTTATTATCATTTGCTGATGACACAAATACGTATACAGCTGGGCACGATTTGAAAAAGTTGGAGTCCACGGTTAACTCTGAGCTGTCTAAAATATTTAATTGGTGCTGCTGCAATAAACTGCAGGTTAACGCCAACAAGTGTAAATACAGTTTGATGCATCCCAAGAATAGTCCCCATAAAGCCGAAAAGATTAATATACTTCTTAACAACACTACGCTCTCACCAGTAGGCAATTCCCAGCAAGACAAAGCGGTTAAATTCTTAGGCATTTTTCTTGATGAAAATCTTAACTTTAAGTACCACATATCGACCATATGCTCAAAAATGTCCAGTACACTCTATTGCCTGAACAAAGTGAAAAATGTTCTCCCAACAAAAGCTTTGCAATCGTTATACTACGCGCTTGTTCATAGTCACCTTCTGTACGCTATCCAAATCTGGGGCCATGCTTCATCTGGTAGCAAAATAGAATCTTTACAGAAGCGTGCCATACGAATTATTTGCCGAAAAAAATACAACAGTCACACTGATCCTCTGTTTAAAGCCACCCATATTCTGAAATTTAGCGACCTTTACAGATTAAATGTTTCTCTGTTTATGCACGATTGGACAAATATAGACTTGCCAGAATCATTCGAAACTTACTTCAATATTCACTCCTCTGGCGGAATGGTTACACGACAAGCTGGGATGATAGAGATACAAAAAGCCAGAACTCAATTCTCAACCAAACTTCCCAGACACAGCTTCCCAAAGATTTGGAATGAAATTGAAAACGACATCCGAGACCAACCCTCTCGACGTCTCTTTAAAAAGCAGCTTGTTCGCAAATATCTAAATAGTTACTCTTCTTGTGTATCATGTTCGTACCGCATGTGCCCAGATTGTAGACCGAGTCATTGATTTACTTGCTGAAGTCCAAGAAGTGGGGCAATGCTTGTCCACAGCGGTAAAGCTTGTTGTTGTGTCTTTGATATGTCAAGGGCCGCCTGATCAACATATGGAGTAAGTAAACTTACTAACTTATTGCAGGTTGAGGTCGTCTTCCACACCTATGTCTGTGTCTGGACCGCGGACCTCTAAGTTCCGAGGGCCAGCGATGGACATGGATGTGGGAGACGGCCTTAGATATCTACCAACTGTACACGGTAAACAATCTTCTTGATATTAACTTCTAAAAAGTACATACTGCTCCTCAACTCAATTTTGTGGATAAACCCACTGAACACCCTTCTTATATAAGTGGGCTCATCCAAAGCCGCATAATTATATTGACATCAGTAACTATTCTAATTACGGCCACGAGACCAGATACACAGACATTTAACATATTAGCCAAAGTCAAGGGTAATGCTATTGATAAGAGTGTCTACTCCGACGAAGTGTGTTGTTTTTTAAATTGTATTTCGGGGGGGGGGGGGGGGGGGGGGGTGTCAGGAAGACAGCCAATCTGGCTATGATGTCCCCTACAATGTGCCATTCCAATTTGTACAAAAAAAATATATTGTTTTAATTTATTCTTGTAAATTGGTATATTGTTAAATAAATATTCTATTCTGTTCTATTCTCTACAGGTGCATGTTCGGTCTGCACCACGACCACGACAAGGCAGACCATTTTGACTTTTCAAACGTCGCATCGAAGACAAGGAAAGCGCCGTCATCGGCTACTTCAAAGAAATTATTCTGAAGTGACATCAAAGTAATCATAAAGTAGAATAATTGGCACGACGCCATGTTTGTTTGCGATCTTCGAGACTGGGGCGGTTTAAAGTCCAATTTCTCCCATCTGATTGCGATATGTCATCCAATTGTCGATTTCGGCAGGACAAGCTCTGTTCCGTCCCGGTACCAGTTATGTTGGTACCGGTTGTACGTTGACATGCCTGAGTGAAACCATCTTGGATGCAGCCAAAGTGACTCTTAAATGATTATGATTTCCATAAAAAGTTGTTTCGTCACTCATCATTCATGTAGTGATTCTAGGGGAGGGGAGATGTAAAGGAATGACTTGGCTATTAAGGTTGTTTGTCGGACCTGCGGACGGAGCCCGTGGAGGTTACTGATGGCGCCAAGTGCATGGCCTGCAAGCAACTTGTTACTTGAATTTGAGTAAAGAGTCGGGGTAATAATTTGATAATTTCTGATAATCTAATAAAGGTTGTAACTATGTTGTAAAAATGTAAGGTTATTTCCAATCCATTTTCGCATATATCAACACGGAATTATACTATTTCAGGGACGCCGGAGCCGGCGGGGGGGGTGGGGGTGGGGGGGGGTGGGGTGGGGGGGCTAGGGAGGGGGGGGGGGCTTTAGCTCCCCCCCCAACCATATATTTTTCATTGAATGGGGCTGCTCTGTCTGATAAACGACAAAGCCTAAATATGTTTCGACGACATTCTTGTATCCAGTTTTCGCGAGAAATCGTTGCCTGAGAGCTAGAATGTCCTATGTCCCCTATGGGACATAGGACATTCTTGCACTCAGGCGACGAAATGTCAGTCACTGTCTTGTGTAACGGTTAAGGGGGGATAACCCAAAAGGACATGATAATTAGTCATTCTTTGTTCGTCCCTTGAATGAATGTGCGGGTTATCAAGTAAAAATCGCCAGTCGCGTTTGATAAGATTATACCCCTCACACAGGCCGCCTGTGTGTGTGTGTGTGGGAGGGGGGGGGGTGGATAATCTTATCAAACGCGAACTGCGTATATTTTTCACATCATGTCAAAAATTGAGTTTATTAACACTCAGTATACAAACCACGAATACTATTCTCGATTGAGACTCAATCGAGAATAGTATTCGTGGTTTGTATACTGAGTGTTAATAAACTAGGGTCGGCCCGTCATGCCCTTACCCCTCCCACCCCCCCACCCCCCCCCCCCCCCCCCCAATCCGAAATTCGCTTCGGAGTCCCTGTATTTAAAGTACCAAAGACAAATTATTTATCGCAAGGGACAATTCGAAAATATATATAAATAGGTGGTCTTCTATTCCAAGTTATTGTTCTGTTTTATTGGCTTTTATTAATTTTTTTTAGCTTTAGTTGTTTTCAATGAGGAAATATTCCGAACACTTCATATGTTCCTTGTTCCTGTTCTGTCTTATTACGGAGTGTACAATACGTGGAGAGTGGATTGTAACTAAATCACCCGCGGAGTGGAGTTATCACCCAAACTATAACTTTCAAATTTTGTACATATCGACAAAAAACACAAGCAATGTTTCAGCGGTTTATTGCCATTTCATCAATTCCCATTCCATCAACTGCCTCTAAAATTATATTTTCCCATTTCATCAATTCCCACTTCATCAACAGAATGAAAATATGTTTTAATCTTATGTAAATGCATTTTTTTACCAATTATAAAAAATATTAAATTAAACAGAAGTTAAACAGAAATATATAATGCCTATTCTCACGTAATTTGTCTCTTTTGAGTAACAAATTAGTTTAGAAAACCACTAGGCATTCTAAACTAATTTGTTTCTTACAAGAGACAAATTAATTTAGAAACAAATTAGTTTAGAATGCCTATTCTCAAGTAATTTGTCTCGTTTGAGTAACAAATTAGTTTAGAATGCCACTAGGCATTCTAAACTAATTTCTTACGCAAGAGACAAATTAATTTAGAAAGCCGACAGGCAATCTGAAGTAATAGTGAGTATGTTACTAGAGTATTGTGCTTTAAAGTGTGTTAGAAAGTTATTTTCTTTTCTGATCTCCCATTGTTCAGCTCTTTACTTAACATAGCAGTCGAACACAGTCAAAAAAAATAAATTGTATAACCACTATCCAAACATTCGTCTGACAAATGTCTGGAAAGTGGTTATACGATAAACCCTAAAAAAAAATCAGTTGATGAAGTGGGAATTGATGAAATGGGAAAATTTAATTTTAGAGGAAGTTGATGAAATGGGAAATGATGAAATGGGAAGACACCGTTTCAGCTAATGGACCTTCGGGTTTAACCTGGAGGTCCATTGGCTGAAGCTTTGCTTGTGCTTGTTATGCTTAGCAACACATTTGCAATTATTGCTCGGGTGGAATCTCCACTCTGCGGGTGATTTAGTGATAATACACTCTCCACGTACTGTATTTATCAGTGGTGGGTTGTCTAATTGGATTGGAATGCTGTAGAGAAGACTGATTTTTCTGCAAAACGTTAGAAGGTCTTTCCAAAGCAAAGGTATGGCCTGCATAAAGTTACACTTTTTTTGGAACCTTGAGCTTTTCGGTGCCAAAGTATTGGATATCTTTGTATCACTTAAAATATATATTAGTGGGGCGTATTCATCAAATCGGTATCTGATATGCAATGAGGGTGGGGTTGGCAACCTACATCATATCATTTATAGTTTATAGTTGATCATAATTCCTCTTCAGGTGAACTGGACCCCTTGAGAAAGCATTGAAATCCCAAATGACCCTTTGTCAAAGAGTCAAATATCCGCTACAATGGAAAGTGCTATAACTTGTAAGTTGCCTTTGAGGGAATGAGAATACAATCTGTATTCGGATAGTATTTGGAACTGGGTAAGGGTCTGGATTTGATGACTTTCCAGTTGAATATTAAAAGTTGGGAATCTGCTGGCTGATACTGACTCCATGTCACTGTGATTCGGCACATTCATCTCGGACGTAACGAACGGTGTGTGTATGGAGGGGGTTTCACCGACAAAAGTTGAAATTCGGAGCGTCTAATGCTCAGAGGTTAGAATTTGTTGAGGTCTCGCGAAACTAAATATTTAGTTTAGAGTGATCTGCCTTGAAATGTTGCACTCGGATATTGCATCATAGTCTAAAATAAGACTCCTAGAAAAAACATTATTGCTTGAGAAAACTGTTAAAGCATTTTATTAGGTTTTTACAACAATACTGAATATTCTGGGTCTATAAAATTCAGTTAACTATTTGTGTATTTTTGTTGGGAATTCCCAGAAAAAAACTGAGTTCAAGGACGGTACTTCACTTCCGGGTGCATTTTCTCTCTTATTTGTTGCATGACCCCATGTTTTCTGGCCAGAAAAAAGTTGTGTGAAGGTCTGTACTTTATGTAGGTATTTAAATATTTAATTTCAAGTGATGCGATCATATTTGTTTCCACATAAGTGTTATAATGGTCGCCAATGGGAAACTATTTAGTTCTGTGAGACCTTGAATCAACGTAAGTAGAATTCTCTCCTCTTTTGGCATTAACTAAACTTTTGAGATAGCAGACCACAAATTGATATATTTTTAGACAATTGTGGTTTGCAGGAGAATTTTCCTATTCCAAACAACCATTGCTTTTGGATACGCCTAAAGTTGGGATCCTTCGCTACCAGTTAAAATGTTTTTAACCCTTTACCCAACGTAACGGCCGAACCCGGCCAGCGCTATTCTCAAAAATCGCCAATTAATTTTCATTATTCTTTTCATTTTTTGTCTAAAAAACATAGGTTATGACCTCTCGTTGGAACGAGCTCGTCATCGAGCTCGTTCCAATGAGGGGTCATAACCTATGTTTTTGAGACAAAATATGAAAAAAAATAGTTATTCAAGAATTATTTTTGCAAGAGTCGTCAGCTTTTCGTGTTAGGTAAAGGGTCAACAGGGGCTGGAGGCATGGAGGACAAATTGGAATTTTCCAAGATCACATAGCCATGTCCGCGGTCGATAGCTTGTCATGGTGACAGTACTGGCTTTGTGCATACTGGGGTGGCATATTCAGCTATAAGTTGAAGTCATGTCTGTAGCATCAGTGTGTGATATGTTCTCTTTTGTGAGGAGGCGAGACGGCGGCACAGATTTCCAAATGATAGTTCTAGCTTTGAAAATATTTACCGGTGGAGATGATCCTTCCATGCATTTGTGGTTGCTAGCATGCCACAGACATTCTCTGTTCAATGGAGAGAAGAATTATGTGATGGGATATTGCATATAATTCCCACTACTAAATTATTCTTAAGTGAATAAAAGTTCTTAAATCGTTGGGACCAAAAAAATTATTTTTATCTGACAACAACTTGATTTGCGCCCAAAAACTCAGAGGAAACGTATGTATCAGCCCACATGTTCCGGTTCCGTATCAGTCAGAATCAACTTCCGGTAAACACCGTACAGTCGCATTACGCAACATCAGGAAGGCAGTATGCAATGTTATTACGCATTAGAATATAAAATGTAAACTTTGACCAATTCCAACCCAATTTAAACTGAAAAACAGGAGAAACGGGCTTTATATAACGGGATTGTTAGATAAATGTATTATCATGACCAAATGTATGTCCTGTAATTTGTATCAGATACTCGGTCGTGTTTACAATCGGATTGCAACAAGCCCGTTATGTTACGTTTATGTGCCATTGGCATGTTGGAAGCTGGTAACAGACAGACTGCAGTGGCTCAAATTCTCAACGTTACTCAATCGGCGATTAGCAGGTTGTGCTCACGCTACCGCCAGACAGGCAATATTGATGACAGGCGTCGGTCGGGTCGTCCAAGGGCGACGACTGCTAACCAGGATCGTTTCATCCGAACCACAACAATACGTAACCGCCATCAAAGTGCCTCAGAAATTGGACAGCAGCTGCACCGAGCGACAGATGTGCGAGTCAGTGGTCAGACTATCCGAAATCGCCTACACAGCTGGAATTTGTACGCTCGACGACCTCGAATAATTCCACGTTTTACTGGATGCCACATCGCAGCAAGGCGCGATTGGTATGGAGCACGACAGCGCTGGGACAATCATCGGTGGAGCAACGTCATGTTTTCGGGGGTCACTCTCGATTTCCACGACAGGCGAATCAAAGTGTGGTAGCGACGGAACGAACGATACCATGACGTAACTGATAGACAGTACGATCGTTTTGGTGGTGGATTGATTATGGTATGGGGAAGCATAGCCATGACAAGCAGAACAGCATTACATGTCATCCAAGGGCGTGCCACAGGGCAGTACTACCGTGACAACATGTTATCAGCTCATGTGGTTCCATTTGCGCGACGTCACGGCCGTCGATCCATTTTCCAAGATGACAATTGAAGAGTACACAGGGCCCGTGTCGCTACAGAGTTCCTCCAGGAGCAGAACATCACTGCACTGCCTTGACCAGCAGTAAGTCTAGACCTTTCACCAATCAAGCACGTCTGGATATGCTTGGCAGGCGCCTACAATAACGCCAACAGCCCCTACCAATGTGCGCGAACTCGCCGGTGCACTGCAGAAAGAATGGAATAACATCAGTCAAGCTGATATTGGGCGTTTGGTGAGGAGTAACCCACGTCGGATCCGCGCTAGTTTCGCGAACCGACGGGGATTTACAAGGTATTGAGGTCTTGGACTGAATTTTGTAAATTCTCTGACTGACCATCCATTTTTTCGACAGCACAGTGCGTGAAATGTGTGCTTGTCAGACACCCAACTATCGCTCAAACCATTCACCAGATATCACAGTGCAATGCCTCAACTGTCTTTTTGATGAAAATCTTTCTTCATATATCTCACTTTTATCAAATATCCCCTACTTTTTTTAATAGGATATATTCGAACAATCTAAAAAAAGAGGTATACTGTAAGATAAATTGTTTATTACTACCAAATGGCTTTCCGAGATGGTAAGATAAATTTGACTATGAGTCTACCAAGAAACTTGCATCAAGCCTTGACGGTGTTCCTATTACGTTTCTTGATACAAGTTTCTCGATGAACACAAAGTGGTGATAACATATATTGAGGGATTTTTTCATGGCCCTCACGGCCTCAACCGAAATCTGAATGAGGGATTTTCTGAATGAGGGATTTTCTCATGGCCCTCATTTCCGAAAAATGTATTCCATAGCCACAGACGTTTTTCAAAAATGGATTCCATGGAACCCCTTTTTTATGAAATGAGGCTATGAGGGCCATGAGAAAATTCCTCAATGAGGAATTTTTTCATGGCCCTCATGGCCTCATTTTGGAAAACGGGATTCCATAGGCACAGACGTTTTCTAAAAAAGAATTCCATGGGACATGGAATCCCTTATTTCTGAAATGAGGCCATGATGGTCATTAGAAAATCCCTCATAACCATGTTTACGAATTTTGATCTCGTTAGCACAATAACTTCAACAAACGTTCTCCGATTGGTCTAATATTTGCCATACAGGTCTTTTACAAGAATATCTCAAGCAATCTCAAGTTAGTTCGAAAACTGGCCGTTACAGAAATTTCCGTTACAGAGTTATTGGCTTTAATTAGTCGATTTTTACGAATTTTGAGCTCGTTAGCGCAATAACCTGAACAAATGTTCTCCGATTTAACTAATATTTGCCGCACAGGTCTTCTGCAATAAATTTCAGGCAGGTTCAAAAACTGGCCCAGCACGATTTTTCGTGACAGAGTTTTAGGTCTAAATTAATTTTTGAGAATTATGAACTTATTAGCATTAAAACTTGGACGATGGTTCCAGATTTGACAACCGGCATATGATTGATAACCGGGTTAACTCTTTACACAACGTAACGACCAAAACCGGCCAGCGCTATTCACAAAAATCGTCAATTAATTTTCATTATTTTTTTCATTTTTTGTTTCAAAAACATAGGTTATGACCCCTCTTTGGAACGTGCTCGGCGAGCTCGTTCCAAAGAGGGGTCATAACCTATGTTTTTGAGACAAAAAATGAAAAAAATTAGTTATTCAAGAATTATTTTTACAAGTGTCGTCTGCTTTTCATGTGAGGAAAATGGTTAAGGGCAGGCAACACTCTCCGATTACCACCACTACTCGACGTCTGCATTTCCTTTGCGCACCTCTTGTTATTTGCATATTTTACTTAGTAGATAATATTCTAATTAGTGAATAAAATTTTAGTTGGTAGATAAAATGGAACAGCAATCCTCCCTGAGTTTAATGAATATGTAGAATAATTGGCGAAATATTGGGAAATAATACGAACATCCAGAGAAGCTTCACTCGATTTATTTATTTATTGGTGTTTAAGGTCATATACTTATGCACAATGGCTAATCATGACCGTGACAGTTTTACGGGTGGAGGAAGCCGGAGTACCCGGAGAGAACCACCGAGCAACGACGAGCAGCTGCCAGCTCCCCAACATCGTAACTCCGCACTGCACCACAGACAGGGTTAGATTGGTTGAAGACATGTGTACCATCGGCACGCAGTACGCATTTTTACACGGTGTCATCGTGCCCGCATGTGGGCAATCGGGGTTAAGTGCCTTGCCCAAATTGTCCGAATTGATCGCCCACACGGTCACCCATCCAAGGACTAACCGGGCTCGACGTTGCTTAACTTCGAGCTTCACTAGAATATGCTCAAGCATTATGTGCAGAGCGTACGGCGGATGTCTATAGAAACTGGCCATTTTTAACCTTTGACCTTATTGGTATGGTATGTTCTCAAAAGCGAATTCGTTACAGTGAGGTACAGAGATGTAACACTGAGACAAATCAAAACGAGTTTACCCTGTATGAGTTATATTTCTGGTATTGAATTACGAAGGCAGGTAAACTCCTCCTCCCAAGGCTGATTGAACATGTCAATCAGCCGAGTGTTATCAATGGCGCCTGTCCAGATTGTGTGGTCCTATCTTTGGGATGGTCGTTGTTTCTATCATGGATTATATACCTGGTTCATGGCTGACCGGACGGTCGATGACGTGCCCAATCCTAGGTTTGTAAGGGTCGTTCCGACCGGGGGAAGTGGAAAAATAATTTACTTTGCCATCCCACTAATTCTGCAGTTCAGAATGTGTAGATACGATGTGAAGGAAACCCAACAGAGGGAAAAAGAAAAGCCAATGTACCATTCGGTAGTGACAGGCATTTGCCGACATGAAAAGCGACGTCAGGTGCAAGAGAGAGCATCTGCCTTAGTAAAGGTGTGGAGGAAACTACTGCACTCTTTTTGGAAGAAGTGACCACACAGTGACCGCAAGTAGTAGTGTATGTTCCCCTACAGGGATAGTTTGCCGGACCCCGGAAGTGACGTCATGTCACGTGACGTAGTGGCGCCATGTTGTGTTGCCATGGTAGCCCGCGTGAGCGGCCATGTTGTGACGTCATCTTCATAGTGATACGTGGTGTGAATGCGCATGCGCAGCGCGTGTTGTTAGGGTGACACGTGTTTCCGTCGTCCATTTTGTATACTGGAGGCCGCCATCTTGGTTTCTATGGTAGCATTTGGTTGCTCTGTTACCTAATTTTTCTGCAATAGGACGGGGTATGTTCCTTTGCAGAAGACTATTTTTCCGATTCGTAGAATTACCACAAACAACCCGACAATCTCTCCAAATCACCAAAATCCACCCAACTTTTTCTATTTCGAATTCTTTCAGAATTCTCTGCTTCTATCTATATATGCAATAGTTTTCGTCTATCTGGCCATGTTCCTTTGGACTAGAGTATACTCCAGTAGCGTAGAAGAGCCTATTAGTTGGAACAGCTTGCTTATTATTACTGTATTTAGCTATTTCTGGTCTATTCTTGTTAGTTCTCACCCTATTCCAAGTACTCTTGTTGTTTCATATATCTAGATTATAACTAACCAATCAGATTGCTTGATTTCCCATAATCTGTATACAGAGTTATCTCCCTTCTGTATAATAAAAGACTATATCCAATGGCAATATCCCATGGAATCCCATTTTGGGGAAACACCTGTGGCTATGGAATCCCTTTTTGTCATATGTGCTTATGTGAAAAGGCACAATGTGACACAATATGCCCTATCACATAGGACAATGCTTTATGTGCCGATATGTGCTTATGTGAAAAGGCACAATGTGACACAATATGCCCTATCACATAGGCACATACGGGTATTTGAGGATACCTATGGCCTGGTATTGTATTATTTGAGGATACCTATCGAGGATACCTACTGGAGAATCCCTTTTTGTCATGTGTGCTTATGTGAAAAGGCGCAATGTGACACAATATGCCCTATCACATAGGCACATACGGGTATTTGAGGATACCTATGGCCTGGTATTGTATTATTTGAGGATACCTATTGAGGATACCTATCGAGGATACCTTTATGGGATACTTATCTGAGGATACTATATAGGCTGTACATATCCCTATAGGTCTCTTGCTGGCCCTTAGTACTATTAATCCACCAGATGCATTATGTTATCCTATGACTGGTATAGGTAGTATGCAATGCTAGGCATAGGGTATTGTGGGTAGGGGTACTGCCTGGTAGTTTAGAACGGTACTATAGTATGGCGGTATATACACCTATAGGCCCATGTTAGTGCTTGGTACTATTAACCAACCGATTGCTTTGTTTTATTATATGGCTGGTATATGCAGTACGTTATGGTAGACCTAGTGATTTTGTGGGGGTGGGGGTAATGCTTGGTAGTTTAAAACGGTAGCATAGCATAGGCTGTACATATCCCTGTAGGTCTCTTGCTGGCCCTTGGTACTACTGATCCACCAGGTGCTTCATATTATTGAGCTGTATTCTGGGTGGGGTCAATGCCTGGTAATACAGAACGGCGGCAGAGTATGGTTGGTATATTCCCCTATAGATCCCATCCTAACCGTTGATAGTATTAACCTACCAAATGCTTTGTATCATCCTGTTACTGGTAAGGTAGGACGTAATACCAGTAGTTCCTACCTTATTCCGAGTACTCTTGTTGTTTCATTTATCTAGATCATTTATATAAATTTTGATTAACCAATTAGATTGCTTGATTTCCCATAACCTGTACTTAATCGTACAGAGTTATCTCCCTTCTGTATAATAAAAACCTATATCAATGGCCATATTCCCAGGCACCCCGATTTCGGCACCCCTTTTTAGGAATCCCATTTGTGGAATCCCTTTTTTCTGAAATGAGGATAAGAGTCGTAGTAAATTAGACCCCAATGAGGGATTTTTAATACGACTCTTATCCTCATTTCAGAAAAAAGGGTTTCCACAAATGGGATTCCTAAAAAAGGGGGTGCCGAAATTGGGGTGCCTTCTGGAGGATCCCTTTTTTCTGAAATGAGGATAAGAGTCGTATTAAAAATCCCTCAATGAGGTCTAATTTACTACGACTCTTATCCTCATTTCAGAAAAAAAGGGATTCCTTAAAAAAGGGGTGCCGAAATTGGGGTGCCTGGGAATATGGCCATTGATATAGGTTTTTATTATACAGAAGGGAGATAACTCTGTACGATTAAGTACAGGTTATGGGAAATCAAGCAATCTAATTGGTTAATTATAATTTATATAAATGATCTAGATAAATGAAACAACAAGAGTACTCGGACGGAATAAGGTAGGAACTACTGGTATTCCGTACCACCTTACCAGTAACAGGATGATACAAAGCATTTGGTAGGTTAATACTATCAACGGTTAGGATGGGATCTATAGGGGAATATACCAACCATACTCTGCTGCCGTTCTATATTACCAGGCATTGACCCCACCCAGAATACCGCTCAATAATATGAAGCACCTGGTGGATCAGTAGTACCAAGGGTCAGCAAGAGACCTACAGGGATATGTACAGCTTAAACTACCAAGCATTACCCCCCACCCCCACAAAATCAGTAGGTCTGCCATAACGTACTACATATACCAGCCATATAATAAAACAAAGCAATCGGTTGGTTAATAGTACCAAGCACTAACAGGGGCCTATAGGTGTATATACCGCCATACTATAGTACCGTTCTAAACTACCAGGCAGTACCCCTACCCACAATACCCCTATGCCTAGCATTGCATACTACCTATACCAGTCACAGGATAACATAATGCATCAGGTGGATTAATAGTACAAAGGGCCATCAAGAGACCTATAGTGATTTGTACAGCCTATATAGTATCCTCAGATAAGTATCCTATAAAGGTATCCTCGATAGGTATCCTCAATAGGTATCCTCAAATAATACAATACCAGGCCATAGGTATCCTCAAATACCCGTATGTGCCTATGTGATAGGGCATATTGTGTCACATTGTGCCTTTTCACATAAGCACACATGACAAAAAGGGATTCTCCTGTAGGTATCTTCGATAGGTATCCTCAAATAATACAATACCAGGCCATAGGTATCCTCAAATAGCCGTCTGTGCCTATGTGATAGGGCATATTGTGTCACATTGTGCCTTTTCACATAAGCACATATCGGCACATAGAGCATTGTCCTATGTGATAGGGCATATTGTGTCACATTGTGCCTTTTCACATAAGCACGTTTGACAAAAAGGGACTCCATAGCCACAGGTGTTTCCCCAAAATGGGATTCCATGGGATATTGCCATTGGATATAGTATTTTATTATACAGAAGGGAGATAACTCTGTATACAGATTATGGGAAATCAAGCAATCTGATTGGTTAGTTATAATCTAGATATATGAAACAACAAGAGTACTTGGAATAGGGTGAGAACTAACAAGAATAGACCAGAAATAGCTAAATACAGTAATAATAAGCAAAGCTGTTCCAACTACTAGGCTCTTCTACGCTACTGGAGTATACTCTAGTCCAAAGGAACATGGCCAGATAGACGAAAACTATTGCATATTTAGATAGAAGCAGAGAATTCTGAAAGAATTCGAAATAGAAAAAGTTGGGTGGATTTTGGTGATTTGGAGAGATTGTCGGGCTGTTTGTGGTAATTCTACGAATCGGGAAAATACTCTTCTACAAAGGAACATACCCTCCGAACATACCCCGTCCTATTGCAGAAAAATTGGGTAACATAGCAACCAAATGCTACCATAGAAACCAAGATGGCGGCCTCCAGTATACAAAATGGACGACGGAAACACGTGTCACCCTAACAACACGCGCTGCGCATGCGCACTCACACCACGTATCACTATGAAGATGACGTGACAGCATGGCCTCTCACGCGGGCTACCATAACAACACAACATGGCGCCACTACGTCACGTGACATGATGTCACTTCCGGGGTCCGGCACCGGGGTCCGGCAAACTATCCCTGTAGGGGAACATACACTACTACTACCGCACATCCAAACGTTGCATCCCTGTGCCCCCATTGTATGTAGAGGGTACATGACAACTGTGGCCAGCAATGTATGGCCACATCTCGAAATTGCCCACATTGCCATGGGAAGGTCACCTGGAAAATGCAGTGACTGGCCCTCGCAGATTTAGAGGTGCCCACATTTATTTTAGATTACCGCTACCGGAATAATACTTAAAGGAGTAGTAAAACTATGTATGTGTTTTTTATAGTTAAACACCTTTGGTAAGTAAATTCAGGATCAAATCCTGGTAAAATAAAATGATTTTATATATTTGTACATAGCGTGTACCGGCGTGGAAGGGAGTGACGATATATGTATAAACTGAGTTTAATTGAGAAAACTAATGTCATAGTTTTAGGTAATTTCGCGAAAGTTATAAGTGATACTGAGAAAATACTAGGAAACTTATCTTTTAGAGGTGTCTGGGAATTTACGCTCCATTTCGCACGTAACTAATCTTCTTGAGATCAAGTCCCCTTAAGTTTTGATTTTATATGGTGGAGAATTATGTTACGAAATTTAGCCTGCAGTGGTAAATTTTATGATAGGTAAAGTGTTAAACGGGTCATTAGAATCCGTAGTAAATTTTAATAAAATAATGTAAGTTTTCGAATGTACTCCGTAAACAGGATATTCTTGTATAGCGTAGGAAGATATTTAACCCTTTACACATGGTAACTGTCAAACCCGGCCAGCGCTATTCTCAAACATCGTCAATTAATTTTCATTATTCTTTCATTCTTGTCTCAAAAACATAGATTACGACCCCTCATTGGAAAAATTAGTTGGTTAAGAATTTTTTTTTGCAAGTGTCGTCTGCTTTTCATGTTAGGTCAAAGGGTTAAATTGTGTTGCACTGTACAACACAGGAGATTTGCTGAGAATTGCACACCTTGTTATTAATGTCTGTCAATCACAGTACCCACTGTTTTAAGCATAACACCAGATGCAGGCGTGCGTTCCAATTGGTACTATACTGTCAGACTATTAGTTTAACCCATTGACTAAGATGAAAAGCAGACGACACTTGCAGAAAAAAATAATTCTTGAATAACTAATTGTTTTCATTTTTTATCTCAAAACATAGGTTTTGACCCCCTCATTGGAACGAGCTCGTCCCAACGAGAGGTCATAACCTATGTTTTTGAAACAAAAAATGATAAAATAATGAAAATTAATTGGCGATTTTTGAGAATAGCGCTGGCCGGTTTTGGCCGTTACTTTGGGTGAAGGGTTAATTTAGATTACCGCTACCGGAATAATACTTAAAGGAGTAGTTAATTTAATCATTCAAGAATTTTTCATTCAAGAATTGAAAAAAATTAAAAAAAAAAAATGAAAAAAATTAATCATTCAAGAATTTTTTTTGCATGTGTCGTCTGCTTTTCATGTTAGGTAAAGGGTTAATATAGAGAAAAATATTTGCCGAGTGTTGGAGCGATCCAATTATTTATTTGCTTGCTGAACCGTCCATTAGCTGAACCATCCATCATTTACCTGACTGCTGAAATACCAGACGGGACACTGATATCGAGAACCAACCAGGGACGTGGCGACAGGGGGTGCGGGTGTCACCTCCATATCCTGGCCAAAATTTCCTACAGTTGGAAATTCGGAAGGCAAATCATGAGTAGTTGAAAATTCCATATATCTGGATTGTAGATCTTCTTTGGTGACGCCGATGTCTTCTTTACTTCCCAAAATTCCAACTAGGTTTCAAATCGGCAAAAATTCCAACTGTTACTATTTACGACTACAGTGTACGCAATATCAAGCTTCATGAGTATGCATGATGCCAATCGGTACGAGATTTCTATAGTACGTTTACTTATCGTAATAAAAAAAAATTTGAAATGCACTTCAAGAAAATTGCATCATGTAAAATCGTTATCCTGTATTAATTCCATCATTCGCCGTTACAAAATGAAGAAACATGGAAAACTGATCATTCCTGCATAAGATCTGACTTAATGTTAGGAGAGTGTGAATTGCTCAAAGTTCTCAGCTTGAACATTTGTTTAGCACATATTCAATTTCCAGAAGGATACGAAATAATAATAACAACCTGATAATTCTATTATAAATGTGTGGGCATTTCAGTTACTAGAATCAATTTTATGCCCCCTTTCATGGCTTCATTTTCAATTTTTTTCTCGGCAGTGAATTAAAATCAACCCAAATCAATTGGGTTGAGTGAATGTGAACCCAACTGTGTTCATATTCACTCAACCCAGTTCATTTGGGTCAATATGTAACCCTACTGATTTTAGAAGGTGGCTCTACTGGTATAACCTGAGAATTTGAATGCATGCAGTCCTGGTGTGTGGCAAATAGTTTTTCAGAGATTATCATAAAATTTCTTTTCGTCACCTTACATATCATTATAATAAACCCTGACACAGCTGTTATTCAGTAAATTTGATATTACACGAATAAAAATACAGTTGCGTGAAGAAAATAATTTCCACTTTCCGAAGTCACTTGCCTTCAGCGGTGGTAAGTTAAGCTTTTCGAACAGCCCACCTTGATAATTTTAGGCGCACTAGGTTTTGCCCGCCGTATTGGACAGTTTTAAAGCACAACGTATCCGGATATGGACTCTTCCGGTTGCTGCCATTGAAATAACATGGAAGATACTACCGGCGTTCAAAGGGTTAAGTGGAGATCATGGCTATTTGTCATGTATTAAAAGGACACTTTTCTGTATCGATCGTTACTAGAGACTAAGAGCAGGGGGCAACGCCATGAGGTCGCGGCGCCTCTGGGTAGCAACATTACTCTCAGTGGAATCATAGGGACGTGGAGCAGTGCTTATTTCCTGTGGTAAACACGTCTTGTTTTACTGATAAAATAAGAATCTCGTAACCCAACGCCTCTGGTGAAAGTCCTCTGCAACTGGCAGCATGGGAATAAACGATTGACTGATGTATACATCATAATTGTGTTACAATCATGATAGACCGTACGTGGAGAGTGTATTATCAGTAAATCACCCGCAGAGTAGAGATTCCACCCAAGCAATAATTGCAAATTTGTTGCAAAGCATAACAAGCACAAGCAAAGTTTCAGCCAATGGACCTCCGGGTTAAACCCGGAGGTCCATTGGTTGAAACATTGCTTGCGTTTTTAGTCGGTATATACAAAATTTGAAAGTTACAGTTTGGGTGATAACTCCACCCATGGGTGATTTAGTTACAATCCACTCTCCGCGTACTGTAGCTATAGTTGACTGTTGTTCAACCTTAAATACCAATAGATATGCAAATAAATGAGCCGCATTACACCCACCCGAAAGCCCTATATACAGTGCGAAAGTAAATACCTATACGAGAGTGCTGGGTCACCGTTGCTTATTTCTTGGTCGACATTTACAACAGGGACTATATTTACAAAAGACAACTTTGTAAACTTGATATTGTGCATATAAAATGTTTGTCATATTCAGCGACAAGATATTCAATATCTTCATTGTACATTTGGAATTTGATGCTTTTCTAACTTTGAAGTGACCAGCAGGGCACAAAATACCCTTTTTGTATGCGTAGCAAAATGCTACACATTTCCGAAAAATGAATAGCATTTTATTTAAATTGCATAGCAGTTCTTGTATACCGGAGTTATGCCATACTGTTCTGTTTTGAACTCTTCTGAGCAGATAGAATAATGTCCATCCATTTCTGTGCTTTTTCAAATAAGCTGCAACACACGAAGCACTAGCTATGTTTTTCAACTGAACTGCCTTTAACAACTGCATGGACTTAGATATTTCCAAATGCGTAACATTTCTTAATTTGATGGGCTTAAAGTTACTTTGACTGGGTATTTTATGCAAAATGCAGAAACAATGCAGGATGAATTTAACCAATAAAATTCACGTTACATATGAAGTTGCTAAGGCGAGACAGAGGGTTAATCTTATATCAGGAGTAAAGCATCAGTAAACTAGCTTGCAAAGTTTGTTGCAAATTTTCATTTTTACATTTTGCAATAAAGATATTCAACTGCAGCCTATTAGGCTGCAGTTGAATATATTGCATCGCAAAATGCTATACATAACTGAAAATTGTGTAGCTTTTAGCATGTTTTGCATGGCAAATAGCGATGCGAAACCACTTATTTTGAGCCCTGGTGACCAGAGATCGCGTATTACACTCCAAGACGAAGTTTCAGCGACGGATAAATCAAGACGGCATCGACAGTCTTGTATGATCCACCAGTCAAATTTCGTGTTGAAAACTATCAATTAAATTGAACATTTTCAGCAAATCTATACAAAATATTACTCAAATCTCCTCGCGTAAGTTTAATTTAATCCCAATTAATTTCTTCGCTTTCAATGGGGCTTTCGTTTTTGACAGATTTCGTATAACATAGTTCTTAACTCCCGTCGACTTCTCAAAAGACCCGTGATCTTGGTAACAAGTCATCTACCCACGAAACAGTCTAACCCCTTTTCAAGAATTTATATACATTTTTTTCCGTAAACAGAAATAGATAGTCCTTTTACAAACAGCATTATAGACCACAAATATTAATCGTTTACCCAACGAATCGGCCATATCCGCCCGCGTAATATGCACAAATCATATCACGTGACCACTCTTTGGAACGAGGTCGTCGAGCTCGTTCCAATGAGTGGTCACAGGATATGATTTTGTTGACATTTTTTGAAAAATTGAAAAAATTATATTTAAAATAATAAATTTTGATATCGTCTGCGTTGGGTGAAGGGTTAAAAGGGTTTGACAATAAATTATTCTTCTATCCTTATAGAGTTGTAGTATTTACCCACAGTAGACGTATAAATATAAAAATTACCAGCTAATTTTTCTCCTAGTGCATCTAGAAATTGAATTAATTCAATCTTGATTGACAGTCTCTATGAGCTCTGTCAAACAAGAGTGAATTCGTTAAATTTATAGTTGCATTATGGGAAAAAAGCGCTGCTTGAGCTTTCGGTATTTTGAAATCAGTGTGTAGAGAGGGTTAAATTAAGACTGAACCTTTACACAATACAAATGGATTTGTCAGATTACTGTAACACGTATCGTTCTGGTCTTTCTCATTCAGATCCTTGACGTTGGAAGGGTTAACCATTTACCTAACGTAACGGCAAAAACCGGCCAGCGCTATTCTCAAAAATCGCCAATTAATTTTCATTATTTTTTTCATTTTTTGTCTAAAAATATAGGTTATGACCCCTCGTTGGAACGAGCTCGACGAGCTCGTTCCAACGAGGGGTCACAACCTATGTTTTTGAGACAAAAAATGAAAAAAATTAGTTATTCAAGAATTATTTTTGCAAGTGTCGTCTGCTTTTCAGGTTAGGTAAAGGGTTAAAAGAATGACAAACCAAATTTTTCACTTTCAAGATAAATTCGATGGTAAATATACGATTCATCACTCTCGCCAACAAAATCAAGTAAAAAAATCCCTGTCATTTCTAAATTTACATACCATGACTAAATTTAGCTGATCATATTTCATAAACTTCAGTTTACATCACTAAACGCGGTTTTAAAAAGCGATACCCATAATTTCTAATTCAGTTTGAGATTGGAGAAATGGGATTGTAAACGAAAGATATATACCTCTGCAATATTTTGAGCATTGGTGTTGACCAAAGGTAAGTGATTGAAATTGTAAGAGGTAACATTTTATCAAACTTAGGCTCCTTGCTAAATATTCCCGAAAGACTATACTTTCCTTTTTGTCCCACAAACATCCCTTATCGTAGTGACACCTCATTTGAACGGTCCCGACTAGCTCCGTGCATTGAGGGATTACAAGATATGTATCTAGAGGCAAAAGTTGAAAATATTTAAAACTCTGAGAAACGATTTTTTTTAAATTGCGCTAGCCGGATTTGGCTGTTGCGTTAGGAGATAGATTAACTTTTAAACCAGAGTATTTTCAAAATATTTTTTATCAAATCCAGTCATGGCTGCCATGAATAGGTTTGATGAAACTTTCATCTAAATTTAACTAAAGAAATCATTGGTTCAAAAGTCCAGTCAATTTAAAGGAGGGAGAAATTTGGTTAACCCTTTACCTAACGTAACGACCAAAATCGGCCAGCGCTATTCACAAAAATCGTCAATTAATTTTTATTATTTTTTTCATTTTTGTCTCAATAACATAGGTTATGGACCCTCTTTGGAACGAGCTCGTCGAGCTCGTTCCTATGAGGGGTCATAACCTATGTTTTGGAGACAAAAAGTGAAAAAAAAATAGTTATTCAAGAATTTTGTTTGCAAGTGTCGTCTGCTTTTCATGTTAGGTAAAGGGTTAAAATGTGCCCAAATCATACTTATTTCAATGGCAATAGTTTTTGTGTCCTGGGCATGGCAGTCAATTTTCGTCAATGGAAACGATTTACAGGAAAGTTAGCTCTCCTTAATTTTCTAAAGTTACCAGTAAATTTAACACTCTAACGGTATGGGAATTTCATATAAAAAGTGGAATTTCGAAATGTTAGCAAAGTTGTATCATCGGTGTGCGCATCATTTCACAAATTTTAGGTATTTTCCTGAGAGTAGTATAGCAATACAGACGTTGGGTTTTTCACAATTTTTACCCAACCTGATTGAATATTTGACTATTATTATTATTATTCTCTGTATAAACCCATTTAAAAATAAGAAAACGATCTTTTCACCATCTTTTGATGTTCTGTGACTTTTTTTCTGTTCATAATATCAGCAGTGTGCGTATCGTGACATATAATACATAGACATGACGCGATGTGCGTTTGAATCGATGGGTGTTTTACATAACGAGTTGGAATGGCGTAGTCCTATTTCGCTCGAGCCTGCGGCTCTCGCGAAATACGACTACGCCGTTCCAACTCGTTATATAAAACATCCACCGATTCAAACACACATCGCGTTCTGCATTTATTACGCATTCCACGCATTAAAATTCATTTAAATAAACAAATTTTAATTCCGATGTTTAAACCCAAAGGTGAAGAGTCCGTTTGTTTTGTTTGAAGCTGTACTGATCAAAAGGATCGATAAAAAAATCAAAACATTCGTTATCTTTTCTATTGGGCGTGTTTGTCGAAATTCGTATCGCTGTTTCTCTTCGGCTGGTGTCCATTCACGACTAACCATTTGGTGGCTGTTACAGTACAAATTTGGGCATATTTGCAAAACATCCGGGAAAAAATGTTTTTAAAAGGAGTTTGAGGCATGAAAGGATGTTTGAAGATTTACCGAAATAAAGGTGACCAATTTAGATATAACGGGATTCGCAGACGAGACGGCCATGGGACTGGGTTAATGTTTTGGCTGGAAATGATTGTTTTATTAATATTTTCTCATTTTTGGTTAACTAATTGTTTTTTTGTGAACCCACTTTATTTTGCTTTGGCCGTTTTCATTTTCACACGACACGACAGACGATCGATAATTATACAACAAAATTTGGAAACTTTTCGAAGCGTAACTGACGACTCAACGGGAAAAGGAACTAGTATTAACGGTGCTGGGAAAAAGTACCAGATTGTACATCACCAGTAGAATACAGAAACATTTATGTCGTAGTGGCGATTTCGTTAAATGCAAGGGTTTAAAGTTCAATGGATGTGTAATAATGCTGTCTGTGTGGTTTCGGCTTGTACGTCACCAGTTGAATACAGAAACATTTATGTCATAGCCGCGATTCGGTCAAATATAAGGGGTTAAAGTTTAATGGATATGTAATACAGACACTGTCCTTTTCATTAACCCTTTACCCAACGCAGACGATATCAAAATTAATTATTTTAAATATAATTTTTCTAAATTTTTCAAAAATATTGAACAAAACCATATCATGTGACCCCTCGTTGGAACGAGCACGTTCCAACGAGGGGTCACATGATATGGTTTTGTTGACATTTTTCGAAAAATAATATTTTTTTCAGCTGCTGAATTTGCATATTACGCGGCGGATGCGGCGATTCGTTGGGTAAAGGGTTAATATAAACCTCTAGGAGGTACGATTTACTATTTTTTCCCCATGAAGAATAAAACATGCAAATTACTTTGAACAATATTCGCTAAACAGAGACAAAGTGGACAGTTACTTAGTTGCTTCTAATTAGCTTGCCATAAAAAGCGAAGTGTCTTTCTGTAACTTTCAATAAACGAAAACAAGAGAGAGCTTGGAGACCTGTCTGTTGTTTTCGTTTACAAGTAAGCAGGAGGTAACTTTGCTTTATTCTCTACTGGTGTCACTGGTGCTTTTTATACGGGAACAGACAATCAGGAACTATTGGGGTTCCTGCTGTGAGCTCGGTGAGTCGCCTGCATACATTTTTCGTGTTCTACACATCACAACCTTCATTTTGATGTATAATTTGTGTATATTTAATTCGCATTTATGGAATATAAGACGAGGGAATTTGAAAGTAAAAAAAAATTCTCCTACTTATATAGCACCTTAACCCTTTACCCAACGTAACTTTCAAAACACGCCAGCGTTATTTACAAAAAAAATGCCAATTAATTTTTATTATTTTTTCATTTTTTTGTCTCAAAAACGTAGGTTATGATCCCTCATTGGAACGAGCTCGTCGAGCTCGTTCCAATGACTGGTCATAACATGTTTTTGAGACAAAAAATTAGTTATTCAAGAATTGTTTTTGCAAGTGTCGTCTGCTTTTCATGTTAGGTAAAGGGTTAAACGAATATGATACGCTGATATGGCCTGAAACCAGTCTTAAAATACTCCACCGCCTATTTCAGATTTAATGTGAACGGATCGCTTTTCCGACCAACTGAAATATTCTGTCCGATTAAATCTGAAAATACCGGAAACGTTCGTTTTTCTTTGAATCAGTGCAAGAAATGTTTCTCAATACAGACTTGTTAACGTCACGAAATGTGAAAAATGATAATTCGGAGCGCCAATTGTGTATTGTAATCTTGAGTGTAATGGAATCAAGGAATATTTACTCAGCAATGTCCACAACATCAGTCAAAAAGAATCAGAGTATTATAAGGAAGCGCGATGGGAGAATGTAGAAAGTATATGAGTAGGTAGTATTTTTGTTTTTTGTGACATGTGCGGGCGGTTATACATAAATCCGGCCTTTATTCCACACAGGTATCGCTGTGTATTATCACATATGTATGAAAGCCACTAGACATTCATTACATTACTTTAATTTTCAACCATAATTCTAAGGTCTCGGATCATCGGTCAAAGCCTATATAAAGAAACCGATGTTTTTTATGCATTGTTTGTTCAGTCATATTTCATGGAGTATGATCGCTAAATTTCGCTTATTTTACTCTTTGCATGTTGCTGTCGTTTATTCCTGCCCGACACAGGGTTTATCTTGCCTCTGAAATAAGTATAATTTGTGATATTAATCATATTGTCTCCCTGTAAATAGAATGGATTTATTCACCAATGATTTCTTGTGTTACATTTAGATTATTTTTTCATCAAATCTAGTCATGGCTGCTTTCAAGCAGCCATGACTAGATTTGATGAAAAAAAATCTAGAAAATACCCAGCAGGTTAAGAATTAATATGATATCCCCCGCCCACAGAGTATAGCTATTATTTCGAGCTTCAGGCATATATATTCCAATTAATAAGGATGTATTTCACCTTGGAAAGATAAGATGTTGACATAATCAGTGGAACTGCGCGGCGTATTCACAAAACTACAGACGTGATGAGACTTCGCCCATAGTTTTGAGAGAACAAACATGTATAATGATGTTGGCGATGTCACCAAAGACCGGACCATATCAAATCTCGATTGGTAATCATTCACTACATTTCGTACGTTCATTAAAAGAAAATGAATGGCTAAGATTCAATCGAAGGAATATTTCATTTGGTTGGAAATGCGAACCGTAAGTTCGCTTTTCCAACCAACTGAAATATTCCAACCGATTGAACAAAACAATGTTTAAAAAATGATTGCTCGCGTGGTGACACGGTGGCGCTGTGTATCAAGGCGTCGGTGATGCATTTGTCTTCAACCAATTCTAAATATTAACACTGCTTGTGTGGTGTTAGTTCGTTGGGGAGTCTGACTATGGGGAGTCATACAGTTATTCGCCACTGCTCGGCGGTTCTTTTCGGATACTCCGGCTCCTCCACTCGTAAAACTGTCTGACGCTAGGCCACCCAGACAGTCGAAAGAGTCATTAAATCCCGATAAAAAATTGAGTTCAAGAGATCGTTGACCCCAACCTCGTTAGGAGTATTCAAGTGCATACAACTAAATGAAATTATTAATTTCCAATTGTTCATTTTCAATGGCTTTCTCAATCATTTATTTTTCAGGGAAAACATGAAGTTTTTGTTGTTGATCTCATTGATGGGATTCAGCGTATTCTCTACTACAGTGAACAGACGGGGTGCCGAGCGCCACGAGCAGATGACTCGACGTGAGAGTTTGGACGAGAATGGTGACCTCGAAGGGGACTCCAAAGACTTTGTAACGTACAATATAGGAATGCTACCGGTTATACCACAATTTACTGAGAGGCGGAATGCAATCCCAGCCGTTTTCTCGAATCTTGATGCCGACTTCGTATGTCTCCAGGAAGTTTGGTTTATGCAGGACATGAAAACTATCCTCGAAAATACCAACGACGAGTTTCCCTACTCGTACAGCTTACAACATACGTCTCTCTCTGAGATCAACGAGACCAGCGCCCAAGAAGCGCCGTGTAATGATGTGAGCGTGTTCAACGCCGTAATAACGTGTACGCTTACGAACTGTTTTTCCCAGGAACTGACAGGGGTACAATTACTCGGATGTGCCGCCCAGCTTTGCGGCCTAATGTCTATGCGTCAAGAATGCATATCATGTCTCGTTTACTCTAATGGCAATATAACGAATATCCAAGGATGTGCCACATCACGTGACAGCGTGAATTATTTGGGTCTACTAGTATTGAGCAAACATGAACCAGTAAATTATGAACTGACGTTTTATGAGCCAGGAATAAAACAGTTCCTTCCCAGAGGTTACATTCAGTTTGAGGTATGCCTCGAAAATCTCTTTAAATGGATTTCACCCCGACCATTGTGACGAATGTTGCACAACCTTCTCTCCTTTCCTTTGACAAGGCTTTCTGTTATACACTTGGGTATACCACAAATCCTCCATTGATGGAATTAGGCGCCATCTGCAATGCTTTAGCATTGCAAATGGCGCTTTATTCCACTTAAGGGGCAGAACGAAGCGTTTCGAAGAACACAACTGCGTCAAGCTGCTACACCATGCTGTGTGACACAGTTTCTTCTAAGATCTCTTTTTGTGAATTCCGCTTTACCGCGACATTTTATGACGTAATACAGACCTTTAATCCAGTCGTTCATAGAAATTTCATGTTTTCTTGTTTCTGTACCATGTAAGCGTAACTTATATTCATACGTAACCGTCCATGTGTCTTCAGCGGGATTTATCTCCCTTGACAAATCAGAAAACCGCGAGCCAATATACGCTCCGATAAAAACCGCGACATAGTACATGCACCTCAGTACGGCGAAACAAGATACTATATGTCCTTTTTGACCCTGCAATCACCTGGAAAATTTGTCGAAAAGCCGTTCTTAGATATTTCAGTCAAGTGAAGGATTTTGTCTCAATTTTAATCAACGAGTGGCTGTTTTGTTTTAGTTTCGTCGAACTTGCTAATGCAGAGACATAGCAAACATTTCGAACCTTGATGGTGTGAGGGAAGGAAGTCATATAAGGGCAGCCGCACATTGATACATTTTAAGGGTGGCCGGCTGAGTAGCCAGAATTTATTTGTGGTGGGTGCTTACAAAATCTGGTGGTGCATATCCTTCACTGATAACACATTTATCCAGGAGATCATATTTGACCTGTTTAGACATGATGGTCTGAAGTGGGTTGCAGAAATACACAGAACGACACACGCGTGTGAATGGGTTAAAGGATATGGCACGAGTGCCAGCGCGGAAGGATAGAACGAGAGGCACAAGTGTCATATCGATTAACCCATGCACACGCGTGTGTCGTTCTGTGTTTATTACACGCCTTTACGTCTGTAAAAACAATTATCAGACGGACACTCAGCAATTCATTTGACAACTATCAACAAAAGGACCACATTTTATCGCCAATCAAATCTGTGAGGGGAATCCGTGTCACTTTTACGTTCCCTGAGTTCCAATGTGTTCTATGTGCCCACTGGCAGCCTACTGGCACATAGAACACATTGGAACTCAGGGGACGATTTTCAGCTATCACTAGCGATTCGTATTGTAATTGCTTGGCACAATTTGTAGAAAATTCCAGTGAAATGTCACTTCAATTTAAAAATAGTCTGTCAACGATTTCCGTTCCGCACATATGGGTGGAACAGATTTTTATTTTCCGCACGGTTTAGTATTGCCGTAGCTGGGGAGTACATAGAACAGGCGTGTAATAAAGCTGGGTGAGAGTGAACCATAACGGACATGCAGTACGTGGAGAGTGCATTATCACTTAAGCACTCGCTGAGTGGAGATTCCACCCAAGCAATAATTGCAAATGTCTTGCAAAGCATAACCAGCACAGGCAAAGTTTAAGCCAATGGACCTCCGGGTTTAACCCGGAGGTCCGTTGGCTGAAACATTGCTTGTGTTGTTTGTTGATATGTACAAAATTTGAAAGTTATAGCTTGGGTGATAACTCCACTCCGCGGGTGATTTAGTTACAATCCACTCTCCACGTACTGTATGCACGTGTAATAAGAAAAATCAACGTGGATAGTTAAATGATCAACAGAATTTAAATCCGGCGCATAGACAATATTCCTTGAGAAACGAATTGTCGTGCTTTTGGCTTAAATTGTCAAATGACAAAGACGATTTTGCTGGTGCAAATGAGATGATGTGACACAGAATATGGAAATGCAGAACAGTTGGGAATTCTGGCACACAATACGCTACAACCAGTTGTTGCCGCTTTTTGTCAGAAACACTTGGTGCGTTAACAAAAGAGGTGGGTCTACTGTGAATGACTTGAAAATGAAAAGGATGTGATTGTGTTCCCAATCTAAGGCACTTCAGAGGCCCTTTAAGTTTGGGAAGGGTGGGGTGGGAGATAAACTGAATAAAAATTAAACAGGGCTCAAATAATATGCTTGGAGTGTGCGTCTAAGGTGTCAAGAAAGAGAAGTGGAGAGCTAAAGGTGGTCGGCGACCTTCTCTCGCAGTGAATAGTTTTTAGAAAATACTTGTATGAAGGACGCTATTTCCTTGATTCCAGACAAAACATGTAGCAGAGAGATGGTATGATTGGAGGCATTGAGAGATACAGTCAAACAGTTGGTTTCTGAGAACAGAGAGTGGGGAGACAGGATAGTCCGGTACTGGATGGCAAATTCATAATGCAGTTCATTAGTCAAGTATATGGAGACACTGCTTCACAATAGTACAATTTATATAGCCTGAGCAAGCGAGTGTTGGAAAATATGCAGAATCTGCAATCACATATTACAGTGAAACAGCATATTTGTGATATACATTGGGTATGCAGAAAATAAGTGGCATTTTGCAATGAAATATACGGTTTCTGCCAAGACCGTTGCTTAGTTACATTCCCAAAAGGCGGCAAGTTCAAACGGACATGTTGCGAGAGGCATTCTATAAATTTGACAGAGAGGGGGCATAAATGAGTATGACAGCAGGCCGACCATGGGTTTGAAAACGAAAATTTGGTTCACAAAACATCATTTTCTTGATTCTTGTGTCTTTTTTAGTATGACGGAAAGTGTAACTCTTTTCCCAACGAATTGGCCACATCCGCCCGCGTAATATGCAAATTCAGCAGTTGAAAGAATAGTATTTTTCAAAGAAAGTTGAACAAAACCATATCATGTGACCCCTCGTTGGAACGAGCTCGTCGAGCTCGTTCCAACGAGGGGTCATATGATATGGTTTTGTTGAAATTTTATGAAAAAAATTAAAAAATGATATTTAAAATAATAAATTTTGATATCGTCTGCGTTGGGTAAAGGGTTAAAAAAGTATGCAAAAGGGCACCAAGAAATAGATTAGACCTTCAAAACAGGGCTCAACAACTTTTCGCGTCATGCCGCTCGCAATAACCGTACATCAACAAATATATTAATACCTCTAGATTTTAAAAAAAAAACGAACCCCAAAAACATTGTTAGGCAAAAAACAAATTTACATTTGATTTTCAGAGACCGCTGCGTTGACTTTTGCCGTTCGCTTTGGTACATTTTTTGGTAATTTTCAAACATGACTTTTGGTTGTGCCACGAAATTAGGACATATAAACGCGTAAAGCGTGGATCGAAATACGGGGAGTCGGTGCGTTGATGTAAACAAGCCTCCGAGGGAAAATGTCACCTTTTGGAATATATTTTTTTATCTATGAGTATACATGCATTGGTATGTGACCTTAAACTCCCAAAAATAAATAAATAATAATACATGCATTGAATGAAGTCCTCATCCGAGAGATTTTGTTGGTTAGTTCAACGTCTGTACGGTTTTTTTTTCGCCTCCTGCTTCGCATTTTAAAAATTAAAAAATGCATCTCTATAACATTGCTTTAACTATATGATCGTAGTGGCTACCCTACGTAGTAGGGTATATATAACATGACGCTAGGGGCTAGATCGCCATAGCCGTGTTCCTTACATTTCATAGTCCCGAAACAAAAACAAAATATCCACATTCTGTAAACAAAGATGACACAACACACAAAACAAATCGATAAGAGAGAATCAGCAATAATGTAATTCTACACCCCCCACCCCTGAAAACGATACGGTGAACTTATGACATATTCAAACTACTGTGACTCGATTAGTTATGATCGCAACCTCAAGGGAATGGAGTGGTAGACGTTTCATAAAGGGAGTAAGAAGTATAAGCACAAACAAAAATATGATATATTGGTAAGTCTGTGCCTTTCCCAGACTTACTTGGAACCCCGGATGACGTGCCTGGGCGCCCCATTACACAGACTATGTTATAATATATAGAGGATATGGAATGAGTGTTTTTCTCATATAATATTTATGAAACGAGTCTAAGAATTTTCCGTTTAGGCGAGCCTCTATATTCTATTTATCATATGACACACACACGCACAAATTAGCCACTTAGTATGACTTTTTAACCCATCACCTAACTTGAGTTGCAGACGACACTTGGAAAAAACATCCTGGTATAACTAAAAATTTTCATTTTTTGCTTCCAAAACATAGGTTATGACCCCTCATTGGAACGAGCGCGATACGCTAGTTCCAATGAGGGGTCATAGCCTATGTTTTGGAAGCAAAAAGTGAAAATATAAAAAAAAAATGAATGGCGTTATTCTTGAAGGTAAAAGATTAATACAATATAACCCACCCTAAATAGGACAGATAACGTAAATTCTCGATACTGAAATTATGCAAATGTGACCCAGTTGTATTTTGTTTAGCCAATCAAATTGTCCAGTTTTGAAATTGACCAACGAAAGCTCCCAACTCTAATTATGAAAATTAAGAAAATGCGGCCAGTTGTAATTTGTTCAGCCAATCAAATTGTCTAGTTTTGAAATTGACCAATGAAATTGACGGAAGGCTTTATTTATCACTGATTAATATGTAAACAAAATATCAAATGTTTTAAAGTGAACAAAACGGACGAGTCATATGATAAGTACCTTTAAACCCCTTAAGCCTTTACACAATTTATACAATATCAAAATCTTTGACCTTTATTATATTTTGCCTTCAGTGTTTAAAAAACTTCAACAAAACCACATCATACGACCCAGTACTGGAACGAGCTCAACGAGCTCGTTCCAATGAGAGGTCACATAATATGTTTTTGTTGAAATTTCCTGAAACATTTTTCAGTTGCTAAATTTGAAATTACGCGGTCAGATGTGGTTAGGGAAAGTGTTAGTTTGTCAAACAAGACGTCGCCTGAGTGCTAGAATGTCCTATGTTCCATAGGGGACATAGGACATTCTAGCACTCAGGCGATGAAGGGTGTATACTACGGTGGTGCTATACCGCTTTTAACCCTTTACCTATCACCAAAAGCAGACGACACTCGCAAACAAAATTCTTGAATAACTAATTTTTCATTTTTTGTCTCAAAAACATAGGTTATGACCCCTCATTGGAACGCGCTCGATGAGATTGTTCCAAAGATGGGTCATAACCTATGTTTTTGAGACAAAAAATGAAAAAATAATGAAAATTAATCGGCGATTTTTTGTGAATAGCGCTGGCCGGTTTTTAGAGTTAATTTATTTGCATCTCTTGCGACGTTAAACGGAGACTGCTAAAAGCCGGCTTATCGTATTACCACTGAAGTTACGTTCTGAAAGAATGACTGACCCTATAACTTCAATTTATGATTTCTGTTTATTGTGTGGGGCAAGGATTATTCAGTCTCTGAAGTAAAGGGCTAAGTTATAAGTGAAGTTATTCTCGTGGAGGCAATCGGTGCGCTTTCGTAGTCGAGGTTGGAGACGCGGATCTTTTTCTTGGATGCCTCTCCATAACATTTCTGTTTTATTTTACTTTTCGCTCGCAAATTACATAACTGTTCCAAAATTATTTGTTTTCTTTTTATAGTTTTCTGATTTGAAGCGAGTAGTGTGTACTCATCTCACAGCTGATTTGGAGCCATATTTTGAACGTAAGTATTCTAAGTATGTATTGAGGTCATGCACATGACACTCATTATTTTCCCAGCAAGCTTCATTAACCAATCATCATGCAGTACTAGTCACCCAAGAATGATCCATATACTGTCACCTCGAAGTTGCAGTCACCCCATATTATAAGTTACAGGACGTTCAGGGGGCGGATACGGTATCATATGAGGCGAGGTGAAAACAATATTGGACGAGGCGGAACGCCGAGTCCAATATTGTTTTTGCCGAGCCTCATATGACACCGTATCCGCCACCTGAACGTCCTGTAACGTATTTATTATGCCAGCGAAAACAAAATAACAATCAAATTTGAACGCCGGTACATTTTCAAAACTGGTGCAAAACGCTATGTAAGTTGTAACAAACGTGCACAGTTGTCTCCCTGTTTGTGTATAATTCCCTTGACAATACAGGCAACAGCGATAGACGCTTTTCTTCGTACTGTCACTTTGTCTTGAGTGTGCAGAAAATGTCCGTAACGTCCGATTTTATAGAATTCGAACAAAATAAATGTATCTCGCATCTTTTCCTTCATAGCTGTGATTCATTTCTTACAATTTCATTATAGTGCAGTCGCTATTTTTAAAAACGAGAGAAAATGAGACATATAGACACGGAGGGACGTTTGATTGATCCGTTATCGATAGATCGAATACAGTAGTATTTCTCACTTCAAATAATTAAATTTACATTTAGAAAATAAATTTCACAATAAATTTATTATAAAACGAGAGAAAATGAGACATACAGACACGGAGGGACGTTTGATTGTACTGCAATTTCTTCAATATGGATATAAAAGCACCGCGAGGTGAGGAATTTCCACGTCGAAACAAAATGGCGGTACTGACCTAATACGAGTTTCGTATTAGGTCACCTTGGGCTGCAGGTGACCCAATACGGCTCAGCACCGTCCCACTATTCGGGGACTGTGATTGGCGAATTTCATTAGCTGGCATAATAAGGATCCATCTGGGATGAGTAGACGTCATTTTGGACTCCCAATAAATATTCCCACTTCGCCTCAAGCAGATACACGTTATCACGAGTGCGACGCAAAAATATTTCACCAAATGCAGTATTGAACTATTAATAAGCTGATCGATAATGCGTAACTCAAGCGACAACTGATTTAGCGCCCTTGAATCACCAGAAGCAGATGTTTTGAGACGGACCCGGTGGACCTGGCGTTCGGAGCTCGGATGTGACGTCGTACCACCCTGCACTGTGGGTGTTATGTGTGTTGCCATATTAGCCCGCGTGAGCAACGATGTTATGACGCTGTGGTGATAGTGTTAGGACGCATTCGTGGCACGAATTTCCATCATTCATTGTATTTATTGGTGAGCGCTATCTTGGTTTCTATGGTTGAAACGGAAATTCGGAGTGCGGGGTGGAGGGGAGGGGGTATGCTCGGTTGAATGGGAATATATTATTAATTGTCGAAAACAATCCAACAACTACAGAAAATCATTAGTACTGAAACGGTTAACCGGATAACCGGTTTGAAACCGGTTAGCTATCTAACTGATTTGAAAAAAACGTCAATCGGTTATCCGAAATATCGATAGTGATTGTCATTCCACGGTTAAAACGTAGTAAATCTGCTACTTCTCCTTTCGGATAGATTACACTTCGAAGCAGCGCTCTTATATTGAGAAATAATCGACTTTGGCTTCAAGACATCATTAATGATCGGCAATTTCCGCGAGTACTGAGTAACCACAGAAACTATTCTGTAGTGTGTATACAAACGAACGTTGTCGAGCACTCGACAACGTTCGTTTGTATACACACTACGGAATAGTTTTTGAGAATACTGCATTCCAATTCCTATAGTTTTGATCCCAGATTCGGTGAAATAATGGCAACGGATAACCGGATATTAACCGGTTATAGCTCTCGGTTAGTCCGTTGTGTAAATGAGCCAACTGTTTCAGCCCCCAAAATCATCTAATTACAGAAAATCTCTTTATTTGGTTCAGATTCTCCCAGCTGCCTGAGGATATGTGTAGCACATACCTCTATAGTATCTTAAGTAGTATGGGGGTATCAATTACATTACGGTTTGTGTGGCTTACGGTTCAGCGAGAAACTCCTACCTCAAACGATTTGATGCAACTCATAAATATACAGATCGTCACGATGTGCGAATGCGTTCGTCAATACGTCACGAGTGTCCTTTTGACGAATGTATTCCTACATCGTGGTGTTCGTGATTATTTATGCCTCTATGTCACAGAATCTATCAGTATAACCCTTTACCTAACACGAAAAGCAGACGACACGTGCAAACAAAGTTCTTGAATAACTATTTTTTTCATTTTTTGTCTCAAAAACATAGGTTATGACCCCTCATTGGAACGAGCTCGACGAGCTCTTTCCAAAGAGGGGGTCATAACCTATGTTTTTGAGACAAAAAATGAAAAACAAATAATGAAAACTAATTGGCGATTTCTGTGAATAGCGCTGGCCGTTTTGGCCATTACGTTGGGTAAAGGGTTAAAAAATCAAACATCACATGTAGACAATTTCAAACTTCAATATTGTTTGTTATTTATTGACCGAAGCGTTCGATTTGTCGTCTGTCTCCACTGCTTCCGAATTAATCTGGGTTCGTATGCGACGTTTCGATTGACTGATTACTAAAATGGGCGGTGTTTAGTTCTTTTGATCGATCCATGACGTCAGGTGGAAAAATAGTCTGTCAACAGAAATACGTATGGAACACGCGTTCCGCGCGGATTTATAAATAGGAAACTGGGGGAACTAATAATAGCCGTGTAAGAGTAGTGGTATTAGAATTTGCCTGGGCGATTTTGGAACATCGTCAATAGAATTGATACTCGTTGATGCAGTGAAACCTTCTCTTGAGGAGTGCAGTGTTAAACTGCCTTTCCAATATGTTTATAAAATGTTGGCTAATCTGTCGAACCTCGCTTATAAATGTGTCTTAGATCCTAAAAATGTTGGATTCTTTAAAAGAAAGCAGAAACATATGGGAATTCGAATTTAAACATCAAATGGAATCCGTCACAATTGAATCAGAATCGATAAGGGAGAATTGGGAGCCGAATGTTTTTTATAACACGCCTGTTCATGTAATCCCCATCTACAGCAATACTAAACCGTGCGGAAAATAAAAATCTGTTCCGCACATATGTGCGGAACGGAAATCGTTGACAGACTATTTTTAAATTGAAGTGAAATTCACTGCAATTGTCTACAAATTATACCACGCAATTACAATTCGAATCGCTAGTGATAGCTGAAAATCGTTCCCTGAGTTCCAATGTGTTCTATGTGCCAGTAGGCACATAGAACACATTGGAACTCAGGGAACGAAAAAGTGACACGGATTTCCAGCACAGATTTGGTTGGCGATAAAATGTGTTCCTTTTCTTGATAGTTGTCAAATGAATTGCTGAGTGTCCGTGTAATAATTGGTTTTATAGACGCGAAGGCGTGTACTAAACACAGAATGACACACACGTGTGAATGGGTTAATCGATATGGCACTTGTGCCATCGCGGAAGGATAAAACTCGAGGCCTCTGGCCTCTCGTTCTATCCTTCCGCGCTGGCACTCGTGCCATATCGATTAACCCATTCACAAGCGTGTGTCATTCCGTGTATTTAGCCTTGCTTCCTCTAAACAATCTGAGACAAAATCTCTGCAGATCAAATATTCCGAAATAAAGTTCAAGTATAGTACATATAGAAGAATCTATTGAAGATGGATCCCAGATGGAGACAAAGTATCATCGGCCGTTGCATTTGGTGATCAAATCACCTCTATCAGAAAATCAGATAAAAGTTCCATTTTCACAGCTGAAGTTACAGCTTTCCAACTAGAACTTGAACACATCGAGTATGTATTGGAAAAGAAGTCGATTGTATACCATAATTACCAATTCTACTCTATTTGAAAAGCCTATGACATAAATTTTAGCTTTGTACACCAACTGTGGTGAACACGACAGCAATGGGATTTCAATAGTTAAAATTCACACCAACAGTGGAACTACATCCTTGACCTTTGATGACGTCGACCTGAATGCGACCTTGTTTAAATTTATCGCGCGTCGCCTCGCGAATAGTGAAATGAATGTGGCTATTATTTATTACGTTTTTAAATGAGTTTACCTCATAAAACACCAAAAAAATTAACAAACATGCATTGTTAATAAAGCACCCATACCTCGAAATAGTATGTTATTATGTTATTAAAATGAAAAAGGCCGTTTTTCTTTTTCTATTTCGTTTCGGTGATAAAACTGACAGCGGAAGTACCGCCCACCGGTGCTCATGTAAACAAAACAGATTCACACGCGTGTACTTCTGCTCCTCAGTAAAATCGAGAAATAATAATAGTGACTCTAAATAATCTGACAATCATGGTATAAATAAAATATACCCTAAGTAGTTTGGCGTTCCAAATGTTCTCCACTCGTGGTGAAGTGGTGTTAACCGCGTATTTTCTGACACTCTTTCCTTTTCGCTTACTTTACTCAACCCCAGGTTGACGAACCCGCTAATTGTGGAACTTCATGAGAAGCCGAATACTCTCATGTCTGAACAATGTGGTATTGAGTTTTACTGGACATGTTGGTATCTTCGGTAACACCAGGGCAGTCGGCGCAAAAAATCTACCTTTAAACAAGATTATCACTGATTTTAATATTCTTTTCGGTGATTTTGAACCGAATATAAGTACCTACCTCAAATATGTGTGGCAGTGTGGGGGTGGGGGTAGCAAGGAGCGACAAATAACAAATTCCATCGCTTCCGACCAACTATAAATCCTAAATATCCTTCTAGGAAGCTTTGTCGAAAAGAATATGTAATTCTGGCACGAAGTCATATTGATCATGTAAATCTCATACTTCCTTTTCATTATTAGAGGGTGTTTTCCTAGACCAAGACGACAGTGGGGCAGATTTGTTTTACATTGCACAGATTTTAATCATGTCGGAGGGCAGTATTTCACTGTAGGATCTGTTAGGGATTTATTCTGTCATACGAACTCGCAACAAATTCTATCATTTCGCTACGTAATCAACCTTTTTAATAACATTTAAAATTATTCTTATTCAATCAAACTACAGTACAGTTGCCGTGGATTGATCGTAATCCACATGTGGGCATTGGTGTCCAGGCATGCGTTTACCAGGTAATAACAATCATCAGAAGCTATAACCGGAGCTTCATTAATTAAATTGTGTATGATTGTCCTATAATTAGTGTTCGGAGTCTCCGGCTAATATTATTGCGTTCCTGGGAATATTGCCCACACATGGGGAAAGTGACCAGTCCACGGCGGCTGCACTGTAGACTCCTGAAGTGTCACATCACTAAACTAATCCTGTCTGTGATATAGTATTGTAAATTATTTCCTATTTTTAATCAATCATTTTACATTGTAATTAACAATGGCATGCTTTACTCGCTACCGTTATCTCGCCACGATATAAACTTAGCTGATGATTAGCGTTAAGCTCCAACAAATAAATAAATCGTTTCATTATATAAAAATGAGTCGATTCACATAAACGACCCGAAAACTACCTAAAAGTGCCGAAATTGATTTTATTAAGTTCAAATTCTTCCACAATCTTCGGTTTGCGACTTTCCTTGTCCTCTGCTACCTGTTTATCTGGCTCGTGTTCTTCTAGAATTTTTACCTATGTTGGGCCCTATTCTTGTCAATACATGGCTACTCTCGACCTTGCAGTTTATCCAGTCACAACTAATCCTTGTTATCCCTGTTTCCAACTTTTGGCCTCCACCTATCAGATCGCTCGAGTTATCTAAGCCCTGCACAATGTGACACAACTGTTTGATATATCAGCCTGTATTGGCTGCTTACTATGAATCCAGGACGACTTAAATCTTTTCAAGCAAATGTGCTTCAAAGTGTGATACCTTGTACCTGAAGCGGACTGGACATATGATTCACCATGTAACGTTCTGTGGACCCTCTATTGAAGCCCCTCTTGCCCCAATATTGATTCAGCCTAACACGTGTTGGGCATGGAATGTTGTGAAAATGACCAACAGGCGAAATGGATCCGATTGCATAGACTGTCGGTATACCCAAATGCTCTCTATTTATTTTACATTCAACATGTATTTTGTCTGTATTAACTACGCAGCTGCCATGTATCCGACCCCCTGATACAGATGTTTGTATTAGGGGGTCGAATACAAATAGTTCGTTATATATTCGTCTACATTCTTGACTTATCCCAGTATGTTATAAGATAAAATGATTATTACCATTATGTGGATGTACAAAATATGCATACGAGTTTCGCTCCGGGTTCTAAGGGCGGATCGCTCCGGGTTCTAAGGGCAGATCGCTCCGGGTTCTAAGGGAAGATCTTCGACTCGTCGTGATCTGCCCTTAGAACCCGGAGCTCGACTCGGATACATATTTTGTACATCCACATAATGGTAATAATCTCTATGCAGACTGCATTGACATAGAGTCATTTCGATATACCAGCAGTCTAGTGTCTAGGCTGCACTTGGTCGCTCAGATGCAAGAAAAAAGCGTTCTGTCAGTTTGAAAAATCAAAATTTTCTCCCATTGGGTCGAACTCGATGAGTCTCATTTCGCATTTCCACCGCGTCAATTTTTGTGCTTGTAAGTTTACACTTGTACCGTAAAAATTGAAGCAACATCTCGGGGGCCGGCTCGATGTCTGCTATGAATGGACGAGGTGACTTTCACGCATCTTCCATCCCCAATCACGAGGATCAAGTGCTCTGTAGTTTGAAGTGTTCCAAATGAAAACATGGAGATGAACCGCCGGGCTATGAACGAGATGACTTTCACGTATCTTCACGTATCTTCCATCCCCAAATACGAGGATCAAGTGCTCTGTTGTTTAAAGTGTTCCAAATGAAAACATGGAGATGAACCGCCGGGCTATGAAAGTATGTTGCTCGCTCTGCGGGTGGTAATTTCTTTGTGACCTCCTACAGCTCTTTGATAGTCGATACCATCACCATAAAATTATCAAATCGTAGTCCATTCAAAGTGTTTTTCCCTTCTACAATATCCTGACAAAAATGGATACAGCCACCCCAATTTCTTGTTTGTCGGCGTTGGAATCAGCCATAACACAAGAAATGCGTTGTACGTCTTCAAATGAGGCCTTGTTCATCCAGCTTGGCCATAAATGGCGGCGATGGAGTCGTACCTACTCGGGGCATGAATGAAAAGCATGTGTGCAGCTTTCTCACGGCCTGTCCTCTGTACAATATCAGTAATTCTGAAGACCGCCTGTGGATTTTTGGGCCCCAGACATGAAATAAATGTTCGCCATCCTGTCATTCCAAGGATAAATTAATTATCAGCTCTAGCAGGTCAGTATCATTAGTTACAACATCATTTCTTTTCTGTCAAACCTCTAAGAGATTTGAATGCATTGGCAATAGCATAACCCTATGTATATATGTTCTCGTGGGGACGTGGTGGCGTTGCGCGCGGTAACTGGTTCTCGACTTCTCGTCAGATCACCTAAGTTAAGCAACGTGGAGCCCGGGTAGTCCGTGGATGGGTGAATGTCTGAGCGATCAATTCGGACTTCGCGTTGTGTCCTTGCGCAAAGCACTTAACCCCGATTGTCCACATGGGGGCACGATGGCGGCGTGTACTAAGGCGTAATGCACGTCGATGGTGCTCATGTCTTCAACCAATCTAACCCTGCCTGTGCTGCAGTGCGGAGTTACGATGCTGTGGAACTGTCAACTGTTCGTCGTTGCTCGGTGGTTCTCTCCAGGTACTTCGGCTTCCTACACCAGTAAAACTGTCACCGACTCGATATAACCTTAGCTGCCACCGTGCTCCTGCCCACAGTGATAGATTTCTCGACGTCTCGTACACAAATAACACAAAACCAACAGGAAAATCTGAATAATCTTTTTTGTCTGACTCTTTTGCGACCATAAATCACCAACGCTCTTTATTTACAATGAAAAAATTATTCTATATAATTCTACATGGTTCTTTGTGATTCTATTGAATTCCTAATCATATAAACACTCTAGGGCATTTAATATTCAAGGAGAATATTGTAATACGAAATCGCAAAAGACAAGCTCTCCAACGAGAATCTGGCCGAAAAGATGGCTCCACAGTGCAGATGACAAGTAGTTTGGAAGCGCGGTAAACATTTTTCAACAAAGCGGATTTTAGCGGGTTTTGGATATGCAATAGGGGGGGGGGGGGTATGTTTCTTCAAACTTACATTAAGAAACGTTCGCTACAAATTTCGCCCGGGAATACGTCTAAATGATATACCACGAACAGACTACCTCAGTATTTGAAGATACTATGGCACCGTGATGCACTATTTGAGGATACTCTTTGGAGGATTTATTTTGATGAATAACAATGCGCACTTATCGCCCACAGCTTATGTGCATACGTTTCTGGGTGTTCCAATATGCGCCTGTGAGGAAGTACACAATGTGCTTCAAAACATGTAGCACATAACGACATACGGGGACTGGGGGTTACTTATCACATTGTGAGGAAGTATTATAGGATTGTTATCTGACGGTATTTGGTTGGTTGCTTTATCTCGGTATATAAGAAAAGAATATTCCACAACATCACTGTGTTGATTGTGAATAGCGTTTGCTTCACATCACACGTGTGAAGAGTGCCCGAAGATTTTCCACAGAAATACATTCTTTTTATTTAATGCTCAGGCATCAATTCACGCTGAAAAATTAAGTCATATTCCCCTGTCGGTCGGCAAAACGAAATATCAAAATGATATTTAGAAATCGATATTTCATTGTAGGTTCGGATGACGAATCACATGTACTTTAAACGAGTCAGCACATCAGTAATGAATTCCAGAGTCCCAAATACAAACGAATTCGAATAATTGATAGTGACAGTGACTAAATCAATTCATTAAATCAGCGGTTTCAAAGTTTGACTTTCTCATTCACCTTCCAGCGAAAAGCCGAAATCACTTTCAAATTTCTTCAGTTCAACTTCACACGTCTTCAGTGCATTGAGTTCAAAAAAAATAAAATGACGTGTCTTGTTATTGAAAATAAGAAAGTGGTGTTTTTTGTTATTGTTCTATTTCTTCGAAACACATTGCGATTATTTCAATTCGCCAGCCTTGGTAAATCGTAAAGTTAGGGGAGAAATAAGACGGGACTACTTTTTGTGCGGATATTCACACATTCCAATGGTTGGAGTTTGATTGTTGTAATTTTTGTATGGACGCCGGTTCGGCACATAAATTTTGCGCCTTAATGGCAAATAAAGGCCACAAATTGGAGAGTTTGTAGCCGTAGAGCATTAAATAAAAAGAAAATTCACGAAAATTTGATGAATACCGAAAATATCTCGTGAGTGGCTACAAAGAAATATGAGGATCTTCACGAGCGACGCAGTCTTCACATCACACATTCGCTCGTGAAGATCCTCATATTTCTTTGTAGCCACTCACGAGATATTTTCGGTATTCATCAAATTTTCGTGAATATCCTCTATATCTGCATAAAAAAGATGGATAACAGATCTGGAATATGTGAATGCACTGAATGTCCTAAAACGGTTAACAAAAAAAACGACTTAACAAGATTCGAGAAGCTCCATTCACCAAACGAACTACGACAATTATGCAAAAGAGCCGAAGATAAACTGGAATCGAAATGTAGAATCAACCAGAAACCCGTGGACTAAACAACCTCTGATATAAATTTTCTTCTCTTTTGTTTCCTTTGGTGTTTGGTTATTCTTGTAGAAGAGAGCGGTTTACCGCACGTCGATGGGCATTCGTTCTAGGGGTGTACAGATTATGGGTTTTCGTAATCGCTTAACCCTTTACCTAACATGAAAAAGCGGACTACACTTGCCAAAACAAAAATTCTTGAATACCTAATGTTTTTCGTTTTTTGTCTCAAAAACAGGTTATGACCCCTCGTTGGAACGAGCTCGTTTCAACGAGGGGTCATAACCTATGTTTTTGAGAAAAAAATGATGAAAATTAATTGGCGATTTTCGAGAATAGCGTTGGACGGTGTTGGACGTTACGTTGGGTAAAGGGTTAATCGGTCGAGATAATCGATTACAATCGACTACTGGCACCCAGATTACCCTCTAAGAGTTACTAACCTTTGGAACCGTAGAGGCCGCTTTTCCGGCCTATGAACATGGTACGTCATAATTTCATTAAGTAAAATGACTGTTGCACGTTGAAAATATTGATTGGTCTACTCCCAAATAGTGAATATAACCTCTTCCAATTGCTGCCATTGGTATATTTTTATATTATAAAAATGATTAATGATCAGTGATAAAAGAGAATTCCTTTTCCTTTATGTGACTTTTGGCGCACCATACCAATACTTCACACACTCAGTATTGGTTTAATTGGAAATCATTGATCCATAGCTGTGAGTACATGTCATTTATCCAGGTCTCACATTCACTTCAATTTCGTCTCAGCTTTTCAAGCAAGTGGTGTGGTCTTTTTCTAAACACCCTCCCACCCACCCCTCATCTCATTCTCAAGTTTTCACTATATAATAACTTTTTTCCTTTGTATACTTAATTATAACCATTAGTGGACTCTGTCCAATATGTAAGTGTACTTCATATTTATTTGCATGATTACTTTTCACATCTGGGCAATTCAAGGGCCTATATAAGTAATGAAATTTTGTTTATTTTGAAAATTCTCACCTCTCATATTCCTTAAATTCAAATTAAATATACACAAATTATACCTCAAAATGAAGGTTGGGATGTACAGAACACGAAACACATAAGTAATCAATTCATAGAGTCGACTGTAGGCACCACTGGGTCCTGGAAGTCTGCTACCGTATTCGCACCAGAACTGATAATAAAATAATATTTCACCAAAACAACTTGTGGCCAAATGTGCTTCATATATCCAAGAACAAAGCTAGGCATTCAAAACACTTTCGAATACAGAGATAGGACTGCTTTTGGGAAAAGGACAACACTGTCTGCATTTTTTATTGAAGATGGTTTCCATGCTCGACAGACATGCGCAAATCACTCGATATCACGAATTTCCATCGAAAAACAAAATCGTAATTCTCAGAAATTTCAGCAGGTATCATGATACCTTGCGTTGAATATGGCAACTGTGCAATCTCTATCTAATAACAGTATACTGTATGAAGGCGATCTTTTTCATTATTTGATTTTAGACGGCGTTGTTTTTACATGCTTTTTCCGTCCGATGACGTCGACCGGAAATCGAAAGTATATTCATACGTAAACAAAAACAAAGGCTTTGGAATTTACCCCCATGCAGCTCTGTCGCCGTGGTTTGGAGAATTTTGATCCCCTAGCTGTGTTCTTGTATATGTAAAGCACATTTGGCCACGAGTTGTTTTCGTGAAATATTATTAAATTATCAGTTCTGGTGCGAATACGGCAGCAGACTTCCAGGAACCAGTGGTGCCTACAGTGGACTCTATGAGTTGATTACTTATGTGTTTCGTGTTCTATACATCTCACTCTTCATTTTGATGTATATTTTGTGTATATTTAACTTGAATTGAAGGAATATCAGAGGTGTGAATTATCAAAATAAACAAAATTTCATTACTTATATAGGGCCTTAACTTTATCTGGGTAGGTCTCCTTCGCTTCTGCATTGAACAATTGTATAATCAGTCGAAGAAAAGATTCAGTGCAGAAGTGTGGGAGTACTACTTTATTGCTCCAGTCTGTACATGTATATATTTATATTGGTTAATTTAACCAAAGGCCACATCTGCTTTCATTAAATAAAGCTTAATAATCAATTATTTTGTTTTCTTTCTGGTTAACTGATCATTGAGATGACATGGGAAATACCACCAGACATCAATTGATTATGCTGTGAATGATTGGTTATCGACCAATCAAATATTTATGACAGATCAGATTCCCAGCTTGCGAATCATATTTTCCTTGTTATCCAGTTTGTCAACTCAAATCGAGCTGGAGCGGCGGAACAGAGGAGGTGCAAGGGCGAGCACCCCCACACCCCTTATCCCACACACATACGTTTTTCTCGCAGACATTGGCACACAATATGTTTTAAAAAATTCTCTGTAAGCATATATATCAATGTACAGGCATTACTCTTATGCAATGACTGAAAATATAAGCTATCTTTTTTCCGGTGGTCATTGCATTCCAACTTCGACGGGCTCATTTCCTTCTACGTCAACCATCTTGCAACCCGTAGGCTTGCCAGTAGTAGTAGTAGTGGTAGTAGAAGCTGTAGTAGAAGAATTAGACCGAATTAACCCTTTGGACCCTAGTGGTATCTTCCATGCCAGTTCAGTGGAAGAACTTGGAAGAGTCCATATTCATTATTTGGGGTAGACCTATCAATATTTTCAACGTGCAGCCTCGGGGCTGCACGTTGAAAATATTGATGGGTCTACTCCACACATTTACTGAACAGCCATCCTATATAATGACGTTATGACGTACCATCTTCCCTGCCGGAAAAGCAGTGGAAGCTGTAGTAGAATAAATTGACCGAAGCCCTCGACACGCCTATGAATCAGGAAAATTACATTTCTGTGAATCCATCTTTCACATTTTACTCTTAAAATAATTCAGAGAGAGAGAGAGAGAGAGAGAGAGAGAGAGAGGGGTGTTGGGGGAATGAGAGTTCATGACAATCTTGATCAATCCCTCATTACATTCCTGTTGGAAATTAACAGTAAGGGACTTCACAGACTCTTTACTCTTAGTTATATCATGTGATTGCGTTTTCTCTCGTTTGGTGAGTCTTTACGTCGGACCTTTACCCTTTCCAACTACGGTTATCGAGACGTTTTAACGTCACGAAGAATCAGGTTTTGGTGACATAAAACGCAGTCGTTAGCCTTTTGAATTCTGGTGGTATCTTCAATATTAGTTCAATGATAGCAACAGGAAGAGTCCATATTCATTATTTGGTGGTAGACTAATTAATATTTGCAACATGCAGCCTAGGGGCTGCACCCTGACACTATTGATTGGTCTACCACACACATGCACTTGGCATCCATCCCATTTAATGAAATTATGTGTATCATGTTTCTGGACGAATAAGCGGCCGCTCGGGTTCAAAGTCGGAGTACGTAATATTACGTATCGTAGTCGCAACACACGGCAATTTTCCTATGTAATATTACATACCGTAGTCGCAAAGGGTTAAAATCGAGAGAATTCTCATTTTGGCTCCATATTAAACAAATTGTCTCTTTCTGTAGAGACATTGTTTCGACCCGGTGGGAATTGTGTTACATATGTAACAAAAACATTCCCGTTTCTTTTCAATGGAGTGGTGCGTTCAGTTACAAACCTTTAAAGAGAGCAAAACTTATCACCCGACTAGGGAATATATTAATCAATGTTTTATTGGGGATTAACGACACTTTCAATAGACATGGTCACCTCGTATCTGACAGTTTTACGGATGGTGGAAGCCAAAGTACTCGAAGAGAACCACCGAGCTGAGGTGAAGCATTGTCAGACTCCCAACGTACTAACTCCGCACATTGAGGGTTAGATTGGTTGAACACAAGTGCACTTGCACCATCGGCGTTCAATACGCCTTAGTACACACAGTAAGCATGTCCCCATGTACTAATCGATTATGTCGTGAGCATTTTATACTGATGGAAGTCAATTTATCGAAAATTCACGCCTGCTATACTGCTGGCAGTATCTGCTTCAGAAATGGCCATTAAGTCCCCATTTGCCCCTCCGACTCCGCACGCTCGCCATTCATATTTTAGTATTTAAAGTTTTCACCTCCAAAATATAGCATATGAATCCTCTATGGAATGAGCTAATTTCGTTCGATCCTTTTAGTGGGCATAAGCTATATTTGCAGGCCAAAAAATAAAAAAATAATTGTATAATAACATGATTTCGAGGGCGCTGGGCTCAGATGCTGGACCTCCATCTGTGATTAGCAGACCTAATGTGTGTGTAACCAAACGGCGCCTGACAAAATCATTTTATTATTATTATCATCATATATTTTATATTGTTTTCATCAATACTTAGAAATCAAAAGAATGATTTTCAACCCCTTTGGGTGTATAATATTTCTTGGAACTAATCAATATGAAACACAATTATTAAGCAATTTACGGTTTAACATTTTATATTTACCTCGATCAGTACCAAAGAAATGAAAACAGATTTCCAGGAAGACGAAGTGATGCCATGCGCAGAACGTCAGCGTCAGCCGGTCCACGGGCGCTAATGACTACTAATAACCATTAGCGACCGGCTACGCTTGACGATCTTTGTTTCAAGTTTATTATGCTCCCCTTATAGGCTCTGTAAATTAGGGTTAACTCTGTAAATTAGTGTTAACATGAAGGTAGCCAACAATGAAGTGATAATATTTTTTATCATGCACGATTCTGTTAGGAGCATTATCTTCTGGTCGTGTTGGGCATACGACTGAATTAAATTATAAACCTGCCCTCCCTTACATCTCTGATCGACTGTCATTTTGAAACAAATCGTGCGTGAGTTTGTTGGCCTTTTCCTTCCAGGCACTGGGATTAATATGTTTTTATTTTCCCATTTTACAGCATTACCATATGAATCTTTCAAAGAACAACAAGGAGCGGAAATTACTAAATTATTGGCACTACTGCAGAGCGATGATGATTTGACACTCATGGGTGACTTGAACTGTGGTCCCGCTGTGCCAGAGAAAGGTATAGACATTAGGGTTCCATTCAACTATCAGATCTTCAAGGACAACAATTTCACGTCTCCGTATGAAGATGAAGTGAATGAGTGTACATGGTGTGCGGACAACGACCTGACTTCCAGTAACATTAGCCATGAAATTGATTTCACCTTATTGCATGGTAGAATGAGGGGATCACATGCTCAGGTAAGATTTCTCTCTTAATCGTAAGCTGACACTGTATGCGAACATCACTTGCTACACTACTTTGCTCCCCAGTAACAGTATGGTGGGATGGAGTTCTAGAATAAATAGGGTATTGAATAAGAATGGCAGATTTGTTTCTTCAAAAACCTTCTAGTAGATATATTAAAACTGCCTTTCAAAAAAACAGAGATCTGAGAAAAACAGCAGCCGGAGAATTTCAACCGCATCGTGACTAGGACGAATCTGTGTTCATGCTGGTACGAAACTGCCTGGTGCTAAATTTTAAACCATTCTAGATTTTAGGGTCATACAAAGTGTTTGGCGACAAGACGCTTATGGACGCGTGCGTGCGTGCTTGCGTCGCTGTGTGGTCCAAATAAATTGATCGATTTTTGAAAGTTGAACAAGCATTTATTTAAAAGTGAAGGAACTGTTGGTTACGGAACAAAATCCGACATAAATTGAAAGTTCTGACGAAATCGTCGATAGGTGAAAAGTGCGGGCACCTTAGTTATATATCTATGTCACTGATTAACTTAATAGTCAATCAGAATGATGTCGATACGTACTTCTCTTGTTGCTTTTAGATTAAATTAGATCAACTGATGAATTATTGTTAATCCGCTAGACTTAAGGGGTCGTGAGTCTTTACAAAAGGCAGAATTTAATTTAATAAATACTTCACATCGTCGCGAGTCACTCGCGATGGTATGAAGTATATATCTAAATAAATGCTGCCTTTTTGTATGTGTAAAGGTACTTGATGACCTACCATGTCCTATTGAAAAAAAAAAACAATACATCTTTACCACTCCCTGACAATTAACACTGAATGTTTTTCCAAGCACTATTCCTGGCGCTGTATTGATAAAATCACCGGGTTTGGGGAGTGATTCCTGAAAATCGGTTCTTGTTTCATTTTCTGTTGTCACATTACGATTTCCCTGTACTGGAAGTAATAAATATTTTGTTTTGCTTGTTCCGTTCTCAATCACGCTCCTCATTTTTGCTCTGGATTTCCGTCACTAGTGAAAGGAGCTTTTTTTGGTGCCGATATTTTAGGCAACAAAGATGTTTTGGCACCAAATCAAAATGTTTAGGGCTATTAGATAAACTGACACTCGAGACCGTGTACACTGGGCGCAATGCGGTCGAAGTTCCCTGTCCAATTTCCCCACCATATTTATTTATTGGTGTTTAGGGTCATATACTTATGCACAGTGGCTAATCATGACCGTGACAGTTTTACGGCAGGAGGAAGCCGGAGTACCCGCGGAGATCCACCGAGCAACGACGAGCAGCTGCCAGCTCCCCAACATCGTAACTCCGCACTGCACCACGGCAGGGTTAGATTGGTTGAGGACATGCGTACCATCGACGTGTAGTACGCCTTAGTACATGGCATCATCGTGCCCCCATGTGGACAATCGGGGTTAAGTGCCTTGCCCAGGGACACAACGCGGAATCCGAACTGATCGCTCTGACGGTCACCCATCCAATGATCAACCGGGCTCGACGTTGCTTAACTTCGATGATCTGACGAGAACCGGTTACCGCAACGCCACCGCGCCCCCTTCCCCACCATAACCATTGCACTAAAAAATCGTTTCGTACTAAAAGCACAGCATCTATCACCAAACTTTGGCACCAAAAATATACTTTTGGTAGGTCTCAAAAGCTTTGTGATTTATTATTTCGGTGCTTCGTTTTCGATAAAATCGCAGTCAGTTGACACAGTCGAGAGAGAATTCACGCCTATCAAGTTATCTACAGACAAGAGATGAAGTTATGGCTTTTTGTTGGGGGGTGAATATAGCGGGGGAGGAATTCGCTAGAATTGTGCACTTGGTGATACCTTCCTGAAATTTGGCATGATGTAAGGGTAGGCATCAGAGATTTCAAAATCGATCGGCTACAAGTTGGCACCATCCTCTAGCCACCACTAGCAGCGAAATCCAAAATGGCCGCCAAGCGGATCGAAAAAAAGCTATTTTCGCCGATCGCACAACTGAAGCTCCAAACCTAACACCATACATGTGCTGTAATTGATGTGAATGATGGAGTGAAGCCCTTGGAACAAGTTGGGGGGAAGATTAATGGATAATGGGATCAGAATTTCCGTCGATGTGTGCGTCTGTGTGTCTGACTGTCAGTATGATCGTCCGTCCGTAGATAAATTAGTGTTGAATGTTTCTCGGGAATGCAATGGTCAAATGAACATGGTATGAGAGATTCCTGTCAACACATGAACAAGGGTACTCGATAGTATGCAGCAGTGGGGATACTTGGACATTTGATAATCCAATTAAAGTGACAGTCTATTCTCAACTTCCGGCATTTTCGATAGATTTATTTTCTAAGAAAATAAAACTATCAAATTTCTAGAGGAGTTCTGGTTCAATCTCAACACCATAGCGACACGTCTGCCAGCAAGGGCAGTGCTGGAATGAACTCGGGATGCATTAGTTCCCGTTGTTAATTATACAATGTTATCTTGCCAGTATAGAACATTGGCAAAATGGGACTAGAAGGAGTGAGTGTATGTTTGCAGTCATTCGAGGTACAGGAATATTTTTTGACTACAAGTAGTATTCTTCATTTTCGGCCAGTTAAGATGTGGTGTGTTCCAAGTCAGGATTAATGTTGCCGACACTTAATGCCCATCCCTCATGGTATGCTACTTTACCAGGGATATAGAGATATAGCCACCACTGGGAGCCAAAACATGACCTTTGATGTCGATGAGTGGTCGAAATGTTTTAGCGAATAACTTATCGAAATATGATCCGGTATGGCAATTTGATACCTTACGTTAGATTTATTAGATCAACTCAGGTATGGATTCATTGAGACATGAGTGCGCTACAAGATGAAGGATTTCCAAGTTGATTTGCTATGGAGTAGGAACTGACTAGTCACATGTGGCCTATGGCCAGAGAAAGACAAGGATACCATAGATGAACACACGGGTGAACGAAGGTATCAACTGTTGTACAGAGGCAAAATAGTTGGGGATATTGTATCATGCTATGCATGAATTAACACCGTCTTGTGCAGTAAATAACAGACTATTTTCCGAAATCTAAAACTGTATTCCTATACCCCGGACAATGTAGCAAGCCACATGGGATGAACATTTGTTAGCAAAATCAACTCAACTAGAAACATGACATGTGTTAACTGGCCGAAAATGGAAAAAAAAATACCAGAATAGGAGATGACTGGTCCTAACATGACAGTATACTACTCAATATTGTTACAACAGCCACCTTCACACTTACACAAAGGTGTGCACCTTAATCCAGCTTTCAAGCATTTGCAATTGCCCTTGCAGGCCTTGGCACAACTACAGTGGAGCATCAGTGCACATGCAGCACTTGCGTCTCCTAGGTGAGTCCAAAATGGGACCAGAATATTGAGACGTGGATTCCACTCCCATCCGTACTGTGATGGGTCTGGCACACATAAGTGTTTCTGCAGAGCACGATGCCAAATGAAAGATGACACAAGAATTACCCTTTTTACATGTTGATACAGAGCTGCTTTGGTGGGCGGGATGTTTTCCATAGACTTAAGGCCATGTGTGAACATATGCCGTCTCGCATCATTGACACGTGTACTGACACAACTGTTACTGTACATCTGTATGGTGAGTTTTTCGATATGCTGCATATGAGGGGAATCCTCTGAAAAGACTTGCGGATTCTCAGTCAATTCTATCATCATTTCAGTTGATGCGGGAAAATTCATCCATGCATTCCATCCTGTCTTCTTCCCAATGCCGAGCATGCTGGATGTTACATCACAACCTGTGAAGGCGTGGAAGAAAGTCAGGGCCTTACAGTAATCAGGTCCAAGTTGTGAAGCTATCTCATGAATTGGCATATCTTTATATGCCTTTCCAATTCCAAACCCAATCCACAGCTCACTGAGTCCAAGGTCACGGAATGTTGCGAAATGGTGCAAAGACAGAATGACGACATCAGAATCAACCGTGCGAAGAAAAGCTATTTTGTGACCTTGTGAGACTGCATGGTTGAGATGAAGCATCATGCGCGTGTCTGCTTCCTCGTGGTTCGATGGAGATATGTCACATAAGCTAACATCCTTATTGCATAGTACATATTCTCCTGATGTCGTTAACAACTGGTACTCGGATGTTGATGTTAATTTCAGCAGTTCAGCAGACAGGAACTTGAAAAATTCGTCTTTATTCTCACTAACTTTCAAGAATGCCTGCCAATTCTTCCCTTTAGGTAAAGGGACGTTCTCGGACACCCGTATCAACCTAACTGCTGTCTCACCGAGGCGTTTTGCTCGCGTCTGATTCTTCAAACTGCCTTCGGGGTAACAGTCATAGATCGCATCAACCCTTGTGGTGTTCGTGTTAATCAGAGATTCGATGTATGGCAATAATTGCAATCGAGCATATTCTCCAAACAGATCCGCTTTCTGTGGTTTGATTACATGGACTACAGCAGGCATATCCAAGATGACAACTGAAGCTTGTCTAGCTGCTGAATTCTTCCCTTGTGCAGGAATAGCTGGTAAACAATTGAGAATTTGAGATTTTGTCCCACTCCGTAGCTTACCTCTATCGGATAATGCTGGCGGATCACGTGCATTCTCGTGCATGAAAAACTCATCCATGTTTGAATCAGGCCGGGCTTGCAGTGAAACGAACATCTGGGTAACTATTGCGGCAGTTGCTTTACTTGACATGAGTTTGTCTCGGCCTTTGTCCAGGTTGGCTGGGGGTGGGTTAAGGAAGGTATATATATTTGCCTTGGGAATAACATCATTCAGGGGTACGGTGCATTCCACAAGCCTTTCCTTCAAGAAAGTGGAATATAAATGCTTGCCCCTTTCGGGTAATGACCGTAAACTCTTACTAACTTCGGGGTCCATATATTCACCAGTATCTAATGTCACCAGCTGACCACTAGTTTCATCATAAGGGTTGATAATGAGTCCCTGATTCACCAGATCGAGGAGAGATTTCAATTGATTCAGAAATTTTTTCTGCTCTGATACCGAACTTTCCGGGTGTTCCGTGTTATCTGATGATGTTGTGTGGAAACTTGCATATTCATACTCATCTATAACACGCAGAACTTCTGACCTTGAAAGCTCAATAACGACTTTCTCTTCAGCCTGGCCATAGAGACCTTTTGGACCACTGTCTTCTTTGAGTAGTTGGATACTATGTTCTTGGCTCTGATCTAAACCCATCATACTGAACTTCCTCTCACTACGCTGGACCACAAAATGGCCTTCCATGAATTTGTTGTGGATTGAAGGATGCCGCCTGGGTAGCTGAGACATGTCTCTCAGAAATACGGGGACCCACCGACAATAATTTGTATGTCCTAGGGCAAAAAGGTAACTGCACAACTCATCGATAGAACACAGTGTACCAGGCCAGTTACCGATTCGTTGGTTCCGAACGAATTGACAGCTTGTCAAGAGAAAGTTCCGAACGATTTCACCCCAATAGCGCGCAGTTGGAGATTGTGAAAGAATCCTCTGTTCCCACATTTCAAATGACTCATGGGGCCCAGTCTGCTGACAGTAAATCTCATAAGCATTCTTTCTGAGGATCTCAAGCCAAGCTAGAGTGAGAAGATATGCCTGTCGCGTCCTCTTGACATGTTTCCCACCAAGTAGGGATGATGCTACACCGGGTGTGAATATCTTTGCGAGGTGAAACATTCGCTCCCAACCAGAACCACCCATAAGCTTACCACCAGCTTCTTGGGTGCACATTTCAAGATGCAGGAATCCAATCATACACACCATTCGATCCTCACCTATCTCCTCTGGGAACAGCCATTGACATTTTTTCTGCCTGGCATACAACGGACAGTCACCTTCAATGACAGGTATCTGGCCGGGGTTTACGAAAGCAGTAGCTTCCCTGACCACATACATAGCATGCTTCTGCATACTGAGTGAGTCCGCTTTCTGCTCACTGAAAACAGGGAATACCCCAATAACTGCACGAGGTTTGACATTGTCTTGATCTTCATGTTTTGAAAAGAAGCCTGAAAAGGTCACAGGGACTTCATCAAGCTGCCAGCTGCCATCAACCTTCCCTTTATTGCTGATCTGTGACACATGAGACAACCAGTCATTCTCTCCCACGTTCAAATCTGCATATTCATTGGGCCGTACATTACATTCATCTGGAGATTCAAGCCTGATGTCCCCACCAAAGTCTTCAACGAAAGGAACAAATGCATAGTCGTCTGGGAGTTCAATTTGTGTGTCTTCTGGAACATCTAAACTCAGTGGTGGGGGATCAGTACCCACATTGTCCCTGCTCAGTTGACCAATGAGTGTGATGGACGTACCATGCATATCAGATCTACCAGATACATCAATGTTATCAGTGGTTCCTATCGAGAAAACATTACGTTTGCAGTTAGCTGGGACTACAACACCTTCGTTCTTGAACCGCAGTGAAACAGCTCTCGCGAAACTCCTGCGAACATCCATTACGCGATCATAAGAGACAGAGAGTCCCATTTGATGAAAATCTCTGATAAGATTTTTCATACGATCATGGGCATGCAACTTCAAACCCACATAAAGAGGCATTGGAGTTTCTCTGTCACGTCTCTGGTGAACATTTTGTGCATGTTCGGAGCGTTTCGCTGAATTGCTGATCAACATCTGTGAAATAGTACAAGCCACTCGAGTCTTGGCATTAACAGTCTCATCATCGCCTAAGTTCTGTATACTACATGTGCCCTCAAGTAGAACTCTAAGAAGAGTCAGGAGTGAGTTGGGTACAGGCTCGCTCAAGCAATAAGATGAAAATGATCCCGTGAAAGGAGCTTGAGATATGAGTATGTGTTTACGCAGAAGAAGACCCACATCAACTATCTTTTTTGCCTCTTCCTCAGACACTATACGAGTTAAAGATTCGGACAACAAGGAGCCAACTCGAAACCTACTTGAAATAAACACATCTCTACCCTGTGTGAAGGCGTCCCAGCCATCGCCCAATTTCTGCAACAAATGTTCTTTGAATCGAGTGGAATGTATTTCTTCACTAAGCCAATCAGAACCGACTTGCTTCAACCTCCGACTGTACAGATTCTTGAGATCGACAAGCTTCATCGCGGAATCGTTGTGTTCAACAAATGTTATGAGCTCTGCCATAACGAGAGGGTCATAGGGCAGGCCTGACGCGGAATGTTCGGCGTTCTTCGACTTTTTAGATTTAGCCGCTCGTGCTTCATTGGCAAGCTTACAATAACAGGTTTTGTGATAGTAAAGATCACTAGCAGCGGAATCAAATGCTGCATTGACCCGAGAAAAAACAACCCAGTTCTCGGCTTCCTTTGCCATAATTTTGAGTTTATTGTTATCAGACATTGATCTGCAAATAGGCTCACTGCTGTCACCTTCGCGTTTGTGACAATAAACACACTGGGGCAGTTTCCTGTCACAGCCAGATTCAAAACTTGTCCGTGTTCTTTTAGGACTCAGCGTGGAGCAGGATGCCACTGCCTCATTTCGCTCTCGCTTGTGTAGCACGCGCTGTACGATGTGAGTCCGAATACTGTCACGGCATGTCTTATGATATATTGCCTTATTCGTCAACAGTGACATCGACATACACTCATCACTCTCTCTCATCAAACAATCAATGGTCAAATTATATGGAAGCTCAACGCCATTATCTAGGAAGCGCGTTATGTCTTCCTCAATAGCTTTATAGGCGTCATGAAAACGAGATTCTCTATACGGACGCATCAATTTCTTGGAACTGTCTTGCTGGCAAAAGCAACAACGTTCCCAGTCAGTACTAGTCCGTACACGAAGAGGATTCTCACTCATTCTGTGAATGATTTTTGTGAACAATCGCGTTCTCGAATTAATTTCGACAGACAAATCAGAATTGCTTGCGGAATTACGCCAAACAAGAGATTGTATGGCAAAGAGACTGCTTCATAAAGAGCGTTGTTTCTCCGGGATCAGCGTCATTCAGGTTTGCCTGAATGACGCTGATCCCGGAGAAACAACGCTCTTTTCAAGTTCCAAGAAATTGATGCGTCCGTATAGAGAATCTCGTTTTATTCTACATCATCTCCCACGTCTGTTTCCAACACGTGCGTGGATCAGAGTTCACTTTCGCGCCCTTACAATCGGATGTATAGTCGGTAGACCGTCGAAAAGGAGGTTCCCTTCAGCCGCTGGCGGCCATTTTGGATTGTGCCGCTACTGGTCGCCACCGGTCGGTGTCAACTTGTAGCCGATCGTTTTTGAGAACCTCATAGCCTACACTAACAGTGTGCCAAATTTCAAGAAGGTATCACCAAGTGCACAATTCACCTGTATGTGACGAATTCCTCCCCCGCTAATAGAATTAACAGTTTATTTATCTCATTCTTTTCAACATATTTCTCTGTTACTTAATCTTTTAATAATCATCTTTAATGAATAGTTTGCTTCTAGGTTTTTTTTTGAAGTGAATAAACAGTGAGTAAATGATGCTCATTAAATTATTTTGTACACGTTAATGATAGTCTTGTATTTTTATTATCTTTATTTTTATCATTTGTATTTTTATTTGAAATTAAAATACTTTAAATAGCCAGGTAATACTTAATAGAGGATATCTAGTGTTTTTGAGTGGATACCGAAAATTATCTCATATGTGAGCGAGACAAATGTTCATTTTTTTTGCGAGCGAAAAAGACCATTTCTCTCGGTCACAAATGAGATAATTTTCGGTATCCACTCAAAAACACTAGATTTTCTTTTTATTATACGCTTTTTATAAGAATCTGACAATTCCACTCGTTTCAACCTTAAATTGATGCATGAAAATAAACAGCGCATTGAATCATTGAAACGCGGAAGTGATTCGAGGGATACTCGGAACAGATAGCGTCTCGCAATCTGATTCAGCTGGCGGGTTTCTACTCCAAACATGGCCCGAAAGTCCGTAATATAAGTTTTTGGTTTGGTACGTTCTTTGAAAGAACGTACCAAACCAAAAACGTATATTACGGACTTTCAGGCCATGTTTGAACTTGCGGGCTTCATGCATCAATTCAAGGTGAATACGTGTTGAATTATTGCTGGGAATTGATCGGTATCCTCTCAAAAACAATAGATTTACTTTTCATTATTCGTTTTTAGAATAAATTGATAATTTCCAGTGATAATTTGACTCATATTCACCTTGAAGTGTTGCTTTGAAAGCCGCCATTTTATTTGATACCGCGAAAGTGAAAATTTCTATATCTTCACACTGGGGGATACCATTTCTATCTTTCCACAATTTCTTGCATAATCCATCGTTTAGCGTAAAATAAATTAAAATATCCTTTTTTTGAGTGCAACAAGTCGCCATATGCAATGCTTAAGCATTGCAGGTGGCATCTTGCTGCACACAAAGGACGATGCTTGGTTAGTTTGTTTGTTCTCATTTACAATTAGATTCAATTTGGCACTACAATCTGTCATTTGACACCACAAAATCATCTCGTATCGAATCAAAATTCCACTTGGCACCAGAAAAGTTCGGGTCCGCCTAAACATCGCCCACATCACTACAGAATCTCTCGCGTGTCGAAAGAGATCTGCCAGAACACTGAATTACAGCTGATATTTTCATTTGCTTTTTTTGACTCGATCTTGCATTCGCATTATTTTATTTAGAAAATATTATTATCAATTTATTGTGTTCTATCTTCATGTTAATACTAACTTATGCATCCTGTAAGGGGACATAACTCGGATCGACTCCAACCTGCGGAAATCGCGTTGGGTCATTGGGCAGGACACTTCACCCCCATTGCTCACGCTGAGTCACGGTGGCGTTGTGTACTAATGTGTCAGGGACTCCTGAGGCCCCGTAAGGCCTGGGCTGACGTGGGGTTATTTAGTCCCGCTGATGAAGTTGCGGGAAAAATTAGACCAACGTGGAGGGTCGGAATCCAAGTGTCGCGAACTCGGCGCAGAGAGCTGAGTTAGACCGACGCCGTGATTCCTTCTCTGCCAAATTGTCCTGAAATAGGTTCGATTTCCGTTAGGTGTGATTCCTAATCACTTCAGGCTGTATAATGGAAAGAATGATTTAAAGTAACAACGATTCTTTTATTTACACATAAAAATAAATCCGTTTCAATATTTCAACAATCAACAATTCAATTCTTTTCACAGAAAATGGGTCACTACGGTTAAATAATTCTAAACAATCATATAGTCATTCTATAGCCCTGTACTGGCACTATAGTCTACACACTGGAAATGTTACTACCGTGAGCTCGCCATAAGAGCTTCACAAATCTGAAATGTTATTACTGTGAGCTCGCCATAAGAGCTTCACCCGCTTAGGCTCAAATGTCAACGTCTGCGCGTAACTGTACCTCTGGCTGTCGGAGGGTTCCGACCAGCAATGTTCGTCATCTATAAACCACCGTACTTCTGATTTGGGTCAGATATTGTCTACTCATACCTTATGCGCCTTTTGAAAGTCCTCCGTGAAAGTCCTATTGAAATATCCACCGTTCCTGGTTGAATTCACGATTCACAAATGCCCCTTTTGTGCTAGGGCGAAATTGTCACTCACACCGATCTTCAGTCGGTATTACGATGTTCCGAAAGCAAAATAAACTACTCAGAACGCAATCAGGCTGACGCTTCAAAGGGTTAATACGCACAATACAATTAACCTACACTTCTGACTATTGCAGGACGATACCTGCTACTCGACAATCTAAACTTATACGTTCCACCTGGGGTGTTCCTTCTCACGAATTCGGCCCCGTAGCCGCCTATCAACGTTAAACTAAATCAATCATGGAATGCCCTCTCTGGCGATTCCAGCCGTTTCAGGGTCCTGTGAGCGAAGGTACCCTTATGCCAGGAAACAGAGTCCGCCTGTCCTGGACTTCACCAACGTGTGTGTGACCCCAAGTGTGTGTCTAATGCTCTGCTCTTCCAGGTATATATACTTTTTACCCTAAACTGTCAGGTGGACCGACGCTCATCTGTCCACCTGTCAAAACGGTGGGAGATGACGTATATCGAGGCAGAATCAATACAAGTCATCTCACGCGTGACTTCACTTGTCGAGAAAACCGATTCGTTCTTGCCATGATTGTTATAACTTATGATGACACGACATTTCTATCTTTTAGAATCTCGTTTCTCAATTTACCGTGACGACATCTTGACATCAACCGATTACGTCTCGTAAGACTCCGACTACTGTATAAATTAAACGAGATGATTAGACCTTATCTAACATACCGTTTCTCCCCTGGGTCCCTGCGCTAAAGCTGGATATACACCACGTGTGTTTTTTCTATGTCCAGCTTTACAGAGAAGTGAAATTCACGTGGGTTTTTCGCCTTGATGCGGAATATATTTTGAACTTACAATATCTTTAAATATGAGGCCCCTTGCCCCTATATTTAGGCTGGCTTTGCCCTGACAACTCCCTTCCCGAGAGAAACACCCTGTGTATCTCTTAAAACGCAAGGGGCAAAGCCACGCACGCTCGCCTCTCACACCCTTTTACAATCTACCATCATGTTCAAGACTACAAAACTGTACCCTAGTGGTCGTGGGGGGTCATGACCGGGCTCATGCGTCGGCCATGTCGATTCCCACGACACACTCGCTACCACATGTTCCCGTCTTGCGGGTTTACATATGATATGGGGAGTAGCCTAAACATACACATTTTTATACACGTTCGCCCATTTTGCAAACAGTTCACTTGGCACTCACTCCGACGAGTAACACCGTCCGCGCCTTTGCGTCAGATGGGTTAATTCCAACGGAGTGTAACCTCGCCTCTCATTCCCCTATGACTTGTGAAGGGGCAAACGACCCCTGCATTATGTTGAGCCTCACCCTCGCAAAGCTCAACCAGGGGATTAAAATTGTGCCTCACACACTCACACATTCAACACACAAATTTCCCGACCGCGCCTTTGCGACAGACGGGGTTAGTGTATCCCACACTTACAAAACTCGACACACATGCTCCCCGTCCACGCACATGCGACGAACGGGGCAGTGTATCTCACATTCGTACTCACAACCAACTCTAGTCAGCAGTCAGAGCAATAATAATACTAAAAAATAAGAAAATTTCTTCCGGGCCTTAACACCGGGTTTACGAAACTCATCACCTCACCCACAAAAATATTTGCGACTGGAGCCCCCGTCCCAGACACCAGGCCCACAGCCACCCAACTATTGCTTCTTCATAACCACCGACCATTGGTAGGGGCCCGGTTCCCAGTATCCCCTTGGGTAACCCTTGACACACCTCTACTTCTCGCCCCGTCATTTCTACGGGTATTCCACCAGGGTCCCCATACCATGTCGTTGTCGCATTCCCAAGAGCTTCCCTTGGCGCTATATCCCCCAGGCTCACTCGTCCCGGCGATTACCGTCGTTCGAACGACACGGGCCGTCCTTGGCCCTTGTGCCGTCGACCCCCCGGTCCATTGCGACGACTTCTTGCGCACATTGGGCGCTGTGCGCCCCCGGCACTCTCTACGTGGTCTCCGCCACCTAGGATGCTTCTCCTTTGATTTGTGGACCCTTTTCTCGGTCCCCTGGGCGCCCACCTTAGCGGTCCCATCCACTTTAACATACTCAACTTGTGTTGACCCGTGCCCTCTCAATTCTGGGGAAGTTTGCCCAGCCATTTGCGTGGGTCTGGCCTCCCCTCTCCCCACGGGTGACAACGACTTCTTGGGGCGCTCAACTCCCCCACATAAACTTGCTTGAGGGTCTTTCCCCAATGATCCCATTGGGTTCCCTCGCTGTTTGGCGTTTCGCCTGGACCGCCTGCGGCCCCTTCTCCCTAATAGGACAGGAGTCGTCTCCCTTGAAACTTTGCGACATTTCGTCGTGTAGGGGCCATCCCCTGTACCATCGGACTGGTTCCCCCTGGGAACCTTCCCTTCCTTACTCGGTACGTTACCGAGTGCAACCGCCGGGGGTCCTTGCCCACCGACTTGAACTTCCTTTGCCCTCGTTGGGCCATAACTTGGCCCCCTACCCCTGGACCATAACTCATCAGGGCTTGCCCTCACCCCTGGGATATTACCTATGACCAAGTCATACACAGGTGATTCAATGCACATGGCTTCCACTTCGCCACGATAAAATGGGGTATCCACCGTTATCCTCGCGATGGGGAACCTTCTAACGGTCCCATCTATCAAAATACACAAATGGTCACGACCCAACAATTGCTTGTCGTCAACCAGTTGCCTTCTAACCGCTGCAGAGGAGCACCCAGAATCCCGGAGCAGACGGATCTCCCTTTGTCCCACATACCCTGGGTACACTGGCATATCAACCTTCTCCTGCGAAGTTGTGAGCCTCTCACACATGCCACTTATTATCGGGACAACCTTCCCGCCTTCCAGCCTTAATTCTCCCTCTTGTATACATTCCCGGAGGGGGTTGTGTTCTGGACCGATGGTTTGACAGAACGCTGCCGTCTGTCTACTGGGCCCTGGATCTACGCGGTCACCTTGCTTCCAACCCCTTGGTGCTGCGTTCCAGGCCCCCTGCTGGGGTGGCCTAATGTTCCCAGTGGTCCTTACCTGTTTCTGCCAGCAGTCCCTGGCAATATGACCCCGCTTGTTGCAGATAAAACAAGTGGTGTCCTTGGGAGCGCTCCCCTTCCGGCTGGCCTGCGACGCAGGAGGGTCGGGGTGGTGTTGCCTTACGGGTGCCATTGCCAACCCGTTTGCCCCACCCCTAGCCGATTTGGGTGCGTTCACACTCCCACCGTGGGCCTCGATGTAGCGTTCTGCCACAATTGCCATCTCATCATAGGTGGGCGGACCCCTTTCCTTGATGAACAGGCCCAACTCCTTGGAGCATGTAGTTAAAAACTGCTCCCGGAGAAATAGATCTCGCAGGGCTCCATACGACTCATTCACTTCTGCGAGATCAGTCCAGCGGTCAAAGTACCGCCTAGCTCGGGCAAAATACTGAGGTACTGTTTCTCCCTTCTCCTGCTTAATTTCTCGGAACTTGGTCCGGAATCCTTCTTCAGTGAGCTGGTATCTCCGAAGGATGGCATTCTTCAGCTCACTGTAGTCGTTAAGAAGTGCAGGAGGCATACTGGTATAAGCCTCGAGGGCTTTACCTGACAACAAAGGGCTCAAGCACATAGCCCATGTGTCTTCTGGCCACATTTGACTGGAGGCAAAACGCTCGAACCTCTCCAAGTACGAGTCCAAGTCATCTGTGTTTTCATTGAAATGAGCGAGATGGGGGCGTGGGGCATGAATTGCTACCCCTGCACTCCCATCCCCTGAGCGCCGACTTTCATTCTCCACATCGGCCCTTGCTCTGAGGAGCTCTAATTCTCTCTCGTGCCTCTGTTGTTCGAGCTCTCGCTCTGCCTCCCTTGCCTCCCTTGCTAATTGGGCTTCCCTCTCTCTCGCCTCATTTGCTAATTGAATCTCTCTCTCTTTCGCCTCTCTTGCGTCTTTCTCACGCTCTCGTTCTAATTGGGCTTCTCTCTCCCTCGCCTCTCTTGCGTCTTTCTCGCGCTCTCGTTCTAATTGGGCTTCTCTCTCCCTCGCCTCTCTTGCGTCTTTCTCACGCTCTCGTTCTAATTGGGCTTCTCTCTCTCTTGCGTCATTACGTAAGGCAATCTCCTTGGCCTCACGTTTCTGCTCATCTTTAACGAACTTATGAAGTTCTGCCCCCTCAAGGCCCATTTCCTTGCCTAATGATACCAGTTGGGCGAGGGGTGTAACAACATCCATTTTGATTTTTTCTTTCTATCTTCAACACTCGTCAGAAAGAACGAAGAAGGAAAAGAAAAAAAAAATATGGCAATTAATCTTAATTTACCTCTGTAATTTAACGTAATTAAACGCACCAAATATTCTGAAACCTACCGCAGTTATAGTGGCTATTAAGTATCCTTTTGGGGACTACTGTATTGCGATATTAAACCCTTGAACGGCATCAACTGACCGAACTCGTCAAAACCTAAACAGAACCGCCATTAAAATAAAACAAAATTTCCATATAGCCATTTTTTACCTTTTAGAAATATCCTGGTAGCGCTCGCCAATCAATGTCAGGGACTCCTGAGGCCCCGTAAGGCCTGGGCTGACGTGGGGTTATTTAGTCCCGCTGATGAAGTTGCGGGAAAAATTAGACCAACGTGGAGGGTCGGAATCCAAGTGTCGCGAACTCGGCGCAGAGAGCTGAGTTAGACCGACGCCGTGATTCCTTCTCTGCCAAATTGTCCTGAAATAGGTTCGATTTCCGTTAGGTGTGATTCCTAATCACTTCAGGCTGTATAATGGAAAGAATGATTTAAAGTAACAACGATTCTTTTATTTACACATAAAAATAAATCCGTTTCAATATTTCAACAATCAACAATTCAATTCTTTTCACAGAAAATGGGTCACTACGGTTAAATAATTCTAAACAATCATATAGTCATTCTATAGCCCTGTACTGGCACTATAGTCTACACACTGGAAATGTTACTACCGTGAGCTCGCCATAAGAGCTTCACAAATCTGAAATGTTATTACTGTGAGCTCGCCATAAGAGCTTCACCCGCTTAGGCTCAAATGTCAACGTCTGCGCGTAACTGTACCTCTGGCTGTCGGAGGGTTCCGACCAGCAATGTTCGTCATCTATAAACCACCGTACTTCTGATTTGGGTCAGATATTGTCTACTCATACCTTATGCGCCTTTTGAAAGTCCTCCGTGAAAGTCCTATTGAAATATCCACCGTTCCTGGTTGAATTCACGATTCACAAATGCCCCTTTTGTGCTAGGGCGAAATTGTCACTCACACCGATCTTCAGTCGGTATTACGATGTTCCGAAAGCAAAATAAACTACTCAGAACGCAATCAGGCTGACGCTTCAAAGGGTTAATACGCACAATACAATTAACCTACACTTCTGACTATTGCAGGACGATACCTGCTACTCGACAATCTAAACTTATACGTTCCACCTGGGGTGTTCCTTCTCACGAATTCGGCCCCGTAGCCGCCTATCAACGTTAAACTAAATCAATCATGGAATGCCCTCTCTGGCGATTCCAGCCGTTTCAGGGTCCTGTGAGCGAAGGTACCCTTATGCCAGGAAACAGAGTCCGCCTGTCCTGGACTTCACCAACGTGTGTGTGACCCCAAGTGTGTGTCTAATGCTCTGCTCTTCCAGGTATATATACTTTTTACCCTAAACTGTCAGGTGGACCGACGCTCATCTGTCCACCTGTCAAAACGGTGGGAGATGACGTATATCGAGGCAGAATCAATACAAGTCATCTCACGCGTGACTTCACTTGTCGAGAAAACCGATTCGTTCTTGCCATGATTGTTATAACTTATGATGACACGACATTTCTATCTTTTAGAATCTCGTTTCTCAATTTACCGTGACGACATCTTGACATCAACCGATTACGTCTCGTAAGACTCCGACTACTGTATAAATTAAACGAGATGATTAGACCTTATCTAACATACCGTTTCTCCCCTGGGTCCCTGCGCTAAAGCTGGATATACACCACGTGTGTTTTTTCTATGTCCAGCTTTACAGAGAAGTGAAATTCACGTGGGTTTTTCGCCTTGATGCGGAATATATTTTGAACTTACAATATCTTTAAATATGAGGCCCCTTGCCCCTATATTTAGGCTGGCTTTGCCCTGACATAATGCATACTACACGTCATTGATGCACCTGTCATCAACCAGTGCTAACCCTGCGTGTATGGAGTTAGTGTGTTGGGGAGCTGACAGCTGCTCGCCTTTGCAGTGTGGTCATCTCCGGGTACACAACTAAAGAAATAAGTAAATAATTAACAAAAGTCACCATTCAATTTTCATTATGTTTTGTCTCAAAAACGAGCTCGTTCCAATGAGGGGCAAAGGCAATGTATTTGACTCAAAAAATGCCAAAAATTAGTTATTCAAGAATTTTGTTCGCAGGTGTCGTCTGCCTTTAATGCTTGGTAAAAGGTTATATCAGGTTGAAAGGACACTTTCGATCCAGAATATAAACTTCTACCAGGAGTGAAATGACTTTCTACTAAAGGCGAAAACTTTTCTCATGGGGTGAAGCCCTTTCTCTCGTGGTGAAATCGGGTTTTTTGGAGGGTAAAAAGCTTTCCACTCAAGGTGAAATCTTTTCTCTCGAGATGCAAACGTTTCTCCCTAGGAGAAATCGTTTCTTCTGAGGTTAAAAATTAAAACCGATGAGAAAACAAGTTTCCAACAAGATGAAAACGTCTCTTCGTTCAGAAAACTTTTCCCCTGAGGTGAAAACGTTTCTCCGGAGGTGGAAACTTTCCATATGTCGTGAAAAATGTTCCACTTGAGATAGAACCCAGCCGCCCGCGTTTTCTGAGTTGAGATGATGCTTTATTTAACGGTATATATGATATTGTGGATTACAAGTTTAAAGTGAAAGTTTGGAACGTTCCATCCAGAATAAAATATTTACTCTCACGGTGAGAATGAAATAAAAAGTAAAAACGAAATAATAGGTTCCTTCAAAGGCTTTTTCATAATCTGCAAAATTTGTAATAACGACTGTACACAACATCAATATCCCCGTCTCCTCCACTAAGAATGCTGAATAGATAAAGAATAACCTTCAACCTTTGATTATATTGTAGAGTTTCGTTCATTTGTTTTTCTTCTTCAGCGTGTGTACGATGAAAATCTTCCTGGGCTGGGCTCTGTGTTATCAGACCACTATGGCGTGAGAATGCAAGTGTGGCGCCTTGAAATCGATGACGAGTCTGAAGAAGGGGAAAGCAGTGTGGTAGACAGTTAGAAAGTGGGCTTGCAGATGGTTGCCACTGTGTAAGAAAAGATCACATGAAAATGAGCAAATCGATGAGGATTTTGAAGACGAGGAAAACATATTTCATTTATTGTAACGACATCAAACCTGTTGTAATAAAGTTAATCCTAGATCGATGATCTGGAAGCTTTTAAAATTATAGAAAAGGTCCACCTTTATTAACTCAGCAAGATTTTGTTTTTGCACAAATAACATTTTACCTGTTAACCCTTTGAACCAAAGAGGTCGCTTTTCCGACCAGGAACATGATACGTCATAACGTTATTAAATAGAGGTTGGCTGTTCAGTAAACATGTGAGGTAGACCAATCAATATTTTCAACGTGCAGCCCATAGGCTGCACGTTGAAAATATCGATTGGTCTACCCCAAATAATGAATATTGGCTCTTCTTATTGTTGCCATTGAACTGATATGGAAGATACCACCAGAGTTCAAAGGGTTTTAATATTCTCACCTGTACTTATTCCAAGTGCAGATAGTAACTTTAATTAGAAAAAAAATAACGTTGGTAAAGAATCTAATTTATCACATGATCACTACAAAATAGCTTATCACGGAACTAATGTTCAGAATACGTATAATAATGTGACGTGTGACGTCAGATTTTAACGTCGTAACGTTGTGAGTGCGTTGGTCAAGAACAATAATTGAATTGATCTTCTTTTATATTTGAAAAACCGTTTTCCTAAAACGAATAGAAGACATTTGCAAAATGCAAAGTCTATTTCCTGAACGCAATTTTCCATTATTGTCTCGAAAAAATAGATTATGACCCTTCATTCGAACGTGGTCGATAAGCTCATTCCAATGAGTAGGGTATAAGCTATGTTTTCGGGCCAGAATTGCAAAAATAATAAAATTTTGATGGCGATTTTGGGAACAGCGATAGCGAGTTATAGTCGTTACTTTATTAAAATAATAAACTACACAGACAGCATTATTACACATCCATTAACCTTTAAACCGTTGTATTTAACGAAATCGCCACTACGACATAAACGTTTCTGAATTGTACTGGTGATGTACAATCCGGTACGTCTTACCAGCACCGTTTTTACTAGTTCCTTTTCCGTCGAGTCATTAGTTACGCTGCGAAAAGTTTCCAAATTTCGTTATACAATTATCGATCGTCTGTCGCGTAGTGTGAACATGAAAACGTCCAAAACAAAATAAAATCGGTTCAAAAAAACATCAGTTTACCACAAATGAGATAATATTAAAAACAAACCAATCATTTCCAACCACAACATTAAGCCAGTCCCGTGACCTTCTCGTCTGCGGATCCCGTTATTTATAAATTGGTCAACTTTATTTCGGTAAATCTTCGGACATTTTGACATGCTTCGAACTTCTTTTTAAAAAGTTCCTCGCTGTTTTGCAAATCTGCCCAAATTTGTTTTTCTATTTTTACTAACATTAATAGCCACCAACTGGTTAGGAGTAATTGGAAACCAGCCGAAGAGAAACAGCGACAGGAATTCCAACAAATCCGCCCAAAAGAAAAGATAACGAATGTAATTTAGACTGGTCCCCAAAAGGGTGTTTTGATTTTTTATCGGTCCATTTGATCAGTACAGTATCAAACGAAACAAACGGACTTTCACCTTTGGGTTAAAATTTGTTTATTTAAATGAATTTTAATGCGTGGGTCCTCTCGCGAAATATGACCATTGCATTCCAACTCGATGTGTAAAACACCCACCGATTCAAACACACATCGCGTTGTGTCTATTTATGTGATGCGACGAATCTCAAACTCGTCACGATCTAACATGAAATTTCTGAACCTCGGTAAACGTCGGCTCAGGTCGATTTTAGACAACTCGATTCAGAAATGTGATATCAAATTGTAGCTCATTAGAGTTCCTCTATTTCAAACATCACAACATTGATATCCATCTATTTGTAGTAGAGCTGAAACGGTTGGCTCATTTTCGCAACCGACTAACCGAGAGTTATAACCGGATAATATCCGGTTATTCGTACCCATTGTTTCACCGAATGTGGATTCAAAACTATAGGAACTGAAAAGCAGTATTCTCAGAAGCTATTCTGCAGTGTGTGTATAAACGAACGTTGTCGAGTACTCGACAACGTTCGTTTGTATACATAAGTAGGTAATAAATGCGGATTCAGTATCACTTGTACACGATTTCGTACATGTACACGTACATTGATGTACACCTCCATAGGATTTAGTGTTAAAATCGTGTACAGGTACACGATTTGTCGTTTTTTATGGTGATACAGAATCCGCTTTGTGGATTCAACATCACTGGATTCTATATACACATCGCTCAAGAGTGAAAAAAGGTGTACCGTCTGATACAGAATCCGCAAATGGGTTTCCCCCATAGGATTGAGTATTAAAATCGCGAGCAAAAAACGTGTTGCCGTTTCTGTATCATCATCAAAAAGTGGTTTGCCGATTCTGTATCATCCGTGTCTGTACACGATTTTAACACTGAATCCCTATGGAGGCGTACACGGAAATCCATTTGTGGATTGTACATCAGAAATCGACTCATGTACGGTACATGGAAAGAGGTGATGCCGAACATCACAACATTGATATCCATCTATTTGTAGTAGAGCTGAAACGGCTGGCTCATTTTCGCAACCGACTAACCGAGAGTTATAACCGGATAATATCCGGTTATTCGTACCCATTGTTTCACCGAATGTGGGATCAAAACTATAGGAATTGGAAAGCAGTATTCTAAAGCAGTATTCTCTGAAACTATTCCGTAGTGTGTATGCAAACGATCGTTGTCGAGTACTCGACAACGTTCGTTTGTATACATACTACGGAATAGTTTCTGTGGTTATTCATTTCTCACGAAATTGCCGATCATTAACGAAGGCTTGAATGGCAAAGTCGATTATTTTCAATATATACAGCGCTGCTTCGTGTAATCCACGTTTTAACCGTGAAATGACGATCGCTGGCGATATTTCGGATAACCGGTTAACGTTTTTTTAAATCGGTTAGGTAGGTAACCGGTTTCAAACCGGTTATTCGGTTTACTATTTCAGTACTAATTTGTATTTTTTAAATAGACCAAGCTGAATCAGAAACATTTGGTCTGACACTCTAGTTACCTAATCCTGCATTAGCTTTTTACACATACTACACTTGTACTTTTTGTCGACATGTTGGGGTGGAGAGGAGAAATTTATGGTCACCCTAGAGCTCAGCCATACTCAGAGAGTACCACCTAGCCTTTGCGTGAACATACGTCTCACCACCTCGCCGTGCTTTTTGGGGTAGATTCTGGAAGTGTCTGTGACTTGCTTTTTTTTTAAAAAAAATACCCGGCGTGTATCATCTGAATATAATTTATTGATAATAAAACAAAGATTTGCTCACATGCCTGTATCAAGAATTGTCTATGAAAATATAATTGTACACAACACAAATCATCATGAATTTATCTCTCGCCCGAATGTTCAAATTCTCTTCGGGTCTCAAATTGATGTCGCCTGTCATGCCTCCGCTCCTGGTAGTAGTCTTGCGCTGTTGACTGTCTATTGCTGCTCCCAAGAATTGAGGTCTAGCAGATTCCACGCGTTTTTGTCCTGCCTCACCAATTATCAATGTCTGAAGCAAACTTTTCTTGCTTCAACAATCCATCGTCGCCTTAACCCCCCCCCCCCCTCCCCCTCTCGGGTGCACTTTGTTGTCTTACCGCTTCCATCAGTCACCGTCAATCGTTCAAACATATAAGCATATCTTACCGTCTGACATCATCACGCGAAATATTTGAAAGTACGTCGCCCGTTTCATGGAGTGACTTGCAAACCGTTTCATTTGTCTAGATTTTTCACACGTGCAGCAGAAGGTGTTTCGAATGAAGTATTGTTTAGATTACAAACCGATTGACGATTGGAACTAAGATGGAATGAGTTTATCTGGTTTATTGATTATTTATCCCACGGTGGGGTACACGAGAGGTTTATTTACTAAACCTGTGATCGTTAAAAGTTGCCTTGAACAAGGCAAATTTTAACGATCACAAGTTTAGTAAATAAGCCTCTCGTGTTTCACGATGTAGGCTTTGGGCTATAGGCAGTGCCTTGTTGGAACATATACGTTACTGTGATGAGTTGACTGTAACATGGTCTGAGGTTTCGGAGCGTATGTTCAACCTATAAAAGTGCTCAAACTTCCAGAAACAATTGATAGGTCCATCTACTTGACCAGTACGGCCGCCGTTGACTGCGACTGTACTGTACTTGATGTATTGACTATATATACAGTGCCGTCGTAAGGTACATAAACTCCGAGCCGCAAACCTCAGACCGTGTTACCGCCAATTCATCAAAAAAACTTATAATGTTCATGCACATGCATAATTTACCTGACTTTCACTAAGCCCACTTCAATGGCCAAGTCCGACTCGCCTCGACTCTCTATCACTCCCTTCAAACAACTTTACTTCTAGGTTGTATGGACCCCTCAAACTCCATCAGTCACTGGCCTAATAACTTATCCTATTGTCCTAATCGGTCTCTCGCTAAATAAATTTACTTTAGGGTCAGATAGCCCCAAAAGTCATTCCGACACCCTACACAAAAATACACCCTTGCTGGAGCTCCAACATTTCTTTCAAGCGAATTCTGGCTACCGAATATTTGTAGCTATCTTAAATACAATACCGATGTTCTCAAGAGGCGGTCGAGGGGTCTCTTTTTGTATACCCTAATAGAGATCAATAGATTCTTTGAGTTTTACAGAAGCGGCGAATAGTTAGGCGCTGATTTCATATAGGAGCTATTTGGTTCACCTTATTTACGTCTACGAGGGTTCTGGGGCGGCCTACCGATTTACTGACACACATGTCGCGGGATGGATAAAATGTCGATGGCCCGAGGCAATATTTGGTTAATAGCTTGCCTGGACTAAGAATATACATTTATTTACATATAATTACATTGTTAATGTAGTTATACGTTTTGGGTCCAAATACTCAATTCCCATTGTCAGCTGGATAAAAACGTCATGACCAAACGTAATTCATTTTCCAATGAATACATTTGGTAGAACTTTGACCCGCATTTACGGTAGAGCGCAATTGACAGAATGTAATTCGGGCGGTGTTTGGGGGGGGGGGGGGTTAACTTTTAGCACCTCTCGTCTTTCTGCGTTGTTGTTTGGTAAAAAGTAGTGTGAACAGTTACGGAATGTAATTATAAGAATTGAATGCAATTTTTATAATCTTTATTGGAGTATGAACGTGTGGGAATGGGTAAAAATTGTATGAATCTCTCCGAAGGGATTCATACAATTTTTACCCATTCCCACACGTTCATACTCCAATAAAGATTATAAAAATTGCATTCAATTCTTAAATCTACATATCAGTTTCGATTTGATCTTGACACTTATATTCGTTAACGTATTTCCAGAAATAAAACATTCACACATCATGTTTTTGCACAGAACTTGTATGTATGAAGTTATGGATTATATTGATATATATTGCTGTTCTCGTGGAGCCGTAATATGCGACACCGTATCCGCCAACTAAAAGTTTCGTAGCATATAATATAAAAGCATTACCATCATACATTAACTGCAAACGTATTTATTATGCCAGCAGTAATAGGAGCGTTGGGGATCGGACCTCATTGAGGGATCTCACGTAATGTCATAATCACGTGACCTAGGTACGTCATGTTTGGTTGTCATGGTAGCCCGAAAGTGCAAATTTAGTATGCTTTTCGGCATCTGGATCCAATACAATAAAACTTTTACAATTGTATTTTCCCGAATTGTATTTTGTACAAGTGAATATAAATGACGGAAAATGACCCATTAGCATTTTAACACTTTACCTAACCTGAAAAGCAGACGACACTTGCAAAAAAAATCTTGAATAACTAATTTTTTTCATTTTTTGTCTCAAAAACATAAGTTATGACCCCTAGTTGGAACGAGCTCGATGAGCTCTTTCCAACGAGGGGTCATAACCTACGTTTTTGAGACAAAAAATAATGAAAATTAACTGGCCATTTTTGAGAATAGCGCTGGCCGGTTTTGGCCGTTACGTTGGGTAAAGGGTTAAAAGATATGGCAACTTGCCAACTGGCTTGTCCGTCACAAGACACAGGTGTCTCTTCAGTCAACATACCAAAAATAGAAAATACAATTCTGAACAATACAACTGTAAAAGTTTTATAATATTGGTCCCTATTGTTATGTGTTAATTTTCGTTAGACTTGTCTCTGAAAGGTAACTCTTGAGGCAATTTGAGGGGGTAATAACAAGATTGGATTTTGAAGCTGTGATTACAGATCTCTTGTGAGTCGCTTAGACTGGAACAGGCCACGGGCAGCACTCAGCAGCCAAGGTGGCATTTGTCCTGAGGGTGGAGGTGGTGCGGTGAACAGAGTTCATGCCACTCGCCGCTATTGCCTACCCGTATCCACTCTAGAGTGACACCATGTGTGTTTGTAGCTGTTCTGAGGTCGATGATGTCGAAGGGTGCGGTCGTGTAGTGTGATTTATTAATACTATCTTGATAGCAACCATTGTCACCTAATTTATGATGATTATCTGTACGTTCTAGTATGTGCAAATCAAACCTACCATCCATCTGATTAATTATTGGAAAGGGCTCGGAGAGCCCTTTCCAATAATTAATCAGGTGATAGAGTTTCAAATATGTCATAAACTTTATTAAACATGAGGCATTCATTGAGGACCTCCACATATGACTAAAGTGGGCCTGGCAATATTATTTATTTATTTATTTATTTTTTGGTGTTTAAGGTCACATATTTCTGCACAATGGCTAATCATGACCACGACAGTTTTACGGGTGGAGGAAGCCGGAGTACCCGGAGAGAACCACCGAACAACGGCGAGAAACTGTCAACTCCCCAACATACTAACTCCACACAAGCAGGGTTAGCATTGGTTGAAGACAGGTGCACCATCGACGTGCAGTTCGCCTTAGCACACAGCGTCACCGTGCCCCCACGTGGGCAATGGGGGTGAAGTGTCTTGCCCAAGGACACAATGCGGTTGCCGCAGGTGGGATTCGAACCGATGACCTCTCGGCTTGCAGCCTGCACCTCTACCTACTGAGCCACCGCCCCCCCCCCCCCCGGGTCTGGCAATAAAAGGCTTAAATCCACACGTGGCTGTACGAAATTTCAAAATGCTTTATAGGTACGTTTTAATACCCAACGAATAATTGTGTGGAATCGATTTCTTTCAAACAGGATGGAAGAGAATACCACAGCTTTGGCAAGGCAACGGCAAATGCCCTATCGCCAGTTTCTGGACTGTGAAATGACACGTGTAACTGTCAGATTTTGATCTATGAAATAACCAAGATTACGGACGCAGCTACTCGATGCATTCGTTGAAATATTAAAATGCATTTTAGTTATTTTTGTTAGATGATGTGGTAAACCTAAGTAAAAGTCACTCCCGTATTATCATGGTTTAGGAAATTTTCCGTCATCGATGCCTTGATGCCTGAAATTCAGCGTTCAATGTTATCGCGTGCAGCGTATTCTATTTCACGAGTGAAACTAATTAAGGTTTAACCCCGGGAACGGGAATTTCCGGGGTTTTTTTTCGGTTCCAGAAGCCGGTCACGGTACCCGGGAAATCTATAGCACGGAACCGGGAATCATGCATTGAACTGTTTGTTTGTTGAACTGAAGTTTCCTACATAGAAAAAACTTCTCCAACGTAACTTTGCAAGATTGCTTCAGCCTTTGCACGTCAGAACCTTTTACAATACTGCTTCCTGAAGAACCTTTCACCAATTCACTGTAGCTCTCAGTCAGTTCCGGAGGACTCCTCTCTTCAACATTAAGATCTTCACTCGCATCAAAGTTCAAATTTGTCTTCATTTTCAGAATCACTAGTATCACTCATTATTCACTAAATCCTTGAGGCAGAGGAGACTGGTGACGGCAATGAAGAGGGAGTTGAAGCCAGGCGGTAGTGGTGATGAAACTAGCGATTTTTAAAATGAAGACGAGTTGGAAGCATGTTTGTGTTTTCACACTTCTCTTAGGAAATGAACTTTTCCGTGAGGATATGGCAGATTGCCAGTAGAATATGTTCATTTTCACAAAAATAAATGTTCTTGTTACTCTCGTACATTTACTTGATCTTGATCTTTACAGTTAAAACTAGAAGTCCTGTCACGAAATGTGCGCTTATCTAGACTTAATTGTGCGTAGGAATTGCGCGCAATTGCTATATCGAATGGCATCCAAACCATGGCTGGTTCTCCTGGTTACTCATAGCAAACACTGGCAATGTTTCTGCCAATGGACCTCCGGGTTACCCGGAGGTCCATTGGCTAAAACATTGCCTGTGCACAGGTCATATGCACAGAATTTGGTAGTCTTACTATGGTCATAACGCGTAGATTAACGCGCAGATCGACGTGCTATTTGTGCGCGTTTCATGACAGGACTTCCAGTTTTAACTGTACTTGATCTTCACCAGGACATATCCCGGTTCCCAGTCCTGAGTGTAATGCCATTCCTGTTACTACAGAAAACCGAAAAAATATTAAACCCTAAAACTATTAAAAAGATGCGTGTGAAAGTCAAGTCACTGGCTCAGGATAATTTCGCCAACGGGAAGAACATAAATAGTGACGTAGATGGATCTTACCCAGACGATTGTTGCGCGCCATACATGAAGTGTCTCTTCTGGTGCTTTAACCTTTTACCTAACCTGAAAAGCAGACGACACTTGCAAAAATAATTCTTGAATAACTAATTTATTTTCATTTTTTGTCTCAAAAACATAGGTTATGACCCCTCGTTGGAACGAGCTCGACGAGCTCGTTCCAACGAGGGGTCATAACCTATGTTTTTGAGACAAAAAATGAAAAAAATAATGAAAATTGATAGGCGATTTTTGAGAATAGCGCTGGCCGGTTTTGGCCGTTACGTTAGGTAAAGGGTTAACGTCAATGACTACGTTCTGTGTTTGACCTAAGAGATGCGATGCATACCAGTTAAGGTATGGTCTGTGAGACCTGTTCATTGTTCCAATCTGCAATTAGAATTTTATGGTATTTCGTGTCGAATATGGCGTTTAAGTCTTACAGAACAAGAACAATTTTTTTTGTCCTTGATAAGAGAATGTCATTTTGCACTGTTAGAAAAGCCGTTTCGGGACAACAATTCGACATGTACAGTACGTGGAGAGTGGAGTGTAACTATAATCAACCGCGGAGTGGAGTTATCACCCAAGCAATAACTTTCACATTTTGTACATAACGACAAAAAATGCAAGCAATATTTCAGCCAATGGACCTCCGGGTTTAACCCGGAGGTCCATTGGCAGAAACTTTGCTTGTACTGGTTATGCTCTGCAACAAATTTGCAATTATTGCTTGTGTGGAATCTCCACTCTGCGGGTGATTTAGTGATAATACACTCTCCACGTACTGTTTGCATGTAACACCTATCCATAAAGGTGGGAATTTCAATTGTAGTACTATTTTCTTTTTGTCTGAAAAATACAGTTGTGGGCCCCCATTGGAAAGAGCTCTTTTCAACGCGCGAGAAGCCAAAGCGTTCTTGCAACATTTTGCATTATTCAAGAATATTGTTTGTTTTGAATTTTGCAAGTGCCATTTTTAAGTCGCATTGCATACAAGGCTAGGAAGTTGAATCTTCTCCATGTCACATTCCGTATCATTTTCAATTTCCAGAATCAATAAGTTCCCAGCTGGCAGTAACTCATATCCTATAACATTAGTGCTATAGCTGTTTCAAATTACGGAATCATTATTGGTTGACACAAGGGGCAAACATTACCAGTGTTTATTCAAAATTTGAAATGAGTAGTAGACAAACTAACTTTCAGTAATTCTGAATGTCGCGATCATATCCCATACCTTATTGTACTGTAAGTTCGCTTTTGCACATTTACATAGAGTGCAAGTTTAAGAGACTTGCAGCAAGATTTCAGCGGCTCTGAAAGCATCAGTTGTGACCCGTGAAAGTATTATTGAGATAGTACAATCATGGCTTGCCTAGATAGTACAATCATGGCTTGCCTAGTATATTAACCCTTTACCCAACGCAGACGATTTCATAATTTATTATTTTAAATATCATTTTTTAAATTTTTTCAACAAATTTCAACAAAACCATATCATGTGGCCTCTCGTTGGAACGAGCTCGACGAGCTCGTTCCAAAGAGGGGTCACAGGATATGGTTTTGTTGAAATTTTTCGAAAAAAAATTTTTTTTCAGCTACTGAATTTGCAAATTACACGGGCGGATGCGGGCGATTCGTTGGGTAAAGGGTTAAAAGCATTGTAAAACATCTATGCTGTGAGAAAACAATGTCGATGAACAACCTTTTTTCAGAATTCTCATTTTAGCAGAAAGAAATATTTTTCAATAGTTTTCCAAGATGTACAGGATAAGAGAACTTGTATTACAGAAATTAGTGTACGAGGCTGTTTGATAGGTCAAAACACTTGTAGGACTGGGATCTATGTGTTCACTCATTGTGTCATACTTATTCTTAATCATCTGAGCCGTCAATCTATCACTTGATCAATGAAATTGATTGGCCGACTTCTGATGTTCTGGAAGATATAACTAAAACAGCTTTCCCACCTTAGCAGATGGTTTTGGTTGACAACACCTCGGGGGGAGAATACGGTAAAACGGTAAAACGGGAACACATCTGTCGACGATCAATCGAGAACTGCTATGAGGAACGAAAGAATATGATTCATTCTTCTGTTTTTTTTTTAATTCTTTATTCTCTTAATATCATGTCGTGAGTTTTTAAATTATGTAAAATTAGATAAATATATATTGTCACCACTATGTGTTCATCGAGAAACTTGTGTCAAGCCGAGATGTTGTTCATATTTGGTATCGCGGCGAGCCCATTATGGCGAGTCGCGAAACGTAATAGGAAATCCATCGAGGCTTGATGCAAGGTTCTTGATCAATACATACAGTACGTGGAGAGTGTATTATTACTAAATCACCCACAGAGTGGAGATTCCACCTGAGCAATAATTGCAAATTGGTTGCAAACATAACCAACACCAGCAAAGTTTCAGCCAATGGACCTCCGGGTTAAACCCGGAGGTCCATAGGCTGAAACATTGCTTGTGTTTTTTGTCGATATGTACAAAATTTGAAATTTATAGCTTGGGTGATAACTCCACTCCGCGGGTGATTTAGTTACAATCCACTCTCCACGTACTGTAGGCAAATTTATTTTACCATCTCGGAAACACACTTGGTAGTAATAACCAATTTATCTTACAATATTCCTCCCTTTTTTGACTTGTTTGCATATATTTTCACAGCTATTCAGCATCTATGAACTGCATATTTATGAATGAAGATCATGATGATGTCATGGTGTTACGTTCTTAGGCTGTGTATGACGTAATCCCCATTCATTGTTCCACCTGTACTATAACCGGCGAAGTTTATAGTAGTGTTTCAGCGCTGTGTTTCTTTGTTTTATTTTTTCAGCTTTAACGCATTGTAGGCTTATATAAAAAAATCATCATGGCAAATTGGATCTAGTCTACTTTATTTCTAGTCTATTTATTTGTCAAGAAATGACTGTTCCCGTAATGGTGACCTCGACATATGTAATCTTCTACATAAGTGCAGGTAAAAACGTTCCGTTCTCATTCTGAATCGTGCTTGCAATAGTTACTGTGTCTGATACAAATGTGTATCAGTTTTAGACGTGGAGCGCGGTGGCTCAATGGTAGTCTGTTGGACTTCTATGCTAGAGGTCCCGGGACGACCCGCGTTGTGTCCTTGGGCAGGGCACATGAACAGAGTTAGAATGTTAAGGAGCTGACAGTTGCTCGTCGATTCTCGGTGGTTCTCTCCGGGTGCTTCGGCTTCCTTCACCCGTAAAACTGTCACGGTCACGATTAGTCATTGTGCATAAGTATGTGACCCTAAACACCAATAAATAATAAATAAAAATAATCAGTTTTAGACGTTTTAGCCTTAATCGGTCTAAAAATCGATTAATTGTGGGTTAAAGACAATTTTTATGACCTAATGATTTACGAACCTTTATTCACTTTTGAATAATTTAGCAGTGAGAATTATGTACAATATGTCATCAGAAAGAATCTCCTCTCTGTCGAACAGAGAAAGTCTGTGGCATGCCAGCAACAACAAATGCATGGAAGGAACATATATTTTTAAAGCTAGAACGATCATTCGGAAATATGTATCGCCCTCTTGCCTCCCCGCAAAATTTGGACATAACACACATCGGTTCAACAGACATGACTTCAACATAGAGCTGAACATGCCACCACCGTATACACAAAGCCAATACTGCCGTGTCGACAAGGGACATGGCCATGGGATCTTGGAAACTTCCAATTTGTCCTCCACTCCTCCGGCCCCTGTTAGAAATATTTTAACTGGTAGTCAAAGTATCCCAACCTTAGACATATCCAAATGCATTCCCTTTGTCATTTGGAATACAAAAATTCTCCTGCAATCCACAATTGTCGAAAAATACACCATTTTGTGATCTGCTGTCTCTAAAGAGGATTCTACAAACGTTGATACAACAAATTCCAACCTTTGAGGATAGACGCTCATACTTTCAGCCTTTGGCGGTGAGACTCTCCTCCATACACTCACCCTTCGTCTCACTTTAGGCGGCGGAACTATTTTCAAAGCGAGGGTGGGGGGGGGGGGCGTGGGGGCGCTGGATTGGGCGATGGATGGTCGTCGGTATGACGGACCGATTTTGGGTCGGCCCGCCGTACGAAACTTTTAAATTCCATGGTCCCAAACCCTCCACTTCCATGTATCTGATCGGATATTTTTAGATTTTTCAGGAGATGTATTGGAAAGATTTCACACGTTGAGAGCCATTAAAAAACGTTGGTAAAGTATACAGGTGTGCTTTATTTATTAGCTTTGGTCATAACGACCAAAGCTGATAAATAGACCTCACCTGTATGCGTTACCAGGCGTTAACAGCAATTATACTGTCTGTTGATTATCTTGTCTGGGGTGGATTTGGTACTTGTATGTTTGTAAGATTACGATCTATTTCAGTTAACTGATTTATTAACAGACTGTAGACATTTTAGCGTCTGCTGCCACTTACTTCAAAAAATGATCCGAAATCCATTGAAACTGAACCAGTACGAGAGAAACATAGCTGGAGAAAATATGGGGGAGGCTCTGGATCCGCCCCTTGTTTCGCCAATCATTGGTTTTGTTAAAATATATGCATACAAATAAACATGGCCCGCCAAAAAAAGTCCTCCCCCCCCCCCCCCCCCCCGGTTCCCTGTTGAGTCAGTATCAATAAACTGATTTTCTATTTTTGACTAATATTCACGGGATAAGTGATCAAATCCAGACCCTTACCCACTGCTTAACACTAGCAGAATACAGATTTTTATCCCATAAATGGCCGTTTATTTGAACAATAGAAGCCTTGGATAAGTTTTTGCCTTATTCACCTGGTGGGGTGACAAATTTATCCCGTGGGTTTAACACTGAAAGAATTTATTCCATTAGTAGCGACGGACTTGATGACCTCTGGCCTCTACCACATTTCTCTAGCATAATTAATAGTTCGATTGTTGATTTCTTTAAATCTTTTTGAAAGTATTACACAATGCCAGTAGAAAACACCACTCACTGCTCATATAATAAAGTATTTTTGCAAGTTTAGCTCAAGTTTGTAGGGGAATTATTTTTAGACAATAAGTGTAATACTGCGCCTTGTTTGTTTTTGTCAATTTTGCTGGTCGATCGAATTGGACCAATGTGCTTCTCACTTCTCGCTGTGTTTTGTAGCGAATTATAGCACGATTTTGCCGCGACTGCCCCGTAGAAGCTTTATAGGGATAAACATAATAAACGGAAAGTGTTTTCAAGTTAAGAAATTATTCTACTCGTAGAATTAAGAATGAAACCGACTCGCCAGAGGCTCGTCGGTTTCATTCTTAATCCTACTCATAGAATATTTTTTTTATTTGAAAACACTATAAGTTTGTTCTATATATATTCTCATTCCCTCAATGATTACTCACAAGATAAAGCATTTGCCGTCATAACGTTCCACACTAAAACCAAGCCTGTTGGAACTTATCGGTTTTCTACGGAAGCGTATTAGGGACATGGAAAAAAAAATTTCTCACACCCAGAAAGTCGAAATTTCGACTTTTTATCTCGAAATTTCGACTTAAAATCTCGAAATTTCGACTTTTTATCTCGCAATTTCGACTTTTTATCTCGAATCTCGAAATGTCGACTTTTTATCTCGAAATTTCGACTTTTTATCTCGAAATTTCGACTTAAAATCTCGAAATTTCGACTTTTTATCTCAAAATTTCGACTTAAAATTTCGAAATTTCGACTTTTTATCTCGAAATTTCGACTTTTTATCTCGAATCTCGAAATGTCGACTTTTTATCTCGAAATTTCGACTTTTTATCTCGAAATTTCGACTTAAAATCTCGAAATTTCGACTTTTTATCTCAAAATTTCGACTTAAAATCTCGAAATTTCGACTTTTTATCTCGACTTAAAATCTCGAAATTTCGACTTAAAATCTCGAAATTTCGACTTTTTATCTCGAAATTTCGACTTTTTATCGGGAAATTTCGACTTTTTTATCTCGAAATTTCGACATAAAATCTCGAAATTTCGACTTTTTATCTCGAAATTTCGAGATTTCATCTCGCTAGGTATTTACGTGGTCTTTTGTTCAGAAGCAGTGTGTGATAGATTCCGATACACCAGCTTCTGAGTTCTAACAAATTCTCACCTAACCGACAAGACAGGAATGCTGCCCACCCCACCTCCGGCCCTTCAGAGTTCCGTTATCTCACTTTTCAATAAAATCCAATACTTGCGTTTCATTGAAGACTTCCCACATGCCTTTGGAAATCTTCCCTATCGCGCCATTATAGACCACAGAGGTTCACTGAAGACTACCACATGACATGCCCCTGGATATCTTCCCCATCCCGGCATTATATATACATCACAATAGAATTAATGCACACATGTGTCTCCCACTCTCTGATAAGTAATGCTGTATCAGCCCTACCCCCCCTCCCTCACCCACCCCGATCCCAGAAAGTGCTGCCCAGTAAATATCGCTGGAGTATTTATTTATTGGTGTTTAAGGTCACAGATTTCTGCACAATGGGTAATCGTGACCGCAACATGGAGATAAAGTCAAGTTTAGTCAATCGTTTATACCCATTTTAGAGAACTTCCACCGAAGCATTGATGAATGGCTCCTCTATTTTAACAGTAAAACGGAGCTTGTTTACAACAGTAAACGAGCACTAAGCACAACTTCACGTCCCGGGTTACCTACGGTGAATCACGGGAGTAGTCTACCCTTACGAAGATATGCTGCCCAGTAAATTGGGGTATTTTCTCTTTACGAAGAGGTGCTACTTTTTACTCAGTACACCAGAGTACACTACCGAAATATTACAGAAGAAAAAATAAAAACGAGAATCAAAACGAGACACATGCCACCCAAGTGAATCGTCATTGTGTGGATAAACAACAAATACGCCCCCCGCCCCTCCAACTCCCCCCCCCCTCCGACCCCCCCTCCCCCACACCGGACCACCACCAAGTTAAATTATGGGGGATGAAACTGCCAGAAGTGTATTCTGTAAGTGTTTGAGCAGCGCATTGGGTAAAACTGATATTTATTGGGCAGCACTTTCCGAGAGTGGGAGAAGCATGTACGCACTAAGATCATTTCGATGTATTTTGCAGTAAACTTTAGGAAGCTGTGTATCGGGTGTAAATGCATTCTTATTTACCGTTAGCGAACGGCTTGGCAATTTCGATGTATAAAACTGGACATTTTGTGGCCGTGGACTGTTGTACTCTTCCGGAAAAAACAATATACCGATTGGAGGGCCATAGTTGCTTTATTTTTTTACTGGGGTTTAACGACACTTCTAACAGACAGGGGGAGCGTCATGAATGGTTGAAAAAGGAGGCAGTGACCGCCCAAACCCAGTTAGAAATCTCAAGGGGGCATTCATGTCCGTTCGATAGGGTGAGAAATTGTTAGAAATCAGAAAGTCGGTGTATCATTATATTCACTCTAATGCATATATAGGGAATTATTTTCTACTCGTCTTAGCGAGTCAACACATTGTGGTGGTGGCTTCGCGCGCGCGCGTGTGTGTGTGTGTGTGGGGGGGGGGGGGGGGGGTCGCACATTTATTCATTTCTGGACAAGACAGGTATAGGGAAGGTATATAGCCAACAATTTACATACTTGAAAGGGTATACGTATGTAGATATTGGTAAGGGAGGTTACAGTTTTCAAAGTTATGTGTGTTTTCCTCTGGGTGCGGGCTCATCCGGTTGGATATCGATGTTTGTTTTCGGGAGAAGTTTGTTTGTATTTAACCACATTTTCAAAAGCCTGGGTTACATCGAGTTGGGCAGTTTAACGGTGGGAGGAAGCCAGAGAGAATAATCGTGCAGCGGCGAGCAACTGACAGACTCTCGAACTTAATAACTCTGCACGAGCAACATTAGCTGCGGTTGAAAAAAAGTGAATCATCGACGTGCATGCCTTTGAACACAACGTCTCCGTGTTCCACATGACGGGATAAAGTGTTTTTACCCAAAGCAGTTACCTCTGATTAGGATCGAACTGTCGATCTTTCGATTTAAAGTGCAATGCTCTAAACTCTTTGTCACCGCTCTCCTCATCGGGGAAGGGAGAGGCGTCGGGATGCGCCTGTTATATTACATGTTGTAAGGGGTTAGGATAATGGATTTTTTACTCTTCGAAATTTAGCATACGCCTATATGAATCTCGACAAATGGAATTTTACTTGTATCGAGTGGAAATAACTTTATCTCTGGGTGCAGGGCGTGGGAGAGGGGGGGGGGGTTAATGTTCATGGCAATGTGTTAAGTGAATAAGTGTTCGTTTCAAACATTTTGATGGCCCTGATAAGGGCCGTCTTATGGATGAACCAAGCGGTCCATTGAAGCTTGCCAGTGGTTGGAGCTTTGAACTTTAAACCGATAGGTTCACCGATTGATCTTGACTAGCGGTATCGGAATTGTGCCCTTGGGTAAGGAACTGAATCCCGATTGCCCACGCGATGACACGGTGTCGATGTGTACTAAGGCGCACCGTGTATACGTCTAAGGCCCACTTGCCTTCTTCAAGCAATGATGACTCTATGCAGAGTTAGTACCTTGGGGCGTCTGACAGTTGCTCGCCGCTGCTCGGTGGTTTTCTCTGGCTTCCATGACGCGTAAAACTGCCAGACATGAGGTGACTCTGGCTGACCGTAAATAACGTTAAACTGCAATAAAAATAATTCAAGCTTGCAGTTATTCCCACACCAAAACCAGGCACAGAGATAGGATCTTAAAATCCCCCCCCCCCCCCCCGACATGGTGGGTCGAGAAGTAAATATTCCGACAGTGTTCCCGGATCGCTGACCATCGGTACGAACTTGAATCCTTACTCAATATTTTTTAGTAGTATAGCAGGAGGTTTTCGACCCCCATTACCCGGAGCTTTGCCGGTGCAGCTAGTGTTAAATTCCCATAGGAACCGGAGCCATTGCCGGTGTAACTTTTTCCGGTGTAAAACTTCGTCCCTATCCAGCTAGATCCGGCAAGCAGTCTTACCAGAGTACGTACAGCATATATAGTATGCTATGGTATGTATAGTGATATATGTACACCCAGGGCTATGGGTATATATTATGGGTACGTGATGAAAAATGGAAAGGGAAGGTGAGTTTTCTTGAAAGTTTTTCTCCGCGAAACAGTTGACGTTGCTATTGACGTCGTGACGTCATGATGCGTTCGCGACGGCATAGAGATGTTGACCACTGTTGTTGTCCATTATACAATCTGACATAACGTTATTCGGATCTGGGTATGGCGGACTTCTCGTATGGGGTGGCGGTGATATGGTAGTAGCGGTATATATCCATGTATGCCCCCTATTAGCCCTTGAGCCTTCATATTATCCTATGTCAGCTATAGCTAGGTCAAGCAGTATTGTGGGGATGGGGCCATGTAAGGTCGGCCAGTGCGGTATTGCGAGATAGTCCTTGGTGGTTTAGATTGGCAGTATAGGATGAATGGTCTGTAGACCTATTACCCCCTTAGTACTATTAACCTCCCGACTCCTTTGTATTATCTTATGGCTGATATTGGTAGTTCGTAATGCTAGGTCAGGCAGAATTATAATCGTTTGTTCAGAACTGGGGTGCATTGTATATACCGCTGTAGGTACCCTGTTAGTCCTCGGTATTATTAACCAACTGATTGCTTTGAATTATTCTATGACTGGTATAGGTAGTACGTTATGGCAGGTCAAGTGGTATTGTGGAGTGGGGATGGGGGTAATGCCTGGCTGTATAGGACGGCAGTATAGTATGGACGATATATACCTCTGTGACCCTCATGTCCTCATACGACAAAAAAGGGATTTCATAACCACATATATTTTCCAAAAAGGGAAGCCATGGGACATGAATCCCCTTTTTCTGAAATGAGGCCTTGAGGGTCATGAAAAAACCCTCATTGGGGGATTTTCTCATGGCACTTATGGCCTCGTTTCAGAAAAAAGGGATTCCATGGGACAAGTCGTGATGAGAATCGGATAGGACTTCGTTGTAACAGAGATTACGGGGATGAAGCAATCTGTTTGGTTAGTTAGCGCCAGTAAAGTGAACTGATTGGGTGATCTCAACAGACGAAACAAGAACAAGAGCACTCGGAATAGGGTAGGAACTACTGGGCATTCGATAGGTTAATACTATCAACGGTTAGGATGGGTCCTACAGGGGAATATACCAACCACACTCTGCTGTCGTTCTGTAGTACCAGGCATTAATTAACCCCACCCCTGAATACCGCTTGATAATTGATAATATGAAGCACCTGGTGGATCAATTGTACCAAGGACCAACAAGAGACATACAGGGTATGTACAGCCTATGCTATACTACCGTTCTAAACTACCAAGCATTATCCCCACCCCCACAATATCACTAGACCTACCATAACGTACTACTCATACAAGCCATATAAGAAAACGAAGCAATCGGTTGGTTAATGGTACCAATCACTAACAGGTTGCCTATAGGGGTATATACCACCCGTGCTATACTACCGTTCTAAACTACCAGGCAATACCACTATGCCTAGTATTGCATACTACCTATACCAGTCATATGATAACATGAAGCATTAGGTGGATTAATAGTATTAAGGACTAACATGGGACCTGTAGGGGTACAAATCATACATCGTATACTACCACACTAAACTACCATGCATTACACCCCCACCCCACACACACACACACACACAATAAGGTCTGGTCTTACATACTACCAAGACCAGTCACATAAAGCATTAGATCGATTAGTAGTACCAATGGCTTTCGGGGGCCACAGAGGTATATATCGTCCATACTATACTGCCGTCCTATACTGCCAGGCATTACTCCCACCCCACCCTACCCCCACTCCACAATACCACTTGACCTGCCATAACGTACTACCTATACCAGTCATAGAATAATACAAATCAATCGGTTGGTTAATAATACCGAGGGACTAACAGGGGACCTACAGCGATATATACAATGCATCCTAGCCCCAGTTCTAAACAAACGATTATAATACTGTCTGATCTAGCACTACGAACTACCAATACCAGCCATAAGATAATACAAAGGATTCGGTAGGTTAATAGTACTAAAGGGGTAATAGGCCAACAGACCATTCATCCTATACTGTCAATCTAAACCAACAAGGACTATCTCGCAATACCGCACTACCATACATGACCCCCATCCCCACAATCCTGCTTGACCTAGCTATAGCTGACATAGGATAATATGAAGGCTTAAGGGCTAACAGGGGAGCTACGTGGATATATACCGCTACTACCATATCACCGCCACCCCATAGGAGAAGTCCGCTATACCCTGACCCGAATAACGTTATGTCAGATTGTATAGTGGAAAACAACAGTGGTCAACATCTCTATGACGTCGCGTGTACATCATGACGTCACGACGTCAATAGCAACGTCAACCGTTTCGCGGAGAAAAACTTTCAAGAAAACTCACCTTCCCCTTTCCATTTTGCATCACGTACCCATAATATATACCCATAGCCCTGGGTGTACATATATCACTATACATACCATAGCATACTATATATGCTGTACGTACTCTGCTAAGACTGCTTGCCGGATTTAGCTGGATAGGGACGAAGTTTACACCGGAAAAAGTTACACCGGCAATGGCTCCGGTTCCTATGGGAATTTAACACTAGCTGCACCGGCAAAGCTCCGGGTAATGGGGGTCGAAAACCTCCTGCTATACTACTAAAAAATATTGAGTAAGGAGTCAAGTTCGTACCGATGGTCAGCGATCCGGGAACACTGTCGGAATATTTACTTCTCGACCCACCATGTCGGGTGGTGGGGGGGGGGGGGGGGGGGGGGGGAGGGGAGGATTTTAAGATCCTATCTCTGTGCCTGGTTTTGGTGTGGGAATAACTGCAAGCTTGAATTATTTTTGTTGCGGTTTAACGCTATTTACGATCAGCCAGAGTCACCTCATGTCTGGCAGTTTTACGCGTGATGGGAGCCAGAGAAAACCACCGAGCAGCGGCGAGCAACTGTCAGACGCCCCAAGGTACTAACTCTGCATAGAGTCATCATTGCTTGAAGAAGGCAAGTGCGCCTTGGACGTATACACGGTGCGCCTTAGTACACAGCGACACCGTGTCATCGCGTGGGCAATCGGGATTCAGTTCCTTACCCAAGGGCACAATTCCGATACCGCTAGTCATGATCAATCGGTGAACCTATCGGTTTAAAGTTCAAAGCTCCAACCACTGGCAAGCTTCAATGGACCGCTTGGTTCATCCATAAGACGGCCCTTATCAGGAACATTTATTCACTTAACACATTGCCATGAACATTAACCCCCCCTCCCCCACCCTGCACCCAGAGATAAAGTTATTTCCACTCGATACAAGTAAAATTCCATTTGCCGAGATTCATATAGGCGTATGCTAAATTTCGAAGAGTAAAAAATCCATTATCCTAACCCCTTACAACATGTAATATAACAGGCGCATCCCGACGCCTCTCCCTTCCCCGATGAGGAGAGCGGTGAAAGAGTTTAGAGCATTGCACTTTAAACCGAAAGATCGACAGTTCGATCCTAATCCGAGGTAACTGCTTTGGGTAAAAACACTTTATCCCGTCATGTGGAACACGGAGACGTTGTGTTCAAAGGCATGCACGTCGATGATTCACTTTCTTTCAACCGCAGCTGATGTTGCTTGTGCAGAGTTATTAAGTTCGAGAGTCTGTCAGTTGCTCGCCGCTGCACGATTATTCTCTCTGGCTTCTTCCCACCGTTAAATTTCTCAACACTATGTAACCCAGGCTGTTGAAAATGTGGTTAAATACAAACAAACTTCTCCCGAAAACAAACATCGATATCCAACCGGATGAGCACGCACCCAGAGGAAAACACTCATAACTTTGAAAACTGTAACCTCCTTACCAATATCTACATACGTATACCCTTTCAAGTATGTAAATTGTTGGCTATATACCTTCCCTATACCTGTCTTGTCCAGAAATGAATAAATGTGCGACCCCCCCCCCCCCCCCCACACACACACACACACGCGCGCGAAGCCACCACCACAATGTGTTGACTCGCTAAGACGAGTAGAAAATAATTCCCTATATATGCATTAGAGTGAATATAATGATACACCGACTTTCTGATTTCTAACAATTTCTCACCCTATCGAACGGACATGAATGCCCCCTTGAGATTTCTAACTGGGTTTGGGCGGTCACTGCCTCCTTTTTCAACCATTCATGACGCTCCCCCTGTCTGTTAGAAGTGTCGTTAAACCCCAATAAAAAAATAAAGCAATTATGGCCCCCCCAATCGGTATATTGTTTTTTCCGGTAGAATACAACAGTCCACGGCCATAAAATGTCCAGTTTTATACATCGAATTTGCCAAGCCGTTCGCTAACGGTAAATAAGAATGCATTTACACCCGATACACAGCTTCCTAAAGTTTACTGCAAAATACATCGAAATGATCTTAGTGCGTACATGCTTCTCCCACTCTCGGAAAGTGCTGCCCAATAAATATCAGTTTTACCCAATGCGCTGCTCAAACACTTACAGAATACACTTCTGGCAGTGCATCCCCCATAATTTAACTTGGTGGTGGTCGGGTGTGGGGGGGGGGGGTCGGAGGGGGTGGGGTCGGAGGGGGGGGGGCGTATTTGTTGTTTATCCACACAATGACGATTCACTTGGGTGGCATGTGTCTCGTTTTGATTCTCTTTTTTTATTTTTTCTTCTGTAATATTTCGGTAGTGTACTCTGGTGTACTGAGTAAAAAGTAGCACCTCTTCGTAAAAAAAGAAAATACCCCAATTTACTGGGCAGCATATCTTCGTAAGGGTAGACTACTCCCGTGATTCACCGTAGGTAACCCGGGACGTGAAGTTGTGCTTAGTGCTCGTTTACTGTTGTAAACAAGCTCCGTTTTACTGTTAAAATAGAGGAGCCATTCATCAATGCTTCGGTGGAAGTTCTCTAAAATGGGTATAAACGATTGACTAAACTTGACTTTATCTCCATGTTGCGGTCACGATTACCCATTGTGCATAAATCTGTGACCTTAAACACCAATAAATAAATACTCCAGCGATATTTACTGGGCAGCACTTTCTGGGATTGGGGTGGGTGAGGGGGGGGGGGGGTAGGGCTGATACAGCATTACTTATCAGAGGGTGGGAGACACATGTGTGCATTAATTCTATTTGAATGTATCGCCTTTTTGTGATGTATATATAATGCCGGGATGGGGAAGATATCCAGGGGCATGTCATGTGGTAGTCTTCAGTGAACCTCTGTGGTCTATAATGGCGCGATAGGGAAGATTTCCAAGGGCATGTGGGAAGTCTTCAATGAAACGCAAGTATTGGATTTTATTGAAAAGTGAGATAACGGAACTCTGAAGGGCCGGAGGTGGGGTGGGCAGCATTCCTGTCTTGTCGGTTAGGTGAGAATTTGTTAGAACTCAGAAGCTGGTGTATCGGAATCTATCACACACTGCTACTGAACAAAAGACCACGTAAATACCTAGCGAGATGAAATCTCGAAATTTCGAGATAAAAAGACGAAATTTCGAGATTTTAAGTCGAAATTTCGAGATAAAAAGTCGAAATTTCGAGATTTTATGTCGAAATTTCGAGATAAAAAAGTCGAAATTTCGAGATAAAAAGTCGAAATTTCGAGATTTTAAGACGAAATTTCGAGATAAAAAGTCGAAATTTCGAGATAAAAAGTCGAAATTTCGAGATAAAAAGTCGAAATTTCGAGATTTTAAGTCGAAATTTCGAGATAAAAAGTCGAAATTTCGAGATAAAAAGTCGAAATTTCGACTTTCTGGGTGTGAGAATTTTTTTTCCATGTCCCTAATACGCTTCCGTAGTTTTCAGATCTGACAAATTCCACTACAGACTGAATTTGTACAAAATTCGAATTAGACATGCGGAGGTTACAGTGCCTATTTTATCAATCCGCCATCCGCACACCACTTGATCTTCTAATCAAACCTGGATTCTTGTGATAAAGTCGATGTTATTGTATTTGGAAATTTCTTAGGAAAATGAACCAATAAATACACAGAACGTCAGGATATATGATTGCATTACGGTTAGAGTGCCGGCGCGGAAGGATAGAACGAGAGACGCGGCCTCGAGTTCTATCCTTCCGCGATGGCATGGGTGTGTTTTTGACGAACGCATTCACATATCATGGCATTCCGTGTTTATTACACGCTGCTACATGACAAAGACTCCATATTAATTTAAAATTCAAACACCATATACAGAACATTTCAAACTTTAACACACTTTGTTATTTATTGATCGTCTGCTTGAAATAAAAACAGAAAAAAACTTGCAAACACGGGTGACAGATTATTTATTTATTTATTTATTTATTTATTTATTTATTCATTCATTTATTTATTTATTTATTTATTTATTTATTTATTTATTTATTTATTTATTTATTAATAATATATATATTTTTTTATTTATTTTTTGGTGTTTAGAGTAACATATTTCTACACAATGGCTAATCATGACCGCGACAGATTTGCGGGTGGAGGAAGTCAGAGTACCCGGAAAGAAGCACCTAGCAACTGCGAGCAACTGTCAGCTCCCCAACATACTAACTCCACACAAGCAGAGTCAGCATTGGTTGACGACAGATGCACCATTGAAGTGCAGAACGCCTCAGTACAGAACGCCACCGTATCCCCACGTGGGCAATGGGGGTGAAGTGTCCTGTTCAATGACCCAACGCGGTTGTCGCAGGTGGGATTCGATTCGAGGACCTCTCGGCTTGCAGCCTGCATCACTGCCTACTGAGCTACCGCTCCCCTGCTTACATACTTGTTTATCCACTTCGTCCCCGGTGGGACATATGGCTTCAATACGTTTTCTCCACTTGTCACGATCTTGAGCTTGGGCACTTGTTCACCCCCCCCCCCCCCCACACACACACACCCACTTGTAAGTCCCATCTTTTTCAGCTCTTCCATCACTGTCCTCTCTGCCAGGTGGTCTTTGGCTTGCCCCTCTTTCGTTTCCAGACTGGGGACCACCTTAGTGCAGCTTTCGGAATTCCTTCACGAGGTATCTCTTTATTTCAAGGAACAAGTTCATACCGCCTGGCTTCTTGTACAGGTCCTCATTAGAGATCTTGTTTGGCCAGTAGATGTTGCAGATTCTTCTGAGGCAGCTGTTGTGGAAGGCGTTGATTTTGTTCATGTCAGTCTGCACCACGCTCCAACATTCTGAGGCATATAATAGTACTGACTTATCGTTGCTGTTATAAAGCTTGATCTTGGTTTTGATGCTGTACTGTTTCGACTTCCAGATGTTGCGTAGTCGGCTGAAAGCACCTCTAGCTTTGTTAAGTCTGGCCTTGATATCCTTTTTGGCCCCATTGTCACTCCTTATCAGGCTACCAAGGTAGGCGAATTCCTCTGCATTCTCCAAACTCTCACCATCGATGGTAATAGGTGGATAAAGTTGCATGTTAATGAACATTGCTGCAGTCTTCTTCTTGTTGATGTATAGACACGTTTTCTTGGCATAGTTGGAGAGTCTGCCAGTCTTTCCCTGAAGTTGCATTAAATTCGTTTCCTGAGTTCCAATGTGTTCTATGTGCCAGTAGGCACATAGAACACATTGACTCAGGGGACGTAATGTTAACGAGATGACTGCGAAATCGTCTGCGAAATCAAGGTCTTCAAGCTGCGCAAACATGTTCCAATGGATACCTCGTGGACGATCAGATGTTGTTTGACGCATCACCCAGTCGACGGTAATGAGGAACAGAATAGACAGGATACACCCTTGCCGTACTCCAGATCAAATGCACCATGGACGTGCAGCACGCCTTAGTACACAACGCAACCGTGCCCCCGCGTGGGTAATTCGTGAGTGAAGTGTCCTGCCCAAGGACACAACGCGGTTGCCACATGTAGGATTCGAACTGAGGACCTCTCGGCTTGCAGCCTGCATCTCTGCCTACTGAGTCACCCCCCCCCCCCCCTTCCCTACAAGGAATATAAAATATAACTGCAGCAGTCTGCCGTTATTATTTTATCATCAATGCCTTGTGTTTATACCTCTTATAAAAACAAAAAATCGGACCTCTCGGCTTGCAGTCCGCACCTCTACCTACTCTACGCAGTCTGCCGTTATTATTTTATCATCAATGCCTTGTGTTTATACCTCTTATAAAAACCCAAAATCGGACCTCACGTCTTGCAGTCCGCACCTCTACCTACTCTGTCACCGCCCCCCCCCCCCCCCCCACCCTGTGACAGATCGATACCTAAACGGAAAAATATAAATGGAAATTGTGTCCCAATTGGTTATTTAGTCATATTTTAAGAAATTGGATGCCGGTCAGACCTGGAATGTTACAAAATTACTCCTCATATACATAATGAGTTCAATTTCGTTAATTATGGTGGATTTGAACAAAAACATTTCTAACTGACATTCGATTTATTCGATATTTCGGCTGTCATCGCAGCTTCCGAATTGATCAAGATCAGAATGCGAAGTTTTGATTTGCAGATTACGAAATTGAGTGCGGTCTAATTCTTTTGATGGATCCGTTACGTCAGGTGGAAAAATAGTTCGTCAATGGCAGACAGTATGGAACGTGTGTTCTGTACTGATTTGTAAATATGGAACTGGATGAAAAGTACATGTAATCGGCTTGCAATAACATTACAATACACACGAACATCAAAACAGAAACAGTGACCATACAGCTGTGGAAATTGAATAGGTGAACATGGTATCACTTGTTCTTGAGAAAATAGATTCACTATTTACTGGGCGGAGGCCAAGAAAGACATTAGTTCTCCAGACAATCCCCCCCACCCCATTCCTCGTTCAAATCGAACCCTCTTGCTGAACACTTTTTACTTGCTTACAGTGTCTTCCAGTGTTATTTTGAAATGATAAGACTAGAAAATTTTACATTTTTTGATTGATGTGTATTTATTTTCATATGTTTTCAACAAAGCGTGATTAAAATACACTGTGTATTTATTATATTTGTTTTGTAAACATCAAGTTTGCTCTGTATCTCAAAAATTATGTGGATGGTATTTATTTTTCGAAAAAGGTACACAAATATAACTGAACCCGTAAGTATTTCATATTTCTTTATTAACTGGAAATCTGAATTTGGGAATGTTTCTGGTGTGGAGGTGCCACAACTTAAAGGCCTCAAATTCTGTGGATGTGCTTCATACAATGTATTGAGTCTGTATGGATTTGCCTTGTTAAAATTTATCGGAGAGAGCCTACACTCCCCAATAAATTTTAATAAGAAAGAAAACGTGAACAAATTTTTCTGACTAAAAATAAATTATCATTCTACCAGTTATCAAACACAAAAAATAAAAATAAAAGCTTCGCTCCTTCAGTGATTTGGCAAATTAATTGCTCGAGAACCAAGGGGGGGCCACTAAAAATTTGCAAGACGCGACATCCTATTTTTTATTCGGCTCCTTTTTACACCCACCCACCCACTACGGGCAATTTTCTACTACCGTTCTCAGACACCCATCCCCACTCTCCCATTAAAATCCAAAATAAACTTATAAACTGTGTACGCACAGCTGTCTTTAGGGGGTTTTCATAATGTTCTTAACCCTTTACCCAACGTAACGGCAAAAACCGGCTAGCGCTATTCTCAAAACTCGCCAATTAATTTTTATTATTTTTTCATTTTTTGTCTCAAAAACATAGGTTGTGACCCCTCATTGGAACGAGCTCGAAAAACATAGGTTATGACCACACCGAATCTTTAACATTAGAAAAAACCCACAGATGGTGTCTTAAAACACTTCAGGGTGTTCCTGTGAGCTCTAAAACAGATTTTGTTCACGGACTTTTAGGTATATATAGCTTAAATTGCACAGTTGATAAACGTAAACTCTCCCTTTTTGGAGCCCTCTGTAATTACAAAGGGAATAAAACAGCAAAACACGCTTTTATGCTAAGGTTTCACCAGTTTCACCTTAAACAGATATCAAATAATTATTCATTTATTGAAGAGATAAACAAAACACTTCAGCATTATGACGTCAGTGAGTACATGTCTGAATTTAGGAAACACAATACACCCCCCCCCCCCCTCCAAACCTCTTTGGAAACAAATTATACGATACCCGGTAAACCAAAAATATCGTAGTGAATGGTTTGAGCGTATGAGCGACAGTGTTACGTACAATAGGTTTCTGAGTGTGCATAACAAGTTTGAAATGTCTTGTCTTTGGAAGACATGTAGAAAATACCCAGGAGATAAAAGAGCCTTCATTTTAGTTGCTAAACTTCTTACTAAGACGCACCAATCTGGTCCCTCAATCTGTACAAAATGCCATTGCTTCTTGTCAGACGAGGTTCAGCACGCCATTCTGGCCTGCAGCTACCTTAACAACATTCGGAATTCTGTCTGGTACTCCATCCTCGACATGTTACATGTATTTGTGTGAAGGAACGAGTTGTCCTGGTCCAGAATGAACTATGGAGAACATAGTATACTCCGCTGAATCGAGTGCTCCCAGGTTGTTATGAAGAGATTGGCGCACTTCGTTGACTAGTCAGCCTGAGTTAAGGCGATTTCTGTCAACGGCTCTCGTGAAGATAGTTGGAACTGTTTGCCTGTACTTGATTTATGGTGAGTTTAGCCAAATATTGCCACCAAATACATTACAAATGGCGACGAGATAAATCGGAAACGTTGGGTTCCCTTAATTGAACAATTCGATTATTTTACCTGTGGCAGAATTTTCAAATAATGTGATTCAGTTTAAATTTGTGTTAGGGTCGTTTCAACTTGTTATCACAGTTGAAACTTGCATAAATTCAGTTATTTTGTTTTACAAGGTTAAGCCTGTAAATTTAATTTGCATAAATTTTTGTTTAATAACTGAAATCAACAGATAATTTGAAATTGTTTGGCTACATTATGTACAGTAATTTGTATTTCCCAAAACCGTTGTAAATACGTTTAGCAAGGCAAAAGGGAGATAATTTCATTTCATTAGTAACCGGTTGCAAGAAAAAAAAAAAAAAAAAAAAAAAAAAACAATTTTTTTTTTTTTTACAAGTATGGTGTACCAGAAGTGACAAAAGAAAAAAAAAAAAATTTTTCTAGAAAAAAAAGTATGGTGTTCCAAAAGTAACATATTAAATGTAAATTTATATGCAACAAGTCTTTAATGCTTCAATTATGCATATAGTGTTTTTCTTGTCTGAAAAGAAATATAAATGAATAATTTTGTTGCGAAATTTTGAAAAAAATGATAATTTATTTCAAAATTCCAAGTATGGTGTTCCCAACGTGTCATAACAAAAACGTTTCATTTTTGTAATCATTTTTTTTTTCTCTCTACAGCAATTATTCTTTGTTCTGAATACATTCATATTGGATAATTGTTAACAGCATATTTCTTCCTACTCCTTTCAAACAGTAGTTTTCAAAATTTATTGGTTAAATCTTGTGCTTAATATAATTAACTGGTGAAGGTTTTGTTTATAACACAAAATTATGGCACTTAATTTACAAACATTTTCTGTTGATGATTTTCAAAAGCTTAGAAATATTGGGCCAGTTAAAGCTCAGAAATTGTTCAGATGTAGGTTAGAAAAAGGGAAGTTAACCATGGAAGACTTGGTAAGAGAGACTGGTGTAAATGAGTCTGCATGGGTTGAGTTAATTGATAATGGTATCATTACACTAGGTGAACCTTCATCACCCCAGCTTAGCCCAAGAAATGCATCAAGTGTAGCTGCATCTAACACGTCCTCAACTGATATACAGTCAAAAAACAGTAGTGCATATAATTTACCAAGCCCACCCAAGACTGGAAGGCTTCCACTGACCAATACAACATCTGATAAAGATCCATTAAATGTTTATGAAATATTTACAGAAATGAAAGTAGAAATTGAACAAATGAAACAGAAATATAAGGAACATAGAGACCAGTGGCATAAAGAGAAAATACTGTTGGAGCAACAAATAAAAGTGCAAAATAAAACTTTGAAAGAAATCAAGCAATCATCAGCTCAACAGATTAGAGATTTGACTAATGAATTTAATGGAGAGTATGAGAAGTTACGGGAAGAATTAAGGAAGGAGAAAGATAGGAAAAAGCATCCAGTGGTTGATTTTCCATTACCAGTATGGAGAATGGAAAATATAATGCCTGCCAAAGAATTGATGGGAGAAGAAAGTCATGCCAGTGGAACATTATCATTCTTTGATCAGACATTAAAAGGAATTAAAACTGAACCTGCTTTAACATCACCTGACAGTGATTATGATGAATCTGATAAAGAAATGTCTCATTTTCATCACCATCCTGCTTCTACAGCCACTTCTCGGGCCGATTTAAAACAAAAGCATGGGGCTCGTAATATCCAAGTGCAGAACAAACAAACTGACACTGAAGATGATAAATATTTATCAACGAAGTTAGGAACATATGATGGTAAAAAGAGAAGAAAACATTCTAATGCATGCAGTTTAAGTGCTCTAGATTCAAAGTGTCACACTTCTTCACCATCAGGCGATGAAAGAAAACATTTTAGGCATCATTCTAGAGCTCGTCATACTTCTAGACATAGAAGTAGAAGTCGTGCACGAAGATCAGGCAGTTCGTCTTCTTTAGATAGATCTTTGTCCAGGTCTTACAATAGACGGCATAAGAAATGTAGCCAGCGAAGTCGCCACTCAAAATCAGACCAATCAGATGATGAGAGTGACTCCTCTCATTCAGGAAGAGAACATAGAGGGCATAGAGGATGGAGAGACAGCAGCTGGTCATCTTCGTCGTCATATGATTCCAGTAGGAGTCGCAGGGGACATAGACATGGAAGGCGAAGGAGTAAAAGTCCGCCACGTCCAAAATTGCCTACATTTAGTGGCACTATGACAGCTAAATGGGAGCCATTCATCTTTCAATTTGAAAGAATTGCAGATCAGCGCAATTGGAGCTCCAGGAAGAAATTGAATAGATTGTATGATTGTCTGAGTGAAGATGCCTTAGAATATGTGAACCTCCTAGATGGTCACCAGTCATACAGAACCTTAAAGCATGAATTAAAGAGAAGGTTCAGTAGAAAGGAAGCACCGGCATCAGCCAGGCGACAGCTGCAATATTTGAAGCAGAAAGAAGATGAGTCACTTGAGCAATTCTCTCAAAGGGTACACACAATGACCGTAGAAGGGTATCCGGAATCAGACAGACACACTGTGGAACAGATGTCAACAGAAGCCTTTCTGAGAGGATGCAGGGATAAGGATGCTGTTAGAGCGGTCATGGAAAAGAATCCATCGACAATTTTCAAGGCTTTGAAATATATGAAAGGGTCGATAGCAAACCAGAAAGCCATCATTGGTTATCGAGCCACTAATTATCAACAACGGCAAGTAGCATTCTCAGAGCCAGATACAGACTATGAGGTGAACAAGGTTGAAGTAAATCCTGAAATAGAATCACTTGAGAAGAGAATGAGTGATCTTCAAACTATGATGAAAGATATGACAACCTTAGTCAAAGAAAAATTGAAGGGCTCTCCAACATCCAAGGGTTCAAATTATAATAGACCCTATGGTGCATATCAAGGTAAGGCTAATTGGAAGAAAAATAAATCCAACTGGAAGAATAACAGACCCTATAGAAGTAATTCATCTTCTTCCAATTGGAGAAACAGGTCAGAAAACCAGAGACAAACAGAAGATCCAATGGTGCCATCAGAAACTAAGAGGGATTTAAACAATCCAGGATCCAGTGGCAAGGCCAACGCCGGATCCAAAATGATGTAGGCCTACCTACCCTTCAGGAACGAGAAGACCATGTAAATATAGATGAGATGCCAGAGATTTATGTAAATAGGGTAAATGGAGTCTCACTTGTGCTGCAATTAGCTGTAAATAATGTAAATACTTCTGCAATTGTTGATACAGCAGCCATGATAACTCTTATTGATGAAGAGTTCTTCAAAAAATCTGATCTTAGTGTTCCACCTACTGCAAAAAGAGTTAGGTTAAAAGGAATTGGATCGCAACCCGTTATAGGAACAATAGTTCCAAACTTGGAGTTTGAAATTGGCAAACAGTTTTTTAAATGGGACGTATGTGTTGCTGCAATCAATGACCCATTCATTTTAGGTTTGGACTTTCTCACAGCTAATAATTGTATAGTTAATTTACGCAACAGTACATTAACTATTGGCGACATAGTTGTAAATGCTTCATTCAAACGAGCAGGAAATACTACAGACATACCAATTGCTCGAGTGAAGATCAGCCAGTCTGTCACACTTCCACCCAATTCCATGTCAGCAATTAATGTTAAATTGGAGGAACCACTGTTAAAAAGCTACATATTTGAGCCTGTTGCTCACTCTAGTGGCATTTTATTATCGGCTTCTGTGGGAGAAGGAAATAGTACAGTTGTAAAAGCTATAAATGACTCTTCTCACTTTGTAAAGTTAAAGAAGAATACATTTGTTGGCAATGCAGAAGAGATTGAAGATATTCCAGATTTGACTGGACGTTTATGTGACGTCATATCACAGTCAAATGGAATTACAGATTGTCACGAGACAGAATCGGTTCGCAAGTCAGCTGCTTTTAACGACAATGACAATCAAACGGCAATCAACGTTCAAAATTTATGTGATTTTGAACAAACTGCTGTTAGATTGGTAACCAATGACACTGTTGAGCCTTCTGTTGTCCAAGATGAATTATTGCTTACAACTGAACAGATGCCATCACACCTTGAAGATTTATTTAAATGCTCTACAAGTAATTTGAAAAGTGAACAAAATATTGGTGTAGAAAAGCTTCTGAGAGATTATCAAGATGTATTTGCCCAACATGATTTGGACTTGGGATGTCTCAAAGAGGTAAAACATGAAATCAATACCGAAAATGCAGCACCAATCAAACACAAGATTTGTCGAACACCTTTGGGTTTTAAGAATCAGGAGCAAGAACATTTACAGAAAATGTTAGAAACTAGTGTCATAGAGCCTTCCATGTCAGAATGGGCATCTGCTCCAGTTCTAGTCCGCAAGAAAGATGGAAGTGTGCGTTGGTGCATAGATTTTAGGGCCTTAAATTCGAAAACAGTCAAGGATAGCTTCCCACTTCCACTGATTGAAGATTGTTTAGATACTCTACAAGGCACCAAATACTTTTCTACACTAGATATGGCATCTGGTTACTATCAAATACCACTGCATGAACCCGATCGCAAAAAGACTGCTTTCATCACAAAGTATGGTTTATTTCAACACACCAGGATGAGTTTTGGGTTGTGCAATGCTCCAGCCACATTTCAGCAGGCTATGCAGTTGGTACTGAGAGGACTGACATGGAAAGAACTACTTGTATATTTGGATGATATAGTTGTTTTGGGATCTAGCTTTGAAGACATGTTAGAACACTTAGAACATGTATTTCTTCATTTTCGGCAGTTTAATCTTAAGTTAAAGCCTAAGAAATGCCAGTTATTCCAAGAGGAAGTAGAATTCCTTGGGAAATTAGTTAACAAAGATGGTATTTCTGTGTCTCCTAGTAAAATTGAATCAGTGGCTAAATGGCCGAAACCACAAAACCAGCAAGAACTCATGTCATTCCTAGGATTTGTAAATTATCATAGAGATCACATTAAACACTTTGCTGAAGTGACTGCTTGTCTCTACGAACTGACTGCTCCTAAAAAACAATTTGTATGGACAAGTGAACATCAGAATGCCTTTGACAGTCTGAAAAAGATTATGATAAATCCACCATTACTGTCCTATCCAATTGCCGCCGGAGAATTTATTCTGGATACTGATGCATCAAATCGATCCATAGCCGCAGAATTATCACAGTTCCAGTCAGGAGTGCAGAAAGTTATTGGGTATGCAAGTCATGTATTGTTACCAGCACAACGCAAGTACTGTACGACCCGGAAGGAGTTACTTGCTGTTGTGAAATTTTGTAGACACTACCGCCATTATCTTTTGGGTCGGAAATTTACTGTTCGTACAGACCATAATAGTCTAGTGTGGTTAATGGGCTTTAAAAACATAGAAGGTCAACTTGCAAGATGGATTGAGGAACTCTCCCAGTATGATATGCAAATTCTACATAGACCAGGTAAAGTACATTCAAATGCAGATAGTCTGTCTCAGATTCCAGACGATCTTGTAGAATGTAATTATTATCATGCTGGAAGTAATCCAGAAGTTCTACCTTGTGGAGGTTGTCATTATTGTAGAAGAGCACATGGCCAGTGGGAGAGATTCACAGAAGATATTGATGATGTAATACCACTTGCTATTAAACAACTGCCTGAATCACATGTGCATGAATCACAGTCTCCATCTCTACAGCCAATCACTGAAAATACTTCCATTACTACAGATATCCCTGAATTGAATATATCACAAGTTTCTTGGTTGGAACCATACTCTAGTGAGGAAGTAAGAGATATACAAGAAAAAGACAATGATATTGGCAAGATAATTTATTGGCTGGAAAATGATGTAATTCCTGACAAGCATGAGTTGTATCTGTGTAGTCCGAGTGTTAAAGCCTTGTGGCTATGCAGATCACAGCTGCAGTTTCATGAAAGTATGCTAGTGTACAGATGGGAACATAGAATAGACAGAGAATTGGTACTTTTAGTACCAGACTCACTCAAACAAGAAGTGTTGCATTATTGCCATAATGTAAAATCTGCTGGTCATTTGGGACAGACAAAAACTTTGCAACGTCTGAAGAAATCCTTCATGTGGTATAATATGACTGTAGATTGCAAGGCATATGTACAATCTTGTAGAGTATGTAACACTCAAAAGAAATCCAATCGTACTGCTAGAGCGCATCTTCATACTCATCATGCTGGATTTCCAATGGAACGGATCCATCTGGACATTCTTGGTCCATTCATGACTAGTAACAGTGGTAATTCCTGTGTTCTTGTCATGGTTGATCAGTTTACGAAGTGGATTGAAATTACTGCACTGCCAGACCAGACTGCAGAACAAATTGCTCGCAAATTCATCCTTCACTTCATAGTAACTTTTGGCTGTCCTTTAGAGGTTCATACAGACCAGGGCAAAAATTTTGAAGGAAATTTGTTCAAGTCCCTTTGTGAACAGCTGGAGATCGCAAAGACGAGAACGACACCGTACCATCCATCGTCTAATGGACAAGTTGAAAGATATAATCGTACCATCTTGCAGATGATAAGGTGCTTCATCGAAGGACACTGCAGGGAATGGGATAGAGATCTCCCGTTATTAGCGATGGCATTGCATTCAATGGAACATCAACAGACAGGGTATACTCCCAATATGCTAATGCTTGGACGTGAAGTCATCCAACCAATAGATTTGTTGTTTGGAATACAGGAAATGAATCAAGATGCATATGAAACTTCTGAATGGGTAGTCCATCTGAGTGAGATTATACCAAAAATACACCATTTTGCAAGAAAAAAATTTAAGACAATCACAGAGACGCCAGAAGAAATTATATGACTTGCGTGTCTTTGAGACAAGATATCACATTGGTGATATAGTATATAAAAGTGATAAGGCAACAAAAGTAGGGCAAAGCCGAAAATTGCGAGCACCATGGGTTGGTCCATATTTGGTTGTTATGAGTCAACCACCTTTATATAGAATTGTTGACAGAAAAGGAACCTACATGATACATCATGACAGATTGAAAATATGCCCTGACAGAGATTTGCCATTGTGGATCAGGCGGAGGAGGCACAGCTTATTTGAAGAACCTGTAGAGGGTGACGAGGCTTCAGAGATCAGTGAGAAAACTGAACTATCTGATGTAAATGAGAAACCAGAAAGAGAAATGGTACGGCATGAAAATACAGAAATTTCTTCGCCAACAAATAGAAATGTTGACAACAATGTACAAAACTTTGATGAAGGAGATTTGCCAAACTTATTTGATGACAATTCAGTAGTCACGAGAACAGGGAGAAAAATCAAGCTTCCTGCTAGATTTAGAGACAGCAATTAATAGCTGCTGTATAAACTGTACTGCATGCATGCTCACATCACCCTTGCATAGTTACATTTGACTAATCTCCAAAGTACATATATGTAGAGTTCACCCTGAGGTTCCCTTTGTATATATTTTTTTTGTAGATTATGGATGAATTCAGTGACTTCTTCTTTGTTCCTGACTACGATGAGACAGGACTAGATGAAAATGATAGTGTGCCAATTGCCTCCTCCCCTGAACAGTCAGAAGCAGTTAATGATTTGGATTTATCTGACTATATTATTATCGATAAAATTTCTGACGATAACCCTGAGGAGCTTGATTCTAGTATTGTAACTTCTACTGAGGACAGTAAAGTTGAGCAAGAAAGTATTGATCATCCAGTAGAAGATGAAAGAGTGGTGGAACTCAAAAAGCTTGCTGCTACACACAGGATGTGCAGGATTTGTAATGGAAGACAGCGAAATATGAAGCGCCACATGATATCAAGACATTTCCCTTGGTATGTGTCAGCCAAGACAGCCTGCTGGCTCTGTGAGGAACAGGAAGGGAATTACTGCTTCTTGAAAAAGAAGCATTTAGATAAGCCCGGGCACCCAGTTGGTGCGAAGTTTGATGAGGAGAACTTGAGGAAATGGATACATTTAATGAATGGCCTGCTTCACTTCTTCAGGGAAGAATATAATGTGGTAACCTTACAGGATTTGTTGAAGCATGTCCAGAGCCATAAGCGGTTTCCCGCAGAGACACCTGTGGATCCTTTTAACCCTGAGGAAAAGGGGTTACTTGATATGTATTTGGAAATACAAGGATTAGATAAACCAGTCAAACATGATGTCTCTCCACCCAATTCTGTGGCTGTATTAATGCACTGGAGGATTTTAGAAAATCTAATTTACCATCTGGGAGCTGATAAATACAACGAAATTCAAAGTATTAATAGCCCTATGAAATTTACCGGAATTCAAGTGGATGGATCATCTCATCTCACCAGCAGACTTGTCTTTATAGACAGCCACTTTCATCTTGATCAGTTATTGAAACGCTCTAGAACCAATTCATTAGCAGAGGTTGAAAGAATAGTACCAGAAAGTAAGACATTTAGACTGGTAGGAGCGGTGGCAAATTATGTATTTCCAGATCACTGGCGAACATGGGAAAAACAATTAGCAGCAGATGAAAGAATCTTCGTAACATTTGGACTCCATCCCCATTTAGTGAGCACAAGATCTATCGATCATCATTTGAATAAACTTGAGAGTTTATTACGTCACCCTCGTTGTATTGGGCTAGGGGAAATAGGCATGGATCACACAACTTCATGCAATTGCAGACCTCTATGCTCAGATAAGTTAGCATGTATGAAAAGCAAATTAGAGGCTCAAGAAAAGTTTTTAAAAAACGTTTTGCCCTTGGCAGAAAAGTACAATAAGGCAGTTGTACTTCATTGTAGGGACAAGGGCACTGGTGAAGCAGCGGAGAAAGTACTTCAAATTTTTGAGGAATTGGGTTTAACACACCTAAATGTCCATCGACATTGCTTCATGGGATCACTATCTGAATTATTACAATGGCAACAGAGATTGCCAAATTGCAGATTTGGTCCAACAAACAGCATTTTTAGAGACGCTGGAACCTTAGAAGCCATTTCAAAATTACCAGCGCATAAATTATTATTTGAATCTGACTCACCATACTTGTCTCCGCTTCACCATTGTCCAATCAATACCCCTTGGATGATTTCACCTGTTGTGAAATATCTCAGTAAACAGAGGAATATGCCAGAGTCAGTATTGGTAGCTTTTGGCAAATAAGAATGCTTGTTACTTGTACCACATTGATTTTATTTAATGATCTTCTACTTTGTTCTGAAACACTCAAAATTCTGTACAGTACAGTTGTAAATAAATTATGTGCATGTATGCCTGCATATAAATCTGTATTTATGTATACATGAAATGTAAATATGTACCTAGATATATGCCTTAGGTCCTTTTTCATATGTAAGAAAGAACTGTTCAGACCTGGATACAAGTATTCTTCTGTTTACAACGGGTAATTATAAAAACAGACTAAACTCCCTACGTATAAAGTGTGATTTTATCACCTAAACCTGAGATAACCCAAAAAAATTATGTTTCAAGTGTCACAATTAGATCAAATTGTCTATTGCATTTGATCGACACAATCATAATTTTTCAGAGTTTAGCCATAAAAGTTTGGGGTTGACTACCATTCGTTCTGTGGTGGAAGATACTTTTTTGGTGATGGCACACACTAACTACTAACCGTTCAGGTATATGCCAAGGTCAAACAAAACCGGGTGGAGTGTGAAGGAACGAGTTGTCCTGGTCCAGAATGAACTATGGAGAACATAGTATACTCCGCTGAATCGAGTGCTCCCAGGTTGTTATGAAGAGATTGGCGCACTTCGTCGACTAGTCAGCCTGAGTTAAGGCGATTTCTGTCAACGGCTCTCGTGAAGATAGTTGGAACTGTTTGCCTGTACTTGATTTATGGTGAGTTTAGCCAAATATTGCCACCAAATACATTACATTTGGACCAACTCAGCGAAGAAGCATGTCTGTCAGTGTTTCTGAGCTATGTTCCTGAACAGGTATTAGATCTTGTTGACGATATTCCCAAATTTGTGCATTTCTTTGTTACAGCCACAGCAAAGCCATGGAATACATTTACAGAAGATTAATGTAATAATACAAGTATATTACATATTCCTTATTAGTCTCACGATCATCATCCAATTATCTTGCCTGTTTATCACTTCCACAAAATGCCTCCATCAATCAGTTTACTTATTTTATTATTTCAGCCCCGAATTTTGTTTGGTATCTTCAGTGACCTATCAGTGAATTAAAGAGTTTAGACCATAGTGAGATCGAACGATGGAACAATTACTATCTCCAAGTTGTCGCCCAGGGGCGGCAGCTTGGGAATAGTGGTTGTTGCACTCTTCGCACTCAGTTTTCGGATATTATACGACATAACGGAACAAGTCAGCTGGCCGCCATTTCGGCCTGGAGTGCTGAAATGGTTAAAGTCTCCATGAAAAACTAATAACCTTAAAAGTTTACCATGGCTTTCTCACTCCAATACGGAAACAAGATGGTCAAGCCTTCATCGAGTGAGGGGGGGGGGGGGTGGGGGGGGGGTAGCCATAACTGCACTTTGCATCCACGACGGGCTTGGGGAGTCGGTTACAGCTGTTTCTTCCTACAGATCCGTGGTACTATAGGTGTCCTATTGTGATTTGTGGCACTTAGTTCGGGGAAAACTAGTTCACCATTTATAGTAACTCACTTCCTTCCTGATTTATAGGGAGGTTCAGTTGTGACTGACGTCTTCAGCCCCAGTCAAAATACGCGATTGTGTAGATAAACTTGTATATACATTGATATTATCTTGTCTTGCTGTCATTTCTCGTTTCTTCGTTTATTTTCTTCTCTATTCGTTTTGTTCATACACTCTCTGTTTCGCATTTGTAATTATACTTGCTCTTCGATATCGGAGGAAATAAAGGAATATATATATATATATATGTTAAGAGTGTGATGTACAACATCATCTTTAAGGTTTGAAACACAAATGATGGTATATATTAACTGATATATTGATATATTTTTAAAAAATTCAAAAAATTGCACAAGTTGGAAATGCACATTTTTGGCGCACTCAAGAGACCCACCCACCCCCACGTCACGTCTTGCAAATTTTTGGTGGCCTCCCCCTGCGAGAACCAAATGTATTTTTTTTTATTTACGCTCATGTATACTCAATCTGACGGTTAAACACATAACTATGCGAATGACAGTTCAATTTCGGACAAATAAGGGAGCTATGTTTCAATGATACTGGATAAGTATTGGAGCATGTGCTTTTAACCCTTTACCCAACGCAGACAACATCAATATCATGTGACCACTTATTGGAACGAGCTCGACGAGCTCGATCCAAAGAGGGGTCACATGATATGGCTTTGTTGAAGTTTTTTTAGCTACTGAATTTGCATATTACGCGAGCGTATGCGGCTGATTCGTTGGGTAAAGGGTTAAACTCAAACTATGGAATTACGAAGTTACGCAGCTGGAATTCGGTAGAGGGAATGAGATTTTGGCATTTAAAGCGCGCAACAATCGGATTGAACGACAGAAACACGAATTACCTTCCCAAAAATGTGCTATGTGTGACGTATGCGCACCAACACCGCGTATCACTAATATCTTCACAACACGGCCACTTATGCGCTGTTATAACACAATAATCACGTGGCACGAATTATGTACCGCCGAAAGACTTCATTTTCTGGGCACTGATCGAAGTGCTGCAAATGAGTACCGATTCGTCACTGCTATACTATTGCAGTTTTTCAACGTGCATGAGATTTTTGTATCTACAGTTAAAACTAAAAGTCCTGTCCCGAAATGCGCACAAATAGCACGTCGATATGCGCGTTAATCTACGCGATATGACCATAGTAAGGCTATCAAATTCTGTAAGTATGGCCTGTGCACAAGCAATGTTTCAGCCAATGGACCTCCGGGTAACCCGGAGGTCCATTGGCAGAAACATTGCCAGTGTTTGCGATGAGTAACCAGGAGAACCTGCAGTGCTTTGGATGTCATTCGATATGGCAATTGCGAGCAATTCATACGCGCAATTAAGCCCAGATAAGCGCACAGTTCGTGACAGGACTTTTAGTTTTAACTTAACTACTTTTTTATAATCGTTACGACACCATGAATCATTCGAGATAGATTCACATTTAGCCACTGATCAATTAAACTGACATCTCGAGAGAAATTTTTACACGTAACATGAGCGAAGATAAAATCAAAGTGGAATTCTACGTTTGAGACTCAGAAAATGAGTACGTTGATACAAAAACCCCGCAAAATTGCCATTCTGTCATTCAAAAGAGACCATTTATTTTAAATTTGATAAGAGAACTGCCTGGCCTGGGGCGCACATGAAATGCAAGAAAAACTCCTCTTAGTTTTGGGTCGTTGTTTCCAGTTCCCTGTTATCCACCCTCAAGCCTGAAAATAAGCAGTCTGACATTTGCTGAATGAAGTCCCCAAAAGGTGAATTTGATGATGCTATCCCATACAGTGGGACAATTTATCCTCTAGGTACCTCTTTCTGTTTAGTTTTGAGTCCCTGATTCAGATTAAGGTTCACATAAATTCAGTGATGCTACCCTGCTCTGCAGGGTAGCATCACTAAATTCACCCTCTGGAGACCTCATTTTGTAGATGACAGTCTGCTTATTTTCTGGCTTGTCCATCCTCGTTGTGTTCTGTACTGAAGTAACATTCTGTCTATTTTCCATTGTATGACTCCACAAATACTAAAAATTCCATATTTTCTCCTTCAGTGAACGGTTAACCGGTGGCAAAAACAGAGGCGGCGGAACCAGGGACGCACAGGTTACACGTGCCTCTCCAAGTTTTTCCACAGACATGTTGCTCGGTTACACAATGAATTAAAATGGGCGCGCCCAGGCGTGTCAATATACAGGCATACCTGTAATATATTAATTGAAAACCAAGCAACATTTCGCAAAAGAATCCCACCTTCAGTCGCTTCGGTCCTTTCTCCACCCATCTTCCAACCTGGAGGCTAGCATTTGGGTTGGGATATGATTGAAGTAGAAAAATGGACAGGACAGTGACCACATCGCGGCATGCTCATCTAAATGAGAGACTATAGTATGTCACTACATACATACATATTTATTGTAGCCTTGAAAGGTTGTGCCCCTCCACTTTTATCAAACGACCGCTGCCTCTGGGCAAAAATCATAAACGGAAAAATGTTTGTAACGGTTCCTGAACATGTTAATCGATTAGCGTTTCAACCTAAACGGTTTTCCTTCTGCCATGTCTTCTCCCATAGTGGTGGCGGAAACCTGGAGGTGGGTAAGGTGCACATTCCCTCAGATTTTCAGATCATCTATTCTGCATTTCACACATTTTTGATGAATTACCCTAGCCTAACAGGAATATCCGAAGACACATGCCAAAAAATTCTACAAAAACTTAAAAGTTTAATTAAATTTAATCAACAAAATCTGAAGGTACATTATGGAATAAAACCCGAGTTGAAAATCAATTCCTCTGTGACCTAGATTTATAGATTGCCGCCCCCGCCCTATTTTTGGAAGTATAACCAAATCTAGTTGCATTTCTCCAAGAAATGTCTCGTGCGTGAGGTCTGATTTATTTTTGTTCCATCTGTCTTCCACCCTGTAGGTTAGCATCTGTGTTGAAAGACGGTAAAAATAGAAGAGACGACATTACCATATATTACCAATATTAAACGATTTCGAATGCAACTGGCGATGAATTTGTTTAATTTTTTACTCGTGTTTAACGACACTTCTTTTAGACAGGGCCACCTCGTGCCTGACAGTTTTACGGGTACAGGAAGCCGAAGAACCCGGAGAAAACCTCCAAGCAGACTTCCCAACGTACTAACTTCACACAAGCAGGGTTAAAGTTAACACTACAAGTCCTGTCCTGACATGCGCGCAAATAGCACGTCGATATGCGCGTTAATCTACGGGATATGACCATAGTAAGGCTATCAAATTCTGTAATTATGGCCTGTGCACAAGCAATGTTTCAGCCAATGGACCTCCGGGTAACCCGGAGGTCCATTGGCAGAAACATTGCCAGTGTTTGCTATGAGTAACCAGGAGAACCAGGAGAACCTGCCGTGCTTTGGATGCCATTCGATATGGCAATTGCGCGCAATTCATACGCGCAGTTAAGCTTAGATAAGCGCACAGTTCGTGACAGGGATTCTACTTTTAACTGTAGCATTGAATGAAGACGTAAACAGCGTCACCGTGCCCTACGTGGGCAATCAGGGTTAGGTGTCTTGTCCAAGGACATAACACGCTTATTCCTGGCGGGGATCGAACCGCTGACCTTTAGGTTTGAAGTCCAATGCGGTGATCACAGAGCCACAGCGCTCCCTCCCTAACTAGTGATCAAAGAACCCAAGGGGGCACATTCCCGGGATGGACACACAGACATAAGACGTTAGAAAGTTGTTAAAAAAATAATATAACAGTAGTATGTTTCGTATGTTTGAGGGAAAGGTTGGGGGGATCTCATCGGGGGATCTATGTGACGTCATAGTCACGTGACCCAGTGGCGCCATGTTGTGTTGTCATGGTAACCCGCGTGAGCGGCCATGTTGTGACGTCATCTCCATAGTGATACGTGGTGTGAGTGCGCATACGCAGCACGTGTTGTTAGGGTGATACGGGTTTCCGTCATCCATTTTGTATACTGGAGGCGGTCATCTTGGTTTCTATGGTAGCACGTGATTGCTATGTTACCTAAGGCCTACAATAGGACAGGAGTATGTTCGGAGGGTATGTTCGATTGAATCGGAGTATTTTCTGGAACGACTTCCCTGGATAATTACCACAAACAACCCGACAACTTGTATTATTTCGAATTCTTCCAGAATTCTCTGCTTCTATCTGTATATGCAATAGTTATCGTTTATCTGGCCATGTTCTTTTATTTTAGAGTATACTCCAGTAGCGTAGAAGAGCCTATCAACTGGAACAGTTTATCTTATTATTACAATATTTAGCAATTTCTGGTCTATTCTTGTTAGTTCTGACCCTATTCCAAGTACTCTTGTAGTTTCATTTATCTAGATTATAACTAACCAATCAGACTGCTTGATTTCCCATAATCTGTATGCAGGGTTATCTCCCTTGTGTATAACAAAAGACTATATCCAATGACCATATCCCATGGAATCCCATTTTTTGCAAAACACCTGTGGCTATGGAATCCCTTTTTGTCGTATGAGGCAATGAGGGCTATGTAAAAGCCCTCAATGAGTCCTCATTTATTATCCCTCATACCCTTATTGAATTTTGAGGTTATGAGGACCTTGAAAAATTCCTCAATGAGGTATAATTTACTACGACTCTTAGCCTCATTTCAGTATTTAACAGGTATATCCTATGGAATCCCATTTTGGAAAACGCCTGTGACTGTGGAATCCCTTTTTGTCGTATGAGGCCATGAGGGCTATGTAAAAGCCCTCAATTAGTCCTCATTTATTATCCCTTATAGCCTCATTGAGTTTTGAGGTTATGAGGACCATTAAAAACCCCTCAATGAGGCATAATTTACTAAGACTCTTAGCCTCAGCTCGGTATTTGGGGATACCCATGGCCTGGTATTGTATTATTCGAGGATACCTTTTATAGGATACTTATCTGAGGATACTATATAGGCTGTACATATCCCTATAGGTCTCTTGCCGGCCATTAGTACTATTAATCCACCTGATGCTTTATGTTATCCTATGAATGGCATAGGTAGTATGCAATGTTAGGCATAGGGGTATTGTGGTAGGGGTACTGCCTGGTAGTTTAGAACGGTACTATAGTATGGCATTATATACACCTATAGGCCCCTGTTAGTGCTTGGTACTATTAACCAACCGATTGCTTTGTTTTATTATATGGCTGGTATATGTAGTACGTTATGGTAGACCTAGTGATTTTGTGGGGGTGGGGGTAATGCTTGGTAGTTTAGAACGGTAGTATAGAATAGGCTCTACATATCCCTGTAGGTCTCTTGCTGGCCCCTGGTACTACTGATCCACCAGATGCTTCATATTATTGAGCGGTATTCTGGGGTGGGGTCAATGCCTGGTAATACAGAACGGCAGCAGAGTGTGGTTGGTATATTCCCCTATAGGTCCCATCCTAACCTTTCATAGTATTAACCTACCAAATGCTTTGTATCATCCTGTTACTGGTAAGGTGGTACGTAATACCAGTAGTTCCTGCCTTATTCCGAGAACTCTTGTTGTTTCATTTATCTAGATCATTTATAATCAATCAGATTGCTTGATTTCCCATAATCTGTATGCAGAGTTATCTCCCTTGTGTGTAATAAAAGCCTATATCCAATGGCCATATTCCCAGGCACCCCAATTTCGGCACCCCTTTTTTAAGAATCCCATTTGTGGAATCCCTTTTTTCTGAAATGAGGATAAGCAAACAAAATTCTTGAATAACTATTTTTTCAGTTTTTGTCTCAAAAACTAAGGTTATGACCCCCCTATGGAACGAGCTCGAGGAGCTCGTTGCAAAGAGGGGCCATAACCTATGTGTTTAAGACAAAAAATGAAAAAGATAATGAAAATTAATTGGCGATTTTTGTGAATAGCGCTGGCCGGTTTTTGCCGTTACGTTTGGCAAAAGGGTTAATATATTCCCGGTTTTCTGTAGTAACGGGAAGAGAAATGACACTCAGAACCGAGAACCGGCATATGTCCTGGATAAGACCAAATAAATTTACGTAAAAAAATGCATTTATTTTCGTGAACATATTTTATTGGTAATCTGCTATCTCCATGCGGAAAAAAGTTGTTTTCCTTAGAGAAGTGTGAAAACGCTGCTTCCAACTCGACTTCATTTTAAAAATAGTTAGTTTTATCATCACTACCTCTTGGCTTCAACTCTCTCTTCACTGTGATGGCAGTGAAGAAGGAGTTAATGTTAAAGGATTTCGAGAAATGTGAGTGATACTACATGAAGACGAGTTTGATCTTTGATGCTAGTGAAGATCTTGCTGTTGAAGAGAGGAGTCCTCCGGAACTGATTGAGAGCTGCAGTGATTTGGTGAAAAATGTTCTTCAGGAAGCAGTATATTGAACGATTCTGGCGTTCAAGGGCTGACGAACTCTTACAAAGCAAAGTTACGTTGGGGAATGTTTTCAATTTAGAAAACTTCAGTTCAACACGCAAACTGTTCCATACGTGGTATCGTGATCGGCTTTTGGAACAGGGAGCCCGGAAATTCCCGTTCTCGCGGTTAAACCCTAGTCTCCAGTACAGGCGACCTGATGACGGAAGAAGAAATAAAGAAAGGACTCTTGGTAGTTGAGAACATCTCGACTATACGAAAATTGACAAAGCGACGCCACTCCGATCGAATCACACACGTGCTACAATAGAAACCAAGATGGCGGCCTCCAGTATACAAAATGGACGACGGAACAACGTATCACCCTAACAACACGCGCTGGGCATGTGCACTAGCACCATGTATCACTATGGGTAAGACGTCACAAGATGGCCGCTCACGCGGGTTACTATGACAACACAACATGGCTCCACTGGGTCACGTGACTATGACGTCACATGAGATCACCCAAATGAGATCATCCAACCTAGAGGTGAAAAGCCCCTGACATACTACTGCGGTTGCCGCAGGTGGGATTCGAACCGAGAACCTCTCGGCCTGCATCTCTATCTATAGAGCCATCGCGACCCCGTGCAGGGAGGGTAAAATATAACTGCCGTCTGGCTGCAGACTGCCGTTATTATTTTATAACCACTGCCTAGTGTATAGACCTCTTATAATAAGACAAAAATCGGACAAAATTATGCTTTGGAGCGGTTCAAAGGGTTAAAGGTATAGTACAGTTAAAACTAGAAGTCCTGTCACGAATTGTGCGTTTATCTAGGCTTAATTGCGCGTAGGAATTGCGCGCAATTGCCATATCGAATGACATCCAAAGCACGGCAGGTTCTCCTGATTACTCATAGCAAACATAGGCAATGTTTCTGCCAGTGGACCTCCGGGTTACCCGGAGGTCCATTGGCTGAAACATTGCTTGTGCACAGGCCATATGTACATAATTTGATAGCCTTACTATGGTTATAACGCGTAGATTAACGCGCAAGTCGACGTGCTATTTGTGCGCATTTCATGACAGGACTTCTAGTTTTAACTGTATATTGATCAATAGCACCACTCTCACCACTCCGAATCACAAACACACTCTGTAACACCTTTCAGACCTGAACATCAAGGAAATTGCCTCACTTTGGATCCAAATAATGGCACATTTCATTGAGCTTCTGCCTCCCCATGCCTATCGTTCCGTGAAACGCTTCCCATATGTATCTGCAAACGCGCTAAAAAATTTGTGGATCGAACAAGGGACGAAATATCGAGGTAGTCGAGGTGCTAGGACATGCATACTGACGTAAGTACGGTTGTTAAAATTGTTATGTGACGACGTAAACAAAATGACATTACGTCAGAGCTGGAAAAGTGATATTTGGTGTTTGTGGTGACATATTCTTACACAATGTGTAATCACGACCACACCATGGATATAAAGTCAATTCCAGCCAATCGTTATACCCATGTTTCCCACTTGAGAGAACTTTCAACCATGCATTGGTTACATTGTCCTACTTTTCTAGAAAAACACAGCTCGTGTATCACAATAAACAGGTATTGCTTCACATTCCGGAGTTCCAGAAGGCGGAAAAACGTGTTAACACTACCCGAAAGATTTACACAAATGAACCAATCATCAACAGGCCCGATTTTGTTTGTATACAGTTCATTTTTGACGTAGAAGCAGGGGCTATGGAAGAGCGAGGATAGGTGGAATAGGGCAACACTTTATTCCACAGGTATGCTATATGGTGAAATATTAAAAAAATAAAAATCACAGGGCGTTTAGTTGGCGGACATGGTGTCAAATAAGGCTCGGCGCGAACAATATTATTCTCACTTCGCGCCATGTGACACCATATCTGCCAACGAAACGTCTCGTAACATATAAACTTGAATTATCTGCTTGCAACCTCCACAGCTAGTACCTTCTACCCATACCCGGTTCAATCTATTCCGCCTACTCCAACCACCGTTCTATTTCCTCAACTTCAGCCATTTGGGTTGATATATGGCTGAAGCTCAGGAAATACCAACGAGCAAAATGAATAAAGACTAGACCGTTGAAACCAGAATGAGACACCATCTGGTATTGGTCCATTTTATGAGACACCATCTGTATTGGTTTATTTGGTGATATTCTATTCCCAGTGATGTCGCTAGCATTGCATGAAAGGAGATCGGAGGCATGGTATATTTAGTGGATCCACGTTCCCTCTCCCCACAAACAATTTGTTAATACGTTGGATTGCCCTCGTCAAGAAGTTGGCATTTCTGTGATTTCATTTTTTTTCATTTTTTCCCATCGTGCCGAAGCATGGTAAATCTGGTGTTTTTGGACATTTGTGGGCCCCTACCTAGCACATTCACATAGCATGTGCTGCTTCAGTATAGGCGTCCCACATCTAAAACTTGATATATATATACAAGTAGAGATCTACCTGTGCAAAAACATGTGTGAAAGTATAAGAACAGTTTTATTTCTTCAAATACGGTAACGTTATAAGTTACAAGGTTTGTTTCGAAATTGGTGTATAGATATGTAAACATATATACAGTACGTGGAGAGTGTATTACCACTAAATCACCCGCAGAGTGGAGATTCCACCCAAGCAATAATTGCAAATTTGTTGCAAAGCATAACCAGCACCAGCAAAGTTTCGGCCAGTGGACCCTCGGGTTAAACCCGGAGGTCCATTGGCTGAAACATTGCTTGTGTTTTTTGTCGATATGTACAAAATTTGAAAGTTATAGCTTGGGTGATAACTCCACTCCGCGGGCGATTTAGTTACAATCTACTCTCCACGTACTGTATAGGCTTAGTTTGTTGATAGTCCAGGCACGGCATTAATGAAACACTGCCTCGGGCATTGATATTTTATCTACCTCACTGTAAGGGCGTAAGCGAAACAAGCGGTTACGGGACAACCCTTGGAGCTGTAAATTTGGTGATGCGAATTGCTCGTATATGGAATCAACATGTAGTTACCTGCCCCCCCCCCCCCCCCCCCCCCCCGTTGCTTCTTGTAAACTCAAAGAAACTATTAATCACAATTATGCTGTTCAAAGACAGGTCACTCGACTTCTCCTGGAAATATTAATATGATATTTAAAAAGCTGTAAATATTCGGCAGTCAGTACCGAATCAGGAATGTTGGGAACTCCAGCACATGAGTGTTTTCGGTTGTGGTTGTCAGAATAAGTTATTGTGCTAAATGACCCCAAAATAGTTTTATATGGCGAGAGACTGTTTAAGACAATAGAATAAGTTATTAGACCAGTCACTGGTGGAGTTTGACAGGGCCGTATAACTCTGAAGTAAAGGTAGTTGGAGGGAAGTATAGAGAGCTCGTGGAGTCGAGTATGTCTAGGCCATTGAAGTGGCCTAAGGGAAAACCAGGCAAGTTGTGTGCCTGCACATTATATTTTAAAAGGGTGACAGAGACAGATGAAATCAATATGACTGAAGTGCACACGAGAGGGGTTAAGGCGACGGTTTATGGTATTGAATCAGTTAAATTAAACGTCAGACAGGAGGACGATCAACGCGAAAGTGGAAACTGCTAGACCTCATTGCTTGAAAGGGGGAAACAGGGAATACCTTGCGTCAGCAGAGCACGGGAGCTACAAGGAACGGAGCCTAGACGGGCGACAACAACGTGAGAACTCGGGTCCCTGAACAGAAACTGAACATTCGTGCGGGAGAAAATTCACGATTATTTGTGTTGTGTACAGTATTTTGGCCATTCTTGATGTGGGCATGTGAGTAAATAGTGAGCGGGGCGCGTGGAAGATTATTTTACGAGGCGTGAGCGGAGTGAAATAAATAATTCGCGCGGCCCACGAGAGAAAAAAATCGTACTGGAATCCATATTTTCTTATTTATCTTATTGTCTCATTTGTCTTCCAAAAACCTCTTGAAATGTAATTCAACTCAACCGATTTGTAAACAATAAAAAATAGTCCGTTCTCGCTGAGAGTGAAATACGATCTTGGAAGTGGAATACCATTTTCGGCGAGTGAGAGTGGGGATATGCTTCGTTTGGGAGGAAGAAAAACGTCAGGAAAATAAAATAAATCTTTGTTTTATTATCAAAAAATTATATTCAGATGATAAACGTCGGGTATGTTTTACAAAAAAAAACATCAAGTCACAGACATATCCAGATGACGAATCTACCCTCAAAACACGGTCAAGTGATCAGGGCTTGCCTTGAGTCGGGGCTGATCAGCCCAGGCCCCGAGATCAGCCCCGAGGAGGACTTGCTGGGGGCTTTTTTCCAAGCCCCGACATTTTCCACAAAAAAGCACTAACAATAATGGACAAAATGGAAAATCAGCCCCGAAAAGGCCCCGACCTCAATATGTGGGGCACTTTGTTTAGGCCCCGACCATTTTACTCAAGGCGAGCCCTGGTGATGGGACATATGTTCACTCAAAGGCCAGGTGGTATTCTCCGATATACGGTCAGGGTGACCATCAATCTCTCATCTCTACACCAGCTCATCCCAACGTGTTGACAATAAGTTCAAATGTAGATAAATATGTGCAAAAAGCTAATGAAGGTGGGGGGTAACTAAAATGTTAGACCAAAGATTTCTGATTCAGTTTGGTCTATTTAAAAAACTATAAATAGATGGATATCAATTTTGTGATGTTTAAAAATATAGAGGAGATCTAATGGGCAACAATTTTATTTATAATATATTTAATAAATAATCACATTTCTATTGGCTGGATCTTATACACGTGACTAGTACTTCAAAATCCACGTACACCGGTCTTCCAGTGAATATCAAATTCTAAATATAGGTTTTGGAAATCACCTCTCTTGTGTTATTTCAATCGACGAGCATGCGCAGTCAACCTGACTTTCGTCTCATTTTTATGTTATTCTGTAGGCGATAACTATTTTATTGTTAAATAAAAGTATTTCTGGTTAATTTAATTGAACTTTTAATTGAAAAATAGAAGGTTGCTTTTTTAGGATGGTTTATATAATAAAACAGTTATGTACTCTTCTGGTGGTAAATGTGATGTGATATGAACATAAAAACTTATATTGACCGAGGCTAATGCCTCGGTCAATGTAAGTTTTTTTGGTTCAGATCACATCGTATTCACCATCATAAAAGTCCATAATTGCATAATAACATTTCTAAACTGAGTTCACTTAATCGATCTAAGCCAAGGGTTACTAATGCTCAGATCGATTTTAGCGAACGAGGTTCCGGAATGTTATGCCAGACCGTGATGATTTAAAGATTCTTCACATCACATAGTGATATCTGTATAATTTAATATTTTACTAAAGTAATGACCAAAACTGACCAGCGCTGTTCCCAAAATCTCTAACCAAATTTTATTTTGTTTGCAATTCTTACTCCAAAATATAACTTATGGTCTCTCAATAGACCGATCTCGTCGACCTCGTTACAATGAGGGATCATAGTCTATGGTATCGAGAGAAGAATGGAAAATTGTGTTCAGAAAGTATTTTTACAAATGTCTGTTATTCATAAAAGGAAAAAAGTTGATCGAATATATGATAAGATAATTCAATTTTACTTTCGAAACCAACCCACTCACAAAATTATGACGTTAACCTCTGAAGTCACGTGTCGCTTTATTATGCGTGCTGTGAACGATAGTTCCGTAATGAGCTACAGTACGTGGAGAGTGTATTATCACTAAATCACCCGCAGAGTGGATATTCCACCCGAGCAATAATTGCAAATTTGTTGCAAAGCACAACCAGCACCAGCAAAGTTTCAGCCAATGGACCTCCGGGTTAAACCCGGAGGTCCATTGGCTGAAACATTGCTTGTGTTTTTTGACGATATGTACAAAATTTGAAAGTTATAGCTTGGGTGACAACTCCACTCCGCGGGTGATTTCGTTACAATCCACTCTCCACGTACTGTAGTTAATAGTGATCATGTGATAAATTAGATTATTTACCAATGTTAAATTTATCAAATAATTATATTATCTGCACTTCAATGAAATAAGTACAGGTTGGAATAACAACGGGTAAAATGTTATTTTTGCCGAAACAAAGTCTGACTGAGATAATAAAAGTGGGCCATTTATGTAATTCTAAAAGCTTCTAAATCATTGACGTAAGGTTGGGTTTGTTACAACAGCTCTGATATGGTTAAAATAAATGAGATAGTTTTTCCTCTTCTTCAAACTCTTCATCGAGTTGCTCGTTTCCAAGTGATCTTTTCTTACCACACCACCACGAAAACTTTCTGCAAGTCCACTGCTTAAATTTCTCCCACCAAGATAGTGGTTTACGCCATACATACATTCTCACGCCATAGTGGTCTGATAACGGGGAGCCCAGCCCAGGAAGGTTCTCATCGTAAACACGCTGAAAAAGAAAAACAAATGAATGAAAATTTAAAAGGAAAATCAAAGTCTGAAGGTTATTCGTCATCCATACAGGTGGGGGTGGGGGTGTCCTGAAGAAAAAAAACCCTCTAAACTGGATTGAAAAACTATTTTTGTCTCTGAGACCACCCACCACCCCGTTTTTGGGAGGAACTCCCCCCCCCCCCCCACCATAAAATGCTGAACACAAAACTGTCCAGTTTTTAGTCATATTACTGATCCATTTCTGCTATTCCAATTTTTCTAACAACACAAAAGGGATATATGTCACAATGTTTTTTTTTAAAATGGCGGGGGGGGGGGGGGCACTAAAAATTTGCAAGACGTGACGTCCTATTTTTTATTCAGCTCCTTTTTACACCCACCCACCCCTACGTGCAAATTTTCTACTACCGTTCTCAGACACCCACCCCCATTCTCCCATTAAAATCCAAAATAAACTTATAAACTTAGTAGGCACAGCTGTCTTTAAGGGGGTTTCATAATGTTCTTAAACTGGTACCACCAATTTAAACCTTTGTGCGCTGCTGTGTGCCCCAATCTACAAATGACAAGCTGTTCATTATCAGGCTTCGCCAGAGCAGGTGTACATATACGGGAACAAATTTTCATTTGAATTGTTCTGTCAGTATTCTCAGGTGTTTGCTACTTTCCTCTTCTATCCATACAAATTCTATTAATAAATAAATAACTTGGTTTGAATTTAGTGCATCAGAGAGAATTTTTCCAAAATATTGTCTGCACATTTTCTACATTTCGAAAAAGACTCCCACCCCCTACTAACGTGTGACATTTTCCCAGATTAAGCCCAATATTCTTACATATAAAGCCTCCTGATGTTGTATTTATGTTAAGAGTGTGATGTGCAACATCATCTTTAAGGCTTGAAACACAAATGATGGTATATATTAGCTGATATATTGATATATTTTTAAGAAATTCAAAAAATTGCACAAGTTGAAAATGTACATTTTTGGTGCACTCAAGAGACCCACCCACCCCCACGTCACGTCTTGCAAAGTTTTGGTGGCCTCCCACCCCCCCCCCCCCAAAAAAAAAAAATGGAGCAGATTTTGAGCAATGCCAGTGATAAATAAGATAAATCTTCATATCTTCAATAATTGAACCTTTTGAACGCCAGCGGCCGCTTTTCCGGCCAGGAACATGATACGTCATTATATAGGATGGCTGTTCAGTAAATATTGTGGGGAAGACTAATAAGTATTTTCAACGTGCAGCCCGAGGCTGCACGTTGAAAATACTGATTGGTCTACCCCAAATAATGAATATGGACTCTTCTAATAACTGCCATTGAACTGACATGGAAGATACCACTAGAGTTCAAGGGGTTAATGCTGCCTAATTGTTCCAAATTATATCTTAAAGTGTTTCAACATGGGTTATTGAGCTGACAAGCTCAGTTATATGCACTAACTTTAGTAGATGTGTTGGATGTAGCTCCTTGACACATTGTCGTCAGTGTGTTTTTTGACCACTCATATACTGCACAACAAAACCTTTTAATATTAGCCCTTTGAACTCTGGTGGTATCTTCCGTGCCAGTTCAATAGCAACAATTAGAAGTGTCCATATTCATTATTTGGGGTAGACCAATCAATATTTCCAACGTGCAGCCTCTGAAAGAGGCTGCACGTTCAAAATATTAATTGGTCTACCTCACATGTTTACCGAGTAAACAGCCATCCTATTTAACAACGTTATGGTGTATCATGTTCCTGGCCGGAAAAGTGGCCGCTAGGATTCAAAGGGTTAGGTCATCCCGAAAACACTTGGAATGACCATAAGAACCAGAACTTAGATTCTATGGGATCTTGGAGGTGAGTTGAGATGGGTTGATGAGGTAGTAACAGGCAATAGCCTACATGGCATACATGAACACGGTATTGATGCTATCTTTCTAACCCACCAGCGCCAGCCAGCACACTGCTTTTGCGCAGAAATTGACTAACTTGATCGTACCCTAGCCAATAGCAAATGCATCGTGAGTCATTGGTTTTCAGTACAGCACAGCTCTGTGGGCAACCGGTGGACTGCTTAAATTTGTAGTGAAGCACCATGCAGTTAAATTTTATCCTTGGAAGAAATGATTTCAATTTGGAGGAAACGTGTGCATCTCGGGAGAAAAAGATTTCCCCTTAAGTGAATTTAACAAGATTTTTTTATGATCGTAATCGATCGGAATTACATGGCTAGTGTCTACAGACTCATCCCACCTCATACTTTAGTCATCATATTTTTGAACGTCGGCCCTTAATGTGGTGATTTAGAGGAAACGATACAGTTTTATTTATTTATTTATTTATTGGTGTTTAAGGCTACATACTTATGCACAATGGCTAATCGTGACCGTGACAGTTTTACGGGTGGAGGAAGCCGGAGTACCCGGAGAGAACCACCGAGCAACGACGAGCAGCTGTCAGCTCTCCAACATCATAACTCTGAACTCTGCACCGCAGCACAGGCAGGGTTAGATTGGTTGAAGACATGCGCACCATTGACGTGCAGTACGCCTCAGTACACAGTGTCATCGTGCCCCCATGTAGGCAATCGGGGTGAAGTGTCTTGCCCAAGGACACAACGCGGTTGCCGCAGGTGGGATTCGAACCGAGGACCTCTCGGCTTGCAGCCTGCACCTCTACCAACTGAGCCACCGCGCCCCACAGTTTTATTTACAGAAATATATAATACTGTTCAAGCTGGCGGGGATCGGTGGGAAGCGTTTTATCCTCGAAAGAAACGATTTCACCTAGTGAGAAGAGTTTCCTCTTGTAGAAAGCTATTCCATCCGGGTGGAGATTTATATCCTGGGTGGAAACTTTCTTTAAATCATATTTAACCCTTTACCTTACGCTAAAGGCAGACCACACTTACAAACAAAATTATTGAATAACTAAAATTTCCCGTTTTGCATTAAAACACAGCTAGTGACCTCTCATTGGAATGAATTAAAAAATAAATAAAATATTAAAAACTTAACCCTTTGAACCTCAGAGGCCGTTTTTCCGTCCGGGTCACAAGCTCCGTCATAATGTCATTAACCCTTTACCTAACATGAAAAGCAGACGACACTTGCAAAAAAAATTCTTGAATAACTAATTTTTTTCATTTTTTGTCTCAAAAACATAGGTCATGACCCCTCGTTGGAACGAGCTCGACGAGCTCGTTCCAACGAGGGGTCATAACCTATGTTTTTGAGACAAAAAATGAAAATATTTTGAAAATTAATATGCGATTTTTGAGAATAGCGCTGGCCGGTTTTGGCCGTTACGTTGGGTAAAGGGTTAAGTGGGATGGCTACAAGGTAAATGTGCTGTGTAGACTAATCAATATTTTCAAAAATATTGATTGGTCTACCCCCAAATAATGAATATGGACTCTTCCAAATGCTGTCATTGAACAGACATGGAAGATACCACCAGTGTTCAAAGGGTTTATGGTGATTTTTGTAAATTGCGCTGACCGGTTTTGACCGTTACGTTGGGTAAAGGATTAAGATCTATATTCCATTATTTTTTAAAATTTGATTTACTTTTCATCTTTTATTTTAATGTTCTGTTGTATTTTATACTTTCCCTCCGAAGTTTTCTTCTGAGGTGGAAACTCACACCCGAGGTGAAAATTATTCTCACACGTGTGAACACGAATCTCCCGAAATGGAAATTTTTCCTCCGAGTTGAAAACGTCCGAGGTTGTAACCGAAGGTGGGAACTTTGATATGAAGCAACGAAGAAAAAATTCGCCATTTGAGTTACATGTTAAATTTCAAACCTCAATGGTGCCTCCAAGATCAGTCGAGCATAACGCATTGGAAACATTTTAATCTACAAGTCACAATTATGCTATATACCAAAGATTTTGCAAGTTGGTTCCGAAGAAGAAGGTCTTTAAAGAAAATTCTTCCTATTACACTTAGTTAAAAATCGGGCTTCCAACGGGAGCCTAAATACAAATACAGAGGGCTTGATTTCAACAATATTGAATCTACCCCCGCCCCGCCCCCTACAAAGGAAATCACAGATGTAGGTCCAGTAATACAGTACGTGGAGAGTGTATTATTACTAAATCACCCGCAGAGTGGAGATTCCACCCAAGCAATAATCACAAATTTCTTGCAAAGCATAACCAGCACAAGCAATGTTTCAGCCAATGGACCTCCGGGTTAAACATTGCTTGTGTTTTTGTCGATATGTACACAATTTGAAAGTTATAACTTGGGTGATAACTCCGCTCTGCGGGGGATTTAGTTACAATCCACTCTTCACGTACTGTAGAGTCAAACGGCGCCTGAGAAAATCATGTTATTATTATTATCAATACTTGGAAAAAAACGAACTGTTTTTGACCCTTTTGTGTATTATGTCGTAAAAGGAATCAACGTGAAACACCATTTAATGAGCAATTTCGTGCAGAACACTTTATATTTAGGGAAAGGTAAACAGATTTTCACAAAGACGACATGACATCATGTGCAGAACATCAGCACGTGCTAGCCGGTCCACAGACGCTAATTACTAAAAAAAATAGCCATTATCGACCGGCTACGCAATACATACAATCTTTGTTTCACGTTTGCCCTCCCTTGCAGGCTCTGTGAATTAGTATTAGCATGAAGATAGCGCACAATGAATTGGTTTTTAAGTTTTCTCCGCCAACATGTATAGTACATGGAGATTTAATGCCTGGGTGTCAGTTTTTAAACACCGAGCCGCAGGCGAGGTGTTTAAATGTGACACCGAGGTATAAAAGCTCTATAAAACATACATGTTGACGGAGATGAGGTTCCGCTCCACATATTTTCCAGGTATTTCCTAAAATGACATGCCACACACTCTCTTCAAAGGCAAATATTCTGTAACTCATTTATATAACCCATAACATGTATTACAATTTCCAAATCCACTAAAAGCATATAACACTATCTGACTAAGTAGAAATAAATAATCTGAATGTGGGTAAAGTTATTTATTGTCAAAGGCAAGACTTCAATCTGCAAAACTGCATGTCAAAATGCCGATAGCAGTCATTTTCAGCAACCCAGCACCCCCAAAAGCAGAATTTCCCCACTATTCCCACTCACCTAACACTGGAGCATATAACCCCCTGTTTTATTAATTTCATACCTGGTAACAAACCCGTGTAAAAATAACATTTTAAAAAAGCCGCGTTTTCGAAGCCACTGATTCTCATAATTTATCTGGTAATTTACCTTTATACATCAGACTCCGACTTTAGGACGCAAACTTCAAATTATCTTGTCCAACAAATAGCCTCATAATTTAATCATATATCTTATACTAGAAATATATCTCCAATTTACATGGCATTACTTTCAACATATGCCCTACGTTTAGAATTTCACCCCTGTGTAATAGTGCAAAACTGTAGAGCGGAACCTAATGTCTTTGTCCCGTTTGAAACACAATAGAAACATAGTGGAAACAAATTTTCGGGCGCTTTTCTCACGCTACGCAATCAGTTGGACCAAACAGATAGAGTTAGGTCCCTTGGGTTGTTATTGGAAACTCGAAAATATATATGTGACTTTTTTCAGGTTTTTGATTCGATTTTTATATCGAGGCGTGCGAAAGCGAAAAGCTGTCATTCAAACTATATATATATATACCCCCGACGTTTCGCGTGCCCCCGTATACCATGTATGTTACACGTTCTCATATACCTTGAATGTTGGGTGCGCCTTTTGTAGTCACTATTTGTCCTAGGCATTCTGACAAAGCAGAAGACAAATTTATCAGGATATAAGGGCAATATTATTTTATAAATAAAATAATGCGAATGCAAGACAGAAAAGCAAATAAAAATACCAGCTGTAATCCTGGTATATCTCTCTCGGCAAGCGAGAGATTCTACAGTGCTGACGACGGGATTCACACGGACCCGAACTTGTTTGGTGCCAAGTGGAATTTTTGTTCGGGACAAAATGATTTTTTTTGGTGTCAAATGGACGATGTTAGTGCCAAATGGAACCTGACCGTAAATGAGAACAAATTGACCATGTATCGCAGTTTGAGCGCAACAAGTTGCCATCTGCAATGCATAAGCATTGCAGATGGCAACTTGTTGCACTCAAATCAGGATATTGTAATTTAGAATTACCTGACTATTTAAAGTATTTTATTTTCAAATAAAAACACAAATAATAAAAATGTATATAATCAAAAACTAAAAGGCTGTTATTAAGGTGTACAAAATAATTTCATGATCATTATTTATTCACTGTTTATTCACTCCAAATAAACTAAATACTGTCTTGTCGCCGGTGTTCACGCGGACCCTACCTTTTTTGAAATTTTTGTTCGGTACAAACTGATGTTTTTGGCGTCAAATGAGCGATGTTAGTGCCAAATGGAACCTGATCGTAAATGAGCAGAAATTGACCAAGTGTCGTCCTTTACGTGCGACAAGATGCGACTTCCAATGCTTAAGCATTGCAGATGGCGCCTTGTTGTACTGAAATTACCATATTTTAATTAAGTATTACCTGTCTATTTTAAGTATTTTAGTTGCAAAAAAAAACCCCACAAATGATGAAAATATAAACAACAAAAAAGCAACAGGCTAATATTTACGGCGGCGTAGAAGCGACATGTGATGTTTAGTTACTAAATTGAATATTCAATTTACTAAATTGAAAAAACAATCTTGTAATAAATGGAATAAACCGTCTCGTAATAATAATAAATTGAAAAAACAGTCTTGTAATAAATTGAATATTCAATTTACTAAATTCAATATTCAATTTAGTAAATTGAAAAAAAACAGTCTCGTGATAAATTGAATAAACAGTCTCGCAATAAATTGAAAAAACAGTCTTGTAATAAATTGAATATTCAATTTACTAAATTGAAAAAACAGTCTTGTAATAAATTGAATAAACAGTCTCGTAATAAATTGAATAAACAGTCTTGTAATAAATTGAATATTCAATTTAGTAAATTGAATATTCAATTTAGTAACTAAACATCACATGTCGCTTCTACGCCGCCGTAAATATTAACGTGTGGGAAATAATTTTAGGATTATTCTTTACGCACTGTTTATTCCCTCCATATTAACTAGAAGCAAATAATTCATAATTGGAGATTATAAAAAAAATAAGTTATAAAGTAATATTTTGATATGAATCAAATTAAATGAATGAACTTTCAATTCCGTTCACCCACAATAAAAGCCATGACTATACGAAGCACCAAAATAATAAATCACAAAGCTTTTGAGCAGGGGTGGCGCCAGGGCTTTCTCGACAAGGGGGGGGGGGCTGACCTCTCCGACAGGGGGGGGGGGGGGCTGACCTCTCCGACAGGGGAGCTATAACATTTCAACTCCCAAATGAAGGAAAATGAGTGAAAATTGGTAAATTGGAGAACCAAAATAGAAGCAAATTGAGTATGTTTCTTGATTATTTAACCCTTTACCTAACCTGAAAAGCAGACGACACTTGCAAAAATAATTCTTGAATAACTTTTTTTTTTATTTTTTGTCTCCAAAACATAGGTTATGACCCCTCGTTGGAACGAGCTCGACGAGCTCGTTCCAACGAGGGGTCATAACCTATGTTTTTGAGACAAAAAATAAAAAAAAATAATGAAAATTAATTGGCGATTTTTGAGAATAGCGCTGGCCGGTTTTGGCCGTTACGTTGGGTAAAAGGTTAAAGTAAACATATTACTTTTCGATTGTTGGAAATTTCTCGTGAAGTCGGGCTTACGAGACTCTCCGACGGACTGACTAAAAATTTCCGACGGGGGGGGGGGGGGGGCTGGGGCTCTACACCCCCCCCACCCCCACCCCTTGGCGCCACCACTGCTTTTGAGACATACTAAAAGCATATTTTTGGTGCCAAAGTTTGGTGATAGATGCTGTATTTTTGGTACGAAACGAATTTTTTAGTGCAATTGTTATGGTGAGGAAATCAGACAAGGGACTTCGATCGCATTGCGCCCATTGCACACGGTCTCGGGTATCGGCTTATCTAATAGCACTAAACATTTTGATTTGGCACCAACAAATTTCGGTTGCCTAAACTTTCGGTACTAAAAAAGTTTCTTTCACTAGTGAAGGAAAGCCACTACCGCAATGAAAAGCGTGATTGGTGACAAAAGAAGCAAAACATTTTTTTTTTACTTCTGGTACAAGGAAATCGTCATGTGGCAATGAAGGTGGAAACAACAAATCATTTTCACAAACCACATCCCCAAACGCGGTGATTTTATCAATGACGTGTCGGAAAGGGTGTTTGAACAAACTTTCAATGGTAGTTGTCAGAGAGTGGAAAAGATGCAATGTTTTTCCCCGATAAACTATTGAAGGGCATCAATTTTACACGGACAAAAGACAGCATTCAATTAGATATATACTTTATACCGTCGCGAGCCATCGCGACAGTACGAAGTATTTATCTAATTAAATACAGTCTTTTGTAAATACTCGCGATCCTCTAAGTCCAGTGGATTAACAGTACTCAATCGATTAATCTGTTGTTATTTTCAAAAAGCAATGAGCGGAGTACATCCATATGTGTGCGTACGCAAGCGTCTTGTCGGCAAACTCTTTGTTTGGCCCTAAAATATCTAGAATGGCAAACAATTTGGCACCAGGCAGTTTCGGACCAGCATGAACACAGATTTCGTCCTAGTTGCGATGTGCTTGAATTTCCCTGGTTGCTGTTGAACTCAGGGTTCTGTACTTTTAAAAAGCAGTTTTATGTCCAGTAGAATGCCTTTAACCCTTTTCCCATTGTAACGACCAAAACCGGTCAGCGCTATTAACAAACATCGCCAATTAATTTCCATTATTTGTTTCATTTTCTGTCTCAACACTATACGTTATGGCCCCTCATTGGTACGAGCTCGAACTTATGTTTTTGAGACAAAAAATGAAAAAAATCAGTAATTCAAGAATTTTGTTTGCAAGTGTCGTCTGCTTTTCAGGTTAGGTAAAGGGTTAAAGAGACAAAGTTGCCATTCTTATTTAACACCCCGGGTATTCTACAACTACAACCCGCCATGTAGTTACTGGGGATCAATGTAGTATAGCAGATAATGCTCACATACATTGTCATTTTACGAGTAAGAAAAAGAAAATAAAGATCTTACCTGAGGATGTGATCCCCTCATTCTACCGTGTAGAAATATGAAGTCAATTTCGTGGCTTACGTTACTGTTAATCAGGGCGTTGTCCGCACACCATGTACACTCATTCACGTCATCCTCATACGGAGATTTAAAGTTGTTGTCCTTGAAGATCTCATAGTTGAATGGAACCTCGACTTCTATACCTTTCTCTGGCACACCGGGCCCGGTATTGAAGTCGCCCATGAGTATCAAATCATCATCGGTCTCCAATAGTGCCAATAATTTAGTAATTTCCGCTCCTTGTTGTTCTTTGAAAGATTCATATGGTAATGCTGTAAAATGGGAAAAATAAAATCATATGCATCCTTGTGCCTGGAAGAAAAAGGCCAACAAACTCACGCACGATTTGTTTTAAAATGCCATTCGTTCAGAGGTATAGGGGGAGGGCAAGTTTATAATTCAATTCAGTCATACTCCCAACACGACCAGAAGACAATGCTCCTAATAGAATCGAGCGTGATTAATAATAATAATAATAATAATAATAATATGATTTTCTCAGGCGTCGTTTGGCTCCATTACTGGACCTCCATCTGTAATTAGCAGCCCCACACCCATTAGCTGCCCTCAGCTATCGCCTAGGGCCGCTAATGGCTGCTGGCATGCTAATCACAGATGGAGGTCCAGTAATGGAGCCCAGCATCCTCGAAAATGATGTCATTGTATAATTTTTATTTTCTGCCTCCAAACATAAGAACGAGCACAATTAGCTCATTCCATTGACAATTCGTAAGCTATGTTTTGGAGGCAAACATTTAAATAATACTGAAATATGAATGGCGATCGTACGGAGTCGGAGGGCAAATGGGGGATAACGCCTATTTCGGAAGGAGAAGATACCAGCAGCAAAGCAGGCATGGATACTCGATTAGGCGACGATCGATTGTACTCTGCATAATCAATTAGCATAGCGGAAGCGGTAACTCTGTGTACTACGGCGTATTGCACGTCGATGGGGCACTTGTCTTCAACCAATGCTAACCCTCGTTGTCGGAGTTAGTACGTTAGGAGACTGATAGTTGTTCGCCGCTTCTCCGTGGTTCTCTCCGAGTACACCGCCCCCCCCCCCCCCCCCGTAAAACTGTCAGACACGAGGTGACCTTGGCTGTCGAAAGTGTCGTCATTTTCCAATAAAAAATTGCTTAATATTTCCCTTAGATGAATAATCGGTAAAGTTTTACTCTCTTTAAAGGTTTGAAATTGAACGCACCACTGCATTGAAAATAATGACAATTTTTCATTATATATATTACAAATTTCATCGGCTGGATGAAAAATTTTGTTAAATAAGGAGCCAAATATAATTATTTTCTCTGTTTTAACCCTTTGAACTCTAGTAGTATCTTCCATGCTAGTTCAATGGCAGCAATTAGAAGAGTCCATATTCATTATTTGGGGTAGACCAATCAATATTCTCAACGTACAGCCGCGAGGCTGCACGTTGAAAATATTGATTGGAGTACCCCATGGATTTACTAAACAGTCATCCTATTTAATGACGTTATGGAGCATCTTGTTCCTGACTGGAAAAGCGGCCACTCGCGTTCAAGAGGTTAAGAGGTAGAGACACATCAAGTGACGACAAACCTCAATCATATGATATAACTACGAGAGAGTGTGTGTATTCTCTTCCTGCTAATTTCCATCCAACACGAATGCAATCGGGGATTGATCAGTATAAGATTGTCCTAAACTCCCCTCCCAACAGAAAGGCCTCTCTCTCTCTCTCTCTCTCTCTCTCTCTCTCTCTCTCTCTCTCTCTCTCTCTCTCTCTCTCTCCCTCTCTCTCCCTCTCTCTCTCTCCCTCCCTCTCTCTCCCTCTCTCCCTCTCTCTCTCTCTCCCTCTCTCTCTCTCTCCCTCTCTCTCCCGCTCTCTCCCTCTTTCTCTCTCTCTCTCTCTCCCTCTCTCTCCCTCTCTCCCTCTCCCTCCCTCTCTCTCCCTCTCCCTCCCTCTCTCTCCCTTCTCTCTCTCCCTCTCTCTCCCTCTCCCTCCCTCTCCCCCTCCCTCCTCCTCCCCATCCCCTCCCCTCCCCTCTCCCTGCCTCCCCCCTCCCCTCTCCCCCTCTCCCCCTCTCTCTCTCTCTCTCTCTCTCTCTCTCTCTCTCTCTCTCTCTCTCTCTCTCTCTCTCTCTCTCTCACTTAATTATTCTCGGCGTAAAATTTGAAAGATGGATCCACAGAAATGCAACTTTCTTGATTTACGGTCTTGTCGAAGGCGACATTAGAAGTTGAAAATATGTTGTGAAACGTGTGCGATCTATACCCTTTGAACCTTAGCGGCCGCTTTTCCGGCAGGGAACATGATGCGTCATAACGTCATTATATAGGATGGCTGTTCAGTAAATGTGTGGGGTAGACCCATCAATAGTTTCAACGTGCAGCCTCAAGGCTGCACGTTGAAAATATTGATAGGTCTACCCCAAATAATGAATATGGACTCTTCCAAGTTCTTCCACTGAACTGCCATGGAAGATCCCACTAGAGTCCAAAGGGTTAGTTCGGTCTAATTCTTCTACAACAGCTACTATCACTACTGCTACTGGCAAGCCTTCGGGTTGAAAGATGTTGAACTAGAGGGAACTGACCGAACCCGTTGAAAATGGAATGCAATGACCAGCGAAAAGAAAAACAGTTTATATTTTCAGTCAATGCATCAGAGTAATGCATGTACATTGAATTTCTGCATGCACAGAATCTTTTGAAACATTTTATGTGACCATGTCTGCAAGAATGAGGTATGTTTGTGGGAGAAGGTATGTAAGGGTGCTCTGCCTCTTTGCACCTCCTCTGGTCCGCCACTCCAGCTCAATTTAAGTTGATAAACTGGATAATAACGAAAATATGATTGGGAAGCTGGGGATCAGAGCTGTCATAAATATTCGTTTGGTCGACTATCAATCGTTCACAGCATAATATATCTGTATTTTCCTGAGTAATATATTCGTTATATTGTTACTGCCTTTAAGTGCTTAGAAATCGAAAGCATCTCCGCACTGAGAAAAGCACACATTTTTGGCTATATATTCAACAAATATGAAGCCAGAAATAAGCATTCTCTCATTTATAACACGCCCACTTTAACCATATACGGAGGACCCCGATGTACGCTTTATGCTAGGAAGTTTAATAAAATTTACGACATACTTCAAACTCTGTCATCTGATTAATTGTTAGATGGAAGGTTTGATCTGTGCATAGCAGAACGTACAGATAAACAAGATAAAATAGATGACAATAATCGTTTTCGGCAGTGTAAGTGCTAAAGGTCGAAGTAGTGACAAACCAATAGAGGGAAACTGTAGGACCATTATAAGGGTAAAACGTTTGTTAACTCTCATCCTGTTAATTCCCAATATGACTGCAATGACAGCTGGTAAAGATAATGCTGTCCCAAACTCTCTCTCTCTCTCTCTCTCTCTCTCTCTCTCTCTCTCTCATAGCTACTTCTGGAGAAATTTGAGAGCACTGTCCCACTATGTCCCCACGCCCCTGCAATTAACAGAAAGTCTTCGGGCATTCGTCCCACGTGTAATGTGAAGCAATCGTTTGTCATAATCAACACGGCGAGGTTGCGGGATACTCTCTTCTTTTATACCCAGATAAATGGAACCAACCAACCAACCAAATATATATAACAACCGTATAATCTCAGTTTGTGCCAGTAGGCACATAGAACACATTGAAACTCAGGAGAAGAAATGGAAACACGGGTTCCCCTCGATAATTTGGTTGGTGATAAAATATATCCTTTTTGTTGATGATTGTCAAATAAATTGCTGAGTGTCCATGTAATAATGGTTTTTTTATAGTCTTGAAGGCGTGTAATAAACACAGAAGGACACGCGTGTTAATGGGTAATCAATTAACCCCTTAACACGCGTGTGTCGTGCTGTGTATTTGTCGCCCCGTGCTATACCCCCTGCAATATAGATTTGATGTAGATACTAACATGTGGTTCAAAATCTCCGAAAGTAATTTTAAAATCAGTGGTAGGCTTGTTTAAAGCCAGATTCACTGCACCGATTGTCCTGGTGTTACCGGAGATACCAACATGTCCAGTTGACCAGTAAAACAAAACAACATATTGTTCAGACATAAGGGTATTTAACTTTTCACGGTGTTCCCAAATCAGATGGTTCTTCAACCTGGGGTTGAGTAAAGCTAGTATACAGTACGTGGAGAGTGTATTATCACTAAATCACCCGCAGAGTGGAGATTCCACCCAAGCAATAATTGCAAATTTGTTGCAAAGCATAACCAGCACAAGCAAAGTTTCAGCCAATGGACCTCCGGGTTAAACCCGGAGGTCCATTGGCTGAAACATTGCCTGTGTCTTTTGTCGATATGTACAAAATTTGAAAGTTATTGCTTGGGTGATAACTCCACTCCATGGGTGATTTAGTTACAATCCACTCTCCACGTACTGTAGATGAAAGAGATTCGGAAAATATAATCGACCTCTTTTCCTGTACATTCTCGATGTGTTCAAGCACTAGTTACAAATAGAACTTTTACCTAATAGTCTGATAGAGGTGATTTGATCGCTAAAAACAACAGCCGATGATACTTTGTCACCATCTGGGATGCATCTTGATAAATTCTTCTATCTGTACCACGCTTGAACTTTATTTTGGCATATTTTTATTTGATTTTAGGGGATTTTGTCTCAAATTCTCTTCTTTTTTTCTGGGGGGTGGGGGCAAGGTTAAAAAACGGTAAGTTTCATTAGCTGTCAGTAAATCCAATGGACGACTGAAACACGCGCTACGAATGTGCACTGACACTATCAGCCCGACGTCTTAACATGGAAACTCTTATGGGCTGTTATGGCAACACACGTGACGCCCATATTGCACGGCGGTACGACGTCTCCTCCGAACTTCAAAAGCGAGATCCGGCAAATATTGGTCATTTTCCACATTACATAATACTAACAGTTATGATGTGCTTAGTTGGCTGATACGATGTCATATGTGTCGAAGCAAAACCAATAATGAGCGCGTCGGTTCTTTACTTCTAATAATGAACCACACCACATAAGGAGGCGAAGCGAAAAGAATCAAAATTGTTGTTACTGAGCCCCATATGACACGGTGTCCACCAAGAAAGCACACCATAACGTTATTATTTTATCAGCCACCCCCCCCCCCCCCCATTCACCCACTCCCCCCCCCCCCCCCGATCCACTTTTACAAGAATGCATTTGCAACCCGGTCGTTTGATTTAGTTGTGTTTTCAGAGTGTACTTTCTTCGTTTCCTCTGAAATGTGCCTTGGTGTAACTGACAGATGTTTACACGTGTGTTTTTGTTTTGGTGTAGAAACAAAATGTCTGCCACAGACGATGCAAGGGAGCTAACTCATTTTCGCTTGAGTTATGCATTATCGATCATTTTATGAATAACTGAAGACAACATTCCGTGAAATATTTTTTTGCGTCGCACTCGCGGTAGCATTTATTTATGGAAGGAGAGGCGAGGATATTTACTGGGAATTCAAAGTGACGTCAACTCACTCCCCACAAAGATCCATATTGGGTGATTTCAACTTCGAGGTGACAGTATATCTCTCAGTCTTGAGTGACTTATACAGTGAGCTGATTGGTTAAAGAAACCAATGCCATGCGCACAACTTCATAACATACTTGAAGTACTTACGTTCAAAATATGGTCCCAAATCAGCTGTAAGATGAGTACACACTACTCGCTTCAAATCAGAAAACTATAAAAAAGAAAACAAAATAATTTTGCAACAGTTGTGTAATTTGCGAGCGAAAAGTAAAAATGAAACAGAAATTTTCAATGAGGGCCATAAACTATATTTTTGAAAAAATAATGAAAACTGAATGGAAATTTTTGTGAGTAGTGCTGGCCAGTTTGGGCCGTTACGTTGGGCAAATGGTTAAAAGAGAAAGATCCGTGTCGCCCTCTTCCACTACATAAATGCATCTATTTCCTTCACGAGAATAACTTAACCCTTTACTTAAGAGATTGAATAATCCTTGTCCCACACAATATACAGATATCATAAATTGAAGTTATTGGTTCAGTCATAATTTCAGAACGTAACTTAAATTAAAGTTAAAGACGGCTTTTAGCGGTCTCCGTTTAACGTCGTAAGCGATGCCAATGAATTAAAAAAAATGGTATAGCACCAACGCAGTATACACCCTTGTTGAACGATTTAACACTTTACCTAACGATTCGACCGTATTTACCGCGTAATTTCAAATTTAGCAATTGAAAAAACACATTTTCAGGACATTTCATCAAAAACATATTATGTGTTGATGTTTTTTCACCCTTTGAACCCTAGCGGCCGTTTTTCCGGCCAGGAACATGATACGTCAAAATTTCATTAAATAGGATGGATGCAAAGTGCATGTGTGTGGTAGACCAATCAATATTTTCAACGTGCAGCCCTAAGGCTGCACGTTGGAAATATTAATTAGTCTACCCCTAAATAATGAACATGGACTTTTCCAGTTGCTATCATTGAACTAATATGGAAGATACCACCAGTGTTCAAAGGGTTAGGTATCTGAAAAAAATAATAAAGGTAAGATATTTTGATATTGTATAAGTTGCGTAAAGGGATAAGGGCTTTAAAGGTATATTATATTTTATGTAATGGTGCGCCCAGCCACGTCATCCTGGGTTCTGAGTAGGTCGGTTTAAAGCACAGTCCTACCAATATATGATATATATTGCAGTGCTTATACTTCTTACACTCTTTTTGAAGTGTATACTGCCCACTCCCTTGAAATTGCGACCGTAACTAACTCTCAGTATTTTAAATATGTTATGAGTTCATCGTTTCGTTTTCTGGGGTGGATAGGTGTATGATTAACTTATTGCTGCCCCCCCCCCCCCCCCCCCCTCATCGATTTATTTGATGTATTGTGTCATCTTTGTTTATAGAATGTTTATATTTTGTTTACGAAAACAATTATTTATAATCGCCTGAAAGTGTGAAAGGTACCATCAGGGACGTAGGAATCGAGTGGAGGTGGGGTGGCGCAAGGTGAGCACACGTTTTCCAGAAATAGTTAAGAGTAAGGCCTGGAATAGTCGACGGATTTTTGACGTGTCGAATCTAATTTTATCAAATCCGTCGCTGATGCGACACGGAGAAGTTTTGAAATATACAGACGCATCACTGTCGCGTCGAATCGAATTGATCAGCCAATCGTGGTCGACCGGCTTACTTTAGGTTCCTTCTGTCATTTTGTTTTTGCACCCAGGGCGCGACATTTATTTATTTATTTATTTATTTAGTTATTTATTTTCTGGGGCGTACCGACACTTGATAAAGCAAGTGTCAGACAGTTTTACGGGTGAGGCCAGAAAACCCAGAGAAACACTGATCACACAAGCAGGGTTAGCAATGGTTGAAGGCGTATGTACCGTCGATGTGGAATACGTCTCAACACACTGCAACCATGATCCAGTGGAACCGCCCCCCCCCCCCAACAAAAAAAAAATCAGTCATTGATAATTTAAGCTGAAAGCACGACAATTGGTGTTTAAAGGAATATTGTGTATGCGCCGGATTTAAATTCCTGTAATTTGATAATTTAATCCGAAAGCGCGACAATTGGTGTGTCAAGGAATATTGTGTATGCGCCGGTGTAACAGGAATGGAAGTCCGTAGGAAAATTAGTCCCTCTGGACTATTATTCCGCGGAATTATAGTCCTAGGTCTAACATTTCTAGGAATAGTAGTCCGCCGGACTACTATTCCTAGAAATGTTAGACCTAGGACTATAATTCCGCGGAATAATAGTCCAGAGGGACTAACGTTCCTACGGACTTCCATTCCTTTTACACCGGATTTAAATTCCCGAATTTAAGCCGAAAGCGCGACAATTGATGTTTCAAGGAATATTGTGTATGCGCCGGATTTAAATTCCTGCAATTTGATAATTTAAGCCGAAGGCACGACAATTGGTGTTTCAAGGAATATTGTGTATGCGCCAGATTTAAATTCCTGTAATTTGATAATTTAAGCCGAAGGCGCGACAATTGATGATGTTTCAAGGAATAATGTGTATGCGCCGGATTTAAATTCCTGTAATTTGATAATTTAAGTCGAAAGCGCGACAATTGTTGTTTCAAGGAATATTATGTATGCGCCGGATTTAAATTCCTGTAATTTGATAATTTAAGTCGAAAGCGCGACAATTGTTGTTTCAAGGAATATTGTGTATACGCCGGGTATAAATTCCTGTAATTTGATAATTGATAATTTAAGTCGAAAGCGTGACAGTTGGTATTTCAAGAAATACTGTGTATGCGCCGGATTTAAATTCTTGTAATTTGATAATTAAAGCCGAAAGCGCGACAATTGGTGTGTTTCAAGGGATATATATAGTGTTTGCGCCGGGTTTAAATTCTGCTGATAATCTATCCTCGTTAATTGTTTTAATGCACGTGCACACGTCCTTTATAATTCACTCTCACCCAGTTGTTATGCTACCCATTTCAGATCGCCATGTCTAAACATGACCAATGATGCTCTTCTAGCTAAATTTATTATCAATGAAGGAAAGGCACCACCAGATTTTGTGGCTACCCGAAAAAATTAACTTCTAGATACGCCACTGGCCACTTTTGAAATGTATCTTTGTGTGGGTGCACTTGTATGATCCCCTCCACTCACACCCGCAATGTTTAAAATACTTCCTACATTTCTACATACAAAGTTCAACGAAGCTAAAACAGACATTCGTCAATTACAATTTAAAAAAAACCCTTTACTTCTTTACTTGACTGAAATCTGTAATAACGATTATTTACAAATTTTCCAGGTGATTGCAGTGTTAAAAAAGGACGTCTAATGTTTTGTTTCCAACAAACGTCTAAGAAAAATTTGTATTGCGATTGTTTCCCGAGCTGAGGTGCATGCAGTTATGTCGCAGGTTTTTTTTTTATCGGGGCGCTAACAGGCAGGCAATTTTCAACTTGGTCAAACGGATACAGCTGGACGATTACGCCTGAATATAAGTTACGCTGACATTGCAAAGAAACAAGAATGCAAGAAAATCCTTTGAACGACTTTGGAGTGGAAGCCTGTATTACGCCACAAATCGTCCCCTGAGTTCCAATGTGTTCTATGTACCAGTAGGCACATAGAACACATTGGAACTCAGCGGACGAAATGTCGCGGGAAAGGAAAATACACAGAAAGAGATTTTGTTGCATTCCTCAAATCGAAGTTAACCTCTGGGAAGAGACTGTGTTACAAAGTATAGCAACTTGAGTCACATAAAGTGTGTTGTGTGTTTATCGAAGTGGGCTTCATTCTATCTCTTGAGTGGAATAAAACGTCGACTGCAGTGCTAAAGCACTGAAGATGGCGCCTTATTCCATAAATGGACAATTTGTACCTAAGTGTATAAACGGAAGCCCTTTTCAAAGGAAAAGACGGCAAGTTGCGCAACATTTGACACAAAGACCTCGATAGAGTCCATATAAAAAGATTGCATACCTCAAACTGAATGTAAGCTCTGGGAAGAAAGTTTGTTTTTCCTGGCTCATAAAACTGCAATTCGAAATTTACTGGTTCATGTTTGCTCAACACGAGCAGCCCCAAATAATTCAAGCTATAACTAGGTGAGGCACAGCCTTGGATGTGTGTCAAATCGCCACCAGAGAAAGCGACACACGATATGCATTCTTGACGCATAGACAGTAAGCCACAATGCTGGGCGGCACATCCCAATAATTCCATCCCTCTGATTCCACGTGCAAAACAGTTCATAAGCGTACATGTCATCGCTGTGTTAAATTGGTTCAAATCATTGCACGGCGCTTCTTGAGCGCTGGTCTCGTTGATCTCAAAGAGAGAAGTATGTTGTAAGCTGTACGAATAGGGAAACCTGTTCTTGGTATTTTCGAGGATAGTTTTCATGTCCTGCATATACCAAACCTCCTGGAGACATACGAAGTCGGCATCAAGATTCGAGAAAACGTCTGGGATTGCATTTCGTCTCTCAGTAAAGTTTCTTATATTCGGTAGCATTCCTACATTGTATGTTAGAAAGTCTTTGGCGTCCCTACGACTTCTTATATCCCGTTCGAGGTCATCAATGTCGTGCAAAATCTCACGTCGAATGACCTCCTCGTCGCGCACGCCATTCCATCTGCTGACTGCAGCATTGCATACGCCGAATCCCACTAATGAGATCAACAACAAAAACTTCATGTTTTCCCTGAAAATAAATAAATCATAGTGAAAGCCATTTAGTCAAAATAAACAATTAGAAATTAATAATTTCATTCAGTTTTACACGCTTAAATGATCCTTTTGAGACTGGGGTCACCGATCTCTTGAACTGGGAGTTTTTCTATTGCGGTTTAACCCTTTAAGCAACGTAACGGCCAAAACCGTCAGCGCTATTCTCAAAAATCGCCAATTAATTTTCATTATTTTTTCCATTTTTTTGTCTCAAAAACATAGGTTATGACCCCTCGTTGGCGAGCTCGACGAGCTCGCCAACGAGGGTACATAACCTATATTTTTGAGACAAAAAAAATGAAAAAAATTAGTTATTCAAGAGTTTTTGGAAAGTGTCGTCTGCCTTTCATGTTAGGTAAAGGGTTAACGACTCTTTCGATAGCCAGGGCCACCTCGCGTTGGACTGTATTACAAGTGGAGGAACCGGAGAAAACAAACTACCGAGCAGTGGCGAATAACTGACAGACTCTTCAACGTACTAAATCCACACAAATCGTTGAACACAAGTGAACAATCAACTTTCGTTACGACTTAGTACACAACCCCACCGTGCCCCAAAGTGAGCAATCGGTATGAAGTGCCTTGCTCGAGGACACACCGTAGTTATCCCTGGCGGGATTTGAACTGTGAACCTTCAGATTTGAAGTCCAATACTGTAACCTCCGAGCCACCGTGCTCCCGAACTGAATGAATTGCACAGCCGAACTAGTGATTCGCTTCAGTTCCCGCCTTAGTTTAAATATTTATTCAAAGAATATGCTATATGTAACAAAAAATAGCAACAAAAAAGTAACAGCACAAGGCACCTTAGCTTACAAAATAACATATATTTGACACAAAACAAATTGCAAATTAACCCTTTACAAAACGTAACGACCAAAACCGGACAGCGCCATTCTCAAAAATCGCCAATTAATTTTCATTGTTTTTTCATTTTTTGCCTCAAAAACATAGCTTATGACTCGTTCCAACGAGAGGTCATAACCTGTATTTTTGAGAGGAAAAATGAAAAAAAAAAGTTATTCAAGAATTTTTTTTGCAAGTGTCCTCTGCTTTTTATGTTAGGTAAAGGATTAAAGGAGGGATTTGTCAGGAAGCTTTTGATACAAGCTATTAAAAAAAGTAGGGGATATCCAAACTGATGTTGATATTTTCGGTAAATGGTATTGGATACGCGTGATTGGACACATCAATATGTTACCAAGTTTAGTGTGGATCATGAATGTCACCGGCCCACGAAAACTTCGTGCAGATTTTTCGCACGAGCACCGCGTAAATATCTATGGGGGTACGTTTTGAAATTTTCAATCAAACGTTTCTGGTCGAAACGTTACTTTTGAGGTAGGGGAAGGCTGACACGTGACGAATGTTTACATGGCGTTGGCATGCTGGAAGCTGGCAACAGACAGACTGTAGTTGCTCAAATTCTCAACGTTACTTAATCGGTGATCAGCAGGTTGTGGTCACAATACCGTCAGACAGGCAATCTTGCTGACAGATGTCGGCCAGGTCGTCCAAGGGCGACAACTGCTAACCAGGATCGTTTCATCCGTACCACAACATTACGTAACCACCATCAAAGTGCCTCAGAAATTGGACAGCAGCTGCACCGAACGACCGATGTGCGAGTCAGTGATCCGACTATCCCAAATCGCCGACACAGCTGGAATTTTACGCTCGACGACCTCGAATAATTCCACGTTTGACTGAACGTCACATCGCAGCAAGGCGTAATTGTGGTGAAACACGACAGCGCTGGGACAATAGTCTGTGGAGCAACGTCATGTTTTCTGATGATGAATCGAGGTTCACTCTCGACTTCCACGACAGGCGAAACAGAGTGTGGCGGCGGCGGAACGAACGATACCATGACGAAACCGTAAGGCAGTACGATCGTTTTGGTGGTGGACCGGTTATGGTGTGGGGAGGCATAACTATGACAAGCAGAATAGCATTACATGTAATCCAAGGGCGTGCAGCAGGGCAGTACTACCGCGACAACATGTTAGCAGCCCATGTGGTGCCATTTGCGCGACGTCACGGCCGTCGATTCATTTTCCAGGATGACAATGCAAGAGCACACGGGGCCCGTGTCGCTACAGAGTTCCGCCAAGAGCAGAACACCACTACACTGCCTTGGCCAGCACTAAGTCCAGACCTTTCAGCAATCGACCACGTCTAGGATATGCTTGGCAGGCGCCTACGGTAACGCCAACAGCCCACTACCAATGTCCAGGAACGGCAGGAAGAATGACATAACATCAGTCAAGCTGATATTGACCGTTTGGTGAGGAATGTGCCACGTCGGATCTGCGTTTGTCTCGCGAACCGAGGATGATTTACAAGGTATCGGGGTCTTGGACTGAACGTGATAAATTCTCTGAATGACCACCAATGTCTTCTACAGCTCTGTGCGTGGAATGTATGCTGGTCAAACACCCGCAACTATCGCCGAAATCATTCACCTCATGTCACAGTGCAATACCTAAACTGTCTTTTTTGATGAAAATATAATTATATTTCTTCATATATCTCACTTTTATCAAATATCCCCTACCTTTTTTTAATAGTGTACAATCTTCTTCTTTTAACCAGTCTGTCGCGATGTTCATTGGGAGTGATATAAAACTGTATTTTTACAGCCAGCGTTTACTAATTATCTATATGGAGGCTAAGAACGTTAACCCTTTACCCAACGCAGACGATATCAAAATTTATTATTTCAAATATCATATTTTCAAATTTTACAAAAAAATTCAACAAAACCATATCATGTAATCCCTCGTTGGAACGAGCTCGACGAGCTCGTTCCAACGAGGGGTCACATGATATGGTTTGTTTGTTTATAAGAAATTCCCATATCCTTAGTGTTAAATTTACTGACAGCTTTATGAAATTACGGGAAGCTTACCTCCCCGTATATCTCTTCCAAAGACGAAAATTACGAGCTATGTGAACTCATGATATCAATACCCACTTGAGATTTTTGTTCACAAATCGAGAGCGTGATTTGCCAGAAGGTTATCTGAAACAATGATAAGACATTTCGAATTCACGTAACCTATCTTTAGGTTACACTAAAAACTAGAAGTCCTATCACGAACTGTGCGCGTATCTAGGCTTTATTGCGCGTAGGAATTGCGCGCAATTGTCACATCGAATGGCATCCAAAGCATGGCAGGTTCTCTTGGTTACTCATAGCAAAGACAGGCAAGTTTCTGCCAAAGAACTTCCGGGTTACCCGGAGGTCCATTGGCTGAAACATTGCTTGTGCACAGACCATATGTACAGAATTTGATAGACTTACTATGATCATAACGTGTAGATTAATGTGTGCTTGTCAGACACCCAACTATCATTCACCAGATGTCACAGTGGAATGCCTCAACTGTCTTTCTGATGAAAATATAAATATATTTCTTCATATATCTCACTTTTATCAAATATCCCCTACTTTTATTTTGAATAGTGTACATTATTGCTCTTTTTTTTTGGGGGGGGGGGGGTGGCGGTGCCTCAGTAGGTAGAGGTGCAGGCTGCAAGCCGAGACTTCCTCGGTTCGAATCCCACCTGCGGAAACCGCGTTGTGTCCTTGGGCAAGACACTTCATCTCCATTGCCCGTGTGACGCACGATGACGCCGTGTACTAAGGCGTACTTCACGTCGATGGTACGCATGTCTTCAACCAATCTAACCCTGTCTGTGCTGCAGTGCGGAGTTACGATGTTGGGGAGCTGGCAGCTGCTCGTCGTTGCTCGGTGGTTCTTTCCGGGTACTCTGGCTTCCTCCACCCGTAAAACTGTCACAGTCATGCTTAGCCATTGTGCATAAATATGTGACCTTAAACATCAATAAATAAATAAATAAATTGCTCTTTTTACCAGTGTGTCGCGATGTCCATCTGGGAGTGATATAAAACTGTCTTTTTACAGCCAGCGTTTACTAATTATCCATATTGAGACTAAGAACGTTACCTTAACCTTTTTAATGCCACGCCCACTTTAGCCATACAGTACGTGGAGGGTGGATTGTAACTAAATCACTCGCGAGTGGAGTTATCACCCAAACTATAATTTTCAAATTTTTTGCATATCGTAAATAAACACAAGCAATGTTTCAGCCAATGGACCTCCGGGTTTAACCCGGAGGTCCATTGGCTGAAACTTTGCTTGTGCTTGTTATGTTTTGCAACAAATTTGCAATTATTGCTCGGGTGGAATCTCCACTCTGCGGATGATTTAGTGGTAATACACTCTCCACGTACTGTATATGGATGACTTATATGTACGCCTGTATTAGAACGTACATATAATCATCATAAAGGAGGTGACAATAGTCGCTTTCGACAACGGCGTAAGTTTTAAAGCCACAAGTCATAATTGTACAGCCAAGGACACGTCGCATTTACCCCTCCCGCCTTTATGCTTGAAGTTCAATGACGCAATCACCGATCCACTGCGCTCCCAAACTGAATGAATTACACAGCAGAACTAGTGATTTGCTTTTGTTCCCGCTTTTGATACACTGTAGCTTATTTTTTTACCAGTGTGTCGCGAGGTCCATTGGTAGTGATATAAAATTGTTTATTTTAACGCTTCGTGAAATAATCCCCCACGCGTCCCACTCGCCCCACTCGAGGAGAAAAATAGTACTCGAATCCGAGCAGTGTGCAACCGCCGTAGACTAGGCAACATTCCCACGGCCGCAATAATATTAGACTCCGAACACTAATTACAGGAACAATCATAAAAAATTTAATTAATGAAGCACCGGGTTGTACAACCCGGTGTTTCATTAATTAAAATTTTGCTTCTGATGATTTTTATTACCTGGTTAACGCATGCGTGGACCCCACTGCCCACGTGTGGATTACGACCAATCCACGGCGAGTGTACTGTAGCCAGATTATACAAACTATTCATATTAAAACTGAGAACGTTACCTTTAAGCCACAAACCATAATTTTACACCCAGCTTAAGCTTGAAAATCGCCCAAAGCGTTGAATTCCGTCGTAGCACAAGCGATCCAAACAGTGTCTAACATTTTCCACAACGTATCTGACAGATTCGGCCAGCGCAATTTGAAAATCGTCACTCGAGTTTCATTGTTGTTTGATTTCTTACCAGCGAAAGATAACAGTAATTTGTTAAGTACCCCTTCACCTCTATCCTGGGAGACCTCAGTAGGGGAGGATTTTGGATAAATGGGAGCTAGAAAAGTACTCCAGTTTAATCCCTTGAACTCTGGTGGTATCTTCCGTGCCAGTTCAATAAAAACAATTAGAAAAGTCCATATTCATTATTTTGGGTAGACAAATCAATATTTTCAACGTGCAGCCTCTACACTCGAACTATACCCCTTCTCTCTATTTTATACACGAGCAACGACAATCTCTCAAGACACCCGGGAAATTCTAAAACGAATCTGAGGCTGTTATAGCCGGAAACCAGTCTAGCACTTAAATGGCCCATAGGCGATTTTTTATTATTTTTTTTTCATTTTTTGTTGTTGTTGTTGTTTTGTTCAATCAGCTGGAATAGTTCAGTTGGTAGGAAAAGCGAACTTACGATTCGTATAACCAATCATATGAAATATTCCTTCGCTTGAATCTTAGCCATTCATTTTCTTTGATATGAACGTGCGAAATGTAATGTATAATTTTCAATCGGGATTTGATATGCATGGGTCTTTGGTAACATCGCCAACATCATTATACATGTGTGTTCACTCAATAACTATGGGCGAAGTCTCATCACGTCTGAAGTTTTGTGAATGTGCAGCGCATTTCCGCTAATTATGTCAACATCTTACCTTTAAGGTGAAATTAATACTTATTGATTGGAATATATATACCTGAAGCACGAAGAATGTCTTATACTTTGTAAGCAGGGGACATCATATTAAATCCACGAAAGACTGCGTGCAAACTACACAAAATGTGTGTGAAGAAACACACAATCCATAAAAACGTCCTTTTTAGTATAGGCTTTGACTGATGACATGAGAGCTTAGAATTATGGTTGAAAATTAACGAAATGTAATAGATTTCCAGTCGCGTTCATGCATATGTAAAAATGCACACTGGTGACTGTGTGGCATGAAAGTTAGATTTTATGTACAGTACGTGGAGAGTAGATTGCAACTAAATCACCCGCGGGGTGAAGTTATCACCCAAGCTATAATATCGACAAAAAATTCAAGCAATGTTTAGTCAATGGACCTCCGGGTTTAACCCGGAGGTCCATTGGCTGAAACTTTCCTTGTATTGGTTATGCTTTGCAACAAATTTGCAATTATTGCTTGGGTGGAATCACCACTCTGCGGGTGATTTAGTGATATTACACTCTCCACGTACTCTATGACTGCATGCACATGTCACAAAAACAAAGTCTACCTACTTCTATACTTTTTTACATTCTCCCATCTCGCCTCATTCTAATACTCCGACCCCTTTTGACTGATGTTATGGACATTCAAGAGTACATATTCCTTGACTGTCATTACTTCGAAGATACAATACACAATTGGCGCTCCGTATCACCATTTTCCATATTTCCCCACGAAGCTCCAGTATCCTTGATCTCACTTTGAATGTTGGGACTCCTCTTCTTTTTCGAATGCAATAATGCAATACCCACCCCCATCTTTCCTAATTGGCTCCTGCCCACCCCATTTCCTTTATAACTACCATCTATATGTCTCCACTCCCGACCCCTCCTTCCCATCCCCCCCCCCCCCCTTCTCTCTCCGTACTTGCAAAATAAATTTGTCAAAAAGTGTCCAGATCAATAATTTCAGTTTACCGGTCTGCAGGTCAGGTGTCACTGTCAAAGGGTCAGCGAGAACACCTTTTCTTTTTATGACTGACTTGTTTGTACAGAAATACACCCTCAGCATCAAGCTCTCGAGACAACAGGCATATTCTCTTAGGGATATTCGACGCTGTTATTGACTTCTTGTTTTTCAGCTCTTCGTGGGATTGTTATGTGAGGTCTTTTTACTAAAAAGACAAAAAGATATTTCTCCCTGCTGCACTAACAGATATTCCAATCAATAAGTGTCTTAATTACACCAAAAATCTCAATTACTAGAAGAACATGGCACCAAGTCTCGATTGAGAAACTGTTCCTGTGCTGATTCTGGTTAATTCAAACAGAATGAATGTTTTCGGTATTCCCAGATTTAATCGGATTTAATCTTAAGGAATAGTTGAGTTGGTCAGAAACGCGGTCGGATAAGCGAACCATTCATGTTGGATTTAAAATAAGCGATGGGGTATTTAAGGGCTAGACTGGTTCCAGGCTATATCAACGTCAAATTCGTTTAACCCTGTAAACTTGATAGGCCGCCTTTCCAATCGACGAGCATGATACGTCATAATTTCATTAAGTAGGATTACTGCTACAGTACGTGGAGAGTGGATTGTAACTAAATCACCCGCGGAGTGGAGTTATCACCCAAGCTATAACTTTCAAATTTTGTACATATCGACAAAAAAACACAAGCAATGTTTCAGCCAATGGACCTCCGGGTTTAACCCGGAGGTCCATTGGCTGAAACTTTGCTAGTGCTGGTTATGCTTTGCAACAAATTTGCAATTATTTCTCGGGTGGAATCTCCACTCTGCGGGTGATTTAGTGATAATACACTCTCCACGTCCTGTAAGTGAATCTGAAGGATAGACCAATCAATATTTTTTTCAACGTGCAGCCTTTATGCTGCACGTTGAAAATATTAATTGGTCTACCCCCGTATAATGAATATGGACTCTTTCAGTTGCTGCCGTTGAACCGGGATGGAAGATACCACCAGGGTTAAAAACTTGACTGGTGGTTTGAGAGCATATCTCAGTATGTAATTTGAAGGCGAAAATAACGATAACGTGAAATAACCCAATTCACTGCGAATGAGTGTCGAACCGGAAGATAGGCGGAGGGGGCCATCTCCCCTACTTTGGGTGCATGAAGACAACAACTGAATATCGAGGCATGACATGCCAAGAGCATCTGGTACACCATGTACGAAGGCAACGCTGTTCAGCTACTACGCCTTACCAGGCTCACATAACGTCCATCGTTTAACAGACTTTGATTTGTTCTGATCACTTATTTGGCCTATTTTCTTATACAACGTCCTTAAAAATTTCAAATATAAATATAAGTAATTTAACTTCTTGCATGCTGTTGGTGGATATTCCAACTCCCCCTGTTATCTCGTCATGACAATCGACTTTCGATGAAGTTTAGACGGGCGAGGAAGGTCCAAATAGGAAGCATGTAATTGTTGATTTATTTATTTATTGGTGTTTAAGGTCACATATTTCTGCACAATGGCTAATTATGACCTCGACAGTTTCCGGGTGGAGGAAGCCGGAGTACCCGGAGAGAACCACCGAGCAACTGTCAGCTCCCCAATATACTAACTTCACACAAGCAGGGTTAGTAGTTCAGCGATCCGAACGTAGTGGCTACCTCGCTACGTTCAGATTCTTCCCATTCAATCCTATAGAAAAAGTTCCCATCAAGTTTTTATGGGAACTCAAAACTCGAAATTTGGGATATATATCAAGCTTTCGCCCTTATTACCGGCTGCAATCGATAGTACACGTATTTCCTTACATTTGGGCAGAGTTTATTAATCCAAACTAGGTTTTATCCTTTAATTGTCGTCATTTGTGTACTCGTGAGACGGCAGCGGAGATTTCAAAATCGGCCATGTTTTTGTTTAAATATAAAACAGTAAAAACAATAACCCGGTAATGGCGCCGAAACGAATAGACCTTTTCATCGATGCGGAATAGGAAATTCGATCGCAGTTGCGCAGAATGGGTTTGATAATCTGCTCTGTGCGAATGCGATCGAGTTTGATGACCTCCTCTGCCCGAATGAGATCGAGATTCCGATTCTGCACCGATGAAAAGGTCTATTCGTTTCGGCGCCATTACCGGGTTATTGTTTTTACTGTTTTATATTTAAACAAAAACATGGCCGATTTTGAAATCTCCGCTGCCGTCTCACGAGTACACAAATGACGACAATTTAAGGATAAAACCTAGTTTGGATTAATAAACTCTGCCCAAATGTAAGGAAATACGTGTACTATCGATTGCAGCCGGTAAAAAGGCCGAAAGCTTGATATATATCCCAAATTTCGAGTTTTGAGTTCCCATAAAAACTTGATGGGAACTTTTTCTATAGGATTGAATGGGAAGAATCTGAACGTAGAGGGGTAGCCACTACGTTCGGATCGCTGAACTAGGTTAGCATTGGTTGAAGACAGTGCACCATCGACGTGCAGTACGCCATTGTTCACGTGGGCAATGGTGGTGAATTGTCTTGCCCAAGGACGCAACGCGGTTGCCGCTGGTGGGATTCGAACCGAGGACCTCTCACCTTGCAGCCTGCACCTCTACCTACTGAGCCACCGCGTCCCCATGTAATTGCTGATAAAACACCTGTGACATCAGTAGAGAATAAAGCGAAGTGCCCTTGTGCTCTTGTAATAAACGAAAACAACAGACAGATCTCGAAGCTGTCTGTTGTTTTGTTTTTTTAATGTTACAAAAGAAAACTTGGCTTTTTGTGGCAAGCTAATTAGAAGCGATTAAGTAATTGTTCACTTTGGCTCTATTTAGCGAATGTTTTTTACAGTAATTTGCAGGTATTTATTCGTCCCAGGAAAAGATTTCGCAAATCTTACCTCCAAGACGTTAATATTAATGAAAAGGATAGTGTCTGTATTATATGTCACGATGCGCAGACTGTTGATATAATGAACAGAAAAGCGGCTGCAGAACATAAAAAGATGGTGAAAAGGCCGTTTTCTTATTTTGAAATTGGTTTAATCCTTTACCGAACGTAACGGCAAAAAATGGCCAGCGCTATCCCAAAAAAAATCGTCAATTAATTTTCATTATTTTTTCATTTTTTGTCACAAAAACATAGGTTATGACCCCTCTTTGGAACGAGCTCGTCGAGCTCGTTCCAAAGAGGGGTAATAACCTATGTTTTTGAGACAAAAAATGAAAAAAATTAGTTATTCAACAATTTTGTTTGCATGTGTCGTCTGCTTTTCGTGTTCGGTAAAGGAAAATTAAGACGAGCTGACTTTCATGTAAATCTCTTCCGATGAATTAGTTTAAACATATTTTATTTGTCAAAATAAACAAAACGGATTGGACAACAAGTGCTCAACACTTAAAACACGTCCTCTCCTTTGTATACGATTAACAAGTAAATGCAGCATTTTTTCAATATTTTCACATCATAATGAACAATACGCTATTCGAGATTGCAATGGTGTTAAGATGGTAGATATTCAGCGAAAGAAAAGAGAAGGAAGAAAAGAGGGGGGACTGATACCATGTACTCCTCAAACAAATAGCAAACTATCTCCAGCCAACTCACCAGGCCGCAGTGCTCCAGAAGAGCCCCATCACTGCAAGGTGCATGCAGTGTTTTATCATCACATATAAGGTAGGTAAGCTACGTTTAACGATGAATTATCAGTCATGCCCAGGACACAAACTCTATTATCACTGAAATAGGTATAAGTTGGGCACATTTAACTAAATTTCTCTCTCCTGTAAACTGGATGGACTTTTGAAACCAATGATTTCTTTAGTTAAATTTAGATGATTTTTTTCTGCTCTGGAGCAGCCATGACTAGATTTGATGAAAAATATTTTGAAATACTCTGCGGATTAAAAATTAATCTATGTAACAGCGCAAGCGCAATTTAAAAAGAATTTCAGATTTATTTATTTTCAACTTTTGCCTCTAGAAACATACTTCGTGATTCCTCAGTGCAACGAGCTGGTCGAGCCCATTCAAATGATGTGTCACTACCATAAAGGATGTTTATGGGACACAAAATGAAAGTATTTAGTCATTCGGGAATTTTTGGCAAGTATCATTTTCTTCCCGAGTAAGATAAAATGTAACTGACTTACAATTTCACAAAGTCACTCACCTTTGATCAACCTCAATGCTCAAAATATTGCAGAGGTATATATCTTTCGTTCACAATCCCACTTCTCCAGTCCCACACTGAATTGAAAATTATGGGCACCGCTTTATAAAACCACGTTCAGTGATGTATACAAAAAGCTATAAAACATTGTCATGTAAATTCAGAAATGACAGGGATTTTTGTACTGTTCGGTTCACTGCAGTTTGTTGACGAGAATGATGAATCGTACAGTTGCCCTCGGGTTTACATTGAAAATGAAAAACATTGTTTGTCAGCTTTTTAACCCTGTCAACATCGCAGACCTGAATGAGAAAGACCAGTACAATACTTTATACAGCAATTTGGCGAATCCATTTTGCATTTTGTAACGTTTCGGTTTTAATTTAACTCTCTCTACACGCTGATTTCAAAATATTGAAATTTCAATCAGCGCTTTTTCCCCATAATGCAACTAGAAATTTAACCAACTCAATCTTGTCTGACAGAGCTCTATGAGCTCTGTCAGTCAAGATTGAATTAATCAAATTTCCAGTTGCATTAAGGCAAAAATTAGCAGGCATTTTTTTATAATTCTTGCATCAGGATGAAGTGGGTTAATCCTACAACTCTACAAGGATAGAGGATAAATTTATTACCGAATTCTCTTTAATATTTGTTGCCCATAAATGACTATCGGTTTCTGTTTTACAGAAACATTTATATATAAATTCTTGAAAAACAACAAAACAAAGTCCAGAGTATGGAATGTATCAATCACGGCGCTGTGTCGTTGCGTTTTGAAGACTTTTGATTTCCTGGCTTTGTTCTTGGATATCTGCAGCGTACTCGGACGCGAGTTGTTCTCGTGAAATATTATTTTATTATCACTGAGTTCTGGTAGAAGACTTCCAGGAACCATAGGAGCCTGCTGTCAACTCTGTGTGTGAGTTGACTGCATATGTTTTTCGTGTTCAAAACCTCCATTTTGGTGTATAATTTGTGTATATTTAATTTGAATTTGTGGAATATCAGAGTGGGTATTTTTTATTTTATTTTTTTTTTTAGGTGGGTATTTCAATGAAAACAAATTTCTCTTACTAAAATAGCACCTAATCATGTTTGCTTATATTTTGAGAGTTGACGCTCCCAGGAAGTGTTTCTACTGTAAACATTGTTTTTGTCATTTTGTTCCGACACGAGGTGACCCTGGCTGTCGAAATTGACGTTGAACCCAATAAATAAATAAATAAATAAATAAATAAATAAATAAATAAATAAATAAATAAATTTAGCAGAACGTCAATAAGGAGGTCGACAACAAAACCGTCTACAATAGACATTTCACGATAAAACAGATATGGAAATTGTGAATTAACTTGAGTTGACATGTTGTGAATTATTAATGAAATTGGACTAGTGGATCAAACAAGACGGGACTGCCGCAAGCGTCTTTATTTATCCGTCGCTAAAACCTCGCCGAGGAGACTAACACGCGATCTCAGGTAACTTCAAATTTAGAAAAGCATCAAATTCAAAATGTACAATGAAGACATTGAATGTGTATCTATGTCGCTGAATGTGAGAATCATTTTATACGCACATTATCAAGTTTGTCTTTGTAAATATAGGCCCCTGTTGTAGATATCGACCTAGACATAATCAAGGCTGTCCCAGCACTCTCGTATGTACTTTGGCAGTGTATAGAGAGCTTACAGATGGGTGTAAGGCGGCTCATTTATTTGTACCTCTATTATTGGTCTTTAAGAATGAGCAACTATGGCTATATCATGACCGTAACACAATTATGATGTATAGATCAGCCAATCGTTTATCCCCATGTCGCCAATTTCAGAGGACTTTCGTCAGGGGCGTTGGGCTACGTGGTCCTATTGTATCAGTAGAACAGGACTTGTTTACTACAGGAAATAAGCACTGCTCCACGTCCCTATGATCCCACCGAGAGTAATGTTGCTACTCAGGAACCTCATGGCGCCCCTCTCCCTGCCCCCCCCCCCCCCCCCCCCCCGCTATTGGTCTCCAGAGGCGAACCATGCAGAAAAGTGTCCTTTTAATACATGAAAAATAGCCATTACCTCAACTTAAACCTTTGAACGCTGGTAGTATCTTCCATGTCAGTTCAATGGCAGCAAGTGGAAGAGTCCATATTCATTATTTGGTGTAGCCCGATTAATATTTACAACGCCCAACCTTGGGACTGCATTGGGTTCAAAGACTTAAAGACCTGAAAAAAACATATCACCACTTTAACCCGTTGAATACGATCGGCCACTTTTCCGGCCGGGGAAGATGATACGTCATAATTTAATTTAGTTGGATGGCTGCTTATTGAATATGTGGGGTTGACCAATCAATTTTTTCAACGTGCAGCCATCGGGCTGCACGTTGAAAATATTGATTGGTCTACACCCAGATGATGAATATGGACTCATCCAATTGCTGCCACTGAACTGACATGGAAGATAGCACCAGTGCGCAAAGGATTAAAAATAAGTGTTGTTCCTGAGCTTATTACAGTCATTTTCGCGGTTAGAGGGTCCTGGATCGGGGAGGTGGGAGGGGAGAGAGCCACTCTGAATTTCCAACTGTACCTCCGCACATGCCTGCCAAACAATCCCACTTTTGAGGAAATAAATCATTTGCACACACCCCCACTCCTTCCAGTGAATGAGAATTTTTCAACTGCCACCTGTACAACTTACATTGCTTTTTATCAAGCATGGTCGGTGAGCGTACATTGTGATTCGGCAAAAGAACAAATCGATAAAAAGTGAAAATAAGGCAGTATCAGTCAGTAGATGAACAAGTCACAAAATACCATATACGTATGTCGTGACTTGTACATACACACGCGAGTGTTTGTTCGACGACATACGATTCTTGAGCTAAACTCAAGTAACAATGTACACCTACCGCCCATTATTAACGATCCTTCGTGATTGCTTTGTCGTTTATTGTTTTGTTTGTGCATCCACCGCTGGGTTTTCTTGTATGCAAATACCAATGGTCTTATGTATTTAGTTATTATGGTTTAACAACACTTTCAACAGCCAGGGTCACCTCGTGTCGGACAATGTTACGGGTGGAGGAAGCCGGAGTACCCTGGGAGATCCACCAAGCAACGGCGAGCAATTGACAAACTCCCCCAACGTACTAACGCCATACAAGCAGGGTTACCATTGGTTGAAGACAAGTGCACCTTTGACGTGCAGTACGCCTTAGTACACGGCGCCCTCGTACACCCATGTGTGCAATAGGGATAAAGTGCCTTGCCCAGGGACACCTGGCGTGGATCGAACCATGGACTTTCTGTTTGATGTCTAATTACGTAACCAGTGAGCCTCCACCGTGCACCCGATCTCTGTATAAAAGCATTGCAAAAAGTCAGTCAACGCGCTATTGATAACGTTCATGCGTGAACGTTGTACACTGTGACTGTAGTCACAGCGTAACAACGTTCACGTCATCAAACATCAATCAAAACCCCAGCAAGAAAGCTAGTAACATGGTATCATCACCTTTACACTATTGGAATCTGCTTTTTGTCAATAGTAACAACAATAATCAATTTATTTTGCCACTAATAATGTGCATATCTATTTATTTATTTATTAGTTGGTATTTAAGGTCACATACTCATGCACAATGGCTAATCGTGACCGTGACAGTTTTACAGGTGGAGGAAGCCGGAGTACCCGGAGAGAACCATCGAGCATCGACGAGCAACTGTCAGCTCCTCAACATTCTCTGTTCAATCCCCGTTCAAGCAGGGTTACAGCGGATGAAGACATGTGCACCATCGACGTGCAGTACGCCTTAGTACACGGCGTCATCGTGCCCCCATGTAGGCAACCGGGATAAAGTCCCTTGCCCAAGGACACAACGCGGATCGTCCTGGCCGGGGATCGAATTAGAGACCTCCAGTATAGAAGTACAACAGTCTACCACTAAGCCACCGCGCTCCCTAATGTGCACATCATTGATTCATATTTCACACACATCACAGTATATGTTTTGCTGGTTGAGCCATGGAAGCCCAAATTTGGGCTTTACTCCGAAGTACAGGTACCCCAAGTTATTGTGTGGATGTGCTTCGTATTATCTTTGATGGGAAATTATTCAGCTGTAAGAATTTGCCTTGTTGCGATTCATGGGAGAGAGCATCTGGGCACTCTCCCATAAATTGTAACAAGACAAAGACATGTGATCAAATCTTACTGACCAAAAAGCGATGGGCGATTGCGAAAGCCTTCAAGAAAATATTTTTTCGCTGTGCATTGTTTATTTATAGCAGCATCCGTCCGTAGTATGACGCGGTTGAGATGCCTTTCTACATGTGACTTACGGGCATTGCAGCAATCAAGTTTAAGGAGATTTTCGGAAAATACTCACGAATGCCGTGGTGAATAGGTTAATTACATAGGAAATGTAACCACAAATGTAATCAGAAGTGTCACTAAGTATAACTTCCTTTTATTACTTAAATATAGTTTCAAACGAGGGGAGCAGTAATGTGCGTTTGTCTCTAGTTTGAGTGTGTATCTTTATACACTTCTTACACAAGCAGCTCAGGGTTCCTCACTGCAAAAAATATAGGTTCTCTGTAGAACCAAAACTGGTTTTAATCTTGTCCCTGAGATGGAACCAGTTCTGTTTAAACAGTATTTATTTCAAATTAAATAAATTTATAAAGATTAACATTAAATATTAACAGAATTAAACATAAATTGATCGGGTTTCAGCCCTAAGTTTAGAGCTCGTACGAGGTTGTCTAAAATCATTATTCAGCAAAGGAGACATGAACAGTTGGCTTATCGAACCAGTTTTGGTTCTATAAAGAACCAAAACTGGTTCGATGTGCCAACTGTTCATATCTCCTTTGTTTCAAAATGTTTGGCGACTGCGTTGAATAAGCTCCAAGTTTACTGCTGAATCTACTTCAGTTCATGTAATATTCTGTTAAAATTGAATGCTAATCTTGGTAAATTTATTTGATTTGAAATAAATACTGTTTAAACAGAACTGGTTCCATCTCAGGGACAAGATTAGAACCAGTTTTGGTTCTAAAGAGAACCTATATTTTTTGCAGTGCTCTCGGCGCCTTTGAAGAAGATTTATACAAGCATTGAGGAAAACGAAGCAATACCGTTGCCGCTTCCTGAGTCATCCATACTTGAACAACACTTACTTTAAAAACTAAATTATCATTTTTTATATTTTAATTTGTCACTTTCTCGACAGATGTTTTCACGATTTATGCAATGAGTATATTTTATTATGACGAATGTCGTTATATATTAAGGCAATGTCCAGGTAACGGGAACATCTTGGATGTGAAATTCGACTAATCTCTGGGGAACACTGGAATATTACACATCAATGTGAATGTTTTATTTCATAGAATCCGGTCAAATATGTATTATCTACAACTGAACTGGTATAAGAGGGTTTAGTGATCACTAAATCACCCACAGAGTGGAGATTCCACCCGAGGAATAATTGCAAATTTGTTGCAAAGCATAACCAGCACAAGCAAAGTTTTAGCCAATGGACCTCCGGGTTAAACCCGGAGGTCCATTGGCTGAAACATTGCTTGTGTTTCTTGTCGATATGTACAAACTTTGAAAGTTATAGCTTGGGTGATAACTCCACTCCGCGGGTGATTTAGTTACAATACACTCTCCACGTACCGTAGCTACAAACGCTGACCAGTTATCTAAAAATATTGACAGGGAGTGCTATCATTCCATTTAATTTCACTACGGTATCGCATTCAATGCAGTTATGTTTCCCCTCCAGATATAGTAAACGCATAATCACTGCCATGATTGTAGCAAGAGGCCAGACCAATCTATTCTCCCCCCCCCCCCCCCCCCCACACACACACTATACGTGAAACGTACGCGTGTCCCGGGTGAGACAGTGTGGGATATTTGTATCCCACCCACCCCACGTGATATACTCATTTGCATATTTTATTAGGTCGTCGGAACTATTTCGTCATCGTCTCCACAAAAAACGCTTCTCAAATTGTGTTCGTTTATTACCTATTTATCTGTTCCTTGTTGATATAGACTCAATATTTAATTATTATTCAAATATTAAACTTGATTTGTTTCAACCCCATGTTTCTCTGCAGATTTAATAATATCAGTGCGCGAATTAAACGATCGATCAATAATCTTACAATGCCCTTTACATTAGAGTTTGACACGCGCAAATTCATTAACCCCTTAACGGACAGTGTTACAAATCATATTTTTAGTATATACCTATGGTATATACCTAACTTTTGTACGATCTTTCCGATGAGATTGTTCGTTTTTCGAAAGGACTACGACTTGATAAATTGGGTATGTCAGCACGTGACCGCCAATTATCTATAATGACGTAATCCTCGTGTGTGGGGAGAAAAATCATCCTCGATTAGTCAGAAGGTGGGAATGGGGAAATCTCACCCTCGGGGCAAGATATTTGAAACAGACCCTCGGCAAGCCTCGGGTCTGGTTCAAATATCTTGCCCCTCGGGTGAGATTTCCCCATCCCACTTCCAGACTCATCGGGGATCATAATAGTCCCGTGGTTTTCCGGGTACCGATTCGCATAATTCTTTCATGTTTCAGTTTTGCAGACTGTTTGCGTATTTTTTTCTCCTCAGTTTTCTCTTATAAATTATTTTGTCATATTCTTTATGTTCGATGTCAGGTAGACAGCGAAAGTGGGTATGGCATCTCCTAGCGATAGACATTTTGTTCATATCTATAAATTATCTGATAATTCATTCAGGGATGTGGCTAGAGGGTTTCAGCTAGGGGGGGGGGGGGGCACCGGTGTAAATTCCAACTGTGAGTGGTTTCGATAGGTGGTTGCACTGCAGCGCTGGGTGATATCTTTTAACCCTTTACCCAACGAATCGCCCGCATCCGCCCACGTAATATGCAAAAACAGCTGCAGAAAAAAATATTATTTTTCGAAAAATTTCAACCAAACCATATCATGTGACCCCTCTTTGGAAGAGCTCGTTGAGCTCGTTCCAAAGAGGGGTCCCATGATATGGTTTTGTTGAAATTTTTTTTAAAAATTTTAAAAAATGGTATTTAAAATAATGAATTTTGAAATCGTCTGCGTTGGGTAAAGGGTTATGAACCCTTCTGAAAATTTTCACTAGTCCCGAAACGGGAAAAGAATCATTTATAATGTGTCTGGGTCAGAAAATTTACCGGATTGATGTCAGAGTCGAAATTTTGAGGCCACGTCAATTTTAGAGTAGGAAATTTGAAACTCAAGTTTCCAGTTGGAAATAAAAGAACAAAATTTCTCATCATTAGTTGGAATTTTAATATCTTTCATGAACAATGTTAATTTATTGAATTTCCAACTATTTGATTCTTGACCTCGGAATTTCCAACTATTGAAAAAGATACTCCTAGCTAGGGGGATGAGACCCCCCCCCCCCCCAAGCACCCCCCGCCCCCTCCCTGTCGCCACATCCCTGAATTCATTGTAATGTGTTTGTAAAGTTTATTGCAAAATAAAGTATCTATCTCTCTAACTATCTTAAAACAATTGATGTCTGGAGTTGACTTGAAGAGTCCGAGAACAAGGATAGGACATCAGCTTTCATGTTTGAAGTATGTATTGATGTATTCAAATTGTTCGGGTGAATGTCGTCATATGTCGAGGTCACGTGTGATACCTTATTTAGTTGATCATAAATCTGGACGTGAACAAACAAACTGATTCAAAAACCGAAAAAATGAAGACGCTGAAGATATAAAGGGAAATGGTAACTCTTATCACAAAACACTACGTAGAAAATATTCTCCAATGAAAATTCCCGATTGTTCGCGATATTTTGGGGAGAATTTCAGGCTTTACCCTTTGAACCCGAGAGGCTGTTTTTTGTTAAGTAGGATGGCTAAGTGAATGTGGGGGCAACCAATTAATATTTTCAAGGCTTCACGTTGAAAATATTAATTAGTCTAACCCCAAATAAGGAATATGGACTCTTCCAGGTGTTGCCACTGAACCGACAAGGAAGATACCTCCAGTACTCAGAGGGTTAAGATACGTGACAACAAATCATTTCATCATGCAATCATCGGGAGAGCGGTGGCTCAGAGGTTAGAGCATTGGATCGAAAGGTCGTCGGCTGGATCCTGACCAGTGGTAACTACGTTGTGTCATTGAACAGGACACTTAATTGATTGCCCAGTTGTGGGCACGCTGGCGCTGTGTACCACGGCGTACTGCATGCCAATGGTGCACTTGCATTCAACAGCTGCTAAATTTTTGTTTGTGCAGAACTAGAAAGTTGGAGAGTTTGTCAGTTGAGATATCAAAGCTTGACATTTGTTTAACATGACAAAGTAGTGTTTGAGTATGTCGTGTTACAACTATTTTCCAAGCTCAAAAATATCGGCGTTTAGGTGCTTGAGTAACTTGATTTGTGCCTTTTCACATCGGGATGGAGCAGAGGCAGCTGACAATTTGTTTTCCTCTTTGTCTGGTCTGGACTGACTTACAAGAGTGTGTCAACTGCGTCCTGCTTCCAACATCCCTCCCTCCATGATCTGTGCAAGGTGTTGCGGGTTTTCCTCTTTTTATCTTGCCTTGAGGGTACCACCCCAATGCCACACTTGTGATGTTTCCGGGATCATTCCTCGAGGTGTGACCGATCATGTCCATTGTTGGGGCATTTGGATTTTGCGCTCCCACAGTTCTTGGTAGTAGATATGGTTAGGCCACCATACTCCCAATTTACGCCTGCATATTATCCAACATATGTACTACGTAAGCAGTATTAGTTATCCTTGTGTTTTCCAGGGTGTATGGGAATTTACACCGGATTGGGAACTCATACACCCTGAGGCGAAGCCGAAGGGTGTATGAGTTCCCAGTCCGGTGTAAACTCATATACACCCTGAAAAACACAAGGACAACGGATTTATTTCCAAGAATGTTGGTGTACTTAATACTTTAACCTAAATTGTGGGAAAAAACTGACAGAAAATTTGTACTTTGTAAGTTTCTTAATAAAATCAGACAAATATGGATGTCATTGGAACTGGCTCAATGAGTCAGTTCCAATGACATCCATATCTGTAATATTTTATTGCACATAAATATTAAATTGTTTGTATTTTTATTTTTGTTCTAACATAACAGAGCAGAAGGTATGAATTAATAATCAAAAATGGGTAGCCATGTATCCTGCTATTGTGTATTCTTGTTTTTACACCGTGGTTACACTGTACCGCTCAGCCAATCAAAATGCAGTATTTGTTTCATTTGGAAATAATAGTTCTTACTCCCGTATCTCAATCGACCGATAGAAAAGAGTGGACAAAGTTACAGAAATATGTTTTTCTGACTTCTTAAACTAATTGCAACTGAAAATTTACATTGGCGTAATGGGCCTCCAACTTCTGTACCGTAGCCATCTACCTTAATCTTAGTACAGAAATTCATAGACGAGGGCCTTAAGTTTGGATTTTTTAACATTATTGATTCTGAAGGTTGTTTTTTTTTGTTGCGTTACCAGGATATGGCCCCAACTTTGAGAAATGTAATTACGGATGTCTTTTTCAATACTTGGGAGTAATTCCCAAACATCACAAAAGTCACTTGAATGAGTGACAGTGCGACTTTTTGAACACAGGCATTCTTTTGTCCGCCGTGCAAATGAATAACTATTATACAAGATTTCCGATTCCGTGAAAAGCTGAATGGAAGGGCTTCAGTCTACCGCATGCGGTCATGATATATCCATAGATGCTGAAAGTAACTTTAACAATAAATAAAATTACATAAACCTTTAACTTTTTACCTAACACGAAATGCAGAAGACATTTACAGACAAAATTCTTGAACAACTAAATATTTTCATGTTTAGCGTCAAAAGCATAGCTCATGACCTTTCATTGGAACGAGCTCATCGAGCCCGTTCCAATGAGGTTGATAAGCTATGTTGTTGACGCAAAATTAATAAAATGTAATAATTCAATCTTAATTTTGCCAGTTGTGGCTGATACGTTACACAGATTTAAAGGGTTACAAGATTTTCCCACTTAGCAATTAAGTTGTACAACACACTGAAAGACCAAAATTAGATGCGATCTATGGGCATTGTTCTCATAACAATTAACATGTTTTCAGCTTTCAAAAATAAAACCTAGGAGAGTTCGACATTTTCGATCGAAACGAATCACGTAAAGAATTTTCAATAGAATCGAATCTCACGGCCAGGGATATGGCTAGAGGGTTTCAGCTTGGGGTTGCCACCGGTGTAAATTCCAACTGTGAGTGGTTTCGATAGGTGGTTGCACTGCAGCGCTGGGTGATATCTTTTAACCAATTTACCCAACGAATCACCCGCATCCGCCCACGTAATATGCAAATACAGCTGCTGAAAAAATATTATTTTTCGAAAAATGTCAACAAAACCATATCATGTGACCCCTCTTTGGACCGAGCTCGTCGAGCACGTTCCAAAGAGGGGGTCACATGATATGGTTTTGTTGAAAATTTTTAAAAAAATTAAAAAAATGGTATTTAAAATAATGAATTTTGAAATCGTCTGCGTTGGGTAAAGGGTTATGAACCCTTCTGAAAATTTTCACTTGTCCTGAAACGGAAGAAGCATCATTTATAATGTGTCTGGGACAGAAAATTTACCGGATTGATGTCAGTGTCGAAATTTTGAGGTCATGTCAATTTTAGAGTAGGAAATTTGAAACTCAAGTTTCCAGTTGGAAATAAAAGATCAAAATTTCTCATCATTAGTTGGAATTTTAATATTGTTCATGAACAATATTAATTTATTGAATTTCCAACTATTTGCTTTTTGACCTCGGAATTTCCAACTATTGAAAAAAATCCTCCTAGCTGGGGAGGGGGTGGGGGTGAGATACCTCCCCTGTCGCCACATCCCTGCTCACGGCTCTTCAGATAGTAAATATTGCACCTCTTCCAACTGGAATATTGTATTCAGATATCCAAGAAGAAAAGCTAGGCATTCAAAACACTGTTTTACACGCCTGTTCCAGTGGCGTAGCCAGCCCAAAGCAAGTGTGTGTGTGGGGGGGGGGGGGGGGGGGGGCAAACTCGCAGAGCCTGTCTTAGCTCCATTAATGGGGGGGGGGGGGGGGGTGCGAGAAAAGCTTTCCAAGCCTTCACATCTCAGAATGTTGCTTCCTTAAAGTTTGAGCTAGATAACAAAGGTAACAATAATCAGGGTTTCCCTGAACCCTGAAATTCAAAATTTGTTTACCACGGGCCGAACCATGGTTCGGCCCGTGATAGAAAAATTTTACATTCCAGGGTTCAAAGACCCCCATCTCCTTGCATCTGAGCGGATATTTTGATGTTTTTCATGTATTGACAAATGTCTACCTTTTCATCGACACAGATATTAGGACAAGCAATCTACAAATCTACAACCACACCCACATGGACCTTACTCCCCTACGATTTTTATGCCATTTTTGGACATATTTCGAGGACCAACTTTTTGGTGAAGTGGGGGGGGGGAGGGGACGCGTCCCACCCAATCTCCCCCCTCCCGTAGCCACGCCACTGGCCTGTTCTATGAAATACCATATACAGAAACACTGCGGGAAATGAAAATCCGTTCTGCACACATGTCCCGAACGGAAATCGTTGACGAACTATTCTTGGACGATCACTTCATCTGTCAAAGCTTAACATAAATCCCGCATACTTGGAATTTTTGTTTGACCTACAATCACGGAAGCGCTTGCCTTCTAATAAGCTAACGCAATGACAATCAAATAAATAAAAAAACATCTTTTTGTGCAGAATTACTTCTAAAGTTTAGAAGGGAGAGTTCAATCCAATCATTGTTAGCTCTATAATGATAACAAATTGAATAGAACTAGCTCAAATGTGCATGTACTACGATAGTACAAACATACGTACACCACATGTTTGGCCTATTTATAAATCTGGCCACGGGAATTCGCACAAATCGTACATGTTTTTGTAAACATTACCAGACGATTGATCAACAGAAAATGAACCGACTGCGAAATACCTTTTGATAGTTGTCAAATGAATTGCTGAGTGTCCTTCTAATAATTGCTTTTTTATAGATGTGAAGGCGTGTAATAAACATAGAACAACACGCGCGTGTAAATGGGTTAATCGATATTATTATTATTATTTACTATTACTATTATGCCATATCGATTAACCCATTCACAAGACTTTGATGTATAATTTGTGTGTATTTAATTTGACCTGATGGAATATCGGAGGTGGGAATATTAAAGTAAACAAATTGCCCTTATTTATATAGCTCTTCGACACATGTCTATAAATAAACTGGTGGAATAGGGTTCCAGTGATTCCTGAATGTCTGCCATTACATTTTGGTGAAAGCTTTAAACGCAGGCGAGTTAAAATCTATCTTTTGTTGAAGTTGCTTTAGATAGCCAAGAACAAGGCTAGGGCAGCCCACAAGTCGAGTGGGAAGCAGCTTTGGTAATTTCAGATTATTTTCGTTTTGTTTTAGGTGCTATTTATGTAATGGAAAGTTAGCTTGAAAATAGATGATATGTTATTTTCGAAGTCGTCTAAAATCTAAGCAAAATAATAATTTGTCACTTTTTGTGCTGTCCATCCGTATTTATGTACAATGCTTCGCAATTTAGAACACCAACAATGAAATATTTTATTATATGCTAGCTTGTGAATTATCGCAAATTATCTAAAAGATATTTTTTTATATCTATCGGCTCGATAGATATCGAGAAATATTTCTCAGTAGCTTCCTAAAAGACGTCACGCTACGCCGCATCACGTCGCCTTGAAGGAACGATCAGGTGATCTTTGTTATTGTTTTGAAAGGTACGCATTTGGGATCGAATTGGGCTGAATATTGTGCAATAAAATGTCTCATAGCAAATGATAAAAAGAAAATCTACTCTATTTTAGTCAGTATCTGCAATTGTCTCATGAGTGTGGACCTGAAAGTTTTATTTTTCACGCGCGCTTGCGCGAGTGAAAAATAATACTTTTAGGTCCACACGGTGAATTTTTTTGCAGTACCTTCCTAAATGACGTTACGCTTCGGCGCATGACGTCGCCTTGAACGTCGTCCTGAAACATAACTGTTTGCAGTGAAATTGGGCTGAACATTGCACAGTAAAATGTCAAGAAGCATATAACAAAAAGAAAATCAACACTATTTTTGTGAATATCGGGAATTATCTCATTCGTGTGGACCTGAAAGTTTTATTTTTCACGAGCGCTAGCGCAAGCGCTCGTGAAAAATAAAACTTTCAGGTCCACACGAATGAGATAATTCCCGATATTCACAAAAATAGTGTAGATATCCACTATATAACATTTCTTAGACACAAGATGCCATCCAAAATAACATGTCACCTATTTTCAAGCTAAATTTTCCTTCACTTATATAGCATCTTAAGGACTACGCTACCCCAAATCTGTCAAAAAGAAAGCCCACTGAAAGCGAAGAATGTAATTGCGATTAAATTAAACTCACGCGATGAGATTAGAGTAACATTTTGTACACATGTGCTTAAAATGTTTCAGTAAATGCATAGTTTTCAACAAGGAAACTGACTTTTAAACTGGAATTCGTGCAAAAAAACCCAGTTGAAAAATCCTGAAAGCAAATCAACCAAAATTGTAAAAATGTATCCATCTAAGACACTGTACTAAAATGTATTTAAAATTCCCAGAAAAGTGATTTAAAATGGGCAAATAAAATAATAATACCAACATTTTGTTTTACAAAAGTTACAGAAGGCCATCATTGAGATTCCAAGAAGTTAACCAATATATATGTAAAGAGTCATTGATACAGGTCGATTTGTCCAAACGAACATAACAGACGTACATGATTACAGCAGAACTGATCGTCACTTTATGCTCAGTAATGGGAAGAGGTTTTCCTTCCAAGCATGAGACCATCTAATTATCCAAAAGAGGTGGAATGTTTTCCACCTTACACCCTGTACCTCTCATACAAAATTGATTAACCGTCGTTTTTGTTTTCCAAAGTTAACTGATTTAGTACTAACTAGTGCTGCACGATATTCAAAACTACGGCAGCGTTCTGACGCCAGTTGATGTATTTTTTTTACCTGTGCTAAGTTGTTATAACAAGTTAACTAACTTGTTATAACAACTTAGTAACTTGTTATAACAACTTAGCTAACTTGTTATAACAACTTAGTAACTTGTTATAACAACATAGCTTAACTTGTTATAACAACTTAGCTTAACTTGTTATAACAACTTAGCTAACTTGTTATAACAACTTAGCTATCTTGTTATAACAACTTAGTAACTTGTTATAACAACTTAGCTAACTTGTTATAACAACTTAGCTAAGTTGTTATAACAACATAGCTAACTTGTTATAACAACTTAGCTTAACTTGTTATAACAACTTAGCTAACTTGTTATAACAACTTAGCTAACTTGTTATAACAACTTAGTAACTTGTTATAACAACTTAGCTAACTTGTTATAACAACTTAGCTATCTTGTTATAACAACTTAGCTATCTTGTTATAACAACTTAGCTATCTTTTTAATCATTGCCCCCTAGGTCAGTTTGTCCCTTCCTTGGGGCTGATAGTAATTGGTCAAAATGCGTTTAACCCTTTACCTAACGTAACAGCCATAAACGGCCAACACTGTACACAAAAATCGCTATTCAGTCTTTTTTATATTTACATTTTATGCTTCCAAAACAATGGTTATGACCCCTCATTCGAACGAGCCCGTTGCGCTCATTCCAATGAGGGATCATACCCTGTGTTTTGGATGGAAAAAATGAAAATTTTTAGTTACACGAGAATTTTTTTCACGAATATCGTCTGCTACTAGCGTTAGGTTATGGGTTAATGTGTCCCACGGACGGAGCTACATTAGAAGCACTCTATCCAACAAAATGACAAAAACTTTTTTAAAAAAACTAACTTAAATAAGGCTCACAAATTCTGAAATATCTTCGAGCTTTTTCAATAACGCCCTTTAAATATGGATATCGGGGATTCTGGGTGACACAACGCAATTTGCCCCGACCAGGCATCAAACTCACAACGTTTTGATTGCAAGTTCATTGTGCTTGGGTACGCCTTCTTATTTATTTATTTATTTATTTATTTATTTATTTATTTATTTATTTATTTATTGGTGTTTAAGATCATATATTTCGGCACAAAAAGGCTACTTCATTGGGGAACTTAACGCTTGAAAATAGTCCTGTGATGGCTGACCAAACAATATGCGTAGTGAATGTGAAAAACAAACAAAGCCTAATTTCTCATGCACATAGTGGTCAGCCTACATTCCAAGGGTGGGCCAGGCTACGTGATCACTCAGTCACGGGAAAGCCAACCGTTTTGCGTCGTCAAAATTATGCAGTGAGTGTGAAATACCAAACATTTCTTTTTTGTTTTCTGTTGCTGGTCTTCTCTAAGCAGGACCTACCCACTTGATCCTGAAAACGCAGCTCATTTTGAAGGCATACTGTATCACCTCTTGTATAACGTAAAAATGGAAGAATCGTGAAAAAATATTTTGTCTTAGACAGTAGCGGGTTTAGACGGAGCGCATCCGGTGCGCGCCCCCTCTATTTTTCCCCGAGACATGTCGGAGCGCACTCCTAATGGGTCGAAAACAACACACACCTTTACACAAGCAGTTTCTTTTAACGTTTTGAGAAATAGCCCTTACTATATCTTACTGAAACAATGTAAATATTGGCATACTTGGAACCGGCTTATTCAGCCGGTTCCAACGATATCCACATTTACATTGTCCTACTAAAAAACTTTTATAAAATATATATTTCTGGACATTTTTGGCTGCTGTCCTGGGTACTGGATTAAAAGTCACTTCAGAGTCCAGTATTTATTTATCTTTTCCCAGGAGAGCCCCCCCCCCCCCTCCTCTGCCTTTAGAGATGGGAGAATCGATCTCGAGATTATCAAGCACCCTGTTGTTTCATGGCTCAGTTTCAGACTAAGACACGCCCCTTTTCAGAAATCCTGGATCCGCCCCTGTTAGAGGGGGCAACGACGGCCTACTCACGTGTAGCAAACTGTGCGACTTGACCTTTAATTATTTTGCCAACAAGGCCTTTTTAGAAAAAACTAATCAAACTTTTATTTAAAGATGGGTACACCTTATTAAAACATTACCAATATAAATTCACAGTACTTAAATAGTACTGTGAATTTAGTTACTTATTCCCGTTTCCTTATTCGACATTCAAAATTCGAAAAAATTACCGGATATTTTGGTGTTGATGGGTGGCCCCGAGGAATAAAGAAGATTGACACCTCAACCGCCCCAATCGGACCACATATAGGGGCCCTACTAAGGCCCCAAAAAGGGCCAGTTACAAAATATCACCAAAGCAGGTTAAAATCACGGGATATTTTGGTGTTGATGGGTGGCCCCCGAGGAATAAAGAAGATTGAAACCTCAACCGCCCCAAGCGGACCACATTTAGGGCCCTACTAAGGCCCCCAAAAGGGCCAGTTACAAAATATCACCAAAGCAAGTTGAAATCACGGAATATTTTGGTGTTGATGGGTGGCCCCCGAGGAATAAAGAAGATTGACACCTCAACCGCCCCAATCGGACCACATTTAGGGGCCCTACTAAGGCCCCCCAAAAGGCCAGTTACAAAATATCACCAAAGCAGGTTAAAATCACGGGATATTTTGGTGTTGAAGGGTGGCCCCCGAGGAATAAAGAAGATTGACACCTCAACCGCTCCAATCGGACCATATTTAGGGGCCCTACTAAGGCCCCCAAAAGGGCCAGTTACAAAATATCACCAAAGCAGGTTAAAAGCACGGGATATTTTGATGTTGATGGGTGGCCCCCGAGGAATAAAGAAGATTGACACCTCAACCGCCCCAATCGGACCACATTTAGGGCCCTACTAAGGCCCCAAAAGGGCCTGTTACAAAATATCACCAAAGCAGGTTAAAATCACGGGGTATTTTGGTGTTGATGGGTGGCCCCCGAGGAATAAAGAAGATTGACACCTCAACCACCCCAATCGGACCATATTTAGGGGACCTACTAAGGCCTCAAAAGTGCCAGTTACAAAATATCACCAAAGCAGGTTAAAATCACGGGGTATTTTGGTGTTGTTGGGTGGCCTCCGAGGAATAGAGAAGATTGACACCTCAACCGCCCCAATCGGACAACATTTAGGGGCTCTACTAAGGCCCCAAAAAGGGCCAGTTACAAAATATCACCAAAGCAAGTTAAAATCACGGAATATTTTGGTGTTGATGGGTGGCCCCCGGGGAATAAAGAAGATTGACACCTCAACCACCCCAATCGGACCACATTTAGGGGCTCTGGTAAGGCCCCCAAAAGGGTCAGTTACAAAATATCACCAAAGTAGGTTAAAATCACGGGATATTTTGGTGTTGATGGGTGGCCCCCGAGGAATAAAGAAGATTGACACCTCAACCGTCCCAATCGGACCACATTTAGGGCCCTCCTTAGGCCCCCAAAGGGGCCAGTTACAAAATATTACCTAAGGTGACAAACATCGCCAGATATTTTGATGTTGGTGTGCGACACGAGAAGAATAGAGAAGATTCCATGGAACGTCATCCCAAAATATGAGAATATGAGGAATGACGAATTATGGCTCACTAAGAATTTTCTCGTGGCCCTTATGACCCTGAGGATATGTGGAATGGCAAGTTGTCCCTCATTGCAGTCGGCTTTTCATATAATGAAAAGGGCATCCTGAAGGCCAGCCAAGTAACAGAAAGAGATTCCACAAGTGTATCTCTATGTAACATGGTCCGTAAATATCCCAAACCGGGGCCCAACTTCCACTTCACAATTTACTCACCTTATCCTTACTTCCTTTCCTTCCTATCTCTAAGTCTTAGCATGCCCAAGGCCCTGCCTGATGTTTGCTGCCTTCTCCAAGCATAGCAATACCATCCATTTCCCTCCCACTTTCCTATTCTTTCTAAAATCTGGCATACCAACGTGCCTGTTGGTATCTGCTTGCTACGTCTTGCATGCCAGCACTACCCTTTCCCCCAACTTCCCTATTCTTCCTAAGCCCTGACATGCCCGAGGGCCTACCTGATGTCTGATTGCTACGCCATTCATGCTAACACTACCCATTCCCTCCCACTTCCCCTTTCTGTTGTCTACTTACTATGCACTCTACCACCACCCATTCCCTTCTACTTGCTTATTCTTCATGTAGCCATAACTGGCCCAAGGACCTGACTGATGCACGTCTGCTATGCCATGCGTACTAACTCCTGCAGTTGAATACCTGGGTCAGAGAGTAGTCAGAACATGCCACAAAAGTTAATTATAGTAACAAAACATCGATCTTACTCCAAGTATGGGGCTCTTTTGTTCTACCGGAGTACATACCTCATCAATCGAAAATACCCCTTATGGGTCATATAACACTTCGCGCGACTCTGTTTCGGTAACATGAAGTCGATGTCGGTGATTTGGGGTAACTGTCGAGCTTATTTTGGTAATTCGCAAGACTCCCGTTGAATCGAACACACCCTTAGAACAGACCCCGTCTGTTTAGAGGCCATTGGGGCAAATGGCAACAACAAGCTAACATAGAAACCAAGATGGTAGTCTCCAATGTGCATGCTCACTAAAACCACGTATCACTATCGGGATGAGGTCACAACATGCCCGCTCCCCTCCGCTTCTATGACAACCCACGTGACACCCACAATACCCCGCGGTATGCTGTCACTTCTGCGGTATGTTACCCCCCCCCCCCCCCAGATGGGGCTCATTTGGCACATTTCATACTACTCAGAATAAATATAACGTGCGGCGAAATGATAACACGCGCACACGAAATAATAATCCGTGCACACGAAATAATAATCCCTGTGCCCGGATTATTATTTTGTATGTACCGATTATCAATTCGCCTTCGCGGATTATTAACTCGTGTGCTCGGATTATTATTTTGTGCGCACGGATTAAAACATAAGGTATCAGGAACCCCACCCCCGATGTCCCAAAAGACGGACCTGCTATATATACTTACATGCATGGGAATCCTGTTCAGTGGCGGAACCAGAATCCTTTATAGGGGGAGAATTCCAATGGAGGGGGGGGGGGGGGGGGGGGAGCGATATGACGCGTGTATATTTCAAAGACCGCAGACAGGAAGGGAAGGGTGTAGTCAGGTGAATCAACCTCTCCCATTTGTGTGACCTGGCGGTGGTATATGCGGGGGGGGGGGATGGGTGGTGGAGACTGCAAATAGGGGACATGCTCCGTATGGAGGGGTATACTGAGAGGAGAAGCCGACATGCCGTCCCCGGGAGTGGAGGGCGGGGAGTCGCCCCCCAGACAAAACAAAATCACTGTGCATTTGAATCAAGTTTTCTGGTGGCTTTTAGGGTAGATCGCCACATTTTTGGATGACCCACATTTTAGAGACAAGGTTTATAAACGTACATGTCTCATAAGTATCTGCATCCGAACTTGCAAAATTCCAGTGGATTTATGTTGATCAGCTGATTTTGTATGTAGAGAGAGAGAGAGAGAGAGAGAGAGAGAGAGAGAGAGAGAGAGAGAGAGACTGTCGTCGGGGGCAAATGCCCCTTCATGACCTCCTGCGGCGCCGCCACCGGATTCGGGACCTCTCCCCGAATTATAAATTTTTGGAGCTCTATAAGCGACTCTGAAGCCTCCTTAGAGGTGGTAAGGCCATTGGTGGGGGCCGGTTATCCTTCCTTGGTAAATTTTTCAGTTTTAACTGTGAAGCTTTGAGAGCGATTCTGGAGCCTAATGGAGGATGGCGAGGTCATCGGTAACTTGACGGTAAGAGCCTGAGTCTCTCTGAAATAGTCTCAAATTTCGAAGCTATATCAATAGTTTTGAAGTCTCCAAATGGAAGGTGGGGGGGGGGGATCGAAATCATATGTGGCAGTTTGTATTTATTATGAAGGGGAGGGGGGGGGGGTGCAATGTAAATATATTTGGGGGCGAGCTGTGTGCATTTTCGCATGCCCCCGCCACTGATCCCAACCTTCCCAGGGCCTACCAAAAATATATATAATACCGCAAAGATTAGACATGTAGCGGACAAGCACAGGCATATGTTGCCATCCCAGTCAACCTTAGGTGACGTGCTATCCCAAATTCCCCCGGCATTGTGAAGTACTTTTCGATGGCTGCTTTATAGGCCCTTTTAGACATCTGAATTGTATATCTTCGCTGACATTATGTTTGCGCCCCCCCCCCCCCCCCCCACGTCTCAACAAGAGATCCCCCCCTCTCCCGCCACGCTTACATACACCTACTTACTGCCACAGGCCCAGAGTGCAGCGATGTGAGGCCTTACGCAGACTTCACTTCGTCCTAACTCGCCTATCGCACGTTAAAAAACGGGAGGCATGCCTAACAAGGACGGACCTCGGATCGTTAGGTTACCCCTCCTGACCTTCCTTTTTTGAAGATATGAGGAGGCGGTAGCGACCCAGGGCGGAAGGGTCCTAGATAACTTAGGTTCAAACAAGAACAAGTAGACCTAAGAATTGCTATTTCAGCGTTAAGATGGTGGGATGCCAGTATACCAAGGTCACAGGATGGATGCCATTTTGACTTAATAACCTATACCATAGTTTTTATATCTTTCATTTCATGCGCACGGATTATTATTCATGTGCATGGATCAAAGGAGTGGTGCTCGTTTCTTTCGAGCAAGATCTGGTGAACCCCGCGGTGGACCCCGGAAATGACGTCATAGTCACGTGACTGGGTGCCGCCAGTTTGTGTTGTCATGGTAACGCGCTTGGCCGGCCATGTTGTGATGTCATCCCCATGGTGAAACGTTGTATCACTGCGCATGCGCAGCCCGTGTTGTTATGGTAATACGCGTTTCAGTCGTCCATTTTGTATACAGGGCGCCGCCATCTTGGTTTGTATAGTAGCACGCGGCTGCTAGGTAACCCAAAGGTATCTAATAAGACGGGGGTATGTTTGGAGGGTATGTTCGATGCGATGGAAGTACAACGAGTTACTCAGATGATCCCGTGAACGACTTATTTTCACCGGAAATCACCAAAATGGACCAGAATTATTTTAGAATATTGACCCTAATAGCACCACGTAGTGTTATAAGATCCATAAAAGGTGTGTTCCTTATCTAGCTCGAATTCCATAAGAATCCTCGTTCAGTAGTACATATTTTATACCTTATCTGTTCTACCTGACTTCTATCTACTCTAGTCTACTGATTATCCCTGACTGTCCCTGTCGATTCTTATGCTTGTTCTACCCATGATATGATGGCATTGTCCATGTATTCATGGCTCTCTCTTACCTTAGTAGATTATTTGGCTTGTTCTACCCGTGATATGACTATTATCTACACTATTTGTTGGGCTTACCAGTAGACCCAGACATAGCTACAGGTGACACTTTCCCGACGGGCCATCGGTGCCCCGTTTTCTTCTTATGAGGTCTTGGGGGCTATGAGGGCCATAAGGAAATGTCATTACTCTCATCCTCATCTCGGTCTTTTGTCACCACGGTCCACAGAATCTCAATTTTGGAATCCCTTTCTAGTATCTGGATGGCCTTCAGAATCCCCTTTTCACCATATGAGGACTATGAGGGCCATAAGGAAATGACATTACTCTCATCCTCATATCCACATTTGTCCCCACAGTCCACAGAATCCCAATTTTTGAATCCCTTTCTAGTATCTGGATGGCCTTCAAAATCCCCTTTTCACCGAATGAGGCCATAAGGGCTATGAGGGCCACAAGGAAATGCCATTGCTCTCATCCTCGTCTCGGTATTTGGTCGCCACGGTCCACAGAATTCCAATTTTGGAATCCCTTTCTTGTATCTGGATGGCTTTCAGAATCAGAATTCCCTTTCATCGTATGAGGCCATGAGGGTTATGAGTGCAATAAGGAAATGCCATTACTCTTATCCTCATCGCGGTATTTGGGTACCCTTTTTCATCGTAGGAGGCCATGAGGGCTATGAAGACCTCATAGCCATCATGGTCCTATGGCCTCATCTCGGTATTTGGGGACCCCCACCCCATGGGCAAACCATTACTGGTACCCCCATTATGGAATAGGACTAGCCTTTGGCGTCCTCATAGTCCTCATGGCCTCACACGAAGAAAACGGGGCGCAGATGGCCCGTCGGGAAAGTATCAACTGCAGCTATGTCAAGGTCTACTGGTAAGCCAGATAATGGTAGACTAGTGCAGATAATAGTCATAGCACGGGTAGAACAAGCCAAATAATCTACTAAGGTAAGGGAGAGCCACGAATGCACGGACAATGCCATATCATATCATGGGTAGAAAAGGCACTCAGGGATAATTAGTATACTAGAGTAGATAGACGTCAAGTAGAACAGATATGTTATAAAATATGTAGTTGTAAACGAGGATACTGATGGAATTCGAGCTAGATAAGGAGCACATCTCTTATAGATCTTATACCACTACGTGGTACTATTAGGGTCAATATTCTAAGAGAATTCGGGTCCGTTTCGGTTATTTCGCGTGAACAGCAGTCGTTCTCGGGTTCATTTGAGTAATTCGTTGTACTCCCATTGAATCGAACGTACCCTCCAAACATACCCTCATCTTATTAGATGCCTCTGGGTCATCTAGCGACCACGTGCTACCATAGAAACAATATGGCGGTTCCCTATATACAAAATGGACGACGGGAACGCGTATTACCATAACAACACGCGCTGCACATGTGCAGTGACACCACGCGTCACCATGAGAATGAAATCACAACATAGCCGCTCACGCGGGTAACCAAAACGTCACTTCCGGGGTACACCGCGCGGTCCACCAGATCTTGCTCGAAAGGTACGTGACATACTACTGATCAATAATCCACTTGCACAGCTTATTAATTTGTGTGCACGGAATATTATTTCGTGTGCACAGATTATAATTCACGTGAATGATTTTATTAATTCGTTCGCATTGATTATTATTGTGTTGGCATGGATTATCATTTCCTGTGCGTGGATTATTAATTTACGCACACGGATTATTAATTCAAACGTACGGATTATTAATTCAAACGCACGGATTATTAATTCGTTTGCCTTGATCATTACTTCATGCACGGATTATTAATCTGTGCGCATGAATTATTAGTTTGCGTACTTGGATTATTCATTTGTCCGCTCTGATTAATATTTCGTGTGCACAGATTATTAATTCGTGCGTATGGATTTTAAAAACTTATGTCACCTCATCGGCTCCATACATATGCTCTCTGGACCATTGTCAATTATTTTTATTTTTAATTTTATAGATTCATGATACTCGAGATTTCTTGGGTAAGACAATTTATTCCAAATGCCCATGTACAGACATGGTGGTTTTGTGTGCTAAAGTGTACAGGTCTATTTTTGCACCTGCATTCAACCGTAGCTAACCCTGTTTCTGTCGGGTTAGTAGGCTGGAGTGCTTGGTATTGGTTCGCCGCTGCTCGGTGGTTCTCTCCAGCTTCTGTGGCGCATAATCCACCGTAATACTACCCGATATGACATGGCTTGGTCCATTAAAGTGTCATAAAAGCCCAGTAAAACATGAAAACAATGAATGATAAACCAACAATCAAAGAGTTTGCATATTAAGGTTATAAGCACATAAACAAAGAACAAATATTGGATAAATGAGTTCTGTAAAAATTATGTGCAAATGGAAGCAGAGAATCCAAAGTAAAACAATTTGAAGCAGAAGAATACATTAAAATACAGTGCATGTATGATCAATTATCTAAGAGCAATTACAGCTCTTGGATAACCGTGTGTATTTGTGCTTCCAAAGCTGAATGGAATAGTTCAAAATATTAGGCATAGCGACCAGTGTTCATGCAACATTCACGTGTAAATGCCATTGCCACTCTATCGATGTGCAACCCATCATCTAATTCGCTCAAGTGGCCGAAACAAATAGACCGGGTAATTCAGTAAAAACATGCAGGTAATAAGAGCACACGCTTTTGTTTTCAGTTTGGCGTACGAATCACATCCAGGTGCAACTGAAGAATAAATTTTATCCCAACCCGGATATATTTTTTGCCGGTAAAAAGTCCGGTATCCGGTAATGTTTCCGGTGAGTGTATAAAACTACGCTTTAAAGTACTAAAAGTAGCCCCGAACGTGTGAAAAGTGGCAATTTAATAAAACTTACGCACTGAAATGTGTATAAATGAAGGTGAAGCAATGTTTATTTTATTGAAGGCTGTCTTCAAGCGAAATTTACGGCAGCGTAGAGCCGCCACACCGTAGTATATTTCCATGGATTCCTAATCTGTTTTTAAAGATTATCTGTTTAAATAGATTACTAATCTGTTTTTATAGATTACTAATCTGTTTAAACAGAGTACTAATCCATTTTTACAGATTAACTAATCTGTTTTTACAAATTACTAATCTGTTTAAACAGATTACTAATCTTTTTTTACAGATTAACTAATCTGTATTTACAGATTAGTAATCTGTTTAAACAGATTACCAATCTGTTTTACAGATTAACTAAGTAATCTGTAAATACAGATTAGTTAATCTGTTTAAACAGATTACTAATCTGTAAACACAGATTAGTTAATCTGTTTAAACATATTACTAATCTGTAGATACAGATTAGTTCATCTGTTTTTTACAGATTAGTAATCTGTTTAAACAGATTAGTAATCTGTAAATACAGATTAGTATTCTGTTTAAATAGATTAGTAATCTGTAAATACAGATTATTTAATCTGTTTAAACAGATTATTTAATCTGTTTAAACAGATTACTAATCTATAAATACAGATTAGTTAATCTGTAAAAACAGATTAGTAATCTGTAAAACCAGATTAGGAATCCCTGGAAACATACTACGGTGTGGCAATCAACACACTATTTATGTCACAAAAACGATTTAGCCGAGGTGCACGGCGGGTGAATTTTGCCATACGTACTTGTCAAATAGAGGTGTAGCTAATTCGTGTGCGTGAAATATGGATCTGTTTGTTAACAATGAAGGGATTTAGCAGAACGTTTTGAGGAAAGAAAACATTTATAATTTGAAGAAATAAAAATAAAGTTGTGTAAAAGCCCTTTTTAAAAAAGGGGGTTCATAATTTATTTTCAGTTACCGTTTCATCAAACACATGCCGAGGTGATAATAAATATTAAAACCAACATTCGATTTATTAATCATTATATAGTATTAAGGCGCGGGAATGGGAAAATCATCGGCAATATTATTGGAAAAGAGTACTGTTTATATTAGTGGATACCAGTACTAGTACCAGATTTCTGCATGCCCTACCCCTTGATACCCACCCAAAGCCTCGGAACCATTAAGACTGGGGCCTCGCGCGCCCACGTCATCAATCTCTATGTGTGGGCTCCCTGTGGTGGACCGGGCCTGCCCCCCCCTCCCCCCCCCCCAAAAAAAAAAATTCAAACTGTTATTTAGAGTTTTTAACCCTTATCTCCGCTCCGGAGGCACCAGAATGGATCCCAGAGCTTCTGAATTTAAAACAAAAAATCCGAGAAAGGGTCTCCTGACTCACAGCCGTGGGAAGAAAGCTCTACTAGTTGTTAATTCCAGTCGCCCACTTAACATATTGTATATGACACACAATAATGTGTATAATGGACGATTGGAATGAATAACTAATGAATTGTTTAGGATTTAAAACTTCGACCCCTTCCCCTTCCCCTCAAAAAGGTGCCATCCAGTTACTCCTCAAATTTTGGTTTCTCTTTATCCTGTATGCCACACAAAAACCAGAATCATTTACCACAATTTCGATTACAATCAGGCTTGTCAAAGTTCCGCCGGTACTTGGTTTATCGGAACCCAGACGGTACTGGGCCAGACCGCAGTACCGGTACCGGTGTCGGTACCTTTAACAACACATAAAAAGGTCATTAAATGACAATGAAACAATGTATGCTATGGAATATATTCCTAACAAATAAATCGGTTATGTGAACCGAGTTCTTAAGATTCGAATATTCGTGGGACATCGCGTCACTTCGAGTAGAAACTTATGGGTGGACGAAACTTCGAACTTTAAACCTGCTCTCTGCGTCGACTCGGCACCTTCAGTGACGATCTTAGGTAGATGCCTTCGACGTTCTAAATAACAGATTTTATAATTAGACACACGCGCATTGGAGACTTGAAAAAGACAGCTATCCAGTACTTAGAGAACACTGAACGTGGTCTCTCGATGTGCTACAAAACATGGGGTCCAGGAGGGACCATGTTTGAGTGTTGCTCTGAAATTTTATATACAGTCCGAGGTGTGACTGACTCGAGTACCGAGTACCGCCGGTACTTGGCTTCAGAACCGGTACCGCAAAAACGGTCCCGTTTCTGTGGTACCGGTGTCGTTACTGGTACCGGTTGACAAGCCTGGTTACAATTCTTGTGATTTTTTTACGCTCTCTTTTCCCGGAATTGATAACCCCGGCCCGTCCTGGCGCGCGATGTCTTTACATCGTAACACCCGCACTTGCCCACTGAACCCTTCCATTGAACGGCTCGTTATTAAGTCCCTCACCTGCCTACTCAATCCTGTTGGGTTATTGGAATTCCAAATAGTGAATGTCCTGTTCAGAAATGGCCCACCTCTATTTATCAGTTCAGAGATAGCTCATTTCGGACTGAGTCCCTGAAATTATGTGCGTGTTAGATAATAGAAAAGAAATAAAATAAGTCGGATTGCTATTGAGCAAAACAAACGCAACCGTCACTTTTTATTATTAGGATGTATTTCGGCATGCGTTTGAAGAAAGGACAAAACTCTTTTCTCGGTAATATATCCGGTAATTTCCCCATTCTGAGGTCTAGATATATAATCCATTTTCCTATTTTCGAAATTGGGGATGTGGAAGAGGGCACGATCGATATGCCGCTGACAGATTTCGAACATGGGATTGGCGTCTTCGGTCCTACTGTTGTTAGTCTAGAGACCCTTCCCCGGATATTTTTTTTCAAATTCTGAAGCTCCTCGGGTATCGATTCATGTGTCTGAGGGAAGGTGAGGGTTAAAATAAAAGCAATAAGTGACAGTTTGGATTTTTGATTTAGGGGCCGTTAGCCCCCCCCCCCCCCCCCAAGCCTCCACTGGGAGCTCAGAAATAGGGATTGATGGCGTGAGCTCACAAGGTCCCATTTTTAATGGCTCCTACAGCTTTGGGTGAGAATCATGGCGTAGAGCATACATGAATCTAGAACTGGTACTAGTATCCAATGGCATGGATAGAACTCTTTTCCGGAAATACTGTGGGTAATTTGATAATATTTTGACGTCCAGCTACTATATTTCAACATTACTTTGAGTGTTGCTTTCAATATTTATAATCACCTCGGCGTGTGTATGGTGAAACGCTAACTGAAAATAAATTAAAAAAATAGCTTTACACAGCTTTACTCCTTTAAATTACAAATGGTTTCTTTCCAAACAAATTCTGTTAAATCCCTTCATAGTGAACAAACATATCCATATGTTACATACACTGATTAGTCACATCTCTGTTTAGCAAGTATGATAAAATTCACCTCATCACACCAAAATATCCCGTGATTTTAACCTGCTTTGGTGATATTTTGTAACTGGCCCTTTTTGGGGCCTTAGAAGGGCCCCTAAATGTGGTCCGATTGGGGCGGTTGAGGTGTCAGTCTTCTTTATTCCTCGGGGGCCACCCATCAACACCAAAATATCCCGTGATTTTAACTTGCTTTGGTGATATTTTGTAACTGGCCCTTTTTGGGGCCTTAGTAGGGCCCCTAAATGTGGTCCGATTGGGGCGGTTGAAGTGTCAATCTTCTTTATTTCTCGGGGGCCACCTATCAACATCACAATATCACGTGATTTTAACCTGCTTTGGTGATATTTTGTAACAGACCCTTTTTGGGGCCTTAGTAGGGCCCCTAAATGTGGTCCGATTGGGGTGGTTGAGGTGTCAGTCTTCTTTATTCCTCGGGGGCCACCCATCAACACCAAAATATCCCGTGATTTTAACCTGCTTTGGTGATATTTCGTAACTGGCCCTTTTTGGGGCCTTAGTAGGGCCCCTAAATGTGGTCCGATTGGGGCGGTTGAGGCCACCCATCAACACCAAAATATCCGGTAATTTATTTATTGGTGTTTAAGGTCACATATTTCTGCACAATGGCTAATCATGACCGTGACAGTTTTACGGGTGGAGGAAGCCAGAGTATTCGAAGAGAACCACCGAGCAACGGCGAGCAACTGTCAACTCCCCAACATACCAACTCCACACAAGCAGGGTTAGCATTGGTTGAAGACAGGAGCACCATCGACGTGCACTACGCCTTAGTACACGTCACCGTTCCCCCACGCGAGCAATGGGGGTGAAGTGTCTTGCCCAAGGACACAACGCGGTTGCCGCAGGTGGGATTCGAACCGAGGACCTCTCGGCTTGCAGCCTGCACCTCTACCAACTGAGCCCCCCCCCCCCCCCCCCATTAACCCATTATCTAACGCTAGTAGCAGACGATACTCGTCAAAAAAATTCTCGTGTAACTAAACATTTTCATTTTTTGCATCCAAAACACAGGGTGTTATCCCTCATTGGAATGAGCGCAACGCGCTCATTCGAATGAGGGGGTCATGACCTATGTTTTGGAAGCATAAAATGTAAATATAAAAAAAACGGAATAGCGATTTTTGTGTACGGTGCTGGACGTTTTTGGCCGTTACTTTAGGTAAAGGGTTAAACGCATTTTGACCAATTACTCTCAGCCCCAAGGAAGGGACAAACTGACCTAGTGGGCAATGATTAAAAAGATAGCTAAGTTGTTATAACAAGATAGCTAAGTTGTTATAACAAGTTAGCTAAGTTGTTATAACAAGTTACTAAGTTGTTATAACAAGTTAGCTAAGTTGTTATAACAAGTTAGCTAAGTTGTTATAACAAGTTAGTTAACTTGTTATAACAACTTAGCACAGGTAAAAAAAATACATCAACTGGCGTCAGAACGCTGCCGTACAAAACTGAATACCGGTATCGGCATTCAAAAAATACCGCGGTATACCGGTATATCGAAAACTGTTCAGATATATGAACACAAGTACCACAATCGAGACTCGAGGCATCACAGTCGGAACGAATTAGCACGCCTTGATGATGCGGTTCGAAAAACCTTCACCCAACGCAGACGATATCAAAATTTATTATTTTCAAAATTATTTTATCAGATTTTCTCCAAAGATTTCAACAAAAGTATATCATGTGGCCCCTCATTGGAACGAGCTCAACGAGCTCGTTCCAATGAGGGGTCACATGATATAGTCTTGTTGAAGTTTTTGAGATTCATTTTTTTCAGCTGCTGATTTTGTATATTACGAGGGCGCAAGCAGACGATTCCTTTGATAAGGGGATTATTATTATTCATTCGGGACGACAGATAAAAAACTTAAGACATCTTGAAAATTAAACTGTTGGTAAATAAATAATGACGATAAACCGATATTTTTTGTAATTACACCGGTATTCAATCGATATTGGTTTTAATACCGGTATATATCGGTTTATCGAAATACCGTGCAGCCCTAGTACTAACAACTGAAGTTCATTTTTAGAGTTACTTTCATGACAAGTTTTGTGTTGGTAACTGGCCCAAGAGGGATGTTCACTGAATATTTTGGTTTAACTATATCAGTGACATTTCCCACATATTCAGGTGTAGCTTGTGTTTAAAATTAGAGAATTAAAAGTTACGTTTTCCACTTCAAAATCACGTTTTGGTGTCTCCATTTATCATTGAGATGATAATCAAATAACAGTGATCCAGCGTATATGCAACATTACATGCGAAGTGTTTCAACTCTGTATTTTGACAATGTGGTTTTTTTTTGGCTGAAATTTGGGATAACACTTTCCTTAACCCCTGCACACTGATGTCAAAATATCTAAAATTTTCGGCAGAAAAAATTTTCCATAATGCAACTCGACATTTAACCAATTCAATCTCGTTTGACAGAGCTCATTGAGCTCTGTCAAACGAGATTGAATTGGTTAAATGTCTAGATGCATTATGGGAAAAAACAGCTTCCTGAAATTTTGGTATTTTGACATCAGAGTGAAGGGAGTTAATGGAAGCGACAGTGCTCCTTGTCATCTTTGAGGTCATGAATGATACTGTATTTGGACAACCAACAGCTCTGCACGTGGACAAGCTATCTGATTCAAAAAAGGAAACAAGACGTCTCTGAAGGGATAATCAAGTCTATTGTTAACAACTAGAGTTAAAACTGGAACTCCTGTCACGAACTGTGCGCTTATCGAGGCTTCATTGCGCGTAGGAATTGCGCGCAATTGTCATATCGAATGTCATCAAAAGCACAAAGATTCTCCTGGTTACTCATTGCAAACACAGGTAATGTTTCTGCCAATGAACCTCCGGGTTATCCGGAGGTCCATTGGCTGAAGCATTGCTTGTGCAAGGCCATATTAACTGAACTTGATAGCCTTACTATGGTCATAACGCGTAGATGAACGTGCAGATCGACGTGCTGTTTGTGCGCATTTCATGACAGGACTTCTAGTTTTAACTGTATCACAAACTCATGCGTAGAAAATACTTTTCAGAGAAAAATCGCTGTTTTGTTCATTAATGGTAAAAATCTATGTCAATAAGCGATGTCATAACATTTTGACATGTCATCATTACGTGCCCTGTTTGACATGCCTTCCTCGTGTTTTGATGATGTCGTGATGCACTCATTTACAAATTGCAGAAGATGTGGTGGAGGTTGTAGTCGTATTATGTGACGCCACATGTACTGCGTAAGTAATAATGGTTAATCCCTATCTGAATCGGCCGATTTTTGCTTTCTACTATAGGCGACAAGGAAATAGAAATATGAAGCGCAAAAGTTATAAACTTCAACTAAAAATTAATTTTGCCTTCCACTTATGTACATGGGGCATTCATCTCAATTGTGGTCCAAAAAGTAATACTATTGGTATTTTAGTTCATTTTTTCAACATCATTCAATGTTCCAATAACATTAAAATCGAGAAGGATTGGAAGAGAGCTCGCTTAGTATATTCTATGTTTACGGCTCAGGTGGCAAATGTTCCCGTCTGACGTTACAACGCGAAATATTTGAAATGACATCGCCCGTTTCATAACTGCTTCATCAACAGAGTGGCTAGCAAGCAGCTTCATTTTTCTGGATGTTTCACGTGTGCAGCAGACGGTGTTCCGGATGAAGTATTGGTTAAATTAAAAATGGATTTACGATTTGCACTAAGATGGGATGACTTTATCTGGTTTATTGATTAATTATCCAGTGCTGTCGTGGTTACACGAGAGGTTTATTTACTAAACCCGTGATCGTTAAAAGTTGCCTTGAACAAGGGAATTTTTAACGATCACAAGTTTAGTAAATAAGCCTCTCGTGTTTCACGATGCAGGTTTTAGGCTATGGATAGTGGCTTATTGGAATATATACATTGTTGTGATGAGTTGACGGTAACATGGTATGAGGTTTGCGGCTTGGAGCGTATGTTCAACCTCGATGGTTCGCGTCTCGGTTGAACATAAGCTCCGAGCGCAAACCTCAGACCATGTTACCATCATTCAATGTGAAGATTGATTTTCTCTTGTGTTATCTGGATATATAGTATCTCCAACGTGTCGCCAGTTTATTTGGAAATTTACCAAACGAGTTCAGTAAATTAGATAGCGCTGTGAAATCCTTTACTTATTCCCAGTTCCTTATTCAACATTCATAAACTGGGAAATTAGGTCTGGACCGTGTTTTATTCCCATGCTTACTTACCAAAAGGCGTCCTCAAAAGGTATCCTCCAATAGTGCATCACCATGTCGTAGGTATCCCTAAATACTGAGATGGTGATAAGAGTAGTATGTGTCGTATGCACGTTGTGGGTTTTCACATAGACACATATCAAGCATGTGCCTATGTGCTCTATGTGTTATGCTCACATTGTGACACACTCTTTATTAGCACATAACACATCTGGGCAATTCGGAATAAGCAGGACAAGGAAGTCATAACAGAGGCAAAACAAGTCGAGTAATGGAGAGAATAAGGACAGAAATAAGTAGAAACAACAAGGTCGTGTACCAAGGCGTAATGCACGTCGATGGAGCGCATGCCCTCACCCACTCTTACCATGCCTGTGCTGCAGTGCGGAGTTACGATGTTGGGGAGCTGGCAGCTGCTCGTCGTTGCTCGGTGGTTCTCCGGCTTCCCCCCACCCGTAAAACTGTCACGATATGACTTTGGATGTTAATGTGTCGTTAAACCTTAATAAATAAATATTGGCTCCTTTTGTCGTCATAGTTTTTATGCAAAAACGTGTTGGAAACTTTTTCATCACGTAATCACTATCAAATAGATCATTACGGAACTTATCGTTCACATCACGTGTCATATGAGAATGACGTCACGAGTCAACGTTGACGTCCCAACAGTGTGAGTGAGTTGGTTTTGGAAATAGAATTGAATTAAAATTAAAATTCTCTTATTTTTCACTGACTATCTACCTAATATAAACGAAACCATTCCTTAACTCTTAGAAGCCGGGGAATCGGAATGAATTTATTGAACATGACATGGGGGCGCGGTGGCGTCGCGGTAACCGGTTCTCGTCAAATCACCGAAGTTAAGCAACGTCGAGCGCGGTTAGTAGTTGGATGGGTGACCATTTCAGCGACTGATTCGTGCTCCCGCGTTGTGTCCTTGGGCAAGGCACTTAACCCCGATTGCCTACATGGGGGCACGATGACGCTTTGTACTGAGGCGTACTGCACGTCGATGGTGCGCATATCTTCAACCAATCTAACCCTGCCTGTGCCGCGGTGCAGAGTTCAGATGTTGGGGAGCTGACAGCTGCTCGTCGTTGCTCGGTGGTTCTATCCGGGTACTTCGGCTTCCTCCATCCGTAAAACTGTCACCGACATGATATGACCCTGGCTGTTAATGTGTCGTTAAACCCTAATAAAAAAAAATTGAACATGACATACGACGAAAAACTTACAGTAAAGCAGGTGCTTCAAGTCAAGTGTCGTCTGCCTTTTTCAGGCAGACTACACTTGACTAGAAGCACCTGCTCAGTGTTTAATTCTCCCCAGCCCAAAGATAGCCGAACCGTCAGAGCCAGATTACCTGCCGTGTTACATCACGGGAAAGAAAACTCGACTCCTGCTTCTAAGAGTTGATAACGAAGTATTTTCATTTTTTTGTCTCGAGAACATAGCTCCTTCAAGTGAGATTTTGTAAGCTATGTTTGTGTGGTCAAAAGTTTTTAAAAAGATTGGCTGGCGATTTGTAATAAACAGAATCTGAAATTCGTGACGATTTGACATGCAATTGCTGACTCTTTTTCACTAAAATCGATGAGTCTTGGTAAACCTCGGCACAGGTTATTGCCATTCGTAAACTTTATGAACGAAGTTCCAATGGCACCGAAGAAAAAACACAACTTAGGCCTATATTTTAATATGCGCATCTCACCACAGTAAAGCGTGGCGGAGTTATATCTGCCTCTTACTTTTAATGTGATTCCAACTGTACCATGTGTGATATATCCAACGAGCACAGAGGACTGTTTTCCGAAAACAATTACTCGTGTTTATGTACAGGATATATAACGAGTATGGCCCTCGACTGGGGTGCTTTCTTTCGCCTATCCAAATTCAACTCGTTATTTATTCTACTTAAAAACATTTTGTTGTTGAATAATTGAATAGATGTAAAATATCCAACAGATTGCCGTTGGGTATAGACTATCAAACTATTAAGCATGAGATAGGCAAATCATACACTGATGAATAACAATGGATGACGTAAGTAAAAGTTTTTAACAACAGTGGGTGACGCAGTCACCCCATGTTATTGACTGCATCCTTGTTTATCACTCCAGCAGTTTTCTCTGGTGTTCTTGTACAAACACACTCGTGGTGAGCTTCATTGACAGATACAATCCTTTCTGAAAAACATCTCTTTCTTAAAAAAATGAGATGGCGTTTTTTATTTATTTACTTTTTCATATATTTATTTATTTATTTTGTTAACTCCAGCTTCATAAATGGAAATGTGATGATTGACAACTTCCCACAGGCACCTGTCATCGTTAATTTGATGTAACAAAAACGATCAGAGAAAATACCCGGAGGGTGGGGGGGGGGGGTATTTTCTCTCAACATTTTTGTTACATGGAGAAATTGGTCGTGGGGAATATTGGTGATTGGCGAATATAGTGTTTGCACTCGTGTTATGAGCCTACACGGGACAATGTTAGTTAAGGGGCTATATAAGTAATGGAATTTTGTTTATTTTGAAGTTTCCACCTCTCATATTCCTTAAATTCAAATTAAATATAAATATACACAAATTATACATCAAAATGAAGGTTGAGATGTATAGAACACGAAACACATATGTAATCAACTCATAGAGTTGACAGCAGGCACCACTGGTTCCTGGAAGTCTGATACCGTATTCGTACCAGAACTGATAATAAAATAATATTCATGAGAACAACTTGGAGCCAAATGTGCGTCACATATCCACGAACAAGGAACACTTTCGAATGCATCGATAGGACTGCATTTGGGAAAAGGACAACCCTGTCTGCATTTTTTTATTGAAGATGGATTCCATGCTCAACGGACATGCCCAAATCACTTGATACCACGAATTTCCATAAAAACAAAATCGTAATTCTAAGAAATTTCACCATGTGTCATGATACCTTGCATTGAATATGGCAACTTTGCAGTCTACATATAATGATAGTATGCTGTATTAAGGCGATCTTTCTCATTATTTTATTTTAGACGGCGTTGTTTTTCGATGTTTTTCCCGTCCGATGGCGTAGACCGGAAATCGAAAGTAAGCTATATATATGAACAAAGCAGTCACTTTGAGAAGTTACCCCCATGCAGCTCTGTCGCTGTGTTTTGAAGGATTTTGATACCCAAGCTGTGTTCGTAGATATGTGAAGCACATTTAGTCACAAATTGTTCTCGGGAAATATTATTTTATTATTAGTTCTGGTACGAATACGGTAGCAGACTTTCAGGAACCATTGGTACCTGCTGTCAACTCTGTGAGTTGGTTTCATATATTGGGGGCACGGTGACGTTGTGTACAAAGGCGTACTGCACGTCGATTGTGCACTTGTCTTCAACCAGTGCTAACCCTGCTTGTGTGGAGTAAGTACGTTAGGGTGTCTGACTTGTACTCGCCCTAGCTCGGTGGATCTCTCCGGGTACTTAGCCTTCCTCCCCCCGTAAAACTGGAGACCCTGCACACTAAAAACTAGAGTGTTAAAATTGACACTTTCAAGGTGTTAAACCCATTCTAACTCTTATGGTTTGATTTTAACACTCAAAGTGCAATGCTTTAAGCACTTAGACATTACAATCGTCAGACATCTGAAACTTGAATAGATGGCACTTCCCGTGTGTCTAGCATTGGTGGTTCTTCCAGAATCGTCCATAATTTGATTTGCCCTTGGTGGGTTCATAATTAAAAGGACACAACGCAGATGACGTGGATCAGGCTCGAGAGTTCGAGCCTGATCCGCGTCATCTGCGTTGTTTCCTTTTAAGTGTCGCGACATTACACTTGTCAAGTGGTAATATTGTCAACACCTGTCAAGTTCTGGAATATCTGCACTTGAACAAAGTGCTAGTTCAGCACTTAGTAAGTGTTAAATACAGCATTTCAAGTGTAGTTTTTAACACTTTAGTTTTCAGCGTGTGATTGTCGCAAATGTTGTTAAACCCCAATAAATAAATAAATATCTGCAATACTAAACCATTACCGATAGTGTCTAAATGCACCCACCGAACGATATACGAGAAAAAGACAGAATCATTGAAGTTGTTTTGGGACTGCGGCACAGTGCGAATAAAATTGCCTATACACGTTATTCATTAAAGGTGTGATACAAAATGTTTTAATCATAAAATATTTTTGTAGCTGTCTTTAAATTGAAGTTATAGAATAGAAAGACTCGGCACAACGAGTACATATTAAACTATGAATAATAACCTTTTTATTGTCTAGTAGCCATCAATGTGTCTCAATATTGGTTTTTTAATATTCATCTTGAATGGTCTTGAGTGTTCGAAAAGAGTTATATTGTCAAGTCATGAGGGGGCAAAAGTTCAGAGGCCATTTATACAATTTTTTATCATCTGAGAGGACGGACATTGCCTGTACTTGTTTGTGTAAATACCCAGACTGCAGATCATAATAAATCTTCAAAGCTTTAACGTTAAATTCATTGAATCATTTAGTAGCGCGGTCGCTAGAACATTGGACATCATATCGGAAGGTCGAAGGTTTGATACTGAGTCGGTCACCTGCATAGTGTCATTGGGCAAGACGCTAAATCCCAATTACCCAACAGGAAGAACTATGGCGCAATGAACTTATACGTACGGCACGTCAACGGTATATGCTTCCAATCAATGTTTATCCTGTTTGTGCCGTGTTAGTAAGTTGGAGTGTCCGACAGTTACTCGCCGCTGCTGGGCGGTCCTCTCCGAATACTCATACTTTCTCTATTATTTATTTATTTATTTATTTATTTATTGGGGTTTAAGGTCACATACTTATGCACAAAGGCTAATCGTGAACTTGACAGTTTTACGGGTGGAGGAAGCCGGAGTACTCGAAGAGAACCACCGAGCAACGACGAGCAACTGTCAGCTCCTCAACATTCTACCTCTGTTCAAGCTGCGCTCAAGCAGGGTTACAGCGGTTGAAGACAAGTGCACCATCGACGTGCAGTACGCCTTAGTACACGGCGACGTCGTTCCCCCATGTAGGCAACCGGGATAAAGTGCCTTGCCCAAGGACACAACGAGAGTCGTCCCGGACGGGGATCGAACTCGGGACCTCTAGCATAGAAATCCAACAGTATACCACTGAGCCACCATGTGCCCTCCTACTTCCTCTACCTGTAAAACTATCCGACGGGATATGAACGTGACTGATGAAATTGTTGTTGCGTAATTAATTAATTAATTAATTAATTAATTAATTAATTAATTAATTAATTAATTAAAGATAGAGTAACTAAAGGTTAGTGAGTTTTGAGGGGATGACGTCTAAACCTCTCACTAAATAACGAATGTAGTTTGCCAGAGGGGATAACCTTACCAAATTGGAAATGAAATTATTGCCTTATACCGTTCATGATTGAACCAATTTAATGATCCCTGTAGAACTGAATTGCCAGTGTGACAGGAATGGAAGTCCGTAGGAACGTTAGTCCCTCTGGACTATTATTCCGCGGAATTATCGTCCAAGGTCTAACATTTCTAGGAATAGTAGTCCGCCGGACTACTATTCCTAGAAATGTTAGACCTAGGACTATAATTCCGCGGAATAATAGTCCAGAGGGACTAATTTTCCTACGGACTATCATTCCTATCACACCGGAACGTCAAAGAAAAACGTCGGGACTAAAGATCTGTCACCTCAATATAGTTCCAAGTCATCAACACGATAATTCCGACCATTAATAACGTTTGACTACGTGAAAGCCGTTTTGCTGTGACTGTAGCGAAACAGCATTCACACAAGTATCCCATCTACATAATCATTTTTACAGATATTAACCCTTTACCTAACACGCAAAGAAGACGGCACCTGCAAACAAAATTCTTGAATACCTATATTTTTTCATTTTTTGCGTCAAAAATATAGCTTATGAACCCTCATTGGAAAATGGTTCATTTCAATGAGGGGTAATAAGCTACGTTTTTGAGATTAAAAATGAAATAAGGAAAATTGAATGGTGATTTTTGCGAATAGCGCTGGCCGTTTTTTCCCTTACGTTGGGTAAAGGGTTAATGTATATTCAAAGAGGGATCGGCGATTGTGAAGGAAGTACAGTAGCCCAGTGGTTGCGGCATTGGACTTTAAACCGAAAGGTTTGCAGTTTGATCCCCGCCAGGGGCGAGTGCGCTGTGTCCCTGGGCAAGGCGCTCAAACCCGATTGCCTACGCTGAGGCACGTAGCACTCTGCACTAAGGCGCACTGCACGTCGATGATGAACTTGTCTCCAACCAATGCTAAGCCTGCTTGTGCGGAGTTTGTTCGTTGGGAAGTCTGATAGTTGCACACCGATGCTCGGTGGTTCTCTTCGGGTACCCCGGCTTCCTCTACCTGCAAAAATTGTCCGACAGATATACAGAACCACACTTATGTTTTGAATACTCAACGAGTGCGAGTGGCGTAGGGATACCACAAGAGCCGTTAGGCTCTCGTGGCATCCCAGCGCCCCTCGCTCGAGTCCAGTAATCGTTAACCCATTCAAACATAAGTGTGGGTCTGTATTTATTACACACCCAACCCTGAAAAAGAATTCACTGTAATTAATCACAAACTGAATTAAATAGTCGACAATTTGAATGGGTGGAAGGATTTTACTGAGAAACCGGTAATTTTGCCAGAGAACCAGTCTTGAGTCTTTGACCTTGCCACCAGTAGAATCCCTGTTGATTCATATTTATTCGCCAAAAATGTTGGACCGAACACTCGAAACATCAAAAGATTGCGTTCAGCATCAGACAGTAGAAATTATGAGCTCTGAAATGTGTTTTGAGGAGTGTGTGTGCAGGCATCATTATATCCGGAGGATGGAAATTGTACAAGGGTTTTAATTTAAATGCGATGCGAACTGGTCGTTCTGAATAAATTTCGTGATTTTTAAACTGAAACTAAAGGAAAACTCGAGTTGTCTGTGAATTAGGCTATCGACATTTCTGTTCTGCATTGCAACAAAATTACACTTTGGACGGGAAAAGACATTTTTGTGCAATAATTAACCTTCCGGTGTATCCATTTGATTGTTAAGAGTAACTGGGGAAGTGTGTGATTCCATTCTGGGTGAACTCAGCAGGCTAACTAAGTTACATTTTATTTTTCAACATTAACGTCATTATAAAGTTTCTCTTTCTGGCTTGAAATTTAGCCTTTTTTATTTTACCTCAAGTCTTGACAACCTTTGTTTGAAATGGACTGCACTTACAATAAAAGTTTTTGGTAGTCCACATGTACAACATACAAAGCGAGAAACAAATTGTACGATAAATGCAACTGGAATTTTTAATGTGTATACTTGTATGCTATTTTGGTTATATTCACTTCATTGTGTTACTATTGTGACTGAAACTACATTCAGCTACATAGTGGCAAAATTGGCACACACATCTTCTCATTACAGTGGAGCCCACTTAAATGGATATCACTTAATTGTATATCCCTATTAATTGAATATAATTTTAAAACACAAAACCATTTACCATATCCTCAGTACAAATTTGATCTATTAATTGCATATTGGTTGTAGAGTAAACTCCTGTTAATTGTATATAATGTTTTGTAATATGTCGAAAAAATTACTGTTACACGCACCAAATTCCCCTTATTTATTAACCTTTTTGGCCACAGTACATCCAATATAAGCCTTTATAATACGCGGAGAGTGGATTATAACTAAATCACCCGCGGAGTGGAGTTATCACCCAAACTGTAACTTTCAAATTTTGTATATATCGACTAAAAACACAAGCAATGTTTCAGCCAATGGACCTCCGGGATTAACCCGGAGGTCCATTGGCTGAAACTTTGCTTGTGCTTGTTACGCTTTGCAACAAATTTGTAATTATTGCATGGGTGGAATTTCCACTCTGCGGGTGATTTAGTGATAATACACTCTCCACGTACTGTATTCTATTATATCTTGTTTCTGTATTCTATTAAATCTTGTTTGACAGAGCTCTATGAGCTCTGTCAAACAAGATATAATGGAATAAAAGCTCAGTTTACCTCCAGAACACAGGAAACTGAACAAATTCCTGTTAATTGTATACTCCTATCAAATGAATAATTTTCACTGGTAAAATGGATTTTCAATTAAGAGGATTCTACTGTATTAAAAATGTTGCATTCAATTCTTATGTGACTGTCTTATACAATCAAATTGAATCGAAATGCGACACAGAATGGGTCATGAATTATTGTGAATCAATGCAGCACTGACAAATGATAATAGATTTTAACTGGACGAGGGCGAGATTATTTTTCGTGATCTGGATTTGTTATTCAGAATTTGGTATATTACAAATTATTGGAGAGTGCCTACAGCCTCTCTCCAATAATTTGTCATAAACCAAATTTATATAAACAAATATTATTTGCATTTGACTAAATATGAAACGTGAGTGAGGAGAATGTTTGCTTTTGCTCTGGTACACTCATTTTTTTTAAAGCCCCGATAGTGTCTTCTAGCACTCAACCAGTTAATGGCAGTCCCAAACAGGTCTGGCATACCAGAAAATCAAGGGGTGAAAAATTGCACTCCTCAGTGTTTTCTAGGCGTGCAGTAGGCGTGCAGCAAGGCTGTTTGTAAATCCAATTTCCATAATTCCGGGTGAATTTTTGGTAAGTTTTATTTCTCACTATAATTTAACTGGTAGAGTGCTGAATTATTTTTATTCATCAAAATTTGTTCACAAGTCTTTGCCATGTTACAATTTATGGGAGAGTGCCTTTGGGCACTCTCCCATAAATTGTAACAAGGAAAATCCATACAGACTAAATAATTTAGATTCTAAGTACTATAAAGAATATCCACCTCGTTTGAAGCCTTTGAGCTGCAGTACTTGCATTTTAGAGTAAAGCACAAATATGGGCTTCCAGCACTCCACCAGTTAAAGCTTCCGATTTGAAATTTAGCCTTCTTTTTATTTGGACTACACAAACAATATAGATTTTAAGTAGGTCATATTTACTACATACAAAGCGAGAAACAAATTTCAGGATAACTGCAAGAAAATGTCAGATATTTTGTTCTCTCCACCAGTTTTACATAATTAACCGCCCCCCCCCCCCCCCCCCAACATTACTTGCCAAACAGAGTTTTCTCAAAAGCTCTCGAAATAAGTACCGCCGAAGCCATTGTCAGATGCTGAAACTGAAAGAGAAATAAAGGGAGTGGGGTTGTTATTTCTATTGATAATATATTTAAAAATTGATATATATTTTCATTATTTGGTAGATCTATACTTGACCAAGTCACCAACTTGTTATCTGAATTGCTCTATCAATATAAACAAAAATATATTTTTAGATGTCTGGTCCTTTTTCTTCTCAATTTTAATTTTGGAATTATTTTGAATTTGCATTTAGCAAGTTCTCCAGTGTTCCAAATAATCATACCCATACTATTAATATTTTTTTCAAAATTTTTCTACCCCCTATGGACCTTATTTGGGCCAGTATTTATTCTCACTGCCAGACAGCAGAAATTAATAAGTCTCTTAATTGGTTCAATGGATTCATCCAACTGAAGTTTTCTGAACATTCTGTGTACAGACTACAGAAAGTTATTTCAGCGTTATTACATTGGCACCAATAATATCCCACCCTACCACCCCCCCCCCCCCCCAAAAAAAAAAATGGTTCTACAAATATAAACTACTGTGAGTACTGAGCAGAATGCTGCTGGGCTTTTCTTAAACAGATCTTATCATTCCTCCACATTATTTTCTTTCTTCAGATAATGGCGGGGGCAGGGGCAGGGGGGGGGGGGCAGAAGGGCACCTAGTAAGTGTGTAATCGGTGATACTGATACTTGTAGTTAATCAGTAACCACTAGCTGTCAGTCATCAGCAAGCACTATCGCCAGTGTCGCCTTCTGTTTTTATTTATTTATTTATTTATTTATTTATTTATTTATTTATTTATTTATTTATTTATTTATTTATTTATTTATTTATTTATTTTTATTTATTTATTTATTTATTACGGTTTTACGACACTTTAACAGCCAGGGTCATATCGTGTCGATGACAGTTTTACAGGTGGAGGAAGCCGGAGTACCCGGAGAGGACCACCGAGCAACGACGAGCAGCTGCAAGCTTCCCAACATCGTAACTCAGCACTGCAGCACAGGCATGGTTAGATTGGTTGAAGACATGCGCACCATCGACGTGCAGTACGCCTTAGTACATGGCGCCATCGTGCCCCCATGTGGACAAACGGGGTGAAGTGTCTTGCCCAAGGACACAACGCGGGAGTCTTCTCATTGGTTATTTTCCACTGAACGCTGCAAACAAAAATAACCAGTCTAACAAAAGAACTCGAGCACGCGAAGGATACTTTTTATCGGTCGCACTAGAGCTTTCTGGTTAAAATTACCGCATGCCCCTTAAACCCTTGTAATCGCGAGAAATACAGTTACGAGTGTGTAATAAAAGGTGATCCTGGCTGTCAAAAGAGTCGTTAAACTCCAATAAATATAAACGATCTGCGTTTGTGAGCCGTCAGAAACTGAAAACTTTTAAGAAAATGTTTCTTGTCGAGCCCAAGCTGGCGGCGGCGGAGACACCTTTCTATTTCTATTTCTGACCAATGAGCGTTCCAGCAATCCTGCTGTTGATTAATTTCAACCTTTTATTTATTTTAGCACACTGCTTCAAATACGGAGGCTGCAAATCATTATTTCTCATCCATCTTCTCATCTTGATTTTCATAAAAGACGAAAAGCTGGCAACATTTTTGTACAAATTATCAAGTAAAATCCTTAACCCTTTACCTAACATGGAAAGCAGTCGACACTAGAAGTCCTGTCATGAAATGCGCACAAATAGCACGTCGATTTGCGCGTTAATCTACGCGTTATGACCATAGTAAGGCTATCGAAATCTGTACATATGGCCTGTGCCCAAGCAATGTTTCAGCCAATGGACCTCCGGGTAACCCGGAGGTCCATTGGCAGAAACATTGCCTGTGTTTGCTATGAGTAACCAGGAGAACCTGCCGTGCTTTGGATTCCATTCTTTATGGCAATTGCGCGCCATTCCTACACGCAATTAAGCCGCGATAAGCGCACAGTTCGTGACAGGACTTCTAGTTTTAACTGTAGAATAACTTCTTTTTTTTTCATTTTTTGTCTCAAAAACATAGGTTATGACCCCTCGCTGGAACGAACTCGTTCCAACGAGAGGTCATAACCTATGTTTTTGAGATAAAAAATGAAAAAATAATGAAAATTAATTGGCGATTTATGAGAATAGCGATGGCACGTTTTTGCCGTTACGTTGGGTAAAGGGTTAATGCACGTCGTGTTCAAATATTCTTCGATTCATATCGTTAAAGAAAAACACAAAGCGGCTGTTCTGCTTGGAATTCCTTTGGTGGGAATTGATCTGGATAGAATTGGTCTAGCATGATGTGTTTATGGAAATTTGTCGAGTGAAAATGAAACACCCACCTGAGTTCACTGTTGGATTCACATTCGTTCATTTAGATACGCGTTTCAATAGCAAAGGCGGACTTGCCGTAAATTTCCAGGAGTATTCCCCCTATTGGAAGCCCCAGTGCCCCCAATATTTACGTAGCTCAACACTGGTTGGTGCATGAAATGAGGTGAAAATGACCAGATGGCGAAATGGATCTGATTGCATAGACTGTCGGTTCATCAAAAGGCCCTCTATGCAGACTACCTTTGACAGTTCACATAGAGGGCATTTCGACATACCAGCAGTCTAGTCTGCCATCGATCGGACAGATACAAGGAAATAGCGTTCTTTCGGTTCGAAAAATCAAAATTTTCTCCTGTTGGGCCGAACTATGGACCATCTGATGAGCAGGGATGTGGCTAGAGGGTTTCAGCTGGGTAAATGCCAACTGTGAGTGGTTTCGATAGGTGGTTGCACTGCAGCGCTGGGTGATATTTTTTAACCCTTTACCCAAACGAATCGCCCGCATCCGCCCACGTAATATGCAAATACAGCTGCTGAAAAAATATTATTTTTCTAAAAATTTCAACAAAACCATATCATGTGACCCCTCTTTGGAACGAAAAATTTTAAAAAATGATATTTAAAATAATGAATTTTGAAATCGTCTGCGTTGGGTAAAAGATTATGAAAAATTATCTCAGATAACATCAGCGTAATCAACAAGAGCTACGCCTGGCTTTGCATCATATTCGAATTGTACATAATCACTGTTTTCATCCAACAAACGGCCTGCATCACTAAGCGCTAAATCTTTCAAAATGAATTCTGCAGTAAAGAAAAAAAGTTGCATGAAAAAATAATACCTAAATGACACGGGTGCGGACGAGGGGAGGGCTATGGGGAGGGGAAGGAGATGATTTATAAGAGTCAAATTTATTTCTGCATGGAATCACTCCAAATCAAAATCATTCAGTCTGCATTTTGGGAAGGATTGCCTAAATGGTACGGGGGAGGGGCGGGGGAGGGGTGGCAGTTGAGCTTTAGGAGTCAAATGCAATCTGCATATAATCACTCCAAATCCTTCAAAATGCATTTTGGGGAGTAGTGTAAAAATGAGAGTTCTAGGACATTTTTGCGAAAAACTGTACACGTGCACGTACATGTACGTGTACCCCTTAGGGATTCAGTGTTAAAACGTGTACTGAGTGTAAAAAACGTTGTTTGTACATGATGTCCTAGAATTCCCACAAGCAGTTATCTCGATTTAGACCGTTCAAATAGCCGTTGGCGAACGAGTGCAATTCTGTGAATTCGCGCAGAAGGAAAAATGGAAGAAAAATCGACCTAAAAAAATCTTCTCGACGTTCCCATCGCGGGTCAGACCTCGGATCGATCGTTGGCGAACGCCGACAAAAAACGCTTTGAGAGTTCTAGGACAGCATAAAAAATACGTTTTGAGAGTTCTCAGACACCGACGTTCGCGATCGCGTTTCAGACGGCCGAGGGTGCGATCCGATCGGTAAAAAACGATTGAGAGTTCTAGGACAGGAAAAACGATCTCAAAAACTTTTCTCGACGTTCGCCAACGGTGTAAAGTGGGTGTAAAGTGAAGTTACCCATCGTAGGATTTTCCAAACTCGACAGGAAAAAACCCTCGAGTTTGGAAAATTAGAGCCGATGGAAATCGTCTCTCCACGTTTGCCATCGCGGTGGTGCTATCGATCGCCGAGGAAATCATTGGAGGAAACTGACGAAAACGTGAAATCCTCGCGAGTTTTGTGAGGTGAATCGTAATAGAATCACGGGATTCGCAAGAGGAAATGAAATGTGATTGATATATATAGGAGAGAAAAAAAATATATAAATAAATAGTTATTAAAAAACTAAATATCGAATCGAATAGATAATAAAATATACGTAAATCGTGACCAATTCCCAGAGTATGAGAGCATCTTTCTTATAAAGGCATTGATGAGAGCCTACGCATTCTGCGTGAACGAACAACTAGGTCGCCTCTTGTTAGAACGGTGCGTCGGGTGTCGGGATCATTTAGACTTCGATCACGAGGATCATTCGTGTCTAACGATGGAAACGGAAGATATGATCGTCAAGTATTTCGAACCGGCGTTCGAATGCGTTCAAATCGACGACGTGATCAAGTTTTGGAGGATATTAATCTTCCGTAGCGGGCAAAACAAGCCCACCGATTCGGAAGAAAAGAAATTGGCGCGTAGAAGTCTGACTTCGGAAGATAGAGGATGCATCTTGAAATTGTTGTTGAAGGAAGCATACGTCTAAGTTTTCTTGTTGATATAAATAAGGGAGAATAGAAAATGAAATAAATGCACACATTAATTTTTATCTAATATTAGAAAGAAAAAAACACAAAAATGAGAACTAGAAATAAACTGTATCCGAAGTTAGATGACGACGAGGATGAGAAGCCGAACGGCGTTTTACCAATGGCGCCGTCGCCAGAAGAAAAAGAAAGAGGAGAGAGGTAGCGCATCGATCAAGTCAGTAGAATCCAATTGTATCTGACTAGAGAGAGAGATTCTCGCCGTTCTCTCAAGAAGAAGTATTCGTGCTTCGTGAAATTCGTCATCGCGGTCGACACGACATTCAGCACGATTTCCATGGGTTTACACGTGGCCGGCATCGGATTGTTGTCGACCACGGCCAGCCTTCCGATCGTGTTGACCATAGAAGGAGTGGCTCTCACTGCTGGATTGTTTAGCATGGCCGGAAACTTTTTGAGTAGGAAATTATATCTGAAGGCTAGGAAACACGAAAAGATTCGCGTCTTGGCCGACTCCAAGATCGACACGATATCCGAAATGAAAGACGCGCTAGGATATCGGTTGGAGAATACTTCACGATATTGGGCGAGAAAACGAAATACGAAGCCATGAAAGAAGCCATGAGAATCAAGACTCGTCAGATCATCAAGGAAGAGATGAAGGATTATCTCGTGGAAAGGGGGAGGAAGGAGGCTAGGCAGGAATTCGGTAAGTTGATAGAACTCAAGAGCAGCGATTGAAAAATATTTATATATATAATGAGAACAGAATTTTAAACAAAAAGAAAATTAAATTTATATATAAAAAAAAATAAATACGAAATTAATTTAAATAACCCTAAAAAAATGTATTGCGTAAAGTGTAAGATAGTTACCGAGACGGGTAATTCTCGAGAAGTACGAACTAAAAACGACAGACAGATGCTTCACGGAATTTGCAATGTGTGTGGTTCGATCAAGACTCGATTTGTCAAAAATAAAAAAAACGAGCAGAGGCAAACGCGTCGCGAATAAAATGATCAATAATCTACCTTTCGAAATGCATCTGCCGGGTCACAGTTTCATGGGACCTGGAACGAAATTGAACAAGAGATTCAACACCGATCTGACTCCTAAATCTTGGAGCAAAGCCTTGAATAAGGTGGACGCGGCCGCGTATGATCACGATCTGTGCTACGCCGAACATCCTGACACTAAGACTGACAATGACGTCTGCGATAAAAACATGTTGGCGAAATTGCGAGGCATATTGAATCCGACCAGGAGAGAGAAGTTAGAATGTTCGCTGGTCAGCAAAGTGATATGTGCGAAACGTCGATTCGGATGGGGCGTTAAAAAAAGTGCTTCGGAAAAGAAGAAGAAGTAATTATTGATGAGCGAATTGGCCGAGGAGTTACACAAACCCATCGTGTGTAAATTTCGAAAGAGAAGGGTGTTCGTGAAGTGTCTGGATGACATTTGGTCTGCTGATTTGGTCGACATGAGATCATTTTCGAGGTGGAACGAGGGCGTCAAATATCTATTGACGGTCATCAACGTGTTTTCCAAATATGGTTGGATCAGAGCTTTGAAGAATAAATCGGGACCTTGCGTCACCGAGGCTCTGAAGAGCATGTTCGACTCGTCTTCTCGAAAACCGAATAAATTGTGGGTGGACAAGGGTAAGGAATTCTACAACAAGGACATTCGTCGATTGGTCGGCCTCTACACGATCGAAAATGAAGAGAAAGCCAGCATCGTGGAACGTTGGAATCGAACGATGAAGGAAAAGATGCACAGGCACTTCACGGCGAATTCGACCAAGAAATACATATACGCTCTGAATGGTCTGGTCGAAGATTACAATAACACGCAACACAGATCGATCAAGATGACTCCCGTGGAAGCTAGAATCTATATCCTGAGAGATCTAAGATCAGGAAGAGGACTAGACCGCCGAAATTTGCGGTCGGCGATTGAGTGAGAATCTACGCTTATAAGAAGCACTTCAAAAAGGGTTACACTCCTCGAAGGACCTCGGAAATCTTCGTGATAATCAGAATATTTTACACCGATCCAGTGACTTATGAAATCGAAGCTTTGGATGGCGAAGAGATCATCGGAAAGTTTTACGAACAACAACTGCAGAAGACGAAGTTTTAATAAAGAAAAAAAAAATTTTATTTACTCTCTTTAACATTTTCTTGTTTACACACATATATATATAAAGGGGAGAAAAATAGTAATAATAAAAAATAATTAAAACTATTTTTTTAGAAAATAAAAAAGCAAGCTAATTAATAAGCAAAAAAAAAAAAACCCCAAAAACCTTCAAAAAATGGCAAATATACTAGATATCGCACAAAGCATAGTGAAAGATGAAAGTATTCAAGAATACGAGGTTCACGAATACGAACCGATAACCGGAATGAGTTTGAACAATGCGGGAGAGATAAGAATCAACGTTGAAACCCAAAATCTATTCGTTCATCCTAGTGAGAGTTACATAGTGGTGCAGGGACGTCTCACCAAGGTAGATGGGACTGAATACACCGACGACGACACGATTACTCTAGCCAATAATGGCATCATGCATCTATTCAGTAATATAAAATACTTGCTATCCGGACAAGAGATAGAATCTGTGTTTCATCCCGGTCAGGCTACCATGATGTTCAGACTCTTGACATATCCGGATGATTTTTCGAAATCCAAGGGACTTAATCAGTTGTGGGTGAAAGACACCATCGCAGATGTCGGCTCTGCTAACGCCGGCGCCACCGAGAGATTCGAGCACGTCGTCAAGACGTCCATACCCAAAGGAACGTTTTCGTTCAGGATACCTTTGAAACACATCTTTGGATTCGCGGATAATTACAACAAGATCATGTACAGATTCAAACACAATCTGACGTTGATTCGAAAGGGAGACAACGACGCGATAGTGAGACTCCCTGCGACCAATGCGGCTAAGTTAACTCTACACAAGATATCGTGGTTCGTTCTGCACATTCAGCCTTCGATCATGGAAAAAACGCGTCTCTACATGATCATAGAATCCAAGAGTAAATTACCCGTGGGATTTAGAATGAGACAGTGTGACACGGCTAGCATTCCGCTCTCCACGAATCACTTCGATTGGAGATTGACCGTGAAATCCACTTCTGAGAGACCGCGTTTCATCGTGGTTGCATTTCAGACAGATAGGGACGGGTCTCAAGAAAAGAATGCATCGCTGTTCGATCACTGCAATTTGAGAAACATGCAGGTGTTTCTGAACGCCACAAGATATCCGGCAATCAATTACAATGTGTCATTTGACAAGAACAATTTCTGCAGTCTGTACAGCGACGCCACAGATTTTAGAAAGAAGTATCACGGTCTGGACGAATTGATGAGCAACCCTAATATATCTCCAGGCGAATACAAGTTGATGTATCCCATGTTCGTATTCGACATCAGTAAACAGAGGGAACGACTCAAGAGTAGCGTCTTAGACATTCAGATCAAGAAGCAATTCGACAGGAACATGCCAAAAAAAAAAACGAAGCCTTCTCCCTGATCCTGTGAGATAGAGAATTACAATTCAAATCGGATGGAAATAAGATGTCGATCGTTCGATGAGAGATGTGTGTGTGAAGAAAAAAAATTATAAAGTAATGAGTAATTATTAAAAACAAAAAAAATAAAAAGTAATGAGATCTAGAGAGATTGAATATCTTTCTAAATCTCATTACTTTTTATTTTTTTGTTTTTTTTTGTTTTTAATAATCACTCATTATTTTTAATTAATTATTTCCACGTGTTCACTGTTTGTTCAGAGAATCTAGTTCGATCAATAGGCTCACCACGGAAGTGACGGCTTCAGGATTATTGGTTTTCATAACGAAATTAATCCTGTCTCCGGCGTTCATTTTGAGAGCATGCCGAACGTGCTAACATTCGAGTGTTGATTCTCGGTCTTTTCGACACTGTATCTCTTATCGCTCTCTACTCCGTTCACCATGAGATTGACGACCACTCTGTTATTCAAATCCATGGAAGCCAGACTCATTCAAATGATTTCGCCTCCCAACGGCATGGGATATCCTACCTGACCGTGTTACAATCCGCTACCTCTGTTTCCGAAAGACCACTTGGCTTTTCCCTCCTCTAACACACTACTCTCCTCAGCCCACACGGTGATCAATTGCCTAGCGTATTTGATTTTCTCCACCACTGAAATCAGGGTGCAGGCGTCCATCATGTTCACGAGATCCAGTAGATTCGTGAGCGCATGTCCGCCCATGTCCAATCTACCTTCCATGATGTCACCCTTTCTCCAGACCGAGTTGTCGTCCACATACTTCCTGCTGACTGCGCTGGATTCGTATTCTGGATCATGATCTAGACCGAATAACTTCTTACCATTCATGCCGATGCCACCCTCCATGGTTCCGCCGGATTGTTTGTTCAGGTAGAGATCATCTACTTGCGATGTTATTTATTCTTGAGATCATATCACGGTGGAATCCACATAGCCCTTGTTGACTGCGGTGGAGTCCGCATCGTCGATCTTTGACAGATTCAATATCTTGTTGAATCCCGCATTCAGATCCGATTTCATTTCTCGTCTGTCAGACTTTCTCTGTTCCAGATCTACGTAGTGTTTGGTCGCCACGTCCTTGGGATTGGTGGGAGTGGCCAATGTTCGTTATCTTGTTTGAATTGGCATTCAATTCCGATTGCATCGTTTCCTGAACGTATCTACTTCTCAGATGTTCGCTGAATCTCGCATGAGAGTCGTCCACGTATTTCTTTGTCGCAGCATCAGTGGAATCTATGGGATTTGCAATGTTCACCAAACGTTTGGATTTCAGATCGAGATCGTCAGTCATGGCTTTATACACTTAATTATCTAGCATGATTCGTTCGAAATCCACGTTCCCCCTGTCGACGTATTTTTTAGTTGCCGCATCTGCGAGATCTATCAGCTCGGGAAGATTGTAGAGCTTCGTATCGTTCATGTTCAAAGGTTCCTCTCGAGGTTCGTATCTCTGAACATAACGTTTGTCCAAGTTGGCAACATCATACCCATCGCAAACTTCAAGTGTCTTCCTCTTCTTTTTGGGACGACTTTCGTCGTCACTTCTACCAAATTTATTGACTGGCATGTTGTTTTGAGGTTTTTTGTTTTAAAAAATATATTTCAACGCAGTTTTTTAAAAATGAATTATTTCACTTATTTTTTATTTTTGTTTTATTCGATTAAGTTTTTTTTTAATATTTTTTTTACCTTTATATATATACACTATAAAAAAAATCTCTCTCTCTAATGTAAATCGTTGAGAATGTGTTGAAACTGATCTCCTTCTGACCATCTCTTGAGAATGTAGAGACACAGGTGACCGTAAAACACTTGATCTGGCAATTGCACTCATTCTGTGTTGTAACAACCCATCAATTTGTCGAAATACTTCTTTATTTCTTTCGGCGGCGAGATTCTGTAGCTGTCGAAATAATAATTTGTCTTCTTCTGGTTCTTGAACCACGCCACCCAGTGAGTGCCTTCACCTGATAAATCGTCCAGATTTAAAATTCTGCATTCCGATTGTCGAGGTCTTCTCTGGAAAACACGCCTAAAAATCTTTGATTTTCAAATTTTTTGCTGCATTTGACAGATCGATGTTGGATAGGGGTTCGTTAGGTAAGACGACACCTTCTACAGATATCTGAATTTTCTTATTCATAAATGTGTATAATTTTTTTTTTATTTATTTATTTTATTATAATTCACTAAAATGATGTTATTTTTTTTAAAACTAACTCTCTCGATATCAACTTCCATAATCTTGAATCCGTCTAATTCCTCTTCATTTTCTGGAATCCTGTCATCCTTAATCATATCCAAAGTCCAATGGCCCAGTGCTAAAGTGCTTATTTTATCATCTAACACACATCTCTTATCGTCATCAGCTGTCAGCGAAATCTTGTTGACTATTTCAGTATACATGTCATGATTGTCACTTTGAATTGATTTCATAGTCTTGTACACCGGTCCACTTCCGAACAGACAATTTTTATACTCTCGGAAAGAGATGTTTTTCTTCACCATGCATGCTTTAACTCCTTTGCACTTCTTGATCGCTTCACCTTCTAGGTAATAAGCATACAGTTTCGGTCTCAAACTGACAAATTCGACAATTTGTTTACTGCTGCTCTCGTCCTTAAATTTACCCAGTACCTTCTTGTTCGTTCGATTGAATGTTGGATGGTTGATCAATGGGATAATTGCTCGTGTCGAACCACACGGCCACGTCCGGAGATATTTCTCAGTAGACGTCTTTCATCTCTATCTTGTAAACCAAACTGTCTGTGTTGGTGAACAATAGTTTGGCTTTCTCGCCGAATTTCCGTTTGACATAATCATAGTGAAACTTGTACATCAATCACTTGCTGATATCTAAGATGATCGGACCGAGGTAATAGGGTTTGTCAAATTTCAGGTGTGTCTTTTGCATGTGAATGGCCGCTAGATTTTCATCAAATATGGTTCAGTGTTTGTAATTGGGTTTCGCCACTAATTTTTTAGCTTTTTTCTCAGACGTGATGAGTCAAATGTTGGTTCTCTTCCAGATGTTTTCCATTGATTTACGGTACACACAGTTGTTCATGAGTTTGAAGAAATCTTTTTCGAAATCGTTCTCGGCTTGAATTCTGAGATTCGTGTTGAGATTGATGTATTTTTTCATCCAAGGCTCTTTGTCGAATCGAATGACACGATGTATGTCGACTAATTTCATCCCGTGATTGATGTATTGTTTCAAATTTTCGCTGTAGATGATGTACTTACATTTGTTAAATAAATTGGGAATGAGTTTTTCATCATCTACTTTGATCGGTTCCTTTCGTTCGGGAGCCAGTAGATAATCGTTGTGTAGATCGTGTAACTCTTCCGGATAGTTCAAATCGACTTCTAAAATGCAAGGATAGTCTCTCCATCTTTGCATCTCTTCCGGTTTCATCACCCATTTGAAATTACCAATCAGTAAAGGATGACTCATGGTCCAACCGTACAGATTATTAGTGTCCCAGTATTGCATGTATTTATTCAATCGTTCTGAATCGAAACCGTCTCTCATGTAGGGATTGTTGGCTTCAGAATATCTGTGGGAGATCATCGAGACGCCACCTCTCACAGCCTTTTCGAACATGAGCAACATGTCCACGTTAGATAATAATTCCAGTTGGATTTCGGTGGTCTTCAACACAGCATCCCATGCCAGACCAGGTGCGGTTAAATACCAAGCCGGATCCAGATCGTAATTTCGATGACAGACATCTCGAAAATTTTCGAACACGTCTGCCAGGAGCAGAACGTCGGTCTTCAGATAGAGATCATGATAATCTTTCATGGTTTTCATATCGAATGATTTCCAAACGTTTTTGGCGTGTTTGTAATTCTCATCGGAAATGTTGGATTCGTATAATTTCAAATAAAAATCTTCTTTCGAAGGTAGCGCGGTGTCATCGAATCTCTTTAGATCATTCATGTAATCGTAAGGATAGACTCCTTTCCTCAACATGACGTCTACTCATTCTCTGAAGTGTTCGCTCGTGATTTTATATTTATCCTTGCTCATGTTATCAACTAATTTTTCCAGAGCGGTTGACATGAATTTAAAATTGTCGATGAACCGTATGTCTCTACTTTCTTTTTCGTGAAGGAAATGTATTTTTCTTCACTGTTCGCGATGCAATTTAATTCTTCATGGGAGGTGCCAAGATTTTTCATGAACAGATGACTGTCGTAACCCGAGAGATTGTGAAATATCACCGAAAAGAAAGCGGCATCTCGATATTTTAAATTACACTTGCTGTGAGCCGGAACGCGATACAGACCTGTGTAATGATCGTGGTCTCTAACCTTCTTATTTTCCTCCGAATTCTCGTCGAACGATTGTCTGCATATGTGACATTCGATGGCTCTGTTATTTTTGTCCTGCTGCTCTCACGTGATGATCATTTTAGCCGGAGTTTTGAATTTGTTGTATAAAATTTGAATTTTCGATTCTAACTCTTCCACGAATTTTTGAGCCACGTAGTCGTCTTCGCACCATTTCGTGTAGGTGAAGGGACCCATGTCGTGTTGCGAGTAGAAAGCGCATTTCACATAAATGCAATAGCCCGAAGACGTGTGTTTTTGATATCTTTCGACGTAATTTCAAAGAGCGTTGGGTTGGCAGGAACTCATTTTCACGGTGAATTATTCGAAATCAGCGAACACGACAAATGATACTTTTAATCTTCTATTGTGATGACGAAAGTTCATGATGGTGTTGGGTTTGGGCGACGCCTTGATTTTCGTTGCAATATTTCTGATGTTTCGCTAATGATTTTTCGCTGTGAAACACATTCATGCAGTTGCAACATAACTATATCTCACCATTATGTTTACTACTCTGGCTTGACAGTAATCAGCTCATTTGTTTAACCCAACAATAATGACGCTTGTCACTGTTCGAAATCAATAATAAAATAATCGTCTTTTCTCTTCCAAGATACGAAGTCCATCTGAGAGGATAGAACGTTCGTTTTTCCTCTTCATATCCCAAGACATTCACCACTACGGTGGGATTTTGCATCTTGAAACATTTAATGTCTTTAACGACGTTGGAAAAGTCACTCCGGTTCAATTGAGATTTTTACAAGACTCCTCGTAATGAGAAACTCTCTCAGGGTGGATTTTGATGGGGTATAAAGCAGAGGTGACTGCCCATTTAAAACACTGATTATCTTTATTTCTCACATTGACCACAGCTTTTTTTTAGATAAGAAATGCGGTAATTCCACGTAGGAAGATGCTTTCAACGAATCGTTTTTAGTTAGATGAATTTCGAGATTCAACACCTCTTCGATCGTCCACTTACTACCTTCATGTTGATAATTTGCGAGAGACATCAACATCTTGTCTTTCATCGCTTTGAAAACGTCAGATAAATCTGAACCTCGAAATACGGGTTGGACTTTAGATCTGAAATATGCATCTCTCACAATGCACTCACCGGAATTCACGTCGATTTTATTCATCGCGCAATGGAGTATCATCTTAATTTTTAATCCCACGTCCATGTGTTCGTGAAACAAATCCAATACTTTTTTCTTCGCCAGTTCCATGAACAATTTCGGATCGACTTTCTTGAACGAGGGAACCATGTTGAAAGTTTTAAAAACACCTTTGATCGCACTCTCCCGTTCTATGGGATTTGATTGGAATGCTTCCATGACGAGTCATGCTACATATTCTTCTCCTTCCCCTTCGTCAATTGCTCATCGAATTTCGTTCGTTATATCTCATTTGTCTAGATTCTGAACCGCATCACTCGTTTTCGTTTTTTCATTTTATTATCTTTTGAAACTTGCAGTTCTTCGATGGCTTTTTGCTTGGTCGTCTTCTCATTTTTCACAACCAGAACGTTTTTTGACGTTGTTGCTATCGGCATTTCGTTTGCCTTTTCATTGAGCAAACTATGTAACTCCTCATGTATGATCTCTCTAATTTCATCACGCTCCTCATTTCGTTTTCTATCATCAGGTGTTACTGCTATCGGCTTATTTTTTTCACAATTTGAATCTCTTTAAGTTTGTTCACTTTCGATCTTTCAATTTTTTTCTTTCCATCACCTCGCAAATGATACTCCTGTATGACTTTAATTTTTTTTTTATTTGGTTCTCTCATTTCTGAAATTTGGAATTTTTAATTCTTTACAAATCTTGTTTAACTGAGGTATGGTATACTCATCTAAATTTTTCATTTTTTTTTTTTATTTGTTTGCTTCATTTGTAAGAATATATTTTTTTTAATTTTGTGTTTAAATAATAATTTGTTAAAAAAGTTTGTTTTTTTCTCTCTATATATATACAAAAAAGTTTTTAATTTTAAATTTCTTTAATGTGAATTTTTTTGTAAAAGTGTTTTATGTTTCTTAATGTGAGAAAAAATTGAATTAATACGAGAAAAAAGGACATTAAAATTTAAACTTTTTATTTATATATAAAGAGAAAAAAACACTTTTACAAAAAAAAATTTTCACATTAAAGAAAATTAAAATTAAAAACTTTTTTTGTATATATATATAGAGAGAAAAGAAAAATTTTTTTGACAAATTATTATTTAAACACAAAATTAAAAAAAATATATATTATTTGCAATAATTTATAAAACAAAAAAAAACAAATAATCAATCATGACAACAACACCTAAAAGATGTGAACTGAAATTGAAATGAGTTGAAACGTGTAAGAAACTCGGTTGTAAAATCTACAGATTACAACGACATGACGCCATTGAATTGAACAAGGTCGAGATGAAGGGCTTACAGCACAAATATGACAAATATAGCATGCATTTGAAATTGGATGAAGCCACGCTTGATTTGTTTTATGAGTATGAAAGCGATCTACTAAATATCGTCATCGCCGAAGACAAAGAATTCAACAAGAGCCCTACAGAAGTTACATATATCCAAAAATCTCTCTCAAACTCATGAACAAATTGGATGGTGAGAGTGCGTTGACTGAAGTAAAAAAACTCGCAAAAGTAAAGATAAACATTCAACACATTTGCAAAAAAGGAGAAGACATGACCGTTAACTTGCTAATAACGGACTTGGAAATATAAAAAAAAACAATAAAGAGACTGATTTTTAGCGAAGAAGAAGGGGAAAAAAAAGAAAAAATAATGAGATCTAGAGATGTTCAACCTCTCTAGATCTCATTACTTTTTTTGGTTTTCCTGCTCCTTCTTTCTTCTTCTTCTCCTTATTTCTTCTTCTTCTTCACTATCATCCAATAATAACGTTTCCTTTTTTCTCCACTTTCAGCGTTGATTCTTCTTTTCTTTTTTTTGTGATATATTACGTTTTTTATAATAACCCATTTGTTTCTCTCTATAATAATTATCAATGAATGTGGTGCATCTCTTGGCAACAGTCATTAATTTTTTTGTAAATTAATATTGCGTTTATTTTATTTTCTTATTTATATATATACGCAATATTTTTTTTTTTTTTGGCTTTTTATATTTCTCTTATGTGAAATTGTATCATCACCCTCTCTCCACGAAGATCTAACAGTTCACCATTTTGATCTGTCAACGTTGTTTTGTGACTATACAATGTGTCTAAAATCATGGGTAGATAAACTAAAATTCGAGGTCGTTCCATGATCTTATAACCCGGCGACACGTTTGGAAAGAAGGAATAGATCATTGGATGAGCGCTACCATTCATGTAGCTTCCAGCAATCATGTCCACGTTCACCAGAATACTATTGACGGTGAGAATGTCGACCGTATTTTCGGATGCCGTGTGGCCTCGATACATCTTTCAATCGGATCCTAGCATCTTGCCAATTGAATCATCCATGTTGAAATCCACTCAAAAATTATCTTCCAAATCCAACATCGTCTGTAGGGTATTAGGGCTGGGAGTGAGTCTGATCTTGTTGCTTCACTTTCCATCAGTCTTCATTCGCATCTGAATGTAATTGTTCAAATCGTCTATGTCGTAACTTCCTTTGGGAATTCGAATCTCCAACCTATCAACTCCGTCGGAATACTTGAATGAGTTATTCTTTTCAGTGACGTTGGGAAAGGAATAATAAGTCTCCAGATTCACCAACACCATCTCGTATCTTTTCTCTCTATTCAATTCGATGGAAGGTTTGAATTCCATCACAAATCAAGTCGAATCGCCACTCACCACGATTTGAATGGATTATTTTGCAGCCGTATTCTTGGCTATCCATTCTAACAATTCTCTTTGTTCGAACATTACATTTTTATTTTTATTTATTTTCAAAACTAAATTATTGATGATTTATTATTATTTTTAATTTTTGTTTTCGCTCTCTATTTTATTATCATCAGAAACATAAAACTTGTCGAATCCGCTCTGATATTTTCCACAATTAAATTTGCTAGTCAAATCGATCACGACGAAATTGTGAAGTCCTCCATCCCAAACTCTCTTGCAGAATCTCCTGAATTCTTCTCTGCTCATGTCGTTTGTGATGTGATCTTCATTGATGTGATTGAGATTCTTGAGATCCTGGCGAAAGAGACACAGGAAATTAGCGTTCTCCTTTATCATCTGTCTCGGCAGTCGAAAATAATTCTGAGACAGGTAGAAACAGTCCACGTTGCTGTGACGACCCCTAACATAATACGATTCACATCGGTTCTGTCTCTCCAAAAGCAGATCGTCGAAAATCATGAGATTCTTATCTTCCGATTTCAATTCCCTGCGATCTGGAACGTCGCTCGCGTTCTTGTAAAATCAACACTCGACGTTCGAAGACGCATTTCTCTTCATCAATTCCATCGCTGCACCATCCAAAATAGTTGAAATAGAAGCTTCACTTTTGTCGAATTCCTACCTACTGTCGAAAATTCTGGTTATGATGTCCTTGGGCAATCTACGATCCATGCACTCTCGAACCAATCTGTATTCAGGTTGAAACAAACTCTTGCCAAACATGAATAATCTGTCGTAATCCAACCAGTATGGTTGCAACAACAGATTCATCAACAGATAGGACATTTCCACAATTCGATTTTCCCACTATCAAGCCTCTTATGCTTTTGGGAAAGAACTCGTTATTCAACCTCTTGGTCACGGCGTCATTCCAAGACATATCTTTGATATTCATCTTTTTTATTTTTTGTCATTTTTTTAGATTTTCAAACACAATTTTTTTATATGTTTTTTCAAACTCCGTTTTATAAATATTATTATTTATTTATATTACACCATCGTGAGTTCTCTTCAATCCAGATCCATTCGTTATTTTGGCTAAATTTTGTATGGGTACCACAGCATCCTTAAAATCTTTCCAACTTTTTGGTGATTGCTCTAACGTAGCTCGCTTCACCGGTGGATTGGTCAACTTATCGATCAATGCATCAGCTGCCCTCTTGCCAGCCATCGAAGCGATCCTACCACTAGCTTCTGCTTTCTTACCAGCATCCAAAGCCGTCTTCTTACTGACCTCAAACACGGTTGATGCGAGTTTTCTACCTGCATCGCTCGTGAATGCTCGCATTATAGAATCAATGATGCCAGAACCACCTTGAACGTAAGTTCTGATGTATCCCCTGTTCTTTATCACCAACATATTTTTATTTTATAATATATATTTTGTTTTTTTCACTCGTAAATCGTTTGTTGTTGAAATACTTTTATTGTTTTTAGTGTAGATTTACTGTCTTTTATTTATCTATTTTTTGTTTATTCTCTCTACTTATTATATATATCAATCCTTCAATTCGTTCATCAACCTTTTATAATCTCGTCTATTCAAGACCTTCTGCCTCAACAATTCGTCACATATGCTCACTATCTCATTATCCACTCCAGTATTACCAGCGCGCCGACTAGCCATCAACAATTTCAATCTCTCGAACAGAGCATCGGAATCGCTCGGAAGAAAAGTAGTTCTCACTCCCTTTTATGTCATCAAAGTGAGGAATCTGTTATTCCCTTCCCATATGGGTCTCAACACATTCGTCCACTTTTAACCTCTGTTGGCCTTGGGTCTCGTCTCTCTGACATCGTTATTCCTCTTCATGGCATGGGTCTGAACCAGAATGTCGCCATAATTGTCGTGATCCTGATCCGTGTAATCTTCTTCTCCAGGCTTGTCGTATCGAAGCAAATTTTGTAGTCCTGGAGTATTTGGATACATATTCTGACCGACGATTAAATATCGACCCTCCTCTTGCACTTCAGTGTTGCCCACGAATTTCCTATCACTCGAATCATCGCGAATTCCATACAACAGATCTTTCTCCACCATCATCAGACGACGCAATGCTATCAGTGGTGATAGTCGAAGCTGCATCATCGCTCTCTTTCGATTCTTATGGGAGTGTAATCTGGTGTAGATTGAAAGGAATACTGCCTTGTAAAACTATCAGGCAATGAACTCGTTCTCAAAGAACTCTCTTTTATAGGCCTCAGTTCTTCAACGATCACCTTCTTGCTTCGCTCCTGAACCTCCGTCACAGGTTTGAATAGTTTGGTGGTTTCGCGTCTTAATTCCATCTCTCCCAATTGTCTACTTCCATCGGCTGATCGAATACTCTTCTTGACACGTTCATATTCGTCAAGAAGTTCGTCTCTTCACTTGGAATCTTTGATGTGTAGAAACATTTTTTGTCCTCACGATTACTAATATTTCTTTTTAGAGTGTAGTAACGTCGATTATTTTATTATTCTCAAAATTAAATGTAGTTATTTTTATGTTTTTAAGTAAATAAAATCTTCTGTCTTTAATATATATAACTAAAAACAGTTGGGGAAAAACATTTTACAAATGAAACCTCAATAAATGCATTTTGCCCTTAAACGTGTTAAATCGCAACCGCAGTTATTCTCATCATAGAGAAAACTAGAATAGTTAAAATCTTAAATAAACATATCAGTAATGTAACGCTTTCAAAAACGCGATTAAATCACATCAATTAATCTTTTGAACTGTTCCGCTTTCATCCATAGAATAGTTTTCAGTTAAAACGATTTAAGTGAAAATTGACTTATTGAATGAAAACTCGTAATACATTCAAGCGTGACAAATGGAGTTCTTCCGGCGTTTTGCAGTAAGTTTACAGTAAGATCACTTTGAAATGCGACCTACTCGTCAGCCTGATAAAACAGACTGATGATTGTAGCACGCAGAAGGCTCTATTTATACTCTCCCCACGCCTACGCACTAAGAATGTTTACAATACGTTTTGCAATACATTTGCAGTACGTTCGCAAATGTATTGCAAATGTTCTAAGTGCGTTCAAATCGTTGTCACTACGTTGCTAGTACATTCACAATACGTTTGCAAAATGTTCTATGCGCGGAGAGTATAAATAGAGCCTCCTGCGTGCTCCTACGATGGGTAACTTCACTTTACACCCACTTTACACCGTTGGCGAACGTCGAGAAAAGGTTTTGAATCGATTTGTCCTGTCCTAGAACTCTCAATCGTTTTTTACCGATCGGATCGCACCCTCGGCCGTCTGAAACGCGATCGCGAACGTCGGTGTCTCAGGACTCTCAAAACGCATTTTTTATGCTGTCCTAGAACTGTCAAAGCGTTTTTTGCCGGCGTTCGCCAACGATCGATCCGAGGTCTGACCCGCGATGGGAACGTCGAGAAGATTTTTTTAGGTCGATTTTTCTTCGATTTTTCCTTCTGCGTGAATTCGCAGAATTGCACTTGTTCCCCAACGGCTATTTGAACGGTCTAAATCGCGATAACTGCTCGTGAGAATTCTAGGACATCATGTACAAACAACGTTTTTTACACCCTGTACAGGTTTTAACACTGAATCCCTATGGGGTACACGTACATGTACGTGTACGTGTACAGTTTTTCGCAAAAATGTCCTAGAACTCTCATTTTTACCCTACTTTGGGGGAAAAAAATTGCCTAAATGACACAGGGGGTGAGGGGGTGGGTGAGGGGGCAGGCAGGGTAATACCTCGGATAATTTTCATCGGATAAGGTTGGTCTTCAAACCTGAGGTAAACATTGTTCCCAAAGAGATATATACCAAAAACATTGATATTTGACTACTAATGTTTATGTTATTCCATAAACAAGCATTACACTATAATTATTAAAAAAGGGCAATATTTCCCATAATTTTCATCGGGTACGGCTGGTCATCGCACAGGACATAGCAATTGTTGCTATAGAGACATACATGAAAAAAAATTGAAATCCGTTAAATATTGTTCAAGCCATGCCATCAATAAAGTTCTGAAAAAATGTTGATGGAAATATGCTATTTCCAAGTGGAAAAGCCCCATTACTCTTGTAAAAGTCATCGGACCATGCCCCAATTGGGACTGAACTTTCATTTTGATATAACTGAGGCAGAAAGGATGTTTTTGATCTTTGAATCCAAACACAAGTTATCATCCGGAAACCAAAATGTTGATGGTAATGAGAAATTTCTAAGTCGAAAAGGCCCATAACTCATGTAAAGATAATTGGACGGAACCCATTATCGACCTTGGTCTGTATTATTTGGTTGAGATCAAACAATTCAAACTGCAGTTATCGGTCAGAAACCAAACATGTTAATAGAAGGTCAAATTCTAAGTGGAAAAGGGGGCATACTCATGTAAAAAATTGGACGGAACCCATATTCAAATTAGGCATGTTTTACTAGCTAGGGAATGCACATACCAACTTTGGTTGGAATCAAATAATCCAAACTGGAGTTATCGGCCAGAAACCAATTGTTGACGGACAGGCAGACGGACGGATGGGCGCACGGACTATTTACATAATACGTCCGTTTTTACAAACGGTGTATAAAAAGAGGACAAATAAAAGGCTTGTATAGTGTTTCTAATGCTGATCTGGATATTCTATAAGGCTCCGGAGACAGTATACCATGGGGCTTACATTAGATACTACCCTATCAATATGTATGTCCCAAGTACACGAACTATGAGGTGGGGTGGGTATGGCCCTCCCATTGGCGGGGGTTCGGGGGAGTACTCTGAGCCTCCATCAATGGTAGGGTCATACCCACCCACATCTCTGGCCTACGGATATGCCTGTGGCATAAATCGAGTTGGCACTACCTCCCCCCCCCCCCCACAAACAAACAAAAATAAATAAATAAAATGATGGTCCACCTCAATAGGAAATAGTAGCCACGCCGCTGTTTACTTGTGAAAAAAATGAGTTAATATAAACGAAAATATACGAATCAGGAGGCCAATTCGATGTCGATCTTGAACCGTGCCTTCGATGCCGACATTGAATCGAAACTTCGATGCTTCGTTGGGCATTAATTCGGTCAGTGAGAAATCTTTTTATTTCACATTGCAAGTGGCATGTAAAAAAAAGAATCGAAAGAGTTTTTGGCAAAAACCTAAGTATAAATGAGGAAAATTCATTAAAAGAGAGCTAGTTACCTCGTCTGTGCTTGCTGATAAAAAAAACTCTCCACTTGGAAAACTCGCTCTATGCTGTCAAGTGAAGGTACTTTATAAAACAATCATTTATATGAACACCAAAAGCTAGTTTGTGATCTGTATTGGTTATTAAAATGAATTCAAAAATGAGGTGCCAGATGTTTGGAAGATCAATGCATACATCGGTAAATTAACAGGGTGGCAAATGATTGTGAAACGAATGTTTATTTGATAATGACTAGGTTTCAACAATTAGACACTTTTAACCAATGCCCAACGTTTTAACGTGCTAAAAGTGAAATATCCCACAGTTAATGTGCATAACCAATGGGTTACCGGGCTGTTAAACACGATGCACTTCAGTGCATCAGCCACGCTGGAACTAAAATTAACGTTTTTAAGTTTTCAGTTTTACTAGTTATTGACAGCCACCAACTGCTAGGGTTAAAATGGTAATGATTAACCCTTTACCCAACGAATCTGCCGCATCCGCCCGCGTAATATTCAAATTCAGCAATTGAAAAAAATATTTTTCAAAACATTTCAACAAAACCATATCATGTGACCCCTCGTTGGAACGAGCTCGTCGAGCTCGTTCCAACGAGGGGTCTCATGATATGGTTTTGTTAAATTTTTAAAATGATATTTAAAATAATAAATTTTAATATCGTCTGCGTTGGGTAAAGGGTTAAAGGATGTTTTATCCTTTCAGCCCGGTGTGCATAAAATTTTGCGTGAAGTAAAAATTGGTGGTGTACGAGAAGACGAAACAAAGAGCAAAAAATCTGAAGCGAGGCTCGGTAATAATTCAATCCAACAGCTCAACAGAGCTGTTGGATTAAATTATTACTGAACCTCCCAGCAAACCAGGAAATGATACCTTCCAGGGCGCCAGTGTTGAAATGTTTTTTTAAAAAAAACGTCCATGGGTATTTTGTAAATTTATAACAAGAGCAACGCAAAGCGTGGCATGTGCCGACGGTGTCATAAAAGGGAAGGCAAGACTCTCGGGAGCATAAATAAAATGAAAAGGAAGCTTCCTCTAGACACCAATAATGCATTCAAAAAGACTGATTTGAGTCAGCATTCATTAGTTATTGGACGGAAGTCATATTAAATATGACCGCCATAACAGTCATATTGAATTGGCTAGCTGATCCAAAACCAAAAGGAAGCTTCTTTTAAACGCCAATAATGCATAACCAAAAATTGAAATTAATTCGAGTCAGTATTCATTAATTATTGGACGGAAACCAAATTCAAGATGGCCGCCATGGAAGCCATATTGAATTGGCCACTGGCGGACATTTTCGTGCAGCTGACTGAATCAAAATCTAAAAGAAGCTTCCTCTATATACCAACAATGCACAATTAAAAAATGCAAATGATTCGAGCCAGCATTCATAGTTATTGGACGGAATCCAATGGAAGCCATATTGAATTGGCTAGCTGGACCAAAATCAACAGGAAGCATTGTCCAGTCATCCACCAGTTACCCCTGAAATTATGATTTGATCAAAGAAGCGGTTTTTTAGTTATTTGATGGAAACCAAAATTTAATGGACGGACGGACGACGGAAAACGGACGACGGGCGGACGGACACGGTGAAAACATAATGCTCCCGAGAGAATCTCTCGGGGGGCATAAAAAGTGGGCGAGGGGTATAATATGCAATCTGTATAAGTGATCGATACCACGGTCCATCTATACCCCGTCATTCCCACCACATACAGTACGTGGAGAGTGTATTATCACTAAATCACCCACAGGGTGGAGATTCCACCCAAGCAATAATTGCAAATTTGTTGCAAAGCATAACCAGTACAAGCAAAGTTTCAGCCAATGGACCTCCGGGTTAAACCCGGAGGTCCATTGGATGAAACATTGCTTGTGTTTTTTGTCGATATGTACAAAATTTGAAAGTTATACCTTGGGTGATAACTCCACTCTGCGGGTGATTTAGTTACAATCCACTCACTACGTACTGTATATACATATTAAGCGTACAATGTTTGGCACATGTATTTGCTTGGGGATTAATCCTTTTAATGGTATGAATAATTCTTCCATAAAAAAAGACAAAGTTGGCAATCGACGAACAAAAGACAGATGGAACGAAACATCGGTATAAAAAACTTCAGACAAGGATAGAGGGGACGGCACATCGGTTAAACGACGAACAAAGAAAGAGGAAACGACACCTTGGTAAAACAATGCATAATGGATCGAGCGAACCGAACGTTGGTGAAAATGATAGGTATGAAATTCAGTCCTACAGACAAGGAGAAAGCGAATCTCAAATTCAGCTCGAAAAGTGTCTACTCTCGAATCGAATCAGGCAGACGATTTTGAAATGCATCGAATCTCGAATCGAACCGCGCAACTTTTTTAGTTTTGAAACATGTGGGTATTTTACCTTCTGATAATCGTGGAATATGGCAAATATTGTCACCATCTACTCACGTACTATATTTTCAGTGATTGAACTCATCCCATGTGGTATGCGTTTTGAGAGCGACTCGTTTTCTGTCTTGGTGAACCAATAACAATGTGGAATATCAAAGAAACGGAATTAATATAGCTTAAGAATAGGAAACTTTTGAACTCTTCTTCTGTCAGCAGGTCTCAAAAACAGGCGACCTGATGGTAGAAGAGTTCAAATTAGTTTGTTTGTTTATTGGGATTTAACGACACTATCAACAGCTATGTCATGTCTTGTGGGACATTTAACGTTTGGGGAGGCTGAAGGACCCGAACAGAACCACCGAAAAGCGACGTGCAACTCTCAGACTCTCCAACTTACAAAACCGGCACAAGAAGGAGTTTGAAGTTAAGTGCGCCAGTGACGTGCAGTACACCTCAGTGCATAGCACCATCGTGCCGCCACGCGATTAAGTGTCAGTAGTATATTGTAGAGGTTTCAGGCCTGTTCTGGTGGAGTGGATGGGGGAGTGGGGGAGTGGGTGGATGACGTCATCTTAATTAAAATGTTACATAAGGTAATTAACATGACGTCACTTAATGAATATTTTTTAATCACTTTAATTAATAACTGTTGCTTAATTAACTTCAATTAATGACTGTTGCATAATTAATGTAATTAATGAGTGTAAATAGGGTTGATTATAATAATTAGTATATTCATAAATGAATTAATAATGTCGATTAGTACATATTTTTTTAAAGTCATAATTTGGAATAGATATTATTAGATAAAAAAAGAAATATATTTAAAAATAATATATTTAAAAATAATATTGACATACTGAACATATATATGAATGCTATCGACTGACCCTGACCTGGACACGTGCTAAGGTAAGCACTGCATTGTGTCTGGGTGTAATTAAATCGACTTTTTTTCTAACGCGAACTACTATACGAGAGTGACAGATGTTGAAGCAATTAAATCTATTGTTCAAAAGTTATGGGCGTAATAAAAACCTCATTAAATTAGCGGTCAACACGCAGCCTTCTTCCAGACTCTGAGATTCAGATTTCATCGATTTTTTAACGGTCCAATTTCTACGTTTTGACTGATTCTCAAAAAAATCACAAGAGAAATCATCATGAGACTACTGTACACGGGGGAGAGGCTATACATGGCTGTACTTTATGCCCCAATACTTTTAAGAGATGAATTAACGGATCATCTGAAAACCCACCAAGAAGGTGCTTTGAACTGTCAATTTTGTGTTTCAATAGCAAATTCAACAAAAGAGATGTTCCAGTTCACATTTTGTCTGAAATCCTACAGTAGGAAAGATACATTAGAAAAACATGGAGAAAAGTCAAAACTCAACATTTAACTGTGCGACTTGTGGGTTTCAGCTGATTCAACTTAACCGTCATCGCGCCACAAGCAGCAGAGATGCACAACTCGGTTGACCAATGGAGACGCTCCTCATCAAATAATGGGGGTCAAATGAGGTTATGAGGAGGGGTGAAGGAGACAAGTGTGCGGTCATATGTTTAAAAGTTTAATAACCTTAATTGCTATGACGTAATCCCCCAATAAATAGCATATATTCATTTAATATAATATATTAATAATTTTCGTCAAATAATTTATTTTTTATTCCACACCCCTGTAACCCCTCACAATACCTAAAACTTTCATGAACTCCCCTCCTCCAGGTCATCCAATACCCAAAAAAAATTTGAAACCTCTCTCCCCCTCCCCACCCCTCACAATAGCTAAATTATCTCGAACCCCAGTCCAGTTCTCTAAATGTAATGGACACGTCAGGCCCTGGATACCCCTTCCCCACAATTTTGAGCGATCAAATTACCCCGATTAGTCTCCTCTCATAACTTACCACACTCTTAACCCTTATTTACTATGAGATTGTCCCATTATAAATAGTGTTTGTTCATTTACTATAATATATTAATAATTTTCGTTAAATAATTTATTCCGCAAGACACGTCTCGAAAAAAAAAAACCTCTCATAACTTACCACACTCTTAACCCGTATTTACTATGAAATTGTCCCTCTAATAAATAGCGTATGTTCATTTAATATAATATATTAATAATTTTCGTTAAATAATTCATTCTGCAAGACACATTCAGAAAAAAAAAATGGTGGATTAGTTTGACAGAAATACTTGTATCGATTTATTCATGAGTGTCTGTCGGTTGTGTCCTTGGGCTAGACACTTCATCCCCATTGCCCATGTGGGGGCACGGTGATGCTGTGCACTAAGGCATACTGCATGTTGATGAAGCACTTGTCTTCAACCAATGCTAACCCTGTGTAGAATTTTGACAGTTGCTTGCCGTTGCTCGGTGGCTCTCTCTGGCTTCTTCCACCCGTAAAACTGTCGTGGTCATGATTAGTCATTGTGCAGAAATATGTGACCTTAAACACCAATAAATAAATATAAATAAATAGTCGGTTATCAAAACAGCCCTTAGGTGTTTAACAGTTAATTGTGGACCAGTGCGTTTAAAAATGGAAAATTTGGGTGATAACACTACAGACTGTGTTTAATCATAGAAAAATCACACCCGCGCTATTATACTAACCCGTATGGTTTATTTTTGAACATTCACTGAAGAATAACCAACCCATCTAAGTAAAAGCATGAAAGAGCTACCATTATCTATTTACCTATGTGTGGCGGGGGTGGGTGGTAACGTTGTGTACTGTGGCGTATTACCTTCAGCCAATGATAACCCTGTGTAGAACTTTGACAGATGTTTACCTCTGCATGATGGTTCTTTCCAGATTGCTCCAACTGTCATTAAATAAATGAAAAAAACTATAATTCTATAATAACAGGCCAAGCCCCCCCCCCCCCCCCCCCTTCGTTTTACATGTTTTGTGAGGGGGGGGGAATCAACAGTACTTTCACCCCCCTCTTTTTAATAGTTGAAAAGCGCTGTTACTCAATCAAAAAATGGTAAAAGTATATGCGACTCTATATTAGCCAACCAAAAGTGCAAAACGTGGGAAAATATAACCCACCTAGAGCTGCACCAAAGCTACATACACTATTCGAACTCCCGCATTATGTACTTGGGCAAGGTAATTTACCCTGATTATCCCCATGGGTGCACGATGATGGCGTGTACTAAGGTGCACTGCACGTCGATGATACGCATATTTTCGAAAAATCTAACCCTGCTTGTGTGGATTTCCAACATTGGTGAGATGACAGTTACTCGTCATTGCTCTGTGGTTCTCTTTGGATATTCTGGAGTCTACCCATAAAATTGTCACATTTAATTATAACTTGAACTTGATGTCCGGGTGTAATGAAATAGTGTATTTTCTGCAGACATTCAAAATAAACGCAGCTGGTTTACAGACCTGTATATATACCTTTTTTTTAATTGGGTAAAAATATATGATAGTTACTGATGTAACACGCCGATTAGCATGTTTAATGAATCTAACTACGCCAGCCCAACCGACCCTTTGCCCACCATGATCACAACAAATGTTTCAACTCTCTCTCTCTCTCTCTCTCTCTCTCTTTCTCTCTCTCTCTCTCTCATCGATACAGTGCGGGTGGAAACTAATTGCATTCAAGCTGTTGTTTTTTTCTAGGTTTTACCACCCCCTTACAGTGCAAATCGAAATGAAATCTGATTCATTGAACCATACTACAGCGTATGTGCTAAAACGATTATTTTTGTACAAAACTCAAGACCTTTCCCTCACAAATACCTATATAAAAACAAGATAATTCGCGAGAATGCGTTGCGTACCTGCATTTTGTTGATAAAATATGTCATGACCACATTCCCGAATATTATTAATGTACCCGCTTAATAACAGCCAAATGGCGAATGTCAAGAAAGGCACTCTGTAGTTTAGGAGACTCCACAAATAAAAACAAAATAAAAAATCTGAGATATATTGCATTTATTTAAATATCGATATTAACCAGAGGTCGAAACTAGTCAAATTGATTAGTATTAAATTACAAATGAATATGAAATTTGCAGTAAAATGAACACTACCATATACAGTACGTGGAGAGTGGATTGTAACTAAATCACCCACGGAGTGGAGCTATCACCCAAGCTATAACTTTCAAATTTTGCACATATCGACAAAAACACAAGCAATGTTTCAGCCAATGGACCTCTGGGTTTAACCCGGAGGTCCATTGGCTGAAACTTTGCTGGTGCTGCTTATGCTTTGCAACAAACTTGCAATTATTGCACGGGTGGAATCTCCACTCTGTGGGCGATTTAGTGATAATACACTCTCCACGTACTGTACGGCTATTCAGAATGACACCCTATTGGTGAGAGTTTTCGTTTTTGTTTTTTGATCCAGTTTCATTAGAGCTTCCACGAAGTCCATTCCACATTCGCAGACTTTTCTAGGGGATTTTCTTCAAAGACTGGTCCATCGCAGCTTTGCAGAGATTTTGTTTTCTGGAAGAAAAAAGTCCATACATTCTTTAATTCCGATCAGACCCCTTGGGATATTTTGATCTTTAAGGATGTTTGCCAAAATTTTCCAGCCTGTCGGTTGAAAATCTTTTCTTTTTCGCAGCAGATCATTTATTAGATCACACATATTGGAGCCCGAAATTGTAATGCCGTTATACACAAGTCGATCTTTCTCATCCCGGGATAAATTGGGTATATTCTTTATTATGTGGAGTAACAAAAGCGCCTTCTCCTGCATGAAATCGGGTATAACGGCTAACCAGTCCGGATGATTTTTCACTGAAAAACTGGTCTTTAAGAAGTGTGGTTTGGTGTTTTTCATTGCGTAAGTTTGATGCAACTGTTCACTCCCCCATGATTCAATACACTGAATTCTGCTTGAGGGTAGGCTGGTTGAGTCATCTATAGGTTTTCCCTTCAGTGATTCCCTCATCACTAGTGGTTTTACTGGCTCTAGCTTATTTGCAAGCCCCAAAATATTTCCACTTGTTAATGCATTGTTCCAACTGAAGGCTGATTTCATATTCACTGGCGGATAGGGTAGCTGTTTACAGACAGATCTGGTTGTTTACTCAGTTGTTTTTGGGTTCGCGCCCCCTATAGTGTGTTTCAAATTTACATTTTTGTGTAATTTTCGTCTGTGTCGATAATAATGAGTTTTATGAGAGTAAGATTTTTGACACAATTCTCCGACGTAGCATGAATTCATCCTTTTCAGAAGCGAGTTAATAGAGTGGCAATACAGTTCCAACACTCTTCCATTTATATGTATGAATAGGATGGGTCCCACCCCAACCTGTCAATCACTGATTGGCTAATTATATATCAAGATAAGGTGGGTTCTACCCCAACCTGTTGATCATTGGTTACTTCAAATTCTCACAGACGGAGGGCATTGTAGGAAATTACTGTGGTAGAGCTCTGGGGTAAAATAAGTTTTTGCTCAACTTCACACAAATTGATATAGTTTACTTCAAAAAAAGAAACATCAAAGTCACATTCATGACAAGCCGAGGTAGCACATCTGAACCACCAACTCCACACTGTTTAATCAGATAATCCATTTAATCAGATAATCACATGTGCATATCAGTTTTTCATCGGTTTTTCATCAGTTTCCATCAGTTTTCATCGGTTTTTATCAGTTTTCATCGGTTTTTATCAGTTTTACGCATGGGCACATCAGTTTTCATCAGTTTTTTTTATCAGTTTTCATCGGTTTTCATCAGTTTTAAAGCATTTTTAGTGACCATTTAATCCTACATGTTCACTAAATTGTTCACAGTGACCAAATTGGTCTCTCTCTGGAGTACTCCCCCGAACCCCCGCCAATGGGTGGAAATACCCACCCCACCTCATAGTTCGTGTACTTGGGACATACATATTGATAGCATAGTGTCTAATGTAAGCCCCATGGTATACTCTCTCTGAAGCCTTATAGAATATCCAAATCAGCATTAGAAACACTATACAAACCTTTTATTTGTCCACTTTTTATACACCCGTTTGTAAAAATGGACGTATTATGTAAATGGTCTGTCCATTCGTCCGTCCGTCCGTCCATCGGTGAACAATTGGTTTCAGGCTGATAACTCCAGTTTGGATTATTTGATTCCAACCAAAGTTGGTATGTGTATTCCCTAGCTAGTAAAACATGCCAAATTTGAATATGGGTTCCGTCCAATATTTACATATTATATTAAATGAATATGCGCTATTTATTAGGGGGATTATGTCATAGCAATTAAGGTTATTAAACTTTTAAACATATGACCGCACACTTGTCTCCTTCATCCCTCCTCCTAACCTCATTTGACCCCCTTATTTGATGAAGAGCATCTCCACCGGTCAACCGAGTTGTGCATTTCTGCTACTTGTGGCGCGATGATGGTTAAGTTGAATCAGCTGAAACCCGCAAGTCGCGCAGTTAAATGTCGAGTTTTGACATTTCTCCATGTTTTTCTAATGTATCTTTCCTACTATAGGATTTCAGACAAAACGTGAACTGGAACATCTCTTTTGTTGAATTTGCTATTGCAACACAAAATTGACAGTTCAAAGCACCTTCTTGGTGGGTTTTCAGATGATCCGTTAATTCATCTCTTGAAAGTATTGGGGCATAAAGTACAGCCATGTATAGCCTCTCCCCCATGTTCAGTAGTCTCATGGCGATTTCTCTTGTGATTTTTTTGAGAATCAGTCAAAACGTAGAAATCGGACCGTTAAAAAATCGATGAAATTTGAATCTCAGAGTCTGGAAGAAGGTTGCGTGTTGACCGCTAATTTAATGAGGTTTTTATTACGCCATAACTTTTGAACAATAGATTTAATTGCTTCAACATCTGTCACTCTCGTATAGTAGTTTGCATTTGAAAAAAAAATCAATTTAATTACACCCAGACACAATGCAGTGTTTACCTTAGCACGTGTCCAGGTCAGGGTCAGTCGATAGCATTCATATATATGTTCAGTACGTCAATATTATTTTTAAACATATTATTTTTAAATATATTATTTTTTTTATCTAATAATATCTATCCCAGATTATGACTTTAAAAAAAATTATTTACTAATCGACATTATTAATTCATTTATTAATATACTAATTATTATCATCAACCCTAATTACACTCATTAATTACATTAATTATGCAACAGTCATTAATTAAAGCTAATTAAGCAACAGTTATTAATTAAAGTGATTAAAAAAATATTCATTAAGTGACGTCATGTTAATTACCTTATGTAACATTTTAATTAAGATGAGGTCATCCACCCACTCCCCCCACTCTCCCATCCACTCCACCAGAACAGGCCTGAAACCTCTACAATATACTACTAGTGTCTTTCCCAAGGACGCAGCACCATTGTGCTGATTAAGTGTCTTTCACAAGGACACAGCACTTATAATGAGGATCATGGTCGAATCGTGGACCTTTCCGTTTAAATTCCAATGCTTTAACTTTTCCTGTTCAAAGAAAAGATACTTGATAAGATGTTGACAGCAACTCGACGATTCACGAATATTCAGATCATCGCGCCTGGAATCGAACAGAATCATCAGAACGATTTCGAATCGAACCGAATTTCGGAGCTGAGCAGGCCCCTGCTACAGTCGCGCATTGTGGGGTTGTATTGTTCCGGTATCTCCCAGCATTTGTAGAATAGATTTTACTATTTTCTGTAGGCATTACGTCTCCTGAGTTCCAATATGTTCTATGTGCCAGTAGGCTGTCAGCAGGCTGTCAGCAGGCTGCCAGTAGGCTGTCAGTAGTCTGCCAGTAGGCCAGTAGGCTGCCAGTAGGCTGCTAGTAGGCTTCCAATAGGCCAGTAGGCTGCCAGTGGGCCAGAAGGCTGTCAGTAGGCCAGTAGTTTGCCAGTAGGCCAGTAGGCTGCCAGTAGGCCAGTAGGCTGTCAGTAGGCTGTCAGTAGGCCAGTAGGCTGTCAGTAGGCCAGTAGGCTGTCAGTAGGCTGTCAGTAGGCCAGTAGGCTGCCAGTAGGCACATAGAACACATTGGAACTCGGGTGACGATTAGTACAAAGTAATTAGTCTGATACTCCAGATTGAAGGGATTTAAAAAAATAATCCAAGATTATTGCCTAAAAAGAATGGAAGCAAGTTTTTCTGGATATGTAGCAAATGACTTCAAATATGATTAATACCAGTCGTTCATGGACAATGATGTCTCTTTATAAGGATAGCAGTTCTCTATTCAGAAAAGGCATAAAATATCACATTGCGATATTGACCGTACCTAACCCGAAATTCACAACTGCCCACCCCACAACCCCGTGTCTCCATTGTAGCACTGTCACTTAACTAACGATATAAAAACAAGACCGCATAACGCCAAAATCGTTTACGAGCTGTACACATTTATTGCCACACAGACGGTTTGTAAATTGTTCGATGGGACACCTTTCTATGGAGCCCGGTAGGTGACAGGTTTCACTCTTATTTTATTTCGTTTTAGCGAAGTAGTCTCACGAAATAATATTTAGAAATAACGAAGTATTATTTCGTTTTAACGAAATAATTGTTTCCTTTTAACGAAAAAATATTTCGATATAACGATAAAGCAATGTACATTAAAATAAAATGGTGAATCTTTTCAATTTAGTTTTGCATCGAGTCCGCAGTATTGGTAGGGATGGCGGAGGTAGGGAAGATTTCGGGGCGGCGTTGGCGCTAAAACCAGTTTTATAATGTACAGAAATACTCTTGGTGAGCTGCAATTGTAGTCAATTAAAACAAAATAATGATTTCATTAAAACAAAATAATTAAGTTAGTGGATGGGGTGATGGACGATGCAAACATGTCAGAAAATGCTATGTTCTGTCGATTTCCCCCCCCCCCCCCCCCTCCCCATGAATAATCGTTCACTTCCTTTACTTACAACCAGGCTCTGGAAAATTAGACCGTTTAAACAAACGTTTTGAATTTTTTTTCCAAACTTTAAGGGGGAAACGACATTTTATCATAGTCGTACGGGCCATTTTTTTAGAAGGGGGCTGGAAGAATTTCTGGCATCACTGAGGGACGTGGAAACGAGGTGGAAGACAGGGGACTGGCGGCCTTCTTCCGCAGGCCCGAAGCCAGCCGCATTTAAAAATCCAACATAGAGGAGTGGGTGGGGGCGGGCGGGCTGTCGGACTTGTGTGCCGAAGGCATACACGGTGTCCAAAACGGAGGTGGGGGAGTGTATGGTAAGGGGTGTCACCCTCCCGTTGGTGGAGATCGGGAGCCTCCCCAGAGAAATTGCTTTAAATCTGAGGGTCTGAGAACAATTCTATAGGTCTCCGGGTGCCTCAGTTGTGACTTGTCCAACTGCTGATTTTAGTCAACAACTTTAACAATATAATTTTCTTCATCTCAAAATCTGAAGCTGTTTGTTTTCGACTCATACAAATTCAGCAGTTATTTTCCGACAGAATGTGAAAATTTCCGCCAGAAATGTTTATAGGCGGCGGTGGCGGTCGCCCCCCCCCCCCCCCCCCCACCGCACCCCGAAATAGCATGCTCTCCCGGGAAATGTTTTAAAATAAACTGTTACGCCTTTGTATCCAAAGTCATCAGACGTGTTTTCACTCTGATAAGACTGTAGTCCAAACTAGCATCAAAAGTCCTTAATATAATTTTTTGGTGTGGCACGCCCTGTGAGATGGACCACACCCAAAAAAAATATATTACAGACTTTGGTTCCAAGTTTCGTCTTATAGTGCGGTGTCACTTATATGAAGACAACCACCCTCATCTCCCAGAGCCCCCATGGCCGTTAACCTGTGCATCTTTTAAAGTCGTTCTCTGTTTTCCATTTCTACTTTTGTCGGCCATTTATAATTTATCGGTATCGGGCCTTTAATCAGACTGTTTTGAGGAGAGTAGGGACGACAAGACATGTAGGGAGGGGGGGGGCACCCATAGACATTCCGCCACTTCAGTTTTTTTCTGTACCGATAAACCACTCTATGATATACAGAATAGCACCAAAAACAAATAACTGGGAATATTCCTTCATACACATATCGCTAAAAACAGAAAGATCATAACATTAATTGATTGGCGAGTGTTTCAAGTGAATACGACTAAATTTATTCAACAATAAAGTGAAGTCATTTATTTTAATGAGTAAAATTCATATTTTTCTAGAATACGCAACAGTGTTACTAGCTAAGTATGCAGAATTTGCAATCAAAAAGTAGCGAGGCCGTGTAATCTGGCCCTGCTCACCGGGCTTCAGATACTTATTTCGTTATTTCGAAATATTATTTCGTTATATCGAAATATTATTTCCTTAAAACGAAATATTATTTCGTTAAAACGAAATATTATTTCGTTATTTCGAAATATTATTTCGTTAAAACGAAATAAAATAAGAGTGAAACCAGTCAGCTTCCGGGCTCCATACCTTTCCTCAAAGTTAAGTGGGAATACAATATATACTGAGTCGAAAAAGAAAGAATAATAGAAACAAATGTGAACAAATAGCATAAAAGATGAAATATAATAGTTCTAATGTTGCATGTTTGTGGACAAGTGGACAAGAAGTCGTGCAAAGAGTTCAATGACATGTTGTTGTTGTCCACCCATCCGTAAACAATTTAGTTAGGGATTTCAAAATAGCACGTGCTGCCCGAGAATGTCAAATTGAATGGGTGACAGACGATTTTCATTGTGTTATGTTGTGCTAGAGAGCCTGGATTATTGAGAAAACATGCTACTTTTTGTCTTCCATAATTTAAAAAATGCCATGGTTAACCGAAAATCAGAGGTTGCGTGCCATTGGTATACATGAGACTGGGATACCTCCAGATGAGCTCGCTGCTGAGTTCGGAGTCACTGTGACCACTATTTACCGTCTCATTGGAAGATGTAGAACCACTGGATCTACTGCCGACTGACCGCGTTCGGGACGACCAAGAGTTACGACCCCTGCACAAGACCGACACATCAGGACGTCTCACTTGCGGGATCGCTTCCTTCCGGCGGCGAGGACAGCAGCAATTACTTCTGGTAGAACTAACAATAGAATCAGTGCACAAACTGTCCGCAACAGACTCGCTGAACACGGCATCCGCAGTAGGCGTCCACACCACGGAACAATCCTTACCCAATGTCATCGTACCGTCAGAATGGAATGGGTACGTCAGCGTGTTCGCTGGACTCAGCAGCTTTGGAGCACAGTTATTTTAGTGATGAATCACGATTTTGTCTACGGCGCGCTGATGGTAGGGCAAGGGTGTATCGCCGACGAGGAGAACGGTTTTCTGATGCTTGCGGTATGGGATACGACCGTTTCGCCTACGACCGTTCGATGGTGCAAAGAAATTCCTGCCCACACCATTACAGTAGTAATGGTGTGGGCAGGAATTTCTTTGCACCATCGAACGTAGTTGATCTTCATCGATGGTAATCTAAAAGGGCAACGATATAGGGACGAAATTCTTAACGCTGTTGTTGTCCCGTTGTTCAACACTAACGTCGGATTGCAGTTATTCCAGCTAGACAATGCCCGATGTCACGTGGCGCGTATCTGTCGTGACTTTCTTGATCACCAGAGCATCGAACTTCTTCCCTGGTCCCCACCTTCGCCAGATTTGTCGCCAATCGGGCATCTTTGGGAACAGTTGGATCGTCGGGTACGACTTCATGATCTTTAGACGTTAGGCGGTTTACGTAATGTTCTAAGACAGGAGTGGAATGCAATGCCACAGGGTGACATCCAGAGACTTATCAGGTTCGTGCGCCGTCGATGTCTTGCCATCCAAGGGGCAAACGGGGGACATACACGCTATTGACTGCATGTATGAACTTTTCAGTTCACCCCATATCTGAACTACGACGTTCGGACGTGACGCTGGCAACAGTAAGAACATGACATTATGCAAATTCATACAGCTAGACTCGAAATGTGAATTTACAATAATTTGTTTGGGATTAAAGTCGATAATACTAAAACAAATGCTCCTCAAAGTTTATTATACGTTGAAGATCATAAGAAATTACGCAATAGTCGTTATCGGTAGATAAGTGGCCAAAGCAATGTATACTAAAATAAAGACTAGAATGGTTTTCTTTTTCGCGATTTTTTTTATCCATTTTTCTGTTTTTCACAGAATGTAGATTTCGAACTGCGGACTCGACGAGCTACGATTTTAAAATAAAATGTTAGAAATATTCGGAAGGAAATGCCTTTTTGAACTGTGTGCAGGATAAGCCTGATTGCAACTATCGCCGACGGTACATGTATATAATACCCCGACTTTTTTGCTTTCCAGAAAGCATCTCTAAATGCGAACCTTCGAGATTTTGGTGTATCCGGACATTCACGTGTTTGTGGGCATGTCTGAAAAGATTTATCAAAATCAGTTCGGAAAGAAATCTAAATTTTATAGTAAATTTCCTTTCTTATTATACCTACCACAATTGTTTACTACAGGCTTGCACTACAGTGGAAGTCGCTAACTCGGATAAAATACTCTCTATTTTTGTCTTTCCCAAGCAAGTTGGGAAAGAAAAGTGGTGAAAAGCACCAATAAAAATAAGCCAAAACTGGGTCGAGTGCAACCGGCGCAGACCCAGTACGGGACGCTCTCTCCCAAGTACAACTCCACGACTTCCGTTGCCAGTGCGCATATACCGTCTCTAAAGACTCATTCTTTTTGAATCTGTAAACGTTAGAGTTATGTGATCAACGGGGAGGAAAGATTCTTTACCCGTAAAGAAGACGGGAGGGCCTCCATGTAAACAATTGTGGTAGGTATAATAAGAAAGGAAATTTATTATAAAATTTAGATTTCTTATCAACCTACTCACAATTGTTTACTACAGGCTGAATAGACAAAAGGCTGGAGGCAATCGCATAACCAACCCCCACATAACCCTAGTGCACTGGAACCGTGAAGTAGAAGGAAGAGGTCCCGAGGCTTATCAACCATAATGTCGCAATCATTGGTAAAGGACAATGAAAAGAGACATATGAGCCTGTTTGACACACAGACAGAAAAAGGGCAGTAACAGCACAAGGCTGAAACTGACCTTCAAGAAGCCTAATGGCTATGGCAGACAACAGCCTGAGCAGAAGAAAGAGGACCCAGGGCAAAAAGGTCCTCCGACTGCATCTGCAACTGGCGTAAATAAAAGGTGGAGAAAGTAGAAGCATTTCTCCAGTAGGCTGCCTGCATAACATCCGACAACTTGACGGAGTTAGAATAAGCCCAAGAGGCAGACAGTGCCCGCACCTCGTGGGCAGAAATACGATTGGTAATACAATCGCCAGCTGCTAAACGACTATAAGCCGTACGAATAGCAAGACAAATCCATTGAGAAATGGATTGAGGAGAGATCTTCTGTCGACCCGGAATGAGAGACAGAAAAAACCGTTTTCTGCCCTTCCGTATGAAGCGTGTCCGATCAAGATAAATGCGAATAGCACGGACCGGACAGAGCAAAGGGCGAGTACCCCCAACAGAGGGAAGAGCCCTGATACAGATAGGAGGAGGAGTAGTATCTGGTAACCGATTCTTAGCCAAAAAGGAGCAATCAGTGGTAAAAGTAACACTGTTGGGAGAGCTCCTAAAAAAGGCCGGGTCAACCGAGAGGGCGTGAAGCTCACTAACCCGTCTGGCCGAAGCAAATGCCATCAGAAAAGCCGTCTTATATGTGAGAAAATGCATATCCACCTGGGATAAAGGTTCGAACGGCGCCCCCCCCCCCCCCCCACAAGCAAAGCAGCAGCCACGAAAGATTCCATCGTGGAGTGAGCTGCAAAGTCCGAGGCCTTTTAAAAGAAAAGTGCCGAACAAGCTTGGAGAGGTAAGGATTAGTGCCGATACGACGCTTCCCCACATAAGAAAAAGTCTCTGAAAGCATAGACCTGTAACCCTTGATGGTAACAGGCTGGAGACCCCGAGAATCAAACAGATATACCAGAAACTCCGCAATCTGTGAAATCGAAGGATTGGCGTAATCAACAGAGTGATCAGCACACCATCGACAGAAGACCTTCCATTTAGCTGCATAAGCTAAACCAGTGGAGTGCCTCCTTGAAGAAGAAATGCACTCCACTGCTCGTCTCGAAAAACCTCTACGGAGGAGACAGGACCTGACAAAAGATATGCGTGAAGGCACAATGAAGTCGGGTCGACGTGAAACCTCCTCGGGCGACCTTGACAAAGAAGGTCGCGACGTAGCGGGAGACGTGCCGGAACCGCCGCCATCAGCGAGCGGAGCTGATTGATCCACACCCGCTGAGGCGACAGGGGAGCGATCAGAATGATTCGACAACTGCAGGTTCGAATTTTGGCGAGAACCTGAGGAAGAATCGGAACCGGCGGGAAGGCGTAGCCGACTAGACCGTTCCAATCGAGTGACAGAGCGTCCACGGCAAAAGCCAGAGGATCTGGACACGGGGACACGAAAGTGTCCACCTGATGGTTCCAACGAGTCGCAAAGAGGTCGATGTGGGGACGTCCCCAGAGATCGCAAAGCGACTGGAACACTGCCCTGTGAAGCATCCACTCGGTGGAAATAACCCTGCCCTGTCGGGACAGGGAGTCGGCTAGGACGTTCAGACGACCGGGAATGTGACGAACAACCACTCTGGCGTGAACATCCTGAGCGAGCAGTAAAAGATCCCGAGCTAACTCGTACATCGGAAGCGAGTGCGTGCCGCCCTGGTTCCGAATGTAAGCAACCACTGTCGAATTGTCGGATAGTAGAAGGACCTGGCGATTCGACAGGTGAGGGATCCACTGCCTGAAACTCAGAAGAAGAGCAAGAAGCTCCTTCTGGTTGATGTGTAGAGCTGCTTGATCCTGGTCCCACATCCCGTGTAGGGAAAGACCGAGAGGATCCAACGTCGCACCCCATCCGAGATCGCTGGCATCTGCCGTCAGAACGCGATCGGACGTGGGTAAGTCCAGCGGAACACCCTGCGTAATCCACTGAACATCTGTCCAGGGAAGAAGGTGAGGATACAGAGAGTCCGGAAATGGAAGCACCTGATCCAGAGAATCTACATTCGGTCTCCAACGACTGAGCAGAAAGTGTTGGAGAGGTCTGACACGCAGCCGACCTAGAGGAATGAGATCCGTCACCGAACCGCAGAGACCGATCAGCCGGAGAAAACTCCGAGCGGTCGCGGACCTGGACTGGGACAGAGTCAGAGCAAAAGCTGAGAGAATCACAGCCTTGGCCTGGGGAACAGCCACCAAATTGAATTTGGTTTGGAAAGACATCCCCAGATGACAAAACGACTGAGAAGGGACCAGGTCCGACTTCTCCTCGTTGAATCTGAATCCTAGCGACGTGAGCAAGCTCAACAGAGTGGCGACATCCGATTCCAGAAAGGCAGCATTGGAATGCCTCTGGAGGATATCGTCCAGATATGCCGAAGTAGTCACCCTGGACTGTGTGCGATGGAACGCTATCACATGCGACATCAGTCTGGTGAACGCCCAAGGAGCCAGGTTGAGGCCGAAAGGCATGGCCTTGAACTGGTAAACTCGCCCCAGAAAAGCGAACCTGAGATACTTCCGTGACGCCCGATGCATCGGAACGTGGAAGTAAGCGTCTCGCAGGACGATGCTGGCTGCGAAATCTCCCTGGTGAATTGATTGGCGGACCGACCTGAAAGTCTCCATGCTGAACTTGGGAGCAATGATAGACTGGTTCAGGATACTCAGATCGATAACCGGTCGGAGTCGGCCGTCCTTCTTCGGCACCAAGAACAGGCGGGAATAGAAACCCACTGACTGAACGTTCTTGACGACCTCGATCGCCCCCTTTGCCAGGAGATTGGCAATCTCCGTGGACAAAATTTCCCGACGTAAAACGTCTGAAGGAACTGTGGTTGGAAGAGGCACCCTTGACAGAGTGGGGTGCCGTCGGAAGGATATGCGCAGCCCGGACCGAACAACACCTAACACCCATGGATCGGATGTGATGGTGGTCCAATGGTCTGCGAACTCTGCTATCCTTCCTCCAACCTGGGACGAGTCGAGGTGAGGACCTTCATTTCGAGCCCCGACGAGGCCCGCGAGAGGAGAAACCACCTCCTCTGCTAAATGAAGAATCCTGAGACTTCCCTCGATTCTGCCGACCCCTACCTTTACCCCGTGAGTAAGAAGTAGAGGCGGCGGCAGAAGGACCAGCCTTTTGCTTCACAGAGGAAGCAGAAGGGTACTTGTTAGGCTTGGAACGGCCCTTGCCTCCCCGAGAAGGCTGATCAAGCTGACGAAACAGCAGCTGATCTTTGGAATGACGTAGGACGTCATCCCGGACCGTCGACACGGAACCATGGAAAAGTTGCGGACCTGCCAAAGAAGCAGATCGAAGAGTAGCACGCTGCTCCTCGGGAAGGGATCGTCCTGTGTCCAGCACAGCGTCCCTTCGAACTAATTCCAAATTGGCCGTGTTACGGGCATGCGTGTGAGTAAGGTGCATAAGCGCCTTGGACAGCACACGCAAAGGAGCCTGTACCTCGTCAAACTTATCTGGAGGCAGATAAGCAGCCAAAGCTGAGACGACGTGATCTGAGAGAGAAAACATGCCAAACATCTCTCTAGATAAGCCCAACGTGGACTCCAGAGTCGTCATTGGAATGACGGCAGACTTGGGCTTGGAACGCCCGAGGGAAGTGGAGTCCTGATCCAGAACCGTCAAAGCCTGGCAGACTGACGGATTGGCGGAATCGTAGGAACGATAACGCACAGGAGGCAAAAAGGTGTCAACCCTGGTGAAAAACGAAGTCTTCAAAGCCTTGGAATTCAGCTTGGCATCCAATGCTGAAAAAGCCTCAACCACCTGTACCGACTGGCACGGTCGAAGGCGCCCAGAAGCAGGTTGCTCCATAGGCTGTTGGCGAGCGACCGATGATCGCGGCCAGGCTGACACTGTCGGCTGGTTAGCAGGTTTGAGCTCAGGCAGAAACCCAAACACAAAGTCAAGAGCCGCCCCCAAGTCCGAAGACTGCTGTCCCTCGACCTCAAGCATGTCGGACTCCTCCCCAGAGTCGGAAGACACATAGCCCATCGTGGGCAAACCAGCCGACGCCTCCCATGGTGTCGGGACACCAGAGGAATCGGAAACCGGCCTGTTTCCAATCCCGGGAGGCGGCGCCATAGGAGGCGCCTGGAAACCACCCATAGCCTCGCTGGAAGCAACAGGAAGGCTCTTAGAAAGAACCTGAGTGAGTAAGGAGAGGGCCTCCCTAAGCTCACTGCCTGTACCGACCGGTTCGACAGGGGAGCGAACCGGCAAAGTGGCTTCACCTCTGACCCTCTTAACCAGCGAAGGGTCACGATCCTCCAAAACACCCGACGCGGGACGACGGGCGGCAGCCGAAACATCTGAAGGCAGACGTCTATAGGGGTACGATGCACCCCGAGGATCAATATTGCGAGAACTCATGAGAGTCACCGCGGACCTTTGCGGGGCAGAAGGTCCAGGCTGCACAAAAAGCGTTGGTCCCCCAAAACTGGTCGTGTGACCAGAGTGAGTAGACGGAAACGCCACGGAGTTCATAGTGTTTCCACTACGAACATCCGAATCCAAAGACACAACTGTGGTGTTCGACGCGAAGAGACCACAGCGATGGGCTCGGCCGGCAGCCCCTTCCGACTTCGCCAAGTTGAAGTCAGGGAAGGCTGGGGCCGATATCCCACGTCTACAGTATCGGACAGTCCTGCAGTACCCTGCAGCGAAAAGCCGAGGCCGGCTGAAACAGATAACGAAGCAGACGGGCCAGCAGCAGTAGTAGATACGTCGAGAGTCGTTGAGGCTGGTGAAATAGTGGAGAGAGCACACCGGCTCGGCTCCGAAGGAGGAGTCACAACCCTAGTGACAGCCTCAGATGTCGACTGGAGGGGGACCGTAGTCCCGGAACCAGGCATCTCTACACCAGAACACTCAACGGCTCCCGCAGTATCCACCACAGGAAAAGACTGCACATCCCCCACGGAGGAGGAATAACTCTCACCAGACAAAGTCGGCTCGGGAGGCCCCGAACGACCACGTTCTCCTTTCCCGCGGGAGCGGGAGGCACGGCCACGAGAACGAACGACACGGTTTACTGACGCCCAGAAGGTGGAAGACCATGTTCCACAGACACCACACGGCCGCTCGGCCGAACACCCATTACAGGAGGAACAAGACGAATGTACATCGTCCACATGCTTTGGCAGCAGACATTGCCCACAGGGAATTGTCCTGGGCATGATAGAGGTGAGAGGAGCAGAGAAGTGGAGATGAGAAAACAGAACACCCCCAAAGAAGAGAGAAAGGTGACAGAAACAAAGACCCCAGAAGGTCGACCGGGAACCACCCAACAGGAAGACTACTCTCAAAAGAAAGAAGAAACACTGCAGGAGTGGTACCCCGCTGACACCTAACTCTAACACAATTAGAAAATTTTGCAAAAAAAGCATTAACAATAATTGTGAAAAAATCTAAGTCCGAACCGCGTGGCACGCGAAATTCGCGCGCGACTCGAGAGAGAGCAAATAAATATACATTATGGACATATAATAGAAAAGAGAATATATAAAACACTGTTCCTGAGAATACAAAGGATACACTGTGGTATAATGAATCAGGAATCATCAAACATCGAGCTGGTGGAACACTGATAAGCGTGCAAAAACATCTCGACACGAAGCGGATTTTAAAAAGAATGAGTCTTTAGAGACGGTATATGCGCACTGGCAACGGAAGTCGTGGAGTTGTACTTGGGAGAGAGCGTCCCGTACTGGGTCTGCGCCGGTTGCACTCGACCCAGTTTTGGCTTATTTTTATTGGTGCTTTTGCACCACTTTTCTTTCCCAACTTGCTTGGGAAAGACAAAAATAGAGAGTATTTTATCCGAGTTAGGGACTTCCACTGTAGTGCAAGCCTGTAGTAAACAATTGTGAGTAGGTTGATAAGAAATATAGGAGTTGCGCACTCAAAAACGCCACACAGCAATCTTTATTAAATTCAAGTTCAATGGGAGATATGTTGCAGAAAATTGTCGCTGCTCGGAAACGTTTGAAATTTGAAAACGTTCAGTGAAGAGTTATCATGTACAAAAAGTTTAATCAAAATGCAAGCATTTCTATAGGATGGGATGCACGCAGGCGAATTTATACAGACATTTGTATTAATCCTTTCAATACTGGCGCCCTGGAAGATATCATTTCAGTAAATACTGTCAACGGCGAAATGGGCGAAACCATTCTGGTTTGTTGGGAGGTTCAGTAATAATTTAATCCAACATCAAATTATTACAGAGCCTCGCTTCAGATTTGTTGTTCTTTATATAGTCTGCTTGTCCACTACCATTTTTTTCTTCTCGAAACAAAATATGCATACGCGGTTGAAAGAGTTGGATATAAGTTCAAGGTGAGATAACTTGGTTAAAATTACAGATTAACCCTTTGAACATGTAAGATATATTTTGGGATCCAAGGTATAATTTCGTCCCCTTGTTGTCTTATTATAAGGGGTCTATACACGGGGCATTGGTGATAAAATAATAACTGCAGTCTGCAGCCAGACGGCTGCGGACTGCAGTTATTATTTTATCCTCCCTGTACATTGATAGTGGACTGACCCATCTCACTGTAAGTGTATACAAAGGCGATACCATGCCAGGAAACGAGGGCTCAAAGGATTTAAGGAGTTGCATCAGAATCAGGTCATATATGTAGGTGGTGACGGGCACACAGGAATATCATTTGAACATCTATATTTAACATCCATATTAAATCTTTAAATAAAACGAAAAGGTAACTTGGTTAAAATCACCTCAGGTTAAAAATTTGGAAATATGCGCCGTGTTCACTTGTTAGTGGTCATGTTTAACTCCTAGCATTCTGGTTGGTATTTAAAAATTTTCGTCATTGACCCCATATTGCCCACGCAGCTTGAAAAAACAAATCATATCTTGTTTGACAGAGCTCAATGAGCTCTGTCAAACAAGATATAATTTATTAAATTCTCAGTTGCATTATGGGATAAATTTACTGCTGACATCTTTGGTATTTTGACAACAGTGTGTAGAGGATTCATAATAGGAGAAGCTGTGTGCACAAGAATTCCATATAACCCCAAAAAATAAATCTCCTAAGTCGAAGAGGAGATAACCAGGTTGAAATCGTCCCAGAATATGTGTATGTCCATTTGTTAGTGCTCAGTTTTGGTTCATAAACGTAGGGAGTTTTTATTGGGATTTAACGACACTTTCGACAACCAGGGTCACCTCATCTCGGACAGTTTTACGGATGGAGGAAGCCGGAATACTCGGAGACTCCCCAAAACACTAACTCCGCGCAAGCAGGTTTAGCATTTGGTTGAAGGCAAGTGCGCCATAGATACGCAGTACGCCTTAGTACAAAAAAACAAACGAGGAGGAACAACATATGGAAAACTATGAAAAACCTTAGTTGGGAAGGATATATTAACTTAAAATAGTCACAGACGGAAAAATCTGAAATACCCGCATGTTCACATGTCAGTGGTTATGTTTTAAGAAGTTTCATCGAAATCTATTCTTAAATGAAAGAGTTTCGCACACCAGAATTTCGGACGTACGAACAGAGAAACAACCTTACGAACATACACTACGTGGAGAGTGGATTGCAACAAAATCACCCGCGGAGTGGAGTTAACACCCAAAGTATCATTTTCTCAAATTCTGAACATTGGACGAAAAACACGAGTAATGTTTCAGCCAATGGACCTCTGGGTTTGTCAAGGAGGTCCATTGGCTGGAAGTTCGCTTGTGCTTGTTATGCTTTGCAACAAATTTGGAATTACTCCTTGGGTGGAATCACCACTCCGCGGGTGATTCAGTCAGAATTCACTCTACAAGTACTGTATATCATGACTACAATGCAACACTCACTTCTACGAAGTGTAAAACGATCACCTGATTACATGTTAATGCGGTTATGATACGACACAGATTAGTTCAAAAATGCAAAGATAGAAGTTCTTTCCAACCAAACAAGTAAAGACCTCTGGAGCCCGGGGAGTGACACGCTTCACTCGTATTTTATTTCGTTTTAACGAAATAATTATTGCGAAATAACTAAATAATATTTCATAAGAAATGTTCAGAAACGACAGAGCAGACGCATTTCTGCAGATGATAACACGTGCGCATCAGAAAGGCTGTGTTAATATGTGCATTTGGGATACAAATGCGACAATCTATCGGATTTTGTTTAATTTTGTTGCTCCCGCAGAAACACCGACAATTGGGACATAACCCCCCCCCTCCCCCCCCCCCCCCCCCCCCCATTCTGCTCTCTACAAATTAGTTATCGATGGGAAGGTATTTTGATACGATGAAACTTAATACACTACGTCCTGAGTCAGCAAAGAAATGTTGGCGTGCCTTTCAAAATACGCGTCTCTACAACTACAACTTTCTATAAATCTGTCTGTCTGTCACCAATACTTTTGAATGCAGGCCAGTCTGGTTTAACCATCCCCGCCCGACAACCCGTGAGTCATCCTTGAGACCCTTCTGGTAAAAATCCCTACCAACGTTTGACTAGAACTGTCGCAGAGTGTAATAAAAACGACTTGCCAGAAATTACAAAACGGGGCCAGTAAATCGCGCGATGATGTTCGGAAGAGCACGAGACTTAATTTTTTCCACAATAAAGTGAAAGGCTGTGTTACTATGTGCATTTGGGATACAACTGCGACAATCTATCCATCTATAATTAATTTAATTCTTATTTTGTTGACATACGTAACTTTGTTATAGAGATCTGCGAATCACAAATTTCTTTTCGAATCGAATCTCGAATCGAATCGTGTCTCTGATATCGACATCGAATCGAATCCCGAATCGAATCTTAAAAGACAAGTCATTTCATATTGCATCAAACGGAAGTTACGGAACACTGTGATGACCCTTACGCGACGGAGTGAACACCTTAAACACCAATAACTAAATATTCTCTGTAGCACCGTCGCTGAAACAGCTAGGCCTATTGTCCACGGTTTTAGTTTTTGAAGGCTTAACTTGTTACTATTCACATTCTTAAGAACGTGAATAATAACAAGTTAAGCCTTCAAAAACCAAAACTATGGATAATGTTCTGGGCCAAATTCACACCTTACCTAACAATTAAACATTGTCAATTACTCAAATAAATAGGAATTGAGCCTACATGAATGAATTTTCTAATGACAGTTTTATCCTATTTTTGTTGGAAATGTAACAAATTGAAAGTTAGTACGAGAGATCCGAAAAAATCGAATCCTGAGACTGATTCGGGATCGATCTCGAAGCATACGTATGGTATCGATATCGAATCGAATCTCGAATATTCGCAGGACCCTACTTTGTTAAATAGCTAAACAAGCAGAATCCCCAATCAAAAAGTAGCGAGGCGCTCTAAGCTGAATCTGCATACCGCAAATACGGCTACAGATATTTATTTCGTTAAAACGAAATAATTATTTCGTAACAACAAAATAAATAAGTTTTTACATGGAGTGATGGAAGATGCAAACCTGTCAGAAAATGCTACGTTCGGTCGCTTTTTCTCCATGAATAACTACTGTTCACTTCCATTATTTGACTCAGGAAAATTACGCCTTTTGAACAACGGTTTTGAATTTTTGTCCAAACTTTATGGGGAACATCATTTTATCATTGGCGTACAGGCAATTTTTTAAGAAGGGGCTGGAAGATTTCGCCCGAAAAGTGATTATGTAGGCATCATTGAGGCATGTGGAATCGAGGTGTGTGAGCGGGGTTTTGCGACCCTCTCTCGCAGGTCCGAAGACAGCCGTATATAAAAATCCGACATAGGGGAGGGTTGGGTCGGACTGACGTTTTGTGTGCCAAAGGCATACCCGAGGTATCCAACGCCGAGATGGGAGAGTGTATGGTAAGGGGTTTCCCCCTCTCGTTGGTGGGGGATGGGGCCTCTCCAGAGAGATTGTTTTAAATCTGATGCTCTGAGAACAATTCTAGAGTTTCCGGGTGTTCAGATGCTGATTTTGTTCAATAAAGTTAAAAATATAATGTTTGACATTCCAAAATCTGAAGCTGTTTTGCTTTCGATTCACACAAATTTAGCAATTATGTTAGGACAGAATGTGAAAATTTCCGACAGAAATGTTTATAGACGGGGGTTCGCCCCACCCCATGCACCCCCAACAGTAAGGGGGCATGCTCTTTCGGGAGATATTTTTTTAATAGACTGTGACTCTCGTGTATCTAAAGTCATTTATATATTATTATTTCATTATTTGGAAATAATTATTTCGTTATTTTCGAAATAGTATTTCGTTAAAAAAGAAGTATTATTTCGTTATTTCGAAATCTTATTTCGTAATTACGAAATCTTATTGTCGTAATTACGAAATCTTATTTCGTAATTTCGAAATATTATTTCGTTATTTCGAAATATTATTTCGTTAAAACAAAATAATATTTCGTTAAAACGAAATAAAATAAGAGTGAGATGTGTCACTTTCCGGACTCCATAAAGACCTGTCCACAATTGTTTTACATCACACTGCAGTCGCTTTAGAACCCAGCTAATCAACATTTCACGCTAAAAACTAAAGTGTTAAAAACTACACTTGAAGTGCTGTATTTAACACTAAGTGCTGATCTAGCACATTGTTCAAGTGTAGATATCCCAGAACATGACAGGTGTTACAATAATACCACAAGTGTAATGTCGCGACACTTAAAAGGATACAACGCACATGACGCGGATCAGTCTCGAACTGAGGGTCGTTGTGTTTTTGATGAAAATATGCTTAAAGCATTGCACTTTGAGTGTTAAAATCAAACCCTAAGAGTTAGAATGGGTTTAATACCTTGAAAGTGTCAGTTTTAACACTTTAGTTTTTAGTGTGTTCTATCCTCAATTCGAATGTCGAATCGAATCGGGGATTCGATGCCCGCTTAGAATCGTAAACGGGGCGAAACAAATTTCTTCAAATCCCTTATTTTACTAACTTGCTTAATTAGTGGTCACGGCATTGGATTTTAAATCGAAAATTCCATGGTTCGATCGCCGCTATGGGTAACTGTGTTGTGTCTATGGGCAAGGCACATAATCACGAGTGTCCATGTGGGGACACGGTGGCGCTTTATGCTAAGGTGTACTGCACGTCAATGATACATTTGCCATCAACTAATATTAACCCTGCTTGCGCGGAGTTAGTACGTTGTGGAGTCTGGCACACACTAAAAACTAAAGTGTTAAAACTGACACTTTCAAGGTGTTAAACCCATTCTAACTCTAAGGGTTTGATTTTAACACTCAAAGTGCAATGCTTTAAGCACTTAGACATTACAAACCTCAGACATCTGAAACTTGAATGGTTGGCACTTCCCATGTGTCTAGCATTGGTGGTTCTTCCAGATGGTCCATAATTTGATTTGCGCTTGGTGGGTACATAATTAAAAGGACACAACGCAGATGACGCGGATCAGGCTCGAGAGTTCGAGCCTGATCCGCGTCATCTGCGTTGTTTCCTTTTAAGTGTCGCGACATTACACTTGTCAAGTGGTATTATTGTCAACACCTGTCAAGTTTTGGGATATCTACACTTGAACAAAGTGCTAGTTCAGCACTTAGTCAGTGTTAAATACAGCACTTCAAGTGTAATTTTCAACACTTTAGTTTTTAGCGTGCACTTTCTCTGTCAGAAACCGGGCGTTGTCGTTGCTGGGAGAAATAGATTCACGCGCGTCTGTTGCAACCACTTTTGTTATACCGCCCACTTTTGTTATACCTCAGCAGTTTTGTAATAGCGATCGCCCAGTTTTGTTATACCTCACCAGTTTTGTTATAGAACGCCATCTTTTGTTATAAAAAACAGCTAGCCACTTTTGTTATATAAATCGCCAGCTTTTGAAATACATGAAATCAAAACTTGCATTCACCCCTATTCTAACGTGTGTTTGATGAAAGTGATTTTGGTTGGAGTTGGGGTGTATTTGAAACGTACATGTAAGGAAAAGGAAAACACAAATTCGTTTTTATTCGATGGCCTGCATGCTTGCCTGCTGTCTGCCTACTGACCGGCCGGCCTGCCCGCTTGCCTGCCTGCCTGCCCGCCTCCTTGCTTGCCCGCCCGATGATCAGCCAGAAGCCCTCCCGCCCTCCCACCCTCCCACCCGCCTGACCACCCGCTTATCTGTCTGTCAGTCGTCTGTCCGTTCAGGCTACTTCAGATGTACGTGTGTGAACAAGTTGTGCGTACAGACGTTACTTGTGCAAACCGGTGATTTAACCACTGGTCCAGTCCCCTCTTCCGAGGAGCGGCCCCTCAAAACACCCTCTTTTGAGGTGCAAAAAAGGTCGCAGGTGCGGAATTTTACCCGTACCTAACACTGAAATCACCTCACAAGTATATCCGTCCGTCCGTCGCTCCGTCCGACCGCCCGTCCGTCCGTCAGGAAGCAACACAAAACCAAAATGCCCGACGGGTCTCGTTTTCTTTGGTGGTGAGTAAAGGGAGGTTTCTTTCGATGATGAGCATTCTGAAATACTCATTATAATAGTCACTATAGCAGCAATCTTCTTTTTGTCAATCTTCGTTGCAATATTTTGAAAACCGGATGTCTGATCGAGCAGATTCAATTATGATGGGTTGGTGCTTTATGACTACACCGACGTTCCGCTTTACATTAGAAATTCTGAAAAATGCAATATAGCCACCTTGGTGGAGAATTGTGTACGCCTGCCTGTCTTCATAGTGTATTGTAAACTAATGTGTATTTGGGTTTGCAAGATATTTTTTCCCCTGAGAAATGAATACATTTACAGTAAGCAGCTAATTAATGCTGATATCGCCTACTTCCGGTTCTTAATTATGTCGTGGTAGATCGAATCCAGTTGAAGTGCATCGTTCGGTTTATTGTATGTGTTGTGCGTGTATGACGGCATGGGATGGGGCTCGTGTGGAGGAGGGGGGAGGATTATACTGCATTGCATGGTGTAGACTACATATTTGTTTGTTAATGTTATGTATGGTAGTGTTGTATTGACTCTCTAAGCTCTTCACCGCACGTTCTCAGCGGTAACGCGTGGGACTATAGTCTTGATCATGTGTTCTTTTATTGATATTATATAGAGGTGGTAGTCTTCGTCACTCCAATCTATTTAAGCATGGCCAAGTATCAATCTGAACTGTTATTTCCTTCTTGTACTGGTCGACTGTTCTCTGCTTCTGGAAGGCGTCTACTCTCCAAACACGCCGAATCTCGAGACTGAATCTAACCAACTCATCTGTCCTAAAACGATCGACCAATTCTGTAATCCACACATAACACAGGTAACAATCAAAAACTTTCCTGTGGGGGACCCAGGAAGTGAAGCAGTCCTTTTTTTACTAAAGTAAACAAAACAAGTTCTGCTTTGCTGGTAAAATTGTACCCAGTCCCCAAATGCTCAGATGGGACTTCTTTAAAAGGACTGGGATTTAAACGATTGATTAAGTTTGACTTTATCTCCGTGTTGTGTTACTATTAGCTCTTGTGCATAAATATGTGGCGCCTAGGCTAACACCAATAAATCAATGGATAAATAAACAAAGAGAAGCTGCTGTTAAAGTCCCGTGTGTTCTATACAGGTTCATAATGCAATGAATAGATAATACAATAAGAATCCATCAACTTCCACGGTTCTAGACATGTGCGAAATTCCGTTGTCAAAGGAAGACTACACATGTTATGAGGGCTTGAAACAGGGGGAAAATTAACCAAGCGTTTGACATCCTGCGGCAGCATAGAAGGATCGGATCATTTTCTTTCACCAATCTGCTACAACAGACAACTAATCTGTATATACAGATTATAATAAGGCATTTTTTACAATTTATCAGTTGACTGTCTACTCTAGTATAGCTCGGTCACATCAACCCTCATTTGGGGGACTCCGGAATTGACGTCATCCAGTGGTGCATTATGGGTGTCAAGTGGTTGTCGTGGTAGCGTACGTAAGCGGTCATCTTGTGACGTGATCATCATGGTAATACGTGGTGTTAGTGCGCATGCTCAGCGCGTGCTGTTAGGGTGACGCATGTTGACGTCGTCCATTTTGTTTATAGGAGGTCGCCATCTTGGTTATTATGGTGACACATTATTGCTAAGTAACCCAAATCATAATACTACAATAGGAGCGTGTTCTACGGGTATGTTCAAACCAACAGGAGTATTTCTAGTTACTCAAACAAACCCGACATTGACCGGAAATCGCTCAAATTGTCTATTAAGTCAACATTTCGCGTATTCTGAGTACCCCAGCCCCTGTATATATATAGGCTTTCAGTAAGAAACAAAAGAGCATTCGACCCAATGGAAATACACAGAATTACCCAAATGAACCCAAAAATGGCCCAAAGTCTCTTCTGGGGTCCCCTAAACGAGGGTTGATATGACAAGCTATATCACTGTTATCGTGAATTAGATATAACGGTTTATACAAATTACGTTACCAAAGTGGTAAAGTGGGCGAAGAACCGCCTTTACCTCGTCACCCCCCTCATTCGACCTACATTGTTCGGCTTTCTTTCCAATTGACCAATCAGAACGCTTCATTCTATTCAGCACGACCAACCAACTCTCAGTCCTTTCGGAGTTATCTTTCTTGGTTACTCACACGACTCTTATCAGAAGGAAAAGTGCCGCTAAGAGGGCCACGGGAAATCCGCTTTCTCACAGCCCTCGTAAAGATATCGATATGAGTTGTATGAGAAATCGGCTTTCTCATACGTCTCATATACTCATTTCAGAAAAACGAGGCACCAAGAGACCAGCCAGATTTTGAATTGAGATCTACTATTGATGTCTATTATTTGGGTCTACTATAGGAGGTTCACTTCTGGGGTCTACTATTGGAAGTTCACTATTGGACAATCACTGTAAATTTGGATTAGAATAAGTATTGGCAGTAATGCGCAGAAATGGGCAGCATTGGGTTAGTAGTTTTCTGTATTGGTAAGTATTGGGTAGGCATTGGGTAGTATAGTGTAAGTATTAGGCAGTAGTTGGATAGTATTGGTAAGGATTGGGTAGTATTGGGTATGCATTAGTTAGTATATTGTAAGTATTAGGCAGTATTGGATAGTATTGGGTAGTTTAGAATGAGTCTTAGGGCAGAAGTGGATAGTATTGGTAATTATTGGGTAGTATTGGCTGAACAGTGGATAGCATTGTGTCGAAATGGGTAAGTATTGGATAGCGCTGGTACAAGGGAGTGTGTAGTGGGTAATTCTGGAAAAGTGGTGTGCTCCGGTTCATGATGGTGGTCCTTCGATAGTGATCTTTCAATCGTGGTCCTTTGATAATGGTTCTTCAGTAGTCGTCCTTCAGTGGTGGTCCTTCAATAGTGGTCCTTCAATAGATGTCCACAGCGGTCCTTCGATTTCTGAAATGAGTATATGAGACGTATGAGAAGGCATATTTCTCATACAACGCATATCGACATCTTCACGAGGGCTATGAGAAAGTGGATTTCTCATGGCTCTCTTAATGCCACATTTTTCTTCTGATAAGAATCGTGTGAATAACCAAGGGAAATAGCTCTGTAAGGGCTGAGATTGGGTTGGTTTGGCTGAATGGAATGAAGCGTTCTGATTGGTCACTTGAAAAAAAGAAGGAACAAGGTAGATCGAATGGGTTCATTTAGAGATAAACCAGATTGGGAACTCTTAGAAAGCTAAAAAATAGTAACAAAATACAGCCTCGGTTCCAAATGACAGGCGCTTCTACTCCATCGGAGTATATTATAGAACAAAGGAACATGCTTATAGCACTACCTGCTAGCTTTGGGATACTTGGAATACACAGAAGTGGGATTAAAAGTGGAAGAGTTTGAGCCAGAAAACGTGCTAGTTGGGTCTATTTGCACATGCGCAATGACACCACGTATCACTATGGTGATGACGTCACATCTTAGTTGATAACGACCCAACATGACCACTCTCCTGTGCTACCATGACAACCCACAATGCTCCGAGCCCTGGCGTCACAGGTCAAGTAACATGAGATCCGCCAAAACATAGCCCGAGCTATACTACTGGAATGAAAGTTTAATTGTAACAACTTGGGTGAGCTATTCTGCTACGGATCAAGGGTCAGAGGTACAAAGGTCAAGGTCAAATTTTATGGTCAAAGGTCAAATGTTGAGTTCAAAGTTCAAAGTCAAGGTCCAAATTCCCCCCCCCCCCCCCACCCCCCCAAAAAAAGAATTGCCTCTGACAAATGGGGCTCGAAACATACGTGATATACTACTGACGTCATTATAGTTCGCTCACGTGAAGTAACATTACAACACACATGACACCCACAATGCACCGCGATAGGACGTCACAGTCACAGAGGAGTCCGGGAATGCGGCAAAGGTGATTTGAAAAGCGTGAGCCATACTACTATTTCCACGTTGGTGATTGTGATAGTCCGCTCAGATAGCTATCTCGTGGAGGAATCATCGCGGCGACACGTAGTGTTTTGGAGTATCCATAGCGCAGGCAACAGAAATACACGTGTTTGAGTGGCCTATTTTCGTTACAAGGGCCTGGCATGTTAGAGTAGATGGATAGATATTGTAATTTCTGAGTTGCACAAACGTTCCCGTTTAACGTTTATTAGTCTTCCAGAGTTCGACGTACGAGTCGAACGCTAAAAGACCTTCTCAACTAATTTTCTGAAAACAATTGTCCAAGTCTAGCTGTGTGTAAAACTGCAACCCCAAGGCTTGGATTATACGTCGGATTTTTGTCGGGTCGAATTCAAATAACTGCAAATAAATTAATTCGACGCGACAAAAATCCGATGTCTAATCCAGGCCTAAGGTGGCTACCTTCATAACCAAATTAGTCGACAAAAAAACATGCCCCCACCCCCCCCCCCCCCCCCACACTTCCTGAAATACCTTCTCTGTGTGACCATACGCCACACATTACCTTGATGATTGAGTCGTAAAACACTCCTTGATGTAAGCTATCATGACAACTCAGATGACACCCTTAATGTTCTGCGATATGAGATCATTCGCTTGTCCTTCAAAATATTGCAAGAAATATGAATAAATTCACAGATTGTATGTTCTGGAATTTTTCGGTCAGTCAATAATTGCTAACTTTCAGATACGAAGAGCACTCAATTCAAATAAAAATACGACAATGACTGAAAATCGCCCAAGTCCTCTGTTTTCCAATGGTGATCCACGAATAATGGTCTGCAGTGATCCACAATCATCGGCAGATAGTGGTCGTCCACAGTGTCCACAATTTCTTAAATAAGTCCATGTGATGTATGTAAAGGCATATTTCACATGTGTCACAATTCACAAAGGTGCACATTTATGTGCTGATATGTGACGTATGTGAAAACGGATTTCTTTTACGTCACATAGACGCACTTCTATGTGTCGGTTAGAGTCGTGTGTCCAGTCAAAGGAGATAACTCCGTAAGGGCTGACCGTGGGTGGATCGGGCAGAATCGAATTGAGCTATCTGATTAGTCAATTCGAAAGAAATAGGAGGGGGCTAAAGAAACTGAAGCATTTTGATTGGTCAATTCAAAAGATAGAACAGAGAAGACGGAATAAGTTCTGGTAGTGAAAGATATAAATAGTAACACAATACAGCCTCGTTTCTATTGCATAGTCTTTTCTGCACTACCGGAGTAAACTCCAAAACAAAGAGACGGGACCATGGCACTACATGCCCCTCAGATATATGGGTTAGGTGTACTTAGAATAGATGGAATGGGCACTAAAACGAAGGAACGTGAGCGATTTCCAGTCAGTGTCGGGTTCATTTGGATAATTAGTAATACTCACGTTCGATCGAACACGCCCTAAGAACACACTCTACTATAGTACTAGCCTTTGGGTTGCTTAGCAACAACGTGCCACTATAGAAACCAAGATGACGGCCTTCTATAAACAACATGGACGATGGAAACACGTATCACCCTAACAACTCGCTCTGCACATGCGCAGTAACCCACGTATCACCATGGTGATGACATCTCTAGTTTACCGCGCCCGCGGGATTCCGTATAACGTCACATTATTGCTATTTTTAAAAAAACTATGACGTCACAATGAGGTCCGGGAGGGGGCCGGCAAATGGGAGTTAAAAATCACACCATATACTACTCACGGCGATTGACAAACACGTTCTTCAACAACATATATTAACGCACTCTAAAATCGGTTGGATTGACAATCAACACACATTTACTTGGATGGGTTAAAATGCACCCAATTGGGTTCATATTTTCTCAGCCCAGTTGATTTGCTTTAATTCTCAATCCAATTGATTTCAGTGTAAGACTATCTTTAGCTCATTGGGAAATATTATACGGTTGATCTCAGAGCAGAACCTTCAAAACCTGCTCTTCTTGAATTCAACGTAGGAACTTTTAGTCTGTACGAATTGTGTCACTCTCCGTTTACAGACAATCAATTCAAACTCGAAACCAATACTGTGAACATAAGTGCATCTCTCTGCATAAAAATGCAAAGGAAAACCGAAAGAGACACAGTGTGTGCGATGAAGATAAGAACGTATATAGGTCTACGTGCTTCAAAGTGTCAATTAATAATTAATTTAATTATTGATGTTTAAGGTCACATAGTTATGCACAACGGCTAATCATGACTGTGACAATTTTACGGGTGGAGGAAGCCGGAGTACCCGGAGAGAACCACCGAGCAACGACGAGCAGATGCCAGATCCCCAACATCGTGAAGTGTCAAAAGCGGCACTGACAGTCACATGGTTCAAACAGGTAAGGCCACCTCAAATTCAAGGTCTATTCAAGGACTTTTCCAGGACTCTTGTAATTTATTTTAAGGACTCTTCTACACCCAATATTTCGATGAACGTAGCAATTTATGCATGTTCGTACCTTTAGAAAAAGAGTGATACTTGTGGTACAAAGTGGAGATAATTTGTAGAAGAAACAGAAGTGAGCATTAATCCTAAAAACTCAACACTTGACAATTTTCTGGAAAGCAATCCTCGAGAGCTTCAAGATACCGTGTCAAGGGTGGATTTATTTTTTGCCCATTTCTTGTGAACAGGAATATAAATTGTATGAATTACTTAGTCCGCTGATATGTTTGGGAAATTCAAGAGCTATGCAAGGCTGTTGGCCAATTTTCAAGAGCTTTTCACGGCTAAAAAGCAGATTCAATGACTTTTTAATACAAAAGTGAAATTCAAGAAATTTTCAAGACCCTGTATGAACCCTGCATCAAGACTCCACTTAAAAAATGTTGAATCGGAAATTCTCATTCCATTCTAATCCATTCGTCAAAACAACAAACCTGCCGCCAATTTCTGTGAAGTGAAGGAACTTCAGGTGCACTTCGCCGCCCGAATGCCTCATATACTTACAGGGATGTGTTTTTTTGTTTCTCGACTCAACCATCTGATTCAGAAAACACAAGCTATTATTCCCCCGACCCCACAATCTGCCATGATTCTTCACTAACCCTGAATGGGCATCGAAACATTAGCGTTATAGTTCTAATTTCAAGTATTACAAAAGCTGGCGATTTATATAACAAAAGTGGTTAGCTGTATTTTTATAACAAAAATGTGCGATTTCTATAACAAAAATGGTGACCTCGAACTATAACAAAAGCTGGCGTTCTATTACAAAACTGGTGAGGTATAACAAAAATGGGCGATCGCTGTTACAAAACTGGTGAGGTATAACAAAAGTGGGCGGTATAACAAAAGTGGTTGCCACACGCGTCTTCAATCTAGACTCAATGAGTATTGCTTGAATCCGTGCGTGAACGTATGTCTCACCGCGTCGAACCCGCTCGTTCGTATTTGTTGGGGTGGTTCTTATCCTGAAGGGGTCAATGGCTTTTCATCAAAAAGCATAATCAACAGGCCTTCAATTAAAATAACAATTTTAATACATATAGAAATATATAGTAACTTGTGACTTACATAAAATCCGATGAATAAAATACAAACGTTAATCACACCCCACCCACACAGTCTTTGAGTCACTTTGCGGGCCCGCATTCACTGTTGTCGCTGATTGCTTCTTCCTTGTCGCTGGTTGCTTCTTCCTTGTCGCTAGTGTTTGATCGTCTCGGGTCATTGTAGTGTCTTTGAGTCTGGTCGCCTTCTCACGAGTATACAACTGGAACTTCACTTTATAACTGTCATTTTGAGGGTCAACTGCTTCCCTCTACTTACGTCAGACTAATGTTCATACAGCCAAAGCCTACTCTGTCTATGTATGGCTTGCCTTCTACAACAGTTAATACCGTCTACCTAAATGCAAGTACTCGTGAGCTTCCGTACCTCTTATTCCGATATTCTAAACTCATATATGGCCACCGACTTGGCCCGGGACTGTTCCTCCTCTAAACAGGAGCTCTGTGCCCCCCATCCCCACCCTGCATTACAACGTGCGTATATTTTCGCACAGATGCGGCACCCCCTCAAACCTCTAGCAGGGGGCATTTATAGCTTCTCGCCTACGACCCACAGTCTTACACGCCTTGAGACCGGAATTAATTTTTCGAGAAGAAAACCCGAATCTCATTCGATTGCAAGGATATTAATTCACATTTTAATTGCTTCTCTTGAACTTGGCCGCTGCTACACAACTTTTTTTTTTTCGTTTCTTTGAAAGTCTCATATTTTCGGTATATGTTGATATTCGGTGACAGACCAGATGTCTAATATGTGTGAGAACCTGCGTGATGTACACTTTTTACGCCTATTACCTATTAACTGGACAAAATTACATAGATTATGACCACCCGAGACAGCTGGTCTTAGTTCCTTTCATTTTTTATCAGACAGCTCATTATGGCGTTCAGCAGATGCGCAGAAATGGCCATAAAATGTCATGCTTAATTAGTACCGCATGAATTATTTTGCTGGCCTGTTCAAGTGATGAATATGTTTTCGGAGCTCGTCACACAGACGCACATCATTCTTACCCTTTTAGCCCGAATGAGAAAGATAACCAAAATATATACGCTAAAATTTTAAAACGACGAACTCGGAAGTTTAAGCTATCACCTTGACATACTCGACGTTGTTCGATGGTTCTTTTCGGGCATTCTGGTTTCCTCCACCCGTAGAACGGTCCGACATGAGGTGACCCAATTAAGCTGTCGAAAGTATCGTTAAACCAAAATAAATAAATTACCTAATTACCATGAATATCCTTGTGACCTGGTCCGGTCGCTGGTGGCATGAGTACCCGTATACAAATCTCTTCCAATGACGAAAATTTTGAGCTATGTGAACTCATGATAGAAATACGTCCTTGAGATCTTTGTTCACAAACCGAGAGTGTGATTGGTCAGAAGGTTACCTGAAACAATGATTAGTCATTTCTAATTCACGTAACCTGTCTTTAGGTTACAGTTAAAACTAGAAGTCCTGTCACGAACTGTGCGCGTATCTAGGCTTAATTGCGCGTAGGAATTGCGCGCAATTGCCACATCGAGTGGCATCCAAAGCACTGCAGGTTCTCTTGGCTGCTCATAGCAAACACAAGCAATGTTTCTGCCAAAGGACCTCCGGGTTACTGGCTGAAACATTGCTTGTGCACAGGCCATATGTACAGAATTTGATAGCCTTACTAGGGTCATAACGTTGTAGATTAATGTGTGCTTGCCAGACACCCGACTATCGCTGAAATCATTCACCAGATGTCACGGTGCAATACCTCAACTGTTTTTTTGATGAAAATATAAATAGATTTCTTCATTTTTCTCACTTTTGTCAAATATCCCCTACTTTTTTGAATAGCATAGTATACTTTTCTACCACTCCCCTTACTATAATCGCATATCAGCCAATCCCTTTTTGGAGGTTATTCCACGGTCTGGCCATAGTACCGTTTGATTCTTCCACTTAAACTCTCTTTCAACCCGAAGGCCAGCCTTCGGGCTGGAAAATGGTTGAAGTGGAATAAAAAGACAACACATGTTGAAAGTGGAATTCTTTGCGCATATACAATAAATTTTAACATCTGCTCATAATATACAGCAGATATTCCTACTCTATTGACACATTTGCATTATCTTATTTTTTTAACACAGTATGTAGCTGTGAAGCATGTTAGTGGAAAGTGGGAGGGGGCTCCCCTCCCCACGTGGCCTACTGGTTCAGCCGCCCGTGCATGTAAGTCAGAAATATTAATTTAACGCGTTTTATTCACATTTATCAAATAAAAGAAAACCAGAAAACAGTTTACATTAAACAAATGAAAAGACGACATCAAAGTGAACTTCAATATTTGTGACTCAGAAATCGAGTACACGAATAAACAAACACACACATTGTGATTCTGTTCTATCAAAAACATTATTCATGAACTGCTCAACTGAGAAGAAAGTCGGTATTATAATTTCTATTTGCTTTTTACCTGGATTGACACTACTATGTTAATGCACAGTTACATTAAAACTGTTTATGTCTAACAATTTGGGCCACGCTGCACGGTCCGTTGCGAGTCTTCGTGTGAAGTGAGAAGGCTGGAAATGTGTGGGCGTGATATACTGGCTGTATTGTCCAAAAGTTGTGGTGTGAATGTATTATCACCATGACGCACATATATTTGAGGTTCGAGAAGCGACGTTATTTATTTATTGGGGCTTAATTGCACTTTCGACACCCTGAGTCACCTCGTATCGGAAAGAAGCGATGTCGGAACCGTTGGTGGGAGGCGGAGCACAGGGGGCACGTGTTCCCCGTTTTCCAGACATAATCAAAAGAAATAAAGATAAGGGGAGAGATTGTGCCTACATTATTTTACCATTATGTCTTTACGCAAGAATGAACAAAGATATCGCGATGACCACCAACTCACTAAGAATATTTCACAAATTCCCCCACCGGGCTGAAACATTGTTTCAGCCCGGTGGGGGAATTTGTGAAATATTTGATCCAAACTGTGCAATTTCTCCAGCGGTAGGGGTACGTTAGTCCCAACTATAATTTGTGAATTGTATTCCTACCATGCCAGAAAGGCGCACGGGTCACCGCTGGTAAACATCATTGTGTGGATGTCTTCTATAATAGAGCCATCACCACCTGCCCATGGATTGAAGGTCTTGTCTGTCAGCTGTACGACTGCCGAGTCGCCATCAGTCCTGACATTGCTTCTGAATGATTAAAGGGGATTTCTATTCAATTACAACAGGAGTTCCAGGAATTTTGAATACGAAGCGGCGTGAAAATCAAACCCAAGTCGTCATGAGATCAAGTGTAACTAATGTCACCCAGCGGCTTAGGGGTTCTGTGTTCCTCTTGTTGAAATGTAATGCTATGTTAGTGTTCACAATAACAGGGGCGTCGCCATGGGGGAGGGGGGAGGGGTGTGGGACCCCCACCCCCCAATCATCATCAAATTAACAATAGTTGGAAATCTGAGGCCCCAAATTGGATAAAATTGGAAATTTGGGGCAGAGCGCTAGTGGGATATTCCCAAACATGTCTAGAATTTGGCCAAAATATGAAGTTTTAGACTGAAAAGTGATGCAAGTCCTCCAAATATTGATTGCAATGTAGTAAAAGTTCTTCCAGTATTGATTTATAGCTTGTATTTGTGACTACCAAGAGCTTTAGGTTGATAATTTACACAAATATAGTCAGTGGGGGTGTGTGGATTGCTTAAAACCTGTAGTTGGAAACATGTTTGGGTGGTGGGGTGGGGCGCTAATATAATTTCCACTTGTTGGAAATTATGTAGCGATAGTCAGAATTTTGCCTACCGGGGGAGGGGTGTAATTGGAAATCTAAAGGTTGACAGCCACACAGTCCTATTAGCAACGTACCTAATCCCCACCCCCCCCCCCCCCCCAAATCAATCCCTGGTATACAAGCCCATCAACCTGACCAGGGGATTTGGGGAGAATCCTTGGTGTTTCGTTTGTATGTTTTTCTAATAGGCTTTCTGGTGCATGTGCATTCAGAACTTTTATTTGCACGTGAGTTTATTGACATCTGGTGATATTAAGACTAACAGTTTGTTTGTGCAAATAAATGCGAAGATTATCATGTGATTACGCAATTAATTAAAATACTTGATTATCGCCAGACATGCGCACGACGACTTACATAAGCTGAAAGCTTCTGTCGAACCCCTCTATTACACAGCAATTTGTCTATAAATTAATTTAAAAATTAGGACAATAGTAGTAAGGGAAGGCACTATGGGGACTTGATTTAACACTGAAAATTTCCATAAATATTTTTACGCCAGTGTGCCATCGGCCGATTGCATTCTAGCGTAAAAATGTCTATGGGAATTTTCAGTGCTAAATCAGGTCCTCATATTCCTTCTAGACGTAAATTTTCAAAAACTTCAAAACCCTATGGGAATTTTCAGTGTTAAATCAGGTCCCCATAATCCCCCTGAACGTAAATTTTCAAAAACTTCAAAACTCTATGAGGATTTTCAGTGTTAAATCAGGTCCCCATAGTGCCTTCCTTTACTACTGACAATTCTGGAGAGGACATGCGCTGGCGTCGCCCCTTGTGAGTCCACCAGTACTGAAGAAATTTTTAAAATTTAAAAAATTGTCGTAATTTTCATAATTTTACAGATTGCCATATGGAAACCTTCGTGTTGTGCTGCCCAAACTATATATATTCAATGCACGATCCAATACGTCAGTGCATACGCCATTCATAATTTAATTCAGAGTGCAATTCAAAAACAGTAGACGGCTTATGGAAACTTGCAGGCAGATTTGTCTGCAGATACATGTTATATAAAGGGCGCAGTAGTCCCTTTAGGTAAAGTTCTTTGTTGAGATCTAAAGGTATATTTTCAATATTTTTATCAGTCCTCTTTATCATTCCTGAACGTTTATTGTTGTTGATCGAGAACTGATTGTTAGTCATACTTTAACTCTAATACTGCCACGCCCATTTTCCATTGTATGGAGGACGTATATTAACCCTTTGAACTGAAAGAGCATCTTTCCGTTCTGGGAATATGATATGTTATACAGTTAAAACTGGAAGTCCTGTAACATGTTCACAAATAGCACGTCGATCTGCGCGTTAATCTACGCGTTATGATCATAGTAAGGCTACCAAATTCTCTACACATGGCCTGTGCGTGACTATCTTTCTTAATACGAGCAAAGCTGTATTAAAAGGTCCGCATTCAGATATCAAAGTGCATTTTTGGGAATAAATGTATGCGCAAGATAGACATTTATGAATGCTTGAAAAGAACTTTAAAAAAAAAAAGATTGATGATGTCGACAAATGGATCAAAAGCAACCATGTTGAAATACCGCTCGGGGGTAATTTGGATAATTTATCAGACAGGACAAGAGATTATTACTTTTGTCAAGTAGCTAGGAATTTTAACCCTTAAGCCCCCATATAGCCCCAAACCGCCACTTTTATATTGCATTGAAGCAGGTGCTCCCTTGTGTAATCTTTTTTATTACTCTTGTGTGTAGACTGAATTTTCCCTGGCAGTGGTTCTACGTCACTGCTGGCTGCCTGTATAGGCAGCCAGCAGTGATGTAGAACCACTGCCAAGTCATCAATAACTATGTAAACAGAAAAAGGCCATAAATACTTTAAAATTAATCTGAGGACTTAAGGGTTAACCATTTTACCCTCATAGTGCATCAAAGAGTCATGCCATCCCATGTTAGTTAATTGCGCACTCATGTCAAAACATTGAATACACGAGCCAATATATTCTCCATAATGCAACTAGAAATTTAACCAATTCAGTCTTGTTTGACAGAGCTCAACGAGCTCTGTCAAACAAGACTGCAGTGGGAACATTTCAAGTTCCAAGTATGAGAATAAATTTATGCTTCAAGTCGTTTAGTTATTGGGGTTTAACGACACTATTTATTTATTTATTTATCGGCCGGAGTTTTAACATTTCCGATAGCCAGGGTCTCCTCGTGTCAGACAGTTTTACGGGTGGAGGAAGCTGGACAAACCGGAGAGAACCACCGTACAAACTCCACGCAAGCCGGGTTATAATTGGTTGAAGACAGGTGCACCATCGACGTGCAGTACGCCTTAGTACACAACGCCACTGTGCCCGCACGTAGCGAATCTTTAAACAACCAGGGTTACATCGTGTCGTACAGTTTGGTGGACACCGGAGTACCCAGAGAGAACCACCGAGCAGCGGCTAGCAACTGTCAGGTTCTCCAACTTACTAACTCTGAGTTAACAGCGGTTGAAAGCAAGTGAATTATCGACGTGCACTACGTCTAACTACTGAGCGCCACCGGGCGCCCAGGTAGTGAATTAGGATTACATGTGTTGACCAAGCATAGAACGCGGTTACCGCTGGTCGAATCGTCGACCTTTCGGCTTGGAGTCCATTGTTATAACCACCGATCCACCGTGCTGCCATTGCTGCATAAACGTTTGATATTTCAGTTCCAGTGTGCAGGGCGTTAACACGTCTTGCGGGGGGGGGGGGGGGTCAGTGTAACTTGTTTAATCTGTTAAACGTATATCTGATGCGACAAACCGCGACAATTGCAAAACAGAAAAAAACACACACACAAATAACAGATTCTTAGCTGTTTGCCTCCTTTCATTATCTCCCTTGATATACAGTGCAATACAATGCAATACAGTTTTCTTTTCCGCGGGCGGGGCTTTCGGTCCTGGAAGTGTGGCCATACAGTTAAAACTGGAAGTCCTGTCACGAACTGTGCGCTTATCTAGGCTTATTTGCGTGTAGGAATTACGCACAATTGCCATATCGAATGGCACCCAAAGCACGGTTGGTTCTCCTGGTTACTCATAGCAAACACATGCAATGTTTCTGCCAATGGACCTCCGGGTTATTTTTTTACTTGAAAACACTATACGTTTATTCTATATTGATATATATTACTTCGTCAATTTGCCGTCATGCTCGGAAGTTTACTTCCTTCTAAGGGGCCTTCATTTTTGACTAATTCTTATTCCGTTACGTTATATATATTATATTATATATTTATATATAGAATAAACGTTTCGTGTTTTCAAGTACAAAATTTATTCTGCCAGAGGCTCATCGGTTTCATTCTTAATTCTATGAGTAGAATAAATTTTTTACTTGAAAACACTTTTCGTTTATTTTGTTTATCCCATAAATCTTAGGGCAGTCGCGGCAAAATCGTGCTATAATTCGCTACAAAACACAGCGAGAAGTGAGGAGCACATTGGTCCAATTCGATAGACCAGCAAAATTGGCAAAAATAAGCAAGGAGCAGTAATACATTTCTGTCTAAAAATAATTCCTCGACAAACTTGAGCTAAACTTGCAAAAATACTTTATTATATGAGCAGTGTGTGGTGTTTTCTACTGGCATTGTGTAATACTTTCAAATAGATTTAAAGAAATCAAAAATCGAACTATTAATTGATATACAGTACGTGGAGGGTGGATTGTAACTAAATCACCCGCGTAGTGGAGTTATCACCCAAACTATAACTTTCAAATTTTGTGCATATCGACAAAAAACACAAGCCATGTTTCAGCCAATGGACCTCCGGGTTTAACCCGGAGGTCCATTGGTTAAAACTTTGCTTGTGCTTGTTATGCTTTGTAACAAATTTGCAATTATTGCTTGGGTGGAATCTCCACTCTGCGGGTGATTTAGTGATAATACACTCTCCACGTACTGTACAAATGTGATAGAGGCCAGGGGTCAACAAGTCCGTCGCTACTAGGGGAATAAATTCTTTCAGTGTTAAACCTACGGGAAAAATTAATCACACTACTAGGTGAATAAAGCAGAAAATTATCCAATGCCTTTATTGTTCAAATAAACAGCCATTTATGGGATAAAATATACCTGATAACATTTTATATTGAACAAAGCCCGTGTCTAAAAGAAAGACACACTCTAAACACTTTTACATGAAGGGAACTTTGCATGTGAATTCTGCAAAGTAAAACCAAATTAGCTTTTCCCCTCACATACAGTTGCACTCTTTAAGGGAAATAAAAGGGAAGGTACTGGTTTTGTTTTTTCATGAAAAAGACTTGTAATGTGTTTTTAGAAAATCTCTTTTGAGAATGTGGTGGCCCTGAGAAGGGCTGGCACGAAGCCATGGTAGTGCTCAGCAACCCACCGCTCCATGCATATCCTCCTCAATGAAACACTCCTCTTCCCAATCTTCTTTTTTCCCACTATAACTTCTTCCTTTATCCAAACGGGGAGTTCGAACCATTGCTTCGGTCTGTTGTAATACTGAACCTCCCCGAACGGTCTCCTAGATTCTTCAATAGTGGGGAACTTCTCCAGCATTTCCATGTACTCCTTAGCTGGTAGTGTTGCTGACCACCATCTTCTTTGAGCGACTAAAAATTCTTCATCAGCCCTTCTCTTCATGCTTTCCAAGTACCTGTCTGCTGCAGAGTATTCTATCCGCGTTGTCTCTAGGATCTCTCGCGAATAAAGTCAGGCTGATGATGTTGACGAAATAATCCAACTCGAGTTGGTAATCTTATACTTACTCCAACGACGTAATAGTAAATGTCGTAAAGGATTAATTTTTTCCGCCTTATAATCAGTTATATTGCGCGAGCGTTCTTTGGGGAGATTTTGATCCGAATGATACTTTGTTTTGAGTATAAAAACTAGTGAACATTTCATGTGCTCATTACAATTACACCCCGGGTGTGACATGCAATGTTTGCAGGCTGCTCTCCCCTGCCCCCCCCCCCCTTTCCCATAAAGCGACCCTCAACAATATACTACTCATCAAGGAAGCAGCAATTATACCTTTGGACGTGACATACAAAGACTATAGGCTGCTCCTCGCCTCCGCTTCCTAAAACGACCCTCACTAATATACTACTCACAGCGGAAACAGCAATTACACCTTCAGGTGTGGCGTGCAATGAATGCAGGCTGCTCTTCTTCCCTCCTCCCCCAAACCGACCCTCAAATAAATAAAAGACAACTCGGCGCGGAAGCAGCAATCACACCTTCGGATGTGGCATGCACGGATTACAGGCTGCTTCCCAATCTAATCTCCAACCTCCAACATTCACCGTATCAGTATCAGCAAATTACCCAGGGGAGGGCCAATGGATGGATGGGATTGGGGCGGGATCAAATCCAAGCATACACTTTTTCACTTTCAGACACACCAAAGATACAACATGGACCGCCACGGACGAGACAGGAAAGCAGACCATACCCGACCAATCAATAGCCAGCCTGTCCAAGAGACCCAGCTACGGAGCAACATCACCGACAACATATATCACCATCAGAAGAGCTCGAGGCAGACTATACTTGCCAAGGACAGCTCCAACATAAACTAAACTAGAGGCAGACTATACTTGCCTGAAGACACGACAAGACTTCCAAGACAGTCACCTAACAACACAAACACACTTTTTGTCCGTTTTAGGGGCGTTTTTACCCCTTTTTTCTCTTTTTCCCTAATAACCGTTACGGAACTATCATAACCGCTATGGGTATTTAATAACCGTTATGGATTCTGATCATCCTTCACTCCATCCCCAGGAGTGATGGCCCACCTCCGTGGAGACGAGCGTTGGTCGTGCGTCCCTTTTCTTGCCCTTTTGTAAACGCTACTTGTGCGCATTCGGGTCCGGCCAAATAGGTTAACAAGCAGGCCTGCCCACAAACCAGGGAAGGTCGGGCCTTTCTTTTGGTGGCACACTGAAAAGGGCCGTTGATTGTGATTGTGAAAGTTGCTTGACTGTTGCCTACCCGCCGAAGACGAAAACAGCTCTTCCGTCTAAAGATAAGCCAGAGGCAGACTATATTTGCCAATGACGGCCCTAGAAACAACAAAAACAAATGGCAAATTATACTTGCTTGAAAACACCACCCCATCAGCATCGGGGAGATGTAGCACCTTTGTCGAGAGGATCCCATCTCACACTGGTCCTCATCCGAGGGAGGACAACAACTCAGCTGGAACATCACGACGAACACCAAAGCCTTCTCCCTCAGCCTTTCCTCTTTTGCTGCCTCTGCTGCCTCTCCACCCATGGTCGTGATCTGCGGAAAACTCCAATCCAAAACGTCACAGTAGGGTCGAAAGGGGCTTGCCCCAAACCGTTCCTGCGCACCTTCAGCGCGCGAAACCATCCATTCATCATGTGCTCATCATTTCTTCTTCTATGAGAAATGAATATAAAGTTCTCTCTAGATCAAAAAGAGTACAGAAAATGGAGGGCCTGGGAAATATCTGATGACGAATGGAATAAGCGATTGGAAGAATAGCATTAAAAGATTGAGAAAGAGAAGATGCGGTGAAGACAATTATCAGAAGACTGTTTTGTACATATACGTCGTATCGGTCCTCTGAAGAATACTCGTCACTGGTGCCAGCAAATTTTACTGACAAGTTGGAACGACGTGTAGGAATAAGACAGTTCCTAGCAGCCCGTGGTTATGAACAGGAGAAGTGCCGGGTAAAAAAGCTGTCTGCATCCTGATCTTAACTGGCAGCTTGAAAGAAAATATAAAAAAATGGGAGGTTAAATTCAATAATCTATATCCGGATTTGAGTGAATTCTATGAGGATTTCTAAAATCCAAGTATAGGTTTTTGAATTTTTTACCCTGACAAACATTCAGGAAACAAGTTAACCTGATTTGTCCTAATTCTTCTTATCTCTACGTTTCGTTTTAACGAGTTGGTATCACAAAACGAGTATCTTCAAGAAGAGATTCTCTGAAAAACACAAGTTTTTTTTCTAAAAACAAAAGTCTCAGAACGAGAGACACAATTCCATCCATTTTGTGAGTGATATTGAATGATTGTTGATAATTGAGTGTTGTATCAGTCAGAGGTATACCCAAAACAGTCTGGCATAACAAAATGCAATTACGCTAGAGTGCATTCAGGGTTGTACACGGGGAAATCGGCGTTAAGAGGCGAAGGCCATATCTGCTACAACTCTAGACGACACATTGACTGTCGGTGAGATCATTGCCAACGGCAAGATTCTTACACATAACCCCAGGAAGTCACAGCGAGGTGGAGGTGTGGTGTAATCTGTGATAACACTGTGAAGGTTAAGCGTGAGGCATCTCAGACTTGGGTTACATTCGAGTGCACTGACACCATTGTAACGATCAACTCACATTCAGTCCGCTCCATTGTCATTTATCGACCCCCACAGAGTTCCAAAAACAAATTCACTGTCAACCAGTTCATTAGCGAGTTCCAAGGCTTCCTAGGAAGCATTACTGCGCTGCCAGGAAAATTCATCATTGGAGGTGATTTCAATTTCCATATGGAGAAGAAAACTTCCAGTGATTCTTCTAAACTACGTGATCTTATCAATTCAATGAATTTACGCCAACATGTTCGTGGCACTACCCATAAAGATGGCCACACATTAGATCTGCTGATCACCAGAGAATCCGAGGCTGATGTTGTTAAAAATGTACTAATTGTTGATCCTGCAATCTCTGGCCATTTTATGATTTTCTTCGATTTGGCACTTCCTCGTCCCTCCCCTGTCCGGAAGAAAGTCACATACCGCAAGTACCGAAGTACTGACCTTGCTAAGTTTGCGGATGCTATTGCTTCGTCTCCCAACGCTAAAATTAACGAGATGTAAACTGTTGACAGCATTGAATACATCCTCACCGGCTCACTTCAAGAGGTTACTGACAAGTTTGCACCTAAGCAAACACGTACTTTTAGCGTACGCCCTTGCTCTCAGTGGATCAGCAAAACTAGAGCTTCAGTGGCGGCAAACGAAACTATGTGTTCACAGAGAGATGTTTGTCAACCAGCGAAATGTTGTTAACAAACTGGTCAAATCCGCGAAACAGTAATACTTTTCGGACCAATTGTCAGCTAATGTATCGTCAAAAGACAGCCGTACTCCCAGAGCATTCGTCATCCAAAGACTTTGCGAGTAGATTTTCTTCTTTCTTTTCTGAAAAAAATGAAAAAATTGAGACTATCAGAGCTTCGCTTGATACACGCTCACAATCCGACAGATGGCTGACATGCCATGTACCTGTGTTAAAGCTGTTGCACAGTTGTCCCAATTCAAACCTTTGGCTACAACAGATATCCAGAGGTTAATATCCAACGCACCATCTAAGCAATGCATGCCAGATATCATTCCAACTTGGTTGTTAAAAGCATCTCTTTCGGAGTTAACTACACCGATCTTAAAACTGGCCAATGCCTCCCTCCACTCTGGCATCTTTCCGACAAGCATAAAACACGCTTTAGTAAAATCACTTCTCAAAAAGCCAACACTTGACCCAGAGGTTCTGAAAAACTACCGACCGGTCTCTAATCTTCCATTCCTATCAAAGATTATTGAGCGTGCGGCGGCTTCTCAGCTGAATTCTCATTTGGCAGCCCACGGCCTAGCCGAAGTTAACCAATCTGCATACAGATCTAATTGCAGTACAGAAACGGCGCTTCTAAGGGTCCAAAATAATATCCTCCTATCCACGGACAGGCACAACCTAACATGTCTTGTTTTGTTGGAACGCCGCTTTTGACACCATAGACCATAACATACTTATTGAAAGAGTGGCAGTGAGAATAGGCTTTACTGACTGAGCACTTAATTGGTTTTCGACGTACCTTAATGGTCGCACAAAGAGTGTCCTTATTGGCAGTGAGTCAGACAAGGTCACACTACGTTTTGGCGTCCCTCAAGGATCGGTGTTGGGTCCCCTACTGTACACTGTCTATGTCTTACCTCTCGGTGACATTATCCGAAGGCATGGCCTTGACTTTCATTTTTACGCAGATGGCACACATCTGTATATTAGTTTTACTCACGCCTTTGAGCCTGAAGCATGCAGTAAGATTGAACTTTGTATTTCAGACATCAAGGCATGGATGACTAAAAACTTTCTTAAATTGAACGATGGCAAGACAGAAGTAATATATATAGGTCTACCTCATCAACTTTCAAAAATATCCAAACTGTCCCTCAGTATTGGAGGTTCAGCGATAAAATCCAGTAGCTGTGTTCGAAACTTAGGTTATTTCATGGATGAAAATTTGACCGCTGATGAACACATCAAACATGTCTCTCGCAGTGCATTTTTTCATCTTAGAAATATCAGCAAAATTCGATCCTTCATTGATACGCAGACGTCACAACAGCTTGTCCACGCCTTTGTTACCAGTCGCCTCGACTACTGCAACTCCCTTCTGATTGGCTCTAAAACATCTGTTCTTGAAAAGCTACAACACATCCACAATTGTGCTGCACGGGTCATAACCAGAACTCAAAAGTACTGCCATATAACACCAGTACTCCCTGAGTTACAATGGCTACCCGTTAAGTAAAGAATTCAACTTAAAATTGTCCTTTTGGTGTTTAAGTGTATCACGGGATCTGCACCATCGTACCTGTCCGATCTGCTTACCATCCACAAACCACCGAGGTCTCTTAGGTCATCAGGTCAACTCAATCTGATTCAGCCCGTATCTAAATTCACTAGTGCTGGTGATAGGGCCTTTGTGGTTTCTGGCCCAAGGCTTTGGAATTCTCTTCCAATCGACATAAAAAATAGTAAATCACTTGAATCATTCAAGTCTGGTACTAAAACCTACCTTTTTCGAAAGGCATTTCCCTCAGTGGTTTTTAAATTTTGGTCATAAACTGACATTACCAGGTGCGTGGGTGTGACTGAGTCAGTGAGGATTGCCTCTTTACTCGTCAAGTTACACTCACATACTTGTTTTGGTAAAGTTGTAGTTTGTTTTGTTTTTGTTTTATTTTGTTTTAATTCAATACCATTTTTCTTTTATGTTCTGTCACTTATCGCCACGATATAGCCTCGGTGGCTGATGTTGCGTTGGGCACCAATAAATGATAATAGTGATCCATGTATCAATGTATCTGTGAGAGAATGTATGTGTATGTGTGTATATGTATGTATGCAATTATTGTACAGCCATTGAGCACCGTGTGTGGATTCTAGGCTTTAAAATTATTATTATTATTATTATTATTATTATTATTATTATTATTATTATTATTATTATTATTATTATTATGATGATGATTATTATTATTATTATTATTATCATTATTATTATTATTATTATTATTATTATTATTAAATTTTAACACAGAAATTCCCATAGACGTACGCCAAAGTGCCTCCTGGATCGTCTATGGGAATTGCACTGTTAGAATTAATTTTACGCCTAAGTACCTCCAAGGTCGTCTATGGGAATTTCAGTATTAAAATGTTACGCCATATGGCCATCCCTTACTGGCCATATTTGCTCCTCACGATAGCTTTTTTTGACTGACTAACATTTATTAATGCAGGAATTCCTCCTTTTAGAATTCCTCATCGACCCAAGATTCACAATTAATGTCGGTCAAGGATACAATTTCACTGTGCACCATAATGTTAAAATAATCGAGAAATTTGAAAAAAATGAAAAATTCAAACCAAAGTTATGAACACCCAATTCAGAAACGTAAACAACCTACCATCGCCAATGTTTATTCGTTGTTGAAGATCGTTAAATACTTGAAAAATGTACATCAAACACGAGGGTAAAAGCTTCCTCTCATTTCGTAAATTAAAGTAACTTTCTACGCGATAACATGCGCACCACCGATCGAGGTTTAAATGGCGTGGTGATATTGTTAATAGATACGTTGGCCATGTTGTGAAAATGTAGTGACTTTCTCGGTGAGTTTCGGTCACATTCGGTGTTTAGGGAATCGCCAACGAAACGTTAATATAACCAAGAACCACACCAATATGGCGTTTCTCAGAAAAACAGATCGCATGTTTGGAAAGTAATCTAATGTCCTTGCTAAGAAGTCTTGTAAAGTCATAAAATGTTAGATCTTTCTTTCTGAAGGATTTACAATCTAAACCTACCAGAGGGTAGACTTTTGACAGTGTACATATCCGTTTCTATTTGTTGCAGGAAGATATGTATATAAAGCTATGCGTGGATAGACGTTTGACAGTTTTAGTATCAGTTTTCATTTGTAGTAAGAAAACCAAACTATTCTGGAAATGTACGGGGGCGCGGTGGCTCAGTAGGTAGAGGTGCAGGCTGCAAGCCGAGAGGTCCTCGGTTTAATCCCACCTGCGGCAATCGCATTGGGTCCTTGGGCAAGACACTTCACCCCATTGCCCACGTGGGGGCACGGTGACGCTGTGTACTAAGGCGTACTGTACGTCGATGGCGCACTTGTCTCCAACCAATGCTAACCCTGCTTGTGTGGAGTTAGTATGTTGGGGAGCTGACAGTTGCTCGCCGTTGCTCGGTGGTTCTCTCCGGATACTCCGACTTCCTCCACCCGTAAAACCGTCAAGGTCATGGTTAGCCATTGTGCGGAAATATGTGACCTTAAACACCAATAAATAAATATATACTGGAAATGTACAATACTTCATAACGAAAAACTCTTTTTTCTAAATTTAGATTCTGTGAAAGAAATACCATAGAGACTGCAAAAGAACTTGAATTGTATAGTAAATAGCCTGGCTAAAATATCTCGATCAAAAATTGATCTGGGAATGCAAAATATATCTGATCACAGAGAATTTGAAGAACAATGAAGCATACACCTCCACCCAACTCACCTCTCAAAAAGAGAAAATAGAAATCAAAAACCTGTGGAGTCATTGCTTCATTAAAATATTATATTGTATCGTGAGTGAAACAAGGTGCCATCTGCAATGCTTTAGCATTGCAGATGGCACCTTGTTCCACTAAAGGAACGATACACACGATATACCTGTACGCTTCCTATCCCAACAATTCAATTGTTTTTAAATTATGATCTGTACAGTCATTTACCACACCTCTGACAAGTTTGAAGGAACATACTATACAGTGATTAGATTGGGGCATGGATTGAGGAACCGCCCACGGGGATTGTACATTAAACATAATATAATGTTCATTGTCGACGGCGCAGGAAGCATCCGAAGGCAACGTGACAGGGGTTATCCAAAAGGATATTCGACGCTGTGTAAGAGTTGAAACGGGGATTTTACAACATATCATAAATTATAATGTGACACGCAATAGTTTTAACATTATATTTCGTCCCTTGAGATGAACAAAGTGCCACCTGCAACGCTAAAGCATTGCAGATGGCGCTTGATCCACTCAAGAGACCATATTAGGCAACGGTATGTCAGAAAAATAGATGAAAATCCCACGTTCAAATATCACGCATCAGTGATATGTCGAAAATTGTCCAACACCGTATATATACTTAATAAGGTGAAAAGAATATTACCAAAAATTGTCTAAGAACGCAATATTTATCTCTTTTCACAGCCATCTATCCTAAGGGTTGCTAGTTTGGGGGCATGCTGACCACGGCAACGCTATTTTCAGAAACATAATACGGAGCCCTTCTTCGAAAATGAGAATATACTGAAACTTTAGGATCAGTATAGACTGCAAGCGACATCATTCATATTTGACTGGAAAAGCATAAACCTATCCGAGTCATTTAATATACTACTCAAAGTTCACTAAGCACCACATATTTGACACATCATTGTGAAATTTGCTTGTGACATAATTGTGATATATTTGGTGGATATGATTGAGGAATGCATTGAGATGGTCCCCAGTGTTTACATTAGCTCTCTTGACATGTACCTCTTGATTGTCATGATGTTTTCGTGTACTGTCTACATTTACATAACATTTGTAGGGTATTCAATATTCATTTTAAAACAAAAACCTTGTGATTTAATGATTGAATATGGCAAATACAAATTTAATGATTGAATATGGCAAATACAAATGTAAGAAGACATTTGTCTGAAGCAGAAATGTGGCGGGCTGTAGGGATGGTGGAGCAAGGAGCTACCCATCGTCAGGCTGGTGAAACCCTTGGTGTGCTGGGCAAGATTTCAGCAGAATGGCACACTAATAAGACGGCATGGTGGTGGCAGAGACAGGGCAACATCTGCAGCTGAAGGCCGTTTTTTGATCATTCAGGTCCGTAGGAAACGCTTTGACACACTGCATCCGGGTAAATGTTTCGACGCAGACTATCGGGGCAAGGTTGCACGAAGGTGGTCTCCGATCGAGAAGACCATGTATTCGCATCCGCTGTCCCAGAACCACTGGCAGGCAGGATATGAATGTGCCATGGAACACGTTGGATGGACCAGAGAAGATATATATATATATATATATATATATATATATGTATATTTTTTCAGTTTCATTATGGTCTTATTATGCCCCCGACTTGAAAAGTCGAAGGGGTATCTAGTGGAGACCTCCGTCTGTTCGTCCGTCCGTACTCACATTTTCCCTTGTAACTCAGCCACTGCTACTCAGATTTGAATGATATTTGGGGTTGTTATAGAGCATCATGGGGGGACGATACCTGTGTAGAGTGAGTTTCTTCCATACATTTTTCCAGAGTTATGGCCCTTTTTCACTCTTTCGACTTAGAACACTTTTGGCGGGTTGGGGGAACTGGCGCACGCTTTGCCCCTCTTGTTTGTTCTTCTTATATATTCATCTTTATTTCCACTGTTTTACGCGTGAATACATTTATAGAGAGAAGGGAGAACAGTGTTTCTATTTAAACAGAGGTATTAGCTAGATATCTCATAAAATAACTGATACTACAGAGGAGACTGTGCTTTAGAGTAATTGCTCGTTGGAGTGACTCGCACATACAAGGAGAAAATAGTAATTATTTTTTTTCACGCGGCCTATCAACATAATTAAAAATGTGTGGCGCGTGGGAGGATCATAACCTGACATATGTTTCCATCTTGCACATTTTATTTACGCCAATTTCCAGATCATTATTAGTAGTATGTCTCGGGTTTTTCGATCCCCATTTGGACGACGCCGGTGGATGACCCTGGAAGTGACGTCATGTCACATGACCCAGTGGCGCCATGTTGTATTTTCATGGTAACCCGCGTGAGCGGCCATGTTATGACGTCATTCCCATAATGATAAGTGGTGTTAGTGAGCATGCGCAGTGCGTGTTAGTGTGAAACCCTCTCAGTTTCTATGGTAGCACGTGGTTGCTATATAACATAAACCTTCTTATGGGACAGAAACATGTTCGGAGGGTTTGTTTGTTTTTGAATAGGAGTAATTTCCCGATTCGTAGAATTACCCTAAACAACCTAAAAATCCTTCCAAATCACGAAAATCCACTTTTATTTACTGTGGATTCTTCAGGAATCCTATTTAGGACTGCCATACCGTAGATTTTACTTGCAGCACGTAGTACTATAGTACTATAGTACAGAAGGGGTCCCTGGGTGTAAGTTCGATTGAACTAGAGTAGTCTTTCTGGTTCGGATTCCCCCCAGAATCCTTTTTATGACTTCTTTGTTCTATTTATTTCAACTTCCCTAAACATGTTTATGTTCTATTGTACACATGACTGGGTAGCACATAGGCACATGTTGGATGTGAAAATATGTGCTTATGTGAAAAGGCACAATGTGTCATATTGTGCGCTAGCACATAGTCACATACGGGTATTTGAGGATACCTATGGCCTAGTATTGTATTATTTGAGGATACCTATAGAGGATACCTCGCCTTCGGCACCCTTTTTCTGACATGAGGCTAAAAGTTGTATGTACGAATCACTCGAACGAGCAATTGCTCTAAAGCACATTTGCTCGATGGGATTCGAGACGTTCGAGCAATATGTGCGAGTCACTCGAGCTCAGACGAAGTCCCACTTATGGAATCCCTGTTCTGGAATCCCATTTGTGGAATCTGTTTTTCGAAAACATATGGCCTCCGGCACCTCCTTTTTCCGAAATGAGGCTAAGAGTAGTATGTGCGAGTCACTCGAACGAGCAATTGCTCTAAAGCACATTTGCTCGATGGGATTCGAGACGTTCGAGCAATATGTGCGAGTCACTCGAGCTAAGACGAAGTCCCACTTATGGAATCCCTTTTCTGGAATCCCATTTGTGAAATCTCTTTTTCGAAAACATATGGCCTCCGGCACCTCCTTTTTCCGAAAGGAGGCTAAGAGTAGTATGTGCGAGTCACTCGAACGAGCAATTGCTCTAAAGCACATTTGCTCGATGGGATTCATGTCATTCGAGCAATGTGTACGAGTCACTCGAGGTAAGACGGAATCTCACTTATGGAATCCCTTTTCTGGAATCCCATTTGTGGAATCCCTTTTCGAAAACATATTGCCTTCGGCGCCCCTTTTTCTAAAATGAGACTAAGAGTCGTATGTGCGAGTCACCCGAACGAGCAATTACTCCAATGCACATTTGCTCGATGGGTTTCGAGTCGTTCGAGCAATATGTGCGAGTCACTCGAGGTAAGACGGAATCCTACTTATGGAATCCCTTTTCTGGAATCCCATTTGTGGATCCCTTTTTCGAAAACATATGGCCTTCGGCACCCCTTTTTCCTAAATGAGGCTAAGAGCAGTATGTGCGAGTGAATCGAACGAACAATTGCTCTAAAGCTCATTTGCTCGATGAGCTTCGAGTCGTTCGAGCAGTATGTGCGAGTCACTCGAGGTAAGACGGAATCCCACTTATGGAATCCCTTTACTGGAATCCCATTTGTGGAATCCCCTTTTCGAAAACATATGGCCTTCGGCACCCCTTTTCTAAAATTAAGCTAAGAGTCGTATGTGCGAGTCACTCGAACGAGCAATAGTTCTAAAGCACATTTGCTGGATGGGATTCGAATCATTCGAGCAGTAGGAGCAAGTCACTCGAGGTAAGACGGAATCCAAATTTTGCGGAGTTGGATAAGAATCCCATTTACGGAATCTCTTAAATTGCCTGACTATATGTATACAGGGGAAAAGAAGCAATCAACTTCAACCTTCGAGGTTATAGTCGAGGCTGAGATAAGTATAGCTAGGAAGAAGTAATACAAGTCAATATTAAGGGATATTAGTATAGCCAATAGTAATGGCACAAGACTGCAAGGACATTAGAAGACTATAGAGTATTGGATGACTACAATAGAGCCAAATAAGAGGACAGATAGTTGGAGACAAGACGGAAGCCGTTGGTAAGACTACCTGTATAGGAGCTAGGAGCCATATAGGAGCTGATAGGACCCCGGTCATAGGTATCATCAAATACCCGTATGTGCTTATTTGCTAGTGCACTATGTGACACATTGTGCCTTTTCACATAAGCACATATCGGCACATCCAACACGTGCCTATGTGCTACCCAGTAATGTGTACAGTAGAACATAAACATGTTTAGGGAAGTCGGAATAAATAGAACAAAGAAATCATAAAAAGGATTCTGGAGGAAATCCGAACCAGAAAAACTGCTCTAGTTCAATCGAACTTACCGCCAGGGACCCCTTCTGAACTATAGCACTACGTGCTACAAGTACAATCTACGGTATGGCGGTCCTAAATAGGATTCTTGAAGAATCCATAGTAACTAAAAGTGGATTTTGGTGATTTGGAGCGATTGTCGGGTTGTTTGTGGTAATTCTACGAATCGGAAAATTACTCCTATTCAATCGAACACATACCCTCCGAACATACCCCTGACCCATAAGAAGGTTTTAGTTCACATAGCAACCACGTTGGCGGCCTCCAGTATACAAAATGGCGACGGAAACACGTATCACCCTAACAACACGAGCTGAGCATGCGCACTAACACTACGTATCCCTATGGGGATGACGTCACAACATGACCGCTCATGGGTTACCCTGACAACACAACATGGCGCCACTGAGTCACGAGACATGACGTCACTTCCGGGTTTATCCAAATGGGGTTCGAAAAGCCCGAGACCTACTCCTATTATTATTAGATTATAATATCAATTTGTCGGCCCTGCGTCAGCTAGACTTCGAAATAATGCCACAATACTGTTGTTAATAGGGGCTAATAACAAGGATATTATTATTATTAAACATAATGGGTACTTTATATTTCTTCTTGATATACGAATGTGACAATCGTTACTTATTCCCAGTTCCTTATTCGGCATTCGCTATAGCGAGTGTCGAATAAGAAACTTGGAATAAGTAAACAGTTGTCACACCTCCTCCCCTTGTTATACCAATATGGAAAAGTGAATATTTATTTATTTATTGATGTTTAAGGTCACATATTTATGCACAATGGCTAATCATGACCGTGACAGTTTTACGGGTGGAGGAAGCCGGAGTACCCGGAGAGAACCACCGAGCAACGACGAGCAGCTGCCAGCTCCCCAACATCGTAACTCCGCACTGCAGCGCAGGCAGGGTTAGGTTGGTTGAAGACAGGCGTACCATCGACGTGCAGTATGCCTTAGTACACGGCGTCATCGTGCCCCCACGCGGGCAATGGGGATGAAGTGTCTTGCCCAAGGACACCACGCGGTTGCCGCAGGTGGAATTCGAACCGAGGACCTCTCGGCTTGCAGCCTGCATCTCTACCTACTACGCCACCGCGCTCCCCGGAAAAGTGAATATGTTCCACGACTCATTATCTCTCTGTATATTGTATACTTTCGTTCTTTAATGATAGGTCGAAGAAAAAGGAAAACTACTTTTATCGAAAAGTAAACGTACACATTTTTATGGAACAGATCGGCGATCAACATAAAATATGTTTATGCACTGACTGGAAATGCGAGGTTGTAATTGACCCACCGTACATCGAGTGTCAGAGTGTCAATACCAAACCTTTTCAATTCCATTTCACATTTACTTCATATGAATAGTATTTACCTTGTCCGCTGTTGTTGACGAAATATTTGTAAATATTTGATCGTGGAAACGACGCCATCATGAGCCCGGTGGTTTACATAGCTTGGTGCGTGATATATGAATGTGGGATTTTCATCTGTAACTATTTTTCTGACATACCGTTGCCTAATATGGCCTCTTGAGTGGATCAATGCGCCATCCGCAAAGCTTTAGCATTGCAGGTGGCACTTTATTCCTCTCAAGGGACGAAATATAATGTTAACCCTTTACCCAGCGTAACAGCAAAAACCGGTCAGCGCTATTCACAAAAATCGCCAATTAATTTTCATTATTTTTTTCATTTTCTGTCTCAAAAACATAGGTTATGACCCCTCTTTGGAACGAGCTCGACGAGCTCGTTCCAACGAGGGGTCATAACCTATGTTTTTGAGACAAAAAATGAAAAAAATTAGTTATTCAAGAATTATTTTTGGAACATTTTCATTTTTTTGTCTCAAACACATAGATAACGATTCATCAATGGAACGATTTTAACGAGCTTGTTCCATTGAGTTGTTATAAGCTGCGTTTAATATAATGTGAATGGCGATATTGTGTGAATAGTTCTGGCCACCTTTAGTTGTTACAATAGCGAAAAGATTGAATTCTACGTTATGGGATATAAAGAATTTCAAATTCGTCACGGTATGGTATGACATTTCTGAACCTCGTTCACTAAAATCATATGAGTCGAGATAAACCTCTGCTCAAATCGATTTTAGTGAGGTGGGTAGCAGAAATTTCAAAATGAACCATGACTCATTGGAGATCCTGTTAGTTTGTCTGCAGTTGAAATCACAATACCATATGAACACAAGATTCATACAGGTTATGGAAAGGTATGGAAAGTCTTGGAAAACAGTAAAGTGATTTTCCTGGGCCTGGGAAAATATGGAAAATTGGGGTGGGTTTTGGAAACGCTATGGAAAAAAACAGATATATGTAAACATTGGTAGTTCTTCTGTCTCATGTGATCATTCAAAAAATCTTTGTACTCCCAATTGTTAGGGTTCACCAAGAATTGCTCCCTCTGTCGCTGGTGTATTTATTTATTAAGATTTAACGACACTTTAACAGCCAAGGTCATTATATTTATTTATTCGGGTTTAAGGTCACATACTTATGCACAATGGATAATCGTGACCGTGACTGCTTTACGGGTGGAGGAAGCTAGCTTACCCGACGAGAACCATCGAGCAACGACAAGCAGCTGCCAGACCCTCAACATCGTAACTCCGCACCGCAGCACAGACAGGGTTAGATTGGTTGAAGACATGCGGACCATCGACGTTCAGTATGCCTTAGTACACAGCGTCATCGTGTCCCCATGTGGAGAATCGGGGTTAAGTGCCTTGCTCGAGGACACAACGCGGGAGTCCGAATCGATCGCTCAGACGATCACCCATCCAAGGACGAACCGGGCTCAACGTTGCTTAACTTCGGTTATCTGACGAGAGTCGGTTATCGCAATGCCATTGCGGCCCCCTAATCACTGGTGTTTGGGGCTTCTTAACACCTAAATACCTGGTGGTTTGTATGACTTTTTGCCTCACTTTGACAACGTGCACCTGGTGTTCTTGTACTTGTTTCTAGACAAGTCTTGGCTGCCTGTAAAGGCAGCCAAGACTTGCCTGGAAACAACTGCCAAGGTACTTAGAATGTAACGAACAGCCTCAAGGTCCGAAGCTCGGTTTTATTGCAGTACAAAGTGATCAAAGTTGGACTTAGGCCCTTTAGGGTTAAAAGAATTGTCAAGGGATTTGGGTGGGGTGAGGGAACAGAATTATATATTCTGTTACATTTAAACTTTGGGTTTATGGAAATTTGATGCACTGTGAACGATTACCGCAATTCCACGGTTAACTACTGTCAGATGACTGTCAAATACAACGGTCTCGGGGCCGTAAATTAATTTTAGCGGTGTTGCAGTAGACAAACCCGCGAATTTGATCCAATGAACGTATTTCTCCCGTCACGCTGTCCAATCACGTCGCACGGTGGTAAAAATGGCGAATTGTGGGATCGGTCTTCCCATATGCCACTCTGGAAGTCGCCATTTCCAAGCAGGACGCCCGATGCTTTTGAAGACGAACAACAACGTATTACTGTCAATTTATAATTTTGTGGCCAAGTGAATCATGTCCATTGCAGTCTTGGACATGAAAATCAGATAACTTCAATGTTTTATGCGTATAATTGTATCAGTAAGCATGCAGAATAGCAGACTGCTCGCACTGCGTCACCGATATTCGATGGATCTTATGGCTTGTGGCCACGGATCTCCGCTAAGGCCGGCATAACCTGGGATTTGTTTACCCTTTTTAAATTATGTTTTTCAGTTGATTAAGGACCATATGACTGGAACCTTGCCTCCAGTCTTTTTGAGCGTAATTATTTTGATGGTAATTGTTACGGGAAAATAAGGCAAATGATGGTTGAGATTTTTTACGGTCATGTGACCGGGGGCTAGTTTCCAGGCATATGACCGTACAAATAACGGCAAACCGTGAAAAAGAAATTACGGGAATATAGGGTAAATGACAGTTAATTTTTATTTACGGTTTGCAGTAACGCTTACGGTCATTTGCCTGGAAACTAGCTTCCGGTCATATGACTGAAAAAAAATACGGTAATTTTTTACAGAATGTGCGGGGTATGAAAAAGTTATGGAAAAGCAAATTGCCAAAACCGTATGAGCCCTGTGGATATAACCAATACATCGTACAGTACGTGGAGAGTGGATTGTAACTAAATCACCTGCGGAGTGGAGTTGTCACCCAAGCTATAACTTTCAAATTTTGTACATATCGACAGAAAACACAAGCAGTGTTTCAGCCAATGGACCTCCGGGTTTAACCCGGAGGTCCATTGGCTGAAACTTTGCTTGTACTGGTCATGCTTTGTAACAAATTTGGGTGAATTAGTGATAATACACTCTCCACGTACTGTAGTTGCGGTGTTAATGAATTTCAGCGATTGAAGCGATATTTCCCAACCACATAAATTTGCATTCCGTTACTCTCCGTGATACCGACACAAAAGCAGTGAAATGCTTTGTGAATTTGTTTTTGTAACCTTATGAACTAATCCCTTTGTATTTAACAAACTCAGTCATGCTCATCTGGTAGATTTGACCATGAAGCTGAGTGAATGGATGTAAGAATATTAAATTGCGATGTGAATTTCAAATAAGTATTTGTTAATGGTTTTATTTATTCTTCTCATATATTCATCTTTATAATATCAGTTTCAGAAATATTCATTCTTTACACCAATTATGTACTTAAAGGTTTAACCATTTTCCTGAACGAATCGGCCCCATCCGCCCGTGTTATTCTCAAGTTGAGCATCTGAGAAAAACACAATTCTAAAAATGTTAACAAAACCATATCATATGGCACCATCGTTGCAACGGACTCAACGAGTCCCCTCGAAGGGTTCACATGATATCGGTTTGTAGTTTTCTTTTTGAAATTAAAAAACAAAATTAAGGTCAAACAAAATTACTTTTGCTTCTCAGAGACCACCGCATTAATTTTTTTTGTTCGCGTTGGTACATTTTTTTTCCAAATATCACGGTTGGTTGTGCCACGAAAATAAGAAACAAACGCGTGAAGTCACAAATTCCTGGATCGATTTCAACGAGATTTGGAGCTAAGAAGCGTGAATCTATATGCTGGGGGTCGGTTTCAATATTGGTTTATCTTGTAAAATAAGTACGAACAAACAGCAGATACATTGGAATTGACTTTTGTTGAAAAGTCTGAGTAAAAACTTCCTCAGTTTCCGAAAATACGAGGTCGTCGAATTGAACTAAATGAACACGTGCGTTTGTGTATACAAGCATCCGAGTGAAAATGTCACCATTTGGGAAATTATTATATAACCCTTTACCCAACGCAAACCATATCAGAATTTATTATTTTAAATATCATTTTTTAAGATTTTTCAACAAATTTCGACAAAACCATATCATGTGACGCCTCATTGGAACGAGCTCGTTCCAAAGAGGGGTCACATGATATGGTTTTGTTGAAATTTTTGGAAAAATATTATTTTTTTTCAGCTGCTGAATTTGCATATTACGCGGGCGGATGTGGCCGATTCGTTGAGTAAAGGGATATGAGTATACATGCATTCAATGACGTCCTTATTCAACAGATTTTTTCGGTTAGTTCAACGTTTGTGGGGTAGTATACGTTTCCTGCTTCGCATTTTCTCATGTTTAGCACCGACGTCTACTTTACGGTGTCACCTCCAGATATATCGAATTTTGCTGATGAAGTAGGCCGTAGTACACACTGATACGAATTCAACCGTTGCGTGCCATGTGGAAATTCTGATTTTGTATCTACATACAGAATCTCCGAATAGAAAAATATACAATATTTTAACTTTGAGCAGTGTTATCCTACAACGAATAATTAAACTGAGTCCAATTTCCAAATGAAATATTACTTTTATAGAACATATATTTTTGAGGCAAGGATTCTTTGTGTCAAAATTGTACTAAGCGATATTTTTTCAACATGTACTCTGGTCGAAATGTAATCAATAGTGTGTTTCTGATGTATAACAATATGTGGGGAGTCCAATCAGGGAAGAAAATTTGAAAACTGAAACTTTGTTCCACCACCCGCAGCACACTCATTACGTCCAATGTGTGGAGACAGGAACCAGGACTACTCGTAGCCAGTGCACAACATGTGTCCTGGTAACCACATATCTTTAACCCTTTACCCAACGCAAAATTTATTTTTTTAAATTTTTCAAAAAATTTCAACCAAACCATATCATGTGACCCCTCGTTGGAACGAGCTCATCGAGCTCGTTCCAACGTGGGGTCACATGATATGGTTTGGTTGAAATTTTTTGAAAAATAATATTTTTTCAACTGTTGAATTTGCATATTACGCGGGCGGATGCGGCCGATTCGTTGGGTAAAGGGTTAAGCCCCGTGTTCATGACAACATTGAATGCGGCACATTAATGGCGTCACATACAAACGTAAGCTTCATAACGAGAAAATGACCAGAAAGCCAGATGTTGAAACCTCCAAGTATAAGACATTTATCTGCATGAGGACGAGTGTTATGCTCTCGAGATAATTGAACTGCCTACGTTTAATCTCACCTGACTATCAGGAGTCATCTTATCGGCGGTTGACAGGGAGCGTCTGTTTTGACCGAATAAGTCCACTCGGCCGACTGAGTCCTCAAACCGATTTCGTTTGTAAAACGCGAGCCAACTGTGTTCACATGCGGCCATTGCAGACAAGATCGGCGTGGGGTGTGCCGGCGTTATAAAGGCCATTTTATACTGGAGGCAAACGCGAAAGCGACCAACGCGAATTTCCGGGCGACTTTCCGCGTGAATTATCGTTCATACTGAAAGCGGAGATTCGCGCGGAAATTCGCAGGGTTAATTAACAATCCTCCTTCTCCTTCTTGTATACGTCAAATAACCTATATTACCCAGCCCAGCAAGGGCCCAAGGTCATGCAATAATACACATAATCCTAATGATGAAACTGGCGCATTCACGGTTTGGCCATGATCGAGGACCTATCATCCGGCAGCGAGGACGAGATGTTAGGTCTGTACTTCCTTCTGAAGAGAAGGAAGCGAAGACAAATGAGAAGAATTTCTGTACATGAGATATTCCAAAGGCGGAGTAAATATGGTGAATATCACCACCTAGTACAAGAACTGCAATTCCAATCAAACAAGTTTTCCAAATCTTTAAGGGTGACAGAACGCCAGTTTGACTACGTCCACAAACTGGTAGAAGACGGCATTCGAAAAGAGGATATATTTATTTATATTTATTGGTGTTTACTTATGCACAATGGCTAATCATGACCGTGACAGTTTTACAGGTGGAGGAAGCCGGAGTACCCGGAGAGAACCACCGAGCAACGACGAGCAGCTGCCAGCTCCCCAACATCGTAACTCCGCACTGCAGCACAGGCAGGGTTAGATTGGTTGAAGACATGCGTACCATCGACGTGCAGTACGCCTTATAGTACGCGGCGTCATCGTGCTCCCATGTGGACAATCGGGGTTAAGTGCCTTGCCCAAGGACACAACGCGGTTGCCGCAGGTGGGATTCGAACCGAGGACCTCTCGGCTTGCAGCCTGCACCTCTACCTACTGAGCCACCGCGCCCCCTCGAAAAGAGGATACAAACTTGCGGAAGGCAATCACCCGAAGAGAAAGACTTGCCATTTGTTTGAGGTACGATTTTGCAGTTGTGGTTCTCTTATAAAGGGAAAAGACAAACACAATGAATCAGTTTTTATCTATTGAGTAAAGTGAATTTTTCGATTTGATTGGTTGATAGATACGTGGTATGAGACCATATTCATTGAAACCCACGATACGTCCGCACAGCCACTGACAAATTTCCCATACCCCGTGGAAGCCTCGTTCCGAAATCTACAAATTGTCCATACCCCGTAGAAGACGCGTCATTCCAATTTTATAGTGTACATGTATTATATTTTAATTTTTTATCTCCAAAATATAGCTCATGACCCCTTATTGGAATGAGCTTATCGAGTACCCTCCAATGTGGGCTTCATAAGCTATGTTTTTGAGACAAAAAAGAAAAAAAGGAATTCAATATTTTTTTTATACTAGTCATATCGGCATATTTTCACAAAAACTCTTTTGCACAAAAATTCCACAGAAACCTGTATGGCTCAACAATGGAAGATAAAAGATCTCATGTTGTATGTGTTCACACATGAAATAGATTGTACTTCTAAAACCGAAAGTCAATAGATAAATTCGTTACCCCGTGTCTGATCACGTGGTACGGGTTTTTACCTACCCGAAGCCAGCCGTATCCCATTCGGCTTTCGGCCTCATGGGATACGGCTGGCTTCGGGTAAGTAAAAACCCGTACCACGTGATCAGACACGGGGTAACTAATAATATCAGTTTTTATTCAACTTAGCGAAGGAACCTACTATAGAGTAGTGTAATTCGTGTTATCAATATCCGATGACAGGGTCACTGGGGCACTGTGAGGACGTTCACATTCTGTAGCTTGGAACATTCCAGTTTGATTGTAGGAGATAGCCGACCTTGGCCCGAATTGATAAGACGGACAACTTTGGGGAAATGGCGGCTGAGTCATTGCTGGTGGATACAGGCACGACATCTCAGCCTGATGTACAATTTCGTGAATTTTGAACTTCACTTCTGCCTGCTTTCGGGGTGGCAATTTTTAGCTGCGACGGGCAGCTCTATAAGTGGCAATGTCGGTCTGTCGGTTTGTCTGTCGGTCTGTTGGTCGGTCTGTCTGTGACCAACGAGTTTCAAAACTCAATAACTTTTAAAATACTTGATGGAATGACTTTATATTTGGGATGCAAGTGTATCTTATTGATATCTAGCCACTGTTCAATGCATGTGTTGTTCCAAATATTATTCTTGGAGTTATGCCCTTGATGGACTTAGAATTTTGTGAGATTGCACCACCCGTCGCAGCTACGGCGTCGATTTTCTTGTGCCAGCCATCGACTGTTGGAACAAATCAACGCCATCTGGCTTTTCAACCACCATGGCTGTAGCAGTGGTCTTCTTCTTCTTGACATATTCGCACATGGTTCTGTCCACCTCGTCTTGGGAATGTTTTCCTTTACGTTTTATGTCTTTCTTGGGCGTGCTCGATGATGCTAAAATTGTTGCAGAATCGGCATTTTCGGGTGTTTGCGACCGACTTGTATTAAAGGTTTCCTCAATCGCACTGATTTCATCCTCGTTTTCTGCTGCTTGAGTTTCTTCATTTTCATAATCAGATTCGTCCAAATTGCTCGTTGTCCTGAAATTGAAAATGAAAGATATGATTTTTTGGTTAATTTGAAAATTCAAGGTATTTGATTTCTGTTAATTAATCAATAGACAGAACTCACAAGTGTGGCAATGAGTCTGACCTTGTGGCATGAGTGGCAATAGGAATGGGTTCGAACAAGAGGCCGCAAGGTTCGAGTTTGGATCATCCGTCTTGACACGAGTGCCATAACGTCAAATTAATTCACACACGCGTGATGTTCTGTATTTAGTACTCACACGCTAAACGTGGACACCCGAAGTAAAAGAAAAGTAATTTTGAGCCCAAATATGTCGATACAAAGGCAAAATTATACGAAGAAAATTCTCCCGCTGCACAGGAGGAAATTGGGTGTTCTTGATGCAATTACGTCAAATTACGCGACAGCTGTACTGAACTCGTGTGTGGCACGGGTCGGATAATGCCGCACATATCAGTAGAGCAGTAACAGGAATATAATATAAATACGGTTATTGTATGTGGCAAAAAGAAACTATACACCAAACATGGACATGTATATCTACTTGACGAAGTTTCTTTGTTTACTTACGGTCGACTAGCCAGGAAGGGGCTGAGGAAAGCCAACGCCTTTGCATACTTCTAATATGTTTGGCGCCGTCACCACTCCTTGTTTCCCATTTTCCGCCGATATTTCGACATGCCATCCCGCACATTTGTCCAACGATTTCCACCTCTTTTGCTGAAAAAGAGGAAATAGATAGTTTCATTACACGCCCGTTCAAGTTCAAATAAATTTCGGAATATTGCTCAACTGAACTGTGCGGTATCTTTCCTCCCGTCCTGCACTATGTAATAACGTCAAAAATCGTAATTTTTCTCCTGGGCTGAGAGAGAATTATCCTCGATTCCGCTGGTCTTTGCATTGCGAAAATTGCTGTTAAAAATTATCAGTGGTATGTAATAGATGCAGAACACCAATGGTGTGTGGACGTGTTTACCGTTATGACACTCGTGCCAGAACTGGTGGATAAAACACGAGGCCTGAGGCCTCTCTTTCGAGTCCATCCTTTTTGGCATTCGTGCCATAACGTCCAACTCATTCACACACTTATGACTTCTTGTCTATGTATTTTCTTTGTTTCCAGATTTCTATCAACTGGTGACTCATACAAAACCATAAGCTTCAGTTATCGCGTGGAGCTCGATCGTTTGCGAGGCGATTTGGACTCTTCTATAGCCGCATCATTTTCCGGTGCCATCCGAAACACAATGGCTCAAAATAGCCTGAGGATATTACATTCGGTGGAACTTTCCAAACTGTCTGGGAGCTTTAGATGGGAAGCACGTACTTATTAATGCCTCTCCAAATTCAGGATCGCAGTTCTTCAATTACTAAAGAACATTTTCGGTGGTTTTACAGGCGCTAGTGTATTACAACTATTGCTTCACTGTAGGTGACATTGGATTATGCGGCTCCAATAACGACGCTGGCATCTTCAGAAGAAGTGCGCTACACCGGAAGTTGGAGAATGGTACACTTAACATTCCAGTTGACAAACCCTTACCAAACGCCGAAGACAGGGGTCCGTTTCCACACGTAATTGTTGGAGACGAGGCATTCCCTCTCATGAGGAATTTCATGCGTCCATACCCTGTTACTATCTCAGATTATGATCAATGTGTCCTTAATTACAGACTCTTTAGAACTCGCAAACTATCAGAGAATACTTTTTGCATATTATTAAACAGGTGGAGACTGTTTCACAGAAAGATACCTCTATCACTTGGAAACGTGGAATCAGTTGTCAAAGCCACAGTCGTCCTACACAAAATGCTGCAAAGTGAAAGCGAAACGGGTAATGCGCTCATGCCTGATGGTGGTCTCAACCTCCCAGATGAGGACATACATAACGGTATTTTACGACATTCAGAAGAGGAGGACATCGCCCTCGACATCCGTAATTCGTTGAAAGATTAATTGTCTCATCTCAATGGGCAGTTGTATGGCAAAACAGCTATTTAAGTTAACGTAACGTACTGTAACGTGATTGCATTTTGTGTAACAGACAGACATTTTGCAGAAAGATAAAGGAGATTATGTTATGCCTGAATAACATTCGCATGCATGATTTTGTTAACTCCTTGGGAAGTTCATGCAATACACTCACCAGTCAAGCCAGCTGCATCGGCTATTTCTCGCCATACAACTTTCTTCTTATCAATGTCTTTGAAATCCTTTCGAGTTTTATCGTAAAGAATGGGATATTGTTCCATTTTCAATATGAGTTCTTCTGGTTTGTCTCCCGACAAAACGGAGCCGTCTCCACGAGTGTCTCAGCACAGATAGGTCATAGTACGCCCATTGACCTCGCAATCTGATTGACTTAATAGAATTATTCGTGCGAACAATTCCCCAAAAATCGCTCTGGGGGCAATCTCCGCGGTTTCCGCGAGAATAATAAGTGAGTCGCGTTCGACTTTAGTATGAACGACTCCATTAAAACTGGTGTTAATAAAACAAATGCGACCACGATCGGCTTGCGGGTCTATTCTGCTGAAATAAGTGTCCAACGCAGCAACTTCATAACGCATGCATCTGATACTGTTAAATGTTGTTGAAGAACTGCAAAGCGAAGAAAGTCCGAAAATAGTAAAAGCGTTGTGTGTTGAGCTCACAGCCGTTACAAAGCCAGCATTAATAAACATTATATACATCGTCTCTTGAGTGTAAGAATGCGCCGTCTGCAATGCTCTAGCATTGCAGATGGCACCTTGTTGTACTTAAGGGACGATGCACAAACCGGCAATGGACCCTAAGTTGTGTTGATTGTTTATTTTTTAAAGATACATATTTGTGTGCAGTTCAATCATTTCCGCAGTTTTTGTACCACTGTCGACATGTAAAACTTCCCGTCGCCTTCAAATAACATTTCTATCGAGGAGTGAAAACTATTTCAGGTGAGACCTTTCGTTGAAGCCAAAACTTGCAGAGGGGAAGCTTCCGCAAGTTTTTTAATTTAGTCCTTCATCCGATAAAACTGTCTCAAAACCTCCACGTGCTATACATTGTAAAATATACTGCTCAAAGTTTGCTAAGCACCAAGTACATCCAACTACAGTACGTGGAGTGTGTATTATCACTAAATCACCCGCAGAGTGGAGATTCCACTCAAGCAATGGTTGCAAATTTGTTGCAAAGCATAACCAGCACAAGCAAAGTTTCAGTCAATGGACCTCCGGGTTAAACCCGGAGGTCCATTGGCTGAAACATTGATTGTGTTTTTTGTCGATATGTACAAAATTTGAAAGTTATAGCATGGGTGACAACTCCACTCCGCGGGTGATTTAGTTACAATCCACTCTCCCCGTACTGTACCTGTTTTACGTTTTAGTTGAAATGTTGTAATGAAAAGTGTATATATTTTTTATTTAATTATATCTTTAATGATTTAAGTACAAAATTTAAGATGTTATTGGTGTTTGACATTATTTTTAGCTTTTGAATACGATAACCATGGAAAATGGATATTTCTGATAAAAGAGGAAATTTTTTAATATGCCAAAAAGTTGACGGAGCGAACTGGTATGCTTCAATATCGCGTATGAGACCCATTACTGTTGATTACAGCTTGACAACGCCTTCTCATGCTCACAATCAGGTTCCCGGTGGTCCTTTGTGGGATGTTGTTCCATTCTTGGACCAGCATGGCACCAAGCTCCTGGACACTTCTCGGCTGGACTGGACGAGCTGAAATTGCAAGCTGCAACTCATTCTAGACATGTTCGATTGGATTGAGGTCAGGGGATCTTGCTGGCCAGTCCATACGCTCAATCCCCTTCGTCTGTCGGTACTCCCCGACAGCATGTGCAACATGAGGACGGGCATTATCGTCCATCAGTATGAATCTATCACCCACTGCACCTGCATACAATCTGACGTGGACATCCAGGATCTCATCAATATACCGTTGTGCAGTCAATGTACCATGTTCAATGACACTGAGCTCTGTAAGTCCATCCCAGCTGATGCCGCACCAGACCATGATTGGCCCTCTACCATAGCGGTCATGCTCAGCAATGATGGCTGCATGGAATCGCTCTCCTGGTCTTCTCCATACCCCAGAACGCCTATCTGTGTGGTCTAGGCAGTACCTTGACTCATCTGTAAAACGGACAGGTCGCCAATCTTCTCTGGTCCATCCAACGTGGTCCATGGCCCATTCATATCGTGCCTGGCTGTGGTTCTGGGACAGCAGAATGCGAATATGTGGTCTTCTCGATCGGAGACCACCTTCGTGCAATCTTGCCTGGATGTTCTGCGTCGAAACATTTACCCCGGATGCATTCTGAAGGTCACTGCGAAGCTGGGTCGCTGTGGCAAAGCGGTTCCAACTGGCCTGAATGATCAAAACCGGTCTTCAACTGCAGATGTTGCCCGGTCTCTGCCACCACCATGCCGTCTTACTGGTGTGCCATACTGCTGAAACCTTGCCCAGGCTCTGGTGATCACTGTATGGTGCACACCATGGGCTTCACCAACCTGACGATGGGTAACCCCTTGCTTCACCATCCCTACAGTCCACCACATTTCTGCTTCAGGCAAATGTCTTCTCACATATGCATTTGCCATATTCAATCATTAAATCACAAAGGTTTTTGTTGAAATGAAGATTGAATACCCTACACATGTCATGTACATGTACACAGTACACAAAAACATCATGAAAATGAAGGGGTACATGCTTTCCATGACTGTCACGAAAAGTCTGCCTGTCAAGAGAGCTAATGTAAACACTGGGGACCATCTCAAGACATTCCTCAATCATATCCACCAAAAATATCGCAAATATGTAACAGGCAAATTTCACAATGATATGTCAAATATTTGGTGCTTAGCAAACTTTGAGTAGTATATTATCCTTAACATTACGGTACACGAACTAGCAACCAACTGCAGTTACTTCAAACCTTAAATAAAATGGTAATGCCCATTAGTACCGAATGTTTCATCAAATGAATGTTACGTAGGAGTGTTCAGGTTCAGTGGGACCGCGTTTGTTTTGTTTTAGAACACAACTCTAATTTATTTATTTATTTATTTATTTATTTATTTATTTATTTATTTATTTATTTATTTATTTATTTGTTTATTTATTTATTTATTTAGTTATTTATTTATTTATTTATTTATTAGGGTTTAACTAAACATTAACAGCCAAGGTCATATCGTGTCGGCGACAGTTTTATGGGTGTAGGAAGCCGGAGTACCCGGAGAGAACCACCAGGCAACGACGAGTAGCTGCCAGCTAACCAACATCGTAACCCCGCACTGCAGCACATTCAGGGTTAGAGTGGTTGAAGACATGCGCACCATCGACGTGCAGTACGTGGGCATCGGGGTGAAGTGCCTTGCCCAAGGACACAAAGCGGGAGTCCGAATCGATAGCCCAGACGGTCACTCATCCAAGGACTAATCTGGCTCGACGTTTCTTAACTTCGGTGATCTGACGAGAACCAGTTACCGCAATGCCACCGCTCCCCCCACCATGTTTATGAAGAGTTAATTTTGAAAGTAGACTATTTAATATTTCTAACCTGCAGCCGTACGATATTAATATTAATTAGTCTACTCGGTATGACAAAGCAACAGCAACGTCCTTCTCGTGTAATTTATTTATTGGGGTTTAACGGCACTTTTGACAGCCAAGGTAACGTCGTGTCGGGCAGATGTACGGGTGGAAAAAGCCGGAGTACCCGGAGAGAGGCATCGAGCAACGACGAGCAACTGTCAGACTCTCCACCAACATACTAACTCCACACAAGCTGGAAGAGCAATGGTTGAAGACAAGTGCACCATCGACGTGCAGTGAACCTTTGTGTATAGAGCCACCGTGCCTCAACATGGTCAGTCGAGATGAAATGCCTTGCTCAAGGACACAACGCAATTACCCCTGGCGGGGATCGAATCGTGGACCTTTAGATTTGAAATTAATACCGTAACCACTAAGCCACCATGCCCCCCTCTCGTGTTATGCAGAAAAAACAAATATTAGTTCCTGGGTTTTGCTTCAAGACCGAAAAGAAAATAGGTCGTCATTGGCAAAGTACTTTAATGCGGCACTTTCACAGTATATTTTACGGTAGTAATACCGGCAGCTGTTTGCCAGGAATTTTACAGGTTTTTAACCGTAATTGTTTACAGTCTACATTACACAGGGGTGTAGCTAGGATATCCTGTTGAGGGGGGCATAATTTGTTCAGGGGCGCCAGATCGGTATATCCGGCATATCCGAAGACCGCACGCCTGAGATAGGGGTAGGTATGGCTCTCCCATTGGTGGGGGTTCGGGGGATTCCCGAACCCTCACCAATGGGAGGGGCATATCCACCCCACCTGAGGCCTACAGTATCCCCTCCCATTGGTGGGTGTCGGGGGCTCCCCCGTGAAAATTTTGAAAACTTAATACCCTCAGAGTGAATCTGGGACCTCACTGACATGACATGAAATTTTGTATCCAACTCAATAATTTTGTTCCAATGTGTGATCAAAAGCTATGTTTCTGCGGCAATGAGAAAAAAAAGTTGGCACAAACATGTAAAAAGTTTGCACAGGCAACAGATGTTCCCGATATGCAAATTGATGGAAACAACATACCGGTACTGATTTTTCAAAATTCAGAACTGTGAAATGGTTTAAGCCAAATAATAAAAATACAAAAACGTGTAGGTTGACAAGGGTAACAGTACACAGCGAAGCTGTATTAAATCTCCCTGGGAAGGAGATTAAACTGGCGTTTGAAGATAGCTCACACTTTAATTAGGGTGAATGCATAAGCATGTTTGATTATACATGCCCCGGAAATTTAATACGATACAATAAAAGTTTTAACACTGCACCATTTTGCCTCATTTGAAGGGGCATAACTCTGGAACAGTAAATGCTATAACGGTGAAAATCGAACTTGACCTACATTTCCTGGTAGGTAGTAAGGTTGTAAAATTATAAGGTCGTACATCAAAGGGAACAAGCTTTATCTTTAGGAGACCATTGATTTTATCGTTTTGTGACTTTTCAAAGGGCATAACTCTAGAACGGGAGGTGCCATAATAATGGCAACGGAACTTGACCTACATTTCATGGTACATAGTAATGCTGCAAAATTAAAATGCCATACATCAAAGCGACCTAGAGTCATCATCTGGAAACCATTGATTTGACAATATTGCCACTTTTCAAGAAGCATAACTCTGGAACGGTAAATGTCATAACTGTGAAAATTGAACTGTGCCTGCATGTCGTGGTAGGTAGTACGGTTGCAGATTATAAGGTCATACATTAAAGCGAACCAGGGTTATCATCCGGAACCTATTAATTTTATCATTTTGCGACTTTTAAAAAGGCATAACTCTGGAAATGTACATGCCATCATGGTGAAAATCGAACTTGACCTACATTTTATAGTAGGTAGTAAGATTGCAAAATTAGAGGTCGTATATCAAAGCGAACCAGAGTTATCACCCGGAAACCATTAATTTTACCATCTTGCAACTTTTCAAGGGGCATAAGTCTGGAACGGTAAATACCATAATGATGAAAAGCGAACTTGACCTGCATTACATAGTAGGGAATTTAATACGATACCACAAATGATTTATCACTGTACCATTTACCATTTTGCCACATTTGAAGGGGCATAACTCTGGTACAGTAAATGCCATAAGGGTGAAAATCGAACTTGATCTACATTCCTTGGTAGGCAGTAAGGTTGTAAAATTATAAGGTCGTACATCAAAGTGGATAAGATTTATCATCAGGAAACCATTGATTTTACCATTTTGCGACTTTTCAAGGGGCAAAACTCTAGAAAGGTAAGTGCCATAATAATGGCAACCGACCTTGACCTGCATTTCATGGTACATAGTAAAGCTGCAAAAATAAAAAAAAAACATACATCAAAGTGACCTAGAGTCATCCACTGGAAACGATTGATTTTATCATTTCCACTTTTCAAGAGGCATAACTCTGGAAAGGGAAACGCCATAACGGTGAAAATCGAACTATAAGGTCAGACATCAAAGCAAACTGAAGTTATCATCTGAAAACCATTTGTATTGGACAGACTGACAAGGCGGTGTCTACATGCTCGCTCGAAAATTTTTCGGGATGCATAACAATGTGAACGATGATCTATTTGAATGGCTCTGGAAGGTGTGGGTTGTTACAGTAAGTAAAGGGCTAAGCTGGATAGATATTATAAGCCAACAGCCTTACGGCTCCCGAATGAAGGAGATAACCGTTCACTAGGCATTCGGTTTTCCTAGCGTTTGACTAATGTTGATTCTATATTGACCAGGATACTCTGACGGAATGGTATTCTGTGTTCATGTTCAATTTATCCATTCACAGATGAAATGGGAGCTGGTGTCCTCGACTTTCCACCTAATCTGAACTTCAGGCAACCCTTGCAAAAACGTCATGAATAACCAAAAGATGTATTCGCTTACATCACAAATCTTGCTTTTGACCCATCATTTAAACGAGCTCAATGAGCTTTGTTTTTCATGTTGCAGTCGTATTTTACGCTCTTAAGTGGGCTCATGACTTGAATGATTTAAGGGACCCAACTGACAATGTGTTTTGTAAAAACCTTTTAGAAACGACAAACAGGCTTGCTTCTCTGAAGTTGTCAAAAAAGGTTGCATATGTCGACATGTAAAAGGCGTTATGTGAAATGTTTTCAGAATCGCAAGACCTGGGAGTCGTGAGGGATTTATGTATGATTTTTGAAGATCATTTACGTTTGAATATCTTCTGATCAGTACAGAGCTGAGAGCGAGGTGTTGATAATCAACGGCAGCTCAATGGCTTGTCTGTATGCTGTGTACTTGGCATATTCAAACTTAGCAGAATTAGATCCAAATTCAAATATGTTTCGCTTCAGGCCAATGTTTTGATGTTAGGGAGTTTGTAAACTTATTTATCAGAACAAAAAAACTAAGTTGCACTGCTGCTAGGGAATGCATTGAAATTTGTCATGGGTGATCTTAACATTGGTTTTCATTCTTTACGCGCGGGTGGAGCTACGGCTGCAGCTAATTTCCAAGTTAATGGACCGTTGTTTAAACAGGCATGGCCGGATAGAAGTCCGACGCTCGAAAAAGATTGTTATGTTTCAGATTCTGTCTCCAGTCGCTTGAAGGTTACTCGAAATTTGAACTTGTAAAATGTTTTTCTCACAGAATTATTGTTTCATCGTGACCACTTGCGTCGCGGAGTCAAGGCACGCCCCGGCTTGTCGCACTAAAATGGTTTTGATCCGTTCGTTTTAACAGTGTTCAGGTATAACAAGGATTAACATTTTTCCAGCGTTTCAGCAGAACAGTGGGAAACGTTTTTCTCCCCCCACTATACGTGAAACATACGCGTGTCCCGGGCGAGACAGCAGGGTGGGATATTTCTATCCCACCCACCCCACGTAACATACTCATTTGCATATTTTATTTGGTCGCTGGAACTATTTCATCATCGTCTGCACAATTGTAAATAAACAAAAATAGCATCCTGTTCCTTGTTGATGAAGACTCGATATTTAATTATTATTCAAATATTAAACTTATTTTGTTTTGTTTCAACCCCATGTTTCTCTGCAGATTTAATACTATCACTGCGCGAAGTTATCGATCGATCAATAATCTCACAATGCCCTTTACATTAGAGTTTGACACCCGCAAATTCATTAACCCCTTAACGGACAGTGTTACAAATCAATTTTTTAGTATATACCTATGGTATATACCTAACTTTTGTACGATTTTTCCGATGAAATTGTTCGTTTTTTCGAAAGGACTACGACTTGATAAATTGGGTATGTCAGCACGCGACCGCCAATTATCTATAATGACGTAAACTTCGTGTGTGGGGAGAAAAATCATCAAGGTGGGAATGGGGAAATCTCACTCTCGATGTAAGATATCTGAACCAGACCCTCGGCAAGCCACAGGTTTGGTTCAAATATCTTGCCCCTCGGGTGAGATTTCCCCATTCCACCTCCAGACTCATCAGGGATCATCATATTCTCCCACCACTGAGGTACTGAGATATATATAAAGTCGTGTGAGACAGCTGGGAGAGATATGCCTGTCTCACCCCTCCCACGTGACAGCTATCTCACCCCACCCCCGTGACCAACCTATATTGGCTTATTAGTATATTTAATGAGCGCAGGACTATTCAATCATCTCACGTTCTTCTGTAACCAAACAACATGGTGGCACCTTGGGTGTCGCCAGGGATTTCTCGACAGGGGGGCTGACCTCTTCGACAGGGGGCTATAATATTTGACCTCCCAACCAAAGGAAAATGAGTGAAAATTGGTAAATTGGAGAACCAAAAGAGAAGCTAATTGAGTATGTTTGTTGATTATTTAACGTAAACCTATTATAATAAGGTCGGGAAATATTTGATCTATAAAGCCAGTTTGACGAACGACACTAAGGAATTTCGTGAGAATCACTATTCTCTATCAAAGTTCCAGTGCTGCACGGGTTCGAGTCCACCCTGCGACACTGGAATATTGACAGAGAATAGTACTTCTTGCGAGTTTCATTGATGTTGTTCGTCAAACTGGTTTTATACATTAAACAAACAATAATATCCCGACATTCCAGGGAAATAAAATAAATCTTAACGTTCTGCACACAACTTGTGCGTAACAAAATCGATTGTCGAAAATTTCTCGTGAAGTCGGGTTTACGAGACTCTCCGACGGACTGACTAAAAATCTCCGATGGGGGTGTGTGTGGCTGGACCACTCCGACGGGGGGGGGGGGGGGGGGGGGGGGGCTCCCCCTTTGCGCCACCAGTAGGTGGCACGGTTAGGACCATGTACATCAGAGAACGTTTGTCGAAGAAAACAGAAATAAAAGCACAGACCGCAAAACCAAAAGACACTGGACTCTTTTGTATGATTCATTGGATGAACGACATTATGACTGGAGAGAGTTCCACGAAATTTACGTTGAAAGTTATGCGAATACGTTGCAGAATTCATAATATGACGTCATCGGAGTGTGTTAATGTTCATTTCACTTCAAACCTTTAACCCCAGCCTTGCCGGCGTTGGGATTTAATTTTATGGTATATACCTGTTGTATATATAGAACTTTTGTACGTTCTTTCCGATAAGCAAATCACCTTTTTGATGGCGCCATACTGTTTTGGTGGGAGAGAAAAATTATCCCCGATGAGAGCAGGTGTGAGATGGGGAAATCTCACACTCGGGACAAGATATTTGGTCCAGACTCTCGGCAATCCTCGTGTCAGGCCCAAATATCTTGCCCTCGGGTGCGATTTCTCCATCTCACACCTTCACCCACCAGGGAAAATAATAGTCTTCGGGGTACCGTTATATCACGCATTGCTCATTATGGAGAACGGGATCGTGGCGATTACGCAGTTTAAGGTTTTGTGGATGAACGATTTAGTTCACGCCTTGAATGCATCAAGTTTCTTGACGTGAGTAGTATGTAATGTGGTTTTGAGGCTTAGGTTGGATGACCCCGGTGGATGTCATGTCTCGTGACCCAGTGGCGCCATGTTGTGTTGTGATGGTAACCCGCGTGAGCGGCCATGTTGTGACGTTATCCCCATAGTGATACGTGGTGTCAGTGCGCATGCGAAGCGCGTGTTGTTATGGTGATACGTGTTTCCTTCGTCCATTTTGTATATTGGAGGCTGCCATCTTGGTTTCTATGGTAGCACGTGGTCACTATGTTACCCAAAGGCTTCTTATGGGATATGGGTGTGTTCGTAGGGTATGTTCCTTTGTACAAAAAGTATTTACCCGATTCGTAGAATTACCACAAACAACCCGACAACCCCTCCAAATCACCAAAATCCACCCCAAACTACCAAAATTGACCTTATTTACTACGGATTCTTCAAGAATCCTTTTTAGGACCGCCATTCCGTAGATTTGAATAGTAATGCTATATTACCAAGGACGGCTCCTTGGATTATATCCAACTGATAGACAACCTCCATGAAAGCCTATATCATTCCTAAAACCAAGAATCTATCGAGTAGTTACTGATAAGTCATTACTCGAACGACTCGAATCCCATCGAGCAAATGAGCCATAGAGTATTTACTTGAACGAGTGACTCGCACATACGACTCTTAGCCTCATTTCGGTATTAGATGATACCTATGATCTGGTATTTTATTATCTGAGGATACCTGTCGATGATACTTTCTTGAGAATCCTTTTTTTTTTCGTATGAGGCCTTGAAGGCCATGCGAAAATCCATCAATGAGGTCTAATTTACTAACCATCTTAACCTCATTTCGTTTGAGGCCATGAGGGCCATGAAATAATCCCTGAATGAGGCCTAATTTACTATCGCTCTTAGCCTCATTTCGATATTTGAGGATACCTATTGCCTGGTATTGTATTATTTAAGAATACCTATCGAGAATACCTTTTGGAGAATCCCTTTTAGTCGTATGAGGCAATGAGGGCTATGAGAAAAGCCCTCACGGAGGTCTAATGTAGTTCTACCATCTTATCTCCAAAGCTCCAAGGCCACTGCATGTCTATGGTCTATCTGTCCTATCATTAATTAGCTTTTACAGCAGTCTTGTGTCATTGCGGCCTTGTACCATTACTATTGGCTTCTGTTATTCTGCCCCATGTCTCAACCATTAATATTGACTTATAACACTACTTCCTAGCTATACCGATCTCAGTCTCGACTATAACATCGATCAAGGATGAATCAGACTGCTTCATTTCCCCTGTACACATATAAACGGACTATATAAGGCATTCCGTAATTCAGATTCTTATCCGACCCCGTAAAATGTGGATTCCGTGAATTATAATCAGGATTTCATTTTAGAGAGAAACACAGCGTTACTGTTTTTAGCGGATTAAAGTTAACTTGCCATTTACTAGCCCATTCACCAATACTCTTCAGATCTTCGTTCAGAATGTTTGCAGACAAGTTTGCATCCTCAACAATTAAAATCAACGAAGTGTCGTCTGCATAATTATAATCTAATACTGGAATGAATGTTATTTACGATGTCGTTTATACAAATTTTGAAAATTCGAACTTGTCCACACGGAGGCGCGATGACGCCGTGTACTAAGGCGTACAGCACGTCGATGGTACGCGTGTCTTCAACCAATCTAACCCTGCCTGTGCTGCAGTGCAGAGATACGATGTTGGGGAGCAGGCAGCTGCTCGTCGTTGCTGGGTGATTCTCTCCGGGTACTCCGGCTTGCTCCACCCGTAAAACTGTCACGGTCATGATTAGCCATTGTGCATAAGTATGTGAGCTTAAACACCAATAAATAAATAAATAAATATAAATATTGAAGAGAAGGGGATCAAAATCGAACCTTCAGGAATCGCTGATGAAATCTATTTATTCTCTGTATTTTTTCCCATTGATTACTACTACTTGCGAACGTTCACATAGATAGCGGCCCTTCTGTCTGCATGCACACACCTTAGTATGTACATACAGTACTATATAACAGTTGGAGTAGGTGCTCAAACAAATAGTAGTAATAATAATATAAGGTAAAACTAAGTGGGCAGGGCAGGGCAGGGCAGGCATAGGGCATGGGTGTGAAGAAGTGTACATGTCCCTCTGCATTTATTGGTATTGCCTCGAAAAAATGCTATTAAAAACAACCCGAAAGAATATGCATCACAGTTCACATTGCTTAACTTGTCAAGGCGGCAAAAGTAACAAACAAAAAAAAGAGAATTCCGTTCTGTAACAAAGCTAGGGCCGTCGCGATTATTCGACTAACCGTCGACTATTGAAGTAGTCGACGTTTTTTTATTTTTAGTCGATCGTCGTTCATTTTCAAGGTGGTACACGTCTACTACACGTCGGGGCTAAATTGCATTGTTTTGTGAGGTGAATGATCAATAAGGGTGAATAACTTTAAATATCTAACCATAGTTAACATTCATATCCGGAAGACTGTACGACTGTCACTGACTGTGTAAGAAAGAACACTCACAGTTACTCGAGAAGAATAGATTCTTCTGAATTTCTCCAGTCTTGTACACACGAATGCACCCATTGGAAAACCCAAAGCGCGGAAGTGACAAAATTATGACGAAAGTCAGAAGGTCAGATCACTTCTCAAAGTTCGGAACTTCAGACTAAGATCCAATTTTAACAACTGGCGAGGGAATGCATAGATCTCAATGTTAAAAATTTCGAGAAACTTATTGCAGAAAGGAAACATATGCAGGAACGTTCTTTGGTAAATTCATTTTAATTCATCGGCTTCAATCTAGTTCAAACTTGGACCCACAGTCAGTAATATTATTTTTGGGGTTGGTACGTCCACAGGACGTACCAACCCCAAAAATTATATTACGGACTGTGGGTCCAAGATTGGACTACATGTAGCTTCAGTCGGGACCGATTTGTTGTTCCCACAATCCCACTTCGTCTGAACACACTGGTGCCATTGTCATTTTCAGAGTTTTGCGAACAGAAGAATGATTTGCTAAAAAATCATGGGAAGCGACTATTAATCGACTAACCGTCGATTACTGGTCACGATTAGTCGATTACAAAAAATGATAGTCGCGACAGCCCTAAACAAAGCAAACCCGATCATAAGACCAGATGTTAATATTGTATTCATGAACACTTACAACACAGCCAAGAGAAGCATCACTGTTAAATCAACTGTTATTGATTTACTTGACCAGCAAAGCACGAATCTCTCATTAATTTAATGTGAATAAGTCATCCTCCCTTTATGACACCAGTTGATTTCAGTAATATCTGATAATTAAATGCTAACAACAGGAGCGGATTGGATCAATGGGGTGGGGGTCATGGAAAACGCTCATAATACTGACACAAAGACAAAGGGACACATAAGGGTCCATATCCCAGATCTGTCCATACAAAAGTCTTAGTGAATGTGGGTCATTACTTGTCCTTAGCATTTTAAATTTGAAAACGCTTGGTATGTGTCAAAAGACTTCTCAGATGTACTTCCTACGTAAACCTGATAATTTAGTACACTCAAAAATATAGTTGTATTCATCTCCGATTTCTAGTTTGCAAAGATCACACAACCGTTCTTCCCGCATTAGCCCCATCCATCTTTCCGTTTCAATTGGTAAGTTATGATTGGAGGTTCGGAGCTTCATTAAATTGATTGGCTCGAATCTTTTCAAAATGTTAAAGTACTTTTCCATGCCAAAAAACTCCTTAAAATACAGTATGTACTTGAATTGGGGGGATTCATTTTTTGAGCATCTCATGACAGCAGGTATTGAACCTGTAACAGTTGTTTAGCAATTTGTCCTATAACCTCTGCAGAGTAACATTCCCGATAATACCAAATGTCTGAAAGTTCACAACTATCAAATATTCCTTTGACGCTGTTTAACCAGGAATTTATATAGTTATCTGTCATGGATAGGTTATAAATGTACCTTTTATTGCAATATCCATTGTAAATTTACCAGTTTCACCACATATCGCATGGCCGCACGTGCATTTTCTCAGGTTAAAAATGAATTAAGGTATTTTAGTTGAAACAGTGGATAGATTCGTTGTTCCCAAATCCCCATACCTCGCTTCCATACAGCAAAATCGGGGCAATTATTTTTTCAAAAAGATCAATTTGGCATGATAAGTTGAAATGCCTACATGTTCGTATATTATTCGCCTGCGAGGTTACAAAAGTCCCCGATGGTTGAAATAAGATACCCAGATATTTATATTCTTTAACAATTTTGATTTTATCGTTATTTATTTCGAAATTGCTTTTAAATTTCCTACTTCTGCCAAAAACTACCATTTTATTTTTATTTGGGTTAATTTTAAGTATCCATGGCCCACAATACTCTGCAAACGAGTCAAGTGACTTTTGCATCTCAGTTACACTTTCTGCAAAAATTACGGTGTCGTCTGTATACAAAAGAACCGTTACTTTTATAAATATTTGCAACTTTGTTTCTGCCGCGGCTGTTTGCATATCTAACCCTTGTACATTATTAGAATAAATGTAGTCCTCCAGATCATTAAGGTACATAGCTAACAAAATTGGTGAGAGGTTCTCCCCTTTCTTGAGGTCTGTATTACAACTATAGGCTATATCGATAAATAGTTATCTCCGCCTGATTATTTGATCTTTTCTGCGCTGTTGAGAGTGATATAAATTACTTCAGTCGGTAAATATAATTATTTGCAAATGAAACAAAATACAGCATTTTGATTGGCTGAGAGGTACGGTGTAACTTGCAATCCACAGCCGGGGTGGGTTGGTGAAGTGGGGCCAGGGTGTTCTCCCCAAGGAAGCATTTTAAATATACATAAAATGCAGTTGTAATGTTTACAATGCCGCAAATACCAACCGGCAGTAGTTAGCTCACGAACGATAACTCACTTTCTGATAGACGCTATGACGTTTCGAAGATTCTCCACAAACCCTTACCGTGGACTTTCTTCCTGAATACATATTTCTAATGAGATGGAATACTTCACCATTAACATTAAAATCCACCTCTCCACACTCTATCAAAAGCCTGCTTGAAGTAGAAAAACGCACGAAACAGACGTTTATCCCATTTTCTATGGTAGATCAATTAAAATGTGCAACACATATAAAATATACCCATAGTAGCTTGGTGTACCAAATGTTCACCACGAGTGGTGAAGTGGTGTTAACCGCGACCTTTGGCGCGCGGTTAACACCACTTCACCACGGGTGGTGAACATTTGGTACACCAAGGTACTATGGGTATATTTTTTGCGCTGTTATTTTTTCTCGATTTTACTGAGCACCAGACGTACATACATGCGAAACTGTTTTTGTTTACACAAGCATCGGCGGGCGGTACTTCCGATGTCAATTTTATCGCCGATATAGAATGGAAAATGAAACTGGCCCTTTTTCATTTTAATAGCATAATAACATACCATTTCGAGTTATGGATGTTTTATTAACATGAGACGATGCATGTTTGTTAAGTTTTGGTGTCTTATGGGGTAAACTCATTTAAAAACGTAATAAATAATTGTCACTTTCATTTCACTCTTCCTGAGGCTACGTGCGATAAATTTAGACAAGTTGCATTCCGGTCGACGTCACCAAAGGTCAACTTGGATGTAGTTCCACTGTAGGTGTAAATTTTAATTATTGAAATCCCATTGCTGGCGTGTTCACCACGGTTGGTGTGTAAAGCTAAAATTTATGTCATAGGCTTTTCATATATTGTAGAATAGGTAGCCATGGTATAAAACATATTATCTACAGCTGAGTAAGTTTTCTTGAATTCTGCTTGATAATCTGAGATGAGATTGACTGGATCCGCGTACGTTATGAGACCGGTGTTAATAATTTTAGTAAACAGTTTCCCAAAACAACTTAAAAGAGTTGTGGGGCGATTGTTTTCAGGTAGTGAGGGGTCGCTCTTCTTTTTGTATATTGGGCTTATTACCTCCTCAGTTAACCATTCATCGTGGATGGTTCCACTTTCGAGAATCAGATTGTTAAAAACTAATATAAAATTCCATAAAAGAGTTATCAGTGTATTTTATGTATACATGAGTTATTTTATCACAACCTGAATAAAGTAGTTTTGTTCCGTTTGTTTCGACGATGTTCATGGTTAACGTGGACCCACCTGAAGTCTCCAAGCCCAGGCGAAGATCAAAAACGCGTGTGGTATTGTACTGGTAGGAAAGCTTCCTTTCATGAACATTTGAAAAACATCTTGAAGGGAAATGGATCGAAATTATACAACACTTAAAAACCACCAAATGGTCAATTCATTTTCATTGAACCATTCACTGCCAAAACCGGCGTTAACAAACTGTTATTATTATTATTATTTTGTTGTTGCTTAAATGGGAACAAAAGATAGGCAGGATCAAGAGGCCTTGGTTTGATCTGAATCAAAGGTTTGAAATTTCTTTGAGTTCTGCCTCTCATATGAGTGAATAACAAATCCTCTTTGCTGATTTTAATCGGGAACTTGCCCTTATTTCTTCTTAAAATTCATGGGAAAATGTGCTCTACCTTTCATTTATTGTAAGAACTGAAGACATGGTGCATTATTAACCCGAGAGGCCACGTTTCTGGCACAGGAACATGATATGTCATAATTTAATTAAGAAGGATGGCTGCTAAGTGAAGGTATGGAGTAGACCAATCAAAACTGTCAGCGTACAGTCCGAAGTGCTTTACCCATGAAATATACCCCCAGGATTCAGGGGCTTAAAAAGAAAGACAATGTTAAGGTTCAGATTCACAACACACAGTGGTGGTGGTGAATAGAGCTGGCGATTAGAATTTCGACCCCAAGCTGAATTCTGTTACTGAGTTCTAGCCCTTTAATAGTGTCTTACCCATGGATAAGAATATAAGGCAGGGACCGACCTGGGCATGCGCCAGTGCGTATTTGGTTCTGAAACACCAGGACCTGGCTCTTGAATCTCAGAAATAGGCTTCTCAGTTGGCGCGTAACTTCTAAGATCATATTTTGATATTCTTTCGATGGATAATCGAGAGAGACACTCTTACATGTATTATATATATGATTTTCATTTATCCTTGTTGTAGGGTGCTTAAGTTAATACTTCAAGTCTTAATTACCAAGTATTATTCTTCACTGTGGTTACTGATCAAGTCTTGGCTGCCTAAATAGGCAGCCAAGACTTGATCAGAAACCACAGTGAAGATTAATGTTTGCTATAGTGTACTAAATGAAAATGATGAGAGCTATTACATACTTGCAGTGTGTGTTACAAACAGCAGTGTGACTCCGTTAATTGAAATCTGGTTATGAATTGAAAAAATAGGCTCCGAGGCTAGAGCGTATTTTAAATAGTCCTGATCGGTCGCTGATAAGGCCCAAGATGGTGGTAACTTGGGAGATGACGAACATTCGGGACTTTTGCAGACCGATTTGCGAAAGTCGCAATTTCCAAGAATTATTGTAAGAAATGAATAGAATTAAATAGATAACAGGCGTCGCCATGGGAACTGACGCGATTACTGGTTTTTATTCCAGTTCAGTGGACAATCGGTGCTGCTAGTATGCTCCTCCCCCAACGCCTTGGCCTCGGATGGTAATTCCAAGGACACATGCCCTCTCACTGACCCTGGTGAGTACATAATTTATGCGCCAAAGTTGTCGATTCTAAACGACAACACATTGAGTTATTTATCAACCCTTTACCCAACGCAGACGATTTCAAAATTTATTATTTTAAATCATTTTTTCAAGTTTTTAAAAAATTTCAACAAAACCATATCACGTGATCCCTCTTTGGAACGAGCTCGACGAGCTCGTTCCAATGAGGGGTCGCATGACATGGTTTTGTGGAAATTTTTTAAAAAATAATATTTTTTCCACTGCTGAGTTTGCATATTACGCGGGCAGACGCGACAGATTCGTTGGTTAAAGGGTTAAGAAAAAGGGACGAGGATTTCCTATTTTTCCCAACTGTCTACTTCTGAATACAGACAATAACGTGGCCAGTTTTTATGCGAGCAACAATAATGGAAGTGAAAGGTTAAAAGACATGCGGTCCTATCCCATCGACGTCCACAACCTAGTGGCAAATACATGATTTCCAATTTAATTCTTTACTTAACGAAACCATCCCGCGTAATTTTCGAACTGAGCAGCTGAATTAATATTTTTCAAATATTTCAACACAAACCAGTCATCTGACCCCAGATTGGAGCGAGGTCGTTCCAATGAGGAGTCACGTGTGATTTTGTAGTAATGTTTAGAAATATGTGAAAAATAATTAAATAACAAATTTCTTGTGCGTAAGATAGAAGGTAAAAATGCAGTGCGAGCGTATTTTCAATCTGGTGAATATTTGTGATACCTACAGTTAAACTCGGTAGCCCATCGGGTAATTGGTTGCGAATACGCATGTGCATTCTGCATAATTCTCTTTTTGCAAAATGTCAAGTGCAAAATCCAGTGTTTTTGTAATAATTCACTCACGTGACGTGTATACAAGTTTCTACGATAAGTGTTCGCACTCATATTTACACAACAAACTGACCGCTTGAAGAGCTTTATCTGACATACTGCCCAAAGATGCTGTCGTGGCCTTTACACAACCAAAAACATTCTCGACATCCTTGTTCGTGCCTACCAAGCCCGTGGAAAATCCTACTGTAAAATGATGTGCACCATGATGACTAGAGCCGATGCCTTCAACAGCACCAGAACTTAGGATACATTTACATGGTTTGTAACTGAAAAAGTTCAAATATGATTTACAACCTTAAACGCGCTGTTTGTAAAATGCGGTATGTTGGCGAAACCAGTGTTTCGTTTCACAAATGCGTGGACAACAACAGGTAATTCGTGGAATTTGGCAGTGCTATTACAGGATACTGCATGTCGACTGGTCAACCCGGTTGCTTTTGTTTTAGGCCTTCATCACTGACTCCAAGTCCGATTGGACAAAGGCTGAGCGTGTCTTTCGAGAACATTCTGGATTGAAGACAGCTACGCAACTACAAACTCTTTACAGATCTTCATATAATTCTTGAGTTCTTTGTAGTTTTGAAAAGATATGTTCTCATCAGGTAATGCCCAACTGAGACTTAGGAAGATTTGGACTTTTCAAAGTTTATACAGAAACATATTTCACCCTTTACTTTGCATTTTATCAACATTTGTGGCTTCGGGGCCACCCACATGTGTTTAGGTACAACTTTGTTTGCGAGAGTTTTTATATCCTCGGCTTTCTTTCATTCTGTTATAATTAAACCTTTTTTCTGTTATTTATTTATTTATTTTTCATTAGGCTTTAACGACGGTTTAACGGTGACAGTTTTACGGATGGAGGTTTTACCCGGAGAGAACCACCGAGCAACGACGAGCAGCTGCCAGCTCCCTAACATCGTAACTCCGCATTGCAACACAGGCAAGGTTAGATTGGTTGAAGAAATGCGCACCATCGACGTGCAATTGGCCTTAGTACACGGCGTCATCGTGCCCCCATGTGGACAATCGGGTTCAAGTGCCTTGCCCAAGGACAGAACGCGGGAGTCCGAATCGATCGCTCAGACGGTCACGCATCCAAAGACTAACCGGGCTCGAAGTAGCTTAACTTCGGTGATCTGACGAGAACCGGCTACCGTAACGCCACCGCGCCAGCTTTTTTTTTCTTTTTTCTGTTCATGCATTTTCAGGAAAAATGATTGGCTAAAGTAATTGTTTTCCTTTCATAACACAATGAACCGAAAAAACGCATTTAGGCCCGTCCCCAATGTCTGTCTTAAAAATTACCCTGCACAGTGTGAACGGAAAGGAACCTCCGCAAGTCCATGTTGTTTCAAAATGAAAAGTAATTAATACTTATCTCATCATATTAAAATGACTTTCAAAATAAAATTTAATAAACAATAAAATCCTTATCAAGCTTTTTATTCCATGTTAAATTTGTTTATATGCAATAGATGATCGTCTTCGTTCATCGTTTTACCCAAATCAAACGCAAACAATGGCCGGTCATAATAATCCGCAAACGAAACTCACGGCAACAAAACATTCCTGTTTCCAAATAGCCTGAATGAACTCTTTCTGAGACAAAGTTCATCCAACTTCATGTCATCTGGGTTTATATCTAACTCCACATTTACAAACTGTGTTTTCAATTTATCAGAAAATGGGCAAAATCAGAACTAAATTTAACTCGGTGTTGCTTTGAATGACAGTTCCTCCCGTCATGTGGAAAAGAAGATTGAAGTTTTGTGTGGGCGTGCCATATGACGTTCCTTTTAACTTACGCAATTCATTGGTCAATAAACTTTTTACACTGACATAATATCATGTTCCAATGAAATGTATCGTTATTTCAAACAGAATTTTAGAAAACTATGCCGTTTTAATTCAGTTATCACTAGGAACCATGATGTGACCTGGTTTTTATTTTAACCCCGCAAAGTAGAGAGTGTTTATATATATTGCTCCTCAAGTTTAATTATAAGGATTGATCGTTTGTTTCTGTCTCTTTTTTGGGTTATGAACCCCAAAAAACAAAGGCCAAACATACGCCCATTTACACAGTTTGGCCTGTTTTGGGGGTTCATAACTCAAGAAATAGACAGAAACAAACGATCAATCCTTATGTTTCTGTGAGTTCTTTTGTTTTTGTTTCGGAGTCCCAGAAAAAGTCCCAGAAAAAGTCTGGTAAAAACTGATTTTTTTCAGTGGTTTGTTGTTTTGTTTAGAAGAATGTATTAATACTAGCGGGACGACCCATCCCAGAACGGGTAGCCCCACACATACGACGGAAAATTTCTAGTTGGACACGGATGGAATCACGGAATCCCACACTCTCAATTTATACAATAGATATAGGACTTTTTTCTGAAGCCAGCACTGATGAGGATCGAAAGATTGTCTGCGCCATCCATCGACTAGCCCTGAATAATCTACCATGAATTTGAATGAATTAACGCCCCCAACCCCCCCCCCCCCCACCCCCACCCCCACACACACACGCACACATAAACACATTCTCATCTCCACCCGAAAAAGAAAATGGTGGAATTAAGTTCAGTTAACTCCGACAGTAATTTGATTTATATCTAGGAACCACTCAACGATAGATGTATTAATTTGATCCACTCAGAATGGAGTTTTTTACGCCACACCTGAATGATTGTTTTGAAGCGTAAAGTTTGAGCATTCTTGGACATGTGAACAACAACAACAAAACTATCCCCAGCACTGCTGAATTTGGATGCGGGTTGAACAAGATGTTCGTCCCAGGACTGTAGGGATATGACTAGTTTGAAGATCAGGAAGAAAATATTGGTGTTACGTTGCTGTACTATTGAGACTCGATTATGACACGTGCAGCAAATTTTGGAGGTGCAGTGTCTTGTGAAAAATAGAAGGGTTTGAACACATTAGTGCGCTGTAGTAGTCAACGCGACTGAAAATAAATAATGCCGCGGACAAACTGTTGTAACATCTTAGTTTCAATGAAATGTAGCATTTTGCTAACATTTCCGAGATGAAAAAAGGCACTGCGACAGACATGTTTGAAATGTTCATTAACGGCCGGAATTTCTAACCTAAATTCCGGACAAAAAACTGGGCGGTATTGCCGAATCTAGAATATTAAGGGACAATTTGGAGATTTTTTTTAAAGTTAATGTGGTTGACCTATATATATTATATCTAGCTTATCATCGTTAAATTTTAAAAATTCCTTAGTAAGCCATGTCTGTATGTCTGATATACAGTGAACAGTCTTAGTCTCAGAGCATGCATCAGACTCCGTGACATGAACTCCAGGGGCGGCGGGACCGGGGGAGGGAGGGGGCTGAGTGGGCTTCAGCCCCTCCACTTTTTTGCCAGGCCATGTTTTTTTTGTTTTCAGATATTTTAACAAGCAATGACTCGTGAAACAAGGGGCAGATCCAGAGCCTCCCCCATATTTTCGCCAGCTGTGTTTCTCACGTCCTCGTTTAGTTTCGATGGATTTCGGATCATGTTTTGCAGTAAGTGGCTGCAAACGCTAAAATGTATACAGTCTGTTAATAAATCGGTTAACTGAAGTAGATCGTAATCTTACAGACACACAAGTACCAAATCCACCCCCAGACAAGATAATCCAGACAGTATAATTGCTGTAAACGTTTGGTAAAGCATACAGGTGAGGTCTATTTATCAGCTTTAGTCGTTACGACCAAAGCTGATAAATAGACCTCACCTGTATGCTTCACCGACGTTTTTTAACGGCTCTCAAAGTGTGAAAAATTTCAAATTCCCCTGAAAAATCTCAAAATATCCACTCAGACGCATGGAAATGGGGGTTTTGCGAACCTGGAATTTATACCGACGACCATCCATCGCCCGATCCAGCCCCCCCCCCCCCCCCCCCCCCCCCCCCCCCCCCCACACACACACACACACTTTGAAAATCGTTCCGCCGTCCCTGATGGTTGAAAGTAACAGTCAGTATCACTTTTGTAAAAATGAAAACGATGGCCATCGATCATAATGTCACCAGAATGTGAGACATCGACACTGCACAGTAACGATTCTAACACCAAACCTAAACGTAGTGAGATTCTGTCTGACGATTCACTGTCAATAATTACACTATGCGTACGACCTGCAAAAACATACACTGTAAGGAACGAGTGGAACTTTTGTTCACGGTCAGTGAGACACATCCCCTTTGGTCTATGGAAAAGAAAACGATGACAAGGTCCTTCACGCTAACAACGCTCTTTTTGCAGTAGTTTGCTGTTCAAGACCGGGCCATGACTGCTCATGCTGATGTGCTTTGTGAAGTAGTTTTTACATATCACCTCCAGATTGAGTTTGGTGTTTACAACCCAGGTGGAAAATCTACATTGTTGCGTTTCGTGACAGTCTACCTCCCACCTACTTAAATAAGAAGAAAGTGTAGGGATGTCGGGAAAACAGTGTACGACGTAACGTAGTTGTGTCATTTCCATTCCATATCGATATATTGGTATTGATACAATAGGACAATGAAACAATTAGCTGCATATGAATTTATTTATTTATTGATGTTTAAGGTCACCTAATCATAACCTAGACTGTTTTACGGATGGAAGAAGCCGGAGTACCTGGAGAGAATTATCACCGAGCAAAGGCGAGCAACAGTCAGCTTCCCAACATACTAAATCCACACAAGCAGGGTTAGCATTAGTTGAAGACAGGTGCACCATCGACGTGCAGTACGCCTTAGTACACAACGTCACCGTGCCTCCATGTGGACAATGAGAATGAAGCGTCTTGCCCAAGGACACAACGCGGTTGCCGCTGGTGGGATTCGAACCGAGGACCTCTCGGCTTGCAGACTGCACCTCTACCTACCGAGCCACCGCGCCCCCAGCCGCATATGAATTTGTACATTGTGACAAAGGGGTTGATATTTTGGAGTCCAATTATAATCGCATTTTGTACGCATTCTTGATGAGTAACCTACGATACATTATTATGCGCCTTCCTAATCATAATCCAACACGTGTTTACTCGATAATGGTAATGAAATGTAAATTCTTGTATAAATATTCCTACGTCATTCATAGATTAGAATACTAACCAAACCCCATCTAACATAACGATCGTATCCTCAAAGCAGTTCACAAAATTCCTATTCTAATTTTCATTTTCAATTTACCACCCAAACATAGCTTATGACTCTTCATTGGAATGAGCGAGCTCGTTCTAATGTGGTGTCATAAGCTCTATGTTTGAGACAAACATGAAAATAAATTTATTTATTCAAGACGTGTTTGGCCTAGATATGTTAGGTTCAAGTAAGAACTTTTGCTAGAAGGTATTGATTCCGGGATGTGCGCCCTCAGTTTTCCAACTGTACCCCTCCCCGCGTCCCGCTGCCCCTACCCGGTTGCCGAACATCCGACTTTTGAGAAAACAATTTCCACTCCCATTGAACACGAATTTTCCGACTGCTACCTGCGAATTTCCAACTACTGAAGAAATCCGAATGCACCCGTTGTGTGTGAAATATATGGCCTTGTAAACTTTGACCCTAGCTGAATATCCTAGGAAATGGTTAAAAAATTCTAAATTTCTGTGAGAAACGATCGCACAGAAATAGGTCAACTTCTACAAAAATCAACCATCACAGGGTATGAACAATTTAACTGTAGGTGAGGCTTGAAATTTCGAACTTTCGGAAATGTAGGCCGGGATTGGGGTTGGGTGAGACACATACACCCTATCGCCACATCCCTAGATGGTTCTCGGTTAGAACAATCTAACTAAATGAATTGACTTGTGAATCATGAGAACTCATAAAGGTTACCATGCAATAAGGATCGACCTGATGGGCAGGTAGAGATTGGTACTCTCAGATGGGCAGTAGGGAGCAAACTGTACAGACAAAATATGAACGAAATAATGAACAAGAAACATTTTGTTTTAACCCCTCGCACACTGATAGTGCAGGTGAAGTTTCTCCACACGCTCTGCTTTTCTCTTGTTTAGCTATGAAATTCACCAATTATATCTTGTTTGACAGAGCTCATTGCGCTCTGTCAAACAAGGTATATTTGGTTAAATATCAAACTGTATGATGGGAAATATTTTCCGCTGAAAACCTTGTTATTTTGACATCAGATTACATAGGGTCAACTAACGCAGATTGAAGACGTCACTTATTAAAACCAACAAAAATCTTGAATAACTTTACAATGTTCATGTTTGACTCACAAACAGCTCAATAACTTCTCACTGGAACAAGCTCAATGGTCTCGGTTTCAGTGTAGGATCACAAGCTATGTTTCTGCGACAATGAACATACAAAATGTGAATGGTGATCTGTGTGAATGGTGCTGGGTGGTTTGAGTTGCAACGATAAGTAAAAGGCTGAGTTGGAGATAATATAAGCCTATAGCTTGGAGGCTCCCGCATCAGGATGGTACTCTTTCACCAATCATTCACTTTCCCTAGCGCCTGATCAGTACTGATGCTACATGCCCCGAATTTGCCAGGATACTCCTGACTAAATGATTTTCTGCGTTCTTGTTCAATTTATCCATTCACAAACGAAACGAAAGCTAATCTCCTTAACTCTATACCTAATCTGAACTGCAGGCGACTCTTGCAAATAGTATGAATAACTAAAATATTTATTCGGTTCCATCAAACATAGATTATGACCCACCAGTTGAACAAGCTCAAAGAGGGCTTATAAACTTTGTTTTTTTAGACCAAAAATGAAAACAAACATTATTGTGAATAGCTCTGGACAGTTTGGGCAATATATTCATTAAAGGGCTAATTTGTATGGCATTGAATAAGTAGTCGCTATTCTTTTTTAATCAGACCAACTTTCTTCAAAATATTCCTGACGTAACTGGTTTCAACGTCATCTACCAGTCTATCTGTTTCCATATCTAACAATCGCTGCACATTTCTTCTTACGATATTTAATTGTCCTCTTTTTATTCCACCCTCTGCATTACACCTCAGATTTCCTGTTGGGACGACGATATACTCAGTGCCAATCTATGCCTTTAGCGGTTGGCATGTTACTGTTGTGTCGAAGCGCAGGTTTCGGAGTCTACTCTTACAATGCCCTTAACTGTTTCTGTGTTGCACCACCTTCCAAACTTGCAGATTTCTTTAAGGTCATGTCTACTTTCAGCTATCTTTGTTTTGCTCAACGTCCAACTCAAAATACCCTGATAACCTCATTGTGTACAACTTTCCTCCATCGCCCAAGGCGACATGTTGATTGCAATCACTGAATAAATACATGGCAGTTTTAAAATACATAAAAAACCAGTCATGTGAAAGAGCGTTCAAACCCCCAAGATGATGGTGCACGACAACACTTTTCAGCATTCTTATTGGCCCCGCAGCAAGTGTATCAAGGCACTTGAATTTTAAAACTGAAATGAAATACTTGAATGAAAATCTGAATTTAAAATGTCTTACGCCTTTTAATCCATGTAGTATCATCCACGTCAGTTTAATGGTGTCAATTGGAAAAGTCCATTTTCATTATTGCCTCATGGCTGCACGTTGAAAATATTAATTGGTATACCCCAGTTAGCAGCCATGCCACTTACTGAAATTATGACGCATCATGTTCCTGGGCTGGAAAAGCGCAGCCTCTCGGGTTCAAATGGTTTTAAACATATATTTAAGCAAATACCCAGTTTGGTCACAATGTGTGCTATGATGGTTGTCTGTATTTGTTGCGAAATTATTCATTTTTATTTCTGATATAATTCCTACACCTGGCACTGCTCCTTGGGAAGCCCTGAGAGAGCATTTGGTGCGGATAGGATGGACAGGATAATAGACGAAGCTCCGATTTATCGCCCCGAGAATCCGTCGAGCAGAACTGAGCCGTATACCCTAACCTGGGGATATTATCCGCATTAAAATAAATTTTAAAAAAAATTAAAATCATGTCCTGTCATTCTTCAAATAAAGCCCTGTCACAGTTAAAATAGTGTACATATATTGTTGTTGGTAGTTAATCTTGCGAATGACAGCAAAGGTGAAACAAAGAGGATTATGTGTACTGGTTTTCAAACGGCCGAGAAAACTTAAAACGAAGGCGCACTGGGGCGGTACTGAGACAGATTAGATCCTTATAATGGTATAATTAGAATTTGCCAAAAACGTCTAACAGAGGAAAAAAGAGGAAAGGAAGACGGAAAGGCAGTTACCCAGCGTCGTTGTCGTAGACTTTTCTTCTTCTTTTACTTTGAATGTTGTAGGTGAGGCCCGTTGGTGGTAGTTTTATCCAGGGTGTCTCGGTGGTTTACATAGGGGAGAGTCTTTCTCTGATTTGTCTTGACTCGACGGAGTCGCCTTATTTTCTAGGCAATCTCATTGATGAAGTCACCTCTTCCATGCATTGCTGGAAATACGAATCTCATGTGGAAGAAGGTTAAAGATTTACTGGGTTGGAATGGGAGCTGCTTGTTGCAGCCGTTAATGATGGGAGCCATAATAGTAATGGTAACATTGTTGATGCTCTGAATCAAGATATGGACGGACCTTTGGTGCTATTGTATGCAGTAAAAAGCGAACGAAACCTATATAGGGAATTTTTGGAGCTGCAAAGGCACTGGACAATCAAACATGACCATTCCTTTAACAATAATAATCTGCTCAAGTCCAACTTTAACATACTAAGTCGGTTTCATTCGGATCGAGTCCAACCATTACTTGCCCGGATGACAATCACGTCCCTTGTCCTCACCCCTTTAGGAAACCATCTTTGATTTAACTGGACAAGAAGGTACCATGATAAAATCCCTTGCCGTCAACTTCGTCCCTGAACGTTATCTGGCCGAAATAATCTTTTACGGAACTGATTACCATTTGCTGCTCGAAAATAGAAACTAGTTTTTGTCTTCCAAACTTAAAATTACAAATAACTATAAACTTTTTTCATTCAATCACCATCAAGTATCTCATAACGGAATATATCGTTCGCATCAAGTCAACATCGACGTCGTAACGTTGTGAGCTGGCTTCAGAAGTAGTATTGAATTAATCTTATTTTTCATTAACTGTTTACGTAATCCAAATAGCAGACGACATTTGCATGAAACATTTCATGAATAACTAAATATTTTCATTGTTTTGCCTCGCAGACATAGCTTATGACCCTCATTGGAACGAGCTTGACGAAGGATCATAAGCTATGTTTTTTAGGCAAAACTTTTAAAAAAAACTATAAAATATTGGACACAAATACATAGTTAAGAACAACTTAACATCCACATTCATTTCCTCATGTTCCAGTTATGTCCGCTGCAATAATCCCCACTGCCCTGATTGCACCTCATAAACTTAGAAATTGTGAAAGTCGTGCTCTGCGTCTTCATCTGGAATCCTTGTCTTGTGCAACCTGCTGCGCTTCCTCCTTACAGTTGTGCTATGTAAAATACTATATGTACACAATTAAGAATTTAATCTAAACAAATAAATCATAACATTCGTCATCCTACGATGACGATGATGATGCAGCTAACGTAGACTCCACGCCCAAACATCATGACCTACCTCTTTGTAGCAGGGTAAACGATACGAACATCACGATAGGACTTGTTACCGCCCTCACATGTTATGATGAGTAGTGGAGGGAGTCCTATAAGCAGGTTGCTTCTTGCCAACCTTGAAGCACCATCTTTCCGCTGGCGTATTAGAGGTACCGAGCCTCCAGTCCCAGAAAAGAAATGACTCGATCGCCATTCTCCAGCATGTGTCACATAACTGGTTATAAGTTCGTTCATATAGTCACAGTCTGTTTGCAATCACCCCATCTTCCAGGTTGTGGCGGGTAGACAGCAAATCTGGCTATGTCACTTCCCACGGTATACCACTCATTACATTTGTGCAATATGTTTACTTGTAACCATTTTACATGAATCTGAATCTGATGGTTAGGAACTCGACCAAGGCATATTCTCCCAATAGCCATCATTGTGTTATAATCTCCATTTGCATTAGAACTAACAAGAGAAAGTTCAGAATCACTTGGTTTTTGTAACAGAAAATAGGAAGATACTGAGGCTTCAAAGTCTGCATTGATATATTATTCCTTGTTTTATTATTATACACTACAAGATGTCACTTTGCTAGTGTGTCCAATCTGGGGTATGTCGAATAGGCCTTTGCTCTAACTCGGTTTCGTACGAGTCTCTAAACTGCATCAGACAGGAAAAGAAGAGCAAGCATTGGGGCGATAATACAAAGCCAAAAAAAAATCTCACTAAAACCTTGGTAATCTGGGAAAAGAGAAAGGATGCAGAAAGAATACTGTATAAGGAAGAGAAGAAGAAAATTGATTTTGTACACAATGGATAAGTGACGAAGAATATTCGTTCTATTGCGGCAGATTATCAAATCAGAAAGCTTGGAATCCGAGGTGCATTCTCTGAGAGGTCGTCTCACTTACCCGGTTGCTATTGTTTTGGTAAAATGTGTGAAAATTACGTAGATTAAAGGTAGACGGGTAATAGTCAGTATCTAGTATGTTTGTTCGCTTAACTCAATTGCGGGTTCATTACCAACAACCAACTGGATAGGTGAGACACACAGGATTGACCCATAAGCGAGTATATTATTTCAAAATTATTTTATTAATACACTGAAATCCAGTACTGTGAGACGCAGAGTCCAAGTACACTGCAAAAAATATAGGTTCTCTTTAGAACCAAAACTGGTTCTAATCTTGTCCCTGAGATGGAACCAGTTCTTTTTAAACAGTATTTATTTCAAATCAAATAAATTTATAAAGATTAACATTAAATATTTTTGGAAGTCTACCATCTTGAATATATTGGGGCGAGAGAGGGCTATAAACAAACTCAAGTTCCTACGCCACAGTTCGATGTGGTTTGTCGTACGCGCCCCGACTGTATCAAAATGGTTCCACATGAAGCCCCCCCCCCCCCCCCCCCCCCCCGTAACACGCACTGAACGTCTGGATTATCCTTGTACAATTATTCTTTCATTTTTATTTTTAACTCAGTTAAAAACCCATCGACTGTTAATTGTTCAATATTTGAACTCACTTTAAAATAACCCCCCTTTATTACTTTCCAAAGTGTGATTTACTGGGATTTCTGGGTTTAATTATAAACGACAACTTCACAATTGTGTTATGTATCCGTGCGTGCAAACGAAGACGCTTTGCCGTGGGTGTAATGGGGACATCACTGTTTTTTTTATTTTTTTAACCCTTTACCTAATATGAAAAGGAGACGACACTTGCAAAAAAAATTCTTGAATAGCTATTATTTTCATTTTTTTGTCTCAAAAACATATTTTATGACCCCTCATTGGAACGAGCTCGACGAAAAATTAATTGGCGATTTTTGAGAATAGCGCTGGTCGTTACATTAGGTAAAAGGGTTAAATACTATAATTATCGTTAATAATGAAAGGTAATAAACAGAGTAATCGCTTGACTGGACTGGTTACGTAAAATAATACATTCGAGGCGAGGGACTATATTGTAAAACACTCGTGCGCATTCGTGCACTCGTATTTGTACATCGTCCCTCACCTCTGATGAATTATTTCACGTAACCAGTCCACTCAAGCGATTGATCTCTATATATTCGAGTGTCAACAAAAAATCAAAACACACACGGACAAGCATCAACACAGACAAACATGTATGGAACAGACTATAGGGTGCTAAGTTAGCAGATGAGTTATTAATTACCAGCGACCAACTGGGTAGGTGAGACTAACCATTCTCTGAATGAGTCAGTGAAAGCCATAGACAGGACGATATCGCAACTTGAAGACAGAATTTATTTATTTATCTGTTCATTTATTTGTAGAGATTTGACGACCATTTTGACAACCAAGGTCACCAGGCGTCGGACAGTTTAACGAGTGGAGGAAGCTAGAGAGAACCGCCGCTCATCGACGTGCAACTGTCAGACTTCCCAACGTATTAACCCGGCACAGGTTGGCATTGGTTGAAGACAGATGCACCATTGACGTGTAGTAATGCATCAGTACACAGCACCACATTCCCCACACATGGGCAATTTGGATTGAGTGCCTTACTCAGTGACACCATACAGTTACCTCTAGTGGGGATCGAACCGTGGACATTTCGGTTTTAATCCCCATAACCACCAAGCCACTGTGTTCCTGTCACCAACATTTACTATGTGAGTCACCTGCATGTATTTGTAATATAATTTACAAGCCATGTAGCTGGCTGATACATTTCCATAATACAGAGAGTTCATACCAGGTTCGCTGCGGCTCTCTAGAGTTTGCGAAACGCTTTAATAGATAAAATTTGAAATGTTGCTTAGGATATTAACAGTGGATACGGGATTTACATCAATTTATTTATTATTTATTTATTGGTGTTTAAGGTCACATATTTCTGCACAATGGCTAATCATGACCATGACAGTTTTACCATGACAGTTTTACGGGTGGAGAAAGCCAGAGTACCCGGAGAGAACCACCGAGCAACGTCGAGCAACTGTCAGTTCCCCAACATACCAACTCCACACAAGCAGGGTTAGCATTGGTTGAAGACAGGTGCACCATCGACGTGCAGTACGCCTTAGTACACAACGCCACCGTGCCCCCACGTGGGCAATGGGGGTGAAGTGTCTTGCCCAAGGACACAACGCGGTTGCCGCAGGTGGGATTCGAACCGAGGACCTCTCGGCTTGCAGCCTGCACCTCTACCTACTGAGCCACCGCGCCCCCTATTTACATCAATTAAATTTTTAATCCCTACAATTATTAGTCGAACTCCAACAGATTTTGGTTTATAAACGGAGCTATCTCACCTTAATTGACTTTAATTTGTATCTCCATGTCACACTTGGCCTCTCCTCTCCGAGGCGAGCCCATTAGGCTCGTTCCGATGGGTTGATGATTTCTGTGGCCTGGCGTATGTATAACGCGTAATAATATCTGTCAGTTGACCCTAGACATCGTTGTGACGCACTCATTGTTAACTAATTGGGTTCCTGGGAGCACAATACAAACATTTGGCTAAGGAAGCCCCGTTTCACTATCAGGTGTGGTTACCTTGCTGTCTGCCACGCCGTCGGATGGACCTTAGGCTTTCTCCAGTGGGGTAAAATTCGACACCATACCATCAGCTCGAAAATGTAATCCAAATATACTGAATCATTCTATGCCATCGTTAGAGCGTTAAAGCTGAAATTTTGTTCACAACGCTGTCCCTGTTTGCTTATTGGTAATGCTAATTGGAATTTATCATAATGGCCTACCCCAGCACGACTCGCATCCAGTAGTTAATTCCTCCAAAACTCAAACATTAGCACATTAACTTATATATTTCCAAAACATGGGATATTTTGCTTACCCATGTTCTGGTGCTTGAGACTGTGGACTCCTGAATGGTGTGAAAGGAGAGGGGGTTGCCATGCCTGGTATAAAAATTACTCTGGAATGTTCTTCTAGCATGCACGACCTATTCAATTTATTAAGAGCGTGCTGCTGTCTGACATGCCGCTGAGGAGGGTTTTCTTCGCTCAGCAACGATGTGAGAGATAGCTGCAACCAACCAAGTTGACGAAGGGAGTCCAAATACCTAATCGCCTTCTTCTTACTGTAGCGTTATTGTTGAAATGGAGCCTACAAAATGTTAATGTATAAGAACTCTTTGTAAGAGTTGTAAAAACGTACTCACTTTTAAGTGTCTCCACTAGTTTCACCAGTAGATCACTGCTACCCAAAGGTATGTGTAATTTTCTTACAAAAATGGAATGCACCGAATAGAAGCTTCACCAAGTCAAAATCTAACCAAAACCTATGGGATACATTCTGATAGCCTAATGTGATGGGGGACTGATCCACGGAAACACAGAACTGTGATGTCCTTATCACTCTCCTTGACCCCTTTCGATCATTCGACCCCTCCCCCTTTTCTCTCTCCCCACCAAGCAGACCCGCAGCCAGGATGAAACCTCTTACATGTTGAACAAAATGTATTATTATTTTTTTCCTCCGTCACTGCTCCAAGCAGACCAACCTTCGTTGATTGTCAAGCTCGTAACCCGTGTGAATAAAGACTGTTTAAATAAACAATAAAATAAACATGCCAACGTTTGTTTATCGTTATTAGTTTGGAGAGTTTGCTTTGTCTACCGAAAGTCATTCTCTTTGTGATGGCAATAGTAAGCGGAATGGCTTCGTGTACGGGACCACCCGACTGTTACATGCTTTCATACAGCACCTTATACGAAAAAACACATTGAAGGAAAGGGTGTTTCTGTGTAAGGATAAATGTTGTTGCGACCAAGGGTTAATCTTCTTCTTTCTCCACTTGGCGGGGTTTAGAATTGGCTTTCGAACGCTGAACAGTTTTTCCGATGGACTGAAAATATTTCTTAATATAGGCATGGTCACGGTGGGGGGGGGGGGGGTGAACTGCCCAGTGCCCTGCACCCTTACTGGCTTCGAGTCTATAGCCAAGGAAGGTCTTCACAAAGAGGCGGCTCATAATTCTGCTTCCATCCTCAGAGTGAAATGAATGACAGAGTTTGCTCTTTATTTTATATATTAACTGTCCCGGGATCCACAACCATTACACTAATTATCCTTATATTCCCTATCGAAACTTTGTCCAGTGGAGTACCTTGTTATCAGTGACTCATGTCCCTCTGTCCTACTCGTCTGAGAACTTGATATCACTTGCGTAAACTCACAAAGCATTTATAATTCAGTTACTGAGTTTAACAACCCGAACCATAGTGAGTCAGCTGTGATGCTGATATCTTGTTTAGTGTTTGTACATATTTTTATGTTTAAATGTTCATTTATTTCTACAAAACACACTCTCTGATTTTTCTGCTTGGTGTCTTCTATCGACCCCCTAATAGTGGCAACGAATGTTGGAATATGATCTCCACATCTTTTGAGAGAGCAAAGGATTCGGGAATTTCTCGTACAATGGTTGATTTTAATGATAACACACTATTACTAACTAGAGGAAAATTCAGGGAGATTATGGCTCACTTTAACTTTAGGCAATTGGTGTCGGAACCTACATTTTTTTACAAAAACCTCAGAAAACTTATTAGACCTTATTGCGGCCAGCGAAACAGTGATTGTGCTATCTTGTGAAGTAGCTGACCCATTTATACCCGACCTAATTAGATATCACTGGCCTGTCCATATTAAAGTAGAGTTCAGAATAAATTCATTTAAAAGTTTTAAACGTAAAATCTGGTTATATGATAAGAGTAACTTTGTAGAACTCAATAATGCACTGACAAGCACCCAGTGGAATATTATCTTAGCTCGAACAAGTCTAGACATAATGGTGGAAAATGTTTCTTCCAAAGTTCTATAAATTGCGTCTGACTATATTCCAACAAAGGAAGTGCCAATCAGGAGTAAAGACCCTAAGTGGATTCAAAACGAAATTAGGCTACTAATACGTCGTACTAATACGTCAGAGGAAACGTCTTTATCATTCAGCAAAATCTAACAATCGACCCGAGACTTGGGCGAAATATCGTGCAAAAAGAAAAGAAGTTGTCTCTGTCCTACGAAAATCAAAAACAACATATTACAACAAAATACAGTTAACACCAAATAACGGGGCCTCTATCTTCCCTCATCGGTGGAAAACTCTAAAATTACTCCTGGGAAATAAAGTGGCAGAAATTGCGTCTGACTATATTCCAACAAAAGAAGTGCCAATCGGGAGTAAAGACGCTAAGTGGATGCATAACGAAATTAGGCTACTAATACGTCATACTAATACGTCAGAGGAAACGTCTTGATCATTCAGCAAAATCTAACAATCGACCCGAGACTTGGGCGAAATATCGTGCAAAAAGAAAGGAAGTTGTCTCTGTTATAAGAAAATCAAAAACAACATATTACAACAACATACAGTTAACACCAAAAAACTCTAAAATTACTCCTAGGAAATAAAGTGGCAGAAATCCCAGACCTGTTTTATCAGAACAAACTTACTTCGAATAATGAAGAAAAGGCGGAAGTATTCAATGACAATTTCTGTAGCATTGCTACACTTGATGATTCTAACCCCAGTACTTAAAAAGGCTCCTCCCAACCTGGTGTCTAATTATCATCCGATAGCATTACTGATTTGTTTAGGGAAGGTTTTCGAAAAATGTGTTTTTAAACAATTATGGCAATTTTTAGAGGAAAACGAAATACTCTCTTTCTTCCAGTCAGGTTTCACTCCGCGCGATACTAAAGTACTCCAAATAACGGATATTTACGAGTTTAGCTGCGCCTTCGATGAAGGCAAAGAGGTAAGGGTTGTTTTCGGCGACGTTAGTAACGCTTTTAATAAGGTGTAGCATAGAGGATTGATTCATAAACAGGATAAAATTGTAATCACCGATGAGCTTCTGGATTTTATTAAATCTTATCTCAGTAAACGTATGCAAAGCAGGCTTGGCAATTTCAGGAGAGCGATTTTTTAGCTCTCCTTACTGCCCTCCTGAAAGAATTGAGGAGAGCGAAAAATTGCCCTCCTAAACATTTTGGTCTGGGATGATTGAGATTACATGTATTATGCTCACATTAAATTTTTCTTGTAAAGCAAAAATGTAATTTAACTTCGAAGTCACATAACATCACGTAATTTCATTTTGAAAGTGGTTTAGTGGTAAAATGTAATGGCTGCAACCATACACAAACACAGTTGCAATCATTTGAAGCAAAATGGGTCACAGCAATATTTTTTATTCTGTCAGTTTCAAGTTCAACAACTGACATCACAGTTTGAGGGGTAATTATTCAAGGAATATTGACACTATAATATACTACCATTGCTACTATCCTGTCACTTGAAGCACTTGCACCAGGATGTGACTGTAGATTCAAGCAGACCTGTTGTCCAAGAAAGCCATACGCCTACCACTTGAAGGTGGTAGTGGTAGGCGTATGACTTTCTTGGACAACAGGTCTGGGTACACACACAGGTCTTGTCAAGTGTGTGTTCGGTTGTTGAGTGAGACATCTAGATGTCTAAGAGATTTCGCTTTACCTTAGTAAAGTTAATAAAATCACTGATATAGTCTGTTGGTTTCAGTTTCAATGAGTTCGTTGAACTGGATACTTAAAAAGCTGTGTAAATCTAATTGCTCTCCTAAGCTGATTGAGGAGAGCGATTTTTTGTTCTCCTGCATTTTTCAGAATGCCAGGCCTGGCAAAGAGTGGTGGAAAATTCTGAAACCTCATCGTGGAAACCAGTCACCTCAGGTGTTCCTCAGGGATCAATCCTTGGGCCGTTGCTCTTTTTAATCTACATAAATGATAAAGCTTTGGACCTAACAAGTAGCATTCAATTATTTGTAGATAATAAAACCTTGTACTTAATAGTAGATAACTCCGATCGAGCCTCTTTTGTTTTAAATAGCGACTTGGCCAAACTTGAACAATGGGCGCAAACATGGCTTGTTGCATTTAACCCTCTAAAAACTGAAACGATGGTCATATCTCGAAACGGACCACAATGAGACACACCCCAATAGTAATGGAAGGTACGAGCATCAAGGAAGTCACTGAACACAAACACTTGTGTGTTATCTTAAACTCGCGATGTACGTAGGAACATCACATTGACCATATTTGTGCATAGGCCTGGTCACGTCTAGATAAAATTAGAAAAAATAAATTCTTATTAAATCGTAAAACTCTGGAAAAAATATATTTCGCCTTCATTCGACCTTTGCTCAAATACGCAGATACGGTTTGAGACAACTGCACTGAACTTGACTCGACGAGGCTTGAAAGCACCCAAATAGCTGCTGCACGTATTGTGACAGGTACTACCCTGAGTGCCAGTAAAGATTTATGTAGAAACTGGTAGGGGTAAATCGCGACGGAAGAAACATAAACTGATCCAGTACTTCAAAACTTCAAAATGCTTCACAGTTTGGTCCCCACCTACATATCGAACAGGATCCCTCTCCCTTTTTCAACCAATCAAACCCACGATCTCCGTAGAGCAAACAACCGTCTCTTACCTTTTTGTCGAACCAAAAATTACCAAACATGGTTCATTCTCTTAACAACAAAACTACGGAACGAGCTACCTTCACACATCAGGGACAACTCCTCTTTGCTTGAGTTTAAAAATTATCTTAATCGCAATGATAACCGACCACGCCAGTATTTCGTTCATTCTTCCTCTCGTAAAGTACAACTGCTTCATTGCAGGATGCGTCTACGGCGTGATAACCTGAAGGAGCACCTCTACGATAACCATATTGTCGATTCCCCGTGTGGAGAGCGCGAAACCTCTGAACACTTTTTATTAAGTTGTCCTATATACGCTCAAATACGCAGAGCGACACTTGGCCAACTTCTGTATCCACTTGATTGCAATACGTTGTTGTATGGTTCGGAAATTTATTGTGAAGTGGATAATAAAACTATTTTTGAAACAGTCCATAAATTCATTCTCGATTCTGCAAGATTCGCTTAATCTCACCCTTTTGGGCCTCCCGGTGGTGGTGTGTACTGTGTCGGCTCGGTGACGGCGGTTGAGAGAGGGTGTCCATGTTAAATTTTGTGGGGTAGACCATTTTAATGTTCTCGACATGGAACTTCGTGTTTGCACGCTGACAGCTTTTAGTGGTCGTCCCGCCTAATTAATTTGTGACGTACCATGCTCGTGTCCCGTAAAAATAGTTTCTGGGATTAAAAGGGTTAACTCAGAAGAGTATACTATTGAATCAGAACTGGACGTGCAATCTATTTGGACGTTTTCAAAAACGCGGTACATCTCCATATTTCACATATGCTTGCAGGCACTGGGGACCAGGCAGATACAAACAGAAAAATCCAAAGCAGAATTATAAAATTAATCTAGGACAAATTCTCTGGCTTCTTTTACTCTCTTCTTACCTTTTTACTGTTATATTGAACCCAAAAGTAGAAATCTTCCTATGCACACGGTACGTGTGGAGTGGGCTGTAGCGGGGTCGCCCGCGGGGTGGAGTTGTCACCCGAGGTATCATTTTCAAATTGTGTACATATGGACAGAAAACACAGGCAATGTTGGAGCCAGTGGACCTCCTGGTTTAATTCAGACGCTCCTTGCTTGGAACTTTGCTTGTGTTTGTTATGCTTGGTAATAAACTTGTAATTATTGCTTGGGTGGAGTCTCTGCTCTGTGGGTGATTTGGTGCTGGTACTCTCTACACGTACTGTGGTAGCACCGGATTGTTTATACGTTTGGAGCTAATGAGGTCATACCTGTCTCTTCCAAGTTGTTGGCGTTAATCATACGCTGATCCTCTACCTGTTACTCTTCGAAGCTGCACCATATGTTGTAGGCACCCGACCAGGTCCTACTGACACGTCTCTCTCCTGGTGGGCAATTATGGCGTTGAGCATAAAATCTTTACATATAGTCATATACCTTGCAAAACCTTGATGTTGCTATCGATACTTAAAGATAAATACCGAGTAGCTGTGATTAGGTATAAGTTATTGTCCTTATGGAACCTCCAAGGAATAGCACTACCATGACCCTTAGGGACATGTCGATCCCAGCTACAGTATGCTAATATTGCAGTTGACACCGCCATGCTACCAAGACTCAATGCAACAATACAATAAATTGTAGTATTTTTCCGTCGACTATAGAATTAAAATGCATGGTTACTTTTATACCACGCCAGTTCTGGAACTTAAAATGGGATCCTTGATTGACGGTCACCACTAATGCCTTTATAAATGTATACAAATATCCGACCCCTGCCGATAACAGTTATTGACGATTGTCCCACCACTACTCATCCCGCTGGCCATATACATCCATAGATTGTGTCCTGGGCTCTCCTTGCTCGCCTTCGACTCGGTGAATTGTTGAGGCCTCTTAAAATTGTATCCCATCAGTACTGTCTCTTTCACCTGTTCTAACTTCTCTCTGTTCAACTTGAAACCAAGGTAGTAATATTTGCTTCCAAAATGACTGCATTCTGATGTCATATTGAAAAGAACATACTTGACATAGCAGAAGCTATGTAAGGTAAATGTTTGGGTTAATAGAAGTCATTTAATTAACATCTCGTACCATCACATCTGTAAATGTACCTTCAGTGGAAACGACCTTTATAAGCGACCAGCTTACCGTCGAATCCACACACATTTCATTGTTGTATGTTTTTTTCTCTGATAATTGGAAATAAATATTGTTTAAACTAAATGTATCAGTCAGCTAACATATTTATTATGTCGAAAATCCATGTACATCAATGGATTAATAAATTTTCACGAGACACAACGAACGACCGGACGTTTATTTTTAAGAAGCTGTTATTGACAGCACCGCGCAGAATCATCAACAGTAACTGGCATCTGTGTGTATCCTTGGTGACAGTAAACAATCTTCGCTGCTCGAAGTGTGATATTTGTTTACAAAATAAAACAATATCTGAAATACCTTCACATACATTTACTGTCATCACTCCTGAAAAGGGTTAACAAAGCACTTTTAAATGTTCAAAAACCTCTTTTAATCTGTTGAGTAAACTGTAAAGAAAATAAAATATTCGCTTCAGCATAAAAATCGATAGACTTTGGTCCGTAGCCTTTCGGCTAGAGTCGTAAAAGGCATCAAAGAACTTTTGTGACTGCAAATAACATTTTTGTCCATTTTCTTAATATTTAATGTTTTAAATCAATAAATACGGTACCTTGAAAGTATTTTTGGTGCTTAAATTCTCTTATTTTGTTTCAATTCAAATTTTGAAAATTCGAAGCGAGTGGAAATGCTTCGATTGAATCAAAATAGTAATGACTGTTACTAACCTGATATCTGATAGGTGGAACCCTAAGATGGTATTTCGGCGTTCTGACCGGACAAAGTAACTTTGAGGCATAATAGTATTCTATACGCCGCACCCTTCATTTTGATGTATAATTTGTGTATATTTATTTGATTTTTATGGAGATTCAGACTTGAGGTTCCTATAGTAAATTCGATTGTTGCTATTGAAATTGTACCTTAACCCTTTACCCAACTTAATGGCCAAAACCGGTCAACAATATTCACAAAAATCACCAATTAATTTTCATTATTTTTCTCATTCTTTCTCCCCAAAACATAAGCTGTGACCCATCGTTGGAACGAGTTCGTCGAGCTCGTTCCAATGAGGGGGTCATAACCTATGTTTTTGAGACAAAAAATGAAAAAAATAGTTATTCAAGAATTTTGTTTGCAAGGGTCGTCTGCTTTTCATGTTAAATAAAGGGTTAACAGAAATACCCACAGTTACATGCAGAACATACGTCGTCTCATACACAAAGCCAAACGGCGCAGTAAACACGGATATGAAATCAGTTGACGAAACACATCGTTTTTATTGGGGTTTAGCAACACTTTATACAGCTAGGGTCACCTCTTGTCGGCCGGACAGTTTCACGGGTGGATGAAACCGGAGTACTCGGCGAGAACCACCGAACAGTGGCGATCAACTGTCAGACTCCCCTACATACCTACTCCGCAACAGTGGGGTTAGCATTGGTTGTGGACAAATGTACAGTCGACGTCCAGTACGCAATAGCACGCTGCGCCAAAGTGCCCCCATGCGGGTAATCGGGATAAAGTACCTTCTTGCCAAGGACACAACGCAGTTACCCCTGTTGGGGATTGAATAGTGGACGATGCGATGTGATGTGACGAAACAGAACTGATTTTATTTACGATTGCAGAGGATAAAGAGCCGAGAAACGGCTCTTTATCATCTGCTATTAGTTACCCCTGGTGGGGATTGTATAGTGGACGTTTCGAAATTCGGTGTGAAGTGACGAAACACATCGGATTTTATTTACCATTACAGAAGATAAAGAGCCGAGAAACGGCTCAATGTTGAAATATTTGCATATTCTCAAATTTATAAACACAGAATCAACCCATGTGAAACACCTACTGAACTATGTGGGGTAACTTCATTGAATTGTTCCATTCCGTGAATGTTGTACTTTTTCTTTCAGGTTTTTCTTTTAAGATTTCTGTTCACAGAGACGGCGGAAGCGGGGAGACAGAGGCAGGGACACGCGTCCCTGTCTCTGTCTCGCCGCGTCCGCCCATTCACGAAATGGAACAGTTGAATGCAATTACCCGCCAGAGTAGTTATAATTCTGAACAGTACACAATGTGTGTGGACCGTAGATAGGATATCATACGCCGGACAAACTGAACGGAACAGTGGGCAATCATACGCCACAAATATATGGGTGACTTACTCACCTGTTGACTCACTTGTAAGTGGGAATTGTTACACATTCGGCATTAACGATCAAAGGTCAAATTTACCCTGAAACCGCAATTGTTAGATATTGGACCAAAAAGTAATGAAACCGATAAATAGCTCAAATCGAGCCAGCGAACTGGAAATTGTTGAGCACCTGGCTTTGGTGAAATAATTTATGAGACTGTCGTATAATTTTCAATTTTATAATTAAAGGGAGGGAAGTGGAAATATTACGTGGAAATATTTTCGCAATGTCAATGAGGATTGCGAGCTGCTTGTCCCAAGGTCGGAACAAATGGCAGAAAATGAACTTTGAGACGGCCACTCAGAATAAAATCTAAGAGAAACACCCACCAGTGGCGTAGACCAATAAATATTTTCAACGTGCAGCCTTAGAGCTGCACGTTGAAAATATTGATTGCTCAACCCCACACATTCACCAAGCAGCCATCGTGTGTTATACAATCATTACGTATGAAGGTTCTGGTCCGGAAAAAACGGTGTCTGACTTTCCAAATGGTTAAGCGAACAGTTATACCATCCTGTAATTTGAGGATAATAGTAGTAGAGAGGGTCAACTTGTGCCCCTTTTGCCGGACCTCGAGGTCATGACCCCGAGCCCAAAATTCCTAGGCCCTTTTTAGGCCCTCCGCGCCCTCTCCGTGCCCAACGCCCAAGTCCGTTAGGCCCTCTTCACCCCTCCATGTACCCAACGCCCAAGTCCTTTAGGCCTCTTCATCCCTCCCTGTAACCAGTACCGAAATCATTTAGGCCCACTTCACCCCTCCCAGTACCTAAGACCGTTAGGCCATCCTCACCCCTCTCCATGCCCAACAAGATGGCTGCGTCCTTTGTGGGTATGCGCAATAACACTTTTCAATATGGTGGTGCCCATGATATGTATGACGTCAACAAGATGGCTGCGCCCATATTGGGCATGCACAATATGGGCAGTGCCCATGATATGCATGACGTCAACAAGATGGCTGCCCATACATCTTTTAGAGATGTACTCACGCAAAGAATACAACATGTCGGTCACTGATTTGGGAACATGGAGGGGTGATGGGGGACTAACGGACTTGGGTACTTGGGTACGGACTTGGGTTCGGGGAGGGGTCATGGACGCCCAAAAAGGCGACAACGTTCGTTTGTATACATACTACGGAATAGTTTCTGCGGTTACTCAGTTCTCACGGAAATTGCCGATCATTAACGAAGACTTGAACGTCAAAGTCGATTATTTACAATATATACAGCGCTGCTTCGTGTAATTTACGTTTTAAACCGTGAAATGACGATCACTGTCGATATTTCGGATAACCGGTTAACGTTTTTTTTTAAAATCGGTTATGTAGGTAACAGGTTTCAAACCGGTTATCCGATTAACCATTTCAGTACTACTGTTGATACACAACTCTCCATATTGACTTTGGTCTCGATTACCCATTAAGATCGGCTTCACTCATCATCAAAATTCCTTATTTATTTATTGGTGTTTAAGGTCACATTTCTACACAATGGCTAACCATGACCACGACAGTTTTACGGGTGGAGGAAGCCGGAGTACCCGGAGAGAACCACCGAGCAACGGTGAGCAACTGCCAGCTCTCCAACATTCTAACTTCACACGAGCAGGGTTAGCATTGGTTGAAGACAAGTGCACCATCGACGTGCAGGACGCCTTAGTACACAACGCCACCGTGCCCTCACGTGGGCAACCGGGTGAAGCATCATGCCCAAAGACACAACGCGGTTGCCGCAGGTGTGAGTCGAACAGAGGACATCTCGGCTTGCAATTTGCACCTCCACCTGCAGATCCACCGCGCCCCCTTGCACATGCCTTACTGACTGCACAGACAGCCCACCGATTACTCTGAGAAGCCGCCATTCAACTGCACAGCGTGATGTTGTCTGTATGAACGGATAATATGCGGTGAACGAAACAAATCGCGCCTATATTGTACGTACTTTCTACGTTTGGGCAAAATTTCCACGGACGCGACAATATTAGATTCCAAACACTAATTATAGGTCTAATCATCAAAAATTTAATTACTGAGGCAACCCGGTACTTCATTAATTACAATTTTGGTGATGATGATTTTTATTACCTGGTAAACGCATGCGCAGATCACTGCCCATGCGTGGATTACGATTAGTACACGGCGACTGTACTGTAGTGTAGCAGTCAAACTAAAAAAGCCTCCAGTTTTCGAGATACCCATACCGGGGGTACAAGAAGGTGAAACTCCGAGTATAGTTTCATGGTACCATGGGTCGTCAGAAAAGTGATGTTGAGTTTTAGGGTAAGTGCAAAATAGTACTGAAATGGTTAACCGGATAACCGATTTGAAACCGGTTACCTACCTAACCGATTTAAAAAAAACGTTAATCGGTTATCCGAAATATCGAGAGTGATCGTCATTTCACGGTTAAAACGTAGATTACACGAAGCAGCGCTGTATATATTGTAAATAATCGACTTTGCCGTTCAAGTCTTCGTTAATGATCGGCAATTTCCGTGAGAACTGAGTAACCGCAGAAACTATTCCGTAGTATGTATACAAACGAACGTTGTCGAGTACTCGACAAAGTTCGTTTGTATAAACACTACGGAATAGTTTCTGAGAATACTGCTTTCCAATTCCTATAGTTTTGAACCCACATTCGGTGAAATAATGGGTACGGATAACCGGATATTATCCGTTTATAGCTCTCGGTTAGTCGGTTGTGAAAATGAGCCAACCGTTTCAGCTCTAGTGCACAAATATGAAAAAATGCATTTTTAGTGGAAAAAATGGAATAATGGTCGTGTGAACTTACCGAAGTATTCATATTCATCAGAATAGGTTTTTCAGTTCTGTAAAATGCTTAAGCAGTTTACAGACTTGAAATTTGACAATTTCTAAAAATGTTACGCAAAGTCGCGTTTGTTTTAACTAAATTGAAATATGTCAGCTTAAAATTGAAAAATTCTATTCGAAAGCTTTATCGATCAAAATATTCTATTGGGAAAGGGGGAACACAACGATATGTCACATATAACATTGCCCCTCGTGCAACCGGTATACTGTGTGTATGAATGGCATTACCCACTGAATTGGCGTCTGTGGTATATCAGGACCCGATGATCAATATTTGGGGGAACTCATCGGGTGATTTGATGTGTCGTTATGTCGCAGTGCATTGTAGGTATCATGTGTATTGTCATGGCAGCCAATACGAGCGGGAATATTATCGTTTATTTTGTCCACTGCAGGCGGCCATCTTTTCTACTTTCTATGGTGGCGGGTGGTTATTATGTGAATGAAAGTCTCTCAGAACAGCGCACGTATATTCGGGGGTTTGTTCGATTCAAGGGTAGCATATCGAATTACCGAAAACGCCCCGACAATTGCTTATTTGGCTCGGTTGATGCAATAGTCTTCTTTCGTATTCCCATCTTGGGTATATAAGAGTAGCACGTTGTGCTATATGATCCTAAATACTGCGAGGCGTTCTTAGATCCATTAGAAGTATGTCAATTTACGACACATAACCATGCAGCTACCTAACATTAGCTAAGTGGACTCGACAACTGAAGTTCTGCATATCCCGGAAGCTATTCCTGACTAATCCAGAAGTTTGTCTTGCCTTAGCTCCTCTTTGGCGTCTCTGTCCCAACCTCTGTCCTCGACCAAGATTACGTTTAAATGAACTATTCACCTTAGCAGGTATCGATCTTTTCACTTCATTGCTCAAGTGGAAGCGAAATGTGCTTAAGTGATAGTTAACAATGTGTTTACAGCACGTGTTGCACATAGACACATCCTTATCAGCCCCGATTCTACTAGGATTTTCGAATTTGTCGAACCGGGGACCTATTCCTAAGCTAGAAGTCTATCTTGCCAAATCTCCCCTTTGCTCGGGCCCTAACCTCTGTCTATACAAGTTGAGAGTTTATTCACAGCACATGCTGCACCTAGACACATGCTAGAGGTAATGAAATGCGCGTATTTGCACATTGGGAAATAGCACACAGGTACGTGCTGAATGTGCCGAGATGTGCTTATATGATGACATGCAATGTACCTCAAAACTCATTCTACACGCGCACATCCCAGGGATTTCTTTTCCGCATCAAAGAACAATAACATTTGTTACATTGCTAAAACAATTACTGAGATTTCTGTACAAAAATTAACATTGTGTTAACCCTTTGAAACAGAGGCACTTTTCCGGGCCCTGAAGGTGATCTATCATAATTTTATTCAGTATAATGGCCGCTAAGTGAGTCTGTGGGGTAGACCAATCAATAATATCAACGTGCAGCCTTGGGTCCGCACGTTGAAAATATTAATAGATCTACCCGCAGCTAATGAATATGGACTCTTCCAATTGTTGCTGTTGAACTGACATGGAAGATAACACCATAGGTCAAAGGGTTAAAGTTGGAAGTTTATTTTGGAGTTCAATGTTCTTTGTTCTCTTCTTTCTTCTCGGCCATATTCGTTCTGTTCAGTTCTTATTAACCTTCATTCTATTCAGTTCACTCCGTTATCTGCTGGCTTTCGTTGTACTCACGTCTTTGATCTTCGTTCCTTTCGATCTTCGTTTTCATAGTTATCTTCGATCTTCATTTTTTGTTCGTCGGTTCCTTATCTTCCTCATAATGGGTTGTATTATGGTCTCCTTATAGACTTTTCTATAAGATCTGGCTTTACTAAGTATCTGTTCATTCATTGTTCGTGACTTCATGATCTCTCTCATGTCGTCCCCTGAGTTCCAATGTGTTCTATGTGCCTACAGGCACATAGAACACATTGGAACTCAGGAGACGATGTGTCTACCCAAATCTGAGTAACGACTCGCTCGTTCAAATCTCTGTTGACTATAATTTCACGTACGTTTTCTTGCGTTTGGGTTCCACTGAGACGAACATATTTTCTCCTTGCTCCTTCGTCGCTGGAATATAGTGGTGCGGTTGCTAGATGCTTTGGTGTCCTCGGATTAGCTGAATGTTTTGACAAAACTGTTCCACCCGTTTCACAGGATTTATATTCGGTTCTTCACATTGACCGTACGTGTCCACTTTGACCATTGGCTCGCTCGTTTGCGATAGTTCCATCGACCTGTTGTATGTGTACTGTCACCTTTGGTTGTCTTTTCTGTTTAGTGTTTCTGACATATAGTGCATCGATAGATTTCGGATCTATGGCCAATCTTCTTATGATTATAAAGATTGCATTTCCATTTCTGTGAGGACATCTTCTGGCCATTTTTTACATGCGTGATGTGAAGCCGTTTCTGGGGAGATACAAATGACAATGTTGTCAGATATCATCTCTTTTAAATAGACGTGTCATCTGTTATCGTGAGATCGCTATACTCATTCTAAATATATCGCCCAATAGTACCCCACCGTGCCATAAGTATCCTCAAATTCCAGTATATGCGCTAATATGTTTTTGATGCACATTCTGCATTATGACATATGCACATCTTGGCATATCCAGCAGGCAAGTAGTGAAGGCTGGCACTATGGCGAAAAGCATTTAACACTAAGCTCCCCATACCTCAATGTTGGCACTATGGCGAAAAAAGTAACATAGGATTCTCCATAGGGTTTTTTCGCCATAGTGCCATTTTTGGAGGCAGGAAAAAGATTTTAACTGGCACTATGGCGAAAAAAAGATAAGCACAACCCAGTACTTCTAGTATGTATCTATGTGATGCATGAGTTGTGCTGTTTAGACATTTAACAGGTTGAAATCAGAGCCGTTGGCGTGTATTTTCCTGAAACTATATTATAGACTGATAGGGCTCAGATGAATGGGGAGATTCAGTTTAAACAATATTTTATTCAATAAGTATGCTATATGTAACAGGATTGAACACAAATCAAAAATAACAGTATAAATAGTGAACATCAAAAAATATAACATACATGTATACATAGACAAAAAACCATATTGGTATGTAATGGGGGATCTGACAGAAAGCTAGGAGCTTATGTTGGTCATCTCCCGGATCATTCATAACTTTATACTAAAAGGTGGTATAATATAGTAGATGGACTCATATATATCGCCGTCTGGAACCCATGTCCTATGGCCGATCACCAACTTGATCACCAGCCATGTACCAAGCCGGGGCACCGCACCACACACAGCGAAAGATGCCTAGAGGCGCTAAGAATGTGGATTTGGGAGCAAACATCTGAGAGATCATTCACATTTGACTTGACAACATCGTATTGGCACAAACAGGTAACCGCGAGTGCATGGGGTCACGACACCCCGGCCAGGGACAAAACCGGTGAGAAAGTTGGTAGTCGGCGTAGACAGATAAGCATGGGGAGTTAACTACCTGGTGGCGATGCATGATATTGTTTAAACCTCGCATGTGCATAAAGGAAAAGATGAAAAGAAAGTTCAAATAAGAGGAGCAATAGAAAACAGGGGATGCCAGCTTGAAAGCACAATACATTGCCTTCACATCCAAGACATTCGTAAGTAAGCACCTGAGGCACTGTTAGTTAGAAGTGAGGCGGAAGCAGCCTTGGTGATGATCCATTCGAAGAAAAGGTAAAGGAGAGTAGGATTACATGAATGGAGGTACGTTCCCCATATAGTAATCATACGTGGTGATTGGTTCGTCAGCAGTCCATGGAAACGTCCACTTGACAAAATGAAGTCATGCACCACTTCAAAAACAAGACGGTTTTCCTGATTGTTCAGGAATTCAGATCAAAAAAGGAGTGTCGATACGTTTATAGAAAATGGGAGAAGGTTGATAGTACTATTACGGACATTTGGACAATGTAGGAGAAAATGCTCTGGTGTCTCGCACATTCCACAGTGGCAGGAGGGGGTAGTTGACAGATAATTGTCGTATAAATATAATTAAGGTTATTACAATACAATCGCAACCTGCGGTGATATATTTGGGCTGCGCGTGATTTCGCGCCACTGCAAACCACAGGTGGTCGCTGATTTCCAACATTTAGGAAAGTCTTGACATTGATCAGTGATGAGTTCTCGCGGACAGATAAAGGCAGCTTGTTCCATTGGTCTGTGACGCTGGGGATAAAAGAAGACTGATACAATTGAGTCCAACAAAAAGGAACTCTGTGGTTTCGACATGACCGGAGGCTGAGCGATAGATTTGACGATGAGACGATCGGGGGCACCTTGTTGGCGATATATGAGGGCGACATCTGGTGATACATTTTGGAGTAGTGTAACAGCTTGTGTTTGCGACGTATTTCTTGTAGAGAGTCCCAACGTGTTTCGGAGCAAAGACTTACTACAACTAACAGTTGCCCCGGTAATGATCATTTCGGCTGCGATCTATAATTTCTCTAGCTCGGCGTTTTGAGCTGCTGAACAATTATCCCAGACAGCATCAGCGTATTCGAGTAGAGGCCTATCGAAGGCAAAGTATATTTTCTCTAGAACTCTGCGTTCGAGATTGAATTTCTGCTTCCTCAGTACGTCTAAGCGAAACCAGGCTTTTGAGCAGATATTGTCAATGTGGTTATTCCATGTACAGGTGCTATTTAATATGACTCCAAAAATTAATGTTTATGATTATTGACTTGGGATATGCGTGACACACCTACGAATAGAGATGGATGAGTAGTGGGGTTGCATTTACGTGATATAAGCATACTCTCTGTTTACTGGGATTAAACTCAACCAACCACGCCTTAGCCCAACGTTCTATTGTGGCAAGGTCATGGTTGATTAATCTCGAAGCTTGTTCTGGATTCTCTACAATTAGATATTGGGAAGTATCATCTGCAAAGCGTCGCATGTTACTGAGTTAGCCCTCGGTTGTGTCGTTAGTATATATAAGGAACAATAAAGGTCCAAGTATCGAACCTTGTGTAACACCAGCAGTAATGGTTCTCCAAATAGATGCGCCCAGCCCTTTCACAACTCGTTGCGACCTATCCGATAGGTACGATTTTAAGAACAACAGAAGTTCAACCGAGATTCCAATTTTCTTCAGCTTTTGAATAAGACCAACATGTCATACCTTGTCGAAAGCCTTACTTAATGGGAAGATTTGATTCAGCCTACTTCGACTTTGCCTAAGGCAGAGATTGAAACAGGTTCAGATAGAGCTAGGAAGCTAGTGGTAGTTCTACAAGTCAGTGGTGGAAGATTCTTGTACAGGACATGATATCCACGGTACATGTCAGTGGGATAATCAGAACACTATAGAACTGGATGAAGATAATGGGAGCTGATCATACGGCAGATACGTCGGTAGTAACAGTCGAGGACCTGAGGAGCCATTGGATGGTGCAGGAGCTAGGTGCCTCACAGGAAGTATGGATCACAGATATTCTCAGAAACTATTCTTCAAAATGTATCTTTCAATAAAACATCACCATATCCTCGAATGCCTGTACGAGCGAGTGCACTCTGTGTTCTTTGGGCACATTGTGCACATAAATACATAAACGCATCAGGGCATACATAGCGTGGGTCTGTGTGTTATTGTACAATGTGCTCTATCGCACAAGCACATCATAATATTTCTACTATCTGTCTATGTGGTGAGTCTGTTCTGCTGTTTTTGACAGTTAGCCCTTTCACTGCCACGCCCGCTTTAGTCATATATGGAGGCCCTCTTTTTGCGAGGAATTTTAATAAAAATTATGACATTCTTGAAACTCTACCATCTAATTAATTGTTGGAAAGGGCTCAGTGAGCCCTTTCCAACAATTAAGCAGATGGTAGGTTTAGTCTGCACATACAAGAACGTACAAATAACCATCATAACATACATGACAATAGTCGTTTTCGGCAGCGAAAGTGTTAATGGTGGACATCAGACTCGTGTTTTGTTATTCAAGGAACTCTATGAAAGACTGACACGGGCATACAGAATTATAACTTCTCGTCTATATTTCAGCAATAATTATCGAAGGAATGCAAAAGGAACAAAGACAGGGAGAACTTATTGTTATCACTCTATTATACTACGAAGAGACCAGCCTTATACATACTGTTATTGGATAACTCTGTAATGAAGATGTTGATCGCCGTTAGAAACTGACGAAAATAAAGGATGGAGTGGTTGTCAAAAAGACTACACCCCAAACACAACTGCTGTGAGGGCGGGTATCGAAACATTCTTAAGCGCCGTCAAGATGTAAATGTACCCTTCGCCATAACGATAGATGAGTTATCAAACGTTGCTTGCTGCTAGATGTTTCTTGGATACAGAAAGTACCGCACCTTCACTTTTCTTAAGATGAATGAAAAGAGAAACAATTTGGACAAAATAATCGTACGGAATTTCTTTTTGTTCCTAGTTTAGGATGCACTCATGGTGTACTTGCATTCTATACCTTAAATATGGTATGCTGAGACATTATTTTGTAATATAAATATTTGATCATTTCACTTTTAAAGATCATTTTTTCGAAGCAGTTATTCTCATTCTTTAGTAATCCAGCCTTTACAAAACCCACACTGACAGTTCTGTACTTTTTCTAGTGTTTATGAGAGGAGACCTGGAATTTTGATATAGTGTGTCATGAACAAAATATTAGTAAAACAAATTGCAAATATGCTAATGAAGCTGGTGCAAACAAACACAACCATCTTGGTCCAGTTAATAACTAGGAGTCTTTTTCAAGAAGTACCGTAGGCCGCTCCAGTCAGTGATGCTCTGTTGAGTGTGTGTGTCCCTGAGGTAGTTTCATAGCAAGCCTATTCAGTGTCATGGTTGGTCGACCCTATGTTGAAGAGAAACATCAGTAATTGTTTCCAGACAACACCCCACTTGACTGGGTTTGATGTAAATCGTACAGTTATGATCACTTTGGAAACAAAAGTGGCAGGTAGAGTTCAGAGGACTTTTGTCTGGTGAGCCAAAATATTACAATATTTGCAATGTTTCTCTTTGTATCTTTGTATGCAACTGGGGGCAATCGAAATGCAATTGATGAACTTACCTGAGCCCCACTGTTTGCCAAATCAAGTTTATTTAAATCACATCACCTAGGATTATATTTGAGTATTTCTGGGATTTTGTAGTTTTCAGCACAGTGGTACTAAGACTGAGCACAATACTATCTCAGCGAACATGACTGAAATGACTCATCACACTTTCGAGACAAAATCTGTTTCCCACATCAATATGGAGTTTTTTTGTTCACATCAGCATCAATAGCATATTTTCAAAATTTTCACACGTCATTTCTTTTTGGTACAATATATCAAATTTCTTGGTCTCAGCTCATATGTACCATACAAATACAGATCTGTTTATATTGATTTTGTAGAGGTTGTGCCTCTTAACAATAACAATAAGTACCTAGAGGAAACGATCGTTCAAACTGCGTTTATTTAATATTCAAAGTGTCTAAACAGAAACCTTGCAGCTCTTAGCACATGTTATTTATGGTATAGAATGCAGAGGAATTGACATTGCGTCACAAATTCAATTAATAGCCATATTGCATGGTGTGCGTTTTGGTCATTCTCTTCTAGCTGTTTCTGTCTACATTCCCCTAAATCCTTTGAACCCGGGAGGCCGCTTTTCCTGCCCAGGAACATGATACGTCATAATCTTGTTAAGTAGGATGGATGCTAAGTGCATGTGTGAAGTAGACCAATTAATATTTACAACGTGCAGCCCAAGGCTGCACGTTGAAAATATTAATAGGTCTACCCCAAAATAATTAATATGGACTTTCCCATTGTTACCATTGAATTATCATGGAAAATACCACCGGGTTCCAAAGGGTTAAACCAAGTATTATAAGGATGAATACACGATCATGCGGAGCACCTATTTTCAAAGGCGAATGTTAGGATCCAAGATTTAGAGGGAGTGGTTAATTTTAATGAACATGGAAAGCAAAGTAGTGTCGAACTTGTGTTGGGTGCTCATATAGCTTTCGTCATCGGAAGTGAAAATATAAAGACTCATACAACAGAACATATCGCACACACGATATGGCTGTATACATATATGAGGTACGATATTGTCTGTCATAACACACTATCTCGCAGTGGATATGTATAATGTATATCGACGTTAGTACCGAATCACCTGGTCTCGAGAGAAACCCTGAGATACAGAAAAGAATAGGGGATGCACGCCAGGCGCCCAAATCCGCCTATGTTCCAGACCAGTGAGTTGAACGGGGATTTCGTCAGATCGGACGGAACATGGCGAGTATATTACAGCATCCATTCCCCATGATCGGGCATCCACTGAGTCCCGGTCCGTCAGTATACAATACAGCCTGGCACAATATGGGACTTACAGAAAAAGAACTGAATCTAACGGGACAGAAATGCGACGTCTTTATTAACCATTTACCCAACTTATCGAACAAAACAGGCCAGCGTTATTCTAAAAAAATCGACAATTAATTTTCATTATTTTTTTCATTTTTTGTCTCAAACACATAGGTTATGACCCCTCATCGAGCTCGTTCCAATGAGGGGTCATAACCTATGTTTTTGAGACAAAAAAATGAAAAATATTAGTTATTCGAGAATTGTTTTTGCAAGTGTCGTCTGCTTTTCATGTTAGGTAAAGGATTAAAACACGTATTATGAATTAAACTCGACTCTAATTGGAATGGACTCGAAGATGGTCAAGACAAAATTATTGACGTATAAGAATGTAGTACTGGTAACGTCCTCATGATGCCCAATCATTATGATAAATATTAATAATTTAAAATCAAGGCAACACGGTCATCAGAATCTAAGAATATATTTAAAGTTTAAATAAAGAAAAACATTAACGTACTGAAGCAGAGGACAAATATATATTCCCCAAAATGAGCTATATATCTCCCTCGGTGATAACTTGATATGTATGATAAAGCGATAGCTGCTGATAATACAAATATTACAGCTTGTATCGCAAATATTAGTAGTTACACAGTGTTTCAGCAGGGTGTACGGGACTGTACAACCCTTCTGAGATCCGTATTTACTGAGACTGAAGCCTCAGTAAATACGGATCTCAGAATGGTAGTACAGTCCCGTACACCCTACTGAAATACCGTGTGGCGAATTTATCACCCTGCCCCGTCAGTGTGTCGAGTTTTGTTTTGTTATATAATCCACAAACGGCATTCCAGTGACAAGAACCTTGATAAAAAAAATTTGAGATACTGAACGAAACACACGTTTCTTTATTATTTAACAAGAACGATAAAACTTCGGAATAGAATAGTTGAAACCTAAAACAACTTGAAAATGTCAACCTGAAAACTGGAAAGAAATAGTTGAAGCTTGAAACAACTTGAACATGTCAACCGGTAAACCGCAACAAAAATAATTTGGACAAGCAGACGAAAGCATTGTTTTTGCTTTGGAGTTTTTTCCCTTCGATTGAACTCAAACATTTAGATGCCTTCTATTCAAGGACGTTAGGAAATGACGTGTCGTTATTATTGTGGGGCACACGTTGATTATTAGTGTTTTATTCGATACATACAGTGACGTGTTCCTCGTCTTGAAGAATCGGGGACACTATATTCAAACTTGTTCAAGTGATTTAAGTTTCACGAATTCACACGAGATTGCATGTTTTTAGAATCCGTTACGATCTATCGTGTAGAAACACAACAACAGAACCCCTCTTCTCGACAGTAAAATCGGACGTTGGGGGTATATACACATGTTTTATTTCAAGTTTTCGCAATATTCTCAAGAAACAATATTGTTCTCATTTTGTTTATGAGTTTGAATGTTTATCGTTACTGACGAAAATGTTTGAGGCGATGGGTGAAAGGGAAATTAGCGAAGTGTACAATAGAATGTCTGTACACCCGTTTAGATGTCACGTGATATTCTAATACACCCCGTTGAACTTCGTACACCCCGTTTGCGTTAAATGTACAGCAGAGGATGCATTGGTTACTAATCCAATCAGGAAGCTTGTATAATGTTAAAGGGTAAAAACTACGAGTATTTGGACTGGGATGTGGTGTTTCCCATGTTTATTCTCTCGCGAGATCGCATTGTACACTTCCACGTCATCTGCCACGGCATTGCCAATAGCAATAGCTTCTTGTTTCTTGGGGAGCCGGTCGGACTCGCATATCACCAAATAAACAACTGCCTGCGACAGTTTTATGTTTACATTTACCTCTCTGGATTGCTGGAACGTCGATGGAAAACGTTTCTACTCAAACTGCCTCCGCCCCTTCGCCACACCTACGATGGCGTCAAGTCAATCAACGCTGTAACTGCTATCCATGACGTTTGATGGCGTGAAAGCTGTTTCGCTATGACTGCAGTCACAGCGGTACAGCGGCCCATACACTATCAATATTATTGACAATAATATTGAGTAAATAATATTGACAATATATTTTTTGCCACAAACTTCTCAATAGTTTCTTCAATATTTTCGGTCATTTCTTCGTCTGCCACCGCGCTGTAAACATGGATCCAGTTGTGGGTTTAGGCGTGGTACTGGCCCTGAGTAACGAAAAACAAAATGAAAAGAAATGGTGGACTAAACGATGGTTTTTAGAAAGACACACATTTGGTCATGGTGCCCTTATGGAGGAACTCCGGATTAATCAACCTGATGATTTCAGAAACTTTCTTCGAATGGATGAAGATTCGTTTAACCCTTTACCTAACATGAAAAGCAGACGACACTCCGCAAACAAAATTCTTGAATAACTAATTTTTTTCATTTTATGTCTCAAAAACATAGTTTATGACCCCTCATTGGAACGAGCTCGACGAGCTCGTTCCAAAGAGGGGTCATAACCTACGTTTTTGAGACAAAAAATGAAAAAATAATGAAACTTAATTGGCGATTTCTGTGAATAGCGCTGGCCGGTTTTGGCCGTTACGTTGGGTAAAGGGTTAAAGAGCTGCAGCTCTTTGTATACTTCAATGCACTCTAGTATGAACTTTCGTTCATCCTCTTTGGTGTTCTTTGCCATGTTTACGCTACGGTGACTTCCGATTTAATGAAATATTGCGTAATATTATTGACAGAACCCACACACTATCAATATTGTTGACGGTCGTAAAATATTGAAGAAAATATTTCAGAGATCTCAAATATTCGTCAATAATATTGATCAATCTTCAATATCTCCCACACACTGACAATAATATTGTCAATACCGTTTATTGACAATATTATTGTCAGTAATATTGATAGTGTATGGGCCGCTTAACAGCTTACATGTCGTGATATTTACCTAGCACGAAACTAATAACACTGTTTCTGCAACTTTCATCTCTCGACACTTGTTTTCTTGTCAATAAAAAAACAAAATATATTGCAAATATTAAATTTGCACTGCCACGAAAAATATGCTCATCATCAACCCATTCATTTTTTATGGACATCAAAGTCTAGTCTTTAACCCTTTACCCAACGTAACGGCCAAAACCGGCCAGCGCTATTCTCAAAAATCGCCTATTAATTTTAATTATTTTTTCATTTTTTGTCTCAAAAACATAGGTTATGACCCCTCATTGGAACGAGCTCGTCGAGCTCGTTCCAATGAGGTGTCATAACCTATGTTTTTGAGACAAAAAATGAAAAAAAATAGTTATTCAAGAATTTTTTTTGCAAGTGTCGTCTGCTTTTCATGTTAGGTAAAGGGTTAAAAGGCGATCAGAGAGTGCGAGATGTCGGTAACTTAACCCTTTAAACCCTGGTGGTATCTTCCATATCAGTTCAATGGCAGCAACGGGAAGAGTCCATATTCATTATTTCGGGCTAGACCAATTAATATTTTCACCGTGCAGCCTTCGGGCTGCACGTTGAAAAAATTGATTGGTCTACACCACACCTTCACTCAAAAGTCAGCCTACTTAATGAAATTATAAAGAATCATGTTACTGTACCGTCAAAACGGCCTCTGGGAGTTAAAGGGTTAAAAACATTCGAAAATTTGTTTTTGTTGAACACTGTTGTTTATTTCCAGCAACTCGCGCTCTTTTCCAAGAAGGCGGGTATAGAGACACCTTTCTCTGTGTGGCAATGAGCGTTTCAGCAATTCTCTTCTATATTCGTCACTACAGTTTTGGGGCTATATGGTGGTGGTGGTGGGGAAGGGATGGAGGGGGGGGGGGGGGTCTTTGACCAAGCTAAGTTTCGAGGCGATTCTAATAATGCTAGATACGCTGGGTCGCTGTTTTTAACTCTTTACCTAGCACGAAACATTTTTGAATAACTAATTTTTTTCATTGTTTGCGTAAACAACATAGCAAATGACCCCTCATTGGAACGAGCTCTTTCCAAGGAAGGGTCATAAGTTATTGTTTTTGAGACAAAAAAATGTAAAAAATTAAAATTGAATGGTGATTTTTGTGAATAGCGTTTTGATCGTCAGGTAAAGAGTTAAGGTGGCAAAGCAGGAGCAAGGGCTAGCATTTTCACGGTACATGTAATTGGTCCTGATTTTCTGGACAGTGGGTGGAGGGCTATGGTACGGTATTTACCGATAAGACCACAATGAAGCAGGTAGTTGTCCGATGAGGGGTTGGACATACCCGACAGGGTGTTGCAGCCACGTTCCAACTAAGATAAGCACCACGCTCATCTCAATGAAGGCTCATAAGCTATGTTTTCGAAGCACAAAATGATTTTTTTTAGATCTTCTGATAATGGTTGTCGGCAACTATTAGTATTAGATAAAACGTTAATGAAATATAAGGAACGATTAATTCAATACTACTTCCGAAACCAACTCACATCACAATGCTAGTACAATGACTTGAGTTTATTAGAGCAAAAAAGAAAAATATGTTTATGGCCTTTTTGGATGTTAAAAAGGCATACGATAGAGTATGTAGGGAGGGTATGTGGCGCAATCTGGAGGCTCTGGGATTGGGAGGCGAGTTTGTTGGAATTATGAAAGCATTATATAAAGATGTACAGAGTGAACGTAGCCTGGGAAACATTACAACAAAGCGTGTGCCTATGGAGATAGTCCTAAAACAGGGGTGTATCCTTTCGCCAATTCTTTTTGCATTGTACATCAAAGGTTTAGGAGATGAACTCCTGCATGGCGACGAAGGGGTAGCAGTTGTGGGCTTGAAGATCCCAGGGCTACTTTTTGCAGACGATATGGTGCTAGTGTCATAAAGCGAAGAGGGGCTAACGAAAATGCTGGGAATTGTTGGGAATGGAGACTCGAATTTAATGAAAGCAAGAGTAAAGTTATACCTGTGGGCCGCAAAGTGGACCCCACTCGAAGGTGGAGAGTGGGGGGAGTTCTGCATTCCGGAAGGTAGCAGTAAACTTATTAGTGTTGGAGAGACAGGTGACTACGAGTATCTGGGGGTAAATATAGACATCACAGGAAGAGGCATCTACCGAAACGACACAAATAAATTGATTCTGAAGGGGAAGCGAATCCTTAACCAACTGAAACAAATAGGGAGAAACAGTTTCAATAAGGTCTTCGTGGGGAAAACCATTTGGGAAATGGTGGGTCTGCCAAGTATAACATACGGTACGGAAGTGGTACCCCTAAACCAGACGGCTGTAAAGAGCTTGGAAATCCTGCAGAACGATGCAGGCCGATGGATAACGGGGCCGCAGCGCTAGAAGCAATCAGGGGTGAGCTTAGGTGGATGAGGATCAAGGAAGGATAGACCTATTGAAACTCGGTTATCTTAATTATTTGGTCAATCTCCCCGACAGCCGATGGTGTAAAGTACTGTTCCTGAGAATTTTCAACTCAAATATCAAGACGGGGTGGATGGTCCAAGTGAGGGAGCTAGTAGAGAACTACTCAATGGAGATTTCGGACCTAGACGTTGGGGCAAACCAGGGTAAAACAATCGTCAGAGAAAGGGTCATAGAGGATTGTAACCGTAATTGGAGAGAGGGGGTCAAATCAAAGAGGTCTTTGGGTGGTCTGCGTGATAAAGAGAAGCCTGGTTTTGAAGAGTACCTTAATGGCACATTTGGGGGTCACTGTTGCTCAAGCTGAGGTCGCGGTCTCTGGAGCTGAGGGGAAAATTGGGAAAACAGTGAAAAGGAGTGTCAGATGTGTAATTTGGGCGTGGCGGAGACCCTGGAACACTTTCTTCTAGAATGCCCAAAGTATCAGTCTAAAAGAATGAGATTCACTGGGAGTATAATGGGGAAGTGGGATGGGAGAATGAAGGACATGTGGTTACTGGGATTTCATTGGAGAGGGTTAATATGCTAATCGGAGAAGTTGGTAAGAATGGGGCAAGGGATGTCAACAAGCAGTTCGTCTCCGAGTGTTGGGAGGAGAAGAAGCGAGGGAACAGGGTGCAGTTGGGAGTACAGTGGTAACCAAGGCCTTCTCATCCGAGAACCGCGACAAATCAGCGGCCGGCCAAAGTGTTATATTATTAGGTGTTATGAATGAGATTTTCGTAATCACCTTATTTGGCGGTGATTTTGTCATAAATATAATAAAGTAGAAAAAAAGAAATGAAAAACACAAAGCACAGAATGAGAGATACCCATACTTTTTGTGAGTAATCTTTAATACTGAAACACTTTTTTAAAAATAAGTACAGGTCTTTTTGGCAAATGTGCAGCATCTCTTTAGTACTGCATTGATAATCTGAGACATTATAACCTTCTACTCTATCAATAACGAGACATTCTCCACCTTTACCATCTCGTCCCCTGAGTTCCAATGTGTTCTATGTGCCTACTGGCACATAGAACACATTGGAACTCAGTGGACGATCTGGTTGTGTTTCAGCCCACTGTACGTACGGAATTGGTTCATCGGTCCAGGAGAACATGGTATTGTTTCTAAACAAGTCTTTTCCATCTACCCACATTGTTTCTGCAATATAAGAGAAAACCGTTAACGAACATATCATACAGTACCTTTGTTTGGGGGACAAACGGAAATCGGTTCAGACAAACCATTGATCTTTCTACAACAGGGTTGCTGAAATGTCAGCGAACAGCTACTCCACTCACTCGGCCTTCCCTCACCATCAGATGTTGTGAAGTCAATGAACGCAATAACTTATCCCCATCGATGACCTTTGATGAGGCGTAACAGCTTTTTATCCCATAAATGGCCGTTTATTTGAACAATAAAGGCGTTGGATAAATGGTGATAAATTTTCCCAGGAGGTCTAACACTGAAAGAATTTATTCCCTCAGTAGCGACGGACTTGTTGACCTCTGGCCTCTATCACATTTGTCTAGCATAATTAATAGTAAGGCTTTTCCCTCTGGAAAAGACTATTGTTTTTTCTACGGATTATTATTATTATTTTTTTTTTATGGGGGGGGGGGGGGGGTTCCACACATTTTGTCCGCACGATTCAAAAGCCATTTTTGAACCGATTTGCACAACGTTTTGCACACTCATAGAGGGGCACAAAATCTTAAAATGTCCCGCGGGATTTAGATTTAACCCTTATTTCGTCAGAATTGTCAAAAAACTGCCAAAATTTGGATTTATCGGCACTTTCTCGAAATTCGTCTTGTCGATTTTTTTTAAACTTTCATCATTGCTAGACCTGCCTCTCACACGACCATTGGTATACAAGACATATTAGGCAATGCATATGGTAATCCTCCACAGGCTGCCAAACATCGAAATTTTGATGAAATGGGCTGTTTTGGGGCCCCCACAGCACCCAAACGATACCCGAGAGATAAACATTACTAACTTTATTGGAAGTGGAATTCAAAGAGGATCATTTTTGTAAGTAATAAGGGTGTTTAAAAAAACAAGCGTTAACCCGTTTTGGGCCGGTTAAACAGCAATACCCCCCAAAATCTCAAAACTTCATGTTTTCCATAGATTTATCTAAACGAGTTTTGTGGATTTTGAAGAGAAAAATTGGTCACTCCCAGGTCTTTGTGTGACATTGCAAGTTGCATGGACAAAATATTCCGGTCAGCATTAGTTAACCCTCCCCGGGCTGCTAAACGTAAAAATTGTGATAAAATGGGCTGTGTTTGGACACCAACAGCACCAAAACGGTATACCACAGAGAAAGGGGTCTTCATTTATCGAACACAAAATTGATAGAAAAACAGTTTTGAAAGTGGTAAGGGTATTCAAAAGTCGACGTCTTGAACCAGTTTGGGCTGGTTAAAGAGAGATACCCATTAAAAAAAATTTTTCTCGAAAAACATCTTGTAGGTTTTCAAGAACAAATCGGCTATTCGCAGGTCTTGGTGTGACATTACAAGCTGCATGGACAAACTATTCCGGGCAGCATTAGTTAACCCTCCCTGGGCTGCTAAACGTCAAACTTGTGATACAATTGGCTGTTTTTGGCCACGAGCAGCGCCCAATAGGTACGCCAGAAAGACAAGCGTCTTCTTGAATCGAGCGCACAATTTATACTGAAACATTTTTGTAAGTAGTAAGGGTATTCAAAAGTCGAAGGCTTAACCCATTGTAAGTAATAACCGTATTCCAGAAAACAACCATTAACCCGTTTTGGCCTGGATAAACAATGTTACCCATCAAAAGCTTAAAATTCATTATGTTCTCCCTGGATTTCTCTGAAAACACCTCGTAGATTTTAAGAAAAAACGGCCATTCGCAGTTTTTGGTGTGAAATTACAAGTTGCATGAAAAAATGTTTCTGTTAGCACTTGTTAACCCTCTACAAGCTGCCAGACATCAATACTTTGGATGCATTTGAGATAAAATGGACCATTTTCAAATTTTTTCTGCAGTACAGCGGAGAGTTTCTGGACATTGGTAGGGGCTGTTGGCGTTGTCATATCCCAGACGTGATTGATTGGTGAAAGGTCTTGACTTAATGCTGGACAAGGCAGTGTAGTGTTGTTCTGCTCCTGTGGGAACTCTGTAGAGACACGGACGATGTGTGCTCTTGCATTCTCATCTTGAAAAATGAATCGACGGTCGTCATGAGCTGCTAACATGTTGTCACGGTATTGCTGCCCTATGACACGCCCTTGGATGACATGTAATGCTGTTCTGCTTGTCATGGATATGCCTCCCACACTATAACCGATCCACCACCAAAACGATCGTGCTGCCTAATGGTTACGTCATAGTATTGTTCGTTCCGCCGCCGCCACACTCTGTTTCGCCTGTCGTGGCAGCCCAGAGTGAACCTCGATTCATCGGAAAACATGACGTTGCTCCATCGACAATTGTCCCTGCGCTGTCGTGCTCCACACCAATTACGTCTTGCTGCGAGGTGGCGTTCAGTCAAACGTGGAATTATTGGAGGTCGTCGAGCGAACAAATTCCTGCTATGTAAGTGATTTCGGATAGTCTGACCACTGACTTACACATCTGTCGCTCAATGCATCTGCTGTCCAATTCCTGAGGCACTTTGATGGCGGTTACGTAATGGTGTGGTTCGGATGAAACGATACTGGTAAGCAGTTGTCGCCCTTAGACGAGCTGACCGACGTCTGTTATCAACATTGCCTGTCTGACGGAAGCGTAACCACAACCTTCTAATCACCGATTGAGTAACGTTGAGAATTTGAGCCACTGCAGTCTGTCGGTTGCCAGCTTTCAACATGCCAACGGCACGTAAATGTTTGTCATTTGTCAGTCTTCGCATTCCTCAAAAGTTACGTTTCGACGAGAAACTATTGATGAACGAGTTTATACCAAGAAAAGAATGTGGAGACCTCCGAAAAAGCCCGTCAAGTAAAATTCAAACGGGCCGGTGACATTCATGATCCACACTAAACTTGGTAACATATTGATGTATCCAATCACGCGTATTCAATACCATTTTTCGAAAATATCAACATCAGTTTTGATATCCCCTACTTTTTTAATAGTATACTTCACACTGGTCAGCAACCCTGGGATCCAGGAGAAAAAGTTACAAATAACTGTATGTTGGAGCCAAACAAATTAACCATACAGCCACCCGAGCCTATATTGAATACTATTGAAATGCTCCAGAGCAACCAGGTACCTTGAACTCCAGGGAAAACTGATAATAATAATTATACATTAGTGATACAAATCAGTATAAGAAGGACACAATCAAATCCAGATACTGGATTTTCAGTTTTGAGTTATTTGGAGGAGGAAGTAATTAAAAGACAATAAGACTATTCTAAATTGGCTAAAATATCTCAAGGAGCCTTCAGAAGGTTTTTTTATTTTATGCAAGCCCGACTTCTAAGGCTTATTGAATCAAAACATATATTATGAGTTATCTCCGCCAACATATATGGCATATGGAGATTTAGTACCTGGATATCGGTTTTTAAATACCGAGCCGCAGATGAGACATCCAGGTATTAAATCTCCATATACCATACATGTCGACGGAGATAGCGTTTTTGTCCCGTTTGAAACACAATACAAACATAGTGGAAATAAATTTGTGGACGCATTTCCCACGCTCCGTAATCACTAGGACCAAATTCGTGAATATCTTTTGTTTTTATAAACGCAGAAGGCAACAGATATAGTTACATCCTTTGGGTCGTTAAGGAAACGAGTAAACAGTATTTGTTGATATATCGTCCCCTGAGTTCCAATGTGTTCTATGTGCCTACTGGCACATAGAACACATTGGTACTCAGGGGACGAATTATTTGCTCTTATTTTATTTTTCTCAAGTTGTTTCATTTTAATTATTTGACTCTTTAATTTATAACGACAAAATATGACCGAATTGTCGGAAACCTGATGATATTTGTAACAATTTTCAGGTTTTTTGGTTCGATTTTTATGTTGAGGCGAGCAAGGCGAGTATCCCATTTCCAAATAAAACTGCAGAGCTGACAGCACAAGCAGCAGTAAATGAATTTTTCATAAGATTTGGCTACCCTTTTCAAATTTTTACCAGTGGAGGTCGAAATTGTGAAAGTCACCTATTTACAATAAGGAGTAATTTATTAAACATCCATAAATCACATACTACACCATATCGACCTTCATCTAATGGTCAAGTGGAAAGATTTAACCCTTTACCTAACATGAAAAGCAGACGGCACTTGCAAAAAAATTCTTAAATAACTAATTTTTTTCATTTTTTGTCTCAAAAACGTAGGTTATGACCCCTCGTTGGAGCGAGCTCGACGAGCTCGTTCCAACGAGGGGTCATAACCTATGTTTTTTAGACAAAAAATGAAAAAATAATGAAAACTAATTGGCGATTTTTGAAAATAGCGCTGGCCTTTTTTGGCCGTTACGTTGGGCAAAGGGTTATCAAAACAATTATGGCAGCTATAAGATGCTATATAGGTAAAATACAAAAGAAATGGGATAAATTGTTACCCCAGTTAACAGGAGCTCTCAGATCATCAGTCAATATCCAAACAGCTTATACACCAAACGAATTAATGTTTGGCAGAAATATCAATCATCCAGCAGAGACTTAATGTTCCTTAGAGAAATAATCTACATCAGATAATGTACTTATGCAGTTTTATGTTCAAGAATTAGATTTTAACATTAAAAAAGCTGATGAAATTGCAAGGAATAATTTGAAAACTCGTCAAAAAAGAATGAAGAGAGATTATGATATAAAATTACTTAAAAACCCATGTAATGTAGGAGTTTATTCATACATTTTAGACAGAACTTCTATTAAGGGTCAAACCAAAAAAAACTTCATCCTGTTTGGAAAGGCCCGTGATTGATTCTAATAATGTACATCATATATCTTTAGAGTTACGCTAAAAACTTTCGTCATCACTGACAATCATGACCGCCTTAAATTATGTCCCAAGTTAGCTAAAAAATGTAAGTCAAATTTTGACAATCGTTTGGTGGGAGAAACTATTTCCGATCCCATTTACTGTTTTTGTAGAACGCCTGGTGATGGGAATCTTTTGTATTAATGTGAAACACGTTCAGAATGGTATCATGGACATTGTACTGGCATCACAATTGACGACGCGGTACAATTAGATGTTTTTTGTGTTCAGCATGTGCAGCCAAAACATCTAACATCTCTTTGCAGAAAAGCTGCTATTACTTCTTAAATCTCTTATTTTCATTATTAATAATTTGCTTCCTGTGTGTGTTTTAAATTGTGCTCGGGGTCGCACCTGAGACGAAGATAATACTTCGTTATTAGGCTTAGCTTACTAATTGCGGGTGGTTATATGTTATTTACTTATTAGCGTTTAACGACATTTTAACATCCAAGGTCATTGTCAGGATGGCCAGAGTTAATGAAGAAACACCCACTAAAGACCTTCAAATTTATTACACAATCGATCAAGTCAGACATCAACACTCCACCACAGAATGTTATTATTATAAACACAGTTCTCGTTGCAGTCGAACACTGTAAGCACAAAGCTTTATCTGCACTAAGCTCTCCCTTAGACACTAAGTCATTCATATGCCCTAAGCACCAATTCTCGCACAAAAGGTTGCACTAAGCATTAATTCTCGCACAAAAGGTTACACTAAGCATTGCACTAAGCTTATCACTAAGAGTCGTTCCCCGACTCTGCATCTTGTAAGTGTGAGTCTGATAATGTTTTTTTTATTAAATTCATTTTACAAAATGGCCACCTGAAAGACAAAATGAAACTTTTGTAACTTAAAGTGGTACCAAACCAAATTACGGTAACTCCAGTTCAATATTATTCAACTCAGATCTACATGTACAGTTGAAATTGTATTCACAGTTACTCCAGATATGACGGAAAACAGTTAAAATGTATTTAGGTGGCCCGGGCAATAATGCCACATGTAAAATATTAGTTTCAGGCTAACCCAAAATAACAATGGTGTAATTTTGCCCCTGACAAAGCATAACCTTGTTGTAAACCTTGTCAAAGTAGCAAACTTACTACATTGCAATTCAAATCACACAATATATATTTACAGTGATTTAAGAGAAATGCGTTTAATACCTCCTTAAATACAAAGAACACCCCAATGTTGTCTATATTTGGGATTCTTGAATCTCAAATTGCATAATTGTTGACTGATTGGCGAGGAGCGCTTGTTCCGGTAGTCGACTTGACTGGTGACCCTGAGTTCACCAGTCAGTTCGTGTATCGGATCAATCGAGTTTTGATTTGATGAATGAGCAATCGAACACCTCCCATATTTCAAAATGTCTTGTCAATTTTGAGGTCAACTTGATAGCGAATAGTCGCAACTTGAACTTCTGATTGATTTTTGATGTTTGATTTGACGTTAATATGAAACTTAAATGATGCTTTTAACATCTTCTCTTTCTTTGATGACAATGCTTTGCCTACAAATTGAATTCTCGTTATTTTATACCAGCTGTTCATTTGTTTACCGACATTTCCTTGGCAACACTTACTCGAGGCCATTGTATTGTCGTAAAACAATATGAGTGAAAGACCGAGACGTGATTTGAAAACAATTGACTATAAAAACATGCATGAAGGTATTCCGGAGGATAATGAAAGTGAACTCATAAACAGAAATGATCGCCCTCCAAATTTTGGTGCCTCAGCTTCGTCGGACAATCCATTTTCGACAACGAACGACAATATCACTCACCTTGACATTGATAATGATTTTGACAGCGACAGTGATGATGAAGAAATGAAGGTTTTGATATCGGAGTTCAAAGCTGTTTCAGAGGAAAAGAAAGTTCAGGAGAAACAACTAAAAAAAGGAAAGACTGAAAAAGCAAATTGCAGACACAAAGAAAGACACAGCTAAATTGAAAGGTACGCCAAGACCCAAATCTCATTCTTACGAACATTCCAAAACTAAACATGAGGTAACCGTAAACAAAGAAAGTGATGTTGACATTACCGCACTTCGAAAAATGGAAGAGTTAAATGTTGATGTGGACAATAAATTGAAAAAATTAGGACTTTTAAATAAATCTAAGGGTGCTGATCGTAAAATTGTCAAACCTTCTATCAAATCAAAGATACAGAAACACAAATCTGTTAACAAAGTTCATTTGTTTTCCAGTTCTGATTCTACGTCAGATTCAGACGATTTTTCTTCTGATCCTGATTTAAGTTCCCCTACTAGAAATAGTTCTTTTGATAACAGACACAAACCATCCTCCTGCAATAAACTCAAATCAAAAGGAAAGAAATTAAGGTCTGACATTGACACAAAAGCCAGTGATACAGTTTTATTCCCACAGAGATTTCCACATTCTACTCTACAATTTGAGTATGTTGGAGCTGATTTAAAATTTAAAGATCTTACTTTTCAGCAGTTTATTGCAGGAGAACTTGAAATTATCACAAATCCAAAATTATCCTCTTCCGAACGTTCAGGAAGGTTAGCCTTTCTCAAACAAATTGTTTATTATTACACTATTTACGACTGGAAAGCCTTACTGAACTTTTATAGCGACTGGCTTCGGCGTATTGAATAGGGGCAAAAAAATTCTTGATCTGATGATCCCAGTCTAATTGAAACACCAATTTTGGCCAAATTTATTCGACCCAAACCCACTTATTCGGGACCTAGTTCACACACATTTGTTAGATGTTTAGATAAATCAACGTCTGACATTTGGTTTTGTAGTGCCTATCAAAGAAACAAATGTCTCTTAACCCTTTACCCAACGCAGACGATTTCAAAAGTTATTATTTTAAATATCATTTTTTAAATTTTTTCAAAAAAATTCAACAAAACCATATCATGTGGCCCCTCTTTGGAACGAGCTCGACGAGCTCGTTCCAAAGAGGGGTCGCATGATATGGTTTTGTTGAAATTGTTTGAAAAATAATATTTTTTCAGCTGCTGAATTTGCATATTACGCGAGCGATTCGTTGGGTAAAGGGTTAAAGGCACCCAACAAAGCTACAATTAAGGGCCAATCAAAATCAGTGGAACATTTTTGCGCAACATGCTGGTTGAAATCTAAAGATAAATTAAGACATCCTGAATGTTCTTCTGTTTGTCCTCATCAAAAATGACTAGAATTCTGTGCAGGTATGTCAGACTTTGAACCGAATCCTATGGCAGAAGTTTTCTATCCTGAATATCTGAAGTCGAAGTCAGTTTCCGAAGTTGTTTCTGAACGTACAAATGTTATTTGTTATAGTGTAATGAAAGACGACTTGGGTAAAGAGATTAATTTTAGTCCTGATGTAAATGCTTATGAAGATAATGATTATTTGTATAATTTCAATATTCCTAACTCTGTTTTTCATAATAAGGATTCATATTTGTTAGAAAGAACCAAGTCGCATTGTAATTCAATTATGAATGAAAAATTTGATAATGTCAATTTTATTCAAACTCACAACAATATTATTCAATCAGGCAAACACAATTTTGAAGATTGCAGAATTCCTGCTATCTCTAGTCTTGATGTTCCTTTCTTCAGAAATGAATTATTACACTATTCAGACAATGCTACAGTTAAAACTAGAAGTCCTGTCACGAACTGTGCGCTTATCTAGGCTTAATTGCGCGTAGCAATTGCGCGCATTGGCCATATAGAATGGCATCCAAAGCACGGCAGGTTCTCCAGGTTACTCATAGCAAACACAGGCAATGTTTCTGCCAATGGACCTCCGGGTTACCCGGAGGTCCATTGACTGAAACATTGCTTGTGCACAGGCCATATCTACAGAATTTGATAGCCTTACTATGGTCATAACGCGTATATTAACGCGCAGATCGACGTGCTATTTGTGCGCTTTTCAAGACAGGTCTTCTAGTTTTAACTGTATTTGTGATTTTATAGGGAGAGGTGCAGGCTGCAAGCCGAGAGGTCCTCGGTTCGAATCCCACCTGCGGTAACCGCGTCGTCTCCTTGGGCAAGACACTTCATCTGCATTGCCCGCGTGGGGGCACGGTGGCGTTGTGTACTAAGGCGTACTGCACGTCGATGGTGCACTTGTCTTCAACCAATGCTAACCCTGCTTGTGTGGAGTTAGTATGTTGGGGAGCTGACAGTTGCTCGCCGTTGTTCGTTGGTTCTCTCCGGGTACTCCGGCTTCCTCCACCCGTAAAACTGTCACGGTCATGATTAACCATTGTGCATAAATTTGTGACCTTAAAAACCAATAAATAAATAAATAATTGTGATTTTATAGAATTCGGCTCCCCTATTGGGTACTCTGACTCTCATGCTTTTTGCAAAAATAAAGTCACTAATCACAAAGGTGCACGGGATTTTCCACATGAAAGTGAGAAATTTATTAAAACAGAGTTAACTTATAATTCAATTCTCGGTCCCTTTTCTGGGAATCATTTCGCCACTGAATGTAAAATTAGTCCACTAAATTCAGTTCCTAAGAAAAATTCTGAGGACCGCAGAATTATTCTTGATTTTAGCTTTCCACCTGGCTCGTCCGTTAATGATGGTATTTCCAAAAAAGAATATTTAGATGAACACATTCAATTAAAATATCCTTCAATTGATAATTTAGAGGAATTAATTAAAATATTTGGACAAAATTGTTTGCTTTTCAAAAAAGACTTGAAACGGGCATATCGTTAGATTCCGATTGATCCAGGAGACATTCACTTGGCTTCTCTTGGGATAATCAATTTTATTTTGATAAAGTTTTATCTATGGGTCTTAGATCTGCAGCTTTCATTTGCCAAAGAGTTACAAATGCTGTCTTTTACATTTTACATTTGTTCTTCCCATGGTTTAAGAGTTATTAACTATTTGGATAATTTTGCAGGAGCACAGTCGGCAGATTTAGCTCATACAGATTACAGGTTGTTAGAAAACATTTTAGCTGATTGTGGTTTGGAGGAGTCTGCTTGTCAACCATCAACTCAAATGTTTTTTCTGGGTATTTTATTTGACACCAAAAAGCTTACTCTTCAAATTACTTTGGATCGAGTGGAGGAAATTTTGCAGCTAGTTACGACGTGGAGTCAAATGGAGAGAGCTACATTACGCGAGGTTCAGTCCTTGTTAGGGAAGCTGAATTTCGTTTCTTCTTGTGTTAAGCCAGGGCGCATATTTATTTCTAGAATTTTGCTTTGGCTAAGATCTTTTGATTCCAACATCCACATTCTTCATGACATTCCGGAATTTGTCGAATTAGATTTATTCTGGTGGTAGGAATTTCTCTCAGTCTTCAATGGGATTTCAATTATGATGTTTGATCCTTGGTCTTGGTGAAATTATTTCCTGTGATGCTTCACTTCATGGCTGTGGTGGAGTATTTGAGCGTCATTTTTTTCTTTCTGTTTTTCCTGAATTTATATCAGAGAGAGGTCTACACATAAATGAATTAGAACTTTTGGTCATTGTGGTTTCTCTCAAATTGTGGGCTCCAATGTTGAAAAGTCAAAGAGTTTTGATTAATTGTGACAATTTTTCCTCAGTTTCTGTTATCAACAGAGGATCTACTAGGAACTCATTTTTGCAATCTTGTTTGAGAGAAATTTGTTTTTTTTGCAGCAGTATTTGAATTTGAAATTAATGCTAAGCACATTCGAGGGTCTGATAACCGATTAGCATATTATCTCTCTAGATGGGCTGAAAATTATGAAAATTCAGTCAGATTTTTTTAATTGTTTGGACATAACGATATATGTGAAGATTTTGTCTCCTTTAATTTTTTCAAGTTTGATCATCACTGGTAATATTTTCTTTCTTGCAGAATTGGAGTTTAATTCTCTAGAGATGGAGGTTCAATTCACAATTCCCAATGCCTTTGCTTCAGAAACCTATGGCAATTCCAGGATACAGTGGAGAGCATATCTGTTATTTTGTACATACTTTAATTTAATTGCCTTTCCAGCTTCATTAGAAAACTTGAAATGCTACATACAATTTCTGAATCAATCATTTGCATCACCTTCTTTAATTAAGAATTATTTACAGGGGGTTAAAATGTTACATTTGCTTTTAAATCTTTCTACAGTTGAAACTAGAAGTCCTGTCACAAACTGTGCGCTTATTTAGGCTTAATTGTGCGTATGAATTGCGCGCAATTGCCATATCGAATGGCATCCAAAGCACGGCAGGTTCTCCTGGTTACTCATAGCAAACACGGGCAATGTTTCTGCCAATGGACCTCCGGGTTACCCGGAGGTCCATTGGCTGAAACATTGCTTGTGCACAGTCCATATTTACAGAATTTGATAGCCTTACTATGGTCATATCGCGTAGATTAACTCGCATATTGACGTGCTATTTGTGCGCATTTCAGGACAGGACTTCTAGTTTTAACTGTACTACTTCATTTGATTCTTTCGAACTTGCACTTATTTTTCGTGGTCTGAGTAGATTGAAAAAAAACATTGTGTTAAACAGGCGTTACCGATCACTCCTTCAATACTGTTGGAAATTTTCCCTCACATTCAACAGGATAATTGTAACCATGTTTCTTTTTGGACATTATTTCTTCTAGCCTTTTTTCTTATGATACGAAAATCCAATTTGGTACCCTCTTCTAGTACAGTTGAAACTAGAAGTCCTGTCATGAACTGTGCTCTTATCTAGGCGTAATTGCGCGTAGGAATTGCGCGCAATTGCCATATCGAATGGCATTCAAAGCACGGCAGGTTCTCCAGGTTACTCATAGCAAACACGGGCAATGTTTCAGCCAATGGACCTCCGGGTTACCCGGAGGTCCATTGGCTGAAACATTGCTTGTGCCCAGGCCATATGTACAGAATTTGATAGCCTTTTAAAAATTCCGATTGTAGCCATTGTCAATTCTCCCTTATGTCCAGTCACCGCTTACAAGAGAATGCCTACTCTAGTACCCGGTACATCTTCTGATCCAGTCTTTATATCGAAGGTATCAGAAAAGGCTAAACCTCTCGCTTATTCCTTGCTCCAGTCTTTTCTGAAACATATGATCAGACCAACCTGTCGAAATCCCAATTTATATTATTTTCAAAGTTTCAGACGTGGAGGTGCTTCTTGGGTATTTCAGGCTAATGTTTCGGGTGAACTCATTCAATATATGGGAGATTGGGCAAGCGATGCATACAAAAGTTACTAACATTATACTTAAAAAGACAAAATGTTTATTGCAACTAGAATGAGAGATTTAATCCTAACTTCTAACAGTGGTTTAGGCTGAATCTCTCTTTCTTTTGTTTTTCAGCTAAGAGACATAGATCAATTATCATCATTTCTGACTCCATATGCAAGTATGTTTCAAACATATATGATACAGAGGTGAAGTCTTTCCCCGGTTACAACATTGGTGGAATCACATACCTTATTAACTCTGGTCAGCGTAATCTGTCCAAGTATTCTCATGTTATTTTCCATATTGGAACAAATGATGATCAAAAAAAGACAGGATCTCAAACGAGTGATGTTTGGATATAAGATTTTTTGAAACGAGTTTGATGAATTCGATTCACAACGAGCCTTTAGGCAAGTTGTGAATCGAATTCATCAAACGAGTTTCAAAAAATCTTATATCCAAACATCACGAGTTAAAGATTCTGTATATCACATGAATTTTCGAATGTTTTTTACACTTTTTATTTAATTCATTGTCGCTACATTCTCCCAAAACAACCGACAGTCAGTTCGTTGGCTCAGACGCTTCACCCCATAACGTCATGAATGCGCTTTACTTGAACCTGTTGTCGTAATTGACGTCATGTGAACGTCATGTCAAGAATACAATGCTGCTGCTATGGGGCCACGCGCCGATTAGACACCAGTTGATAATCAGGAAATATGACATGGGTTGTTACGTCGAAATTAACGACGTTTCATGTGATATAACAATTTATTAACTTTAGCTAAATCTAATTCCAGTGCAGAGTTCATTCTATCTTCCATTTTGCCTCGACCTGTGGATTTTGATTCCTTGGGAGACAAGGTCATAGATATTAACCACAAACTCAAAAACCTTAGTGTCAGTAGAAACATTATGTTTCTCAAGTCATATCGCCCCTTTTTACTTTGTGGGAAACGTATTGGTGAGCTTTTTGCTCCCAAGGATGGTTTGCATTTGAATCTTGAAGGCACTCGCCGTTTAAGATCCTTTTTGATTCAAGTAATTAATCACATTAAATGATGTATCTTTCATTCGTGTGCGGGGCTCGTTGGATTGGAATATCACTTCAGTTTCTAATTTCAAATTTTCCTCTTCAAAATTATCAGTGTGAAGTGCTCTGTAAATTAACTGCTGATCAATTTTCTAACGTGTTTAGTCAATTACTGTTCGCATTTTCAATTTATTGAGCCATGTACATATGTATATTGTGTATAACAACGTTCTTTCCTTACTTTCAGATAGTCCTTTTCAAGCTTACTCAGTTGGACTCCTCCTGTGGGCTTTGTGTTAGAATGAGAGATATGAATGGGTCTCCAACTTCCAGAGCCTTCAAAGGAATATTTGATGATGTTGTTAGTTCATTCTTTTATACCTCTCTCTCTTCCTGTTGGAGCCTTCGGCTTGGCAGCCCTGAAAATCCTGTAAATATAATGATTTTCAAGCAAATTACACTTAAATTGTTGACTTTTCAGTTCTTAACCCTTTACCCAACGCAGACGATTTCAAAATTTATTATTTTAAATATCATTTTTTAAATTTTTTCAAAAAAATTCAACAAAACCATATCATGTGACTCCTCTGTGGAACGAGCTCGACGAGCTCGTTCCAAAGAGGGGCCGCATGATATGCTTTTGTTGAAATTGTTTGAAAAATAATATTTTTTCTGCTGCTGGCGAATGCGGGCGATTCGTTGGGTAAAGGGTTAAAGGCACCCCACAAAGCTACAATTAAGGGCCAATCAAAATCAGTGGAACATTTTTGCGCAACATGCTGGTTGAAATCTAAAGATAAATTAAGTCACCCTGAATGTTCTTCTGTTTGTCCTCATCAAAAATGACTAGAATTCTGTACACGTATGTCAGACTTTGAACCGAATCCTATGGCAGAAGTTTTCTATCCTGAATATCTAAAGTCGAAGTCAGCTTCCGAAGTTTACATAGGCATAGTTGCTGAAAGTGATCTTGAACCTCAGTTCCTAATAACTCAAAATTAATACTATTCAGTTTTCACAAGTTTGCATTTTAATGAAAGATTCATTTCATTTCTATTGGTGATGAGTGTCATTCAACCGCAATTTGTTGATTCATTTCATTTTAATTGCCCGAACGTAAATTATCGGATAGTTTAAGGGGACGTCCAACCTAACTTTGGTCAAATTTCATGTAATTTTCTTTCAAGTCTAAAAAAGTCCCAACATGAATAACCCCAATACATTATATACCAAAATGCTTGGAATGAAACATAGAACATGTGGAAACTGCAATTTGACATGGAACTGCTGCCATGTGTAAATAGCACCACCTGAAAGTCTGATGTGGCATAAGTAAGAGAACAAAATTTTTACCATAAAATACCTCAAAATAAAATAACAGCTGTATTCTATAAACATTTAAGTACATACTCGAAGAAATCTTTTCCTAATTCATGAAAGTAATAAAGATTGAGACCAAATGTTATAAGTGGAGTGATCACTGATTGAAGGCAGACATTTTCTTTTGTTTATGTTTTGATTTGGGGAGTTCAGCAAAGGTCAACTTGAAGGAGTCCAGCAGAAGTATGGAAGGACAAAAGAGTGTCTCCCAGTATCAAGATGTATGTGTTACTGTAATGGTTTGGAAAGAAAATATGATATTCTCCTATGTAGAATGCACTGCAAAGTCATACATTGTAGTTGAATAAATATATTTACAAACCCCTTGCACTGTAACCTCTTTTATCCCATGGATCAATTTGATAGTGATTAAATTGTTAAATTTGTCTGGTTTATCAATAAGTATATTAGCTTTGTTTAGCTCTTGGACACCAATACACTCATGATATCTGTTGGAGAAGAAATAAGGGTAACTGTAACCTGTCACTGCAATAAACCATCTAATGTACTGAAAAGTACATTGTTATTCAAAACACATCAAGTCAACCTTACATAACCATTATTGCATGTACTTTCCCCAAGGAGGCTTATTGACATATTGAGATCAGAATGGCACATCTAGAGGGTCTCACATATTTTTTTCAAGAACGCAGTACACAAAGCAATCCCCCAAAAGATGACAAGTGAGCTCCATTTGACACAAAAAATATCCCAGAGGGGGGGGGGGGGGGGGGCTCTCTTCCTTGTATAACGCTACCTCCGGCACTCAAGGCATATGTCTTTTTTCTCAAAGTTTAACTCTTTTTTTCTTTTTGAAGATCCTGGCCACACATGTTCCAAACACTATCAGACAGGTAACCCTCCAAATAAGTGTATCTGCAAAAATCATGTTACATTGCAAAACATTCTTTTTAGACTTTTAGTTCTGGACCTTTCATGCTTCTTACTATAACACTTAATTTATCGATTAATGGGTGAATAGAAAAATCCTGCCATAATCAACATTTTGAGTTCCATAAGCCTTCAAAACAGCTCCGATAAAAGTGTCAAACATAAGATTGGTGGCTTTATACAGAATATTCATTAGGTTGTTGCTTGATAAGTAATAGGAACAAAATCTTCACAAGAAAATTCTGTAGCAATACAATTGAGGGTATTAGCAGGCACTTTGCAACAAATTGTAACAAATCAACTAGTTATAAACAAAATTTTCTAACTCAAAAGAGTGAAAAAGTACCACAACTCTGAAACAATGTGGGAAGAAACACATGCTACAGCAGCTACACAGGCATTGTTTCCCCATGATGCTTGATCACAAAACCAAATATCCTTCAAATTGGAGTAGCAATGGTTGAGATACAAGGGAGAATGTTGGTACATGTAACGATGAATGAGTAAGACTAAGGTTAAGAGGACAGGGGTCACCACTGCACGGCCCTAGATGCACCTTTGATTTTCCAACTTCCAGGTCTGGGGCATAATAATCGCAAGACACCCACCTTATCAGTTCATAATTTCAGTAAAATAAAAAAAATTATCAATTTGAATTAATTAATAGATGATGGAAAATATTTGGCTTCCTTCGCCTTCTCGTACTATTTAATTACCACAAACAATATCAGTTTGATTCCGACAAACGAAACTGAACGCATGTGGTTTGGTTAAAAAGTAACTCGGCATGAATAATGATGAAATTGCGAATATTTCGTGTATTTCATATGTTTAAAAGCCATTTGCAGCTAATATTGACCGTGCATTCGATAATTCGTTTGGTTTTGACCACACGGCCACGCTGACACTCCGTGACAGCGGTTATGTTTATTGTGATATGCAAATTGGGGGATGGTTTCCGGTGAAGGAGATTTGTCACATTTGTCAGTGTAAAACGATCATAAAAGACACTGATCGACGCTTGTATTACTATGGTTGGTTGCAAGAAAAAACTAAATTCTCAGCATCGTCCAAGCGCACCTTATTTAAAAGCACGAATGCATCATTTTCAACCCATCTTCAATCGGTCCTTTGCAGACATCAACCATACCCGCCTTCAAATTCCATGGTTACTAGGAAGTAAATAACTTCACAGCATCTGGGGGAAATCAACACTTTCAATATAGTTCCAGGTCACTTGGAATATACTTCGTGAAAAAGTGATTTCTGAAGCATTCTGCTTACTTTGTTATGAATATTGCCTTTTTTATGTGTATCGTCCCGATTTTATACACTCGGTTATTTTTTTTACAAGTGGTTCATGTTGTCTTTCTAGTGCGCAATAATTCAGATTTTTTGTCAACAAAAAAGTTCAGACGGCCCGTAAACACGAGAGGGAATTTCGAACCATATTTTGCAATTATGACATTAACAGCTCAAGTATTTGCTGTCACCTGTTTGCAAATCCGCTCATACATTGTCTCGAACAAATAAAGGGCGTGATCACGTCCTTGCATTCTTACGATTGCCCAAATTGAGTATTTCTACAAGAACCACTTCGTAATCACATGACCGGAAAAACATCATTGAAACATGGCCACATCCGGAACATCAAAAATTTGTGTTGGTGTTATTACATTCAAACGTCAAAACCCACCAGAGTGTGTGTCAAAAAAATGCTTTCTCCGAGTCTGTAGTATGTTATCATTATATTGAGGACAAGGCTTTCGAATTACCAATTATTTTGTGGTTTTACCGGTTCGTTACTTATGCCATTTGCAAATTAATCTTCTTCAAAATCCTAAAATTCACTTTTTTTCCTGAAAAAAATTATATGTACCTTTTCTATGCGCTTTACTCATTATTTTGATATATAATTTGCCTTTCCTTACTTCTGTTATCTGTTTCTGAGGCATTGGGAAAAATGTCTAAAAATTGACCAAAGTTAGGTTAAGCCAGATTATGAGCAATTTATTTCCTGGAAATATGCCTTCAATCATACAGAACCCTCATAGCCTTGCATCCATATAGAACTTTGTATCATGTTAGATTGACACCATTTTGTAAGATTAATGTTTTAATTTGTCTTTGTATATAAATTTCTGTGTACACTATATAAATATGTATGCATTCAAAATACTGTTTAGTTGAGTTGACCTCAACGCCTAATAAATCATTATTATTCCATTGCTCTTGATTCTGTTCGCTTCAGTCAATAATTCACATGGCATAAGGGTTTATTTATTTTCTTCAAGAACAATTTCCTAAATTTATACAAAATAGCACTTGCAGAGTTTTTAGGAGCATTATTTTACTTTCAAAGCCATGTGTCGATGAAATACTGGCAATCAATGGCGGCGCCAGAAATTTTTTTGTGGGGGGGGGGGGGGGCAACCAGGGGGGCAGACTCCCATGAAGGGGGGCAAATACTAAAGGATCATATCATTACTTTGTTATGAGGTAGTCCAAACTTGGACCCAAAGTCCGTAATATACTTTTTTGGTTTGGTACGTCCTGTGGACGTACCAAACCAAAAAATTATATTACGGACTTTGGGTCCAAGTTTCGACTAAATGTAATGGTAATTAGCGGTCCTCCTTTCAAAAAATCCTGGATCCGCGTCTGGTGGGTCTGTGCGTGAGAGAGAGAGAGAGAGAGAGAGAGAGAGAGAGAGAGAGAGAGAGAGAGAGAGACTCATAATGCCCGTCTGTCATAATGCGAAATCCATGAATTTTTTTAGACAAGGGATATGGATAGACATGCCTTTGTTGGCTCATAACTTAATTATAACTTATAAGTATCTGCATCCGAGTCTTTAAATCTCTACTGCCTGGATGTGTTCATCAGCTAGCCTGAGGCTTTGGGCTAAGTGTGTATGGGAAATTATTGGGAATAAAAAAGAGAGGGGTGTGTGTGTGTGTGAGAGAGAGTGACTGAATGTGTTTGTGTGTGAGGGTGGATGGAAATGCATGCGATATGGTTGGGGGGGGCAACTGGGGGTGGGGGAGGGGGCAAAGCCTTCGTTGGGGGGGGGGGGCAAATGTCCCCCCATGAACCCCCCCCCCCCCCCCCCCCGTAGCGCCGCCACTGCTGGCAATATTGTCTATTTGAAAAAATATTGTTGCACATTTTTGTCATCTGCTCGCCCAAGATGTCAGGCATATCAGTGTCCACTAAGTGCAGAAAATCATGCAACATGATTGATTACACACTAGACTTCACACACAGTTGCTTTCTCTCTATTCTCTATTAAAGCTATTGTTCTCTCACAATGAAAATCACTGACCACTGATCCAAATAAAACAGCAGAGTATCTGACTGAAATTCTCCACTCGACTGTTAACCCTAACACCGAACCAATATATGTATTACTTCACATAGCCTACATTTATTGATGATAAAGGTCACATTATGAGAAACAGAATGTGACAGTCATATCGTGTCGGTGACAGTTTTACGGGTGGAGGAAGCATCTGGAGAAGAACCACCGAGCAACGACGAGCGGCTGTCAGCTCCCCAACATCGTAACTCCGCACTGCGGCATACCCAGGGTTAGACTGGTTGAAGATATGCGCACCATCGACGCGCAGCACACCTTAGTACACGGCGTCATCGTGTCCCCATGTGGACAGTCGGGGTGAAGTGCCTTGCCCAAGGACACAACACGGGTGTCCGAATCGATCGCTCAGATGGCCACCCATCCAAGGAGTAACCGGGCTCGACGTTCCTTAACTTCAGTAATGTGACACGAGAACCGGTTCCCGCAACGCCACCGCGCCCCCTGGGTGTCAGAAATTTGGGTTGTTTACACACCTTTCTCTCTTTGCACTGCCTGTAACTAAATATGTTAAATTTGAATGATCGAAATAAATTAGCACTGACAATCGAGTATTTCAATACTAATGTAATTTTTTTTATAATGGACATTCTAAATAACATTCTAAAATCTACAAAAAATAGCATACATTAGACAAAGATTACTAATAAATTTCTAACTGAATTACACACGCAATGGTAAAATAAAAGTTACAAAAAATACCTAAATTAGCATTACATTGAAGTTTGAAAAGATACAAAAATTATATTGATCATTCTAAGCCATCAATTGAACTGGACGTCCGACGTCTTTCTCTAATGTTGTAATAAATAGAGGATATGGAATGAGTGTTTTTCTTATATAATATTTATGAAACGAGTGTAAGAATTTTCCGTTTTGGCGAGCCTCTGGCGAACCAAACTGAAAATTCGGACGAGTTTCATAAATATTACATGAGAAAAACACTCATTTGATATTCTATTTTTCATATGACACACACACGCACAAATTAGCCACTTAGTACGACTTTTTAACCCATCACCTAACTTGAGTTGCAGACGGCACTTGGGAAAAAATATCCTCGTACAACTAAAAATTTTCATTTTTTGCTTCCAAAATGTTCATTGGTTATGACCCCTCATTGGAACGAGCGTGACACGCTCGTTCCAATGAGGGATCATAACCTATGTTTTGGAAGCAAAAAGTGAAAATATAAAAAAAATGAATGGCATTTAACTTGTAAGTAAAAAATTAATACAATAATATGAAAATACGTGACACGTAATGGTGCACACCCAATATTGTTAATTTCGGTAAATATTGCAGGCCCTAAGCAAGATTTTTCAGGAAAGAGATGGTATATATCGCAGAAATAGCAGCGGTTATGTGAAATATAACAATTTGCCAAAACGTGTTGTAGAGCGACATGCAAATAAACACAGAACCACACATGTATGTTCATATGTTAATGTGGCGACAAATATGGCAATCGGGAAATTTTGAAAGACTGCGGAAGGATCAAACTCGAGACAAGCTATAGTAAAACAAACCTTCATTTTTTAAACTGACAAAAGATCATAATTCAATGGCAAATTGGTTCATTAGAGTTTAACAACACTTTCAAAAACCAAGACTATATTATGAGCTGGATTGTACGTCAATCTCAATAACTAAGGTTATTATATCACGTTGTCAGTTCCCAAGATCCTTCCCATCCTTCAATACCTGGACGAGCAAAAGAGTCGTACGTGGAGTCACTCGTTCAGGCAATTACTCTATGGCTCATTTGTTCGATTCTGGTCGATCGAGAAATCTGAGATGGTTAGGAAGCCTGTACTGGTGCTAGTAGTGGTACAAGGTTGCAAGAGTGGAAGAAGACTACAGGTTTTGGTGACTACTGTAAAAGCTAATCATAGGACAGACGATGGCAATATTGGGAAAATCAGTAATAGTGGTATTGGAGATATGAAGATCATGGAAAGGTCTAGAACTGAGCAGATGCTAGGAGCTAAATTATCATCAAGTATATATAGTACTACGTCATCATGTCATAGGTATCCTCCTATACCCCGATGAGCATTAAGAGTCGTAAAAGAAATTGCTCTTTCGATACTCATTTGCTCAATGGGATTTGAGTCGTTCGAGCAATGACTTTTTCAGTAATTGCTCAAAAGCTTATTTGCTCGATAAGATTCGAGTCGTTCGAATAATACCTATCCCTACTTGATTGTATTTTGGGTTTGAGGATTATACACAGGGAAGGCAAAAACTGAGACGTCCAAGACAAAATAGACTGTTGGGATAGGCAGAAATGGGCCCAGTAAAAGGCAAAACAGGCCAGGAAATAGAAGGATAAATCACAGAATATACCGGGATAGATAAAATACCGAGACTATAGTGCACATTCGAAACAATAAAGTTACAAAAAGAAGAATTCTAGGGGACAACAGATAGAAACCGAATATTTAGTGGGAAATCCGCACTAGTAAAAGAACTGTTGGATTTATTTGGTTAATTTTACAAAGTATTGGAACAAATACAATTACTCATACCAGGAAACGCACCTCAACTTAAAGCACTGCATGCTACTCTTTTAAGCCGAACATTGAGGAATCCGTGCCAAATAAAGCTGTTTTGATGGTTTCGAGGATTTGTCTGGATGTTCGTGGTAATTCGATTTATTCCAGTTCACGTAAAATTTATCCACATGAGACCTCTCATCATTCATTTAGCACTACGTGCTACTATTATAAGCCCTAGATGGGGGTTTGGTAGTTTTGGTAGTTTTGGATTATTTAGAGGGATTGTCAGTTTTTTTGTTGTAATTAAATTTACTCCTATTCAATCGAACACACCCTCCGAACACACTCCTTTCCTATCAGAAGGTTTTGGGTCACATAGAAACCATGTGCTGCCATAGAAACCAAGATGGCGGTCTCAGATATACAAAATGGACGACATACACTCGTCTCACCTCAACAAAAACGCGCGGCGCATGTACACTAGGACCACGTATCACTATGGGGATGTTGCCACAAGATGGCAGTCACGCGGGCTACCATGACAACCAAAAATGAAGTAACTGGGCCATCTCACATGAGATCCGGCTAATGTGGGTCGATCGGGTACATGATTTACTACTAACATCAAGCCGAGAGATACACGGTTCGATCCCCAGCAGGGGTAACTGCGTTGTGTCATTGGGCAAGGCACTTAATCACGATTTCCCAAGTGGGGGCACAGTGGCGCAGCCATGCAGGGTTGGGGCGAATACATTGTAAATGTATTGAATACGAATACGAATACTTTACAATGTATTCATGAATACAAATATGAATACTTTTCAAAATTATTTCTTGTAAATGGATGATAATTTAATTGATCATTCTTATTGGGATTAAGGGAATAAGGGATTATAGGTGAAGAATTAGTTTTTCAGAGGGTGGATCTCTTAATCCTTTAGAATCCAATCAACAGACATAAGTTGGTATTAATGACAAACAAAAGAAATAAAAAAAAAAAAATTCAAATATCAATTTATTTAGAAAACAATTAGCAAAATGTGCACAATACTCATCCAATGTTTTGTTGTTTAGTGCATACACAGTAATCATTAAATAGAGAACTGTGAGAAATTTACACAATTTTGGGGGTATTTTTTAAAGTTTTTTTCTTCTAAAATGCATTTTATGACCCCCCAATAATGTCTATTAATTGTGGCTAATTGTGGCTTCTTTGCTTCATGTCTTTTATTAATATTTAACATACATTGCTGGTGAGAATAAAATATACTGACCAGTGCTATTCACAAAAATCAATGAAGCAATTACTGCACTATTGGAAAAATGTTGTAATTCAAGCACAATAATTTTACTGATCTATCAGTCTACACCTTATTTCTACTATTACTGTAGAAAAATATTAGATTAGTATTAATTGGATAATGGAGTTGTTTAGGGATTAAAAATCAATACTTTGGCCAGACTGATATCCTTTGTCCAAAGAATAATCTGTACAATAACAATGTTCAGTTTACAATGAATCAAATTTTGAACAATGAAGAGTTTGCTATCAAAAGGCAGATAAATAATTGAACTTACCATCATGTGTAGTATGAAGTTTGATGTACTATTTGATGGACCTGATATGTGCACTTCAAAAGTATTAGTTTAATTCTTCACTACTTTCTAATAGAGATAATCACAATATTTTTTTTACAAATACTGTATACATGTGTATTAAAAACAAGAAAAGTATTCAAAAAGTATTCAAAAAGTATTCATGAATACACCTCAAATTTGACTGTATTCGAATACGAATACGAATACTTTAAAATTGCATGGATACTGAATACATTTGAATACTTGAAAAAATGTATTGATTACGACTGAATACCGAATACGAATACCCCAACCCTGCAGCCATGGGGTGTTCTGGGGGCACACCCCCCCCCCCCCCCTCCAAAAAAAAAATATAATTCCGATAGGATCACCAATCCAATGTCGAGTTGTGACGGTACAAAAGTGGGTTTAATCATTATCAACTTATCGTCCGGAAACCAATTGTTTACAATTTACTATGTGAAGGGTCACTATGACCTTGACCTTAGACCTAATGATTCCAAAATAAATAGGGCTCCTTCTTGCAACAACGACAACCTACCTATGAATTTTCATGACTTTGGGTGGAACCATTGTCAAATTATCATCTGGAAACCAATTGTTTACGATTTATTACGTTCAAGGTCAATCGACCTTGACCTTTGACCTAGCGTGTCCAAGATAAATAGGGGTCTTCCACTCACCTAGGCCAACCTACCTATGAAGTTTCGTGAATGTGGGTTCAAGCGTACTCAAGTTATCATCCAGAAACCAATTGCTTACGATTTACTATGTAGAAGGTAACTGTGACCTTGACCTTTCACCTAGCGAGTCCAAAATAAATACGGTTCTTCCTCTCACCGATGCCAACCATCCTATGAAGTTTCATGAATGTGGGACAAGTTATCATTGGGAAACCAATTGTTTACAATTTACTATGTTCATAGTCACAGTGGCCTTGACCTTTGACCAAGCATGTCCAAAATAAATAGAATTCTTCCACTCACCGATGCCAATCTACCTATTGAGTTTCATGAACGTGGGACGAACCATTATCAAGTTATCATCCGGAAACCAATTGTTTACGCCCGCCCGCCAATCACCAAACTATAAGATCAGCTGGACTTCGTCACAACTTGACTAAACAAGAGGCCCCAAGGGGCCTTAATCGCTCACCTGCCAACGTGGTTCAAAGAAGTATTTGGGGTCACATTCAGTTATGCATGGTTCATCAACACTACAAAGGAATGAATGCATGAGAGGCAAATTTTATGGAAAAACACTAAGGAATCGATTTGAACAAACCTGAACCTAACATGCTCCCCATGCCACTCCCACCCCTGCCCGTAGAGAGCCCAAATAATAAGCCAGGGCACAAATTTAACAAACTTGAACCTGATCCCCCTTGAGATGTTATATACCAAATATGAAACAATTCTGACCGGTGGAGTTGAAGAAGGAGGTTTTTAAAGAAAAGAATCTTTGGGCTCCAATAGAGAGCCCAAATACTAACTGAGGCACCCGGTTTGTACAAACTTGAATCTGACCCTCTTAGAGATGTTGTATACCAAATACGAAAGCATTCATACCAAATATGAAAGATGTTTAAAGAAATTTCCTCATATTTCACTAAGTTAAAATTCGGGCTCCTATTGGGAGCCCGATTATTAACCCGTGGACTCGATTTGAATAAACTTGAACCTGACTGGTATATAACCCCTAGAGATGTTACCAAATATCAAAATATTCTAAATGATGGTTCTGGAGTAGATTTTTTAAATTTTTTTTTTAAAAAATGTATGGGTGCTATCAGAGTAATGCCCTTTGTGGTGCCCATTGTGGGCGCGGCAAGGCTAATTGTACAAACTTGAATTGACATATGATAAGGAACATGCACACCAAATTTGGTTCAATTTGGTCCAGTAGTTTGGGAGGAGAAGTCGATAATGTAAAGTTCACGACGGACGTCGACGGACGGCAAGTGATAAGTTAAGCTCCCTTCGGTGAGCTAAAAATCATCCATATGCCCCCCCCCCCCCCCCCTCACCTCCAAGTTACCCCATGTAGGGAACATTAGGCAAGAAATTTTATTATGGAGATATTTATACTTGCAGGATGTATAAGGGGGGGGGGGGGGGGGGGTGTGCGTAATAGCAGATTTATGTGTGATATCCGACCTATCTCAATTTAATGACACCAATGTTGTCAGTTATTTGCCAGACTCGAGAAAAAAACGTCGCCGGTGTTCCGTGTTATCATTAGGCATACTTAATTAATTCTATTCATTTAGTTTCCTATTTTTAGTCAAATTTTTCAACAACAAAAAACCTTGACTATTGGTATGGCGAGGGCCGGTCGCCGGCCCTTTTTGGTGAAAAAATTAGTTATTTCTTGACGGGTTTTGATATTTGGTGTGTCGCTTGATATGCACGTGCAACACCCAATGACGCAAAATAGGGTGTGTTTGCGCTTTTTCTCAAGAGTTATGGCCCTTTGTTAAAATCTACTAATTTTGAGCTTGATAGCGCGATATTTCAACAAACGTCAAATATCTTTGTCAAAATAGCCCTCAGAGAACTTGTTCCGACCTAAAAACAGAGGGTCGTGCATCATACAAGAGGAAAAATTTAGTACTAGACTACTTTATTAGTACAAGACTACTTTATTGGTTGCTGTGCACAAATGACATTCATTCACATTTGCAACTTTACTGTGTTATTTTTTCCACTATACCCCCACCCCCAAATTTGTGTTCCAAAATACTCTTTCAAGGAAGAAATTATTTTCTAACCTTTTTTTAACCCTTTACCAAATATAATGGTCAAAAGTTGCTGGTGCAATTCACAAGTGTTGCCATTCCATGTTCATTATTTTCTCGTTTTTTTGTGTCAAAAAGATAGCTTATGACCCCTCACTGGAATGAGGACATTCCAATGGTGTAAAAAGTCATGTTTTTGACACAAAAAATTAGTGAGTCAATAAGTTTGTGGGCAAGGGTAATCAGCTGTTCATGTTAAGTAAAAGGCTAACAGCATAATTCAGACAAACATCTAAATACCAGTAAATAAAAGTGCTATATGGGCTTTCTGGCTGTGGGTTTGAATGGTGATTTGGAAGGGGGTTGGAAGATTGGACCCCCCCCCCCCCTGCCCCTAGTACTATGATGAGGAACCATGGTTTAATTACATTTGTTAATACATGTGTACATGTAGGGTAAAATTGGTTGTTATTTGGCATTTGCTGGAGGCTGTAGTGTGCCCCTGGAGGCTACACTTGCTCAAGATGTGAATTCGCTTGCAATATATAGTCCTTACTGACAAAAACATATTTTTCAAAACAATGAAAAGGTACTGTAAGGTGTGTGGTGCCCCAATGAATTTTTAAATGTGAAATAATCTCTCAAAATAATAATTAAATCAGGTTCGGAAGTCAAATTATGTATTTCCTTAATCAACCCCAATCCTATCAAAGATACATTTTACCTCTTTCATGTGACACAAGGGTCAATTCTGCATGAGAATTCAACTTTTGGCTTCCAATGAGTTAAAAACATGGGAAATTTGTTGTTTTTAAGAATACTGTCCAAACTGTGTCAAATGGATTAAAAACTGCTGTTGCCTCCAGTACATTTTTCTACTCTGTTACCTAATGAATAAGCTGTGAGGTAAGGAATTCATGTAGCTTTTCTTTGAAAACTAACCTAATCCCAAAATAAAACTAAAATCTGCATCAGCATGTAATACTTTGAGGAAAAATTTGTCTCATTTAATCATATAGCAAGACAAAGAGTGGTGTTCCAACCCCACGAAACAATATGAATGTCAATTTTGATTCAAAAATTGGGGTTGCAGCTGTATAATTCACCAATATCAATAGACAGTACCATTTTATCCTAACAACTGATGTCAAGTTTTCTTCTACATGTACATACGGATGTGGCAAAATACAGCCCTGAAGGTGTCCCCCTAGTATGCCCCATTTTATCAAAAACTATGATAAAATTCATAAATTAATTGATGTTGACACAAAACAAACCTCTTGTGATATTAAATTTCCCATTTGTGATAGTTTTTAAATCACATTCTGGCTTCTGAAGATATTTCACAATGCATTTGATGAATATTTTGCCATTCTTGTGAAAAAAGCCTCACTTTCTCAGTTAAGGGACCTAGAGTCATTGGTATGGCACTGACAAAACATTAAACACGATTTTTCCAACAGTATGACCAGCTGAGCACTGCTCCTATGTTATAGCATAGCACTGTTAAAATGCCTAAAACCATCAAATATTGATTCTGTAGTGATGTGTGTGTCCCGCAAGCACATGTACCCACAAGGGCTCGTTTACAACCTTCGATTTAATCCCAACAGGCACCCATTCTGATAAAAAGAGTGAAATTAGGGAAAATACATGCATGCATAGTACCCAGTGAAGATGACTCAGATATTTGCTTCAGGAATGTAGTGCTCTTTAATGTTTAATATATTTGTGTATGTGTGTGTATGGGGGGGGGGGGGGTCAATTGCCAGTTATTGAAAATGTAGAACCGTGCAAATGAAAAACAAACCAACACTTTGTATGATGGACAGGCAGACATGCAATCACATATCTTGAAAGTGACAGGCTACATGTACAGAGGAATGTTGTGATGGACAGACAGACATGCAATCACATATTTTGAAAGTGACAGTCTGCATGTACATAGGAATACTGACTGACATACAATGAAAAATATAGTGAGAAGAGACAGGACAGGGTTGTCAAATAGAAAAAAAACTCAATGGACCCTGAGAGCTGCAGTACTAAAGCAAATCATAGGAAACTGAGAGTGTATGCTGTTTACTTTCTCATCAGCTGAGGGGTTCAGTATGGGTGGTAGAGGGACAATTGTTAATGTAGTTTTGTGCTATAACATGGGGACCCTGACAACACTAGTATCAGACTACTATATTGGTATGTGCACAAAAGCCTTTCATTCACATTTGCAACTTTGTTACTTTTCCCAATGTACCCCCACCCCCTTTCCCCAAATTTATGTTCCAAAATACTCTGTGAATGAAGAAATTGTTTTTTAACATTTTTAATCACTCACCCATTGTAATGGCCAAATCGGGCTTAGTGGCACCATTCACCAAAACTGCCATTCAATGTTCATTATTTTTGCATCAAAAACATTGCTTATGACCCCTCATTGGAATGAGCTCGTTCAGCTCATTCCATTGGAGGGGGTGGGGGGTCATAGCTATGTTTTTGACGCAAAAAATAAAAAGAAATTAGTTATTCAAAAGTGCTATCTTCTTTTCATGTAAGGTAAAGGGTTAACATCATAATATGGAGAAAGCTTCTATTAATCATTCACTCAATGTAATGGCCAAAACTGGCTAGCACCATTCACCAAAATTGCCATTCAATGTTAATTATTTTTGCATTTTTTGGCATCAAAAACATAGCTTATGACCCCTTCATTGGAATGAGCTTGTTCAGCTCATTCCAGTGAGGGGGCGTCATAGCTGTTTTTGACAGAACAAAATGAAAAGAAATTTGTTATTCAAAAGTGGTATCTTCTTTTTATGTACAGGGTAAAGGGTTAACATCATAATATAGAGAAAGTTTCTATTAATCATTCACTCAAAGTAATGGCCAAAACCGGCTAGCACCATTCACCAAAATTGCCATTCAATGTTAATTATTTTTGCATTTTTGGGCATCAAAAACATAGCTTACATGTATGACCTCCTCATTGGAATGAGCTTGTTCAGCTCATTCCAGTGAAGGGGGGTCATAGCTGTGTTTTTGACCCAAAAATGAAAAGAAATTAGTAATTCAAAAGTGTTATCTTCTTTTCATGTACATGTAAGGTAAAGGGTTATAATATGGAGAAAACTTCTATTATACCAGTGAATACAAGTGAAATTGGGGTTTTCTGGCCAAGTGTTTGGATGGTGATTTGGGAGAGGATTGGAATATATTTGGAATCCCCTCTATAACAAGTACTATGAGGGGAAACCATGGGTTAATTAAATGTGTTAATAGGTAAAATAGGTGGTTATATGTGTATTTGGTATTTGCCAGAGGTTATAGTGTGCTACTCAGTTCTGGATGCCACACTTGCTCAAGATGCATTTAACTGCATTATTTTTGGCAATATATGGCCTTTATTACTGACTGTGACAAAAATATAACTTTTCAAAAAATAAAACAGTATTATTTGGTCTGTGTTTCTTGAATGAACATTTAAATGTGAAATACGTGTAATATCCAAATAATAATAATTAAATCAGTGTTGGAAGCCAAAATACATGTACATTTACATGTATGTATTTCCTATAATCAACCCCAAACCTTCCAAAGGGTAACGTACAAAACTTTTCCCTGAAAATTCCTCCCTCCATAATTTCTGGTGAACCAAACTTCTCCACCCCCACTAATTTGTTAGAAGTATATTTAAAGCCATACAAAAATGTCCAAATCTTTTTACCGCTCGAGGCCGAGCACTTCCTTAAACTCCAATAAATAAATAAATAACTGTCCTGATAAATAGTTACTGATGCATGTTTTCTTGTAAATGAGTGTTTATGTAATTTACAAATTAAATACATAAGTTTTAAATCTCTGCCTTTTAACCTTTTGGTGTAAAAGGCCGGGAGGGGGGATTTTTGTACTGCTCTTAAAATAATGAGGGAGATTGTGGTACTACCCTCAAAAACTGTAGGGGGGATTTTGCTAGGTGTGTAAAAATGATTGGGAGGGCTTTTAACCAACATTCTAATCCTTCCAAAGATACATTTTACCTCTTTGATTTGATAAAAGAGTCATTTCTGCTTGTGAATTCACTGCTTTCTTTGAAAACTACCCCAATCTCAAAATAAAATCTGCATCAGCAGACAATAGTTTAGGGAAAAATCTGTCTCATTCCACTCCACACAAAAGAAAATGAATATCAATTTTGTTTTAAAAACTGGTGTTGTAGCTATATAAATCACCAATATCAATAGCCATTTTATCCTAACAAATGATGTCATATTTTCTCCTGCATATTGCTGTGGTAAAATATAGCCCTGAATGTGCCCCTAGACCCCCAGCATACCCACTCTCATCCAAAACTATGATATAATTCATAAATTAATTGATGTTGACACAAAACAAACCTCTTATGATATTAAATTTCTCATTTGTGATAGTTTTTAAATCATATTCTGGCTTCTGAAGATATTTCACAATGTGTTTGATGAATATTTTCCAATTTTTGTAAAAAAGTTTTTTTTTTTAAATCCCTCAGATTTCTTAATTAAGGCACCTAGAGTCATTGGTAGGTCTCTGACAAAACATTACACATTGATTTTTTCCAACAGCACGACAGTGCAGCTCATATGGTATCTCACAGCAGTATTAAAATGTCTAAAAGCATCAAATATTGCTTCTGTAGTGCAGTGCTTATACTGCAAATACCCAAAAAGGCACTTTCACAACCTTGGATTTAATCCCTACAGACACTTGTGACATATTTGGATAAAAAGAGTAAAATTAAGAAAAATACAATGTACATGTATGTTTTCCAGAGAGGATGAATCAGATATTCAAAAAGATACTGCTCTTTAATGTTTAATATATTTGTGTATGCGTGTGTGTGTAAGGTGGAGGGGTTACAATGTGAAAAATAGTCAGAAGCCAGTTACTGAAAATGTACATGTACAACCGGGCAAATGAAAAGCAAAGAATCGCTGTCTGTGATGGACAGTTCTTGGACAACTTGCACCCTGGACGATTCATACCACAATTAGGGGGTACGACCGTATGAATTGTCTTGACAATAAGGTACAAATTGTCTAGACAAAAGGTACAAATTGTCCCAGTAAAAGTTATTGAATTGTCTCCTTTTTGGTACAAGTTGTCTCCAGTAAGTGTACTAAACTGTTTCATGTACATAGTATTAACCAAGCCAGAAGATAAGCAGCCTGTCATTTTGCAAAAATGAGGTCCCCAGAGGGGGAGGCTATGAGTTTTCCAACTCACTGATGGATGGATGGACAGACAGAAATGCATAATAATGCAGTCACACATTTTGTAATAAATTAAATTTCAGTTTCCTTTTGAATGCTAAAACAAACTAGAATTAGTAGAAATGAAATATTTTCTCTGGAATCAGTGTGCAAATGTCATTTAGAGGTCGGTTCTGGGGAGGTTGGTATTTAGGCTTTTTAAACGTTTTTTGCCATTTTTGGAGAAACAGACATGTACTAATTATCAGAATCCCCACCTCCAGATCATCAGATGTTGGTCAGACGAGGAGGGCGACGACATTAATTAGTTTGAGGATGAAATCAGTTCTATTCTGGTTGCAAAGCCTCAAGCATCTGGGAATTAAAACATTGTTTACCAAAACACAGAGGAAGTGTAATTTAAATGGAAGTTGTGAGTGGTTCTGGTATTTAGCCTTTAGGAGAACACGTCGGATCACAAAATTGGCTGGACGCTACACCGTCATTCTGACAGTCTTAAACTGTCATTGTATTGTATCACTGGTAAAAAATAGTTCATAGACTAGAGCCAGTGAATTTATGAAGAAAAATCTTGGAAATAAACGAATATCGCTGTTCGCGTGCATGTCTGTTTCTGTAAAATTTTACTACAACTCCGTACAAGACTGCATGCCCGTGTTTTGAAAACAAAGATTTCCCCAGACCGTACGTCAGCATAACTTGAATTCATCCGAACTCCGGCTGTTTCTAAGGAAATCGGGCTAAGTTCCCCACAAATGAAAAAGGCCCACTAAAAGTGTCAATAAATCACTTGTTTTATTTTTTAATTCGTTGTCAACAATTTGTGAAGTGTACGTTCTCAATTAAAATTGAAACTGAGCTTTTGAATCTGACGAAACCGGCAACGGACGACATTGGCACTTCGAACATTCAAACGATACCTAACTCGCCAACAACCACCTAACTTCGAAAGTTACTTCATTGCTTAATTATTTCACATAGTTCCCAGCATTCTGCGACAATATATTTTACATAATGTCCTTTGAAAAGCCAAAAACAATTAAATCTCCGTTACAATGATTCTGGAGTTTTTGCCAGTGGGAGAGCCACGCCGCCAAATGGCACCCCAAACTCTGTTGCATGGTATATAGAAAAATTATAAAATCATGGATACGTGCCGGGGTTACCTATGTGCGCCCACGCCACTGCGTGGGTGTGCACTATAACCCACCCTAAATAGGACAGATAACGTAAATTCTCCCTACTGAAATTATGCAAATGTAACCCAGTTGTATTTTTTTAGCCAATCAAATTATCCAGTTTTGAAATTGACCAATGAAAGCTCCCAACTCTAATTATGCAAATTATGAAAATGTGGCCCAGTTGTATTTTGTTCAGCCAATCAAATTGTCTAGTTTTGAAATTGACCAATGAAATTGACGGACGGCTTTATTTATCACTGATTAATATGAAAACAAAATATCAAATGTTTTAAAGTGAACAAAACGGACGAGTCATATGATAAACATCGATAACATATTCTCTTATTAAAATATGTTGGAAATAAGTTATTTAGAATTTGTTTGTCATTCCTGTCATTATTTCACCAGCCGTGTGCCTTTTTTATTTTAATGGCACTAGGCACTGAAAGGAAAGAAATGGGGGATGGGGATGTGAGAGTCAGAGCAGAGTAAGGCGAGCTTCTCGTAGGAGAGGTTCCAGAAAATATATGTGTCCACTCCCTGAGGTGAGGCGATATATTCACGAAATTTGAAAAAGCATTTGTTTAATATCCATTTGCCGTCTCCACTCGGGGAGGATAACTACCTTCCAGTTGTGACTTCAGATTCCTTGAAGTTGCCTCTGGAGTCTCTCAGGATTTTTTTCCTCACGGGAGTAGGGATGTGCATGTCTTGTGGGGGAGCAAGAGGGGTGAGGCTTGCCAGTACAAATCAGGCCTCGTCCCTCTGCATTGCCTCCATGGTGGCCTTGTGGAAATGCAATGGGTGTCCTCTCCCCAAATCATTTTACCTTTCGCCTACCAACTCTCCAGCTGCTTTAATACGCTGGCATGTTATATTAACATTTTTGAGGAGAGAAACCCCTGAACAGAGAGATATGTTCAGAGGTTGCTATCCCCAAATGAGCGTGACACCGTGACAGTGAGGGTAATGGGGTCGGCTCGTCGACTGTTCGTGCCGTGGATTCTCAGCCCTCAACCTGGGTGACTATGGAGGTCCCTGGGTCTTCCTGTGCGCTTTTGGAAAGAGGGAGATTCTACACGGCCAGTTGTAATGACGGTCGAGATATTCTCCTCTTCTCGAGGAGCTCATGGAGCAGAGGGCAGTTCAGCTGTCTGCAGAGACGGCTGATATGTCCTCTAGCACACAGTACTTCCCGGTTTATTCCCAGGCTTTCATGGAAGATGAAACACAATCTACTTCCTCTGTAGATGGTGGCGTTGCATTATGGTTTGAAGCATTGAAGCCATCCCTAGCGCCTCGGTCCGCAAGGGAAACGGTCCTGGCCGATATTTGAGTTCTGGTTTGGAAGCAAATTGTCCCGACTTGAATTCAAACGTGCTACGGTTGAAACCTTTAGAGAGGGAAATGATGCTACTTCATTGTTTCCCCAGCCTCCAAGGGGACTATGGGGGTCTCCTAGCTTGTAAGATGGCTCCTGGTTCAGCGGTAAATTACTGCTGTGCCATGGGTAGCCTTTTCCATTTTGACCGGACGGATCGAGCCTTAGGGTTCATTGAGGTGGGAATTTACGATATTTTAAATTATCGTCAGTCCATTCCGCTTCGCCACCCTGTCAAATCCTGGGAGGTATCACTGTGTGTTGTAATCCTCCTGCATACCCCGAGGTCACTGACCTCGTGTCGAGCCGGAGAGTACTATGGCAATGGGATCCACCTTAAGAGATACATATTTGACATACATACGGAGAAAAAAACAGAAAAAATTGGAGGCTCTCCTGCACGATCCGAAGGTGAATGCTTTGGGGGAGATCGACCTGGATCGAGGGGATACTATGGACACATGGCGAACACAGGATCAGGTTTTTCGTCGTTTCCTTGTTGGGGGGGGGGGGGGGGGACTTTGGTCTTGCATGTGAGAGGCCCAGAAGGCTACCTTCAATCCCCCGACGTATTCGCTAGGTGTTTTCAAATTTTAGAAAAGAAAGTGGATCCGTCTCGCCCCATTCATTTTCACTGTTTCACCGGGGGACCAGACACCGTGAGGTATTTTGCTTATCGGTTCCTCAACGTTTATTTTGGTTTCACTAGCTCTGTGGCGAGTTTTGGGGAGGAGCAGCTCGAAGCTTTCCATTTGGTTTCGGCAAATCGCCTTTGGCGTGAGACTGGCTCCTCCTATTTCCCGCCGCGGAGCCTGTCAAAAGTAATAACAAATACGCCAGCCTATATTAGCGAGGTGACAGTGAGGGTGGAGGGGGTAAGAAAGCGACTTTTGTCACCCAGTTTATTATGATTATCTGTACGCACTGGAATGCGCAGATCAATCCTACCATCTGATTAATTGTTGGAAAGGGCTCAGAGAGCCCTTTCCAACAATTAATCAGGTGATAGGCTTTCAAGTATGTCATAAATGTTATTAAACTTCCTCGCACACAGGCGTACATCGAGGTCCTCCAAATATGGCTGAAGTTGGCTGGGCAGTAACAGGGTTAATTATCAATTCGCTCTTAGTATTAATTACGTAAGTTGTCATATAAATTCAGGCAGATGGGGGACCAGCATAGCCAATTTAGAAAATAAGGTACGTGGGAATTATTATTTTATTCATCTCGGATTTATATTCCCGACTGACTAATATCCCAGCTACATCATCAAGGGATGTCTTCAACGAAGGCATGCCATGATGATGTAGATGAAAGATTTTATCTGACGGTACTTCAGTCATCACAGTCGAGAGAAATCAGGCTTTGGCCCTGAAGTGGTGTTCAGGGATGGTTGCAGCTTCTACCTTTCGAGCAGATCAAGCCCCCTCCCCCTCCAAGAAGTGGTATAACAGCCCCTTTATCGAGAACTTGTAAGTTGTGTTGAACGTTATGGCGCCCAACCCCCTGTTTGAGAGTAAAGCCCCTTTCCCACCTCTCTAGAATTGTCGTGCTACCACTGCTTACACCACCTCCGCCACGATTGGTCATCTTCGTGATGCCCATATTACACGCATAAAGCATTTGAGTACTCGTTAATTGTTGAGCCATAACGTTTGACTTTGGACGTCAAAGACTTCTAAGCAAATTCTGTTGGCCTCTCCCAAACTGCAGTCATTGTAACAAATGTTAATCGTTACTCAATTTAAGTGTACCCACCTCTCCTGAAATCCACAACTGCAGTTCCGCAGTCCCAAGAACCCATCCCACAAATTGCACAAAGCCAAAATAACAATGTCACCCTCGGTCTTACATCTCATGTTTCAATAATAATCCATCAGCTGACATGAATGTGACTCGCAACCAACACTCCAGCATGCTGTTTGAGTTTATTCCATATGGATACAATCAACATTGTTAAAGATTCTGTAACAATATTAAACTCACTTTTCAGCATGCTGTTTGAGTTTATTCCATGTGGATACAATCTGCATTGGAAGAAAGTCACTTCTCAGCATGTTGTTTGAGTTTATTCCATGTGGATACAATCCACATTGGAAGAAACTCAATTCTCATCAACGAAATCAAATATTTGCCTACTGAAAAACTTCACAAGTCGCGAGTCTCGTGACTTGATTTCACAAAATAGATACACTCAATATATTCTTAGTTCTCTGATAGCGTTTATTTTTTGTTCGTCGTTTCCATTGAAATATTACAGTGTGTTGTGAATTAAAATGGTTTCATGGAGTGCGAACTTGAATTTTTGTTTTATAGATAAGTGCATTTCCGCATTTTCTTCACTGAAGAATGAGAAATCCAACTGCATTTCACCGACCAAAATGTCTTCCTGCTCCTGATGCATTTATCAGTTGCTTTAGGCTGGAGCCCAATTGGGATCATATTCACCCAACCAAGTTGCTTTGGGTTAATTTGTTAACCCATTTGATTATAGAGTGCGGCAATTGAACGATAACGCGTCTGTTGAATTCGTTCAGTGCACCTAAATTATTGAATCGTAAATCAATGGCTTTAACCCTTTACCTAACACGAAAAGCAGACGACACTTGCAAAAAAAGTCTTGAATAACTAATTTCTTTTCATTTTTTTGTCTCAAAAACATAGGTTATGACCCCTTGTTGGAACGAGCTCGACGAGCTCGTTCCAACGAGGCGTCATAACCTATGTTTTTGAGATAAAAAATGAGACAATAATAATGAAAATTAAATGGCGAATTTTGAGAATTGCGCGGGGAGCGCGGTGGCTCAGTTGGTAGAGGTGCAGGCTGCAAGCCGAGAGGTCCTCGGTTCGAATCCCACCTGCGGCAACCGCGTTGTGTCCTTGGGCAAGACGCTTCACCCCCATTGTGGGGGCATGGTGACGTTGTGCACTAAGGCGTACTGCACGTCGATGGTGCACTGTCTTCAACCAATGCTAACCCTGCTTGTGTGGAGTTGGTATATTGGGGAGATGACAGTTGCTCGCTGTTGCTCGGTGGTTCTCTCCGGGTACTCCGGCTTCCTCCACCTGTAAAACTGTCACAGTCATGGTTAGCCATTGTGCAGAAATATGTGACCTAAAACACCAATAAATAAATAATAAATGAATAAATTGAGAATTGCGCTGGCCGGTTTTGGCCGTTTCTTTGGGTAAAGGGTTAAGAATTAGAAAGCCTATTTACAGTATTCTTGTAACTTTCGGTGTGAGCTTTAAGCAATAAGGTGTAATCGGACATACAATGAAAGAAGTGTTGCCAGTGGGTCTACAGCTAATTTTTTTCTTGTTAATAATAAGATAAGAGAAGGTGTTCATATAAATTTCTTTTATCTGTATCGCTGTCAGGATATGACATTTGGAAAAGTGAAACTTGTACCACATATAAATCTATGAAAACAAATGGTTCAAGTATTTGCCGAGCTGGTGACTAAAGGGATTTGAGAGATCAATTGTAGTCGGGATATATTCCAGTCCTGATATGCTATTCCTCGGTTATATGGTACGAATATATCGCTCAAAGCTTGTGGGTGAGGAAACTTTGCTGATTAAAATATATAGTACGTGTTCTTATTCACTTTCAGTAATTCTCAATGTTATGATACGGTGCTGATCAGTGGCGTAGAAACCGTGAATACAAGGGGACATTAATCCCATCCTTCCAAACCAAATTTCTCAAATCGTTGCTTTCCGCGTCGCACATTACTGCCATATGACATATTTCCATCTCCCTCCCCCAAAAATAAACATTGCACGTCTACGCCCCTGGCTCTGACAACACACCTGATTGACAATTTGTTTTATAGAGAGTACTCGTTTGACTGGACTGGTTACGTGAAATAATTCATGAGAGGTGAGGGACGTTGTACAAACACGATTGCACGAATGCGCACGGGTGTTTTACAATATAGTCCCTCGCCTCGAATGAATTGTTTCACGTAACCAGTCCACTCAAGCGATTACTCTGTTTATTACTTTTCATTATTAGCGATAATTATATTATTTAACCCTTTACCTAACGTAACGACCAAAACCGGCCAGCGCTATTCTCAAAAATCGCCAATTAATTTTCATTTTTGTCTCTAAAACATAGGTTATGACCCCCTCATTGGAACGAGCTCGTCGAGCTCGTTCCAATGAGGGGTCATAACCTGTTTTTGAGACAAAAAATGAAAATAATAGTTATTCAAGAATTTTGTTTGCAAGTATCGTCTGCTTTTCATGTTAGGTAAAGGGTTAAACAGCAAAAACACAATGAAATCCCCATTACACCCACGGCAAAGCGTCTTCGTTTGCGGGCACGGTTACATGACCCAATTGTTGATTGCATAATTCACTTGTGAAGTTATCGTTTATAATGAAACCGGAAATCCCAGTAAATCACACCTTGGAAAGTAATAAATTGTTATAATTTACTTTATTGATAGAGCATCCTTTAAAACTGACTGCCAACTTATTATTTTCAGGTTTTCACTGTGGGTATCACTTCCTTTTCTGGAAACCACATAACAGCTCAAGTTAAAGATGTGTTCGACGCTAGCCCAACGTGTTGGTACGAATATAATGGATTGGTGGATAGAAAGATTAAAAAAATAAGGAAATTAAATTTCAGGAATGAAGACTACCTCGTTTGTGCGAGGTCTAGAACACATTAATGCCCGTATATATGGCCCACTCAAGAAAATTGACAATACTTCTCTGATAAAACCTACGATGCTATACCATAGCATTGGACCAGTCTAGAATCGCTTTACCTTGGTTTGCTATGGTAAATCAGGGTATTGTTAGGACAGAACCATAGTGTACCGTAATGGTTTTGTCCCGAAGTACCGTCATATATCATGTCAGTAGACAATAAAATAGCGCGCACATCACATATGATGCAACAGTGAAGAACAATTGTACCTTTGAAGTGTAACCTAAAGAGCATCGTTACAGAATTTCTATTGAAGCTCTTACAATCACCTTCATGACTAAATTTGTTTTTAATTCAACGGACGATTGGGTAGTTAATAATATTCACTTACAATTAATTACACTCAGTTGCTAGAGTAGTGGAAACCTGAGGAGAATCCCAAAAAGCAAATACCATCTGATACACACTCTTGAGCTCCACCAATGAGGTGCGGCTTAATAGTTACCCCGGGATTAGCAGATGAATATGTAAATAAGGATGTCCACCCAGTGGGTATTGAGTAGTACATTTTTCATGTGCGTGCTGTACAAATACTTGAGTAGCTTTTCTCAACACGAATTTGCTACGTAAAGGTTCATTCTGTAGAGCACAGGTATTCTGTTGTAAATGTGAGAATGGGTTCTAGCGGTTTCACCACAAACAATCAGCAGGGACAGACCTCTCACGTTAGAAGACCATAGCGGCTGAGCCAAACATCCAGACGAGCTGACCTTGGAAGGCGGATATGTTTTACCACCGAAATATAACCCGTATTAGTTGGTGTTCTATTGCCCTCTTATAATATGATCATCACTTAATCGGACCCCATGCGTTCTGACAAAAAAGTGGATGGAGTTGGGGGGGTGCATAGGGGCGAGGGTGGGGGGGGGTGTTACCAACATCGGTTTCCCTTCCGTTCCAATCTGCGTCCAAAGTTAATATATGCATACCAATAAATGATTTTGTTGATGAATTGTGGCTGGATAACTCAATTTAAGTGGTAGATCGATCGGCATATGTCAAGTCCATAGATGTGAGAGAAACAATTACAGTTGCAGCCCCCCCCCCCCCCCCCCCCCCCCCCCCACCCCCGTCTCTCTCTCTCTAGGTGTGCAAACATCCTTATTGTAGTTGATATTCAGTGTATTGAAAAGAACAAAAATCTGTTGATTTATGTATGGATATATGAGGTTTCTTTGGTTGCATGGTGTTTCGACGACAGTTTCATGAAATGTCATTAATAATTAAAAACTTTTATTCGAAAAACATAGTTCATGATCCTTGTCACAATGAAAAGAACGAAACGAACACTTTAAGATAGGTGTTCATTAACCATGTTCTGGAGACAAAGTTTTGAAAAATAATAGAATTTCAACGCCGATTCTAGGAATAGCGCTGGTTGGGTTTTTTTTCGTTAAAAAATTCAAGTTAATGATTTCCATTAGCCATTTCCATTTTGAACGCAATGACGTTGCGCTTGGAGAACCGCAATGGAACTGACAGACTCAAAACTCCTTTCTGGCCCCGCGCACAATTCTAAACGCTAATGAGCGAGACTGAGGGATGTTGAAGATGACCTTCTGCTGTTTACTGCATTAAAACATTTGAAGAAGTGCCTTCGGATGCATTATCGTTTAATGTTAACGTAGATATGTTAACATGTGAGCCAGTCGTGCACTAAAATGGTGAACTGGTCAACAGAATGATTAATCCTTTTGCTATGATCACGACTGTTGTTGAATATTTTATTTTGCGCGTTCTGACATGTGCCAACGAACAATAGATTTTTTATCAATTGTTCGTAAGGTCACAGAGAGGTCTTTCAAATAATTAATGACATTATAGAGTAACAAGTATGTCATAAATGGCATTGAACATTCTCTCCTAGACATACACATATGAATCATCCGCGTATGGTAAAAGTTGAAGTGGCAGGATAAAGATTTAGAAAATAAGGAAATTAAATTTCAGGATATAGACGACTTCCTCGTTTGCATGAGGTTTAAAAGACATTAAAATCATGATACATGGTACACTCAACAAAATTGAAAGTACACCCCTGATAAAAACCTACGATGCTGCATCATTACTGTAGCCCAGAGTAGACCACTTTACCTTGGTTTGCTGAGGTAAATCAGAGTATCGTTACTATTGTTGGGATAAATCCTCAGTGTTCCGTAACGTATTTGTCCCGAAATACCGTCATGTGCCATGTCAGGTTTCAGTGTGTAATAAAATGTTTATGACATCACATATGATACAACAGTGAAAAACAATTGTACGTACCTTTGAAGTAAGCTGAAAAGCACTGTTACAGAATTGTTACCTTCATAACTATTTTTTTTAATTCAACGGTCGATTGAGTAATTTGAGTGCTTAATAATTCCACTTGCAATAATTACACTTAATTGCTAGAATAGTGGAAACCTGGGAACCCCAAATTTGTAATTTTTGAACAACCTTCTACCCCCTCTTGAGCTCCCTTGAATGCAGTTTGGCATAATTGATCCTAAAGTTACCCGGGATTAGCAAATGAATATGTAGATAGGGATGTCCACCCAGTGGGGATCAAGTATTATCATGCCATCTGTTTAATTTGACTAATCAACGTATTCTAATAGCATCGGTGGTCTATGCGATATTAGGTTATACAATGGGAAACCGGCTATCGGATTGAGTTCATACTCTGTCAGTGACTACGAGCCTACGGCTTCGCCTAATATTAATCTCGCTTCGTCTCACATGACGCCGTACCTAGCAAGTAGACGTCCTGTAAACTATTGTACTTGTCACATATGTGTGCTGTACTGGGGTAGCTTTTCTCAACACGAATTTGCTACAAAAAAGTTCATTCGGTAGAGCACATGTGTTCTGGATGTAAATATAAGAATGGGGCAGCAGTTTCACCATAACAAATTCCAATAGATAAATCCCTTTAATGACAGTGATTTAGGATTATTATCTGCGTGCTGTATTACTCGATGTCTCCATGCAACATTGACTGACTGAAGTGTAACGTTACAAGAATATTCTTCTTCAGATGCAGACTTAAGAGTTTTATATCACACTGTATCACAGGGTATAATTTTTCCATACTAAATGCGTGACTTGTGAAGCATCTGAATGCTTCGAAATGCGGCATATTGACAGGACATTGAGATAATTGTGAACCCGGTACTCTTTTTCAGGATACATTTGAGGTATGTTGTGAAATGTGTAACTGGGTGACTGCTGTGGCACTCATCAGGAACTCCTGACTGTTTTCATCATTGTCCAACTACGGCATCGCACAACCATAAATGGAAGTGGAGGATGTGTGCACACTCTAAAATCAGTTGGGTTACAAAAACAACCCAAATAAACTGGGTTGAGAGAATATGAACCCAATTGGGTTCATATTAGCCCAACCACGTTAATTTGGGTTTAATCCATTTGTTTTCGAGTGTAGCAAATGAACGACAATACACAATAACGCGTCTGTTGAATTTGTTCAGTGTACCTAAATAAGTGAATCGTAAATAAATGGCTTTGAGAATTAGAAAGTCTATCCACGGCAATCTAGTAATTTTCGGCGTGAGCTTTTAGCATACAGGTGTAATCAGACATAGAGTGAAAGTGGTTCCAGGACCACGCACTCTTAGCTTGACGCGGTTTCTGGGATGAGTGGTCACTTATTCATTTATTTATTGGCGCTTAACGCCACATCAGCAGCTAAGGCTATATCGTGGTCAGAAAACGTTAAAATTAAACATGTGAAAAATGAAGGAAAAAGGTTGAATAAAATCATGAAATAATTACAAAAGAAATCGCAAAGACAGCGTGATATAAACAATAACATAATAATGAGTGATGAAACAAGAAATTGGAATATATTATAAAACAACATGTTGAGTTTGAGACTTGAAGAGTCCAATTTAAAAGAATAAAACCAGTTTTCAAATTTGTTAAAAAGGTTGTTTACGTTAAGGAAAGGGAGAATCTTGTGCGGGCTCGAATGATAAAAAAAATCTCCTAGAAATCCTGCAATGAAATACTGCCCTCTGACATGATTAAAATCAGTACAATTTAAACAAATGTAACCACTGTCATCGCCTGTTGGCAAAGAACACATTCTGGTCGCATAGTACCCTCTAATAAAACGGAATGCGTTAGTCTTGTTTGACCAATATGACATCGTGTTAAAACTGCATGATCTTTTCTACAAAACGTCCCTTGAGTTCCAATGTGTTCTATGTGCCTACTGGCACATAGAACACATTGGAACTCAGGGGACGAAAAATTATTGGACGGGTAGTGACAAAAAATGTTTGGTCGGAGGCGATAGAGCTTGTTATTTGTCTCTCCTACCCAATCCGCCTTCCACAGTGATTTGATGCAATCACTGAAATGAATGTTAAAATCAGTGAGAGTCTTGGTTAAAGCCTGTTTTGCCGAGGTGTCTACTCTGGTGTTTCCGCAGATACCTACAAGTTCAGGTAACTAGCAAAACACGATATCATAGTGGTCGGACATGAGAGTTTTCAACTTCTCACGAAGTTCCAAAACAAGATGGTTACCAGGGGTTGAGTAACACAAGCAAAGACGAGAGTGGGAAAATAAAATTCTCTTACTTTCCTGTACATACACGATGTATTCAAGCGCAAATTGTAAAGCTTTGACTTCAGCTGTGAAAATAGAACTTTATTTGGAATTCGGATTGAGGTAATCTGATCACACCAGTAACAACGACTGATGATACTTTGTCACCATCTTTAGATCCATCTGTATAGATTCTTTTATATGCACTTTACTTTGTCTTAATTTCAGAATATAGCTATTTAAACTGTAAGGGATTTGTTTCGGACTTTTTGGTAGAAGCAAGGTCCAGAAAAAAAAACTGTAGATGTTTGAAGATGCCAAGGATAAATATGTGGTTTACTGCTTTCTTTTATCATATCGGATTCAATTTTGGTGGACATACAGTTATAACCAGGGTTCGGTGGACTAGCAAAACGTTTAAAAACATATTGGATTGGAGTGACAGTTTAATTCCACGCTTCTTAAGAGAAGGCTCTCCCCTGCTTCAACAAGCATTGAATCTATTGGTGATCTGCTTCAACAAGCATTAAACCTATTGGTGATGTTCGAAAAGCACCCAAGCTGATTCTAATACTACTATTATGAATTGCAACAAGTCGTTGGAGATACTACTTCCTTGCAGAACCGTAAACTACACAACTATAATCTAAATTGGATGTAATAAGTAATCTATGCAGATGGAGTAATGTTTTTGGTCAGCACCCCAGGCTGTGCTACCAACTACCTTGAGGAGATTCGGTGGCTTTTTACATCTCTCTCTTAGTTGTTTAATATGAGAAGTGAAATTCAGTTTATTGTGAAATTGAAAAGCAGTATTCTCAAACTATTCCGCAGTGTGTTCACAAACGAACGTTGTCGAGTACTCGACAACGTTCGTTTGTATACACACTACGGAATAGTTTCTACGATTACTCATCACTCACGGAAACTGCCGATCATTAACGAAGTCTTGAACGCCAAAGTCGATTATTTCTCAATATGTACAACGCGGTTTCGATGTGTAATCTATCGCAAAGGAGAAGCAGCAGATTTATTATGCTATGTTTTAAACGTGGAATGACGATCACTATCGATATTTCGGATAACCGGTTGGCGGTTTTTCTAATCGGTTAGGTAGCTTAGTTATGTTTTAAAAGTCCCAAGGCTAATTCTAATACAACTATTATGAATTGCATCAAAAGGTTTGAGGTACGACTTTCGAAAAGAGTCGTAAACCACACAACCGTAGTCTAATTTTGTTCTAACAAGTGATCTCTACTGATGGAGTAGTGCTTTTTGGTCAGTACCCCAATCAGTGCGAGCAACCACATATAGGGGGTTAAGTGTCCTTTTACATGCATCTCTTAGTTGTTTGATATGAGAAGTGAACTTCGGTTTATCGTCAAACAACAAACCTAAGAATTTCACTTCTTTAATAGTGTTCCCATCTATTTTCAAGTCCGGATCGAGGTGGTGTTTCCGAAGCTTACAAAAATGTACAGAATTAGTTTTCGTTTTTGAAAACCTAAAATCTTTTTCCGTGGCCCATTTTTGAATTCTATTTAAGCACAGCTGAGGTTTGCGCACTATAGCATTCATGTTTTTGCTTCTACAGCAGATTAAAAAGTCATTCACAAACAATGACGAATCCATCATATTCTCAATTACATCAATAAAGCTGTTGATTTTCACAGAGAAATGGTTAACAGATAATATACTATCCTGAGGAACCCCGAATTCTTGTTCGTGAGGATCAGATAACATTGACCTAACACGAACCTGAAATTGGCGGTCTAAAAAAGAATTCGATAAAAAGCGGCATACGCCCTCTCAATCCCTTGCTAAAAAGATTTTTTATAATCCCATACGTCCATTAAAATCCGCTTTTTCCAGATAGATCAAAGAAGATGGCGACGACATGTTCTTTTCTGGCGAAGGCATTCCTTATAAACGTTTCAAGTCTTCCAAATGATCCACAGTACTTTCATGGCATCTGAAACCACTTTGAACATTCTCCAGGAGATTGTTTGATTCTTTTCTATGGTTTTACAGAGACAAGTTGTTAATGAAACGAGTCGATAATTGGTTGCTGTGATCTTTATCGGGCTTTGGAATGGGAATTATTGTTGCTTTACGCCAGCAAGGTGGAACTGGCCAACCACCCATATTTCAGTGAAAATTGATAATGTCGAGAGTAATCGCTTGACTGGACTGGTTACGTGAAATAATTCATGAGAGTCAAGCGATTACTCTGTTTATTACTTTTCATTGTTAACGATAATCATATTATTTAACCCTTTACCTGACGTAACGTCCAAAAACGGTCAGCGCTAATCTCAAAAATCTCCAATTAATTTTCATTATGTTTTTCATCTTTTGTCTCTAAAACATAGGTTATGTCCCCTCATTGGAACGGGCTCGTCGAGCTCGTTCCAATGAGGGGTCATAACCTATGTTTTTGAGACAAAAAATGAAAACAATAGTTATTCAAGATTTTTTTTTTTTTTTGTTGCAAGTGTCGTCTGCTTTTCATGTTAGGTAAACGGTTAAAACAATGAAGTCCCCATTACACTCATGGCAAACCGTCTTTGTTTGCGGGCACGGATAAATGACCCAATTGTTGATTGCATAATTCACTTGTGAAGTTATCGTTTATCATCAAACCCGGAATTCGTCGAGCCCGTTCCAATGAGGGGACATAACCTATGTTTTAGAGACAAAAGATGAAAACAATAGTTATTCAAGATTTTTTTTTTTGTTGCAAGTGTCGTCTGCTTTTCATGTTAGGTAAACGGTTAAAAACAATGAAGTCCCCATTACACTCATGGCAAACCGTCTTTGTTTGCGGGCACGGATAAATGACCCAATTGTTGATTGCATAATTCACTTGAGAAGTTATCGTTTATCATCAAACCCGGAATTCCCAGTAAATCACACTTTGGAATGTAATAAAAAAGTGAGAATTGTGGCAGATGTTTTAACATTTGTAGTATACTTCATCGGGGAGCGCGGTGGCTCAGTAGGTAGAGATGCAAGCCGAGAGGTCCTCGGCTCGAATCCCACCTGCGGCAACCGCGTTGTGTCCTTGGGCAAGACACTTCATCTCCATTGCTCGCGTGGGGGAACGATGACGCCGTGTACTAAGGCGTACTGCACGTCGATGGTACGCATGTCTTCAACCAATCTAACCCTGCCTGTGCTGCAGTGCTGAGTTACGATGTTGGGGAGCTGGCAGCTGCTCGTCGTTGCTCGGTGGTTCTCTCCGGGTACTCCGGCTTCCTCCACCCGTAAAACTGTCACGGTCATGATTAGCCATTGTGCATAAATATGTGACCTTAAACATCAATAAATAAATAAATAAATAGTATACTTCATCGGGACAAGTAGCAGTATCCTTTGCTCCATGCAAAGAGTTACTTAAAACTCCCATAGAGAAAGGATCGCTGTAATTCTCTATATTATTTGAGGTAAACTTAATCTTTTGTTTTTTCTGCTGTTTTGTAATTTTAATGAATTTTGGATTTCACTTTGCAGACGACGAATCGAATGTTTAGAAAATGTGGAGGCCAGTTTGTTTGAAATGTCTTCTTTTTTTGATGTAATGGGTGTGTTGTTATTTGACAGGTATTGAAGAGTTTATTTTGTTTCTCTTTTCCTTTAATTTTTCAATCATTTTTCCAATTTTTTAATGGATGTAAGCTGGTTAACCCTTTACCCAACGTAACAGCCAAAACCGGCCAGCGCTGTTCTCAAAAATCGCCTATTAATTTTAATTATTTTTTCATTTTTTGTCTCAAAAACATAGGTTATGACCCCTCATTGGAACGAGCTCGACGAGCTCGTTCCAATGAGGGGTCATAACCTATGTTTTTGAGACAAAAAATGAAAGAAAATAGTTATTCAAGAATTTTTGTTGCAAGTGTCGTCTGCTATTCATGTTAGGTAAAGGGTTAAGTGTACAGACATAAGTTTCCCATTTTCTTTTTTGGTTTCATTCGTCGTCTTCCTTTTTTCCGATTTATACGTAGTTTGTCCAAATTTTGTGTGGTTGGCGCCCTATTAAATTCCCGTTCAGTTTTATTGCGATCGTTTATAGCCTGTTTGCAATCACTATCAAACCATGGTTTAGTGAAACGTTCAGGATTTGCCGAAGTTTTAGGAATGACTCTGTTTGCAATGTCAAGCAACTCTGTAGTGAAAAAAATTTATTTTGGTCAGCACTTTCCTCAAACCTCTCCCTTGTGAGGCGCTAAGAACAAAGCCACGAGGAAGTATCCCAGTCGACCTTTTAGAGTTCCGCCTGGCATTCTCTCAACATCCGCCGGAACAACTCTCTACAACACAATTGGAAAGTGATCACTCCCGCACAAGTCATCTTCCTTCCACCTTCCATGAAAAATCGAGGAAGATAGAAGGCATGCAATTGAAAGATGAATAGAAATGTAAGAACCAGATGCGGGGTGCAGGTAAGTGTCTGGCCCATCATTGAATAAACACAAGTCATACTTTGTAATAAGTTCTTCTACTGTTTTTCCTTTTAGGTCTTCTTTGATGCATTAAAATCCCCCAACAAAATGTACGGAATTGGGAGCTGACGAATAGGTTGTTCAAGATCATTCAGCTGAAGTGGTTTATTTGGTGACACATAAATTGAACATTTTGCTTTGAGTGTTCTGCTGAAGAGCATTGGGTGTTCTGTTCCTTTGAGCCACGTATCTAATGTCTGGCATGCTACCGATTTCGCAGGAGCTTTGTGCTTCAATGTGGTTGCATATGAGAGACCTATGGGGTTCACACCAGGCACTGATGCTACAATTGCTCTGGCTTCCATGAAGCTAACTTGTTCGCATTTAATTCTTTGTATCAGTTTTTCTTTTTACAATTTGGGACAATACTTTGAGGATGCCATGCGATTACCTAGACAATTAATGCATTTTGTTATACTATTGTCGCATTGTTGTTGGTCATGCTTATGACATGTTGGCTGCCGTCGACGTGCATTCTGACCATGACCAAACTTCTGCCACCTAAAACATCGAAGATGATTTGAATAAATAAATCAACTTTGAGGTTTAAGTATCCCACCTTGATGATTTTTGGTGGTTGTGGTGTATTTAAAAGTACAAATATATGTGTTGGTTTTCACTGTTAGGCCATCTCTTTTTATTTCTATTCGTTTGAACCCTGTTACACTTTGTGGACTGAGATCATTTGTGATCATTTGTGATGTCCGTTACGTCAATATCGCTATAATGACCTTGTGCGAACAACACCTCTGCTGTTATTGAGGGTTTTGTGTGGAAAAAACATCTACTTTTATGTCAACCAGTTTTCTTAAGTTTCAATAAATTCAGAGCCTGAATCTCCCGAGCACATTCGATCAATATACATGATCTCAGATTCTTTACCTGCTTTACTGTGCCTGCAGTGCCACTAATAGCCTTCTCCGGCGCATAAGGGTTAATATTGTTTACTTTTTTATCTTCTTCTGTTGAGTGTATGACTATAAACTTCCGCCAATTATTCAGAGGTTTGTCTGGTTGAATCATTCTTATCTCGAAATCTGAATCAGAATCATCCAAGCGAGTCTCTACAAACGGACGTTTATGAGGTGGTGGTTGATTTGCCATGATGTTGTATATGCAAAGTCTTCACTTCATGCCTCCCACACTTACTTCGAGCCCAACTTATGGGGTATGTCCCAACCTAACAAGAGGTGGTGACAAAACCAAGAGTACATGAAGAGTATATTCCCCCATTGGTGATGCTAATGCATACCGCGGGAGGATTGACCCGTTAAGTCTGGGTAATGCCAGGTCGTGGCAGTCATTCAACCAATCATTTTGTGAAACTAGTGCAATAACAATTACCACTGATAACTGGCACACAGTGCAGTAAAATCTGTATCTCTAAATTCCATAACAATTTGTAGCAATGGTAGAATTGGGTTAAAAGAAATAACTAATTGAATGACCACCCAATGTCCCAATGTGACACCCTTTTTGTGGGCTCCCGATTGGCCAGAACGGGCCCGCAGACCGTCCTTCTACTCCCGAAGTTGGAGCCAAAGCAGTGTATTAGACATGTATCTAAAAAATGGAGACTGTCCTAACCGGGGCCACTCAACTGCCAGGATTCCTTCCTCCGGGGCCTCCTCCGGAACGCACCTCACGGGAGGACAAGGTGCATGCAGGATGTTAATGGCAGGAAAGAACCATTTTGGCCCGGGGCTGCGTATTTGGATAAGCCGCAGCAAACCTGCTCACTTGAACAAATCGGCCCATTTTAATTCAGCAAACCGGACCAATTGGGCAGCCGTGCTCTATCCGCCACTTGAGGACCCGACTTGTAGGGGTAACGAAATCCCCTAGAGACTGAGTAGTTCCCCAATGGAGAACGAAACTGAAGGGAGTGATGTCTTCGCCATAGCCGGTTGAGAAAGGAGAAGGGCACGCTGTTCTCCTGTGGGTTGCGTTCCGAAGGCCCTGGAGGAAAGGAATACTGGTAGTTGAGGACAAACAGTGCGCCGGTTAGGGAAGTCTCCATTTGGAGATAACCTGTCCAATACGCTTCTTTGGCCCCAACTTCGGACGTAGACGGATGGGCCGGTCTGGCCAATCGGCAGCCCCCAAAAGATGTCACGTGGGGATGGGGGATTGGGTGGCCATTCAATCTGTTATTTCTTTTATTTTTTAATATTTCATTGTTTTCACCCGCCAAAATCTATTTAAGTGGGATACATGACCCTCAAAGTGGATTTGTATGTCTCAAATCCACTTCGATGCTTCAAATGCCAAAAGTATGGTCATGGGCAGAATACCTGCAGAGGTCAAGCAACATGTTACTCTGTGGCCAGCAATACCAAGAACTATATAGAAACCTCATCAAATGTTTAACCGTCAGGGCTATGATATGTCATCACCTAAAAATTGACCTGTCTGGACAAAAGAAAAAAGACTATTGTAAGTTAAGTAAAATGTGAAAAGGTATTAGCTTACAGAAGGCCAGAGAAACTTTAACATCCATGCCTGACTTCAATACATCAACAAAATCAAATGCCACAACAATGAAACACAAAGTACCCACTATTTCTGTAGCGTGCCAGATATACACATGGCTTAATGGCACAATACCAACACCGCTGCAAACCTTTACAATTGAATCAAACATTCACACAAAACCAAAGTCAATCCAAACATGGCCTGCTGCTAAAACTACAACAGGACAAAAACAAGAATAACTGCAAACTATGCCCAAATCAGAACAAAACAAAATCCAAACACCTAAACCAGAACAGAGGAATGAGCCGAGGAAATCGAAACCAGACCACCAACAACGACCACAACAAAATGTGAGTTAGAACCAGACACAGAAACAAGACAGCGATCACAAGAAGAAAGCCAAACGAAAAACAAGAATGGGAGAGACTTCCAAAGCGCCTTCAAAATTATTATTATTATTTATAAGGGTTTAACGAGACATTCGACAGCCAGGGTCACTTCGTGTCGGACAGTTTTACCACTGGAGGAAGCCGGAGTACCCGGAGAGAACCATCAAGCAACGGTGGGCAACTGTCAGACTCCTCGACGTACTGACTCCGCGTAAGCAGGGTTAGCATTGATTAAAGACAAGTGTGCTCCATCGACGCGCAGTACGCCTCAGTACACAGCGCCACCAACTCGGGCAATCGGGATGAAGTGCCTTGCCCAAGGACACAGCGCAGTTACCCCTGCTCTGGATCGAACCGTGGACCTTTCGGATTGAAGTCCAATTCCGTAACCACTGAGCCACCGCCTTCAAAATGAAATGTTGTCACGAGTAACATATTTGAAGGAATAGAGTTCATGTCAGTCAATGAATGCATCGATGACAGGGTCAATAACATCCAGAAGATTTTTGCCTGACATGGATGTGGAGATATACAGATTATCATGATTGTGTCATGATTATGTGCATGTCGTGTGATTTGTATCATATTCGAGGTGGTGTCCAGAATGGGATCTCAACTGGCCGGCTTTGCCGGCGAGTTGAGATCCCATTCTGGACACCACCGAGAATCTGATGCAAATCACGGGACATGCTCATTATCATAATAATTCATTTATCTAACAATTCTGTCACATAAACAGATTAAATCTTAAATTATTGACACAGCTTTGGGCGAGAAACAGTTTTAAAAAAAACCCATATTTTATGGAACAATATCAATGAGTAACGCGGTCACCGCATATTGTCAAAGTTGCGTTGAAAATTATTCACTCTCAATGTCACTTCCTATGATGATTCGCTTGAATTTACAAGTGTGTAATATTTAATTGTTCAGTTTCTATTTATTAGGTGGAGGGAGGGGGTGGGGGCATTGGCTACTAACAGTTCTGTCGCTAATTGTAAGGAATTTTGTTGTTTCGTAAGCGATCAGCAGAGTCGATAACTGAAACGCACTTAGAATGTATTCATGCACCTGTTATGACAGTCCGTTGCATTCCCGGAAACGAGTCGCCTATATGATACGGAATCAGAAAGAGTCGTCTATATGATACGGAATCGGAACACATTATGTGATACATACCGTGTTTCGTGTTTTTCAGGCCAAAATCAATGATTGTTAGATAAAATATTGAAAATATTTTGGTTTGTTTTTTATATTAATTTCACATAATCAGGAAATGCACAATACAATTATTAATATTTTATGCACAAACGAATCGAGCATATTGGCTTTGTTTGTATTTCAGCCTTTTAACCCTTTACCCAACGTAACGACCAAAACCGGCCAGCACTATTCACAAAAAATCGCCAATTAATTTTCATTATTTTTTTCATTTTTTGTCTCAAAAACATAGGTTATGGCCCCTCTTTTGAACGAGCTCGTTGCAAAGAGGGGTCATAACCTATGTTTTTGAGATAAAAAATGAAAACAATTAGTTATTCAAGAATTTTGTTTCCATGTGTCGTCTGCTTTTCATGTTAGGTAAAGGGTTAACCACTAACAATATTTGAGATTTAAAATACATTCTGTAGACATAAGAACAGGATTCTTATTTCTTGTTCATCTTGTGTGTAGAGAGGCATGTGTGAAGTAACAGTAAACTATACTTCCAGCAACAACTATGTTTTACGGCGGCGTAGAAGCGACATGTGATGTTTAGTTACTAAATTGAATATTCAGTTTATTACAAGACTGTTTTTTTCAATTTATTACGAGACTGTTTATTCAATTTATTACCAGACTGTTTTTTCAATTTATTACGAGACTGTTTATTCAATTTATTACAAGACTGTTTATTCATTTTACTAAATTGTATATACAATTTAGTAAATCGAATATTCAATTTATTACAAGACTGTTTATTCAATTTATTACAAGACTGTTTTTTTCAATTTATTACAAGACTGTTTTTTCAATTTACTAAATTGAATATTCAATTTTCTAAATTGAAAAAACGTCTTGTAATAAATTGAATAAACAGTCTTGTAATAAATTGAATATTCAATTTAGTAAATTGAATATTCAATTTAGTAACTAAACATCACATGTCGCTTCTACGCCGCCGGCGGCGTAGAAGCGACATGCGATATTTAGTTACTAAATTGAATATTCATTTTACTAAATTAAATATTCAATTTACTAAATTGAATGTTCAATTTATTACAAGACTGTTTATTCAGTTTATTACGAAACTGTTTATTCAATTTATTACAAGACTGTTTTTTTCAATTTAGTAAATTGAATATTAAATTTAGTAAATTGAATATTCAATTATTACAAGACTGTTTATTCAATTTATTAGAAAACTGCTTATTCAATATATTACAAGACTGTTTTTTTCAATTTACTAAATTGAATATTCAATTTATTACAAGACTGCTTTTTCAATTTATTACGAGACTGTTTATTTAATTTATTACAAGACTGTTTATTCAATTTACTAAATTGTATACACAATTTAGTAAATCGAATATTCAATTTATTATAAGACTGTTTATTCAATTTATTACAAGACTGTTTATTCAATTTATTACAAGACTGTTTTTTCAATTTAGTAAATTGAATATTCAATTTAGTAACTAAACATCACATGTCGCTTCTACACCGCCGTAATGTTTTATCACAGCGTGTCTGGAAAGATTTTTGTAAATGGACTCTTTAATCAAATAATGAATATGGCCAAAATGGGCTTCACCTGTCAATTGTTCTATCCATTCTAATTCACAAGAATCATATTGTGGATTTATTATTATTACTATTAAGATACTGATGCGACTACTTTGAGTTTTACTTGTGAGGCGGGTGACGTTGCATTTGGATTGATTTTAGTGTATAACCTGACATTATTGAAAACAAATTGTTAATTTTAAGAGACAAAAGTTGACAATTTGAAAAGAAGTTTTTTCATCAGAACAACAGTCCCAAATCCAATCAACCTCGGCTCAAATCTTTCGGGAATACCCTTCGAATTTCGTTCAGTTTTAGTTCCAAAACCTGAATGGTTGTGGGTAGGGTTAAAAAAACCAAAGTTCTTTTAAAAATCTACACATAAACAATCAGTCAGTACTTTGACATTGGGTATTCAACTTTCTTTTGTCATAAAGATTCAAATTTATTCAAAGAAAGTTGTACACGTAATTAAAGAAACCCCACACAAGCGTGCAATTAAGTAGAAGTCGGTGATGATGAACACAGGTATATTTATATTCTGATGTGCGGTGTACAGTAGTATTATGGATAACTGCGCAAATCCCACTAAAAGCGCGGTGGCTCAGTGGTAGACTGTTCGACTTCTATGCTAGAGGTCCCGAGTTCGATCCCCGTCCGGGACGACTCGCGTTGTGCCCTTGGGCAAGGCACGTTATGCCGGTTGCCTACATGGGGGCACGACGGCGTACTGCACGTTGGCGGTGCACATGTCTTAAACTGCTGTAATCCTGCTTGAACAGAGTTAGAATGTTGAGGAGCTGACAGTTGCTCGTCGATGCTCAGTGTTTCTCTCCGGGTACTCCGGCTTCCTCCACCCGTAAAACTGTCAGGGTCTCGATTAGCCATTGTGCATATGTATGTGACCTTAAACACCAATAAATATAAATATATATATATCCCACTAAAACAGTCCAAAAATAGCGAAGGCCAATGTCCGTTCAAGCTATCGCTCACCTGTGTTGTGTTTATCGAGGATTCCTTACATGTATGTATTATGTTTTAAAAAGAACACCGATAATCCGAGTTTAACACTATGTCCCTGACGTCAAGATGTCTGATTATTGATGTAAGAGAAAGATTTAGTCTGACAAAGTAGCAGTTTTGCATGACGGTATTCATGTCCCAGATACCTGCGTGACGTTACACTCAGTTTTAAAACTAATGCATTTCAATCACTCGGTTTGCATTGCAATTATCTAAATTTTTCGTTAATTGCACAAAAATAAAGAACGTGAATGTTTGACACTTAGAATGAATATGTAAGTTAGGTTGAAACCTACTTTCTGGAGGAGATGTCCGAACAAATGTAAAGTATATTCTAGAAGAAATAACAGTCTATTCTTTTCTATTCTATTCTTTTAGTATATTAGATATTTTGCTCGTACCTTGAGCGCCAAAACCTAAGACACCAATCTGAAATGTCTATTTTCAGAAGTGGTTGCCAAATTTGCAGTAAACTCGGTACTCAGTATTATTTAGTGATATATGCCTGATCTATGTTGAAAAATATCAAAAAGGATTTATTGATTGTTGCTTAACGCCACATCAGCAGCTTAGGCTATATCATGGCGACGAAAGTATGTATTTTTTAAAAAAGACCATTATCCACCATGAATTTATTTTTAAAAAAAGTCATTGAAATATGAAGTATGAGGAATAAAAGTAAGGAGCGTGAAACATAAGGTAAAAGTGAGACCAGTTATATATAAAATAATGCTGTGTGAATCGACCTGTGAAATAGATATAGATAAATGAGAAGTTAAAAAATTAAAAACAATTTAAAATTCATTAAAAAGGTTGATTACTTTAAACATGAGATAACTTTATGCGGGCTAGGACGATAAAATAAATCTCTTTTCGATCAAACTGTAAAAAACTTCCCTCCAACATGATTAAAATCATTTCAATGTAAAAGAATGTGTTCCGCTGACAGCACCCGCTGACAGGGAACACACTCTGGTCGCATATTACCCTCTGACAAAAAGGAATGTGTAAGTCGTGTATGACCAATATGACATCGCGTCAAAACTGCAAGATCCTTTCTGCGAGGGTTACTAGACGGGTAGTGATCAGAAATAGTTGGTCGGAAGCGATGGAGCTTGTTATTTGTCCCTCCATCCCAAGCCGCCTGCCACGCAGATTTGATGTAGTTACTGATATGTGGTTTGAAGTCACTGAAAGGGATGTTAAAATCACTCAAAAAGGATCAAAATTGAGATGCATATTAAACATTTTAAGTATTTGGTAGGTAGCAACTTAGAGTGTTAGAATCATTTGCACTGAGAAGAAAACACATTGCTCTATGCCACGCCCCGATCCATACTTTTGGTAATAGGAAAGACTATGTAAAATCTTCTCATGAAACCGCATAGATTCAGTATTTGGTATGCGGCCTTTTCTTATGGTATACTTTTATCTTTATTAAAAAAAGTTCTTTGAAACCAGTCATCTGATTTGAATTGCATGTAGTATGATGTATTAATTATGGATATGTCCTTGATTCATGCTTGAAATGTCCTCTATACGCCTCTTAGTGGTGTAATGGTTATCGGATGGGGGACCATTTAGCATTGTTAGTGACAGGAAAACACCTAACAGTCTTCCCATACATTACTGCAATGGTATTCTATTTGGTCTGTAGCCTCCATCTTTGGTGTAGTTCTGTTCAATGAAGATTTCGTGGCGAATGTTTGTGCTCGTTCTGGGAGGAGCAAATTTTAAAGTGGCCCTCCTTTTTTAAAACCATTTAGCCAATTTAATCCGCATTTGGTTAGTATAAGTATAAGTCATGTATGGTATATGGAGATTTAGTACCTGGATGTCGATTTTTAAACACCGAGCCGCAGGCGAAGATAACGTTTTTATCCCGTTTGAAACACAATACAAACATACTGGAAATAAATTTATGGACGCTTTTCTCACGCTCCGCAATCACTTGGACCAAATTCGAGAATAATTGTTTAGTTTTTATAAACGCAGAAGACAGCAGATAGAGTTACATCCCTTTGGTCGTTGATGAAACGATTTAACAGTATTTTGTTGACATATCGTCCCCTGAATTCCAATGTGTTCTGTGTACCTACTGGCACATTGAACACATTGGTACTCAGGGGACGGTATTTGCTGTTATTTTATTTTCCTCAAGCTGTTTCATTGAATTATTCGACTATTTAATTTATACCGGCAAAATATGATCGAATTGTCGGACATCTGATAATATTTGATACTATTTTCAGGGGTTTTTTTGTTCGATTTTTATACCGAGACGAGCGGAAGCGAAACGCTTTCATTTAAACCATATACCCCGATGTTTCGCATGCGCTTATACCCTGGATGTTTCACGCTCTCATATACCTTGGATGCACCCTTTGCCATGGCTATTTGTCCAAGGCATTCTGACCAATCAAAAGACAGACTTCAATGGGATATGGGGACAGCAGTGTTTATATGTTGCATGCACTTTATACATGCAAATAGTATTTCCAGCACCCTTGTGGGAACCCTGTGTCTAAAACTTGACTCCTACTATCTTCACTTCCAATGGGAGACAACTTGATCAGTTAGGCTCGCTCATTTGTTTAGGCAGGGTAGGAAACACTTAAAAAACAAAAGCAGGTTTGAATTCCCTATTCACAGATATACTCTATAGCATGGAACAAATATTTGTCTCATGCAACAATTTCAAATGCCTATTCTTGAGCTGCACGGGACAAATATTTGTTAAAGACTGGGATTAAAAGGAGGGCAATTTCAGATTTCTGCAGTCACACCTAAACATAAGTATGTTGTACACCTAAACATAAGTATGTTGTTTACAAATTATCACAAAATTCAAATAATTAAATATGATATCGTTACAAATTATCACAGACACGTCATACTTCAAATAATTCATGCTTCAAACCTTGATATTTGCTGTCGGTAGCCATGATGAATCTAAACAACATTTCAATCGCCATTTACCTGGAGCTGCACAACCAATACAAAGAACTGCATCAAATGTTACGTTGGGGGAAACTGGTATAGAAGCACCGAGTGCAGTAGACATTGCTGGGATTGATGATGTTTATATTTTAAAATTTTTATTTATGCATAATAAAGGAATGAAATATGGAACTGGTGCACTTTTCCCTCTGTCAATCTACCTAAATTATTAGATAATCTTGGAGAGTGCAAACGTAATTGTCTCATTCCTTTCCAAAGCAATTCTAACACTGAAGAGCAAATGTTTTCAATGAATGCAGTTGATTAGGATTCTAACTCTAGAACATACCGAGCTATGAATGACCCATTTCCTACCACCCCCCCCCCCACCCCCCACTCCAGCCCAGTGATAATTCTATATGCTTTATTTTCAGAAAATATACGGAATGGGTCATCAAATGACATTTTCTGCAAACTAGCCTGCTGGTTGTTTGTTAGCTCACCTGACTGAAAGTCAGGGTGAAGTATATTCAACACTTTTTGTCCTGTGAGCTTCCGCTTGTACTTCTATATCAAAGATTTTTTAAAATTTTCTACAAATTCTATGATTGCATCTGTGCTGCACATTCGATCAAAATGTCACCATATCTTAATTTTATCCCATAAATGCCTGTTTATTCGAACAATAAATGCCCTGGATAAATTATTGCTTTATTCACTCCTAGTCGGGTGATAAATTTTCCCCATGGGTTTAACACTGAAAGAATTTATTCCTACAGTAGAGACGGACTTATTGACCTCTACCGCATTCGTGTAGAGCTGTGATTGGCAGACAAGTCAATTGGGGAATTTTTTTTAGATAAATCAACATTCTTGATACATTAAAGGTAGGGTACCTGTTTTAAACTCCGCAAATAGTGTCGTTTTTCTATTTTTTTTTCTTACACTTGAAAAATTCGAAAAATTGAAAAAGTACTTTCTAGTCAGGGTACCGCGATGAAACAAATAATATCGTTAGTAGAATTCATTGTCTCTATGTATCAGTTGAAATATTGAACGAAACCCATGGGCTATTTTGGTAAAAGAAATTTTATCTGAAGCGGTGTCTCGTTCTTTGCGGACAATTTTTTTTCTTTCACCACTTATCTTCCCCTCAGAATCAGATGAAAGTTTTTTCCGTTGTCTGAACATACGGTCGTTTGATTTTAGTTTTGGAAACTATAGTAATTTTATATAAATTCTGAGTACGATTTCTGCCCTTACACCGAGCCCAACATGGCGGGGGGGGGGGGGAGGTTAATGTAGCGGATCACCAGCCAGCGGCACCAGAAATACATACACAGTATTCTCGATCAGCGTTGATGCAAATGCATATCCGCTGAGTGGCGCTGACCGATTGACTCGTCGATTGTGGATATTGCCAGGTCTTCAGAAGGCGGTCATTCAACCAATTATTCTGCGAAATTAGTCCAATGACAATTATTGCTGATAACCGACTAAGAATTTGCTATAAAATGGAGTATTGCAAAAAGGTTGATCTTCATTGAAAATCAGAAATGATATAAAGTCGAGTTAAAAGAAATAACTGATTGAATAACCTCTAAATCCCCCCCCCCCCGACCTAACACCATTTTTGGAGGGTCCCGGTTGGCCAGAACGAACCGGTCCGGCCATCCCGTCTACTCCCGACGTTAGTGCCGAATCAGTGTATTGGACAGGTATCTCCAAACTGGAGACTGCCCTTACCGGGACCACTGTGTCCTCAACTACCAGGATTTCTTCCTCCGGCTCATTCGGAACGCACTTCACGGGTGCACAAGGTGCCTGCAAGATGTTATAACAGCATTGAACCATTTTGATCCGGGGCTCCGTATTTGTATATTCCACAGCAAACCAGCTGCTCAACTGAACAAACCTGCAAATTTGAAACCAGCAAACCTGTCCAGTTGAGCAGATCGTCTTATATCCGCCACCTGAGGACCCGCTTAGCAGTGGTGGCTAAACCCTCCTAGGATAGAGTACAGTTGCCATGGACAGGCCATAAGCCACACGTGAGCAATGATGTCCGCGCAAGCGTTTACCAGGTAATAAACATCATTATCATCAAAATTTTAATTAATGACGCACCAGGTTGTACCCGATGCTTCATTAATTAATTTATTGATGATTATATTGTTCCTATAATTAGTATTTGGAATCTACTATTACTCTTTGCAGTAAACATATTACCCACCCCATGGAAAGTGACCAGTCCACGGCAGTGTACTGTATGGATTCTGAAATTTGACGCTTGCATGCAATTTATTTATTGGTGCTTTATGCCACATCTGCAGCTAAAGCTATAACGTGGCGACGAAGACTATGTATTATAAAATAGATAAGTATTTTCCATGATGTCATTACAAAAATGTCATAAAAACGTGTCAATGAAATATGAGGAATAAAAATTAGTAGTGAAGACAGTAATGAAAAAATTGTTTAAAGAATGCTGTGCTGTGTAAATCAACCTGGTAAATGGATTAGAGTTTAAAAGAATACAATAAAAACAATTTAAAATTTATTAAAAAGGTTGATTTCCTCCAGGAAACACAGAATTTTATAGAATTTGTGCTGTAAAATAGGTCTCGAAGAGACGCAACATTCAAATACCGCCATCTGACAAGATTGAAATCTGTACAGTGTAAAAGAATGTGCTTTGCGAGCAATTAAAATCCATTTTTAGAAGACCAAATAGGATATGAATTAATAGCAGTAAGAGTATTTTATTTTCAGAAAGATACTTCATACACGCATGTTACAAAATTAGATGGTGAAAGGATTGGGAAGTAGGGAAATTCGATTCAGCAGCAATCTGGAGCTTGTGTAAGCTGTCACCTCCAATAAAGAATGTGCAAAGGTTCAGGTGACAGGAAGTTACAGATACAAATTACATGCTACTAAGATTCGAAGCTTATAGAATGTATAAAAGGAGTTTTGGGGAAAATAATGCAATGAGTTCGTTAGACAGTTTGCAGATTAGTTTGCACTATTGGAAGATGGTTACCTGTGCTATCGTAGACCGGCAGTGCCATTCCCTGTTTGAGTATTTGGAGTTATGACCACGATCGTAAGATGGCAGGACATGGACATCACACCACAGTAATCTACTTTATCTTTTTAGTAGATCTGCACAGTACAAAGGTAAACCGTCAGTCAGCGGACAAATGGGTTGATGCCGGCAGTCCGTAAACCGCTAACTTTGCCAGCACCCCTGCATGTTTTAAGAGATGGTAAATTTTGATTGGGTGGAAAGCCACCACCACGAGCCGGCGGCAACCCCCCCCCCATAGCGCGCTGAATATTGTTATTTAACTGAAAATCATCCAGATAGTAATATGAATAGGATAGGATATGAATTAGCTTTATAGAATCATATATATATACTACTCAAAGTTTGCTAAGCACCAACTACAGTGCGTGGAGAGTGGATTGTAACTAAATCACCCGCGGAGTGGAGTTATCACCCAAGCTATAACTTTCAAATATTATACATATCGACAAAAACACAAGCAATGTTTCAGCCATTGGCTGAAACTTTGCTTGTGCTGGTTATACTTTGCCAGAAATTTGCAATTATTGCTTGGGTGGAATCTCCACTCTGCGGGTGATTTAGTAATAATACACTCTCCACGTATTGTATATCCAACTACCTGTTTTACATTTTAGTTGAAATATTGTTATGAAAAGTGTATGTATTTTTTATTTAATTATATCTTCAATGATTTAAGTTAGGTACCGGTAATAAGGGGAGATAATTCAAAACTGCAGGAAATTTTTCACACTCAAAAATTGGTTACTTGAATCGCTGAAAACGGACCTCTTTTCTACCGTGAGCTGTGATTGGCAGACAAGTCAGTTGGGGCAAATTTTAGATAATCAACATTCTTGATACATTAAAGCTAGGGTATCTGTTTTAAACTCACCTAATAGTGTCGTTTTTCTATTTTCTTTTTCTTACACTTGAAAAATTGAAAAAAGTACTTTCTAGTCAGGGTACCGCGATGAAACGAATAGTATCGTTAGTAGAATTCATTGTCTCCATGCATCAGTTGAAATATTGAACGAAACCCATGGGGTATTTGGGTAAAAAAAAATTTATATCTGAAGCGGTCTCGTTCTTTGCGGACAATTTTTTTTCTTCGATCAACATTTAAGACTGAGTATCGAGTTAGTGATTTAATTTGAAATCAAGTTTTCTCATTTCGGAAAAAAAAAACTTTTGTTCATTTAGGTATGAACCTTTCCTAGCAAAAATATTTTTTTCTAAAACCAGTTTCACGACTACAAAAGAAAATAATGATGTTTATTTTTGGTGGTCATGTGCCTTAAATTGCCTATTTTCGTTAGTAATGCTTGAAGTTGAACTTGAAGGCACAATTCAATTGTCACTCGACTGTGAGTTGTTCGACAGTGGATAGTTACCTTTGTACATGCATGGTAGTGTTGCACGGAGAAATAATAAGAAATTGATAACTTAATTAGCTTGTTTTTTACTGATATTCTAGCTGCTACAGACGTACAGTGTCAAAGCCGGGGGGGGGGGGGGGCGATCATTTTTCTTGAGACGTTGAGTTCATGTTACACTTACAGTAGTAACTTAAAACAAGTTGTAGGATAACCACTATAAATTCAGTATCTTACTTTTCCTATATCAATAACACCAGGTTTGTTCAGTTGAGCAGACGGTTTGCTGTGGAATATACAAATACGGAGCCCCGGATCAAAATGGTTCAATCCTGTTATAACATCTTGCAGGCACCTTGTGCACCCGTGAAGTGCGTTCCGAATGAGCCTGGGGAAGGAATCCTGGTAGTTGAGGACACAGTGGTCCCGGTACGGGTAGTCTCCAGTTTGGAGATACCTGTCCAATACACTGATTCGGCACTAACGTCCATGACTGGCAGTGGCATGAGAGCTTCCCGAAAAATAACATCAGAACTTGGTGTCATTCAATTTTCTCATGTAGATACTTGGAAAAGTAGGATTCATAGTTTACAGAGGTTAGCCTGCAACAAATTTTGACTTGTTTTGTTGGAATCTTGAATGACAAACTGATTTGTCATTTCTCGTGTAACTGACATAGACATTTGCATTTTCAGATGTTTGGCTGCGAGATGATATTTTTAATATAGTGGATCTAGGTACACATATCAGTGAAACTGCATTAACAAGTGACAATTCATCTGTTGAAAAAGACTTTGATTTTGATAGTGATGAAACTCTACCACCAAACAGTCAAGCATGTCAATCGATAGCAAGTGCCAATTCATCTGCAGAAAAAGACTTTGCTTCTGATAGTCAAGCACCTCAATATCTCGGGACAATACCTATTTCAAGAGTAGCAACTTCTGAATCAACTGATGAGGTATTGTGAGGTATGTTTTATATTAACCCTTTACCCAACGCAGGCGATTTCAAAATTTATTATTTTAAATATCATTTTTTAATTTTTTTCAAAAAATTTCAACAAAACCATATCATGTGACCCCTCTTTGGAACGAGCTCGACGAGCTCGTTCCAAAGAGGGGTCACATGATATGGTTTTGTTGAAATGTTTTTAAAAATAATATTTTTTCAGCTGCCGAATTTGCATATTACGCGGGCGGATGCGGGCGATTCGTTGGGTAAAGGGTTAATTTGTTTCTTAACTTTGTTGTACTTCATATTGTATTCCCAAAAAAGTTTTTTATGAAAGCAACATGGGGAGACATGTAATCGATTGTGGTTGTGTGCATGTGGTGACGAGGAACAAAATTACATATGAAGTATTTTACAACTTTAATCCTTCACCCAACGTGGGTAGCAAATATTTTCAACAAACTTTCTTGCATAAGTGAAATATTGTTTTTGTCTCAGCACATAGCTTAAGACCCCTTATTGGAATGAGCTCGTTGAGCTTATTCCACTGAGGGGTCATAAGCTATTTTGAGACAAAAATTGAATTTAATATTTAATCAAATTTAAATGTTAGTTTCGGTAAATAGCACTTGTCGGTTGTTTCCATTGCTTTGGTTAAAGTGTTAACCATCTACTTACATGTATGGATTCTTTTAGTCTTAGTATGAACAACGCATGCTTTTGTTTTTTAGCCTGCGGTAGCATTTCCAGAGGATAAAATAACTAAGAAGTACTGGTAATTTTCTTTTTTTCAGGAACAAAATGAACCTTTAGCCCAAAAAACAAAATACACAAACACATTTGATGCCCTGGGTCTAGGTATAGACTCGGGGTCCTCTGAAATTGTCAATTGTCATGATGCCAGTCTACGGACTTTGAGTACTGGAGACATTCTTTCAACAAAATTAAACACTGAATAAAGAATTATATCATTTTGCCTAAACATGGATCTCTATTATTCCTTAATGGGTTCCGAATCACTTCAAAATTTTAACAGCAGAGATATACTGGCTGTGTATGATTGTGTTGTGCCAGGAGTTGACTAGTATACCTTGTTATATAGAGAATAATCGCTTGGCTGGACTGGTTACGTGGAATAATTCATGAGAGGTGAGGGACGTTGTACAAACACAAGTGTACGAATGCGCACGAGTGTTTTACAATATAGTCTCTCGCCTCGAATAAATTATTTCACGTAACCAGTCGTCAAGCGATTATTCTGTTTATCACTTTTCATTATTAACGATAATTATATTATTTAACCCTTTACTTAATGTAACGACAAAAAGCGGTCAGCGCTATTCTCAAAAATAGCCAAATAATTTTCATTATTTTTTCATTTTTTGTCTCTAAAACATAGGCTATGACCCCTCATTGGAACGAGCTCGTCGAGCTCGTCCCAATGAGGGGGTCATAATCTATATTTTTGAGACAAAAAATGAAAACAATAGTTACTCAAGAATTATTTTTTGCAAGTGTCGTCTGTTTTTCATGTAAGGTAAAGGGTTAAGAAAAATCCCTATTACACCCACGGCAAAGCATCTTCGTTTGCGCGCACGGATACATGACACAATTGTTGATTGCATAATTCATTTGTGAAGTTATCATTTATAATCAAACCCGGGAATCCCAGTAAATCACACTTTGGAAAGTAATAAATTCAGATATTTATTAACAAGCTGATGTGTATTGATGGAATATGAATTAAAAAATACCATTTTCCAAGTTCGTATGCATTTCCTTTTCCTGCGGTATGATGGATGCAAAAAGGCGAGGATGCATACCTGTTATGGTGAATGTAAAATGATCGAAGGCACCCATTCCATTTAACTGCATCTTATCTACATTATTAAAAATTGGGTTTTCAAAATTCAATTCCTTGTTTAGGGCAGACTGGCCGATTACAAAGTCCCTGTGGTAAACAGTAATTTCGTTATTAATTTTTTCTCTCATTTTTACATTGAAATTGATAATGTGAACGAACTGGGCATGGAAACATCACGGGATATGAGGAGACCCATTACGCGCGTAGCTGGTTGTGATATTTTATCACATCAGTGGCCGTTTATTTGAACAATAAAGGCCTTGGATAAAGGTTTGCTTTATTCACCTAATATGGTGATAAATTTTCCCCAAGGTTTAACACTGAAAGTATTTATTCCCCTAGTAGCAACGGACTTGTTGACCTCTGGCCTCTACCACATTTGTCTAGCATAAGTTTTTAGTTTAAACATTATTTTATTTCAATACTGCATATAAATATACAAGGTATAGAACAGCATGCTGAGATACAGTATTAGAAAGTGGATTCAGCAGCAAGCCGAAGCTTATGTAAGCTGTCTCCTGCAATCAACAAATACATCAGACTTTCATGGCATGGAAGAGACTATGATTGAAACAAAATAATATGAAAGAGGAAAGAAGGGGAAAGGTGGAGGGGTGGGGGTGTCTGGGGCAAAGGCAGCTGCTTCCTTTAATAAAGGGAGAGCACAAGAGGGGCGAGCACTGCAGGTGTGTTCAGTAAAATCTCTTGGAAGCAGTAATATAACTCGGCACTTTTTTCAAAAATTAGGCTGTTTGCTTCCGCTGTGTATTCAGCATTTCCATTCAAGAGAATATCCGTTGAAATTGTGAATGGCAGTGTTGCTACTGTGCGCTGTCTGTTCTCTACATAGAACGGACAATGCAACAAATAGTGAGCACTCGTTTCACGGGCTCCACATGAACAGTATGGGGAGTTCGATAAATGGTTTCTAAACAGATGATCGTTAAGATTGCTACAACACAAGCGAAGTCTACAATGGTGGGTCTGTGCCTTACGGTCTTTACTTCGTTTGAAGCAGTTTGGAACGAACAGTTTATTTCTATTTAGGAACGAGTTGAAATTTTGCAATGAACTATTTTCTCTGATGTGTGATGGCAGCGCATTCCATAATCGTGTTATTGATGGCAAAAATGATTCGTAATGATGCTGGGTTCGACAAAATGGGGCTGCGAGGTCGGCGTTATGGCGTAGGCCGTAATCGTGGGACGCCGAAGATCGTGGCGGAATCAGCATGGATACATAAGCAGGGACCATCCTATGATACATTTTGAAATATTGTTTTAATTTGTGCTTCTCTCTTCTTGCTTTTAGAGTTTCCCATCCCGTTTCCAAATAAATAAGTTCCCTACTGGCGCTACGGGTTGCACCTGTTACGATCCTGGCAGCTTCCAACTGGATACGTTCCAGTTCGTCGGATTCGCCCTCAGCACAATTATCCCAAACTGTATCTGAATACTCAAGAACCGGCCTAATAAAAGTCAGATATATTGTTTCTAATGTTTTGCGATCAAATTTGTATTTATACTTTCTTAGAAGACCAATTCGAATCCATGCTTTGGAGGCTATTGCTTCAGTGTGTTCTTTCCAGGAACCCTGACTGTTTAAACATATACCAAGATGTGCATGACTACTTACTTCGGAAATGCTCTCGTTACGCATTTTCAGAGGGGGGTGACAATTTCTATCACTTTTTCGTGAAACTAATAGGGACTCAGTCTTTAATGGGTTGAAGTCAACAAGCCATTTATTGGACCAATCTTCGAGTTGTTTCAAGTCTTGGTTTAAAATATTAGCAGCCAAGTCTGGGTTCTCTATTATTAAGTAGATCGTTGTATCGTCGGCGAACAAGCGGATGTTACTTGAAATTTTTTCAACTATATCATTGATGTATATGATGAACAGTAGGGGACCAAGAATCGATCCTTGGGGCACACCAGCTGAAACTGATTTCCATGAGGAGGCTTCGGAATCAATGACAACCCGCTGTTGGCGATTGCTCAGGTACGACTCAAACCACCGAAGCAGATTACCTGTCACTCCGATTTGTTCCAACTTAAACAGAAGACCTTTATGCCAAACTTTGTCAAAGACCTTGCTCACATCACAGAAGACAAGGCGGATTTCTTTACCTTCGTCAAGGGCACTACTGACAGTATTGTAAATTTCGGTAAGTTGTAATGTAGTCGAATCTTTAGGGGTAAAACCGGATTGGAATGGAGTAATCAAGGTGTTTGACTGCAGAAAAGCCAGAACTTGTTTGAATATACATCTTTCGAACACCTTGCCAACACAGCTGAGCAACGATATAGGCCTATAGTTAGTGACTAGATTCGGATTCTCCTTTTTAAAAATTGGGGATACATTAGCTCTTTTCCACTCAGTTGGAAAGTAACAATGGGAAAGGAAAAAAATTGAACATTTCAGTAAGTGGTTTAGCGAGACCTAGTCTACATTCCTTGAGAATTTTCGGACTTATATTATCTGGACCACTTGCTTTAGAGTTTTTAAGAGTTTCTAGGACGTCCATAACTTCACTGGCCAATATACTAATGTTGTCGATGGTCGGCCGGTTAGTGTTATGGACGCTCGTGGGAAGAGAGGCGTTCGAGTCATCCACCTGGGAGATGGTACAAAAATAATCATTAAATGCTTCCGCCTTTTCGGTATTAGATATTAGATCACAGTTGTTATACTGAAGGACAGGGATGTCTTGTTTTGATTTACTCATCAGTTTACCGAGCGTTTTCCACCAGTTAGCCGAGGAGGTTACTTCGTTGTTCAGGATGTTTTCAAGTTTCGTGAAATATTTTTCCTTTGACTTTTTAATTGCAGAGGTAGTTTGATTTCTCTTTTGGCGATATTTGAACCACGCTTGCGTCGTATTGACTTGCTTTGCATGTTTGTGAACACGTTTACGTTGGCGGATTAGTTTTCTTATGTCGTTGTGAAACCATGCTGGCTCATTTTGCCTACATGTAACTAATTTGTTCGGGATATATTTTGAAACAACAGATTCGAGATAGTTCTGGAATTCACAAGTTACGGCGTCCTCGGAAGAGAAAGAGAGGATATTCTCCCAGTTCGTTTCCTGTAGTGTCTTGTTTAGACTAAAGTAGTCGCCTTGGTTAAACAACCACATGTGTCTTTTGTGTGCTTGGGTGCGTTTGACGGAAAACTTTAACACTGCCTTTATGGGACAATGATAGCGTATACGCTCGTCACAGAGAGGACCATCGACGCCACTATCCGATACAAAGGAAGCATTGTTAGTTATAATTAAATCTAGAAGAGAGGACGATGTTTCAGTAAAGTGTGTTGGTTGATGCAAGAGTTGAGCTAAATTATATTGTTGGAGAATACATTTCATAGGACCGTTAAAATTTGACAGTTGATCGTCATTAAAGTCACCGGTTATGACAACATTCTGAGAGTTTGTATCCAATGCTCGTTCGATGGAGGTAGCAATCAAATTCCATGATTCCGCTTCAGAATTTGGAGGACGATAAAAGGATCCCAAGAGAAAATGGCCAGATTTATTTGAGATCTGAAGCCATATACACTCAATGCCAGGAACTTCGAGATCATTTCGAACCTTGAATAGGATGTCATTCTTTATATAAATGGTTATTCCACCACCTCTGGAGTTTCCGTCTTTTCTAACTGGTTGTTGGAACCCCTGGAGCACGATATCGTTATTATCATCGTGGATACTCAACCATGATTCTGTGAAAACACAGATATCGTATTCCAAGACTTCACAACGCAGTGTATCAATTTTTGGAAGAAGACTTTGAACGTTTAGGTGTAGAAGGGACAAACCATTAGGCTTCCGGTCGGAGTTGGATAAGACGAGTGACTGTTCTGATAATCTGGATGATGAATCAGTAAATGGACCTGGGTTAACCTCCACATCACCTGATCGAATAATAAGTAAAAACATGCCACAGTACGTGCATGCAAACAGGATCATAAGTGACAGATCAGCACAAGATTGTTGGTAATTTGGACGCGCACCTGAGGGTTTGAAATAAGTCTGGAATATCCTTGAGGTGTTATCGATCCGGGCAATTTTTGGGATGTTGTTGAGAAAGATAATTATTCCCAAAATAAATGGTACAAAACTATAGAAGCCGTAGCATATGGTAAACGCTGAGAGATGACTCTCATCCCGATTCAATACTCCACTGCAGTGAGCGCCATGTCGTGCTACAAGACAAAATAGACCTACTCTCATTCTGTATGTTGCTATATCAATCATTATGCGGACATAAGAACACTTTCAAGTAAGCTTGGTATCCTCTGAGAATAGGTCCAATTCCATGAAGGAGCAGCTGCCTGTGCCTGGGGAATGACTGGGAGGAAGTAGTCTGAGGATATGTGGGTAGAGGGGAGTCGTGATCAATAGTATCTCTTGAATATGTATATTCAGCTTGGGTCTCGGGGTAGAATGAAGTTAATCTAAAAAAAGAAAATATATTGTGAATATATATACACAGGTAGAATATTAAGAGAAGGAAGGGTATCATGGTACCTTTTGGCTGAGTTGTATATTTTCCCTGGCTATTATCCAACAATGGACACGTGCCGAGTCACTATTATTCGAGTGTGGCTTAGTAAGTTCAACCCGATATTAATATTATCTACCAGGCCATTTGTCCCCAAATTAGAAATAGATCCACTCTCATTCTGTGTGCGTCCCCTATCGGATCACCAATTACTAATATTCTATTTAGAAGTCAGAAGAACAAACGACAGTAAAGTCTGGTATAATGTCAGCTCAAATCCTTATCACGTGCTATGATTGATTCCTAAGTAGTATGGGGAGAAAAGTGGACTAAGGATTTTGATCGAGTGGCGACTGGCCCGATCGAAAACTCACGTCTTAATTTAGTGATACCAACACTTTTGATGTAATGGCAGAGTCAGTGACAGGTCAATTACCTTCACCGAAACGAGCTCAGTGAGCTGGCGTCCATGAAGATGCGTAATGGCTATATTTATGAGACGAGAACCAAAAACATTAAATTTGAATAAGGATTTTGTATACATACCGTTGGCCAGTTTATTCCGTACCTATAGGCACACCCCAATAATTCATAAAAAACGAATACCAATGAACAAATTCTGACTTTCAAAAATGATCCAGCACTCAAGACGCAGCCCCATGACCCCTCATTGGAACGACCTCAACAAGTCCGCTTCAATGGGGGCGCACAGTCTACAAGCATGTCTCCGAGACGAGGGCTGAAAAATAATTCATTTTTACAGGCTTTTTGTATACAGGGCTGGCTAAAGAATTAAAAAAACGCAGCCCCATGACCCCTCGTTGGGACGATCTCAACAAGTCCGCTTCAATGAGGGCTCATAGTCTACAAGCATGTCTCCGAGACAAGGGCTGAAAAATAATACAATTTTTACAGGCTTTTTGTATACAGGGCTGGCCAATTTGTGCCGACACGAGGAGCGAAGGGACAACAAAGAACACCCTCCAATAATTTACAGGAAAGCTGATGCCGTTTAACAGTAAAACACAGTTCGAGTGAATTGTGGGTCCAATAATGTAATATGTACCGTATCCCAAGATATAGGTGAATCATTGGTCCAAAGTACACACCTGCTTCTTTCGTGAACGTCGTACACTTCGGAGACTATTTCTTGTGCTATTTGATATTTACTGGGAAATTTTCATGAAGTCATATCACGGCGGCCTCGCGACATCCGTGCCATGGCTACGTGAGAATTCCAGTTAGCATTCCCCTCAGGAATGAGCTACTTCGATAATGGTGCATACAGGCTAATTTGTCGGAGCCGCTAACTGAAAACATAAGAAGATTTGGATAAAGAGTTTTGTATACATGAATATGGATAGAGAGTTTCGTATGCGATTAGCCCGGTCACGTTGAGCAGAGGGTCAACAGTACACACACCTTCCAGCAAATTGCATGAAAGCAGTTCACGTAGTTTGGATGAGCAGTACAATTAAACTGAGAGACATTCACCATGCAGCCGCCCGGTTACGGTCTGCGACCACTAATCCCTGCTCAACGCAAGAAATAAACCACCATTACAAAATAAAATCTTGAGAACATAAATTTACGTGAAAGTTTATCGGATTCCGCGTAGGTCGGTTTATGCCATTATGTATGGGAAAAGGTTACCCAACTGATATCAGGAAGGCAGCTTAAGAGGTTTGAATGAGCAATACAAATTACAATCAAGGTAATATTCGCCAAATATATACATGCTCCTGGCTTCAGTCCGATGACAGGTAGTAGATGATAATGACAAAATAAAATCCCGAATAACTCAGAATTTTTCATTTATTATTTATTTATTGGCGTTTGAGGTCGCATATTTATGCATATTGGCTAATCGTGACCGCTACATGGTGATAAGGTCAAGTTTAGTCAATCGTTTATACCCAATATTGCCCATTTTAGAGCTCTTCCACCCCAAGCAAATTACAAATTACAATCAAGGTAACATTCGCCAAATATATACATGCTCCTGGCTTCAGTCCGATGACAGGTAGTAGATGATAATGACAAAATAAAATCCCGAATAACTGAGAATTTTTCATTTATTATTTATTTATTGGCGTTTGAGGTCGCATATTTATGCATATTGGCTAATCGTGACCGCTACATGGTGATAAGGTCAAGTTTAGTCAATCGTTTATACCCAATATTGCCCATTTTAGAGCTCTTCCACCCCAAGCAAATTACAAATTACAATCAAGGTAACATTCGCCAAATATATACATGCTCCTGGCTTCAGTCCGATGACAGGTAGTAGATGATAATGACAAAATAAAATCCCGAATAACTGAGAATTTTTCATTTATTATTTATTTATTGGCGTTTGAGGTCGCATATTTATGCATATTGGCTGATCGTGACCTCTACATGGTGATAAGGTCAAGTTTAGTCAATCGTTTATACCCAATATTGCCCATTTTAGAGGGCTTCCACCCCAAGCAAATTACAAATTACAATCAAGGTAACATTCGCCAAATATATACATGCTCCTGGCTTCAGTCCGATGACAGGTAGTAGATGATAATGACAAAATAAAATCCCGAATAACTCAGAATTTTTCATTTATTATTTATTTATTGGCGTTTGAGGTCGCATATCTATGCATATTGGCTAATCGTGACCGCAACATGGTGATAAAAATCAAGTTTATTCAAACGTATATACCCAAAGTTGCCCATTTTAGAGGGCTTTCACCCCAAGCATTGGTGACTGGGTCCTATTTTACCGGAAAAACTTGTTTACCATAGTAGACAAGCATGCCTCACTTCCCGGGGTTCCCACGGGGGAATGACTAACAAGAAAGTTTAAATCCCCATCGCAGAAACAAGAACTTAAGTCGTGACACGTCACCGGAGATCCATTTCAATAATGTAATATTTTCAAGATATGCGTGAGTCCAGTACTCCACTGTTTATTTATTCATTGATATTTAAACACAATAGTCAATCGTGATCGCAACATTGTCAAATTTGGCTAATCGTTTATAGCCATGCTGCCAATTTTGGATGACTTCGACCCCAGGCTGTGGTAACTGGGTCCCATTTTGTTAGTAAAACATAACTTGTTTACCACAGTTGGCACAGTAAACAAGCATTGCTTCACTTCCCGGCTTTCCCACGGGGGAAATCATCGCCTGAGAACAAACGCGCAGTACATATTTCATAAACGATGCACAGTTTGGAGAATATTTCGTGCGATATTTAATAGTTTACAGGGAATTCTCATGGAGCCATGCCACAGGCGCCTAACGACAGCCGTGCCATGGCTACATGCGAAGTCCGGGGTGTCACAAATCAACCCACAGTATTCATGGAAATTATTCGGTTTTTGTCTTAGAACGTCACGGCTGCAGCCGAGCCATTGATTCGTTAAATGGTTAGTAATCCTTTCAGAACGACCTGGCAGGGGGGGGGGGGGGGAGGGAGGGTGTGTTACACATTAACCCACAGTATTTGTAAAAAAACTATCCGTTTTTTGTCTTGGAGGTCACGGCTGCTACAAGGCAGCTGAACCCTGTTTCGGTAACCCTTTATTTAACGCTAGTGACAGTTGACACTCCCAAAAAGAAAGTAAAAACAATTTCCGTATAACTAAAAATGTTCACTTTCCGCCCCCAAGACATAGGTCATGACCCCTCACTGGAACGAGCGCGATGCGCTCTTTCCCAAGAGGGGTCACAACCCATGCCTTGGAAGCAAGAAGAATATTTAAGTGCATGTGTGTCTTTCTTGATTTATGTAAACTTTGATTTATTTGTTAAAATTCCAAAGTGAGTATAGACGTAAGCATCAATGCTAAGCACCCCCTCCCCCCTCACTCACACACAAACTACGCGATCTGGCAATAAGCTCCTCTTAGCAAAACGTTTCGTTTAACTCTGTTCGACTTTTCAAGATATGCGTAAGTCCAGTACTCCACTGTTTATTTATTCATTGATATTTATACACAATGGTCAATCGTGACCGCAACATGGAGATACAGTCAAATTTGGCTAATCTTTTATAGCCATTACCAATTTTGGATGACTTCCACCCCAGGCATTGGTGACTGGGTCCCATTTTGTTAGTAAAACAAAACTTGTTTACCACAGATGGCACGGTAAACAAGCATTGCTTCACTTCCCGGCTTTCCCACGGGGGAAATCATCGCCTGAGAACAAACGCGCAGTACATATTTCATAAACGATGCACAGTTTGGAGAATATTTCGTGCGATATTTAATAGTTTACAGGGAATTCTCATGGAGCCATGCCACAGGCGCCTAACGACAGCCGTGCCATGGCTACATGCGAAGTCCGGTTAGCACTCCTCTCAGGACGACCTTAGGGTGTTACAAATGAACCCACAGTATTCATGGAAATTATTAGGTTTTTGTCTTAGAACGTCACGGCTGCTGCATGGCAGCCGAGCCCTTGTTTCGTTTAATGGTCATGGATACATGAGAAATCCGGTAAGAATCCTCTCAGAACGACCTGGCAGGGGGTGGGTGGGGTGGGGTGGGGTGAGGAGGGATGGGGGAGGGGGTGTTACACATTAACCCTCAGTATTTGTAAAAAACTATTCGTTTTTTGTCTTGAAGGTCACGGCTGCTGCAAGGCAGCTGAACCCTGTTTCGGTAACCCTTTATTTGACGCTAGTGGCAGATGACACTCCCAAAAAGAAAGTAAAAAAAAACAATTTCCGTATAACTAAAATTTTTCACTTTCCGCCTCCAAGACATAGGTCATGACCCCTCACTGGAACGAGCGCGATGCGCTCGTTCCCATGAGGGGTCACAACCCATGCCTTGGAAGCAAGATGAATATTTAAGTGCATGTGTGTCTTTCTTGATTTATGTAAACTTTGATTTATTTGTTGAAATTCCAAAGTGAGTATAGACGTAAGCGTCAATGCTAAGCACTCCCTCCCCCTTCACTCACACACAAACTACGCGATCTGGCAATAAGCTCCTCTTTGCAAAACGTTTCGTTTAACTCTGTTCGACTAAGTGGATCAGTCGTTACAAAGCAAGTGAGCTGTGCTTAGTTCACAAGGAGAGACTGTCACAGTTACACTCAAATTCTACTCCGGCTTTTTACTTTGAACAAAAAAGATCAATACTTGATCACGTGAGGATTCATCGGTAAAGTACAGCACCCGTCGAAACGGACAGTAGGAATATCACTACTGCACTCTAAATCGGTTGGGTTAAAAATCAACCCAAATCGACTGGGTTGAGTGAATATGAACCCAATTTGGGTTCATATTCACTCAACCCAGTCGACCCGGGTTGATTCTTAACCCAACCAATTTTAGAGTGTGGTCTTGCTTTTACCTGGTCAGTCGTCTCAGCAAAACGTTTTGTTTAACTCTGTTCGACTTAGTGGACCAGTCGTTACAAAGCAAGTGAGCTGTACTTAGTGCACAAGGTGAGACTGTCACAGTTCCACTCAACTTCTACTCCGGCATAAGTAATAGTTCGACTGTTGCTTTCTTTGAACCTTTTTGAAAGTATAACACAATGTCAGTAGAAAACACGACACACTGCTCATATAATAAAGTATTTTTGCAAGTTTAGCTAAAGTTTGTAGGGAAATTATCTTTAGACAGAAATGTATTACTGCGCCTCTCTTTCAAATGTTCCTGCAGCCACTTTCATCACACGAAGCCCTGCAGTCAGCAGAGTTGATGGCAGAGTTTGTTAACAACATACAGCCGGATGGGAAGAAAATTGCAAATCTTGTTAGAGCACAACCATTTAGCCATGCACAGTAGACCGTCTTAAAATACCTGAGTCAAGCTATTAGGTCATTTGATGATGATCTGATGTGCCGTTTCGTGAGATTTGTGTCGGGTAGTGATGCGATTAATTTTGTTCAGTTTTCATGTTTACATGGTCTTGAAAGCGAAGATTGACAATATATTTTTAATCAGCAAAGTGTCCACATATCCACAAGCTTTGAACGATATATTCGTTCAAAATAATGAGGAAGAGTAGATTTGGACTGAATTTTATCTATTGACTAAAGTGAATTTTTTGATTTGATTGGTTGATAGATACGTGTTATGAGACCATATTCATTGAAACCCACGATACGTCCGCCCAGCCACTGACAAATTTCCCATACCCAGTGGAAGCCTCGTTCCGAAATCTACAAATTGTCCATACTCCGCAGAAGACGCGTTCATCGAAATCAAATTACCGATAACTGGAAGGCGGAAGTCAGACGGCACAACAAATGTTTGTATGATCGTACCATACCAGTATATAGTTGAAAAGCACAAAAAATCTCCCCCCAAACTGTGTGACTCAATAGTCGAAGATAAAGTTCCCCCTCCTTGCGTGTTAACATAATGAAATACTGCAGTCAATAGATACATGTAAATTTGTTATCCCATGTCTGATCACGGCCTGCACTATTCGCAAAAAAATCGTCATTCCAGTATTACAGTGTACATGTATTATATTTTAATTTTTTTATCTCCAAAATATAGCTCATATTTCCCTTATTGGAATGAGCTTGTCGAGTACCCTCCAATGTGGATGTTTTTGAGACAAAAAAAGAAAAAAAAGAAATTCAATAATTTTTTTATACTAGTTATATCGGCATATTTTCACAAAAACTCTTTTGCACAAGAATTCCACAGAAACATGTATAGCTTAACAATGGAAGATAAAAGATCTCATGCTGTGTGTGTTCACACATGAAATAGATTGTATTTCTAAAACGGAAAGTCAATAGATAAATTCGTTACCACGTGATCAGACACGGGGTGACTAATAATATCCTGACCATTGTTTGGTCGTTCAATTCTCATTAGTCGACAGCTCGGTAAATCGTGGAACCATTTGTTTCATAGATTAATGCTTGATGCAAGTTTCAGATTTCCCAAAGTTATATCCTGATATCGATAGAGATGAAAGCAATTTATACCAACACTTTATTTGCCCCTCAAAAACAAGAAGGAAAAAAACAAAACAATTCTGCTATGGACCCGCAGGCCACACCCCTTTCACTATATATTTATTGATTGGTGCTTTACGCTAGATCTTCCGGTGGCATACACACCATTTAATGAATTTTTGATGGGATTAAAATCTCAACTCATGTGTGACTTTTGGGAGCTGGACTCAGTATAAGTTGAGAAGAAAAGGGGGTTTTTAATTCCCTTACTGCGAAAGAGCATTGAGGTCAGCCTGCAGAACAATTTTCAATTTAATAACTCATTACAATGCCTTCCGCAACTCATTATACAGATTTGCCAACTCGTAAAAATGACTTATTAATCCATTGTAATGACCAGCGGACATGTGAAAATGATTTTCAGCTCATTATAACGACATCACTCGCCATAGTGACTTACAAACTCGTTATAATGACACGACAATTTGTTGTAATGAGTCATCAACTCACTGTACCATTATTACTCGTTATATCACAATAATTACATTGTTAATGTAGTTATACGTTTTGGGTCCAAATACTCAATTCCCATTGGTCAGCTGGGGGAAAACGACATGATCAAATGTAATTCATTTTCCAATGAATACATTTGGTCGAACTTTGATCCGCATTTACGGTAAAGCGCAGTTGACAGAATGTAATTCGGGCGGTGTTTGGGCGGGTTTTTAACTTTTAGCGCCTCTCGAAGTGATCAACTCCGCTGCTGTTTCTTTGGTGACATTTCCCAACTGTGGCATAAAGCCCGTTACTAAAATACTCGTTTCCATTTCTAAAGTTGTGAAAATTGAAAATCAGAGTTGTGCGCTTTGTCTTTTGTGTGAGGGTGGTTTTACGCCTCGTTCGTTGGTACATGTTTTATTTCGTCTTTCTGCTTTGTTGTTTGGTAAAAAGTAGTTTAAACAGTTACGGAAAGTAATTATAAGAATTGAATGCAATGTTTATAATCTTTATTGGAGTATGAACGTGTAGGAATGGGTACAAATTATGTATGAATCCCTTCGGATTCATACATAATTTGTACCCATTCCCACACGTTCATACTCCAATAAAGATTATAAACATTGCATTCAATTCTTAATTAAAACTCACTATGCTCACTTGTCAGCTCGTTATAACAACATCGCCACAACTAATTATAATGACAACACAATTCGTTATAACTTATTATCTTGTAACAACCTCAGAACTCGTAGTGACTTCAGAACTCACTATAAGGAGTTGATTATTCTTTCTAATGATATGTGAATTTGCCATTAGGACATTTCTGCCATTTATAAACAAGGCAAGACATGTTCTTTATTACTTTTGCTGAATTTCCATAGTATCCATGAGATTAATAGAAAATAACAAGGAATGAGGAGTAATCGCGCCGAACATACAGTACGTGGAGAGTGTATTATGACTAAATCACCCACAGAGTGGAGATTCCACCCGAGCAATAATTGCAAATTTGTTGCAAAGCATAACCAGCACCAGCAAAGTTTCAGCCAATGGACCTCCGGGTTAAACCCGGAGGTCCATTGGCTGAAACACTGCTTGTGTTTTTTGTCGATATGCACAAAATTTGAAAGTTATAGCTTGGGTGATAACTGCACTCCGCGGGTGATTTAGTTACAATCCACTCTCCACATACTGTAGGTGTACTGCTTTTTGTGATGCGGAATTGGGTGGTATTAGTATGTATGCATAGTGGATGTTGTTAACTCTCCTTTCCGTCGCGCATTGGTATGATGAAGGATGTATCGCGGTTTCCATGGCAGTATTTGTTTACTGTTCACAAGAAGGACTAAGATGAAGTGGATATGTGTTCATGCAGTTTGTCCAGATTCGTGGGAAAATATCCAATTCCCAGAAACGACATGACAAATTACACAAATCACCAAAATGGATTCCAAAAGTTGTTTATCTGGCTCTGATAGTCACAGCTTCTTCAGTTTCTGCCAAGGCCTGGTTCTATTCTGGCTATTTTTACATATTTTGAACAATATTTTCGTGTTTTGTCTTCTCTCGGCTAAGCCGTCTGTCTAGTTTTCTCTATGTGTAGCTATGTCAGACCGCGAACTCAGTCCTCACCCAATGAATTCGCCCCATTTTTCTTCACCCAACCACAACTAGTTGTCTTTCTTCCCGACCTCTGCTCTCGACCAATCAGATCACTCAGTTATCAAAAACACATCATCTATCATACAATTGTTTTAGGCTACGGTCACTATGCTTCGTTGGAATGAGTTCAAAAATAGCGAAAGTAGAGATTGAACCAAGTTATGTTCTAATAAATCTTCTGGAAAATCGTACCTGTGACACCTCTTGATTCTCTATATATACCTTCTTCTCAAAAGGCAGTGTTATGTACTTGCATGTAATTAATACACCACCCACCGATTTTGTATGTCCCTAGGCCTGATTGTTCTTCCTATGCTGAGGTGTGTCATTTCCTACATGTTCAGTATTTTCCGAGACGACAAACGGCAAATCGCCCAACGAGGTATTTCCCACACCAGACAAGTCCTAAAGGTCGTTATATCATGTAGGCAAGTCCTTATAACAGGTTCTTAAAGTCACTATAATGATGACAAGTCATTGTAACAAATCGTGCAGTCGTTATAACTAGCTGACAAGTCCTTATAATGAGTTACAAAAGTTATTAGAATAAGATAACTAGTCGTTAGAAGGAGTTATGAAGAGAGTATAAAGAAATTATGATGTCATTATAATGAGTTGACAAGTCGTTATAATGAGTTCCTTTCTGACACGCCATTATAACTAGTTCTGAAAGTCATTTTTACGAGTTCGTAAATCATTATAATGAGTTCGTAAATCATTATAATGAGTTGTGATGTCAATATAACGAATTGACAAGTCGTTATTTAACAAGTTCTGAAAGTCATTAGAACTAGCTGATAAGCCATAAGAATGAGTTGTTATGTCGTTATAATGATTTGTTGTTCGAATGCGTTATAGCTTCGTTATATTGAATTGAAATATTATAATAATGATTGTACAGATTGTTATAACAAGTTCGGAATGTCATTATAACAATTTGAAAAGATATAATAACTTGTCTGGAAAGTCATTTCAACGATTTTAGAAGCCATTATAAGGAGTTATAAAAGCCATTATAACGAGTGGACAAGTTGTATAACGAGTTGTGTTGTTATAACTAGGTAAGGCATTGTAACGAATTGTAAAATTGTAATGAGTAGAAATGCCGTTATATCTAATTGAGAAGCTGTCATAGCGAGGTGTGAAGTCGCTATAATGAGTTGACATGTCGCTATAACGTGTTGTGCAGCTGATTTTTTATAGCACGACTGACTCTTTCGCCCTTTCGTACATGACACAGTACATGAAGCAATCAAGTTTTGCCATTTTTAGTTGTCCCATCGCCCATGTCGAATTTGAAATGGTGGGGCTAACAATGTTCGCGAGAGTGCTCATTTTTTTGTCCAATTGTGTGTGTATACATCACCATTTAACTGCCAGTTCAAAATTTTGATCCCATTTGGCAAGGAAACACAAAATTAGTGGGGTTGAGCCACTCAGTATTTCAAGCAAGGCTTTTTCCATTGACACAAAATTTGACGAGTGCTTTATTCGCATCCCGTATTTTGAATATCTATAGGGCAGTATTTCACTGTAGGATCTGTACGAGATCTATTTTATCATACGAGCCTACAAAAAAATTATATGTCATTTCTTCAAGTAATCTACATTTTTAATAAACTGTGAACAGTTTTTATTCTTTCAAACTTTCAACTATTCATATCGTTTCAACGGGTTGATTCAGACAGAATTCTTTGAACAGCTGGTCTCATTTTCTCATCACTGTTTTCACTACTTACCTTTATTATTCTTATTATATCCAGATTTCATCGACTCGTTGTTTGTATTTCATGAACAATAATGACTTATTTTACTCATAGTTTTCATCACCACGATATAGCGCCTTCGATGCTGATGTGGCATAAAGCACCGATCAATAAATATATAGTGAAAGGGGTGTGGCCTGTGGGTCCATAGCAGAATTGTTTTGTTTTGTTTTTTCTTTCTTGTTTCTGAGGGGCAAATAAAGTGTTGCTATAAATTACTTTCATTTGTATTGATGTCAGGATATGACTTTGGGAAAATTGAAACTTGCATCAAGCATTAATCTATGAAACAAATGGTTCCACGATTTACTGAGCTGTCGACTAACGGGAATTGTACGACCAAACAATAGTCATGATATAATCCAGTCCTAATATTCTCTTCCTCGGTTATATAGAACGAATATATCGTTCAAAGCTTGTGGATATGTGGACACTTTGCTGATAAAAAATATATTGTCAATGTTCGCCTTCAGTAATTCTCGATGTTGGTGTACGGTGATGGTCGGCATCACAGAAACCGTGAGTACAGGGGGAGATTAACCCCTGCCCTCCCCACCAAATTTCTGGAATCATCCTTTTCAGCATCGCTCACCACTACCAGATGACATGATGTTTCCACCCAACCCTCGAAAATAAATGATTGTACTTCTATGTCCCTGGCTCTGGTGAAAAACCTGTTTGAAAAGTCATTTTCTTTGTTATAATTAATAATAGCCTTATTTATCACGAATCCTTTAAGACTGCTATCTTATTATTTCCAGGTTCACACCAGTGCGTATTGCTTCCCTTTCTGGAAACAAGTTAAAGTCGAAGCTCGCTCAACATGATGTTTATATGATGAATTGGTGGATAGAAGAGTTGATGCCTTTGGCATACTGAAGAAAACTGACAGTACTTCTATGATAAAAATTACGATACTATACCACAGCACTGTCGCAGTGTGCAACGCTTCACCTTGGTTTGCTATGGTAAATCTGAGTATTGTTGGGACAGAACTATAGTGTACCGTGATGTGTTTGTCCCGCCTATACCATGTCTGTTTTCAGTAGACAATAAAATAGCGAGCACAACAGCACATATGATAAAACAGAGAAGAACAAGTGTATCTTTGAAATGTAAGCTTCGTTACAGAATTTGTTTTGATGATCTTACAGTCACTTTGATGACTAAATTTGTTTTTAACGTTGACATGCAATTAATTACACGTAGTCGATAGAATAGTGGAAACTTAAATATCCAAAAAAAGGACATTTGGAATTCTAGAACACTCCACCCCCCCCCCCCCTCCTCCCCTCCGGTACACTCTCTGAATGAAGTTTGGCTAACTGGGTCCTCAAGTTACCCTGGGATTAACAAATGAATATGTAGATAGAGACGTCCACCCATTGGGTATATTTATTTATTGGTGTTTAAGGTCACATACTTATGCACAATGGCTAATCGTAACCGTGACAGTTTTACGGGTGAAGGAAGCTGGAGTACCCGGAGAGAACCACCAAGCATCGACGAGCAGCTGTCAGCTCCTCAACCTTCCAACTCTGTTCAAGCTCCGCTCAAGCAGGGTTACAGCGGCTGAAGACATGTACACAATCGACGTGCAGTACGCCTTAGTACACGGCGTCATCGTGCCCCCATGTAGGCAACCGGGATAAATTTCCTTGTCCAAGGACACATCGCGGGTCGTCCCGGCCGGGGATTGAACTCGGGACCTCTAGCATATAACCAACAGTCTACCACTGAGACGCAGAGGGTATCAAGTAGTACATTTTCCATATGCGTGCTGTACAAACTCAGCAGCCATCCTACTTATTGAAATTATGATGTATCATGCTTCTGGGCCGGAAAAGCGACCGCTCGGGTTCAAAGGGTTAATAATTAAAAACATTCATTTTAAAAATGTTGCTTATGATCCTTATTGCAATGAAAAGAACGAACTCGTTACGATAAGTTCTCATAAATCATTTTCTGGAGACAATGTTCTAAATACAATTTCAATAACGATTTCTAGGAATATGGCTGGTTGTTTTGGGGAGGTCTTCAATGCGTCTTGCAAGGGGTTAACCCTTTGAATTGTTGCTATTGAACACAGACATGGAAGATACCACCAGATTAATGTTGAAGATTTCAGTCAACTACACTTAAAACTAGAAGTCCTGTCATGAACTGTGCGCTTATCTAGGCTTAATTGCGGGTAGGAAGTGCTCGCAATTGCCATATCGAATGGCATCCAAAGCACGGCAGGTTCTCCTGGTTACTCATAACAAACACAGCCAATGTTTCTCCCAATGGACCTCCGGGTTACCCGGAGGTCTATTGGCTGAAACATTGCTTGTGCACAGGCTATATGTACAAAATTTGATAGCCTTACTATGGTCATAACGCGTAGATTAACGCACATATCGACGTGCTATTTGTGCTCATTTCATGACAGGACCTCTAGTTTTAACTGTATTTCGATTTTGAACGCAGTGATGCTGTTGTTTGAGTTTCAGATTGGTATGAACCGTCATGGAAATAAAACTCAAAACTCCTTTCTGACACAATTCTGAACGCTGACGAGTGTGATTGAGAAATGTTGTAGAGGGCCTTCTGTTGTTTACTGCATAAAACATAATAGTGAAGTGCCTTTTGATTCATTATCGTTTAGTGTTAACTTAGATATGCCCATAAGTCAGCCAGTCTGGTATTAAAATGGTGAATTGCTGAACAGAAGGTCCAATCCTTACGCTGTTACCGCGACTGTTGTCGAATATGTTATTGTGGTGTTCTACAATATATGAGATAATAGAGTAACAATTGCATTAAACTTTCTCTCCTAAACGTGCATATATGAGTCATCAGTGTATTTTAGGATACAGACTGCCTGTTTGCATGATATCTAGAAGACATTAAAGTCATGATATATGGTACACTCAGGAAAATTGAAAGTACTCCTCAGATAAAAAAACCCCAATGATTCTAAACCATTGTTTTGTCCCAAAGTAAACTGCTTTACCTTGGTTTGCTATGGTAAATCTGAGTATTGTTGGAATAAAAACATAGTGTACCGTAACGTTTTTGTCCCGAAATATCGTCATGTACCAAGTCAGGTTTCAGTGTGCCAAAATATTGTTCATACCATAACACATGATACAACAGTGAAAAACAATTGTACCTTTGACGTGTAAGCTGAAGAGCCCTGTTACAGAATTTTCACCTTCATAACTCTGTTTTTAATTCAACGGTCGATTGAGTAGTTTGAGTACTCATTAATTTCACTTGCAATTAATTACACTTAATTGCTAGAAAATGAGAACCCCAAATTTGTAATTTTTGAACAACCTTATACACTCTCATCAGCTCCCTTGAATGTCATTCGGCTTAATGGGCCCTAAAGTTACACCAAGATTAGCAACTCTGTATTTAAATGTGGATGTCCAGTTGTCCAACCAGTGAGTGTAAAGTAGTACATGTTCCAAATGCGTGCAGTACAAATACTGGGGAAGTTTTCTCAAAAAGAATTTGCAACATAAGGTTTATTCGGGAGAGCACAGGTGTTCTGGATGTAAATATAAGAATGGGGCAGCGGTTTCACCATCAAAATCTCAATAAATAAATAAATCCCTTTAATGACAGTGATTTGGGATTATTATTTGTGTGCCTTATTACTCGATCTCCCCATGCAACATAGACTGACTGAAGTGTAACGTTATAAGAATATTCTTCAGATGCAGACTTAAGATTTATATATCACACTGTTTCACAGAGTATAATCTTTCACATGCTAAATGTGTGACCTGTGAATCGTCTGAAAGCATCGAAATCCGGCATATTGACAGGATCTTGAGATACTTTTGGGCCAAATTTGAGGTATGATGCGAAATGTGTAATTGGGTGACTGCCGTGGCACTCATCGAGAAGTCCTGGCATTTTCCATCATTGGCCAACTGCGGCACAGCACAACCATAAATGGAAGAGGTGGATGTGTGCACACTCTAAAATCAGTTGGGTAAAAAATCAACTCAAATCAACTGGATTGAGTGAATGGGTTCATGTTCACCTAACCAAGTTGATTTAGGTACATTTTTAACCCATTTGATTTCAGAGTGCACCAAATGAACGATAATATACCTTAACGTTTGTTAAATTTGTTCAGTGTTCAGTGCATCTATATTGGTGAATCGTAAATCAATGGCTTCGAGAATTAGAAAGTCTATTCGCGGTAATCTAGTTACTTTCGGGGTGAGCTTCAATCATAACGGTGTAATCGGACAAACATTGAAAAGCGTGTGGCCAGTGGGTCCACAGCAATTTTTTCCGGGTTTTTTTTGAGAGACAGATATGGTGTTGATATAAATTACTTTCATCTGTATCGCTGTCCGGATATGCATTTGTGTCAAATACAAATCTATTAAACAAATGGTTCCATGATTTTCCGAAGGACGAGCAAATAGATTTGAACGACCAAACAATAGTCAGGATATAATCCAGTCCTGATAAACTATTTCTCGGTTATATGGTACAAATATATCGTTCAAAGCCAGTGGGTATCACTTTACTTACTGGAAACCCTATAACAGCTCAAGTTAAAGATGTGTTCGAAGCTCGCCCAACATGGTACTATATGATGGATTGGTGAATAGAAGGATTAAAAAAAATCAAGAGAATTCTTCCCTATGGAGTCACGAAAACACTATAGTACGCCTTAATACACCGCCAGCTTTTACACGGAATCCAGGTATTGGGTAGCTCCGGGGCTACTAAGAAACTTGTGAATATGCAAAAACGATCACTACGAATAATTAATAACAGAAAATGCTAAGTCTGTACAGTCCCTTATTCAAGAAAGACAGATTACTTAAGGTTGATGACTCGTTTAAACTACATGCTTTGCTGTTCGTTTTTGACTGGCTGGAAAACTGGTAGATTACCGGAGTCCATTAATGATATATTTAGTGAAGTAGAAAATCAATCTTGGAGGACGACCAGACAGTTTGGCCTCCTACAAAATCTCTTGATAAACTCCCTTTATCCCCTTTTCTGAAACTCAGGAACGTTGTCGACGACGCAACTCGAAATACTAGTAACAAAAACGAATTTAAGAAAACATTGATTTCCAAATTTCTTTCATCATATTACACTTTTGTGATAATCCCTGCTGTCCTGACTGCACCTAGGATACTTGCAATCAAGAATAACCTTACCAGGTGTTTACTTAACGCAGCAGACGTACTCTCTCCTTTTATCTGGAACCCTCGTCCTGATCAAACTTGCTGCCCACTCCAACTGTCGAACAAGTACACCAAAGAATACGTTCAACACGCCAACATGAGTCTGTTGTAAGTAATATAGACACAACTAAACTGTTAATCCGAAGAACGCTTTGATCCTAGTAGGTATCAACCCAAGGGACTGAGCCCATAGAGAATAATGAAATACATCTCTGCTCGTATCCAGCAAGTGGTCCAAGCACAATAAAGATGCGAAACTTGTCTGACGGCGCATTCGTTGAACGTCCCCAAGACGATGCCTACCGAGTACATGGTCAGTAGGTGATAATTGAGAATACGAGCTCACCTGTACATGTACGTGTACGTGTACATGTACATCTCCATAGGATTTAGTGTTAAAATCGTGTACGTGTACAAGATTTTAACGGTTTTTTAGGGTGAGCTCGAATTTTTTAACACTGAACCCTATGGGAGGAATCCGTAGTTTTGCGTACACGTACATGTACCGTTTTGATTTTAGGGTGAGCTCGAATTTTTTAACACTGAACCCTATGGGAGGAGTCCGTAGTTTTGCGTACACGTACATGTACCGTTTTGATTGAAATCTGCAGATGAGTTTTCCCCATAGGATTCAGTGTTAAATTGCGAGCAAAAAAACGTTTTGAGAGTTCGAACTCATCGTCTTGTCGATTCTAACAATCCGCATCCGTACACGATTTTAACACTGAAACCCTATGGAGAGTGTTAAATTGCGAGCAAAAAAAAACGTTTTGAGAATTCGAACTCATCATCTTGCCGATTCTAACAATCCGCGTCCGTACACGATTTTAACACTGAATCCTATGGGGGAAACTCGCTTGCGGATTTTAGGTCTGAAATCGACTCGCGTGAAGAGGTGATGTTTGAATCCGCAAACCCACTGTAGCGTTTCTCGAAGTGAGACTGGCGCACGTTATTGCGAGGTGATCCCGATGAGCACTTGATGGAAATGTTTTGAACGAAGAGTGTTGTCGTCGGTGTGTTCGAAATTCGCGAATCCAGTCACGTCTTCCTGAAGTAAAAACTTACACATGTTATCGTTATAAGTGAATGAGGTTTTTTGTTCAAAAAGAGTCGATTATGAATATGATCTGTATTATAGACATTTATGTTTTGTCTTGATGGGACGGATAGAAATTGAGTTTTGAGGGTTTTTGTTGGAAAGAGTTGATCTGTAATAGATATTCGTGTTTTGTCTTGATGAGAGAGATTGACTGTTAAGCGTTCGTTCGAAAAATCAAACACTTATCGGAATGTTTAAAACGCATTTTCCGCTCAATTAGGTTTTGAGTGGTAAAATTTTTAATATATTCATGATAGCAATCGGAGAGAGATTTTGTAATGAATAAGTTCTCCGCGTTAAAATCAGTTTTCTTTTGTGTGTTGAAACTGTTTAACAGTCATCAAAGGGATTCTCTCTTAATTCGACATTGAGTGAATGGTTGTTTGATGTGTGAATGAAAATCTTTTGACAAATGTAAAAACTACTGTCAAAATGCGTTAAATCATAAACCGGTTTGTCATGTACTGTTTAAACGTATTTTTAAACTTCCATTAACACAGTCAGCTGAGATGTGAATATTTTCAGATTATTATATTAAGACGAAAAGATTTTTATTATTTAAAACATAAAAATATAATTAAACATTTAATTTTGAAAATAATAAAAACAATTAAAACGAAAGATGTTATTACAGATGGATCCTAGGCGCCGAGATCTAATTTTAGACCAGTATGATCGTGCTAAGAAGGGGATTCAGTCAGCTGATAGGAGCAGACGTCTTGGTGAGATGGAACTCAAACGAGAAGCCACAAAAATATTTAAACCCGTGACGGAGGGTCAAGAGCGAAGCAGGAAGGAGATAGTCGAAGAATTGAGACCCATAAAGGAGAGTTCTTTGAGAATGGGTTCGTTGCCTCCTAGTTTTGGAAATCGCTATTCCGTTCAATCTACACCGGATTACGTTCCCACGGGAATTCAAACAGATTTGAGCGAGAGCGACGATACAGCTTCGACTATCACCACAAGTAGCGTCGCATCGTCCGATGATGATGGCGGTAAGAGAGATCAGTCGTATGGAATTTATAAGGATTCTGAGGGTAGAACTTTTGTGGGAGACACAGAAGTAGAAATTGACGATGATGAATTGATCGTGGGTTCGAATAAGGATAAAGTAACTGATGGTCTGCGCAGATTGCTCCTTTACGACAAGCCTGGCGATTACACGGAACAGGATTTCGATAATTACGGAGACATTCTGGTCCAGACCCACGCCATGAAGAGAAATAACGATGCCAGAGAGACGAGACCCAAAGCCAACAGAGGTTACAAGTGGACGAAAGTGGTGAAACCCATATGGGATATGAACAAGAAGTTCGTCGAATCGGTGACTGGCAAAGGGGTGAAAACCACTTTTCTTCCGAGCGATTCCGATGCTCTGTCTCAGAGATTGAGTTTGTTGATGGCGAGCAGACGGGCTGGTAACACGGGATTAGATAATCAGATAGTTACTATATCTGACGAATTGTTAAGACAGAAGGTTTTGAATAAAAACCAGTATAAAAGGCTGATGAATGAATTGAAGGACTGATGTGTATATAATATGTAGAGAGAAACAAACAAACAAACAAAAATAAACAGTAAATTCTTACACTAGAATAATAAAAGTATTTAAAACCGACAAAACAATTTACCAGTGAAAAAAAACAAAAAATATATCATAAAAATAAAATATGTTGGTGATAAAGAACAGGGGATACGTCAGGACTTACGTTCAAGGCGGTTCTGGCATCGTCGATTCTATAATGCGAGCGTTCACGGGCGATGCGGGTAGAAAACTCGCATCGACCGCGTTTGAGGTTGGTAAGAAGACGGCTTTGGATGCTGGTAAGAAAGCCGCTTTCGAAGCCAGTGGTAGGATAGCTTCTGTGGCTGGCAAGAGAGCAGCCGACGCGTTGATCGACAAGTTGATCAGTCCGCCGGCGAAGCGAGCTGCGTTAGTGCGAACGCCGAAAAGTTGGAAAGATTTTAAGGATGCTGTGGTGCCTATACAAGATTTAGCTAAAATGACGAGTGGATCCGGATTGAAGAGAACTCGCGACGGTGTGATATAAATAAATAATAACATTAAAAACAGAGTTTGAAAAACATAAAAAATTTGCGTTTGAAAAGAATCTAAAATAACAAACAAACAAAATAAAACAAAGATGAACATTAAAGATATGTCTTGGAACGACGCCGCGACCAAGAGGTTGAATAACGAGTTCTTTCCCAAGAGCATAAGAGGTTTGATAGTGGGAAAATCGAATGGTGGAAAGACCAATCTGTTGATGAATCTGTTGTCCCGACCCGACTGGTTGGATTACGACAGATTGTTCGTGTTTGGCAAGAGCTTGTTTCAACCCGAATACAGATTGCTTCGAGAGGTCATGGATCGCAGATTGCCCAAGGACGTCATAGCCAGAATCTCTGACAGTAGGGAGGAATTCGACAAGAGTGGAGCTCCACTCTCAACCATTTTGGACGGTGCGGCGACGGAGCTGATGAAGAGAAATGCAACTTCGAACGTCGAGTGTCGATTTTATGAGAACGCTAGCGACGTTCCAGATCCTAGGGAACTGAAATCGGAAGATAAGAATCTCATGATTTTCGACGATCTGCTTTTGGAGAGACAGAACCGATACGAATCGTATTACGTTAGGGGTCGACACAGCAACGTGGACTGTTTCCACCTGTCGCAGAATTATTTTCGATTGCCCAGACAGACGATAAGGGAGAACGCTAATTTTCTATGTCTCTTTCGCCAAGATCTCAAGAATCTCAATCACATCTACGGCGATCACGTCGCAAACGACATGAGCGCGGCGGAATTCAGGAGATTCTGCAAGAGGGTTTGGGATGGTGGACTTTACAATTTCGTCGTGATCGATTTGACGAGCGAATTTAATCGCGGAAAATATCGCTGCGGATTCGACAAGTTTTATGTTTCTGATGATAATAATAAGATAGAGCGTGAAAATAAAATTTAGAAAATAATAAATCTTCAAATAATTAGTTTTGAATAAAAAAATAAAATTAAATATAATGTTCGAACATGGAGAATTGTTAGAACGGATAGCCGAGAATACGGCTGCGAAACAGTCCATTAAAATCGTGGTGAGTGGCGATTCGACTCGATTCGCTACGAAATTCGAACCTTCCATCGAATTAAATAGAGAGAAAAGATACGAGATGGCGTTGGTGAATCTGGAGACTTATTATTCCTTTCCCAATATCACCGAAAAGAATAACTCGTTCAAGTATTCCGACGGAACGGATTGGTTGGAGATTCGAATTCCCAAAGGGAGTTACGAAATAGACGATTTGAACAATTACATTCAGACGCGAATGAAGACGGATGGAAAGGGAAGCAACAAGATCAGACTCGCTCCCAATCCTAATACCTTACAGACGATGCTGGATTTGGAAGATAATTTTCAAGTGGATTTCAACACGGACGATTCTATAGGCAAGATGTTGGGATTCGATCGAAAGATGTATCGAGGCCACGCGGCATCTGAAAATACGGTCGACATTCTCGCTGTCAATAGCATTCTGGTGAACGTGGACGTGATTGCTGGAAGCTACGTGAATGGTAGCGCTCAACCGACGATCTATTCCTTCTTTCCAACCGTGTCGCCGGGTTATAAGATCGTGGAGCGACCTCGAAATTTAGTTTATCTACCAGTGATTTTGGACACGTTGTATAGTCTCAAAACCACGTTGACGGATCAAAATGGTGAAGTGTTAGATCTTCGCGGAGAGAGGGTGACGATACGATTTCACATAAGAGAAATATAAAAGCAAAAAAAAAAAAAATATTGTATATATATAGATAACAAAAATAAAATAAACGCAATATTAATTTTACAAAATTATTTTAATATAATTATTAAACAAGAAACAATTGAAGTAAATATATTTTAAAAAACAGAATTATGACACAATACGTGGTTAAAAACGTGAACATATCTGCAGGACAAAGGAAGAAACTTAAGAGAGCGTTAACAACTCGAGGCGAGGCGGTGAGATTCAAATTCACTCACGAAGATCTGACGAGAGGCGGTCAGGATTCGATCGCCTGGACCAGAAGTCAAATCAAAATGATGGAGAAAGCGATTCGCGATGGAAGAGGGTTGACGGTGAGAATGAGTCCCGCTCAATTGAGATACAATTTGAGAATGAAAGGCGGTTTCCTACCGCTATTGGCAGGAATAGCCGCAAAAGCATTACCCTTCGCCGCAAAGGCACTACCCTTTCTCGGAAAGACTCTCGGCGTGGAAGCTCTCACGGGACTCGCTAGTTCGGCAGTTGAGAAATTAATGGGTGGCAGCGGACTGTTTTTGAAGAAGGGAGGAGCCGTGTGTCGCGTCCACGTAGACGACAGCGGTAAAGGATTGTATCTAGAACCCGTTAGAGGTGGCAACTCTCTGAGAGGAAACGGTCTCTATCTGAAGAGTGGACAGAATGTCGAGCGACTCGGCAAGGGTTTGTTGCTCGGTGAGAATTCGCCATTTAAGAACATACCGATTTTGAATATGTTATTATAATATAAAACTGTATAAAATATAAAATCATAGAAAGTATAAAATAATATTTAATATTTAAAATGGATAAAAAGGTAGAGAAACAAATTTATCACCTGGATGAAAAGGTGGAGAAACAATTTGACGATAATGACGAACATCGCAAGCCAGAGAGCGAAAAAATAAAAAAAATGGTTAGATGCTAATGATGGATATCTAAGGAAAGAACTGATGAAAGAGATAGGTAGAGCGTGGGATGGACGGTTGAGAATGAGACGACTCTTTCCACCGTCACCACTACCTTCTGAAGAGAATGGTGATCATGCGAGTGTTACCAAGAGATGCACAACATTCGTTCATAATTATGATTCAGATAAACAAAAATGTTGTTATAAACGTATCACATCACAAAGAAAAAGAAAAAAAGAAAAAGAAGAATCAATGCTGAAAATTGAGAGAAAAGGAAACGTTATTACAATATATGGTAACAGTGAAGAAGAAGGAAAACAAAAAAAAAAGTAATGTGATCTAAAGATGATCTCATTACTTTTTTTTTTTCATTTTTCTTCGCTAAAAATCAATCACTCTATTGTTTATATTTCCAAGTCCGTTATTAGCATGTTGACACTCGTGTCTTCTCCTTTTTCGAAAACGTGTTGAATGTTTATCTTTACTCTTTTGAGTTTTTTTACATTGGTCAACTCGCTCTCACCACCCAATTTCTCCACGAGTTCGAATGAGATGTTTGGAAATATGTAATTTCCATAGGGCATCAACAAATCGTCCTTGTCGAATTCTCTATCTTCGGCGATGACGATGTTCTGCAGATCGCTTTGGTACTCGTAAATCAAATTGAGCGCGGCTTCGTACAATTTCAGAGGCATCTTATATTTGTTGTATTTGTGCTCTAAGCCCTTCGTCTCGACCTCGTTCAATTCGATGGGATCGTGTCATTGTAATCTATAGATTTTATGACCGAATTTCTTATTCGTTTCGACTCGTTTCAATTTCAATTCGCATCTTTTAGGTGTTGTTGTCCTCATGATCGATTATTTGTTTTTTTGTTTTTACGAATTCTTGTAAATAATGTATATTTTAAATTTTGTATTTTAATAATTTGTTTTAAAAAAAAAGTTGTTTTTTTTATATATATAAAGAGCAAAAAAAACAAAAAGTTGTTTTTAATTTTAATTTCTTTAATGTGAAAAATTTTTTTGTAAAAAGTAATGAGATCACTTTTAGATCTCATTACTTTTTTTCCTTCTTCTTTGCTAAAATCAATCTCTCTATTGTTTATATTTCCAAGTCCGTTATTAGCATGTTGACATTCGTCATTTTCTCACTTACGAAAATGTCTTGTATGTTTATCTTTACTCTTTTAAGTTTTTTTACATTGGTGAACGTGCTCTCACTGCCCGATTTGTCTAAGAGTTTGAGTGAGATTATTGGATATATGTAATTTCTAAAGAACAACAACAAATCGTCCTTGTCGAATTTTCTGTCTTCGGCGATGATGATATTATTCACCAGATCGCTTTGGTACTCGCAAAACAAATCGAGCATGGCTTCATCCAATTTCAAACACATATGATATTTGTCGTAGTAGCGCTCTAAGCCCACCGTCTCGACCTCGTTCAATTCGATGGGATCGTGTTGTTGTAATGTATAGATTTTAAAACCTAATTTCGTACATGCTTCGACTCGTTTCAATTTCAATTCGCATCTTTTAGGTGTTGCTGTCATGATCAATTATTTGTTTTTTTTTGTTTTACGAATTCTTGCAAATAATGTATATTTTAAATTTTTGTATTTAAATAATTTGTTTAAAAAGTTTTTTTTCTCTTTAAATATATATAAAAGTTAAATTTTAACATCCTTTTTTTCATATTAAGTTAATTTTTTTTTTCACGAGTTTTAGAACGGGCAAGACATCGAACGTTTAAAAATTAGCCTTCGCATCTTGCAGTTATCATCATCTATTGAGAAGGAATCGGGTGACATGAACATGCGTCTGCTTCGCAGAAATTTGTTTTGAACCTCATGCGAGACTTCACGTAAAAGTCGTAAGAGTTCTATTTGTCTTGAACCTTCTTTTTTAATAGTTCGAACGACATTGTCGATTAATTTTTGTTCGCTAATAGTATTACGATTCGATTTTCTATCGCAAATCGTATCGTTTTCTTTCAAAATGCGTAAATATAAATTACGATTTTTTTCTTCTTGGTTTTTTGGAGAATAATGATTTATTAAACAACGTCGACGTTTATGTCGAGATTCCATCGTGGATGTTGTCGTCATGATCGATTATTTGTTTTTTTTTGTTTTACAAATTCTTGCAAATAATGTATATTTTAAATTTTTGTATTTTAAATAATTTGTTTAAAAAGTTTTTTTTCTCTTTATATATATAAGTTAAATTTTTAACATCCTTTTTTTCTCATTTTTTTTTTTTTAACGTGAAGGAACATAAAAAAAAATCAATTAATTTCATCAAAAAAAAAAAAAAATTTTCACATTAAAAAAACAAAACTTTTTAAACAAATTATTTAAAATACAAAATTCGAAAAAATATATTCTTACAAAATGAAACAAACAGATAAAAAAAATTGGAAAATTTAAATGAGAAAACCATACCTCAGTTAAACGAGATTTGTAAACTATTAAAAAATTCACATTTCAGAAATCATAGAACTAAATCAAAAAAGATTGAAGTCATACAGAAACATTTGCGAAACGATGGAAAGGCAAACGAAATGCCGATATCAACGACGTCAAAAAATGCATCAGTTGTGAAAAATGAGAAGAAGAAAAAGATAGTAAAAGGAATCGAAATGTCGATAGCAACGACGTCAAAAAATGCATCGGTTGTGAAAAATGAGAAGAAGAAAAAGATAGTAAAAGGAATCGAAATGCCGACGTTGAAAAAAACCGAAAACGTTTCGATTGTGAAAAATAAGAAGATGACTAAACGAAAAGCCATTGAAGAACTTCAGGTTTCCAAAGAAAAGAAAAGAAAAACAAAAACGAGTGATGCACATCAGATTCTAGGCAAACGAGATAAATCGAACAAACTTCGATGAGCAATAGACGAAGGGAAAGGAGAAGAATATCTAGCGTGACTCGCCGCAGAACTATTTCAATCAAAGTCCGTGGAACAGGAGAGTGCGATCAAAGGCATTTTTAAAACTTTTGACGTGGTTCCCTCATTGAAGAAAATCGATCCAAAATTGTTCATGGAACGGGTGAAGAGAAAGGTATTGGATTTGTTTCACAAATACATGAACGTGGGACTAAAAATTAAGATGATACTCCATTGCGTGATGAATAAAATCGACGTGAAGTCTGGCGAGAGCATCATGAAAAATGCATATTTCAGATCTAATGTCGAACCCGTATTTTGAGGTTCAGATTTATCAGACGTTTTCGAAAAGATGAAAGACAAGATGTTGACGTCTCTCACGAATTATCAACATGAAGGTAGTAATTGGACGTTTGATGAGGTGTTGAAACTCGAAATTCACATAACTAAAAACGATTTGTTGAAAGGGTCTTCCAATGTGAAATTACCGTATTTCCTCGCTAAGAAATACGCCGTGATCAACGTGAAAAATAACGATGATCAGTGTTTTAAATGTGCAGTCACATCCGCTTTATACCCTGTCAAAATAAACTCCGATAGAGTTTCTCAGTACGAGGAAACTTCTAAAAATCTCGATTGGACCGGAGTGACTTTTCCAATGCAGTTAAAACACATCGAATGTTTCGAGGCCTAAAATCCCACCGTTGCGGTGAATGTCTTGGGATACGACGATGAAAAACGAAAGATCCATCCTCTCAGACTGACTTCGTATCTCGGAAGAGAAAAGACGATTATTTTATTATTGATTTCATATGGTGACAATCGTCATTATTGTTGGGTTAAACATCCGAGTCGATTACTGTCGAAACAAAATAATAATCATAACGGAAAGATATCTTTATGTTACAATTGCATGAACATGTTTCACAGTGAAGACTCGTTGGCGAAACATCAGGAATATTGCCACGAAAATCAAGGTGTCACCGTCGAAATGCCCAAACCCAACACCATCGTGAAGTTTGAAAATCACAATAGAAGGTTAAAAGTACCATTCGTTGTGTACGCCGATTTCGAATGTTTCACCACGAAAATGAGTTCCTGTCAACCCAACGCTCTTCAAAGTTACATCGAAAGATATCAAAAACACATACCTTCGGGCTATTGCATTTATGTGAAATGCACTTTCAACTCGCAACACGACATGGGTCCCTTCACCTACACGAAACAGTATGAAGACGATGACATGGCTCAAAGGTTCGTGGAAGAGTTAGAATGGAAACTTCAAATGTTATACGACAAATTCAAAACTCCAGCAGAAATGATCATCATGCGAGAGCAGCAGGACGAAAATAACAGAGCCACCGAATGTCACATATGCAAACAATCGTTCGACAAGAATTCGAAGGAAAATAGGAAGGTCAGAGACCACGATCATTACACGGGTCTGTATCATGGTCTGGCTCACAGCAAGTGTAATTTAAAATATCGAGACGCCATTTTCTATCCGGAGATGTTTCACAATCTCTCGGGTTATGACAGTCATCTGTTCGTGAAAAATCTCGGCACCTCACACAAAGAATTAAATTGCATCACGAACAGCGAAGAAAGATACATTTCCTTCACGAAATGGAAGCTCATGGAGGAGAAAAGAGTAATCGACGGAGAGACATTGGAAGAAAAAACGAAATTCATTCGTAGAGCCATACGTTTCATCGACAGTTTTAAATTCATGTCGACCACTCTGGAAAAATTAGTTGATAACATGAGCAAGGATAAATTTAAAATCATGAGCAAAAATTTCGAAGAACGAGTAGACGTCATGTTGAGGAAAGGAGTCTATCCTTATGATTACATGAACGATCTAAAGAGATTCAAAGACACCGCACTACCTTCGAAAGAAGATTTTTATTCGAAATTATATGAATCAGACATTTCCGACGAGAATTACGAACACGCTAAAAACGTGTAGAAATCATTTGATATGAAAACCATGAGAGATTATCACGATCTCTATCTGAAGACCGACGTTCTACTCTTGGCAGACGTGTTCGAAAATTTTCGAGACGTCTGTTGTCGAAATTATGATCTGGATCCCGCTTGGTATTTCACCGCACCTGGTTTGGCATGGGACGCTCTGTTGAAGACCACCAAAGTCCAATTGGAATTATTATCCGATGTGGACATGTTGCTCATGTTTAAAAGGGCTGCGAGAGGTGGCATCTCGATGATCTCCCACAGACATTCTGAGGCTAACAATCCCTACATGAAAGAAGGTTTCGATTCGAAACGGTTGACTAAATACATACATTATTGGGACGCTAATAATCTGTATGGTTGGGCTATGAGTCATCCTTTACCGATTGGAAATTTCGAATGGGTGAAGGAACCGGAAGAGATGCAAAAATGGAGAGATTATCCTTGCATTTTAGAAGTCGATTTGGACTATCCGAAAGAATTACACGATCTACACAATGATTATCCACTGGCTACTGAACGAATGGAACTGAACGAGGGAGACGAGGAAAAACTCATTCCCAATTTATTTAACAAACGTAACTACGTCGTCTACAGCGAGAATTTGAAACAGTACGTCGATTATGGGATGAAATTAGTCAACATACATCGCATCATTCGATACGATGAAGAGCCTTGGATGAAAAAATACATCGATCTCAACACGAATCTCAGAACTCGAGCCGAGAACGATTTCGAAAAAGATTTCTTCAAACTCATGAACCACTGCGTGTACGGTAAATCGATGGAAAACATCAGGAAGAGAACCGACGTTCAACTCGTCACGTCTGAGAAAAGAGCTAAATCATTAGTGGTGAAACCCAATTACAAACACCGAACCATATTCGACGAAAATCTAGTGGCCGTTCACATGCAAAAGACGCACCTGAAGTTCGACAAACCGTATTATCTTGGACCAATCATCTTAGATATCAGCAAGCGATTGATGTACGAGTTTCACTACGATTACGTCAAACGAAAATTTGGTGATAAAGCCAAACTACTGTTCACCGACACGGACAGTTTGGTTTACGAGATAGAGATGAAAGACATCTACCGAGATATATCTCAGGACGTGGCCGAGTGGTTCGACACGAGCAATTATCCCGTCGATCACCCGTCCAACATTCAATCGAACGACAACAAGAAGGTGTTGGGTAAATTTAAGGACGAGAGCGGCGGGAAACAGATCGTCGAATTCGTGGGCTTGAGACCCAAACTGTATGCTTATCTCTAGAAGATGATGAAGAGATCAAGAAGTGCAAAGGAGTTAAAGTGTGCGTGGTGAAGAAAAACATCTCTTTCCAAGAGTATAAAGATTGTCTGTTAGGAAGTGGTCCGGTGTATAAGACTATGAAATCGATTCGAAGCGAAAATCACGACTTGTATACCGAAATAGTCAACAAGATTTCGCTGACGGCCGACGATGATAAGAGATTCGTGTTAGACGATAAAATAAGCACTTTGGCACTCGGATATTGGACTGCGGATCTAATTAGAGACGATATGAATATGGATGATTGGATTCTAGATACGATTGTGGATGATAGGATTCCAGAAAATCAAGAGGAATTAGATGGATTCAAAATTATAGAAATCGATAGTAACATCAAGTGTCCAGAAAATCAAGAGGAATTAGATGGATTCAAAATTATAGAAATCGATAGTAACATCGAGTGTCCAGAAAATCAAGAGGAATTAGACAGATTCAATATTATGGAAATCGATAGTGACATCAAGAGTTCAGAAAATCAAGAAGAATTAGATGGAATCAAAATTATAGAAAACGATAGAGACATCGAGAATGTTAGTTTAAAAAAAAAGAGAAAAAAACCAAAAAAAATAATGTCATTTTTTAGTGAATTATAATAAAATAAATAAAAGAAAATATATACGCATTATGAATAAGAAAATAAAGATATCCGTAGAAGGTGTTGTCTTACCTAACAAACCCCTATCCAACATCGATCTGTTGAATGCGGCAAAAGATTTGAAAATCAAAGATTTTCTAGGAGTGTTTTCCAGAGATGCCTTACTGAAGAGAAGACCTCGACAATCGGAATGCGGAATTTTGAATCTAGATGATTCATCAGGTGAAGGCACTCACTGGGTGGCGTGGATGAAGAACGGGAAGAAGAAAAATTATTATTTCGACAGCTACGGAACCTCACCGCCAAAAGAAATAAAGAACTATTGCAACAAATCAATGGTTCGTTACAACACGGAACAAGTGCAATCATTTTGCGGTCACCTGTGTCTCTACGTTCTCAAGAGATGGTCTGAAGGAGATCGATTTGAAGACATTCTCAATGATTTACATTAGAGAGAGATTTTTTTTTTATAGTATATAAAGATAAAAAATTATTTTAAAAAAAATTTTAATGGAATAAAAACGAAAAATAAAATAACATAGTTCATTTTTAATAAACTGCGTTTTGAACATATTTTTCTAAAAAACAAAAAATCTCACAACAACATGCCAGTCGATAAATTTGGTAGAAGTGACGACGAAAAAGTCAACCCGAGAAAGAAGAGAAAGACGTTCGAAGTCGACGATGGTTACGACGTTGCCAACTTGGACGAACGTTACGTTCGGAGATACGAACGTTGAGAGGAACCTTTGAACATGAACGATAAGAAGCTCTACAATCTTCCCGAGCCGATAGATCTCGCAGATGCTGCGACTAAAAAATACGTTGACAGGGGGAACGCCGATTTCGAACGAATCCTGCTGGATAATTACGTGGATAAAACCATGACCGACGATCTGGATCTGAAATCCAAACGTTTGGTGAACGTCACGAATCCCATAGATCCCACCGATGCCGCGACCAAGAAATATGCGGACGACTCTCATACGAGATTCAGCGAACACCTGAGAAATAGATACGTTACGAAAACGATGCACTCGGAATTGAATGCCAATTATAACAAGATAATGAATGTGGCCACTCCCACGAATCCCAAGGACGTGGTGACCAAACACTACGTAGATCTGGAACAGAGAAAGTCTGACGGACGAGAAATGAAATCGGATCTGAATGCGGGATTCCACAAGATATTGAATCTGTCGAAGATCGACGACACGGATGCAGACTCAACCGTGGTCAACAAGGGCTACGTGGATTCTGCCGTGATACAATCACAAGAATACCTAGAATCGCAAGTGGACGATCTCTACCTGAACAAACAATCTGGCGGAACCATGGAGGGTGGTATGAACATGAACGGTCACAATTTATTCGGTCTCGATCACGATCCCGAATTCGATTCCAGCGCAGTTAGCAGAAAGTATGTGGACGACAACTCGGTCTGGAGAAAGGGCGACATCATGGAAGGTAAACTAGACATGGGTGGACACGCGCTCACGAATCTACCGGATCCCGTGCACATGACGGACGCCTGCACCCTGATTTCGGTGGTGGAGAAAGTCAAATATGCTAGACAATTGATCACTGTGTGGGCCAAAGAGACCGGCACCTTAGATGAGGGAAAAGCTGAGTGGTCTTTTGGAAATGGAAGTAGCAGATCGAAACATGGTCAGGTGGGATATCCCATGCCGTTGGGAGGTGAAATCCTTCGAATGAGTCTGGCTTCCTCGGATTTGAATAACAGAGCGGTCGTCAATCTCATGGTGAATGGTGTGGAGAGCGATAAGAGATACAGCATCAAAAAGACTGAGAATCAACACGCGAATGTTAGCATGTTCGGCACGCCTCTCAAAGTGAACGCTGGAGACAGGATTAATTTCGTTACGAAAACTAATAATCCCGAAGCCGCCACTTCCGTGGTGAGTCTACTGATGGAACTGGATCCTTTGAACAAACAGTGAACGCATGGAAAATAATGAATTAAAAAAAATAATGTGTGATTATTAAAAACAAAAAAAACAAAAAAAAAAAAAGTAATGAGATTTAGAAAGATGTTCAATCTCTCTAGATCACATTACTTTATTTATTATTTTTTGTTTTTTTGTTTTTAATAATTACTCATTACTTTTTATTTTTTTTTGTTTTTTATTTTTTTTTCACACTCGTCTCTCATCGAATGATCGACATCTTATTACCGTCCGATTCGAATTGTAATTCTCTGTCCGACAGGACCAGGGTGAAGGCTTCGGTTTTTCTTGGCACATTCCTATCGAATTGCATCTTGATCTGAATGTCTAACACGCTACTCTTAAGTCGTTCACTCTGTTTACTGACGTCGAATACGAACATGGGATACATCGACTTGTATTCACCGGGAGACATGTTAGGGTTGCTCATCAATTCATCTAGACCGTGATACTTCTTTCTAAAATCAGCAGCGTCGCCGTACAGTCTGCAGAAATTGTTCTTGTCGACCGACGCATTGTAATCGATTGCTTGATATCTCGTGGCGGTCAGAAACACTTGCATGTTTCTCAAACTGCAATGATCGAACAGCGACGCATTCTTTTCCTGAGACCCGTCCCTATCGGTCTGAAACGCAACCACGATGAAATGCGGTCTCTCAGAAGCGGATTTCACCGTCAATCTCCAATCGAAGTGATTCATGGAGGGAGGAATGCTTGCCGTGTCGCACTGTCTCATTCTAAATCCCACGGGTAATTTACTCTTGGATTCTATGATCTTGTAGAGACGCACTTTCTCCATGATCGAAGGCTCCACGTGTGGAACGAACCACGATATCTTGTGTAGAGTTATCTTACCTGCATCGGTCACAGTGAGTCTCACTATTGCGTCGTCATTTCCTTTTCGAATCAATGTCAGATTGTGTTTGAATCCGTACATGATCTTGTTGTAATCGTCTGCGAATCCGAAGATGTGTTTCAAAGGTATCCTGAACGAAAACGTTCCTTTAGGTCTGGACGTCTTGACGACGTAGTCGAATATCAAGGCGGCGCCTGCACTAGCAGGGCACTAGCAGGGCCTATGGTGTCTTTCACCCACAACTGATTAAGTCCTCTGGATTTCGAAAAATCATCAGGATACGTCAAGAGTCCGAACATCGTGGTGGCCTGACCGGGATGAAACACAGATTCTATCTCTTGTCCGGATAGCATGTATTTTATGTTACTGAATAGATGCATGATGCCATTATTGGCTAGAGTAACCGTGTCGTCGTCGGCGTAGTCGCTCCCATCTTCCTTGGTGAGATGTCCCTGCACCACTATGTAACTCTCGCTAGGATGTACGAATAGATCTTGAGTTTCGACGTTGATTCTTATCTCTCCCGCATTGTTCAAACTCGTTCCGGTTACCAGTTCGTATTCGTGAACCTCATATTCTTGAATACTTTCATCTTTCACTATGCTTTGTGCTATATCTAGTATATTTGTCATTTTAAAGGATTTTTAGTTTTTTGTTTAATAATTAACTTGCTTTCTTTATCTAAAAAATAGTTTTTAATTATTTTTTATTATTATTTTTTTCTCTCTTATATATATGTGTGTAAACAAGAAAATGTCAAAGAGAGCAAATAAAAAAAAATTTGTCTTCTTCATCAAAACTTCGTCTTCTGTAATTGTTGTTCGTAAAACTTTCCGATGATCTCTTCTCCATCCAAAGCTTCGATTTTGTAAGTCACCGGATCGGTGTGAAATATTTTGATGATCACAAAGATTTCCGAGGTCCATCGAGGAGTATAACCCTTTTCGAAGTGCTTCTTATAAGCGTAAATTCTCACTCGATCGCCGACCGCAAATTTCGGCGTTCTAGACTTCTTCCTGATCTTAGATCTCTCGGGATATAGATTCGCGTAGACCCGTTTTTCGTTTCGAGGATCGCTAGCTTCCGTGGGAGTCATCTTGATTGATCTGTGTCGCGTGTTGTTGTAATCTTTGACCAGGCCGTTCAGAGTGTATATGTATTTCTTGGTCAAATTCGCCGTGAAGTATCTGTGCATCTTTTCCTTCATCGTTCGATTCCAACGTTCCACCACGCTGGCTTTCTCTTCGTTTTCAATCGAGTAGAGGTCTACCAATCGACGAACGTGCTTGTTGTAGAATTCCTTTCCCTTATCCACCCACAATTTACTCGGTTTTCGAGAAGACGAGTCGAACACGCTCTTCAGATCCTCGGCGATGCAAGGTCCCGATTTATCCTTCAAAGCTCTGATCCAACCGTATTTAGAAAACACGTCGATGACCATCAATAGATATTTGACGCCCTCATTCCACCTCGAAAACGATCTCATGTCGACCAAGTCGGCAGACCAAATATCATCCAGACCCTTCACGAACACCCTTCTCTTTCGAAATTTACACTCTATGGGTTTGTGTAACTCCTCGGCCAATTCGCTCGTCAATAATCGTTTCTTCTTCTTTTCAGATGCGCTTTTTTTTTTTGAACGCCCCATCCGAATCGACGTTTCGCACCTATCAGATTGCCGACCAGTGAACGTTCCATCTTCTCTCTCCTAGTCGGATTCGATATGCCTCTCAATTTCCCCAACATGTTTTGTCGCAGACGTCGTTGTGAGTCTTGGTGTCGGGATGTCCGGCGTAGCACAGATCGTGATCATACGCGGCGTTGAGTCTCTTGTTCTATTTTGTTCCGGGTCCTGTGAAACTGTGACCGGGCAGATGCATTTCGAAAGGTAGATTGTTGATCATTTTATTCACGATGCCTTTCCCTTTGCTCGCGTTCTTTTTTTTGACGAATCGTGTCTTGACAGAACCACACACGTCGCAATTCCGCGAAGCATCCGTCTGTCATTTTTAGTTCACACTTCTCGAGAATTACTCGTCTCGGTAACTCTCTTACACTTTACGCAATACATTTTTTTAAGAGTTATTTAAATTAATTTCGTTTTTATTTTATATATAAATTTAATATTTTTTTTTTTTAAATTCTGTTCTTATTATATATATATATTTTTTTTTTTCAATCGCTGCTCTTGAGTTCTATCATCTTACTGAATTCCTCCCTGGCCTCTTTCCTACCCTTTTCCACGAGAGAATCCTTCATCTCTTCCTTGATGATCTGACGAGTCTTGATTCTCACGGCTTCTTTCATGGCATCGTATTTCGTTTTCTCGCTCAATATTGTGAAGTATTCTCCGTCCGATATCCTACCGTCTTTAAACGCCATAGAGATCATTTCGGATATCGTGTCGATCTTGGAGTCGGCCAAGATGCGAATCTTGTCGTGTTTCCTCGCCTTCAGATATAATTTCCTACTCAAAAAGTTTCCGAGCGTGCTAAACAATCCGGCGGCGAGAGCCACTCCTTCTACGGTCAACACGATTGGAATGCCAACCGCGGTCGACAAAAATCCGATGCCAGCCGCGTGTAAACCCAGGGAAATCGTGATGAGTGTCGTGTCGATCGCGTTGACGAATGTCAAGAAACGCGAATACTTCTTCTTGAGGCAACGACGAGAATCTCTCTCTCGAATTAGATACTCTCGGATTCTACTGATTTGATCGATGCGATACCTCTCTCCTCTTTCTTCTTGCGACGGTGCCGTCGGTGAAACGTCGATCGGCTTCTCGTCCTCGTCGTCCACTAACTATTTCTGGTTCTCATTTTTTTTTTTTTTCTTTCTAATATTAGATAAAAAATTTATGTGTGTATTTATTTTTATTTTCTATTCTCCCTTATTTTATATCAACGAGAAAACTTAGACGTATGCTTTGTTGAACAATAATTTCAAGATGCATCCCTTATCTCGTAAAGTCAGACTTTTACGTGCCAATTTCTGTTCTTCCGAATCTGTGGGCTTGCTTCGGTTCTTACAGTAGAGTAATCTCTTCCAAAACGCGATCACTTCATTGATTTGAACGCGTTCGAACGCCGGTTCGAAATACTTGACGACCATATCTTCCCTTTCCATCCACAGACACGAATGATTCTCGTGATCGAAGTCTAGGTGATCCCGACATCCGACGCATCGTTCTAACAAGAGACGACCTAGTTGTTCGTTCACGCAGAATGCGTAGGCTCTCATCAGCATTTTTAAAAGAAACCTCACTCTAATTTCCTGAGAATCGCTCATGATTTACGTTTTTATTATCTATTCGATTTGATATATTTATTTTTTTTAAATAACTATTTATTTATATTTTTTTCTCCCCTATATATATCAATCAAAAACGTGACAGCGGGCTCGCGAATTTCCAACACACCGACGACAACACTCTTCATTCAAAACATTTCCATCAAGTGCTCATCGGGTCACCTCGCAATAACGTGCGCCAGTCTCACTTCGAGAAACGCTACAGTGGGTTTGCGGATTCAAACATCACCTCTTCACCCGAGTCGATTTCAGACCTAAAATCCGCAAGTGAGTTTCCCCCATAGGATTCAGTGTTAAAATCGTGTACGGACGCGGATTGTTAGAATCGGCAAGATGATGAGTTCGAATTCTCAAAACGTTTTTTTTGCTCGCAATTTAACACTCTCCATAGGGTTTCAGTGTTAAAATCGTGTACGGATGCGGATTGTTAGAATCGACAAGACAATGAGTTCGAACTCTCAAAACGTTTTTTTGCTCGCAATTTAACACTGAATCCTATGGGGAAAACTCATCTGCAGATTTCAATCAAAACGGTACATGTACGTGTACGTAAAACTACGGATTCCTCCCATAGGGTTCAGTGTTAAAAAAATTCGAGCTCACCCTAAAAAACCGTTAAAATCTTGTACACGTACACGATTTTAACACTAAATCCTATGGAGATGTACATGTACACGTACACGTACATGTACAGGTGAGCTCGTATTCTCAATTATCACCTACTATGGTCGGGGGTCAATGCACATAGATTTATCCCTTTATTGCTCTCACAACGACATCGAGTGCTTTATTTGACTTGGCATCGAGTAATGGAGAGGTCATGAAGAGCAGCTTGTTTCGTACTTATGTATCAATCCCCAAACACCAATCTCCCACTGGCTTTCGTGCTGGAAAACATTCTGCAATTTATCTTGGCAATGAACTAACTCGAGCCCCAGTCCCAACTAAGCATCACTTACTTTTTTTCTCAATCTGAACCATTTGGTCACAGTCGGTTTGCACCCACACGTCCTTCCAGGGGGTGACATCGATCGTCATATTTCGGTCCATGGTTGTTAACGGTAGAATTAACAGTAGAAGTTTTTCTCTCTTTCTGGGTATGCAAGCATCTCATTTTGGTAAAAATTCAGTGTGCAGAAAAGAACAAAGTATGGATACATATGAGGTGTCTGTGGTTGCATGATGTTTCAACCCTTTACCTTTAGTAGAAGGCATTGCCAAAAACGCCACGAATAACAAAAAACATTCAATTTTACCTCAAAAACTCGTTACAATAAGTGTTCATAAATCATTTTCTGGAGACAATGTTAGAATTTCAATAGCATTGCAATAGCAATTTCTACGAATATTCCTAGTTAGTTTTTGTCGTTACGTTAGGTAAAGGGTTGCTGTTAACCCTTCGGATACAAGAGGCAGATTTTCTGGTCAGGAAAACGATACATCATAATTTTATTAAGCATAACAGCTAAGTGTGTGTGGGGTAGATTGATCAATATTTTCACCTTGCAGCCTTGGGGCTGCTCGTTGAAAATATTATTTGGTCCACCCCCAAATACTGAATATGGACTATTCCAACTGCTGCCATTAACTCTTTCGGTGCGGAATTTCCCGAGAAACAGAATTCTCAGCGCATATTTTTTAGGAATTTTACTGAAATACGGTTTATTAGACTAAAGAGTTATAATTCTTAAAAACGTTCCAGGGATCTGATGGAGTGTTTTTTCAGAATTGGATAAGGATTTTTTAATATATTTTACGTGTATACTGCCGTACATTTTAGTAGGATTTTGTGGGGCCAGTCTTTACTGATTTCTGTTTTTCTACAGTCAAAATAACAAAGTAGGATCTAAATTATGAGAGACAATGTGATATAGTCCCTTTAAAGCGTAAAGGTGCCAACTGCAACGCAGATTTCCAGTGACAATATAGCTGTTCTTGGATAGAATAAAAATCGTGCACGAAACATAGGAATACGTTGGTGTTTGATTGATGGCACTTGGAGATGGACACACAGTTGTCTAAAATGCTGACTATAGTTGCCTACCGCGGGTTGGCGTGCTGTCGACTATAGCTGCCTGTCGCGCCAAAAGAGTTAAACTGACATCGAAGATACCACCGGGGTTCAAATGGTTAAAGATGTGCTCGAAGTCATGTGGTAAAATAATTATATACTTTTGTTATGTAAGCTAACCGGCGCTGTTATGAAATTCTGAGTGGTAATCCATAAATCATCTTTCATAATTAAAATTTGTTTGTCGCTGAACGGTTGTGAGGGTAATTTGAGTATTTTTTGTGCAATGTCACTGGCATTTTATTTCAGTAACTTGCTTGTATAGTGTAAATTTGAGAACCCACAAAGCAAATTGTTGTTCCTTATATAGATACATATGAATTACTGCATGATGGTGTAATATTATAATTGTAAGGGATTTAACATTCCAATGGCCTTGTCATTGTAAAGGCTTTATGGAAGTTTTTTAAAAGCATTTGCTTACAATACACACTGTCACTAATCGTTTTAACTTTTTCTTGTCGATATAAAGAACCTGTAAAGCATAAAAGACTTCAGCTATAAAATAAAATCATATATATATAAATATATATTAATCATCCGTTTGTTGACATTTTCGCAAATGTCTTTGTTTATTTGAGGCCGACCCATTCTGGGAGTTAACTGCAATTTTTCCATGTATTTCTTTCTCGAAATCTGATACAAGGTTCCGAAAAAGAATTGTTTGTCCTTTTAAAATTCCGAAGATTTGTGCATAATCGTCAGGTAGCAGGTACTTTAGCGAGAGAGTCCTCAGAACACTCGCACTCTCATTGGAAGCCCGGTAAATAAAGCAGAGATTGTTTACCGAGATAATCAGGTCTGTTAGACTGGCAAAATAGGAATAATTAATAAATACGTGAGATTAATGTGCTCAAGTGTAGGCAAAATATTATACAAACAATTGGCTACAATGTTATAAACAATTAAACTGATTCATATGCTGTGCTCTGAAAACTGGTTCCCAACTTTGGGAACGTCGGGTCCCCAATGTCGTTGGCAGCCCTCCATTAACCTATTTCTATTTCTGCCATCCCACGATGCAGTTTAGTTGGCGAGGATCGGTTGATAAAAATAATTCTGAACAACTCGGCACCTTTGGATCCCCCGGCCCCCAATTTTGGGAACGTCGGGGTCCCCAAACATGGTGGCAATCTTCCTGAATCTATTTGTACCACTCCACAATGCATGGGATGATGACGAAACAGTAACAGATCCGAGAATATTGTCTATATAATTGTTTTGGTTTCAATACATAAAGAGGTTATTACTTGATTAGTTTCATACCGGCCGAGAAATAAGCCTTCGGTCTCAGGCTAATACGAAGTTACCCACCCCCCCCCCCCCCCGACTGAGAAGGCTCCGTTGCGATGCACAATTCATATGTTTATAACCCCCCCCCCCCCCCCCCGCACCCCCCTTCTCCTCAAACAAACATCCCACGATTGCTCATTCCCCAGGAACTAGCGCAGATGTCAGTGGGTATATGAATGTACTGCTATGGTGCTATGATTTTCAAAGCTACTAGCGAACTTCAAGGCCCCCCCCCCCCCCTCTGAAATACTTTCGCCAACAATTAAAACTAAAAGTCCTGTCATGAAATGCGCACAAATAGCACGTCGATATGCGCGTTTATCTAGGCGATATGACCATAGTAAGGCTATCAAATTCTGTACATATGGCCTGAGCACAAGGTATGTTTCAGCCAATGGACCTCCGGGTAACCCGGAGGTCCATTGGCAGAAACATTGCCCGTGTTTGCTATGAGTAACCAGGAGAACCTGCCGTGCTTTGGATCCCATTCGATATGGCAACTGCGCGCAATTCATACGCGCAATTAAGCCTAGATAAGCACACAGTTCGTGACAGGACTTCTAGTTTTAACTGTATCTCTTGTTTGGGGATAGTTACATTGGTGTAACAAGGTATTGTGCACTACTACAGTTCTTTCTTGACAAATGTATCACCACTAATAATGAGTTTTGTTCCATTGTCTATCTGTGAAATAGAAATCTAACGATCTGCTAATGGAGAGATAGTTATGATTCCCATTACTATTTATTTATTTATTATTTCATTGATGTTTAACCCTTTACCCAATGCAGACGATATCAACATTTATTATTTTAAATATCACTTTTTTCAAATTTTTCAAAAACTTTCAACAAAACCATGTCATGTGGCCCCTCTTTGGAACGACCTTGACGAGCTCGTTCCTAAGAGGGGGCACATGCTAAGGATGGTTTTGTTGAAATGGTTTGCAAAATAATATTTTTTCAGTTGCTGCTGAATTTGCATATAACGCGGGCGATCTGTTCCATTCGTTGGGTAAAGGGTTAGGGTCACATTTCTGCGCAATGGCTAATCATGACCATGAGAGTTTTACGGGCGGAGGAAGCCGGAGTACCCAGAGAGAGAGAGAGAACCACCGAGCAACGGCGAGCAACTGTCAGCTCCCCAACATCCTAACTCCACACAAGCAGGGTTAGCATTGGTTAAAGACAAGTGCACCATCGACGTTCAGTACGCCTTAGTATACAACGTCACCGTGCCAGCACGTGGGTCATGGGAATGAAGTGCTTTGTCCAAGGGCACAACGCTGTTGCCGCAGGTGGGATTCGAACCGAGGTTCTCTCGACTTGCACCTCTACCCACACCGTGCCCCCGATTCCCATTACCTTGTTCACCACTAGCCCAGTTGGTGGGAACGGGCTCACTGGCCCTCGAGAACATGGTATCATTGTTGAACAAGTCTCTTCCATCCACCCATATCGTTTCTGCAATAGAAGAAAACCGTTTGCAAACAAAGATATTTACAAAGTTTATACAATATGGCCGATGTACAAAAACGACGAAGGGGAATAATCTTATCCGGCAACTGGGCAGTTGTCCAGAAACGTTCTCTCGTGGAACAGTTCTTATACTTCATCACAACCAATGCGTTTTCAAACTGTACACCTCGGACTTAATTAAGCACCGCCTGAAATGTTTCATGACAGTTAAGTTGCTGTTACTAATTATTATGTTTTAAATGATCGCTCTTGCAGTACATTTCATCTGGTGATGTTTCTGGTTGATAGCGTACCCTAACCACATCCACTCGTCCACGTGAAACATGCTTCCCACGAATGTCACAAAAAGCACTATCATCCACATCCAGTATCTGGGTATAAAACAAGAAAAGTTGTCACTTTTTGAATCAATAAATGGTGACATGGCAAGGAGGAGACTGTCAGAGGCACTAAGATGGCAAATCGTTGACATGCACGCAACAGGCATGTCATTCAAAGCAATTGGGAGGCAACTTGGCTATGGTCGTTCTGGCATCAGCAGTCAGAAAACAAGAACAACTCAACGATGCTAAGGGTCGACCAAGGCCTGGACAACACCAAAAGACTTCTCCGGAGTTTGGCACGTTTCGTTAGGCATGAATCCTTTGCTTCAAGTGTGGATCTGAAAAGCCCTTGGCTCCCCAACAGGCGTCTGTGCAACAAAACTGCCCGAAACCGTCTCAAAGCACTCGATATGAGGCCGAGAAGGGTCATCAAGCGTCTACCGTCGATCAGCATCAAAGACATTTGGAGTGGTGTATGGCTCGACAGCATTGGAATCTCAGTACGTGGAGGAGAGAGTCCATTGGTCAGAGAGTAGGTTCCTGCTTCACGTCACAGATGGTCGCATGAGAGTGTGGAGGCATTGAAATACTGCTTACGTGCCCAGGAACATCAGACCTACTGTTCGTTATGGAGCAGATCAGTAATGATATGGGGGTGCCCCTCTCTTGATTGTAAACTTGATATGGTGACTGTTCGTGGAAACCTCAGTGGTCATCAGTACGTTCGGGACATTCTCAATCCGGTTGCCGTGCCTCATTTTGACAACCACCCGTTGGCTACTCGCCCTGTATTCATGGACGACAATGCAAGGCCACATCGTTCCCATGCTGTGAGAGCATTCCTTCCGAACAACGATATTACAGCACTACCTTGGCCAGCAATGAGCACCGATTTGAATCTCTTAGAACACACCTGGGACTTTAGCGACAGACGTGTAATTAGCGCCATTGAAATGCTATATATTTTCATCATTGTGTTGTCTTTCATTTGCCTGTAGACCATTCTTTCCGCAAGCAATCGCCTTTGATCATCTAAAAGATAGCATGAAAGTAAGATAATTTCTATTGACACCACTGCGAAAAAAACTGGGGGTGCTTAATTAAGCTCCAGGTGTATAAATAAACGAAAGTCCAATGCCAATATTCTGTAACGGATAATAAAGTACTCACTGTCAATAAATTACATCATCAAAGTAGACCGAGGTGTATGCCTTGCGCAAGAACGCAATACCATGACGTCATGATCTTCATTCATAAAAAATCAATTTAAAGACGCCAAATGATTGTCACATTATTTGCGAACAAGTCACAAACGGGAGGAATATTTTAAGATGAACTAGTTATTATCATCAAGTGGATTTCAGAGTTGGTATATATATGTGCCATGAGTAGGGTCCTGCGAATATTCGAGATTCGATTCGATATCGATACCATACATGTACGTATGCTTCGATATCGACCCCGAATCAGTTTCAGGATTCGATTTTTTCGAATCTCTCGTACTAACTTCAATTTGTTACATTTCCAACAAAAATAGGATAAAACTGTCATTAGAAAATTCATTCATGTAGGCTCAATTCCTATTTATTTGAGTAATTGACAAAGTTTAATTGTTAGGTAAGGTGTGAATTTGGCCCAGAACATTATCCATGGTTTTGGTTTTTGAAGGTTTAACTTGTTACTATTCACGTTCTTTAGAACGTGAATAGTAACAAGTTAGGGCTTCAAAAACTAAAACTATGAACAATAGGCCTAGCTGTTTCAGCAGCGGTGCTACAGAGAATATTTAGTTATTGATGTTTAAGGTGTTCACTCCGTCGCGTAAGGGTCATCACAGTGTTCCGTAACTTCCGTTTGATGCAATATGAAATAACTTGTCTTTTAAGATTCGATTCGGGATTCGATTCGAAGTCGATATCAGAGACACGATTCGATTCGAGATTCGATTCGAAAACAAATTTGTGATTCGCAGATCCCTAGCCATGAGGCGAGGCTCGACTTCAATACACCATCTCGGAAACCCACGTGATGATAATAACCTATATGTATTGATACATTCCATTTAATGAAAAGTGTGAAGTCACAGGAAATCTGTGAATCCTTCGGTGTATTTACATTTTGTTATAGTCGATCCGCAGCTCTCGCTCAGAGGCCATGAACAGTATTTCACACTCAAATTGGACCCCGTGTGGATGGATAATACCAAAGAAAGAAAAGACAGATTTGCAGGTGAGTTAAACAATCACTATTCATAAATATTTTCAAGTTCAGTTTCACGTCTGGACTACTCAAAAGGTGTCAGAAACGGTTTCACTGTTAAGCTCTGGTTACCAGTTTCCTTCTTAAAAGTCAAACAGAGAGCTAGGAAAACCCGATTACACTTTCACGTAAAACAGATAAGCGGTTGCTTAATCGGGAACTGGCAACGCACGTGGTCCAGCAATAAAGTGAAAGTCACTTGGTCGCTCGCCGTTTTACGTTCACCATTGTATTTCTAGTAACTAATATACAAAATGTGTGTGGCCGTGAGGATATGTTCATTAATAAATTCCAAATGGCCAGGCCTAGAGGCTGGTGCTCGAAACTCGATATGCTATTCGTGGGGGGAACGCAGCAATGCGCCTCCCACCTATAATAATAAATAAAAATAAAGTGATGATCTGGGAAAGGGAGGCCCCCGAATTCTCAAATTCTTTGATATGCATGAAAGAGTAATTAATACTGTACAGAGGGGGGTCAAGGTTCAATGTGACTGAATGGACGTATGATTAATCTGTTCCATGAAATTGTCTTTTTTCTCTGCAAGGTAGGAATGTATATTCTTTTACCTCAGTAGAAAATGGAGTTAACATATTTTCGAATGCAGAGCTTCGTTTGATCGGAGAAATACGATCGAGTTTCGACATTTTAGATGGCCTGTTCATAGAAAAGCTGTGCTTTATCACCTTTGTTTCGACGTGCTGGCAATTCGTATTTCGTTGTGCATGAGTGAAAAATCGATCAACTATTTAGTGAACTGTGTTTACCAGTTTCAGTCTTCGCCATTGCGACAGTCAAATTATGTCAGCAAAACAGGGACCAAAGCCTGGTCAAAGTAAGAGTCAACCAACAAAACGGAAAAAACAGAGTTCTCAAAATGACGATTCGCTTAATACATCAATGAGTGGTTTGGAAGAGAAAGTTAACCAAATAACGGAGAGTTTAAAAGCAGTACCAAGTGCAGATGCTATTAGAACCATAGTTAGTACTGCCATTGATGTGAAACTCACCCTATTTAAAACCGAGCTTCAAGAATCAATTTTCGGAAAGATTAGAGAGTTGGAGGACAAGATCGAGTGTTTGGAGTTTGAAAATGACAAATTAAAAAATGGCATTATTACAGAGCGATCTGAAAAGGCCGTACTGGCGGAAAAACTAGCCGAAACAGATAAACGGTCGATCGAGGCATTAAAACTTTCCAACAGAAGTGAGCAGTACTCAAGAAAATATAATATGAAAATTTTAGGTTGGAAAGAAAACCCACAAGAAAACCTGAAGGAAGCTTTCTGCAAAATTGTTAACTCGAGTAACACAGGCATCAAGCTGGACGAACAAGATATTACGGCAATTCACAGGATTCCGTCTAAGCGAAAGGACGTACCACGCCCAGCCATAGTTAAATTTCAGAGGAGTGACATTCGCAATAGCGTGATGATTCATAAAAAATCAATTTCCACCAGCAGTGAAACTGTGAAATTCGTTGATGATATAACTTCACTCAACATGGATTTAATGAATAAATTTTATCGACACGAACTAATAGACTATGCCTATCACAGAAATGGGTTTATTTGGGGAAGAACCAAAAGTGGTAAGAGTCTGAAGTTTGACATTTTTGATAACTTTGACGAAAAACTATCTGCAAACTAAAACAACCCATCTACAAATGTACAGTATATTTATTTTTGGAATTAGGAATTTCGAACATTTGCTAACTTTCAGACTCTTTGGCCTTAACAGGCAAAATCGTGAATTATCTTTATTCTAACTATATTGAGATATTCGGTCCTTTGCCTACCGTAGCGACCAATACCTACATATATTAAAGCTATATAAAAAAACTCATTATTCAAGTGAAAGATCATGACCCCCCCCCCCCCCCCCACACACACACACACCCATTGGGGGCATGGGCTGCGTCTTAGAGACGGAGACTAAAGTTATTTAGAAATTTACTTTGCAACTGTTATTTGCTATCCGTGCTGAGTTAGATTAGAAATTCAATAAATCAATAAATAAAAAAAAAATGTTGCGATTCACTGTAGAATGTTTGCTGCCCAACGTAACGGATATAATCAGTTTGCACTATAACCAAAATCTCCAATCAATCTTTTTATTTTCATTTTACTTTCGGTTTTTGTCTCGGAGACGTAGATCATGATCATGATCTCCTCACTGGAACGAGCTTTTTGAGCTCGTTCCGGTGGGGGGTGAGGAGAGATCATGGGCTACGTCTTTGAGACGGAGACTGAAGTTATTTAGAAATTTAGCTTTTTGAGCTCGTTCCGGTGGGGGATGAGGAGAGATCATGGGCTACGTCTTTGAGACGGAGACTGAAGTTATTTAGAAATTTAGCTTTTTGAGCTCGTTCCGGTGGGGGATGAGGAGAGATCATGGGCTACGTCTTTGAGACGGAGACTGAAGTTATTTAGAAATTTAGCTTTTTGAGCTCGTTCCGGTGGGGGATGAGGAGAGATCATGGGCTACGTCTTTGAGACGGAGACTGAAGTTATTTAGAAATTTAGCTTTTTGAGCTCGTTCCGGTGGGGGATGAGGAGAGATCATGGGCTACGTCTTTGAGACGGAGACTGAAGTCATTTAGAAATTTAGCTTTTTGAGCTCGTTCCGGTGGGGGATGAGGAGAGATCATGGGCTACGTCTTTGAGACGGAGACTGAAGTCATTTAGAAATTTAGCTTTTTGAGCTCGTTCCGGTGGGGGATGAGGAGAGATCATGGGCTGCGTCTTTGAGACGGAGACTGAAGTTATTTAGAAATTTAGCTTTTTGAGCTCGTTCCGGTGGGGGATGAGGAGAGATCATGGGCTACGTCTTTGAGACGGAGACTGAAGTTATTTAGAAATTTAGCTTTTTGAGCTCGTTCCGGTGGGGGATGAGGAGAGATCATGGGCTACGTCTTTGAGACGGAGACTGAAGTTATTTAGAAATTTAGCTTTTTGAGCTCGTTCCGGTGGGGGATGAGGAGAGATCATGGGCTACGTCTTTGAGACGGAGACTGAAGTTATTTAGAAATTTAGCTTTTTGAGCTCGTTCCGGTGGGGGATGAGGAGAGATCATGGGCTACGTCTTTGAGACGGAGACTGAAGTTATTTAGAAATTTAGCTTTTTGAGCTCGTTCCGGTGGGGGATGAGGAGAGATCATGGGCTACGTCTTTGAGACGGAGACTGAAGTTATTTAGAAATTTAGCTTTTTGAGCTCGTTCCGGTGGGGGATGAGGAGAGATCATGGGCTACGTCTTTGAGACGGAGACTGAAGTTATTTAGAAATTTAGCTTTTTGAGCTCGTTCCGGTGGGGGATGAGGAGAGATCATGGGCTGCGTCTTTGAGACGGAGACTGAAGTTATTTAGAAATTTAGCTTTTTGAGCTCGTTCCGGTGGGGGATGAGGAGAGATCATGGGCTACGTCTTTGAGACGGAGACTGAAGTTATTTAGAAATTTAGCTTTTTGAGCTCGTTCCGGTGGGGGATGAGGAGAGATCATGGGCTACGTCTTTGAGACGGAGACTGAAGTTATTTAGAAATTTAGCTTTTTGAGCTCGTTCCGGTGGGGGATGAGGAGAGATCATGGGCTACGTCTTTGAGACGGAGACTGAAGTTATTTAGAAATTTAGCTTTTTGAGCTCGTTCCGGTGGGGGATGAGGAGAGATCATGGGCTACGTCTTTGAGACGGAGACTGAAGTTATTTAGAAATTTAGCTTTTTGAGCTCGTTCCGGTGGGGGATGAGGAGAGATCATGGGCTGCGTCTTTGAGACGGAGACTGAAGTTATTTAGAAATTTAGCTTTTTGAGCTCGTTCCGGTGGGGGATGAGGAGAGATCATGGGCTACGTCTTTGAGACGGAGACTGAAGTTATTTAGAAATTTAGCTTTTTGAGCTCGTTCCGGTGGGGGATGAGGAGAGATCATGGGCTACGTCTTTGAGACGGAGACTGAAGTTATTTAGAAATTTAGCTTTTTGAGCTCGTTCCGGTGGGGGATGAGGAGAGATCATGGGCTACGTCTTTGAGACGGAGACTGAAGTTATTTAGAAATTTAGCTTTTTGAGCTCGTTCCGGTGGGGGATGAGGAGAGATCATGGGCTACGTCTTTGAGACGGAGACTGAAGTTATTTAGAAATTTAGCTTTTTGAGCTCGTTCCGGTGGGGGATGAGGAGAGATCATGGGCTACGTCTTTGAGACGGAGACTGAAGTTATTTAGAAATTTAGCTTTTTGAGCTCGTTCCGGTGGGGGATGAGGAGAGATCATGGGCTGCGTCTTTGAGACGGAGACTGAAGTTATTTAGAAATTTAGCTTTTTGAGCTCGTTCCGGTGGGGGATGAGGAGAGATCATGGGCTACGTCTTTGAGACGGAGACTGAAGTTATTTAGAAATTTAGCTTTTTGAGCTCGTTCCGGTGGGGGATGAGGAGAGATCATGGGCTGCGTCTTTGAGACGGAGACTGAAGTTATTTAGAAATTTAGCTTTTTGAGCTCGTTCCGGTGGGGGATGAGGAGAGATCATGGGCTGCGTCTTTGAGACGGAGACTGAAGTTATTTAGAAATTTAGCTTTTTGAGCTCGTTCCGGTGGGGGATGAGGAGAGATCATGGGCTGCGTCTTTGAGACGGAGACTGAAGTTATTTAGAAATTTAGCTTTTTGAGCTCGTTCCGGTGCGGGAGGAGGAGAGATCATGGGCTACGTCTTTGAGACGGAGACTGAAGTTATTTAGAAATTTAGCTTTTTGAGCTCGTTCCGGTGGGGGATGAGGAGAGATCATGGGCTGCGTCTTTGAGACGGAGACTGAAGTTATTTAGAAATTTAGCTTTTTGAGCTCGTTCCGGTGCGGGAGGAGGAGAGATCATGGGCTACGTCTTTGAGACGGAGACTGAAGTTATTTAGAAATTTATTTTCCAACTGTCGTCTGATATCCATGCTGAGTACGAGATTCAATATTCAATGTTGTGAATAATGGGCAAAAGTTAGTTCTGTGATTTTCATTCAAAAAGAACAATCGTTCCTTTGCGATTTATTGCAGAATATATGTTCCCCAACGTAACGACTTAAATCGGCCTGCGCTTTATCCAAAATTCTCCATTAAAATTTTAGTTTGCTTTCTGGGACAGAGATTGAAGTCTCTCAAGAATACATTTCGCAACTGCTGTTTGTTATCCGTGCTGAGAAAGGGAAATAATGCTGTGAAAATTGACGAATTCAGTTCAATGATTTATATTCATAAAAAATCGCATTGTGGCGAGTTATTGGAGAATGTCTGTTGCCCAACGTGATGGCCAAAATTTGTCAACTCTATACACTAAATTCCCACATCAAATTTTAATTTTACGTTGTTTTCATTTTTACGTCTCAGAAAATTGCCTCTGCCCCCCCCCCCCCCCCCCCCCCCTATGAAACGAAATCGCTGAGCCCGTTCCGGTGGGGGTCTTTGGTTGTGTTTGGGGGACAGAGATTGAAGTCAGTCAAGAATATAGTTTTCTATTTTCTGTTGTCGGCGCAGAGTGAGGGTTCCAATAGAGGGTCACGGGCTGTGTTTTGGGGGCGGAGATTGAAGTCAGTCAGTGGAATATTTTGACAGTGTAGTCTGTTATCTGCGCTGAAAAGGGATCTAACGCTGTGAATAATGGGGACGAATTTAGTTCTATGGTTTTTATTCATAAAAAAAATCTTTTTTTGCTGCGATTTATTGGAGAATGTTTTGTTGCCCAACGTAACGGCCATAATTAGTCAACGCAAAATACAAAATTTCCAACAAAACTTTTTAATTTTATTTTGCTCTCAGTTTTTGTCTCAGAGACGTGGAGCATGGTCCCTCAGTGGAGCGAGCTCTTTGAGCTCGTTTCCAGTGTGGGGCCATGGGCTGCGTCTTGGGGGACGGAGACTAAAGTCATTTAGGAATTTTTTTTGCAATTGTTGTCCGCTATATATGCTGAGTACGAGATTCAATGCTTTGAATAATGGGCAAACTTTGTTAAGTGATTTTTATTCACAAAAAAATCGTTCCGCTGCGATGAATTGCAGATTGTGTGTTGCAACGCTATACACAAAACCTCCACATCAAATTTTAATTTGACTTTGCTTCCGATTTTTCTCTCTGAGACATAGATCATGATCCCTCGTTGAAACAAGCCCGTTGAGCTCGTTGCAATGTGGGATCATGGATTGTGTCTTGGAGACAGAAAGCGAAGGCTTTTATGAATTTATTTTCCAACGGTTGTCTGCTATCCGCGCTGAATACGAAATTCAATGCAGGGAAAAATGGGCAAACTTAGTTCTGTGTTTTGGGGGTTTTTTTTGTTTTTTTTTTTGAGGGGGGGGTTGGGTTTTTTTCTCATAAAAATCGTTTCGTTGGCTGACTTTGTTGCGATTCATCGGAAAATGACTGCCGCTCAACGTAAATACCAAACTCGGCCAGCGCTATACATAAATTTTCTTTGAAAATTTTACGTCGTTTTTATTTTTTGTCTCAGAAACATTGCCTCTGACCCCCACTGAAACGATCTCGTAGAGCTCGTTCCGGTGGGGGGTCATAGGTCGTGTTTAGGGGACAGAGAATGAAGTCAGTCAAGAATATATTTTTCTATTGTTGTTTGTTATCTGCTCGGGTGGGGGTTTCAAAAAAAGGTCATGGTTGAGTTTTGGGGATGGAGATTGAAGTCAGTCAAGAATACATTTTGCAATTGTCGTCTGCTATACACGCTGGGAAAGTGATCTAAAGCTGTGTATAATGGGCGAACTTAGTCTAATGATTTTTATTCATAAAAAATCGTTCAGTTGTGATTTATTGCAGAATGTCTGTTGCCAAACATAATGGCCATAGTTGGTCAATGCTAGACACAAAATCTCCAATCAAATTTTTCATTTTATTTTGCTCTCGGTTTTATCTTGGAGACGCGGATCATGGCCCTCATTGGAGCGAGCTCTTTGAACTCGTTCCAATGGGGGGCCATGGGCTGCGTCTTGGAGACGGGAACTGAAGTTATTTAGGAATTTATTTTGCAACTGTTATCTGCTATACTTGTGGAATACGAAATTCAATGAAAGGAATAATAGGAAAACTTAATTTAGTTATATCTATTCAGAAGAAAATCATTCCGTTGCGATTTGTTGCAGAATCTCTGTTTCCCAATGTAACGACTTATATCGGCCAGCGCAAAATACAAAAATCTCCATCCAAATTTTAATTTGGTTTCTGGGACAAAGATCAAAGCCAAGTAAAACATACATCTTGTAACTGATGTCTGCTATCCGCGCTGAAAAGGGACCCAATGCTGCCAATAATGGACGAATTTTAGTTTAAGGAAGTTTATTTAAAAAGTTGTTTTGCTGCGAGTTATTGCAGAGTGTCTGTTACCCAATGTAACGGCCAAAATTAGTCAGCGCTGTACGCAAAACCTCCACAACCAATTTTAATTTTACTTTGCTCTCTGTTTTTCTCTCGGAGACATAGATCATGACCCCTCGTTGGAACGAGCACGTTGAGCTCGTTGCAATGTGGTGTCATGGATTGGGTCCTTGAGACAGAGAGTGAAGTCATTTATGAATTTATTTTGCTACTGTTACCTGCTACCCGTGCTGAATACGAAATTTAATACAGTGAATAATGGGCAAACACAGTTTAGTGATTTTATTAATAACAAGAGGCCCCACGGGGCCTGAAGCGCTTGACTTTGTCAAGATGAGCTAAAACTCATTTTGTCGGCTGACTTTGTTGCAAGTTATCAGAGAATGACTGTCGCTGAACGTAAAGGCCAAATTCCGCCAGCGCTATACATAACACTTTCTTTGAAAATTTTACTTTGTTTTCAGTTTTTGTCTCGCGAACACTGCCTCTGACCCCCCCCCCCCCCCCCCACACACACACACACACACACTGAAACGAGCGCGTAGACCTCGTTGCGGTGGGGGGAGGGGGCTAGGTTTTGGGGAACAGAGGTTGTAGTTAATCAAGAATATATTTTTCTATTGTCGTCTGTTATCTGCGCTAGGTGAGGGAAGCAATGTGGGGTCATGGGCTGTGTTTGGGGACGGAATTTTGAAGTCGGTTAAGAACACCTTTTTCTATTATCGCCTGTTATCCGCGCTGGGTGAGGGTTCCTGAACTGTGAACTAAGAGAAAATTTAGTTTAGTGATTACTTCTATCCGATATCTATAGTTTTTACCACATGTCCTCAACACTCCTCCCTGTTGCAGAGCATAGGACAATTTCGGTCAGTTTCTTGAATTGTACCTCCAAATGTCTCTGAAGAGACTGTTGTTGTTGTTTTTTTTATTATTAAAACTTTTAGCTTTCAGATACGCTTGTATTCAAAACAAAAATAATAGGTTTATTTACGTAATTAAGACAAACTGTAAATATCTTTTGAATTATGTTGCTTTAAACGAAATTTCGCCTTCAAAAAATAAATATGGCTAACTTAACAATTGGAAGTTTATAATTGTCGGGGTCTCGCATCAGATAAATTAAAACGCCGTGACATTTTCTTACAGTGCAGGAATAAATTCGATATTACTCTCTTGGTAGACACTCACTCGAGCAAGGATGTGGAACAAATGTGGAGAAATGAATGGGGATACGAGCCACTCTTTTGCTCGTGTTCAAGCTCTAGCAGAGGTACGGCTATTCTGTTTAAAAACTCATTCACGTATACCATAAGTAAGAATAGACACGACCCCGGGGGTAATTTTATTATCTTAGATGTAGATGTCCAGGACCAAAGGATCACTCTGGCAGTCTTATACGGGCCTAACGAGGATAACCCACTTTTTTTTGAAAATCTCTTTTCCAAAATTGAAGACATTGGTAATACTTCAGTTATAATTGGAGGTGACTGGAATGCCCCCAGAAATTATGAACTGGATACATTAAACTACAAACATAAGAATAACACGCGGTCTAATGAAAAAAATTCACACCAAATGGAAAAATTGGACTTGCATGATGTCTGGAGATCAGAAAATATGGATCAAAAACGGTACACTTGGAGAGGGCCGGGAAACAAGATGGCACGGTTATACTACTTTATAGTCTCTTCCGATTTACAGCTATTTATTAAAAAAGCAGATATACACATCAGACATAGATCAGATCATAATCCGATTAGTATATGCCTCTCTTTCGTGAACCAGAAAAAGGGAAAAGGATTTTGGAAATTTAACAACAGCCTTTTGTACGACCCTGATTATATAAATTTAGTAAAATTAACTATAGCTGAAACAATAGACCAGTATAATAATAATAATAATAATAATAATAATAATAATAATAATAATAATAATAATAATAAATTAAAACTCACAATTAATGACCAACTATTTTGGGAGACGCTAAAAATAATGATAAGGGGAAAAACTATATCATTTGCAGCCCATAAAAAACGACGCACAGAAGACAGGAAGAAAGAAATTGAGAACGAACTAAACGAATTATACATTAAACTAGACAGTGGAGACATATCTGCCAGTAGCCGCATAACTCCACTCGAAAATGACCTAAAAGAAATTAATGACAAAAAGATAAAAGGTATTATACTGAGAACAAAATCCAGGTGGAAGGTCGAAGGCGAAAAACCAACTAAGTATTTTTGCAATCTAGAAAAACGACACTACACTGAAAAAATGATAGCAAAACTGATTAAATCTGATGGATCAGAAACTAGCGTTCTAAATGATATTATTTCAGAACAACGAAATTTCTTCGAAAATCTGTATTCATCAAAGATTGAAAGCCCCGAAAACAATATTCGCCATGAAGATACTTTTTTTGATCCGCAAAACCCTTATCTAAACCTTCTCGATGAGGATGAAAGTCGGTTACTGGAAGGTTCTGTATCGGAACATGAATGCCTCAGTGCCCTAAAGAGTATGAAAAACAATAAAAGTCCTGGCTCGGATGGTTTCACAGCAGAATTTTACAAATTTTTTTGGAAAGATATCGGGAATATTTTGGTCAACTCCTTAAATTACGGTTACGACTCAGGAGAATTCTCCATAACTCAAAGGGGTGGCATAATAACATGTATTCCTAAGCCAAATAAATCGAAAATGTACATAAAAAACTGGCGACCAATATCACTTATTAACGTAGACGTAAAAATAGGCTCCACTGTAATTGCTAATCGAATAAAGACAGTTCTACCGAAACTAATCTCTGAGACTCAGTTAGGCTTTATGAAGGGAAGATATATTGGGGAATCAACTCGTTTAACATTTGATCTAATTAAAAAATGCGAAGATTTGGATATTCCAGGACTGCTGATTCTGATAGATTTCGAGAAAGCATTCGACTCGTTGGAGTGGCCATTTATTGAGAAAACTTTAAGATTTTTAAATTTTGGTACCTCTATCCTTAAATGGTTCAAAACATTCTACAACAACATTTATAGCTACGTATTGAACAATGGGAACTGTTCAGAGAGATTTAATATACAACGAGGTGTCAGACAGGGTGATCCGCTCTCCCCTTACCTGTTTATTCTTAGCGCAGAAATCTTGAGTGCGGCGATAAAATTTAACCCCGACATTAAAGGTATAACAATAAATGATTCAGAATACCTGATTAGTCAGTATGCAGACGATTCGTCACTTTTTCTAAGCGATGACCCTACCTCTTTGAACAGAGCACTAGAAATGGTGAACATATTTTCCGGTTGTTCCGGTCTTAAAGTAAATTTCGATAAGACACAGGTTATATGGATTGGATCGAAACGGGGTTGTGGCAAAGAAATTCAAACAAGAGAAGAACTGAATTGGAATCATAGTAACATTTTTACAATATTAGGTATTGAATACAATCTATTTGAGGAAAACTACACACAATGCAATTTCTTAAAGAAATTAAAAAGCATCGAGAAACTGTTAAATGACTGGTCTTTTAGAAATATTACTCTGATAGGTAAATGTGTAGTTATAAAAACACTTGCCCTACCAATACTAATTCATTGTTTATCGGTCCTTCCAGATCCAAACGAGGAGACGTTAAAAAAGATTCAAACCTATTTTTTCAATTTTTTGTGGTCCGGTAAAAACGACAAAGTTAAACGCGAAATCGTTATCAATATGATAGAAAATGGTGGTTTAAAATTCCCCCACATAAAAAAAGCTATTGTCGTTCCTTAAAACTACCATGGATTAAAAAACTTAAAGACCCGAGCGTAATGGCCCCGTGGAAAACTCTTGCATAAGATCAATTTTAAAAATTTGGGAGCTTTAAAATATGGTACTTAAACAAAGAAGGTTTACGAATAGTTGGGAACCACACAAATAATTTCTGGAAAAGTGTTCTGGAAGCTTGGTCATTGCTCAACAATTACGTCGCCACAACCCCAGATGAAATCTTTTCACAAACAATCTTTTACAACAATCATATAAAAATCAACCACAAAACAATTTTCAACCAGCACTGGTGCAAGGTAGGTGTTTATTTTGTGAATGATTTATTAAATGAAAACAAAAGTTTTTTGTCATATAATGAATTCTCCACAAATTATATCAAAACACCGTTTACTGTCTACCAAGGAGTAATAAACTCAATTCCAAGAGAATGGAAGGATATAATAAAACAATATAAAAAAACACAAATTATTATAAACAAGAACGTTCAGAATCTTACATATTGCTCAAAGTCTTGCAAAGCCTTTTTTCCAACGTTTTTGGAGATGTCAGCAAGTGCACCAACCCATGTCCAAAATAAATGGAATGCCATTTTAGATATTAATCTTCAACCTGAGGACTGGGGATTGATATATAAAAGGTCATTCCAAATTACAGATGATACTTATCTACAAACTTTACAGTATAAAATTTTACAGAGGATCTTATATACAAATCAGAAATTATATAAATGTAAGTTATCGGAAACAGAGCTTTGCACGTTCTGTGGTGAAACAAAAGAGACAGCCGTGCATCTCTTTTTTGACTGTTCCATTTCAAAAACAATTTTACTGAATCTGTCCCAACTTCTGAAGGAGAAATGCAATATATCGTTTCCAGTAACTCCCGAATATGTTATTCTAGGTCAATGCGTTGAAGATAATGAAGTAGACATCTCGGTTGATACGGGCTATCTGTGTGCACTTCTGTACAAAAAATTTATCTATTCCTGTAGATTGAGAAAATGTCGACCGGTGATGAAAAATTATATCAATCAGTTGAAATATTACCGCAGTCTTGAACTGTTGCCCACCTATTCTTACACGGAAAAAAAATCGGTCGCAATGCGAGCAAGATGGACTGCATTGGGTGGCTTAATTCGGGATTGATTCGAGAACCAATTCCGAATTGTGTCATTGTGTTCAGCCCTTCCTACCCGGACCGGAACTAAGAAATATATAATAAGTAATTCCCTCCTTCCTATTCATTGCCCTTAATAACAAGCACAAGAAGAAATGTCACATACAGATATAACTCTCATACAATACGTAAAAAACTTTGAGATCTCCCGACTCCTTTACAGAAAATAAATGACTTTTTAAGTTACACAAAAAGCATGACTTCCTATGCAACTCATTTTTTCAAGATTAAGCAGTTCAGCCCTGTATAGTGTTACCTATGTATACAAATATTTAAATATCTATGTACACAAGTTTGTATCTGAAATAAAAAAATATGAAAAACAAAAAAAAAAAATACTGTACAGAAAAATGAAATATAAAAACCGGATAGTGCCATATTTTTAAATCATTCTTGGGAGTGGTGGCTTCCCCGTCAATTTACTTACAGTTAAAACTAGAAGTCCTGTCACGAACTGTGCGCTTATCTAGGCTTAATTGCGCGTAGGAATTGCGCGCAATTGCCATATGGAATGACATCCGAATCACGGCAGATTCTCCGGGTTACTCATAGCAAACAAAAGCAATGTTTCTGCCAATGGACCTCCGGGTAACCCGGAGGTCCATTGGCTGAAACATTGCTTGTACACAGGCCATATGTACAGAATTTGATAGCCTTACTGTGGGCATAGCGCGTAGATTAACGCGCAAATCGACGTGCTATTTGTGCGTATTTCTCGACAGGACTTCTAGTTTTAACTGTATGTTTTCAAAAAGGCACATGCGCGCAATGAAGAAGTTAAAAACTTAAATACCTTAAGTTCTGCTTGTGGTACTAACTGCCAACCACCTGTTTGAAAAATTATGTTGTGTGTGGTTGTGAAATGTACCTTTGTATTATCAAATACTTCATAATCCTACTAGGTGTGTACATGGAGGAGTAACTAATACTGCACAGAAAAAATATACAATCTTGGTGTGTGTGTGGGGTGGGGGGGGGGGGGGCTCATGCCCATGTGTGGTATTGAATTCACTAATGGTGCACAGTAGCGCTTAGGTCAGTCGCTTAGGGACTAGTATTGTGACTATTGTCTAAGGGCAGTTTTCACCAAAGATAGATTTTATTGTAACTCATTCTGGTGCTCTTCCCGCTGTTCAGCAGTTACTGGAAGGCATGCTGTTCGGTGCGAAGCTCATAGACAGCATCATCCAGATGTGACGGCTGAAAGATTTTAAGACGTTTTCATCTTATTTCAATATATCAGATGAACCTGACTCATGTAGTTGGGGTGAGTTATTAAAATGTTTACTCGCAAACAAAGATATGTTTATCACCCCAGAAAATCCTTCGTTGGACCGTACTGAAATTGCCAGGCATAAAATACATCTAAAGCCGGCTGCTGTGTCGAAACACCGAAAACCTAACTGTTTAACGCCTGGTAAACGGCAAGTACTTCGGCTTTAACTAATTGAAGTGCAAGAACAGGATATTATAGCTCCAGTGAGTGAGTTGCATGATCTTCACATTACAAGTTCTACAGTCTTCGTTTTATAACAAGGTCATAAAAATAGCAAGCACAAAGGTCAAGTCCTTGATAGGGAAAAAGGTCTGCCCAATTACCGCTTTTTTGTGTCTTTCGGCATCTCAGTTTGCAAACTCGGGAATTCCGTTACATAATACCACATTCACTGGAGCTCATCGAGTCATTTTCGGCCAGGGTACCAAATTTGTTCACCACGGTTGATCTCTCTTCGGGATTCTTTCAAAGAGGCATTGGTCCGTACTCTATTAAACATTCAGCTTTCAATACATGTTTCGGGACTTTTAGATTTCTTAGATTACCCATGGGTTACCAGCAGTGGCGGCGCCAGAAATTTTTTTTTTTTTGGGGGGGGGGGGGCAACTAGGGGGGCAGACTCCCATGAAGGGGGCAAATACGTAAAGGATCATATCATTACTTTGTTATGAGGTAGTCCAAACTTGGACCCAAAGTCCGTAATATACTTTTTTGGTTTGGTACGTCCTGTGGACGTACCAAACCAAAAAATTATATTACGGACTTTGGGTCCAAGTTTCGACTAAATGTAATGGTAATTAGCGGTCCTCCTTTCAAAAAGTCCTGGATCCGCGTCTGGTGGGTCTGTGCGTGAGAGAGAGAGAGAGAGAGAGAGAGAGAGAGAGAGAGAGACTCTCATAATGCCCGTCTGTCATAATGCGAAATCCATGAATTTTTTTTAGACAAGGGATATGGATAGACATGCCTTTGGTGGCTCATAACTTAATTATAACTTATAAGTATCTGCATCCGAGTCTTTAAATCTCTACTGCCTGGATGTGTTCATCAGCTAGCCTGAGGCTTTGGGCTAAGTGTGTATGGGAAATTATTGGGAATAAAAAAAGAGAGGGGTGTGTGTGTGTGAGAGAGAGTGACTGAATGTGTTTGTGTGTGAGGGTGGATGGAAATGCATGCGAGATGGTTGGGGGGCAACGGGGGGGGGGGGCAAATGCCCCCCCCCCCCCCCCCCCCGTAGCGCCGCCACTGGTTACCAGCAGCTCCAAATTCGTTTCAGCTTTTAATGGATATTGTTTTACATGGGTTTAAATTCTGGAATGCTTTGTTAAGTTGATGACATTTTGATTCACACGTCTACATTTTCGGAACATTTGAATGACTGTAGAAAGTTTTTGACCGATTGCGTAGAGCTAGATTGAAGTTGGGCCCGAAGAAATGTGTTTTTACCAAATCGTCATGTATTTATTTGGGTCACCTGATATCAAATGTGGATATTCGTCCACCCCTAATCGTATTGGGGGCCATCAGAAATTTCCCTTCACCCAAAAATTTCAAGGAATTGCGACCTATTATTGGTATGTTTAATTTGTTGAGAAAATTTATTTCAAATCTTAGTACTGTTATTTTACCTCTTACCAATGGCAGAAATGTGTTTGGTCACAGGAACAAGCATATGCTTTTAACCCTTTGCCCTTTGAACACTGGTGGTTTCTTCCATATCAGTTCAACAGCAGCAACTGGAAGAGTCCATGTTCAATATTTGGGGGAAGACCATTTAATATTTTCAACGAGCAGCTCTGGTGCTGCACGTTGAAAATATTGATTGGTCTTCATCACACATTCACTTAGCAGCCATCCTCTTAACCCTTTACCCAACGTAACGGCCAAAACCGGCCAGCGCTATTCTCAAAAATCGACAATTGATTTTAATTATTTTTTTCATTTTTTGTCTCAAAAACATAGGTTATGACCCCTCATTGGAACGAGCTCGTTCCAATGAGGGGTCATAACCTATGTTTTTTAGACAAAAAATGAAAAAAATTAGTTATTCAAGAATTTTTTTTGCAAGTGTCGTCTGCTTTCATGTTAGGTAAAGGGTTAATGAAATTATGGCGTATCATGTTCCTGGGCCGGAAAAGCGGCCGCTCGGGTTCAAAGGGTTGATGAGCCTCTGTATGATAAATCATTTCGTTTAGCAGTGAATACTTCTCGGGGGATAGGGTATGTTTTATATCAGGTTTATCCATCTTTTGATGACCAGTCATCTGTGGAGAAGTCTGAACATGTACAACTTGGACCAAAATCTCTCAGTAAGTGGCAAAGGTCATATGGTCCAACCAAGTTGGAATTATTGGGACTGGTTACAAGTATATTAGATTGTGCAGATTATTTACATCCTGGTATGTTTACACTAGACTGTAATCATCATTCCCTCAAACCATTCTTTCAGAAAATAATAAGGGGTGCTATTAACGAGCGATGGCTTACAATATTACAACAATCTACATTTGATATTGAGTACAAGCCTGCATCACAAATGGTAGTTCCAGATGCGTAGAGCTCCTCAACCATCAACTTTAGAGGCTTGCGATAGTCCAAGTGAGGAAGACCCTTTAGGCCATATTTGATTTCTCTCTTGGCACAAACATGAAATATTATTACGTCCCTCCAAAGGTGACGATAGTGAATGTATTCCTCAGGTACAAACGATGACACGTGTATCATGATTTGATGTAGATCTGGCATATGATGGTGACACTGAGGATCTGTGTGATATGAATTCACTATCTTCATCAATAGTCATTCAGTGGAATACATTATCAGGTACTTGTTGTGAAAATGAGGAATAACGTGAATCTTCACAGAATCAGTATTATATTCATGAATGACGAATTTTGAATTTTACAAGTGAAAGTGAGGGCGTGGTGGTGTCGCGGTAACCGGTTCTCGTCAGATAACCGAAGTTAAGCAACGTCGAGCGCGAGAGTTACGATGTTGAAGAGCTGACAACTGCTCGTCATTGTTCGGTGGTTCTCTCCGGGTATTCCGGCTTCATCCACCCGTAAAACTGTCACGGTCACGATTAACCATTGTGCATAAGTATGTGACCTTAAACGCCAATAAATAAATAAATACCAGTGAAAGTGGCACTAAATATAGGATTTACAGTGAATCTAAAGCTAAAACTCCATTACAAATCCATTGGTTATGATAGACAATAGTGTTATAGTAGAGTCCGAACCCTGCACTCCCGTGACACATTTTAGGGGACAAAGGTTTGAATGCATTTTCTTGTAGATGAACCATTTTAGAAAAGATTTAAAATGCCTATACCTTCAATTTCGACCGGGAAAAAATTTTATAGGTCAAATTCAAAATGGCCGCCATTTTCCATTTTCAATTTTCAGCAAATGTTCAAAATTCACCTAAATGGGTCATGTTTGGTATCATTCTGTTCGCAATGGAATAAGAAAATATGATCTGAATGAATTTGAATGACATCTAACCTTGGAACCATTTAAAAGCCAGGAAATCGATTTTTCCCTTATATTTTCATATTTTCCCGAAACATATGCAGTGAAGTTTTGCCCTTCTCAAGTTTCAATACCACTGATAGCAAATGAACATAAAAGGTATCAGAATTCCTTCCTCATAATAGTTTCCGTCACTGATCAAATCTTTAAAAACATTTTTCCGAACATTTCACAGTTTTAGTATGCTGAAATTAAGAATTCAACATGGGCAGCTACTCGCTGGCGAAGTCTATGTCCGAATCTGAAACCACCTCATCAGATTCCTCTGAATCACTGCATGAGATATCCATTAACAATGTTTATTTCATGTGAATAAGTTGTTCATAATTTGAAGGGAGTGATGGCTGAGAGTACCTTAAAGGTACAAGACCGTTTCCAACCTGTATCCACCCATTGTCAACAGCATGCTCTTTGATCTCATATCTGAAATAGTTTGAACATACACCTGATAGTTTGCTCTGGTAATTTTAAATTTGAGTGAGTCATGATCAGGTGGGATGCGTGAAGTTGATTTCCGCTTCATACTAGCCCATTTCGTTGCACGAGCTTCACCAAGCGATTCACTCTTTTCATCATTATACACATAACGAATAGTGAACATGGTGAGGTTTGAGATAGTAGACTCGGAAACAAGTACAGCATTCCCTAACAAACTCAATATTTTTCTTGCACCCTCCTTTTTCTTCACTTTATCAAATAGAGACTTTTTTCCCATGCCCGAAAAAACCTGCTGTTGAATCGCCTCCAGAGAATATGTGGAACTCAATAAGTACGTCCGCCATACCACGATCACAGAGTTTTGAGCAATCATAGAGTTTTGACTTTCGCTTCAGATACAGACTGCCTTCAAGGCTGTGCGCTTCAAAAGCATTCAGAACTGTAACATCTGTGTCCTCTGCATCAATCACTACTATATCTTCCACATCACCTGTTCTAATTTGATTGTAGATAAAGAATATGATTGTGTCAGCTTCAAGATGCAAACATTCGAATTCATGCTTCTCTGTGACCTCCTGATTGCTAAGGTCCCAACATTTGTCCCGCACAGAATAGTACACTTTCACTGATGCATCTTGTGATACTAGTTGGTGAAATGTATTCTTGAGGAACTCCTGTAAGCGCACTTTGTTCTTTGAATTTTTGAAAATGTCACTGAATTCTTTTGGAGAAGGAATTCCATTAGATGTCTTGAAAAACACATTTTTAGTGATTGACGCATACCTCTTGGCATGTTCACTGTCTTTTATTTATTGTAGATTCAATGTCATATGGACCATTGACCATTATAATAGTGTGTGCTTTGGGATGTCGAGCTCGAATTAGCAATCAGGAGGTCACAGAGAAAACTTCACTGCATATGTTTCGGAAAAATATGAAAATATAAGGGAAACATCGATTTCCTGGCTTTTAAATGGTTCCAAGGTTAGATATCATTCGAATTCATTCAGATCATATTTTCTTATTCAATTGCGAACAGAATGATACCAAACATGACCCATTTCGGTGAATTTTGAACATTTGCTGAAAATTGAAAATGGAAAATGGCGGCCATTTTGAAATTGACCTATAAAATATTTTCCCGGTCGAAATTGGAGGTATAGGCATTTTAAATCTTTTCTAAAATGGTTCATCTACAAGAAAATGCATTCCAACCTTTGTCCCCTAAAATGTGTCACGGGAGTGCAGGGTTCGGACTCTGCTATTAGTGATGGTACGGAACCTTGAGTGCGATCGTTTTCCTCGAATAGATCTGATTCGGTCATATATAATGTTGATTTAAATACTCATATAGACAAATGTAATTTTGTTGGTACAGACCCTTGGGTGAGAACTCTGTCATCTACGAGCTGCAATGCGGTAAAAATCTGATAGTGATTCTATGGAGGACCAGATTCCACATCAGGACATTTTTTAGAATTCATTGTTTACTCATGACGGCGTAGCGAATCTGCAGGAAGATGACAAGACATTTGAACTGGAAGATGCCGGGGGATACTCATCGAATTACCAGACTACATTATAGAGAATGAACTTCTTTTTTTCATTCTGGAGTTGAAAAATTAAAGAGAACAACTACTAGTTGGCTTTGACACAAGCAATGATAAAAACAGTGTTGCATATTTATCATGTTTCACTCGTGGGAGCCCATGGAGGTACACAGCATACATGAGACGTCATCAAACAACAGTATTATTTTCCTTAAATGGCTTCTATTGTTGCTGACTATGTCCGTTCTTGCCATGAATGCCAAACACGAAAGATGACAAAAGTACACCCAGAAGCAGATATACCCACGTACAGAGCAACACTAGCTCCCTTTGAAACTTGGGAAATCGATGTGTAAGGACCGTTGGAAATGTCATCGCGTGGTAATACCTATCTTCACAGCAGCCGACATATTTAGATATATATTTATACAAGCAATCCTAATAATCATGCTATAACAGTATCACCCTCTTTGTCTGCTTTATTGACACGGCATGGGGTTTGTGATTCGCTATTTAGTGACCAAAGATCTGAATTTGTTTCCAGATGTACTGCAGAACTGTGCCGCTTATTTGATGTTCCACAACAATTTATATCTGCATTTATTCATCACTGTTTAGGCGCATGCTAGCGCCCTCACAGAACATTTACTGAACGCATAATTATATTTCTGAGGGGAAACAGTGGGACGATCTTATGCCATCCGTAGTATTTGCAATGAACAATTCAGTTAATTCTACTCTTTAAGTTTTTTTAATTCTTTTGCTACGATATAGCTTTAGCTGCTGATGTGGCGTTAAACAACTATACATAAATAAATAAATACATAAAGAGTTTTGAAATAGTATTTGGTTATCGACCAAGATTTCTTCTGTCAACACATATTGCTGAAACTGATTTCCGTAATTTACCGGTCGATTGTCACACATACATTACCTAACAAAGTACGCATTTCCATCCAATTCATCAGGATACAAATGAAACTGCCTTAAAGCCCAAGGCAAAAATGACGGACCGAGAAAAAAAATCATCCAAACTCTTAGGGCTGGTTGCCGGTGATTATGTGTATTTATTGTCTGAAAGTAAGAGAAAATGACGTAATTTAAACCTACATGCTAATGGTTATTTGTTGTTTCTGATCTACCCAGTTCACATTTTGTTCCTCTCAAGAATCCCAAAATAAATAAATGTACTACTAGGCCAGTACATGTTAACCAACTAAAAATGGCAAATGTTCGGGTTCTAAACCCTACCAATTATTATTTGAATTCGGTTGTTACAAGGGAAGTAACGCCCTAGTTAAATCTACATAGTCCTTAGGATGCTGCCACTGGATGCGTTGAATGATGAGTTTAATGCAGATGCAGACATTGATAATCACCAGTTTAGAGTTCCTAGTGAGATATTTATTTATTTATTTATTCATTGGTGTTTAAGGTCACATATTTCTGCACAATGGCTACTCATGACCACGACAGCTTTGCGGGTGGAGAAAGCCGGAATACCCGGAGGTAACCACCGATCAACGGCGAGCAACTGTCCACTCCCCAACATACTACCTCCACGCAATCAGGGTTTGCTTTGGCTGAAGACAAGTGCATTATCGACGTGCAGTACGCCTTAGTACACAACGCCACCGTGTCCCCACGTGGGGAATGGGGGGGGGGGGGGGAGTGTTTTGCCCAACGACACAACGCGGTTGCCGCAGGTGGAATTCGAATCTAGGACCTCTCGACTTCCCACCTGCACCTCTACCTACTGAGCCACCACGTCCTCTCCTACTGAGATAGATAGCGTTAACCCACATCATACGGGTCTTTCCACACAGTAAGGGATTCGAATGTAGAGATGAGACATTCACACCGTTCCTCAGTTGATAGTGACGATCCTCACAAACCTGACCGTTGATCGACACAAAATTTGTCGAATAAACCTGTTCGCCAAAAACCTATACGGTACCGAGTCTCTGATCATGTTGACCCCAATTTACTTTTCAACAGCTGAGTATCATCAGATGAGATAGGTTTGTATCGAGTTAAAAGGGTGTTAGCTAAACGCATTAATAATGGACACGGACATTCTTTTAGTTCATGTGGCTGGAGAACCAGCTCAAAATGCTACTGGGGTACCGTTGAGCTCATTAACTGGCAAAATCAGAAAATGTGTTAAGACAAAGCCGCCACCTTCAATCAAGTAGATTATTGCACCAGGTATAGGGGTGCCAGTCATCACACATTTGCGGTGTTCTCAGATTTTCTTTTCATTGTTTCAATGTTATAAGAAGTACTCATTTGCATGTTCATGTATACAAGGGTCTTTTGCGAAGTTTTTAAAAGGATTTGCAGGTTGTAGTAGTACAGTGGGAGGTATTTAAGCACCAGCCTATACTATAACCCTAATTTGTAGTGGGGCGGATATGTGACTGAGACGTGCACTTCTGGAAAGAAGCATAAAAAATTGCCCTAGTGGGGTTTTTAGGATGCAGATTTAATAAATTGCGGGAACCACGACGTCACTCCAACATTTCCCGCCAAAAATTTGAAAATTCAAAATGGCCACCACAAAACATGTTTTTGCTTATAAAGCGGGCCTTAGTGCCCCGATTATCATGATCTTGGTGTCAATATATATGTTTGTGGGTCCAACTAATCCAATGGAATATATGTGAAATATCTTATGATACATCTTCCCGCTAAAAAAATGTAAACATTCAAAATGGTCACAAGAAAAATATTTACAATGATCTTGGTGTCTATACATATGTTTATGGTGCCAACTAATCCAATAGAACATGTGAAATATCATAATAAAAATTGAAAATGGTCCGTACATAATAAGTTTATGGGGCCAACTAATCGAATAAACACAATCATATGAAATATAAGATAATCTTCCCGCTGAAAAAATTAAAAATACAAATTGGCCGCCAGAAAAATTTTCTCTCACAGTATCTCATATAGTCAAATTTGCTCGCTTGTTAATTACTGTTACACTGTCCTCAACACAAGCACAAATGTGTACATTCAAGATTTGCTTTGACACACTTGCATCTCTTCATATAAGACTTTTTGTTACCACTTTTCAATAGTTCTTGACAATCTTTGGTTGCCTCTGTAAGAGTGGTCCAACATGGAGTCCATCTGGAATCGTGTGTTACTTTCCCACAACCCCATAAGATAGACGATGGAACTTCAGGGTGTCCTATAAGCGACTGGCCCCAGACGTGCCCTGTCTGATGAAAAGTCCATTTCACATCCTGTTCCAGAGCATGAAACGTTGGAGGAATCTTTACCATGGTACGATTTCGAGTGAACAATTGCTCCCTGGCTCCATCAACATGGCTAAGTGCTGATGTTCGCTGAACATCAAATCAACAACGTATCTCTCAATTTTGTGGACGTCATCGGGTGTTACATTACTTGAAGCGTAGGGTAAGTGAGCAAAAATAGGTATGAGATGAGGCATACTGCGCCAAATAGCTCAAGCAGTTTTCTTTCCAATTCACCGAAAGGCAAAAAGAGTATCACATCCTGATATTGTGTGCAAGGATAGACGATCCCATGATGCATCAGTGCCTAATTCAGACGCATTGAGTTGGCAGGGGTTGTAGCATAGTTTAAAACCATGTCAAAATGCTACCCAAATATCACGGTCCTGTAAAAAACTTGACACTGCAATTTCAAGAACCATCACATCAGTATCTGCTGCATGTATCATCAGCTTGGTAATTCCATGATGGAACGAATGGGAAGCATGAAACAGGAGCCGTGTATTTGCTTTTTCGTGAGTGCAGGACAAGTCTGAGAGGTCAGCTATGGGAAATGATACAGCATTCTGGCCACGCGGGGAGATAACTTGTTTATATTGAGGAGGTTGAAACTCATGTATTGCATTGGCTAGAAGTTGGAACGGACTCTCTTTGTTTGCATCATAACGAGGGAAGTTTTTACCGTTGGCGGGAATGTTGGTGTTGTTGTCCACCCGTAGATGATTACCCAATCCACGGTTTTTGCCGTGTTTGTTCCTTCAGGCTTTTCTCCCTGTAGACATCCCAGACAACATCTACACGACCAACGTCGTGTAGCATGCGTCCTATACAGGGCAAGAATACCAAGTGTGAATAGTCCTGGAATGTTTTGATATCAAGTTGTGACTTCATTGGATCCAGCTTATCCACAGCAACAGCACCGTCAACAATTTTAACATCTACATTTGGAATATATTCCGGTTGAGTTACCAGTGACGCCAAGCATACCATCAAGTCAAATTTGTTTGTTTGTTGCATGATGCCATCTGGCGCCAACGATGGAAGCCAAGCACGATTTTCATTCTCTAAGAAATAATCCATGTCAGTGCCTCTAACTCGACACGCTACATACATCCATGAGAAGAGATGAACATCGTGCAGATTGGAGATTTTGGAAGTGGACTTCACGGGTTCCTTTTCTGACCTAGAATTGAATAGAGGCAGATTGTTCTTATGTATGGGGTTATTGAATGCAGTGATATTGTCATTGATGCGCTCCGCAACAAATTTCTGGTACTGGGGTTTGCCTAGGTCATCTGCAGACCATACAGAATGTACCACACTATCAGACAGTATCCGTTTTGTATCAAGTGTGTAGACACCTGTGCTAGTATCAGTTAAAGGGATTGCCAATTTCTTCCATCACATCAATGACGCTCTTCACTTGCGACAGGAAAGTCTTCTGCACACTTCGTATTTGTTCATGATGACGTTCTGTGTCCTTTTTCATAAAATGTTTGTCTCATACTTCATTAACAGTCTAGCTGTTTGTTGACTAGCGACCATCCACTGTGTCAGTGCTGCTTCATTTTCAGTGATACCGATTATGCCTACATCTCCTTTCACTACTGTATTCAGATGTTCATGGACTTGATGCAGAGAACATATGGGTGGTGTTTCTGTGTAACAAAGATAAGTTGTTGAATCAAAGATATATGATACATATAAAACATGAATACATGTCTAGTATCATTTATGTAGTTAAAGGGATCCAACACCTAAACTGAAAGCGTTTTAAAAATATTTTTGTCATGAATATTATTATATTAGTTGGCCCCATAAACATATGTATAGATATCAAGGTCGTGATAATCGATGCACTTGCAGCCCACTTATGGGGAAAACATATTTTTCTAGTGCCCATTTTGAATTTTTACATATTTTAGCGGGAAGATGTAACTTATATTTCAGATGTGTTCTATTGGATTAGTTGATACCACAAACACATGTATAGACACCAAGATTATGATAATCGGCGCACTAAGACCCGCTTGATAGGCAAAATCCTGTTTTGTGGCGGGCACTTTGAAGTTTAAATTTTTTGGCTGGAAATGTTGGAGCGACGTCGTAGTTCCCGCATTTTTTTAAATCAGCATACTCCAAACCCCCATCATGCAAATGTTTATGCTTCTTTCCAGAAGTGCACACATTGGGTAAAAATTGTTACACATCCGCTAAACTAGTGGAGCTGCGATAGTATTCTTTTTAACTAGCCAGAACTTACCTTTATGAGTCAGTCACATTTTATGACTTGGACAAAGGATAAATGTTTGCAAGTGCATGATTTAGGGGCCCTAATTTTGTAAGTGTGTCCATGTGAGTGTTAATATGATGTATTAATCACTTTTCATTGTCTCTTATAATAAAGAGTCATGGGTCTCTTCTGGTATCTTAGAGGAGACTGAACGTTATCAAGACATTCTATACGCAACCACCCCAAAAGTACGGCTCCCGTGCATTGGTCACTTTTCACGGGTGAGAAATATTTCTATGGACGCAATAATATTAGATTCCAAACACTAATTACAGGAATAATAACTCAAAAAAGTTATTTAATGAAGCACCGGATACATCCCGGTGCTTCATTAATTAAACTTTTGCTACTGATGATTTTTGATACCCGTTAAACGCATAAGTGGACATCACTTCCTTACAGTACAGTCGCCGTGGATTGGCCGTAATCCATACGTGGGCAGTGATGTTCACGCATGCGTTTAACAGGTAAAAGAATATCATCATCAGTAAAAATTTAATTAATGAAGCACCGGGTTATAATTTTTTTTATGTTTATTCCTGCAATAAGTGCTCGGAGTCTAATATTATTGCGACCGTGGAAATGCTGCCCATCCGTGAAAAGTGACCAGTCCATGGTGGCTGTACTGGATATGTGTGTTTTACACATCTTTGCAATGTTCTCGTTGATTGCTTCCTTTCGACAAAATCCGCCAACCATACTTTTTCGTTTTAGGCGGAGGATGTCTTGTATAAGGAGATAGTTGTCTCCAGGTTTTGTCATTAAGATTTTTGTTTTTGTTTTTAAGATCAATGTCCACGTTTCATGTATGAAAAAGATGACACAGCTTTGTGAAAAAACACGTTTTTGTTTTCGACGATTTTAAAGAAAGTTGAACCTTTTAAATATGAGCTTATTCCCGTCAATATATTAACCGTTCGTGGAACCAGGGTTCTATAGAATGTTCAGTTCATATTCTACGTTCGGAGGGTCCTTTAGATAACGCGATTCATTCATTTGCTTCTGCTATCAAAGGTACATCCAATTTAGTGGCTGCTACATGTATTTATCATATGACGCGTCCGTTTTGTTCACTTTAAAACATTTAATATTTTGTTTTCTTATTAATCAGTGATAAATAAAGCCTTCCGTCGATTTCATTTGTCAATTTCAAAACAAGACAATTTGATTGGCTGAACAAAATAAAACTGGGCCACATTTTCATAATTTGCAAAATTAGAGTTGGGAGCTTTCATTGGTCAATTTCAAAACTGGACAATTTGATTGGCTAAACAAAATACACTTGGGTGACATTTGCATAATTTCAGTAGGGAGAATTTACGTTATCTGTCCTATTTAGGGTGGGTTAAATTGTATTAATCTTTTACCTACAAGAAAAACGCCATTCATTTTTTTTATATTTTCACTTTTTGCTTCCAAAACATAGGTTTTGTTTTGGAAGCAAAAAATGAAAATTTTTAGTTACACGAGGATGTTTTTTCCAAGTGCCGTCTGCAACTCAAGTTAGGTGATGGGTTAAAAAGTCATACTAAGTGGCTAATTTGTGAGTGTGTGAGTCATATGATAAATAGAATATGAAGTGAGTGTTTTTCTCATATAATATTTATGAAACTCGTCCGAATTTTCCGTTTGGGCTCGCCAGAGGACTCGTTTCATAAATATTATATGAGAAAAACACTCATTCCATATCCTCTATATATGTACTGTTTAATTTACTTTCCGAAATCTATAAATAATAGATCATATCTCCTATATTTCTAGGATTTTGCTGTAACATAGTACATGCTCATCAGCTCTTCAAATTACGTATGAATCGTCCTAATGCATTTCCCCCCTTACACTAAGTATCTACCATCTTGTTTTCATGATAAGAAAAAGACATGCCAAGTATTTTAATCACCAGACTAACTCGCGAGCAATGCATGCAAGCAAGATATCTTTGATAAATATGTGCATTCCTGCGTCGGTGAAATTATAAATGTGCCCCAACACTGTTGCAATCGCTCTCAGCCACAAGTTGATGGATTTTCATTGTACTGAATTTGATGCACAGTAGAATATCGTAGTGTTTAAACAATCTGTATCTTCCCTCACCTGGGTATGCTGAAAGGGTACATATACTTATGACTGTATGCACAACGCTTCAAATTCACGCGTAGAACTGTGAAATTTTTCTAAAAATATCATTTTAAAACACAGTACAGACGTCGTGGACTGGTCACTTTCCACTTGTAGGCAATATTTCCACGGATGCAATAATATTAGATTTCAATCACTAATTATAGGAATAATCATCAAAAGTGTAATTAATGAAGCACCGGGTACAATCCGGTGCTTCATTGATTAAACTTTTGCTGCTGATGGCTTTTATCACCTGGAAAACGCGTTACTACCAGTCCACGGCGACTGTAATGCAATTGTTCCCTGGCTGGGCTTTCAGTTCTCGGAGAGTCAAATGTGTGGATATTATACGTGATTGCAAGTTCATGATTCCCAGGTTTACTTTGCCAATTTTGTTTCAATAATCGTTCTTACTGAAATACTTAAAACACCCTGACCGCTTTATAAAATACGAAACCAGTATTGAAATACCATATAACAAAACGAATAAATATCGCGCTCAAGGAGATAATTAGTTTTGGACTTCGTTCTTTCCAATAAAACTGATGATCCCTCATGGGAAGGAACTTAGGCGATTACTTAATCCCTGCTATCGGTTATTTGGAATATTTCTAAATATAAAACAGATCATAATCAAACGTACTGAACATAAAGGGACAATAAGCCGCTAATTTGAAACAATAATAGTTGATAATTTGACGAAGCAACAATATTTATTATTGCAAGAAACAACACGTATGCTTTATATATTATATGTGTGAACGCGCAGGTTCCGATGAAATAAATAAACTCGAAAGCGATAATTTACAGACTTTATCAACAATAGCATGACAACTTCATCAATCTAAATTTAGTTTCCCGATCGCGCACGAAATAGCAACTGCAATGTTATTTTCGATATTTGTCATAATTTGCTTCTCTGAAGGAAGAAATTGTAGTTTAATATATATACATTGTTGCAATGTTATGAGAAGGACTCAAGTCATGGTTATGGATTTTGCTGACTGTTTTGCAGATTAAAGCATCATATGCGTATTGTGGTTATATACGTTATTTTATCTACCAGTTACCAAAAGACGCAACAATATCAGTATAAAACATTCGGCGATAAAAGATCTTTATTTCAGTAGCAATAAAAGTCATATGACATCGCGAGAAAAGAACGCAAGAGCGCCGCCCGACGGACTATTTTAGTGGTACTGGCAATCACAAGTTCCTTTAAAAACTTATAACGCTGCAATGAACGATGCATCAAATTTGCCTCAACATACATTCCAGTTGCAGGGAATTGTACGATTCATTACATAAACAATCCACCGTGCCAAACACTAAAACAAAAAAAAAGTTGGAGGTGAATCACAAAAATTGAAAGTTATGGCGAGATAAAATTCTGAAACACAACGACAATCTCATTGTGATTTGATCGCTTCTAAAAATTATGATTGAAATGACGTCATGTGCTTAAAGCGATTCTTGCGCAATGCAAAAAAATAATAATTCCCTGGTTATTTTCGCAAACCAGCCCTGTGTGCCTTGGGTGACCTTATAAAATGAACTTAATTTGGTTCTAAATAGCATTGTTCGTCTGAAAAAGCACACTTGGGCTGAATTTGATTGTTTCGTTTCACAATGCGCAATTTTATTCATGCCGAAGGAATTTTTTCACGTGTCGTCGGGTTGAGAGAATTGAAAATGGAGACCTATTATTTTGATCAGTTGAGTGTGGTTTTTTGTTTGTTAATTATTTTTGACAAGCCATGGTTATTGGTGTTTTGGACTGAAGGGTAGATAAATGTGTTATGCGCTCATTGTGCTTGTATACAGTCTTTTATCGCGACTCAACTCGTTTTTGGAGAGGTTTAGCTACTCGTCGCGCAAGCGCGACTCGTAGCTGCACATCCCCCAAAACGAGTCTCATCGCGATAAAAGATTCTGTACAAGCACAATGTGCTCATACCACATATATATCGCGGCTCGAATCGTTTTCGGGGAGGTATAGGATATATTATCCCAAACGCGACTAATAGCTACACGTCCCCAAAAACGAGTCACTTTGCGATAAAAAATTATGCACAAGCACAATGTGCACATAACACATATGTAGGGTGTTTGACCAATTGTATATTGTTATTGGTTTGCAACATTCTTGCAAAAAATAATAAATAAAACGTTAGGCTGTATTGAAAATTTACTGTGCACCAACGACTCTTCTGCAATAACAATAACAATCTTGGATAAAAGCATCATTCAAGGGAAGCACAAGCATGAAAGCTAATTTACCTTCCAGTGCGGAGACACCGGGAACTTCTTTGTTCAGGTTTTAGTTACTTACCTATTATCATATCTGTATGAGTCTAGTGTGGCGCTAATACATTTATAACCACCCCAATTAATCCTTTACCCAACGCAGACGATATTAAAATTTATTATTTTAAATATCATTTTTTCAAATTTGTCAAAAAATTTCAACAAAAGCATATCATGTGACCCCCCCCCCCCCTCGTTGGAACGAGCTCGACGAGCTCGTTCCAACGAGGGGTTCACATGATATGCTTTTGTTGAAATGCTTTGGAAAATAATATTTTTTCAACTGCTGAATTTGCATATTATGCGGGCGGATGCGGCCGATTCGTTGGGTAAAGGGTTAACGTCAAATATCGAACGAACCCCTCATGTCATCGTCTGTCTCGAGTTCAGGCGACTGTAGAATTATTTCTCACACGTACTGAACAGAAACATTGGGCTTTCCTAGTCCAAAGTTTATAACACCTTATATGTACTTTGAATGCAATCCGGAAGACCTGGCAGGTACCGTACCACAATCCTTCAATTTTAACTCGTTTTTGTACTTGACGTTTTCTCATTCCGAGTCTTTTTCTGGGGCCGCAGAGTTAAGTGGGATACAGAGTCAAGATGCGGTACGGATAAACTAACTTGATTTATTGGGAAACCACTTACATACATGAGTTTCGCCCAAATTTATTTATTTATTTATTTATTTATTTATTTATTTATTTATTTATTTATTTATTTATTTATTGCGTTTAACGGCACTTTCGACAACCAGGGTCACCTCGGTCCGGGCGGTTTTACGGGGGGGGGAGGAAACCGGAATACCTGGAGAGAGCCGCCGAGTAACGGCGAGCAACTGCCAGGCTCCTCAACATACTAACTCCATGCAAGCAGGGTTAACATTGGTTAAAGACAAGTTCACCATCGACGGGCAGTACGCCTTAGTACACAACGTCACCGAGGCCCCACGTGGACAATGGGGGTGAAGTGTTTTACCCAAGGACACAACGTGGTTGCAGCAGGTGGAGTTCGAACCGAAGACCTCTCAGCTTGCAGCCAGCACCTCTACCTACTGACCCACAGAGCCCCACCTAAATATATCAAACTGTAAGGAAAAACCAACTTCGAAAGCAACTCGTCGAAGCTTCCATATTCGATCGATTCAAAATCGTTCCAACGATTCGATTGGAGTCTGGTAGAGAGGGAAATAAAATTTTTGAATCATCGAGATGTAATATCAAACTCCTATCAAGAGCATCCTTTAGGCCTAATAAAGTTAAAAATCTGTTTCTCAGTCCCCACCCACCCAGCGCCCACATGGCTCTTTTGGCTACCGCAGGCTCTCTGTTTATAACCAATGAAACTTTTTAAAAAAAAATAAAATTAAGTGGCTTATGTCTGATATTTTAACCCGCATGTTCTCTTTTTATTACCAATGCAAACTTTTAAAAAAAATGAAACTTAAGTAGCTTATGTCTGATATTTTACCCAAGTTAATGCAATTTGAAAAATATGTCCCTTGAGTGCAAGAAGGCTTTGCAATGCTTTAGTGTTGCAAAGCCTTCTTGCACTCAAGGGACGAAATACACCACCGCACATGCAATTCTGTAGATTATGAGGCCTAAAACATAAAACAATCCAAGAACATGAACTTTTGATGGCAAAGATATAATTACAAAAATAAAATAATAAACCGCCCGCTCACATGCAATTTTACAAAAAATGGCCCGAGATCTACTTTGTGGGGAATTATATCGGATAACTGATGAATGGCGAGGAGTCCGTTTCTGGAATATTCCGCTTTCTGATTGACATGCCCAAAAAGCTATATACGATGAAAATAATCGGAGTGACTGCCCCTTGTTAAAAAATATCGTGTAATGTTTGTTCATGGCAGAACTTTAACAATAGTAACTGGATTTCAGTTCTTTTCGGTATGTATCTCTTTATGAACAATGTCTACCTCAATTTCGATGACCAGACGACTCAGCGTCGAATACAATATACAATACAATACAATACATATACTTGAGTTGAGACTGACAAGATTTGCTATATTCCACGGCTGTAAGAAGGGGCAATATCTATAACTTAAAAATCAGGGAAATTGGATTAGATTCGAATCTTGCCATAGCCTCCCTTCGGAGATTCCTGTTGGCCGGACCTAGTCACGTGACCTGGTGGCGCCATGTTTGGCTGTCATGGTAACCCGCGTGAGCGGCCATCTTGTGACGCCATCCACATAGTGATACGTGATGTGAGTGCGCAGCGCGTGTTGTTAGGGTGATACATGTTTCCGTCGTCCATTTTGTATACTGGAGGCCGCCATCTTGGTATCTATGGTAGCACGTGGTTGCTATGTGACGCAAAGGCTTACAACAAGAGAGGAGTATGTTCGGAGGGTATGTTCGATTCAATCGGAGTATCACGAATTACCACAAACAACCCGACAATCCCTCCAGATCACCAAAACGATTTTATTTACTATGGATTCCCCATTTTATCTGCTTAGTATGTAGTGCTATAGTACCGAGGGGCACAGGGGGTGAGTTCGATTGAACTAGAGTACTTTTCTGGTTTGGATACTTCATAGAATTACCCAAATAGACCTGACAACCCCTACAAACCATCAAAATCTATCCCAAACCACCAAAACAGACTGGCGAGTCCCCATGTTTGGGCCTATAAAAATAACATGTAATGCTATATGATCGAAATATCTCCTGGGGGTATGTTCTACTTAATAGGGCTACTAGGCCTGATTTTATCAGAACCCCATTTTTATGCCTATTGCAGATGCTGCTTTAACATTAATAGTCTATCCAGTCCAAACTATTTCTGATTCTCTCGTCCAAGTCTTATAATCACCGGTGCTTCATTCTCCGTAACCTGTATGAAGAGTTATCTCCCTTGTGTGCAAAAGGCCTATATCATCCCTAATGCCAAGAATCTATCGAGTAGTTACTGATAAGTCATTGCTCGAACTACTCGAATCCCACCGAGCAAATAAGTCATAGAGTATTTACTCGAACGAGTGACTCGCATATACGACTCTTAGCCTCATTTCGATATTTGAGGATGCCTATGACCTGGCATTGTATTATTTGAGGATACCTATCGATGATACCTTCTGGGGAATCCCTTTTTGTCGTATGAGGCCATGAGGCCCATTAGAAAATCCCTGAATGAGGTCTAATATACTATCCCTCTTAATCTCATTTCTTTTGAGGCCATGAGGGCCATGATCAAATCTCTCAATGAGGCCCAGACACAATCTTATGAACAATTAAAAGACGCATGAAAGAACGAAAAACTTCGTGATGCGAGAAGAAGACAGAAATCAAACTAGCACGAGATTAAAGAGCACTTATCAAAATGTGCCAAGAAGACCATCATCTCACCGAAGAAATTAATGTTTTCGAACTAAAACGTTAAGTTCCATTCAAATAGATTAAATAGGGACCAACCAGCCAAGGTTTCTTTGCCGTAAAATAACTTTCGTACACATGCGAGATAGAGTGCGTTTGGGCCTCCCCCTCCCCCACTCTCAGGCTTGCAGAATGATGAATCATTCGTGCAGAAGGCAGAACCATTCTAGAAATTTATATTTATTTATTGTACCCAAATGCGATGTCTAAACATGGCAGCTGAAATATACAGATGAGGAAATTTACTCGCTACGTTTTAACCCTTTACCTAACACGAAAGGCAGACGACACTTGCAAACAAAATTATTGAATAACTAAATATTTTCATTTTGTGTATAATTTATGACCCCTCATTGGAACGAACTCATCGAGATCGTTCCAATGAGGGGTCATAAGCTATGTTTTTGAGAGAAAAATGAAAAAAATAATAAAAGGTAAATAGCGTTGGTGAAGGGTTAAAAAACGAATATTTCCGTCACACTCGACAACTTCACGGTGGGCGGATTTGTTACTTCGCACCTATTTATTTAGCATAATACAAAGAAACCAGCAGCGTTCGCGATTACCAACCACTTTGGTATTTCAGAAAAATATATTCCCTTGCTATTTTTTGCGCGGGTGGAAGATGGTCACACACGCCACATAACAAAACCACCCCTGTCCATTACAGACGAATCGGTGAGCCGCTCATTTAATTTCATTAATGAAAAGTTGCATTTGTCGCTGTTGGTTTTCTGTCGTGTTGGATCTAAAAGCCACATTTTCCTGTGGCAAACCCCAATCGCGACGATTGTCAGTGGGTTTTTCGAGTTCTTATATGAGTCGTACAGCCGCAGGGACAGTCACCCGAATCAAACCTTACGATAACGGCTCTTGGACTGATTCGACCAGGACGCTATAACTCGTTCCCTGTTTTAGACAAGATAGGACGGCATATCAATCCAGTCAGTTGCAGGATTGTTCGTGGCACAAAGAAGAGCAACGTATTTAATCTTCAAGCTTGATGTCGAATCCGGATCTCACTTGTAATAATAATAACACTTCTGCTGACCGTTGATTTGTTACGATTCTCAGGTGAGAAGGCCTTGATTAACGCTGTGTTCTCAATTGCCGTCCTATCTCCACGTCTTCTCTCTCCTCTCAACACCGGAACAGATCTGTTAAATGATACCCGTACTTCATTCGTCCCAATTTCTTCAATAAGCATACTAACCTTCTCTTTGTGCTGCCCAATAATCACATATCCTTAACTCTCCAATCATACGTCCCATTATACTCCCTGTGAATCTCATGCTCTGTCACACTGATATTTTGAACATTCTAAGAGACAGTGTTCCAGGGTCTCCATTACTCCTACATTATAAATTTGGCACTCCTTTAACCGTCTTCCTAATTACCCCTTTTAAACAGCAGCCCCCCCCCCCCCCCCACACACACACACATAAGTGTCATCGAGGTGCACTTCAAAATGTAGCTTCTCTTTATCACGTAGGCCACCCAAAGACCCCTTTGTTTGGTTTATCCAGTAGGCCACCCAAAGACCCCTTTGTTTGCTTTATCATGTTGGCCACCCAGGGACCCCCTTTGTTTTGCTTTATCATGTTCGCCACCCAAAGACCCCTTTGTTTTGACCGTCCTCTCGCCAATTTTCGTAGCAACCTTCCATGATTCTCTGTCTGTCTGTCTGTCTGTCTGTCTGTCTGTCTGTCTGTCTGTCTGTCTGTCTGTCTGTCTGTCTGTCTGTCTGTCTCTCTCTCTCTCTCTCTCTCTCTCTCTCTCTCTCTCTCTCTCTCTCCCGCTCTCTGGCGATTTTTTTAGCCTGTGTTGTTCCCTTTCCAAGTCCCAGAATGAATGAACAACGAATGAATGAATGATTGTTTTTCGTGGTACAAAAATATAAACTAAATGTAAAATGCGAAACAATCCTGACAAGCCTTTACCGAACAAATCGGCCACATCCGCCAGTGTAATATGCAAATTCAGCAGCTGAAAAAATATTTTTCAAAAAATTTCGAAAATTTTTAAAAATGTTAAAAAATGATATTTAAAATAACAAATTTGGATATTGTCTGCGTTGGGTAAAGGGTTAATAAAAAAAATAAACGGAAGATTAACTTTTGCCTTTCCATATAAATAAAATAATTTTCCATCGTTTTTAGAAAGTGAAACAACTCGGTGTCAGTAAGTAAATAAGGATGAGATCACAGAGCTCGAACCCACATTCGGGATAAACTGGATTATTACAGATGACGCGGAGAGAGTATAAATTCAGGAATTGCTCCCGTTAGAAACTTTATGAATAGTGATCTGGAATAATTTTGAACCGATGATTATATTGTGTTCCACGTCCTTGGGAAAGTATGAATTGACAAGATTGCGGAGAACTGAGTTCTTGGTGTGTGTAATTTACCCGACTGTCTGGAGTTCCTTCCTGAGGGGAGTTGTTTTTTTCTAAAAGTGTCCACAAAGCTTTCAGGTAGCATGCTGGTGTACCAGTTGTGCATAATCGAAGAGACCAGGAGTTTGTATTTTAAAATACGGTGATCAAAAACCAGTGGGTCAGTATGATCATTGTATTTGTTGTTATACAGTACGTGGAAAGTGTATTATCATTAAATCACCCGCAGAGTGGCGATTCCACCGAGCAATAATTGCAAATTTGTTGCAAAGCATAACCAGCACCAGCAAAGTTTCAGCCAATGGACCTCCGGGTTAAACCCGGAGGTCCATTGGCTGAAACATTGCTTGTGTTTTTTGTCGATATGTACAAAATTTTAAAATTATAGCTTGGGTGATAACTCCACTCCGCGGGTGATTTAGTTACAATCTACTCTCCACGTACTGTATATAATCCGGATGGCTTTCTTTTGTAATTTTCTGATCGTTCGAGTCTGATGACGAGTGACCCCCAGATATGGATACCATACAGCATGTGATTGGATCAGAGAGCAGTATAATGCTTCCAGGCACATTTTTCTGTAGAGTCCTCTTGACTTTGTTTATGGCATTAAATTGCTCTGGTAATTTTAGAACAGACCATTGAGATATATTTTTTTATTCAAATATTCATCTACGTGGATTCATAGAATTTTACAGATTTTTCCTCTTGATTATTTGCAACGTGTGAGATGGTTGAGTTCAACTCTTCCACTTTCAATCGAGTATACAGTACGTGGAGAGTGTATTATCACTAAATCACCCACAGAGTGGAGATTCCACCCGAGTAATAATTGCAAATTTGCTGCAAAGCATAACCAGCACCAGGAAAGTTTCAGCCAATGGACCTCCGGGTTAAACCCGGAGGTCCATTGGCTGAAACATTGCTTGTGTTTTTTTGTCGATGTGTACAAAAATTGAAAGTTATAGCTTGGGTGATAACTCCACTCGCGGTTGATTTAGTTACAATCCACTCTTCATGTACTGTAAGTCACTCTGAGGATTAAAAATACTGAATTTTGTTTTGCTCTCATTTAGGGCAAGTTTATTAGCTGTACACGAATCGTATTTGTTATTGAGTTCGTTATTAACTAATTCAAAAAATGTATCTTAAAGTCATTATCAGCTGACAAGACGGTAGTATCGTCTGCATGTGGTAAAAATTTCAGAAATATCGAATTTATAATATCGTTGATGCAGATTATAAAAAGAAGAGGACCAAAAATAGATTCCTTAGGGAAACCAGTTGGTATGACCTGGAAATTGGAACTCGCCTTTGGCAGGGGCACAGACTGAGATATGTCTGTCAGATAATCCTCGAACCAGGACTTTGCATGGTCTCGTATTCCATAGAGTTCTAGCTTTTTTAGTAAGATCGAGTGATTTATAGTATCAAATGCTTTCGAGAAACAGAGCTAAAGTGCTGTCCTTTGATGGCATGTCGTTCATTTCGGCAACACTGTGTATAAGATGCAATACCAGATGTATTGTGCAGTGTATCTTTATAAAGCCAAACTGATATTGTTGAATTTTCTTATTATCTTCTAGAAAAGGAATTAATCTGGAGTACATAATTTTTCTGATACTTTAGAGAAGGTTGATAGGATGCTAATGGGCCTATAGTTGTTGAATAGTTGTTGATCGCTAGATTTAAAGACGGAAATTACTTTTGCAATTTTCATTTTGCTGAGGACAATACCGGTTCATAAATTAATTACTTGCGTTAAAGGATCAGCGGCCTCATATATTATCTCCTTCAATATTTCGGAGGACATATTGTCAGTGCCTCTGCTTGTTTTTGATTTCCGTTTTCTGTACATTGTATTACTTCCTGTGGGGTAGTGGGCAAAATAAAAAATGACTCAATGTTATTTCCCTGAACATAATCGGTGAAACGATGACAGGAAGACGATACTGACTGGCTTAATTTTTATCCAATGTTAACCCTTTACCCAACGAATCGACCACATCCGCCCGCGTAATATGCAAATTCAGCAGTTGAAAAAATATTATTTTTCAAAACATTTCAACAAAACCTTATCATGTGAACCCTCGCTGGAACGAGCTCCTTGAGCTCGTTCCAATGAGGGGGTCACATGATATGATTTTGTTGAAATTCTTTGAAAAATTTTAAAAAATGATATTTAAAATAATAAATTTTGATATCGTCTGCGTTGAGTAAAGGGTTAATGAAGTAGGTGTTAAATTTGTCGCCTATCTCTTTAGGGTCAGATATTTCCACATTTCCATCGACAAATGTGGCCGGGGAGGAACGTGAAGGTAGAATTACATTTGTTAATTGCTTTCTTCAAGATTTCCCAAGTTTTTTCATGTTATGTTTATTTTCATGAAGTATAGTCTAGTAATAATCAGATTTGCGAGACCATATCAATCTGTTAAAATGGTACAGTACGTTTTGTATCTTAATTTATTTTGTGTGGTTGGGGTTTGCAATGTTTTGACATACAGTTTTGTTTTTTCCGATGATGATTGCAAGAGGCCCGATGTCATCCACGGTTCACAAACTTATGGGGAACTCTTAATGAGTTGTTCTGGAAAAGCTTGATCGAAAGCTGCAACAGTCTCGAGAAGAATGCGTTGGGACAGAGTGTATTCATTAGATTTGTGAAGTCACTTTCAGACAAGCGAAACATGAACCGATTAACATTCTCCTGCTTAAAAGTTCATTTGGAGGTTTGTATGGGATGGGTGTGCCTTTTTGATGATTCATCAACATAAAATGTTGCAAAATGGTCACTTACATCAGTAATAATTATTCCCGATGTATGCGGGGTGGGGGGGGGGGGCAAAAAAAAAATTTCCACACATATGCGGGGGATGGTGAGTGTCCAAATGAGCCCTAAGCAGTTTTTTCCTTGACAAAATTTTATTTTTTCTTTACACCTTTCATTCGATTTTTTACCTGTTTGTGGCAGTATGAAATCAGCCACATGAATAAGCAACTCTAGCATCCAACTCTAGCAACTCTAGCATCCAAAAACAAAATACAGCCATTTAAAACCAGTCATGTCACCAGTCTCAGATACACAATCAGATGAACACTTAATGAAAATATTCATAGATCATTTTTCATTTCCCATCTAAACTTTATTTTTGGCGAGTAACAGAATCACAATAATACAACAATATACAATGTACGGGTGTTTATACATGTCAGTTCAATTATTTGACTATAAAATATCTGTGAAACCCTAGTCACATTTGTGACCTTGTTGAAGATCAAAAAATGCAAATGATCAGTACTATGTCCAATCTGGTCATCTCAAGTGTGGGTCACTTTTTTTAAACTGCAACAAAATCACCTATTAGGTCTGATCAGGTATTTTCAGATTATCATGATAATGTGCATGTCCTGTGATTTGTATCAGATTCTCGGTGGTGTCCAAAAATGGGATCACAACTCGCCGGCAAAGCCGGCTCGTTGAGATCCCATTCTGGACACCACCTCGAATCTGATACAAATCACAGGACATGAACATTATCATGATAATTAATTTATCTAACAATTCTGTCACATAAACATATTAAATCTTAACCCTTTACCCAACGTAACAGCCAAAACTTGCCAATGCTAGTCTCAAAAAATCGCCAATTAATTTTCATTAGTTTTTCATTTTTTGTCTCAAAAACATAGGTTATGACCCCTTGATGGAACGAGCTCGTCGAGCTCGTTCCCACGAGTGGTCATAACCTATGTTTTTGAGACAACAAATGAAAAAAATTAGTTATTCAAGAATTTGTTTGCAAGTGTCGTCTGCTTTTCATGTTAGATAAAGGGTTAAATTATATTTAAACATTTTTGGGACATAATCTTCGGTCGATCGCTGAAACGCACATAGAATGTATCCATGCGCCTGTTATGACAGCCCGTAGCGCTACCGGAAACGAGTGGCCTATATGATACGGAATCAGAATGAGTCGTCTATATGATACGGAATCGGAACACATTATGTGATACGTACCGTTTCTAGTTGTTTTCAGGCCAAAATCTATATCATTGTTAGATAAAAAACAGTATACAATGTTCAGGTGTTGATGCACATTGTTCCATTCTCGAAAGCAAACCATCGTGAAAAAGATCAGTCCTTGTGTCCTTGGGCAAGACACTTCACCCCGATTGCCTACATGGGGGCATGATGACGCTGTGTACTGCGGCGTACTGCACGTCGATGGTGCGCATGTCTTCAACCAATCTAACCCTGCCTGTGCTGCGGTGCAGAGTTCAGAGTTCCGATGTTGGACAGCTGACAGCTGCTCGTCGTTGCTCGGTGGTTCTCTCCGGGTACTCCGGCTTCCTCCACCCGTAAGACTGTCACGGTCACGATTAGCCATTGTGCATAAGTATGTGACCTTAAACACCAATAAATAAATAAATAAATACTTCGGTAATCTGACGAGAACCGGTTACCGCAACGCCACCGCGCCCCCTCAGAAAACAAAAAAATAAGCACTTTAATGATGTCTCAAATATCAAAAAGTATAATCAACCTCATCAGTTACATTTTTAGCATACGTTGTTTGTCTGCGTCATCAATTTTGACAGTGCACTGGACATCACGATGTTTGTCCTCATAGTGTTTTTGCAAGAAATAGCTCCAGTACACTTCCTTACATTCACCACATGTGACTGGTCTGTTAGTGCATGGTGCACTGTATTTTGATACCGATGTTGGCTTCAGGCTGAATTTAGTGTATAATCTACAATTTGACACAGGAATCTGGGTTTTATGACTGGTCCTTTTCAATGGAACAACCATGTGCGCCACAGAAGCCACATGCAGAATATTCAAGTACACCTTTCAGAATATGAGCAGCTATGTGTACACGGCATGACCTATTGCTCGATTGTTTCTTATAAACTTTACACAAATTATGAACTTCTGTCGATGGTGATTCATCAGGAACAAAGAAGACTGGCTTCCCATCAATATCACAGTTTGGAACATCGTCACACATGTGAGGCTTCTCGGGTGTCTCAAGGGAATCAAACACAGAAGTTTCTCACGTGGAAACAGAAATTGAACTTGCCCATCCTTCACGTCCATGTCAGGGCTAATCACATGGCATTCCTCCAGTGAAGCCTTTATATCGCTGCAGGTTTTGCCAAGTTGCCACATATGAGCACTGCCAACATCCTCTAGTTTAAGTACCCTACCTGTTGCAATGCCACAATCTGTTACATCCAGGAAACTTTAAGAATTGCTCAAATTATCGATAAGTCGGTCTATGATGAACACACATAAACATAGTCCTTGTAGTTTTGAGGCATGTTTGGAGCTTGTGTGAGTTAGACAGGCCACAATATCATCGACTGTTAGCTGATCAGATGTTGTAACTGCTTCTGTGTATCATCACTCTGGATATTGTCCTCAAACTCAACCAATGCGTTTCAGTTTTCACATGTATTCTCCACTACGGCTGCTTCCATTGTATTTTCAGTTGAGAATACGCTTGTTGTTTCCTTCAAGTCTGTCACCCCAACATCATGACCAAACGGTTTCAACATAGACACATTTTTGTCTGTGATTTTAGTGATGAGTTCAGAAGGTTTTACCGTCTGTGGTAATTTGGAAATTGCGAGTGTTTTCCCACTCGCCCATATGATTTGTGGAATGGGTGATCCGATCCACACTTGAGATTTCCTGTCCAGTTTGACGGACATGTGTGATCAATTGGACCACTGAGTCGAGCTGATTTTTGTCGCCAGATAGGATGTCTTGCGTACACTTTTTCCATCACTGAAGATCGGTGGAGCCTCTGTTCCAGCTGCATTATATCACAAGCTCGGTCATGTGTTTGAGTCCTCGCGGAGGTGAACAACTGCTCCACCTGGTCACTGCCGAGCTGGTAAAAGTACAGGGGTTTCTCGGGATAAAGTATTTTGAATTTTACAGCACAGAAGAATGCATCCTGAATTGTGGACTGAATGTCATGATACAGAACATTGGGAGTAAGTTTGATTATTTCGATATAAATGAAAAAGTGTGTGTGCCAAAACCACTTAGTACCACGAGAATCTCTTCAGTTGGTTTGTTTGGTCTGGCAAAGAATGAAAGAAGACCGTCACAAATGACTCTTAGTGATGACAGACATGGTACGATCTCAAGCATGCACGGTGTCCAGTCTTTTGTGTCCCATGTTTCGCTAGTTGTAAGAATGTCGTCAGGTTCACTGCCATCGACAGATTTTGCTTGTCTACAGGACTGAGCATACCTTCAATTTCAGATTGTGTTATTCACAGTTTATTTAAGATCAACCGCAGAACACTTGCACTTATGTTTACGGTGCTTATGTTGATCCCTCACGAAAGAATATTGTTTCTAAACCTTTTCACAGTGTGTTTTGGGTTAAAGTTGACTGTTACGTCTTTCGCTCCAGTTTTGAGATCGAGATGCTTTACGTTTTTTAGTTCAGCATGAAGAGGTGATGTCTCATCAACAGTGTGAGTAAACATAGTATGCAAAACACTTCTGACACCATCACCATTTATTGCAATGTTGAGAAGTTGTCCATGTGATTCTGTATCTAGGGATCTGCGAATCACAAATTTCTTTTCGAATCGAATCTCGAATCGAATCGTGTCTCTGATATCGACATCGAATCGAATCCCGAATCGAATCTTAAAAGACAAGTTATTTCATATTGCATCAAACGGAAGTTTTGGAACACTGCGATGACCCTTACGCGACGGAGTGAACACCTTAAATACCAATAACTAAATATTCTCTGTAGCACCGTCGCTGAAACAGCTAGGCCTATTGTCCATAGTTTTAGTTTTTGAAGGCCTAACTTGTTACTATTCACGTTCTTAAGAACGTGAATAGTAACAAGTTAAGCCTTCAAAAACCAAAACTATGGATAATGTTCTGGGCCAAATTCACACCTTAACAAACAATTAAACATTGTCAATTACTCAAATAAATAGGAATTCGGCCTACATGAATGAATTTTCTAATGACAGTTTTATCCTATTTTTGTTGGAAATGTAACAAATTGACGTTAGTACGAGAGATTCGAAAAAAATCGAATCCTGAGACTGATTCCGGGTCGATCTCGAAGCATACGTATGGTATCGATATCGAATCGAATCTCGAATATTCGCAGGACCCTACCTGTATCCCATGAATCAATAACAGTGTTGAATTTTGAAGATCTGCAGTCTTGTGGTCACAAATTGGCAGAATTAGAATTGGCCTACCATGATACTCTGTATCACTTATGTTAGATAATGCAAACACACAAGCCTCAGTAGCCAGATGGATCTCATTATTGTCAAGTTCTGACTCTAAGTTGTATGCATGCTGTTAAAAATAAGATCATTTGCCGATGTATGATTAGCACACAAACATTCGATGTTGTTAGAAGAGTCTTCCCATCGCAGTCTCTTCTCTAGTGCAACTTCATCGATCTTCAATGACCACACTATTACTGTGTTCGCCGTTTGCTTTTACATTTGCAGACATCTGTGTGGCAATATTCTCAAGAGAAAGAACACATAGCTTCATTTTGTGGAGCTCGTATTCCTTTGTAATGATCCGATATGTGTGAGAGAGACTAGGCTGTCCAGATGTTTTGTGAAGTATGTGGAGCAATCGAGGTCCGTCTGCCAAAAGCATAATTCCAGCTCTATCAAAATCTTCCATAGTATAACCCTTGGGAGAATATAAACCAGAAATTGCCTTTGTGAGTGTTGAATTATAAAACCAGTGCTTCTTCTTTGCCGCATACACACTGCAAGTAACTGATGAATTCTAGGAATATTGTGTTCAGACAGCAGATGTGTGAGTTTTTTGTACAGTGGAAGTTGATTTTCTATGGACATGTTTTGTTTGTTTTTTGCAGAGAAAGATTCCAGTCGCGTTTTTCCTATTTGGGTCTTTTAGCCGTTAGTTTGTTCAAGTAAGAAAGGTCTTTGGCAGACTCTCCAGCACGTTTTAGTATCTCTTGCAATTGTTGATTATGTTTGAGCATTAAACAGTCGGCACAGGATTGTTTTGTCCATCCAGTAGGCAGAGCAAAGTGTCCATGGAAACACCCGACTGAGTAGATAACTCCATTTATGGGAATGAAGTCAAACCTGCCAGATGTATGCATCTGGAATGGATATCGGTTATGGAACTCGGGTCCTAATTCAGTCCTTAATCCAGCACAGTACTTTGGTTTATGTACAGATGTAATGACAGCATCTGTACATACTTCAATAGAAGTCATTGCAGCATCAGTGGAATAAGTTTCCTGAGTGGCCGATGTATATATGATTGCACTGGTGGAAGCCATTGGGGAAGTTACTGTGGAAGTCAACACTGCACGAATCATAGATGTCACTGTTGTTTCAGGAGTTTTTTATGGATGCCACTGTAGGAACATTTGTATCACATGGAACAGAAACAGTTGTTTCAACTATGTTCATTCTTTTTGCAGGTCTAAAAAAATTTGTTATGACTTCAGTTTGCTGTGCCCATTGTTTGACAGGATTCTTCATGTCGCTTTTGATTTGTAATGTTGTCACCGGTGAAATCCTCCCCACAAGAAGAGCATTGACGTTTAACCCTTTTACTTAATATGAAAAGCAGACAAGACTTGCAAAAAAAATTCTTGAATAACTAATTTTTTTCATTTTCTGTCTCAAAAACATAGGTTATGACCCCCTCGTTGGAACGAGCTCGACGAGCTCGTTTCAACGACTGGTCATAACCTATGCTTTTGAGACAAAAAATGAAAAAATAATGAAAAATTAATCGGTGATTTTTTAGAATAGCGCTGGCCGGTTTTGGCCGTTACTTTGGGTAAAGGGTTAATCGAATCATCCATCACTGCTGAAAGTACAGAACCAAACAAATTACCCAAACTACTCAGCTGGCATTTTATTTTATAGGAAACACACTTGACTATACAAATTATATACAGTTAATGACTAGAGTCCTGCTGTTGTTGGGTGCACTGAAAGCAGCCATCTGAAACTTTGCTTTTTCGGCATGTTTCTGTTATGTGCCCCATGGGTGTCAAAACGTGGCTGGAAAAAACTCAAAGAAATGGGAAAAAATCAGGGTTGGGGGTGGCTGAATCCCAAAAGTGGCCATAGAGAAAAAAGTAACACACGTGGTTTCCGACCATCCCCCCCCCCCCCCCCCCCCGATGTATGGGGAATAATTTTGTTTCTGAAAACGTCATCAATTATGGTGGCTGAATTATCTGTAATTCTAGTTGGTCTTGTAATAAATGGCATAAAACCTGCACGAAACATAGTTTCGATAAATATATCGGTGTTGTTATGTCTACAAAAGCCAAATAAATCAATATTAAATCACCCATAAGATAAATATTGTTGCTTGAATAACCTAAAATGTTTAATACATTCGTTACTTTTTCCAGGAATAAATCAAGGTCCCCTTTTGGACAATGTTAGGTCTATAAATAATTCCAACAATTTTTTTTTCTCTTCCATCAAGATTTCCACAAAAATGGATTTAAATACATGTTGGATAAACACAGAAAGGTCTTCACGGATTTTAAAAGGGATGGTATCTTTTATGTAAAGTCCAAACGTCGTCATTACTAGATCGATGTCGACAGTCGAGTAATCAAGCGGTGGTCGTCTTCTATTGAGAAGGTAATGTTTTTTGCACGCTGAATATTTCTGTTAAACCTGAGATGTCTAAAAAAAATTAATTCACGTTGAAGGCTACATATAAGGTTATGAAGAGGCTTCGACAGTTAAGGTTGAAGAGTGTGAATGAGTTGGGCTTTTTGAGATCTCATTACTAACACGCGCTGGGGTTTAGTATTCGCAACTATGTTTTTCAATGGCGAAGGGAGAGTTCCATTCAGCAGCGTCAGTATCGGTAATTACATCATTAACCTGAGAAATAACGTCAAATGAGCTGCTGATTTGTATCTTATCAAATGTAAGAAGTGTGTTAGCCATTATCAAATGTCGAAAAGTGGGACACTCTACCAAGGAATAAACCAATAGAATTTACCAATGTAATTGAGCAAGTATTTTGGTGCATGGCATACATTTCTTCCTATGTTCAGCCAGCAGATTTACTTTAGTTAGGCCAAAAAAGGTATTTTGGTGTGGGCAGCGTTAAGTGTTATAGATTTCAGATGGGATTGTAATGTAAGGAGTGCTTCACTCATAAATAAAATGCGTAGCACTGCGCAATAATTATACACACACACATCCACACACGCATATACATTTTTGAGTCATCAGATCCATGTTGATTATGTTTGAGCATTAAACAGTCGGCACAGGGTTGTTTTGTCCATCCAGTAGGCAGAGCAAAGTGTCTATGGAAACATCTGACTGAGTAGATAACTCCATTTATAGGAAAGAAGTCAAACTTGCCAGATGTATGCATCTGAAATGGATATCGGTTGTGGAACTCGGGTCCTATAAATCAGTTCTTAATCCAGCACAGTACTTTGGTTTATGTACAGATGTAATGACAGCATCTGTACACACGTCAATAGAAGTCATTGCAGCATCAGTGGAATAAGTTTCCTGAGTGGCTGATGTAAATATGCATGCACTGGTGGAAGCCATTGGGGAAGTTACTGTGGAAGTCAACACTGCACGAATCATAGATGTCAATGTTGTTTTAGGAGTTTTTTTAATAGATGCCACTGGAGGAACATTTGTATCACATGGAACAGAAACAGTTGTTTCAACTATTTTCATTCATTTTGCAGGTCTGAAAAAAGTCTGTTACGACTTTAGTTTGATGTGGCCTTTTTTGACAGGATGCTTCATGTCGCTTCTGATTTGTAATGTTGTCAACGGTGAAATCCTCCCCACAAGAAGAGCATTGACGTTTAACCCTTTTACTTAACATGAAAAGCAGATTACACTTGCAAAATAAATTCTTGAATAATTATTTTTTTTCATTTTCTGTCTCAAAACCATAGATTATGACCTCTCGTTGGAACGAGCTCGACGAGCTCGTTCCAACGAGTGGTCATAACCTATGCTTTTGAGACAAAAAATGAAAAAATAATGAAAATTAATCGGTGATTTTTTAGAATAGCGCTGGCCGGTTTTGGCATTTACTTTGGGTAAAGGGTTAATCGAATCACCCATCACTGCTGAAAGTACAAAACCAAACAAATTACCCAAACTACTCAGCTGGCATTTTATTTTATAGGAAACACACTTGACTATACAAATTATATACAGTTAATGGCTGGAGTCCTGCTGTTGTTGGGTGCACTGAAACCAGCCATCTGAAACTTTGCTTTTTCGGCATGTTTCTGTTATGTGCCCCATGGGTGTCAAAACGTGGCTGGAAAAAACTCAAGGAAATGGGAAAAAATCAGGGTTGGGGGTGCCCCCCCCCCCCCCCCTGATGTATGGGGAATAATTTTGTTTCTGAAAACGTCATCAATTATGGTGGCTGAATTATCTGTAATTCTAGTTGGTCTTGTAATAAATGGCATAAAACCTGCACGAAACATAGTTCCGATAAATATATCGGTGTTGTTATGTCTACAAAAGCCAAATAAATCCATATTAAATCACCCATAAGATAAATATTCTTGCTTGAATAACCTAAAATGTTTAATATATTCGTCACTTTTTCCAGGAATAAATCAAGGTCCCCTTTAGGACAGTGTTTGGTCTATAAATAATTCCAACAGTTTTTTTTTTCTTCCATCAAGATCTTTACAAAAAAGATTCAAATACATGTTGGATAAACACAGAAAGGTCTCCACGGATTTAACAAGGGGTGGTAGATTTTATATAAAGTCCAAACATTGTCGTTACAAGATCGATGTCGAGTAATCAAGAGGTGGTCGCCTTCTATTGAGAAGGTAATGTTTTTTGCACGCTGAATATTTCTGTTAAACCTAAGATGTCTAAAAAATTTAATTCACGTCGAAGGCTACATATCATGTAATGAAGAGGCTTCGACAGTTAAGGTTGAAGAGTGTGAGTGAGTTGGGCTTTTTGAGATCTCATTACTAAAACGCTCTGGGGTTTAGTATTCACAATTATGTTCTTCAATGGCGAAGGGAGAGTTCAATTCAGTAGCGTTGGTATCGGTAAATACATCATTAACCTGAGAAATAAAGTCAAATGAGCTGCTGTTTTGTATCTCATCAAATGTAAGAAGTGTGTTAGCCATTATCAAATGTCGAAAAGTGGGCCACTCTACCAAGGAATAAGCCAATAGAATTTACCAATGTAATTGAACAAGTATTTTGCAAGAGGAATTGTGTGCTGTTGTCAGGATTGTGTGAGTCAACGAGCAATTTCGGAGGAAGAATGTTTGGATAGTTCATGAGAAACATTTATTCCTATGATCAGCCAGCAGATTTACTTTAGTTAGGCCAAAACAAGTATTTTGGTGTGGGCAGCGTTAGGTATTGTAGATTTCAGATGGGATTGTAAGGTAAGGAGTGCATCACTCATAAATAAAATGTGTGCAGTACTGCGCAATAATTACACACACACACACATATTCACAAACGCATATATATTTTTGAGTCATCAGATCCACGGAGAGCAAACAGAACAAATCAGTTTATCTTACAATCATATAGATTTTGGCCTGAAAACCACGAGAAACGGTACGTATCACATAATGTGTTCCGATTCCGTATCATATAGACGACTCATTCTGATTCCGTATCATATAGACGACTCGTTTCCGGTAGCGCTACGGGCTATCATAAATTCATAACAGGTACATAGATACATTCTATATGCGTTTCAGTGGTCGACCGAACATTATGTCCCAAAAATGTTTAAAAATAATTTAACCCGTTACCTAAAATAAAAAGCAGACGACACTTGCAAACACTTGCAAAAAAAATTCTTGAATAACTTATTTTTTTCATTTTTTTCGTCTCAAAAACATTGGTTATCACCACTCGTTGGAACAGGATCTACGAGCTCGTTCCAACGAGGGGTCATAACCTATGTTTTTGAGACAAAAAAATTAAAAAAATAATGAAAATTAACTGGCGATTTTTGAGAATAGCGTTGGCCGGTTTTGGCCGTTACTTTGGGTAAAAGGGTTAAGATTTAATCTGTTTATGTGACAGAATTGTTAGATAAATGAATTATCATGATAATGTGAATGTCCTGTGATTTGCATCAGATTCTCGGTGGTGTCCAAAAATGGAATCACAACTCGCCGGCAAAGCCGGCTCGTTGAAATACCATTCTGGACACCACCTCGAATCTGATACAAAACACAGGACATGCACATTATCATGATAATCTGTAAATATATCAACAAACGTGTGGTTAATAATAGCATACAGATGATGATGGCGATGATCCATGCAACCACGACGTTGTTAGTGAGAATCATGGCTGAATAGGGCATTAAGGACATTGTTCCCCCAATCCCTCCGCAACTTCACATATCTCAACATCAGAAAACAGAAGGCCCGACACCGAACCTAATGTGTCCACACATTTCAAATACGACATCGATAGCAGTCCGAGATCTCGATTGAATGGTTTTATATTAACTCCCTCGCTTGCTTAATCCATCATGCCTTGGTATTAGAATTCCTAATATCCTGGAAGACTCGGTTCACACCATCGGTTGTCGGGGAGATTTACCAAATAGTTAAGCTTACAGAGTTCCATCCTTCACCCATGCTAACGCATGATTGCTTATAGTGCTGCTGCTGCATTATTCGTCTCTGTTATCCATCCATTGCACTGTACATTATACTCTATTTTACCCAAAATTTGGCAATAAATTTCCTTCGGACAACCAGGGATAGTGAGGCCGTAGTATTTATTAGTATACTACTCAAAGTTTGCTAAGCACCAAGTATATCCAACTTCCTGTTTTACGTTTTAGTTGAAATATTGTAATGAAAAGTGTATATATTTTTTATTTAATCATATCTTTAATGATTTAAGTACAGAAATTAAGATTTTATTTGTGTTTGACATTATTTTTTAGCTTTTGAATGCGATAGCCATGGAAATTGATATTATTGATAAAAGAGGAAATTTTTCAATTAGCCAAAAAGTTGATGGAGCGAACTGGTATGAGTTCAGTATCGAGTATGAGACCCATTGCTGTTAATTGCAGCTTGGCAACGCCTTTTCATGCTCCCAATCAGGTTCCTGGTGGTCCTTTGTAGGATGTTGTTCCATTCTTGGACCAGCATGGTACAAAGCTCCTGGACACTTCTTGGCTGGACAAGACGGACTGAAATTGCAAGCTGCAACTCATTCCAGACATGTTCGATTGGATTGAGGTCAGGGGATCTTGATGACCAGTCCATACGCTCAATGCCCTCCCTCTCTCGGTACTCCCCGACAGGATGGGCAACCTGACGGGCATTATCGTTCTCTGCACCTGCATATGTGACAGAATTGTTAGGTAAATGAATTATCATGATAATGTGCATGTCCTGTGATTTGCATCAGATTCTCGGTGGTGTCCAAAAATGGAATCACAACTCGCCGGCAAAGCCGGCTCGTTGAGATCCCATTCTGGACACCACCTCGAATCTGATACAAATCACAGGACATTCACATTATCATGATAATCTGTATATACCAACAAACGTGTGGTTAATAATAACATACAGATGATGATGGCGATGATCCACGCAACCACGACGTTGTTAGTGAGAATCGTGTCTGAATAGGGCATTAAGGACATTGTTTCCCCAACTCCTCCGCTACTTCACATACCCCAACATCAGAAAACAGAAGGCCCGAAACCGAACCTCACGCGATCCACACATTCCAAATACGACACCGATAGCAGTCCGAGGTCTCGATTGAACGGTTTTCTATTACCTCCCTCGCTTGCTTAATTCACCATGCCTTGGTATTAGAATTCCTAATATTCTGGAAGACTCGGTTTACACCATCGGTTGTCGGGGAGATTTACCAAATAGTTAAGCTAACAGAGTTCCATCAAGTCTATCCTATCCTTGATCCTCATCCACCCATGTTAACACATGATTGCTTTTATTGCTGCTGCTGCATTACTCGTCTCGGTTATTCACCCATCGTACTGTACATTATACTCTATTTTACCCAAAAGTTGGCAATAAATTTCCTTCGAACAACCAGGGATAGTGAGGCCGTAATATTTATTAGTATACTACTCAAAGTTTGCTAAGCACCAAGTATATCCAACTACCTATTTTACGTTTTAGTTGAAATATTGTAATGAAAAGTGTATATATTTTTATTTAATCATATCTTTAATGATTTAAGTTCAGAAATTAAGATTTTATTTGTGTTTGACATTATTTTTTAGCTTTTGAATACGATAGCCATGGAAATTGATATTATTGATAAAAGAGGAAATTTTTCAATTAGCCAAAAAGTTGATGGAGCGAACTGGTATGAGTTCAGTATCGAGTATGAGACCCATTACTGTTAATTGCAGCTTGGCAACGCCTTTTCATGCTCCCAATCAGGTTCCTGGTGGTCCTTTGTAGGATGTTGTTCCATTCTTGGACCAGCATGGTACAAAGCTCCTGGACACTTCTTGGCTGGACAAGACGGACTGAAATTGCAAGCTGCAACTCATTCCAGACATGTTCGATTGGATTGAGGTCAGGGGATCTTGATGACCAGTCCATACGCTCAATGCCCTCCCTCTCTCGGTACTCCCCGACAGGATGGGCAACCTGACGGGCATTATCGTTCTATGCACCTGCATAAGATCTGGCGTGGACATCCAGGATCTCATCGATATACCGTTGTGAGGTCTTTGTACCACGTTCAAGGACACAGAGCTATGTACGTCAATCCCTGCTGTTGTCGCCCCAGACCATGATTGATCCTCTACCACAGCGGTCATGCTCAGCAATGTTGGCTACATGGAATCGTTCTCCTGGTCTTCTCCATACCCTAGAACGCCTATCTGTGTGGTCTTGGCAGTACCTCGACTCATCTGTAAAAAGGACAGGTCGCCAATCTTCTCTGGTCCATCCAACGTCGTCCATGGCCCATTCATGTCGTGCCTGGCGGTGGTTCTGGGACAGCGGAATTCGAATACATAGTCTTCTCAAGACCACATTCGTGCAACCTTTCCCGGATAGTCTGCGTCGAAACATTTACCCCGGATGCATTATGAAGGTCACTGCGAAGCAAGCTGGTTTGCTGTGGCAAAGCGGTTCCTACCAGCCTGAATGATCAAAAACCGGTCTTCAGCTGGAGATGTTGCCCTGTCTCTGCCACCACCATGCCGTCTTACTTGTGTGCCATACTGCTGAAATCTTGCCCAGGCTCTGGGCATCACCGTATGGTGCACAGCAAGAACTTCACCAACCTGACGATGGGTAGCCCCTTGATCCACAACCCCTGCAGCCCGCCACAGTTCTGCTTCAGACAAATGTCTTCTTACATTTGCATTTGCCATATTCAATCATTAAATCACAAGGGTTTGTGTTGAAATGAATATTGAATACCCTACACATATCATGTACATGTAGACAGTACACGAAAACATCATGAAAATCAATGGGTACATGCTTTCCACAACTGTCACGAAAGGTCTGCCTGTCAAGAGAGCTAATGAAAACACTGGGGGCCTTCTCAATACATTCGTCAATCGTATCCACCAAAAATATCGCAAATATGTCAAAAGCAAATTTCACAATGATGTGTCAAATGTTTGGTGCTTAGCAAACTTTGAGTAGTATATGTGTGAAACACACAGACTATTGTTTTTGTAAGGTTTGTTTTTCTTTCTTTCTTTCTTCTTTTTTCTTATTATTCTCCCGTCTGCGTCTTCTCACTTTCTTGTCCTCACGACAATTCGAAAACGCATTGCCCTATCTCGCTGATTTTTGGCTTACTGGCAGTCACAAGTTCTCAGCGGCTTATATTTTTCAGGTCGCTATGGCTCTTGAGTATGGCCCTGTCGGCCACATGGTTTTCACAGTCTCTTATTTTCTGAAGTAATACTATGTTGTATTTATTCACAGTGGAAACAATGTAAACAGAAGTGGAGGTAGCTGTCAAACATTAAATATTCTCTGCTATTTGAATCAGATGTCAGCCCTCAAACCAAGTTGAGAGAAACTCTTTGCTTTACAAGGAAATAAAGTATACATTATTCAGTTCAATGCTTTTAACCTTCTCAAGACTTCAATGTGGGTTCCAAAGATGTTCATGCAATGTGATAATAACCTTGCCATACACGCATTACGCCTCTAAACATCGTTCAAATAAGTCTCAGGTAAAAAAAAAATGTCCATTTCTGAGTCCATGATCGAACCCTTTGAATTCTGTGCACATATATGGTTTTTCTTTCTTGGAAAAATGTATTTGATTCTGGAAAAATTTATTTGATTCCCGTATGAATATCTTTAAATACTACTAAGGAAAACCTATTTCTGATTCCTTTAAAAACATGTAACCCCCAAAAATAACCCTCCACAAATTCCTTTTCTTTTTTGTTTTTTTTTTTCTGATGCTTTAACCCATCTCACACGGACTTGAATTTGCTGGATGCAGTAATTTCTGTTTCTCTATTATTTTCTTTCCCAGAATTGCCTATTATCATCCCCGGCAGATATGATATCGATCTCGGTCGATAAGAACCAAGTTAGAGCTGCCTCCATTGATGTGTTACTGTCATTTTTATTGTAGTTGTTTTTTACTCATCTTTGGATTTCATTACTGCCATGTTTTCCTTTTAGCGTTTTCTCGCCACGATATAGCCTTAGCTGCTGGTGTGGCGTTGAGTACCAATAAATAAATAAATTGATGTGTTACTAGGCGCAACCAGTTTGTTTATATGAAAATCTTGTACCGTTTTCGTCGAACACAATCAGGAAAATTGGTATGAACAGGCACAATGAGGCGACGTGAAGCTGAGGCTTTTGTATGAAGAGGAATTAAAGATAGCAATAAGTAAGGATTGGGTAGACGAAGAGAAGAAAGAGGGGAGTTTTGGAGACAATTCAGGGCAAACTAAGATTTAGCCCTTTATCCAACGTAACGACCAAAACCGGTCAGTGCTATTCTCAAAAATCGCCAATTAATTTTTATTATTTTTTCTTTTTTTGTCTCAAAAACATAGGTTATGACCCCTCGTTGGAAGGAGCTCGTCGAGCTCGTTCCAACGAGGGGTCATAACCTATGTTTTTGAGACAAAAAATGAAAAAAATTAGTTCAAGAATTTGTTTTGCAAGTGTCGTCTGCTTTTCCTGTTAAGTAAAGGGTTAGATTAATTTTTATTATTTTTTCATTTTTTGTCTCAAAAACATAGGTTATGACCCCTCATAGGAACGAGCTCGTCGAGCTCGTTCCAACGAGGGGTCATAACCTATGTTTTTGAGACAAAAAATGAAAAAAATTAGTTCAAGAATTTGTTTTGCAAGTGTCGTCTGCTTTTCCTGTTAAGTAAAGGGTTAGAGCCGAAGTGGGAGAAGAGGTAGTTCATCTATCCGAACGTCAATGGGAAAGCCGGGATGTTCAGATACCTGAACAGAGAGAAGAGGAAACTTGGGATTGTGAAAAAGACGAAAAACAATAACACTGTCAGAAAACTGTAACAAACCTGAGAACATTTAGTACTCATTGGTTTTGGTTTAATAAATAAAGAAGTTATTTACTTAGTTTCATATTCGCCGAGATATCAGACCTCGCGAACAGCAGTCTCGGGCTGATATGAAGTTATCTTGGGCTGATATCGCAGCCGATATGAAACAACATCAAGTAATTACCTCTACAGTTAATACTAAAAGTCCTGTCATGAAACGCGCACAAATAGCACGTCTATCTGCGCGTTAATCTACGCGTTATGACCACAGTAAGACTGTCAAATTCTGTACATATGGCCTGTGCACAAGCAATGTTTCAGCCAATGGACCTCCGGGTAACCCGGAGGTCCATTGGCAGAAACATTGCCTGTGTTTGCTATGAGTAACCAGGAGAACCTGCCGTGCTTTGGATGCCATATGATATGGCAATTGCGCGCAATTCCTACGCGCAATTAAACCAGACAAGCGCACAGTTCGTGACAGGACTTCTAGTTTTAACTGTAATTACATGGGGAATTAAAAGTGTTACCATGGTAATCAGGGCAAGTTCAATTATCGAATAAGCCAGCAGTAACGTGGTTCTTGTGGCAATGGCTGTCAGAAAAGAAAAGTGGTGCGAAAGTTTTTTGTTAACGGGGGTTCGTTGTTTGTAAAACAGAAGGGAGTCAAGACTCTAACAAAAGTCGCTGATTTTATTATCAAAGCTGGGAATAGTAATAGATGCTGGAGTTTGTTGAGAAGAAATAAGGAGTCACTGCAAAAACAATTGTTTTTTGCGACAAAGAGGGTGCTCCAACCACGATTTAGGGGGTACTTGGCGTGAAGCAATCCTCCTTGACACACTTATTCACCTTTGTTTCTTGTTCTCAGCTATGACTGCGATTTATGGTTATATATAGACTTACAGTACAGACGCCGTGGATTGATCACTTTCCACGAGTGACCAATATTTCCACGGACGCAATAATATTAGACTCCGCACATTAATTATAGAACTTATCTTTGATGATGACGATTTTTATTACACGGTAAACACATGCGTGGACATCACTGCCCACGTGTGGATTACGACCAATCCACGGCGACTGTACTGTAACCGAAATTGCAAGCCTATTTTTTGTTTTGAGGTTATTGGCATCGTAACTTAAGAAGTTTCACATCAATCGCAAAATAAACTTGGCATTGCTTCAGAACTGTCACTGCCGCGTCGGCATTTGAAGTTTGGTCACTGTGAGTAATATGGTTACGGCTCTAGGAGTGATACAACCTCAAAGTGGTATTTTTCCCTGTTTTGTCGTTATTTGCGTTTCAACGCCAAACGTTTCGGGTCAGTCTAAACTTGGCAATGCTTCGGTCCCTTCGGAACTGTCACTGCTGCGTGGACGTCGACACGCGAAGTTAGGACTCCGTGAGTGCTATGGTAATATTTGTACGATTGCACACGAAAAGGTGTATTTTTCTCTACTTTGCATTGTAAATCCAAAAGTTTTACATCAGCCATAAAGAATGTTGCAATGTGTCCCGTGAAAACCATAAGGTTCTATCTTACAGTGGAAGAGAGAACCTTATGGTTCTCACATAACGAATTATGTTCAGGAAAAATCACTGTTGCGCCAACGTGAGAGGTTTGACTTCTCTCATTGTGCTATGGTGATGGCTGTTCGCGTGCCACACATGTTTTGGGCACAAAACGCAATTTGACGTAAAAACATCGAAAGTGACATCGCAACTTAAAAAGCTTCGAGTCAATCGCAAACGAACTTGACAATGCTACGAAACAGTCACTGTCGCGCCTGCATCCGAACTTTAGTCGCTGTAAGCGTTATGGTTATGGCTCTTGGTGTGATACAGCCTGACAGAGGAATTTCCTCTTTTGTTGACGTTACTTGCATTGTAACTCCAAAAGTGTTGGATCAATCAAAAATAAACTTGACAATGCTTCAGACTTCAAACTACTGCATCAGCATGAGAAGTTTGGACGCCGTAAGTGCCGTGGTAATAGCTGTACGTGTGACAGACGAAAGGACATTTTTCCTTTTTTGCGTTATTTGTATTGTAACTCGAAGCGTTTTGCCTCAATCATAAAGAAACTTTACAATGATCGCGAAAAATCACTGCACTTCATCATGAGAAGTTTTATCTCTGTAAGTACTATGGTAATGGCTTCGGTCGTGCCATATTTGATTTGGCCACAAAAATGCAATTTGACGTAAGAAAACGTCGAAAATGATGTTAAATCAAAAAATCCAAAAAAAACAGCTAATTTTTTTTTAGCTCTAAAACGTACTAAACTTTCATGGAAATCGGACGTACTTTAATTTTTGCGACGTTGACGCCCGACCGTCATTCCAAAGGCAGCTCCAGACGAATTTTACGTCAACTAAAAAGTGATTGGATTTTTAGATATGTTTTTACTGGATACTATATTTCCAAAACTTCGAGAATGAAAGTCCAACAATAACGTGGTCGATGTTAAACGTTCATGTAAAACGTCATTCTGACGCTGTTTGGGGTAAAGATTGAAAATGCGTGTTAGAAAACCGGCGTTTTAATGAATAAGGTTCAAAGAGAAATCAACATTTGCAGTGACGTTAAAGCCTTAAAAGCTGCGATCAATCGAAAACCGAATAAACACGTATTTCTAAATTTTTTAGATCTTTTACACACTAGAATTTAATGATAATCGACCGACATTTAATTTTTGGTGACGGTGACGTCAATAACGCCACCTGAAATTCGACCATAACCGTGGAGAATTTCCAAGATCGGTTTCATATTTTTAGATATGGTTTGTGTCAGAGATGAGATTTACAAAAGTTGAAATAGGGAGGCTTAAAACAGGCCTCCGTGTTAGAAGATCGAGAAAAAGAGCGTAAATTAGGAATTGTTTTGGATAAAGATGAGAAATCAGAAATCACAACCTCAGCTGAGAGCTAGAAACAAAGGTGAATAAGTATGTCAAATGTCTTTAGGATTGCTTCACACCAAGTACCCCCTAAATCGTGATGGGAGAAAAAAATTAAATAAAAAAAAGGGCTGATGATCTCTATTAATCATTCGACTTAATTAACCCTTTTACTGCCACGCCCACTTTAGCCATATAGGGAGGACCTCTATGTACGCCTGTATGCGGGGCCGTTTAATATCATTTATGATATACATGAAACTCTATTATCTGATTAATTATTGGAAAGGGCTCTCTGAGCCCTTTCCAACAATTAATCGGATGGTAGGTTTGGTCTGCGCATACCGGCACGCACATATAATCATCATAAAATAGGTGACAATAGTCGCTTTTGGCAGCTTAAGTGTTAAACTTCGTCAAAGAAGGTTTCATTTGTTTCATTGGGCAATCGTGATCTGTATGTGAACGATATTGATACAGTTGTCTCCAGGCTATAGGCACTGTGGAGTCACTTGTTCAAAAGCTATCTGTTTTTTGTCGTTGTTTATTTGATGCACAAATGAGGCAAAGGCAGCCCGTTTAATGATTATTCAGTAGTTGCAATTACATCACACGCCGATATCGCCATAGCGCTAAAGGCGTGTATACCTTGCGCTCTAAAAAACAACAAACGCATAAATATATTGAATACGGCCAGAGAGACGGCTAGATATAATTACACAGAGTTATCTGCACGAAAGTCTTATTTGTTATAGCGAGCTGGACTGACAACAAATAGCAATGTTTTATCACGGCTTGAAATTACCAACCCATGGTTTGTTTGCGAAATAGGAGAGTAGAGCTGCACGGTATATCGATAAACCGATATATACCGGTATTCACATCAATATCGATTGAATACCGGTGTAATTACAAAAGTGTCGGTTTATCGTCATTATTTATTTGCCCACAATTTAATTTTCAAGATGACTTGAGTTTTTTAACTGTAGCCCCGAAAGAATAATATTGTCCCTTTACCCAAGGAATCGTCTGCATGCGCCCATGTAATATACAAATTTCACAGTTGAAAAAATAATTTTTAAAATTTCGAACAAAACTATATCATGTGACGCCTCATTGGAACGAGCTCGTTCCAATGAGGGGTCACATGATATTGTTTGGTAGAAGTTTGGGGGAAAAATCTGATAAACTGATTTTTAAAATAATAAATTTTGATATCGTCTGCGTTGGGTAAATGTTTTTTCGAACTGCATCATCAAGGCCTGCTGGTTCATTCCGACTGTGATGCCTCAAGTCTCGATTGTGGTACCTATGTTCATATATCTGAGCAGTTTTCGATAACCGGTATACCGCGGTATGTTTTTAAATACCGATACTGGTATTCATTTTTGAATATCTTGCAGTCCTATAGGAGAGGACGAGGATCTCCAACAAATGAGCCTATACAAATGTCTTTGTGTCAAGCAGAGAGACACTCTATCATGGAGAAAAACGAGTCGATATTTAAATTTTGGTGTTCGCGCACAAACTCACACTTCATACTCGAGACTTATCTTGAATTTGTTTATGATATTTCTCAACCGAGTACACCGAAATCGTTCTGAGCCGACATCTTAGCTGAGCTTCATTTTAGTGAACGAGGCTCAGCCATTTCATATCAAATCATAACGAATATGAGATTCTTTTATCGCACAATGTGCAAAACGACTGCAGAAATGAAAGAAAATTAATTCTGTTCTACTTACAATATTTTGGAAGCTCCGTGATCACAAAACAAGGAGTATTTATTTATTGGTGTTTAAGGTCATATAATTCTGCACAATGGCTAATCGTGACCACGACAGGTTTATGGGTGGAGGAAGCCGGAGAGAACCCCCGAGCAACGGCGAGCAACGGCGAGCAACTGTCAGCTCCCCAATGTACTAACACAACACATGCAGGGTTAGTATTGGTTGAAGACAAGTGTACCATCGACGTGCAGTACTCCGTAGCACACAACGCCACCGTGCCCACTCGTGGGCAATGGGATGAAGGGTCTTGCCAAATGACACAACGCGGTTGCCACAGGTGGGATTCGAACCGCGAACCTCTCTGCTTGCAGCTTGCGCTCCAAAACCAGGAGTTTTATTGCCAAATTGCCATTCGCTGACCATTTATTTGAGTTTAAAGACACTTTCGACAGCCAGGGTCGCCTCGTGTCGGATATTCGCTGACCGTGGTTTTACCAGGTATAAGGATAGTAACTTAATTTCATATAGGCAACCAACCCTACGTTTGTGCGAAAACAAATCTGATCGCATCTTTTAATTTGGGCATTCAAATATTTTCGTCAAATACACACTCTTTGACAAAAAGAAACAAAGGGTTATGTGACACATGGGTGCAAAAATTGACCATAACGAATGTACCGGTCACGTGAAGGCTGTAAAGGAACTTAAAACAATATATCTTTATAAGCTTCTTTGTTTTGATATTTTCTCTCTGCCGCTTTTCAAGTTCGGTAACTCTCATTAATTCAATTATTTACTGCTGTTGCACTTCAAAGGAGTCCGACATTGTTCATGATCTCACCATATACAATAAAGGAGAGTGTATTATCACTACATCACCCGTACAGCGGAGATTCGACGCAAGCAATAATTGCAAATTTGTTGCAAAGCACTACAAGCACAATTAAAGTTTCAGACACAATGGACCCTCGGGTTAAACCCGGAGGTCAATTGGCTGAAACATTTCTTGTGTTTTTGTCCATATGTACAGAATTTGAAAGTGATCATTTGGGTGATAACTCCAACATGAAAAGCAGACGACACTTGCAAAAAAAATTCTTGAATAACTATTTTTTTTCATTTTTTGTCTCAAAAACATAGGTTATGACCCCTCATTGGAACGAGCTCGACGAGCTCGTTCCAATGAGGGGTCATAACCTATGTTTTTGAGACAAAAAATGAAAAAATAATGAAAGTTAATAGGCGATTTTTGAGAATAGCGCTGGCCGGTTTGGGCCGTTACGTTGGGTAATTAACTCCTCACATACTTTACCATGAATATATATCGTTAACAGGATGGATTCTTTTTTAGTCAATGTGACTTCCTATGTCCTCAGACCTCAAGTGTTTATTGTACGTGTTGTGGGCGATATTTCCATTATGTTGTGATAAAAATATTATACAAATTAGAACGACATTGACATTATTTGGTTCCGTGTGATGTCATTTCGAACAAGGTTTGCAACAAAATTATGAATGAACCTCCGGCGAACTGTAACTTTAAAGTCCAGTGATGTCAAATTACATTTTTCTTCTAACTCTCCGCCCAACCGTGCTCCATTCAGGCCTGCCTGGACTTGGGGGGTAGGAGATTGACAGAGATTGTGTTATTATCTACCTGTAGGCTCCTTGCATCACTCGTTGGTCACAGTAGCCGTATAAATGAAAGATATACCGTGGTTTTGTGTCGCTTTCGTTTTTTTAATCTGGACCCAACGAATCTCAAATTTCCTGTCGAATCGAATCTCGAATATAAATCGGACAGGTGATTACGAATTGATTCGAATCGAATTTCGTAACGAATCTCCTCGCTTTTCATGCAGTGACGTGGATATTATACTTTCTTATAATCGTCGAATGTGGCAAACATTTTCACCCTCCACTCATGTACTATATTTTTAATTATTGGACGACTCCTTAACTCATCTCGGTACTTGGGGATACCTTCGACATCGCGGTGAACCACTAGTATTGCTCCTGGATTCTAGACCACCCCACGCCTTGAAAGCTCCAAGGCCTCTACCACTGTGTGTACCACTACTATAATGGCGCTTGAGTCGTCGCCCATCATTACTACTTAGTAATTTTATATCTCACGTGACCTTCTAGGCTCCTGATTGGACGAATGCTGCACCCCTATTTCGTGTAGTTTGCATCCACAGAACTGACCAGGCACTGCACCCAGGCATAACACGTTTTCTATTTTTAGCACACTACTATATCAGTTTTCTTTTCATACTGGGCGAATAAAACTAATCAGGCAAAATTTAAATATCGATTCACAGAAGCACAACATCCACAAAACGACCCGAAAAGAAATCATTTTTGGAAAAATGTATCGCTTTTCCATTGTTGAAGTCACATTTTCCGAGGCGTTCATTTTATTCCTTGAGCAGATGATCCATATCTCGTTTCGAAGAGAATGATCCATACCTGGGTCCAACTTTCATGAGAACGCGTCTGGATATGAAAAATCGTTTGTTTTGCTGCTCATATTATTTCGCTATTTAATTGTATGTTTTGGGCAGTAAACGAATAAATAATGGAATTCACTTGAATCTTCGGAGTTTGTATCCCGTGCTGACCCATTCGGTATTGTATATGTGTGACAAATGTGTGGAAATTATCAAACTGCGTTGTCAAATTTCGAAAATTTTAGTTTTCATTCGCGAGTTGCGCAATTCTAGAATACACAGTTCCGTTTGGGGGAAATGTTTTGTTTACCCTTGCCGACCGATTCAAAATCTGTCTTCTGCTCATATCAATAATCCAAGTTAGCCATGTTTTGGAAGAAGAAAATGTTCTTTAAAAACTACATGGTATTTTTTTTCTATATAACGCTGGTTGGTAGGGCTGCTACCTTGGTAATTGATTAACAAATCGGACAGATGTTTTTCTTGATGGGTGTTCGATATAATATAAGGATTAGTGCATGTCTTGTCGTTGAGTACACCCATATAGTGCCCAGTGAGGTGGTGTAGTTCCCTCCGCTTCGCGGCGGGAACTACACCACCTCACTGGGTACTATATGGGCGTAGTCAACTCCAAGCCATGCACTATTCCTTAAATATGGCGTTGAGTACCTATATCACTACATTACAGGACAGTCGCCGTGGACTGGTTGTAATTCACGCGTGGGCAGTGATGTCCACGTATGCTGTTACCGGATATTAAAAATCATAATCAGAAAAAATTTCATTAATGAAGCACCGGGTTGTGCCCAGTGCTTCATTAATTAATGTTTTCTGATTATCCGTATAATTAGTGTTTGGAATCTAATATTACTGCGCGCGCAGAAATATTGCCCACCTGTGGAAAGTGATCAGTCCATGGCGGCCGTACTATACAACCACTATTATTATATTACTATCATACTTGGCTTCCTCTTCTACGACCAGTCTAATACAGCCTGCTTACTCTAACGACTCTTTCATGCCTATTTCGATTCTCCCAAATGAGCTAAAGAGCAATGAGAGTAATTGCCCGTATCCTCCGTTCTATTAGAAGACTTTCAGTTTAGCTTTCGCTTCACAGTTTCGTACTTCTGCATAGGACTTCCGCTCCACAGTTTCGTACTTCTGCACAGGGGTGAACTTTGAAATAAAAGGCCTGTCCTGAATCTGACCCCACATAAATTAGGTATGTAATTTTAGTATTAGGCATTTGGAAGCATTAGACTACTTCCTGGTAGTAGACTTTAACATTTTGGCCATTGGGTGGAAGATTGGTGCATAGTTTCATGACGGCATGGGATTTCTGCGAAACAGTGGCCCAGAAAATGAGGCCAACTTTCCAGACGTCATTTTTACACGGGATTGTTTACAGGCGTGTAGACAAAAAAACGTAGATTTGTTTCTCTTTTTAGTAATTGGAGATGATGTGCTCCAGGGCTGGGTAGGTGCTGAAGCTGGGAAAATTCTTTTTTTGTGGGTGCAAAGTGCCTGCAGATGGCTGGTGTTGGCAATTTTTCATTCAAATTTTCAGGTCGGGGCTTCATATTGTACTGTAAGTTATGCCCCCCACAATTATATCCATCAGTTGTATCTCATCAGGCGGTATTAACTATTTTCAGCCAATTGAGAAAATTAAAACATGTCAGGGGTAATGCAAATGAGTTTGGCTTTATTTGCTCTGAAATAGAGCACATGACACATCATTTTTGAAAATGCCTTGAAATCTATGGAGCGGAACCTTAATAGCAAGCACGTACCACCATAGAAACCAAAATGGTGACCTCCAGTAACCAAAATGGACGACGGAAACACGTGTCACCCAAACAACACGTGCTACTCATGTACACTGACACCACGTATCACGTTATTACGTCACAGCCTGGCCGCCCACGCGGGCTACCAAACCAACCCCACGTGATGTAGTAACTGATTACGAGACTATGACGTCACTTACTAGGTTTCCCATTGAGGGGTCCCCAATCTGGCCCGGCAACATCTGAAAATAGTTAAGAGCCTGTACTGAAGCTATAAAGAGATATATTATATCTCACGTGACTTCCTTGCATTCTGATTGGCTGAAAGATGATACTCTATTTCGTGTAGTCTGCATCCACAGAACTGACCAGGCGGGGGCGCGGTGGCTCAGTTGGTAGAGGTGCAGGCTGCAAGCCGAGAGGTCCTCGGTTCGTATCCCACCTGCAGCAACCGCGTTGTGTCCTAGGGCAAGACACTTCACCCCGATTGCCCCGATTGCCCCGATTGCCTACATGGGGGCACGATGACGCTGTGTACTGAGGCGTACTGCACGTCGATGGTGCGCATGTCTTCAACCAATCTAACCCTGCCTGTGCAGAGTTCAGAGTTACGATGTTGGAGAGCTGACAGCTGCTCGTCGTTGCTCGGTGGTTCTCTCCGGGTACTCCGGCTTCCTCCACCCGTAAAACTGTCACGGTCACGATTAGCCATTGTGCATAAGTATGTGACCTTAAACACCAATAAATAAATAAATAAATAACTGACCAGGCACTACACCCAGGCACTACACGTTTTCTATTTTTAGCACACTACTATATCATTTTTCTTTTCATACTGGGCGAATAAAACTGATCAGGTTAAATTTAAAAATCGATTCACACAGGCACAACATCCACAAAACGACCCGGAAAGAAATCATTGTGGAAAAATGTATCGATTTTCCATTGTTGAAGTCACATTTTCCGAGGCGTTCATTCATATCTCGTTTCGAAGAGAATGATCCATACCTGGGTCCAACGTTCATGAGAACGCGTCCGGATATGAAAAATCGTTTGTTTCGCTGCTCATATTATTTCGCTATTTAATTGTATGTTTTGGGCAGTAAACGAATAAATAATGGAATTCAATTGAATCTTCGGAGTTTGTATCCCGTGCTGACCCATTCGGTAATGTATATGTGTGACAAATGTGTGGAAATTACCAAACAGCGTTGTCAAATTTCGAAAATTTTAGTTTTCATTCGCGAGTTGCGCGATTGTAGAATACACAGTTCCGTTTGGGGGAAATGTTTTGTTTACCCTTGCCGACCGATTCAAAATCTGTCGTCTGCTCATATCAATAATCCAAGTTAGCCGTGTTTTGGAAGAAGAAAATGTTTTTTAAAAACTACATGGTATTTTTTTCTATATAACGCTGGTTGGTAGGGCTGCTACCTTGGTAATAGATTAACAAATCGGACAGATGTTTTTCTTGATGGGTGTTCGATATAATATAAGGATAAGTGCATGTCTTGTCGTTGACTACGCCCATATAGTGCCCAGTGAGGTGGTGTAGTTCCCTTCGCTTCGCGGCGGGAACTACACCACCTCACTGGGCACTATATGGGCGTAGTCAACTCCAAGCCATGCACTATTCCTTAAGTATTAGTATTATACTGCTTTAGGAAAAAAAGATTTTGTGACATAAAAGTGTTAACAGAGAGTTTTAAATAAAGTGGTATCGATTCTAATGTGACCAACAAAATTATTGATTCTAATTTTGATATTCCTTTCCTTCCGGTATTATATGTCATAATCACGGTTGAAAGCTTTAAATGGGTTTCGATTGTATGTGGGTGTTATCTAACAAAGTCCTGCTTATCTCGTAAATTCATGGAAATACTGTATGCAATAAAATGGGTATATCCTATTCATCTCACGTAACAGTAGTTAATACCAGCCAGAATATTTTAATCTCATAACCCTTTAAACGGGAAAGGCTGCTTTACCGGCCCTGGGTTGTTATACGGCCTGTAGTAATTAAGTGCGTGGATTTTAAGTTAATATGTATGGTAGACCAATCAACCTTGGGGTTGCACGTTGAAAAGGTTTTGATTGGTCTACCCTCAAATAACGAATATGGACTTTTCGAATTGATGTTATTATATTGCTATGGAATGTACCATCAAGGTTGAGAGGGTTTTCCATTCGTTTGTAGAAGTTTTAATGAATCGCGTAAATTATATTTATAAATGTAATTCGACCCGAGATTCAACAAGTTCACTGGATGATTTTCGTTAATTTTGAAAAGTTAGTGACACCAAATTTAGCATATAGTCACAACGATGAAGAAGCCCTTTGTTACTGTATGTTTATTACACGTCTTCACATCTATAAAAAAAACAATTATTAGAAGAACACATTTTATTGCAAGAAGGACACTCAGCAATTTATTTGACAACAATCAACAAAAAGAACACATTTAAAGACAAACCAAATCTGTGTACTCATACTCTTCTTCTTCTGGATATTCATTATCCCCTTCATTTATTTATTTATTAGAGTTTAACGACACATTAACAGCCAGGGTCATATCATGTCGGTGACAGTTTTACGGGTGGAGGAAGCCGGAGTGCCTGGAGAGAACCACCGAGCAACGACGAGCAGCTGTCAGCTCTCCAACATCGTAACACTGAACTCTGCACGCCGCACAGGCAGGGTTGTAGATTGGGTGAAGACATGCGCACCATCGACGTGAGTACGCCTTGGTACACAGCGTCATCGTGCCCTCATGTAGGCAATCGGGGTGAAGTGCTTTGCCCAAGGTAACAAAGCGGGAGCGCGAATCAGTCGCTGAAATGGTCACTCATCCAACTATTAAGCGCGCTCGACGTTGCTTAACTTCGGTGATCTGACGTGAAACGGTTACCACGACGCCACCGCGTCCCCTATCCCCTTCATATGTCGACTCTATTTCTTTTTCGCTATTTTCGTACACATTAAACCGGACATATCCTTCAATTTTAGAAATTTTATTTAGTTATTTCGCAATCGGTTCAGTTTCGGGTGATCAATCGTCTGCTCAACGAATTCCGTTCAGCAGGTGTTCGGGACGGATTTGTATTTTCCGCATGTTTTGGTGTTGACCAGGCGTGTAATAAAAAGTCTTGCTACACCCGAAACACCCAAAGTTAAATACCAGATATATGACGTGACTAACGTTGCACGGATTATTTTATGTTTTCTGCCATTTAGAACAGTTTTCGTTAATTTTGTAACACGCACAATTCCACAGTTATAGGAGATGTGGTTTTGACACTTCACATACCGTTTTCTGGTCTTTTAAAATGTCAAAGGCATCTTTCCTTTGTTCACTTTCGTACCTCGATGGAAGTTTTTCGGGTTTTTTCTGATCTTTCATTTTAGCCCAATTTGGATGCTCACCTTCTGAAATTTTGGGAATACAATCTTCAATAAAATCCTCACATAAAAATGTGTTGCCCTCCTGCGAAATTCTCAATGGTTAAGACCGAACTGAAGTGTGACATCATAGGACGTCAATGACTTTAAAAACTGTAAATGCTTTCCATTTTCACGAAATTTTAGTATTTTGTTGAACTCAAAAAATAAAAAGAACAGGTGTTTGGGGATTTTTATTAGGCCTAAAAAAGTTAAACATCTGTTTCTCATGCCCTCCCGCATGGTTCTTTTGGCTGCCGCGTGCTCTCTTTTTATAACCAATGCAAACTTAAATAAATAAGAATTATTTATTTATTTGTGTTTAAGGTCACATACTTATGCACAATGGCTAATTGTGACCGAGGCAGTTTTACGGGTGGAGGAAGCCGGAGTACCCGGAGAGAACCACCGAGCAACGACGAGCAGCTGTCAGCTCTCCAACATCGTAACTCTAAACTCTTCACCGCAGCACAGGCAGGGTTAGATTGGTTGAAGACATGCGCACCATCGACGTGCAGTACGCCTCAGTACACAGCGTCATCGTGCCCCCATGTAGGCAATCGGGGTGAAGTGTCTTGCCCAAGGACACAACGCGGTTGCCGCAGGTGGGATTCGAACCGAGGACCTCTCGGCTTGCAGCCTGCACCTCTACCAACTGAGCCACCGCGCCCCCTAAATAAATAAGAAATAAATGGTTTAGGTCTGATATTTTACACAAATTAATAAAACTTATAAATTGTCCCCTTGCGTGCAACAAGGCTTTGCAATGCTTTATTGCAAAGCCTTCTTGCACTCAAGGGACGAAATATACCACCACCCATGCTATTCTGTAGATTATGAGGCCTAAAACATAAAACAAACCAAGAACATGAACGTTTGATAGCAAAAAAATAATTACAAAAATAAAATAAGAAACAACCCGCCCACATGTAATTTTACAAAAATGGCCTGAGAAACAGAAGATCTACTTTGTGGGGGCCTTACCGTATTTTTTACGTTTCCGTCATTTCGTGTTTTAACATATTACCCTGCACATTCTCCCATTTTGGGACAGTCCAAACTCATAAACTACAAGATATACCGCTTTCATATTTTACATGCTAATAAAGCAATATTTGAATTTACTCCATGTCACATTAGTATTTACATTAACATAATATACACCTGGAACTTACTTAAGCACTCCCTGAAATGTTTCATGACAGTGTATTTATTTATTTATTTATTTATTGGTGTTTAAGGTCACATACTTATGCACAATGGCTAATCGTGACCGTGACAGTTTTACGGGTGGAGGAAGCCGGAGTACCCGGAGAGAACCACCGAGCAACGACGAGCAGCTGTCAGCTCCCCAACATCGTAACTCTGAACTCTGCACCGCAACACAGGCAGGGTTAGATTGGTTGAAGACATGCGCACCATCGACGTGCGGTACGCCTCAGTACACAGCGTCATCGTGCCCCCATGTAGGCAATAGGGGTGAAGTGTCTTGCCCAAGGACACAACGCGGTTGCCGCAGGTGGGATTCGAACCGAGGACCTCTCGGCTTGCAGCCTGCACCTCTACCATGACAGTGAAGTTGCTGTTACTGATTATTATGTTTTAATGATTGCTATGTCTTGCAGTACGTTTCATCAAGTGAAACATGATGTTTCTGGTTGATAGCGTACTCCCAACACATCCCCTCGTCCACGTGAAGCATACCTCCCTCGAATGTCACAAAAAACACTATCATCCACATGCAATATCTGGGTATCAAACAAGAAAATTTGTCACTTCTTTTTTTAATAAATGTTGACATGGCAAGGATGAGAGTGTTGGAGACACTAAGATGGCAAATCGTTGGCATGCAAGTCATTCAAAGCTATTGGAAGGCAACTTGGCTATAGTCATTCTGTCATCAGCAGACTTGTCCGAAAACATCAACAAACTAACGATGTTAACCCTTTACGTAACATGAAAAGCAGACGACACGTGCAAAAAATATTCTTGAATAACTAATTTTTTTCATTTTTTGTCTCAAAAACATAGGTTATGACCCCTCGTTGGAACGAGCTCGACGAGCTCGTTCCAACGAGTGGTCATAACCTATGTTTTTGAGACAAAAAATGAAAATATATTGAAAATTAATTGGTGATTTTTGTGAATAGCGCTGGCCGGTTTTGGCCGTTACGTTGGGTAAAGGGTTAAGGTCCGACAAATTCTTGGACAACCTCAAAAGACCTCTCCTCAGGACGATTGGGGTCTGGCACGCCTCGTGAGGCGTGAACCCTTTGCTTCAAGTGGGGTTTTGAAGCGCCTTTGGCTCCCCAACAGGTTCAGAAGGATCATCAAGCGTCCAGCTCTGTCCGGTCAGCATCAAAGTCGACATTTGGAATGGTGTATGGCGCGATAACATTGGGATCTCAGGACGTGGAGGAGAGACAATTGGTCAGACGAGAGTAGGTTCCTGTTTCATGTCACAGATGGCCGCATGAGAGTGTGAAGGCATAGAAATACTGCTTACGTGCCCAGGAACATCGGACCTACTGTTCCTTATGGTGGATCATCAGTAATGATCTGGGGATGCCTCTCTCGTGATTGTAAACTTGATATGGTGACTGTAGGTGGGAATCTCAATGGTCATCAGTACATCCGGGATATTCTCAATCCGGTTGCCGTGCCTCTCCGTTGGTTGATCGCAATGTATGCATGGACGACAATGCAAGGCCACATCGTTCCCATGCTGTGAGAGCTTGCTTTCAGAATAATGCTATTACAACACTACCTTGGCCTGCAATGGGTCCCGATGTGAATCTCTTAGAACACATCTGGGACTTCCATGGACGTCGTGTGCAAGCAAGGGATCCGCCTGTACAGAATTTGGCCGATTTGGAAGCAGCATTGCATGAGGTGTGACAGCAGTTGCCTCTGGGCGGTATCAAAAGGCTCGCTGGTAGCATTAGGAGGAGGGTTCAGGCTGCCATCCGGGCACGTGGTGGATACACTCGCAACTGACGTCAGACACTGCTATTGTGTTCAGGAGATCACAAGTTGCATTTTTTGTCAGTACTTACCGGCATTGTTTCAGATGGACCGTCTCAGCACCATTTTTGTCGAGAGAACATTTTCCGTGAAATTAGCGGCATTAAAATACTGTATATTTTCATCATTGGGTTGTCTTTCATTTGTCAATAGACCATTCTTTCCGCAAACAATCACTTTTGGCCCTCTGAAAGATAGCATGAAAGTAATGACAGTTTCTACTAACATCACTGCCAAAATAACAGGGGTGCTTAATTAGGTTCCAGGTGAAAATATTCAAAGCTTTGATGTTAAACTGACCGAATGCTGAAAAATTTTAAAATAAAATTATATTATATAAAATAAAAATTGCCATATTTTGTCCACGTGATCTGGAGAACTTATGTTTGAAGTAAAAGAAATCGGCGTCGGGCCTGCTTCGTGGAATTGTATCTGGACTCTGGAGATTCGCTTTGCGATCTTAAGTAGACGTCCAGTATTTTAACTGATATTCTCACGATTATTTTGGTCACTTTCCTTACGGCAGCTGTCTGAAAGTGTGGAACTATTTGACTACCATACGGCAAAATTGCTGCGGTTGGCTCAGAGTTATTTCCATATACGATACTAATATTACATGCGTTGGTAACTCTAACCCTAACAACGAGACAGCTGTTAGGTTTCTAGGGGTTAACATGGACGGAAATGTGACATTTAAACAACATATATCTTGCTCAAAAATGTCAAGAGCTATATACTGCATTAACAAAGCCAAAAATATACTTCCGCGGGATGGTCTAAAAACATTATATTTTTCCTTGGTACATTGTCATATTCTTTACGGTATCCAAGGTTGGGGCACTCACCTTCAGCGTCCAGAATCCTCAGTCTGCAGAAAAGAGCAATACGCATAATAGACAACAAAAAATACAATTCATATACCGACTCCCTCTTCAGAAAATTTAAAATTCTGAAATTCAAAGATCTATACAAACTTAACGTCCTTCTCTTTATGTGCGACTGGTTCCTTCAAGCTTTAGACAAATCCATCGGGAATGGATACGAGACAATCGGGAAAGATATACGTTCTCAAACCTCGTACACGGTTTTCAGCTAATCTCCCATTCCACTCTTTTCCAAGAAAGTGGAATGAAATTGAACCATTGGTTCAAAACCTCAACAGATCTGAATTTAAAAGAATTCTTACGGACAGGATGCTTAGCTCATACTCCATTAATGCTGCCTGTAGTAACCCTGCATGCCCAGATTGTAGAAATAACTGAAGCAATCGTCGAGGTTGTAATTAATGTACTGTTATCTCGCCCATTGTTAAATTGAGATGCCTCAATATTAGGTAACACGGTGGACCACGGTGTTGCCCCGGGGTACTATATCTTTATCGTGTACAGCGGGGCGGCAGCCATGATGGACTGTGGGTTCTTTTCGGAAGGGCTCTCAATGGGTACAAACTTGTCTTATTTTGTTTGTTTTTTTTTTCTTTCTTTCTTCTAACTAGATGCTGGTCAATATTGGTCTCTTTCAGTGAATCAAAATGTAGGCGAAATCTGCTGTGAAGATTACATTTAGCCTTTATGTGGGGACGACAGGAAGACAGTCCTTGTGACTATGTTGTCTCCCCGCAGTATATAGAGAGTAATCGCTTGACTGGACTGTTTACGTGAAATTATTCATGAGAGGTGGGGGACGTTGTACAATATAGTCCCTCGCCTCGAATGAATTATTTCACGTAACCAGTCCAGTGAAGCGATTACGCTGTTTATTACGTTTCATTATTAACGATAATTATATTATTTAACCCATTACCTAACGTAACGGCCAAAACCGGCTAGCGCTATTCTCAAAACTCGCCAATTAATTTTCATTATTTTTTTCATTTTTTGTCTCTAAACCATAGGTTTTGACCCCTCATTGGAACGAGCTCGTCGAGCTCGTTCCAATGAGGGGTCATAACCTATGTTTTTGAGACAAAAAATGAAAATAATAGGTATTCAAGAATTGTTTTGCCAGTGTCGTCTGATTTTCATATTAGGTAAAGGGTTAAAAAAAACCCAATGAAGTCCCCATTACATCCACGGCAAGGCGCCTTCGTTTGCGCGCATGGATACATGACCCAATTGTTGATTGCATAATTCACTTGTGAAGTTATCGTTCATAATCAAATCCGGAAATCCCAGTAAATCACACTTTGGAAAGTAATAAAATAGAGTTAATTTTGTTTAATACATGTATACTATTATATTATTATGCTGCGAAATAAAGTATTCATGTTCAAAGTATTCAGACGTAGTCGAACACGCGCCCGTGTGTGCACTTAGAGAAATCTGGGCAAAATTTGGTTCCAAGTTGAACCAAAACCCACCCAAGAAGCACATCAGATAAGTATTCATGTGATCTAGAACCAGGCAATTTCATATGGAGTTACCTGTCTTGTTTATATGGACAAGACCAATACCGGGTCTGGACCTGCGTCGCTGCATGTAACTGAATCGGCAAACAGGAAGTGGCTGCACGGCAGATCTGAAAATTGCATACACGATACAACTGATCATTATCAGGCTCCAGATGAAATATAAAATCAATCCCTTGCATAGAAGCCGAGAAAACCTTGACGGAAAATTTCAATGTTCAGTGGGTACAGTAAAATTTCAAAGTATCGGCAAACAGGAAGAAGACGCACGGCAGATCTGAAAATGTCTTACACGATACAACTCATCATTATGAAGCAGCAGACCAAATATAAAATCAATCCCTTGCATAGAAGCCAAGAAAACTTTGACGGAAGAAGTGTTTTCGACGGACTGACGGACGGACGGACTGACGGACGGACAGACGGACTGACGGAATGACGGACTGACGGACGGACAGAGTCGAGCGGTTACTAGACCTGCTCTGTCGCTGGCGACGCAGGTAAAAATAGCCGTTGTCGCGCAGTTTAGCCCTTTACCTATAACGAATCGACCGGATCCTCCCGCGTAATTTACAAATTAAGCAGTTGAAAAAATATATTTTTCAAAAATTTTCAACAAACCACGTCACGTGACCTCTCATTGACGCGAGCTCGTCGATGTGGTTTTGTTGAAATCTTTGGAAATTTTTTAAAAAAAAACAGTAATTAAAATATTAAAATGATAGATTTTGATGTCGTATGCATTGGGTAAAGGGTTAACGCATGCGTGATAGGAACACCTGGAAACGTGTTTCTGACTTTGCTTTATCGCCATTTTAAAATTCAACTTATATTTTACAATTTATAGAATTTGCAGAGGCCTTGACAGTTCAGTTAATGTGAAAGGTTGAAGAACCAAAACGTGTATGCTTGATGTCACCAAATTTCGTTCCCCTACCAGGATAAACTGAACAACCAGTTTTGGTTCCCGAAAGAGCTAAAATTTCTCTGCGTGTGAATTTTGAAGATCATTATAAAGGTGTGTGGAAATTAACTCACTAAAAGCGCTTGTCAACTTTTAACATTTATTACATTTAACGACTATAACCTATCGTACTTTAGCTCCAAAGTCGGTAACCAGACTACTGGTCTCAAGAAAATAATGACATTATACAGAAAACAGTTACTCATAACAACGGTGGATGAACATAACTCCAAAACAGCAATTAAACCTTTTTGAATACAAGATTTGTCAAGAAGTGTGTGACTGTTATCCGAAGGACTAATCAACATTTATCAGCTTTTGCATACTATGCCCTCACAAACAACACTGTAATTACTGCATAATCACTACAAGAATTAACACTCATGCTTTCATTTTATAATATTAAATACGCTGTGGAATATTTGTTTATCCTTCGGATGCCAGCCTATAACATTAGCATGCATGGTATACTATACATGAGTGCAATTCATGGTATATAGAGGATATCTCGTGTTTTTGAGTGGATACCAAAAATTATCTCATGAGTGACCGAAACAAATGTTTATTTTTCGCGAGCGAAAGTAAGAATTTGTTTCAGTCACAAAGATAATTTTCGGTATCCACTCAAAAACACTAGATTTTCTTTTTATTTATAGGCTTGTTATAAGAAACTGATAATTCCAATCGTTTCAAGCTTGAATTGATGCATGAAAGTAAAAAGTGCATTGAATCATTGATACGCGGACGTGATTTGTTCGATATTCGGAACAGATAGCGTCTTTCGATCTGATTCAGCTGGCGTGTTTCTAATCGAAACATGGCCTGGAGGTCTGTAATATAAGTTTTTGGTTTGGTGCGTCTTTTGAAAGGACGTACCAAACCACGAACTTATATTACGGACTTTTATGTCATGTTTGGACTAGCAGGTTTCATGCACCAATTCAAAGTGAATACGTGTTGAATTATTGCTGGAAATGATGGTTACCCACTCAAAAACACTACATTTTCTTTTCATTATACGTGTTTAGGACAAATTGATCATTTCCAGTGATGATTTGACTCGTATTCTCCTTGAAGTGATGCTTTGAAAGCCGCCATTTTGATTGATACCGTGAATGTGAAACTTTCTATATCTTCACAGGGGGATGCGATTTCTACCTCTCCGCAATTTCTTCGATAATCTATCGTTTAGCGTACAATAAAGCGATATATTCTTTTCTCTGTTATGTACTCGCGGATCTTTACTGCTGATATTGAGTGTGTGTGTGTGTGGGGGGGGGGGGGGGTGATATTAGGACTAAAAGTTTGTTTGTAAAAACGAATATTAAGATTATGTGATTACACAGTGCGAATGTAGTAGTCGAGGTACAAGGGCCATTTACCGATCAGCCTGGTTGGTCCAGGTCTCTAAGTCGTGTGGTAAATCGGTCGCTTTGTGTGCTAGAGGTCGACGGTTCGAGCCGCGGCCCCGCACTTCTCTCTCCATCTGTTACACACAGCCCTTCGTTATTTATACCCAGTACACCTGGATGTAGTCGAAATATTAGTCAGCCGGGACTTGAGAAATCATAGTCGGAGACAAATCAGATCTCTACCCACTCACCCACCCACCAATCCGTTCTTCGCGACGTCCATGTCCAAACGGCGTAATTGTTTTGACTCTCATCGACAATTATACAATAACGTGATTTTCGAAGGCGTTGGGCTCCATTACTGGACCGCCATCTGTGATTAGCTGCCGAGCAGTTATTAGCGGACCGAGGCGATAGCCCGGGCCGCTAATGGGTGTGGGGCTGCTAATGAAAGATGGAGGTCCAGTAATGGAGCCAAACGACGACGCCTGAGAAAATCATGTTATTATTGTCATCAGTACTTAGAAATTATAAGAACGATTTTGGACCCTTTTGGATTTATATTATTTCGTGAAAAGAATCATGTGAAACACCATTATATATAGCAATTTAAGGCAGAACACTTTATATTTATCTCAACCAACACCAATGAAAGGTAAACTCTAAACTTTGTTAATGTTATGTAAACAGATTTCCAGGCAGACGAAATGGCGTCATGTGCAGAACGTCAGTGCGTGCTAAGTGGTCCGCGGGCGCTAATGACTAAAAATAGCCATTAGCGACCGGCTAAGCTTTACACTCTTTGTTTAAAGTTTATTAAGCTCCCTCACAGGCTGTGTAAATTAGTATTAACAAGAAGGTATCGCACAATGAATTGATAAGAATTACCAATTATTTTAGCTTGAGTGGGACATCGCAGACAGCTGAACCGGGGAGGACGTTAACGATGTGGGATTGGAGGATGGTGACGCTAGCATCTCCGTAGTTTTTAAACTCGAGGGATTAAAACCTTACTTAGTCCCTTCGTGATGGATATATCAAACAAAGTCTTGAAGAAAGTCGAACCGGTGTCTCTCAGTTTTCGGTTATTCAAGGGTAATTCGACAGAGGAGTCGAGCGTGTAGGCGATCGGGGTGCAAACGCACCTCCCCACAAAATTTGAGTTCCACTGGAGGGACTATCTCCCATTTGTGATTTGAAAATTTAGAGAAAATGGAGCAACCTTACTTATTCCGATACATCGTGCTCCCTGTGGCTTAGCCACAGGAAGCACGATGTATCGGGGTAAGTTGTTTTAAAGCATAAATGTTCTCGTTTGCACGGGGGGGGGGGGGTGGGGGGGGTCTGGAAAAAATTTGCAGACACAGGGTCTAAAAAAAAATTTTCCGTCTGCCAGAGACACCCCACCTCAAACCTGTAATTTTTTTCCATCTCTCCCGAGGGGACCCCCCTCATCCCCCCCCCCCCCCCTATTTAATTCCGGAGCTCAAAACACTGCTGAAACCTGGCCAATTATCAATGGTCCGTTTTCTATGCTATTGTGATGAAACTCACAAGGACGCATGTTCCCTCAATGCTGTATAAACTGTTTGAGAAATACGATTGTTTCATTTTTGTTAATTTTGAAGAGATTCAGTTTATTTTTCCATGTTTTATTTTATATTCAAGGTTTTATTTTATCACAACATTTTCTATTTACAAATATCTTAATTTTTTCATAGAGTTAACTTCTTAACCAAGTCCTGGTTGAATATGTTTTTGTTGATTTTAGTTAAGTTTAAATTTTATATAAACTAATCAAAATGAATATGATAGTTTTTGCTTTTTACATGTGAAGAGATGAGCTGTGGGATTAGGCAAACTCAAATGAGTTGGTTCTAAAGACTATATAGCAAAGACATATTTTGTTAAAGTATATTAATAGCTGAATTCAGTAGGGTAATTCTACATGAGCCAGTTTGGTTGAATTGAAAAAAAAGTGTTCATAACAAAACTCAATTGCAGATTATTCAAATTTGATCAGTGTATGTTAATGTTTCTAATGTCCACTTCAGTTGTCGAATTTGCGAATCTTCACTGAGAACAGTTTGACTCTTCTGAGCTTGTTTATACCCCACATTCTCTCCAAAGCATGTTTTAAATACTCTATTCACTACCCTGAATCATCTTAAAGGTATAAGAATATCACTATTTGAATGAATTCAAGTGCAGGAAAAAATTGCAATTTGGGTCATTTCCACGTTTTTTCCGGGCCAATGGTCCCACCCATCCCTACCCTGTGTCTGGAATTTTTTGGCAGACCCCCCCCCCCCCCCCCCCCACTGGTTTGGATGGAGTTTCTAAGAAACGCCTAGGCACTACTTTAATACTATTTATAGCCTCGGCTGCAAATTAGTATCCAAGTCCCAAAGTGTTTCATTGAAACTAGTTGTATGGTCCTGGTGTAACATGCCCTACATGCAACACTTATTTCTGTTAACTTTCCGTCAGAACCACGTATTTACAGAAATACATAAAAAAAATATGTCTATCAACTTCATTGAGCTGTTTTGTATGTAATTCTTCACATACAATAGTGTTTATATTTTAAATCATAAATTTCACATAATATTTTTCCATATGCTACCACAGAAATTCATTTGATACTCATCTTTCGAATTTTTTATCGCCGGGGCGACCACTGTGATCGTCGATCACATCTGCTACAAAATGCCTGTCTACAGTTGAAACTACAGTACGTGGAGAATGGATTGTAACTAAATCATCGGCGGGGTGGAGTTGTCACCCAAATTAAAACTTTTAAAATTTGTATATATCGTCTAAAAACACAAGTAATGTTTCAGCCGATGGACCTCCGGGTTTAAACCGGAGGTCCATTGGCTGAAACTTTGCTTGTGCTTGTTATGCTCTGCAACAAATTTGCAATTATTGCTTGGGTGGAATCTTCACTCTGTGAATGATTTAGTAATACAGTCTCCACGTGTTGTAGAAGCCATGTGATTGCATTGTGCACTATTTTGAAGTAATAGTGCACTGAGTAAGTGCACCGTTTCCGCTGTCAAACAGCACCATTGGAGTAACTCAATTCATGTAGAAAAAACAGCGTGCCCAACTCTGTACAATTCTATACTAGTTAATTTATTTATTTATTTATTTATTTATTTATTTATTTATTTATTTATTTATTTATTTGATGTTTATGGTCACATACTTATGCGCAATGGCTAATCATGACCGTGACAGTTTTCGCGGGTGGAGGAAGCCGGAGTACCCGGAGAGAACCACCGAGCAACGACGAGCAGCTGTCAGCTCTACAACATCGTAACTCTGAACTCTGCACCGCGGCACAGGCAGGGTCAGATTGGTTGAAGACACGCGCACCATCGACGTGCAGTACACCACGCGGGAGCGCGAATCATACTAGTTAATAGAAATCATTAACATCATTCCTAACCTCTACTGACCTACATGTATATATAATAACGTAAATAGATAATAAAATTCCACTACATATACAGAATGGAGAGAGTTCGTAGCGCCATATATTCCACACTCGTATTATAATTATTCACAATAGCATAACAACACTTGCGAATTTCCATCACATGGACCACAGGGTGCAACCCGGTGGTCCATGTGATGGAAATTTGCAAGCGCTTCTCCTGTTTTGTTCAGAAAAATTGTAAATAATTTCTTAGTGAAAAATCTATTTCACGGCGATTTAGTAGTAATCCACCCTCCACATACTGTTGTCTCAATATTTCCTTTCTGTTTGATCGTTTGAGTTCGTGATTTCACTACTATACGACTCAAAGTTTGCTAAGCACCAAGTACATCCAACTACCTGTTTTACGTTTTGGTTGAAATATTGTAATGAAAAGTGTATATATTTTTTATTTAATTATACCTTTAATGATTTAAGTACAGAAATTAAGATTTTATTTGTGTTTGACATTATTTTTCAGCTTTTGAATACGATAACCATGGAAAATGGATATTATTGGAAAAAGAGGAAATTTTTCAATATGCCAAAAAGTTGACGGAGCGAACTGGTATGTCTTCAATATCGAATATGAGACCCATTACTGTTAATTACAGCTTGACAACGCCTTCTCACTCATGCTCCCAGTCATGGTTCCTGGGGGTCCATTGTGGGATGTTGTTCCATTCTTGGACCAGCATGGCACCAAGCTCCTAGACACTTCTTGGCTGGACTGGCCGGGCTGAAATTGCAAGCTGCAACTCATTCCAGACATGTTCGATTGGATTGAGGTCAGGGGATCTTGCTGGCCAGTCCAATCCCCTCCCTCTGTTGGTACACCATGCCGTCTTACTGGTGTGCCATACTGCTGAAATCTTGCATAGGCTCTGGTGATCACCGTATGGTGCACACCAATGGCTTCAACAACCTGACGATGGGTAGCCCCTTGCTCCACCATCCCTACAGCCCGCCACATTTCTGCTTCAGACAAATGTCTTCTTATATTTGCATTTGCCATATTCAATCATTAAATCACAAGGGTTTGTGTTGAAATGTTGAAATGAAGATTGAATACCCTACACATGTCATGTACATGTAGACCAGTACACGAAAACATCATGAAAATCAAGGGGTCTGCCTGTCAAGAGAGCTAACGTAAACACTGAGTACCATCTCAATACATTCCTCAATCATATCCACCAAAAATGTAGCAAATATTTCACCAGCAAATTTCACACCGATGTGTCAAATATTTGGTGCTTTGCAAACTTTGAGTAGTATATTTTACATTGCACAGTACAAACGCTCTTGTGCATTTCAGACTACTTCACTCTTCTGCAGTAAGGAGCTCATTCTGTTGCTAACGAACATTTTCTGTGCTAATTGTGACAGGACTTATAGTTTCAACAGTAGGGGCATGGCAGTACGGTTCTGTCGGCTGTCACGAACAGGCTCACCTCGCTTGTCGCAACTAGCCCGGTTGGAAGGTTCAACGTCTGGAGTGTGTGCTTACTAACTAAAACGCCACCTCAAACACACATATATCCTCTCTCGAACTCATAATCTAGTTCCAGTTTATTGTAATTGTCGTAGCGGGTTTGCTTCATTAGGGCAGTCGATTGTCATTCATACCCTTTGGCTCAAATTCCTTAACCCTTTACCCAACGAATCGCCCGCATCCGTCCGCGTAATATGCAAATTCAGCAGCTGAAAAAATATTATGTTTCGAAAATTTTCAACAAAACCATATCATGTGACCCCCTCTTTGGAACGAGCTTGTTCCAAAGAGCGGTCACACGATAAGGTTTTGTTGAAATTGTTTTGGAAAAAATGACATTTAAAATAATAAATTTTGAAATCGTGGGTAAAGGGTTAAGGTGCTATATGAGTATTTATTATTTATTTATTTATTGGGAGTTTAAGGTCATATACTAATGCACAATGGCTAATCATGACCGTGACAGTTTTACGGGTGGAGGAAGCCGGAGTGCCCGGAGAGAACCACCGAGCAACGACGAGGAACTGCCAGCTCCTCAACATCGTAACTCCGCACTGCAGCACAGGCAGGGTTAGAGTGGTTGAAGACATGCGTACCATCGACGTGCAGTACGCCTTAGTACACGTCGTCATCGTGCCGCCATGTGGACAATCTGGGTTAAGTGCCTTTCCCAAGGACTCAACGCAGGAGTCCGAATTGGTCGCTCAGACGGTCACCCATCCAAGTATTAACCGGGCTCAACGTTGCTTATCTTCGGTGATCTGACGAGAACCGGTTACCGTAACGTCATCGCGCCCCGTGCGATATGAGTAATAGACTTTTGTCTATTTTGAAATTCCCACCTCTGATATTCCTTAAATTCAAATTAAATATACACAAATTATACTTCAAAATGAAGGTCGAGATGTATAGAACACGAAGCACATATGTAATGGACTCAAAGAGTTGACAGCAGGCACCACTGGTTCCTGGAAGTATGCTACTGTACCAGAACTGATAATATAATAATATTTCACGAGAACAACTTGTGGCCAAATGTGCTTCAAATATCCAAGAACAAAGCTAGGCGTTCAAAACACTTTAGAGTGCAGCAACATGACAGCATTTGGGAAAAGGATAAAATAGTTTGTATTTTTATTGAAGATGGATTCCGTGTTCGGCGGACATGCGCAAATCACGCGATACCACGAATTTCCATCGAAAAACAAAATCGTAATTCTAGGAAATTTCAACAGGTATCATGATACCTTGCATAAAATATGGCAACTGTGCAGTCTCTATATAATAATAGTGTGCTGTATTAATGCGATCTTTCTCATTATTTGAATTTAGACGGTGTTGAATATCGATGCTTTTTCCGTCCGATGCCGTTGACCCGAAATCGAAAGTAATTTACAAATGTAAACAAAGGCGACAGTTTGGGAAATTACCCCCATGCAGCTCTGTCGCTGTGTTTTGAAGAAGTTTAGTGCCCAAGCTTTGTTCTTGGATATATGAAGCACATTTGGACACAAGTTGTTCTCTTGAAATATTATTTTATTATCAGTTCTAGTACGAATACGGTAGCAGATTTCCAGGAACCAGTGGTGCCTGCTGTCAACTCTATGAGTTGATTACATGCGTGTTTCGTGTTCTGTTCATCTCAACCTTTATTTTGATGTATAATTTGCGTATATTTAATTTTCATTTTAGGAATATCAGAGGTGGGAATTTCAAAATAAATAAAATTCTATTACTTATATAGCACCTTAAAGTTTTGCTTTTCTTGGACAAGTGTATATGTCGGGAAGTTCCCATTTGATCGGTGGTTAGCTTTTCATTGACAAAATATTTTAGTCGAACAAAAAGGGTTCACTGGATTTCCTTCCTTCAATCACGTCTGAGTTCACATGAAACTCTTCCATTTCGGAAATGCGATGAACTGTTCTCTTTTCTGTTGCTACCGCGGCGTAAGCTGAGTCATGCGTGAGTGCGTGAGCGGATTGTTAGTTTGTGACATTTGGTATATATATATATAACATCAATTTGACTTGTTATTAAGCGGTTCTTAACAACTTGTTCAGAAATGTAATTATTACATGTAAAAACTATTGGACCACAGCAGTTTATTATTGTTATCAGTGATCTAGGACACAGAAATTCTTGAGAAAACAACATAAGGTGGCGAACAACTTATTTGATAAAGAGTTGATTTGTTTTATTGGATATGTTCGAGTTTGCAGAAGGAAAATTCGTTTAAAAATGTTACACTTTTAACCCTATGGTGGAATAAATTAGTCCTCATGCAGCTGTCTTCGGAATGTCTGGTATGTATACTTAATGAAAACAGGCGCTTCGTTAAGGGGCCAGGCTTGAATTTTGAGGCGGCAATCGCCCCGGGCCGCAGTCGCCCGCCTGAGTTCAAAATTCCGTGGACGGTAAACGTCCGCCTAACCCCGATTTCTGCGGCTCATAAATTCAGTCGAAGGCACCTCAAAATCGGCCTCCTCAAACGGCAATTTTCGCGGATTGAAGGAGGTACATGTAACAAAAGCGCAGTTTGTGAAGTTTGTAGTGTGTCGTCAACGCAGTCACCCAGAGACAGTAAACAACTTTCCAAATTTTCATTACGTGATGACGTACATCACAATTACACAAACCATGTACAGTACGTGGAGAGTGTATTATCACTAAATCACCCACAAAGTGGAGATTCCACCTACGCAATAATTGCAAATTTGTTGCAAAGCAAAACAAGCACAGGCAAAGTTTCAACCAATGGACCTCCGGGTTAAACCCGGAGGTCCATTGGCTGAAACATTGCTTGTGTTTTTTGTCCATATGCATAAAATTTGAAAGTTATAGTTTGGGTGATAACTCCACTCCGCGGGGGATTTAGTTACAGTCCACTCTGTACGTACTGTACCTTAAAATGATATTACTTGTCTACCCATCAGGCTGAAACAAAATGGCCCTTGTAAATCATAAATGACCTTCCTGGGGTCATTTTATGTGAACCCAAAATGGCCCTCATGTGGTGATTTGAGGCGAACCATAATGGCCCTCCTGCAATTTTCCAAATGACAAGCCTGAGGGGCATAGGGGATATGTCACCCTCCCCTAATAATTATTCCAGCCGAGATATTTTCGTATATATGTGAATATCAGTTCTCACTTGTTTGTTGTCATGTACTTTCTTAACCTTTTCCCTAACACAGTATTTTAAAAAATAAATTAAATTTCGTATTTTTCAAAAACAAATTTCACAATTTTTCAATAAAACCATACAAATATTGATATCATTAGTACCAGCTCGAGTGGAGCGCGGTGGCTCAGTGGTAGACTGTTGGACTTCTATGCTAGAGGTCCCGAGTTCGATCACCGTCCCGGACAACCCGCGTTGTGTCCTTGGGCAATGCCCTTTCTACCGGTTGGCTGGGGGGGGGGGGGGGGGGGCATGATGACACCGTGTACTAAGGCGTACTACACGTCAATGGTGCACATGTCTTCAACCGCCATAACCCTGCTTCCTACTTGAGCGGAGCTTGAACAGAGTTAGAATGTTGAGGAGCTGACAGTTGCTCGTCGATGCCCGGTCGTTCTCTCCGGGTACTCCGGCTTCCTGCACCCGTAAAACTTTCACGGTCATGATTAGCCATTGTGCATAAGTATGTGACCATAAACACCAATAAATAAATAAATAGAACCAGCTCGATGAGCTGGTTCTAATGATATCCATATTTGTGTGGTTTTATTGAGAAAATTCCCAGATATTTTAGGCAGTGGTAGGCTTATTTTGGTTAATTTTCAGACGTTTTTGGTTGCAATGTTTGGTGAAAGGTTAAAACATTAGATTTGTAATTTGGGTTTGAGTCACACACAGGGTGGGTCAAAATGAGGGGTAAGGTCTGTGGTACCCGCTGCGGGCTATAGGGGGAGGTGGGGTGCCGCATGACCAATTTGGAGTACTGACACGGTATAATTATATAAGAAGTTGCGTCACGGCTACTACATGTACATTTTATTTATTTATTAATTTCCAAAGTGTGATTTAATGGGATTTCCGGGTTTGATTATAAACGATAACTTCACAAGTGAATTATGCAATCAACAATTGTGTCATGTATCCGTGCGCGCATTCGAAGACGCTTTGCCGTGGGTGTAATGGGGACTTCATTGTTGTGTTTTGCTTCTTTTTTTTTAACCCTTTACCTAATATAAAAAGCAGTCGACACTTGCAAACAAAATTCTTGAATAACTATTATTTTCATTTTTTGTCTAAAAAACATAGGTTGTGACCCTCATTGGAACGTGCACGACGAGCTCGTTCCAATGAGGGGTCACAACCTATGTTTAGAAACAAAAAATGAAAAATAATGAAAATTAATTGGCAAGTTTTGAGAATAGCGCTGGCCGTTTTTGGCCGGTACGTCAGGTAAAGGGTTAAATAATATAATTATCGTTAATAATGAAAAGTAATAAACAGAGTAATCGCTTGACTGGACTGGTAACGTGAAATAATTCATTCGAGGCGAGGGACTATATCGTAAAATACTTGTGCGCATTCGCGCACTCGTGTTTGTACAACGTCCCTCACCTCTCATGAATTATTTCACGTGACCTGTCCAGTCAAGCGATTACTCTCTATTCATTAATAAATGTCCAAGAATTGTTGAGTTTTTTCACTATTATCCCGACTAATATTCCCAACACATCAAGACATGCCTTCAGCGAAGACGGACCTTAGAGCAGGCATTTTCAGCTTTCCTTATTCCTTATTTTCGAATCAGGCGGGCAGGAGGCTGAGTGGGGTGACTAACGATATCACCCGCTCCCAATCTACAGACATTCTTTTTAGTATACATGTAGTTAAGTAAACTTTTAAGATGATTAATTTTATAACAATTGGCAAGTTCTCAAGTTCCGATAAACACTTCCTCTGCACACCACAGCTTAGCTTGTGTGGGAGAAGATTTGATGCCCCGGTCCTGTGCAGTTTAGTGTTTACTGGAGTTTTGACGACACTTTCTGCAGCCTGAGTTATATCGTGTCGGACAGTTTTTAATGGTCGTGGAACCCTAAAACCCAGAGAGAACCGCCGAGCAACGGTGGGTAACCGACCTCCTGACACCCCACCTTTCTGACCTGACGCAAGCAGGGTTAGCAGCGGTTAAAGATAAGTGTGCTGTCGTCGTACACAATGCCACCGCACACAGTGCTACAGTTAAAACTAGAAGTCCTGCCACGAATAGTGCGCTTATCTAGGCTTAATTGCGCGTTGGAATTGCGCGCAATTGCCATATCGAATGGCATCCAAAGCACGACAGGTTCTCCTGGTTAATCATAGCAAACACATGCAATGTTTCGGCCAATGGACCTCCGGGTTACCCGGAGGTCCATTGGCTGAAACATTGCTTGTGCACAGGCCATATGTACAGAATTTGATAGCTTTACTTGGGCCATAACGCGCACATTAACGCGCATATCAACGTGCTATCTGTGCGCTTTTCATGACAGGACTTCTAGTTTTAACTGTATCTTACTCCCCCATAGGCAGTCTAGTTTCACTTTCTTGCCTAAGGACACAACACAGATTACACGGGTAGGGATCCAACCGTCGGGGGGGGGGTGGCTCAGTGGGTAGAGGTGCAGGCTGCAAGCCGAGAGGTCCTCGGTTTGAATCCCACCTGCGGCAACCGCGTTGCGTCCTTGGGCAAGTCACTTCACCCCCATTGCCTACGTGGGGGTACGGTGACGCTGTGTACTAAGGCGTACTGCACATCGTTGGTGCACTTGTCTTCAACCAATGGAAACCCTGCTTGTGTGGAGTTAGTATGTTGGGGAGCTGACAGTTGCTCGCCGTTGCTCAGTGGTTCTCTCCGGGTACTCCGGCTTCCTCCACCCGTAAAACTGTCATGGTCACGATTAGCCATTGTGCAGAAGTATGTGACATTAAACACCAATAAATAAATATCCAACCGTCGACTTTTCGACCTTAAGTCCAGTACTTTAACCCTTTGCCTAACGAATCGCCTCGCGTAATGTACAAATTAATTAAAATTTTCAGAAAATTTCAACAAAAACCATATCATGTGGCCCCCTCATTGGAACGTGCTCATTGAACTCTTTCCAATGAGGGGGTCACATGATATGGTATTGTTGATTTTTTTTTTAAATTTGAACAAATAATATTTAAAATAATAAATTTTGGTATCATGTGAGATAGGTAAAGTGTTAATCAAATAAGCCATCGCACTCCTTGGTGCGGTCAAGTCCGCATACTTCTCGCCAGCCTATTTGAAGAGCGCCTCTCTCCGCAAAGAGTACTGTCGTATGTGTCCCCACCCAATTGTGTACGACAACCCCGTTTACTCTTTCTTTTGTCCTGAGGCCAACTTCAGCTCATTTCTAGAGTTTCTTGGGAATGTGAATGGAAATTATCTGGGGCACTCCCACCCTCTCCCAACTTTTTCAAGAATTGGTAAGAGAGAGGGAGAGAGAGAGATACAGAGATTAAGCCAAAATTATTTTACCAAAAATATTTTACACCATAAGACCAAGACCACAACCAGCGAATCGGGGAGTATGCATGTTGGGGTGGGGGGTCTAATGAACCGAAGATTCATCGTTTGATTTATCTCTTTTACGGCCATGAGTCTAGAAATGTGCACATATTTGGCTCCATAGTTAACAAATTTCCACACCGGACCGAATCGCTGTTTCCGCCCGGTGGGGAAATTTGTTACGGGTGGAGCCGAAAGAATGTGAATTTTCTTTATTACAGATGTGCCTTTGTCCCAAACATCACTGTATGTATCGTACTTCTACCAAGCCACCAATATACATTGAGCTATTACACATGAAAGAATAAGGGGATGGTGGGTTGAAAGTTTCCGACAGTGTCACCGCCACGCCACGAACTGCACAGCATTGTGTATTATCAAAGCCACCAAATTGGTGGGAGTTGGGTAGCTCTGTGGTGACGGCATTGGACTGCAAACAGAAAGGTCCACAGTTCGATTCCCAGCATGGGCAACTGCGTTGTGTCTTTGGGCAAGGTACTTAATCCCGACTACCCACGGGGGCATGGTCGCCGTATACTAAGGTTCTGCACGTCGATGGCGCACTTGCTTTCACCCAATACTAACCCTGCGAGTGAAGAGTTGGTACAGTACGGCAGCCATGGATTGGTCACTTTCCACGGGTGGACAATATGTCCATGGAAACAGTAAGATTAGATTCCAGACACTAATTATAGGAAGAAGCATAAAAAAATTAATAAAGCACCGGGTACAACCCGGTGCTTCATTAATTAAACTTTTGCTAATGATGATTTTTATTACCTGGTAAACGCATGGGTGGACATCATTGCCCACGTGTGGATTACGCCCAATCTATGGCAACTGTACTGTACGTTGAGGAGTCTGATTGTTGCTCGCGGCGGTTCGGTAGTTTCCCCCGGCTTCTTTCACCCGAAAAACGGCCCACCACGAGGTCACCCTGACCGTCAAAGAGTCATTAAAATCCAATAAAAAAAGCATCCAAATTACGACTTCTTTTCAAGCAGACAGGTTTAATGTCATTTACAGTACAGTCGCCGTGGATTGTTTGTAATCCACGCGTGGGCAATGATGTCCACGCATGCGTTTACCAGGTGATAATAATAATCATAAGTAAAATATTAATTGAGTACCGTGTTGTACTGATGTTCAAATTGAGGTCAAGGTCAGTGGAGCTTGAGGGAAAATTGTGAAAGACTGCGATAAGGAGTGTCAAAAGTTATGTACAATGCAGGGGGGGGGGGGGGTCTTCCAAAAAATTCCGGACACAAGGCCGGGGTGGGTGGGTGGTCGGATGGGAACCAAAACACCTTTTTTCCTGGAGTTGCAATTTTTTTCCTGGTGGTTTTTTTTTCAAATTATTTTCACATAACAAGGCTATATTGTTGTTAGTAGTCTAATAGGCACCTGTTTGTCAGGTAGGGTTAGTGAATAAGGCCCCACTAGGCTGATTAGGGGATTTGTTCTCTTTTTTGTAAATTAAATTAGATGCATTAAAGAATTGTGTACTCCAGTTTGACTAAAAACAATCAGTGAAAATTTATGAATTTTAATTTGGGAATGGTTAACATAATTTTCATAGCTGAATCATCACGGCACAATTTGGATTTTACAATGAGTAGCAATGTGTTTAGCAGAACATCTAAAATAATATAAAAAATTTACGGAAAATAATCTAAATGCCCAGTTTCTCTGAGTAGAGCTCTTGTAACCTGAAACTAATGAAAATTCTCACTGTGCATCGTTGATATAAAACCCCTCTTACTTAATTCAAGCTCATAGTGATAGTACCAGGGTTTTCACAGAGGGTTTGTCTGGCTATCTTGTGAAAACATGAAACAAAAGTTACAGTTAATATTTGAATTGAAAACTGACCCTGACTGAGCCAGAGTATATAGATGAGTAGCTGAGAATAATACTATGCAGCAAAAGAAGATTATTTTAATCCTCTATTTGATGTTCACAAAAATAGTCTAATTTTTACATTATATGCTGTTATATGCAGAAATCAATGCTGACATTTTTTCGGAGATGGACCAGGACGGACAGTGAGATTTACAATAGTGTTAGGTGACAGATTTTCAGCTTTCCTACACTATCTACTATCTTTTGAGTAATGACAATTGGCTGAAACCTCAAGCCTAGACACTTAGCCTGTAGTCAGGTCATTACAATTAAAACTTCTTCACTAAATTTAAACTGTTTCTTCAGTCTCGGAACTTAACACATGAATGATAATTATTATGAGAGCATTGAGACCAGAACTTCCAGTTCAGCATTTGTAATTCATGCATTTCAATAATATGCAAGTATACACTACGCCATAGTTTATATAGGCATATTATTGAAATGCATGAATTACAAATGCTCAACTGAAAGTTCTGTCATCAGGTATTAGAACCACCAGAACATAAAGATGTGAAAAAAAACAGTTATCAGGATGAAACAATCCTGGGTAATATTAGGTTCAGCACCAATTCCAACTCAAGAATCAATCAGTTCCTCGAAAGTTTTCTCACAAAAAAAATAACAATGATTTTTTTCCCAGTAAAAATAAATGCGTGCTTGATAACAAAGGAGTTAACAACAATTTTCTTTAGTGAAATCTAAATGCTTCTGTTGATGCTGGTTGATGTGTACATAATTAGTTTAGACAGTAGATTAGGATTCAAATTAAGGCAAGGATTGACAACTGGAAGCTCAGCGCAATAATTTTTCATTACCCACTGTGGTGATACACTGAAAAAATATAGGTGGTGGGGTGGGTGTCCAAGTGGTCAGAGGAAAAAAATATTTTTTTTGCACGTGGGTGGTGGTCAAAAGTTGGAAAAAAATATTTTAGGCCTTGTGTCCGGAATTTTTTGGAAGACCCCCTCCCCCCCCCCCCCCCCCCCCCCCCCCCCCCCCGTACAATGTGGGAGTAATTGACATCCTGGAACACTTCCTCTCAGAATGTCAAAATATTAGAATTTCAACAATAAAGTTCATCCAATGGTAGGATAATAAGGGACTGTAACATAATAATCTTCAATAACATTCTCTTGTCCTTTTATGAAGCTTTCAGTCTCGTGGCCTTCATCAGCAAATAGCTATTAGACAAACAACTACATCTCCATACTTTTCACAACACATTGACAGTTGTTAATTTATCAGAGGTAACGTTGAGAAAAACGTAATAGTGACGTTTCACACCTGGAGTATTCTTCGCAGATTTGGTGACGTTTAAAACATTGTGTGATTATACTTCAAATTTCCACCCCTTGCTTTTCGGGTTCCGCGTCGTCGCATCCATTTATCCTCCATTTCAAGTCATAAATGCCGGCTACCGAATAAAACCTCAACCACATATACAACGTAGTCTTCCACTGTATGTACCCTATCACTGAAATGCTCTTTTGCGGGTTTTACCCTATGATGTTTAATGTCCTCTTTGTGTTCCTGAATTGCCTCTGCCACTTTTCTTCCGGTCTCCCCAACATATATCGACTTATCACACCTTTTACAGCCAAGCTATTATACAGCATTTTTTTGATTGGCAGTTAACGTTCTTACTAGAGTAGAATTCCGCATCTCTCGAGTATTTTTTAAATTATTCGTTGATTTGATAGCGCAGATCTAACAGTTCCCCGTGCATTTCAAAATGGGTCGGGAGGTTAACTTTGTGTGAATCAGACCGCCAGTTAAGTTACCGTCTCTCCAGTAAGCAATCAGTGGTGGGTCAGGGAAAATTACTCTCAGCCGTTTCGATTCACGAAGTATTCTCATACAGTGCGGTCGCCGTTGACTGGTCACTTCCCACGGGTAGGCAATAGTTCCACGGACGCAATAATATAAGATTCTAAGCATTAATTATAGTAAAAATTATCAAAAATTTAATTAATGAAGCACCGGGTACAACCCGGTGCTTCATTAATTAAAATTTTGCTGATGATGATGATTTTTTATTACCTGGTAAACGCATGAGTGGACATCAATGCCCACGCGTTCATTACGATCGGATCACGGCGACTGTACTGTATCCTTCTGAGTGATGCGCCCAATGTTCGGCAAAGCTTTAGAGTATATTGTTACTAACGGCACCCTTTCTATTCGCGTATTCGATCCCCATGGCTTCTTTTGAAGAGGTCCCCTCTATTCAACGAGTCAGCCTTCCTTAACTGACTTTCCATCAGATTGTGTGGTTGAGGTGTTATGCGGTAGTCGGCATTTACGACTTGAAAATGAGGATAAATGAATGCGACGACTCGGAACCCTAAAACTATGAGGTGTGAACTTGAAGTATAATCACGCAATGTTTAAAACGTCACCGAATGTGCGAAGAATACTCCAGGTGTGAGATGACACTATTACGTTTTTCTCAACGTGATCTCTGATAAATTAACAACTGTCAATGTGTAGTGAAAAGTATCGAGATGTAGTTGTTTGTCTAATATCTATTTCCTGATGAAGGTCATAAGGCCGAAAGCTTCATAAAAGGACAAGAGTACGTTATTGAAGGTCAAAATATTATTCAAGCAGAATAAGGTTCACTTGGAGAACAGTGCGGAAATATGGCGAATGAAGGACATGTGAGTATTTGGTAATACAAGGGAGAGGGTTAGTCCTACTATACTTAGTGAAAATGGCAAGGAGTAAGTATGAAATATCATCAAATAGTTTGTCTCTGGGTGCAGAGTGAATGGGGGGGGGGGGAGGAGCCGTGGGTGACGGTGGCGTTCTCTTCTGATAATCACGACAAATCAACAGCTTGTCGAAATGTTATCATTATGTTGACCACAGCACTGTACAAACAGTGTATGGACTTGATAATTAATTTATTGCATGTAGTTTAGCAGCCGAGGTGTTAAGTGTGGGGTTGGGGGTCTCATCCTGCAGAAGTAGGTTGGTCACATGATGTTTAGGACACTCGTCTACAAATTTCCCGTTTTGCCGAGCCTCTGGCTTAATCTTAGACTCGTTTCATAAATATCGTATGACCAAAACACTCATTCCATATCCCCTATGTATGGAATCCCTAACTCCCCATATCCCTTATGTATGGAATCCCAAACTCTCCATATCCCCTATGTATGGAATCCCAAACTCTCCATATCCCCTATGTATGGAATCCCTAACTCTCCAAATCCCCTATGTATGGAATCCATAACTCTCTATATCCCCTATGTATGGAATCCCTAACTCCCCATATCCCCTATGTATGGAATCCCTAACTCCCCATACCCCCTATGTATGGAATCCATAACTCGCTATATCCCCTGTGTATGGAATCCCTACTCTCTGGAATTCGAATTTTTTTCGAACAATCGAGATCGTTTCGAGTCGAATCGAATGATTGAAAAGAATTAGGGCTGTCACGATTTTTTAATTCAGGAATCGATTAATCGTCGCAAATAATCGATAATAATCGATTAATCGTACCTATATGATCCCCTTCCCTTCTCTTTGAAGTCGTTAAAATGAAGTTCAAACCAGTTGACCTACCTCAAATAAACAACGAAGACGATCCTCTTTTAGGTACATTCAAAGCTTTGATGTTCTGAACTTTTGAACCGTCAGTGCGATAATCAAGACCGGGCGGCAGTTGCGAACTTCGCAAGTTCGCAACTGCCGACCGGTCTTGATTATTACACTGACGGTTCAAAAGTTCAGAACATCAAAGCCTTGAATGTGTCTAACCGACAAATGCTTCTATCGGCTTCTTGAGGTTTAACGTCAAAGTTCTTGACCTTTTACCTCTAGAAACAATAGTTTTTTCATCAAATTTCTTTATAATTATTAAACGTCTAAAACGGGGTAAAATAACCGATTCTTTGACAACGAAAAATACTAATCGATTTCGGCGTGACCGATCGACAATCGATTAATCGTGACAGCCCTAAAAAGAATCGAATTCGAAATTGAATCTCGAACATTCCCGGGTCTTAGCCTGTTCATTCGGAGACTGCAAAGTTAATGACATTCTTTAATGTAGTTTGAAAAGAATACATCAACTTTATTTTATTGTGACATTTGAAGTAAACTATTTTATTTTTAGCTCAGCTCGTTTACATTTTAGTGACATTTTGATGGGTCTTTTTTATCTGGGTTTTAGTATTTGACTGTACTTTTATTGTAGCATATAACGCGTAAAATAATCGCGGTGAAGAATTGTGATTTACCCTTCCAGAACCGCCAATGTAAAGTTCCGAACTTTTCTTTGAGAATGTTTTTTAAGAGGTGAGTGGCATTCTGCACTTTCTACAACTCGCGCGGACGGGCTCAAATGAAAAGGCATTTAGTTATAAAATCCAATTAGTAATGGGCCGGTGGAAATACATGTATGCACCGAAATAATTTCACAAAGTTTCTCTCTCTTCGCCGATGATACAAGCTCTCACAATGGTTCTTGGAACCAAGATTTAATTAACGTCATGGTTGGAAGTACAACTGCGGGAAAAGTAAGCTGAAACCAACCGTTTTACGATCAACCTGCACCCTATTTTCACTGATAATGAATATTGCAAGGCATTGGGACACTCTGGAATATTCAATGTCATCACAGGCATCATTTGGGAACCCAGATGGACATTATCTGGGTGACTATATTTCTTAGAGCAAAAATGTAGAAATTAATCCGATTGATTGAAGAAACCCATACCTGCTCAGTATGCAACTCAGCCCGCTGGTATTGGTGTATACGAGAGATGGCGAACTTTTCTTGACAAAACTGATGCGTTCAGCAGTCACACGGGGATTTGGGTTGATCATAGTGATCAGTGCTAACGAATACTGGAGGGTTTTCACGGTCTGAAATTCCGCGGATAGCGCATTTTAGGGTTTGAGATGTGTCGTTTTCGGCCCCTCACCTACCCCTGAGCTAACTGGGCTTTTTCCGTTCTGGTTCCGTTTTTTGCGGTAAACCAGGGAACCACCAATCCGCAAGACCCAGCAAACATTGGCCAAACGGTTTTTTGTGTTTGTGCATAAACTGATCAAACTGGGTGGGAACTGCACTAGTGGCTCCCCATGGACTCTCGTCACTCAGTCGTGTTGTGTTCTCGTTGTCACATTTTCTCCCTTATTGGCTCGTTCAGTGGACGAGTCAGTAAGAGAGAAAATGTGACAATCCGAACTTTATCCCCCGCGAGAACCCCGGGAAGTGAAGCAGAACCTGTTCACTGCGGTAAACAGGCACTGTTTTACTGGTAAAATAGGACCCAGTCACAAATGCTTGGGAAGTGCAAATCCTCTCTAAAATGGGCAACATGGCTTATCAACGCTCACCCCTGGCCCTGGTCTTGAGCTGATACTCATGTTGTGATCATGATAAGCCCTTGCAGTCCTGGAAATGAGACGGGTGCGCGGGAGCTTAAAACTGCATCCCTCAATTTTGTTCATTTCCAGCACTGCCCTTGTGCAACAATATGTGACCTTAAACACCAATAAATAAATAAATAATCAGAACTTTATATTCATTGATTATCCCAATTTATGTTATTTTGATAGGCTTAGCAAAGAATTCCCCAAAGAATGATGAAAGGTAAGTTAAGGCCAAACCTAACGAAGATACTTTCACACAGGTCATTTGTGGTGAGAGGTGTCACCCAAACTACTGTGGATGTTTTTGCGAGTTAAGGAGCCTGAGGTAACCGAAGTTAACCAACGTCGAGTCAAGTTAGTCCTTGGATGGGTGACCGTCTGAACGATCGATCAAGACTCCCGCGTTGTGTACTTGGGCAAGGCACTTAACACCAATTGTCCACATGGGGGCACGATGAAGCCGTGCACTAAGGTGTACTGAACGTCGAAGGTGCGCATGTCTTCAACCAATCCCACCATGCCTGTGCTACAGTGCGGAGTTACGATGTTGGGGAGCTGTCAGCTGTTCGTCGTTGCTCGGTGGTTCTCTCCAGGTACTCCGGCTTCCTCCACCCGTAAAACTGTCACCGACACAGTATGACCTTGGCTGTTAAAGTGTCTTTGAACCTTAATAAATAAATAAGCAGCCTGAAGTGTTATTTACTATATGTTCTTAACACCTAAAAACCGAACTAAATGTCCTACATTGCTTCGTGACTTTCGTCTCGTCATCGACTGCTGGCATTTTCTTTTCTCCCAAATTTATGTATAAGGTATTAGCTTAGTGGGGTAGTGCTAAATTATGCTTGGTCATCAAACTTTCTTCACGTGACTTTGCATTGTTACAACTTATGGGAGAGTGCTAGGCAAATTTGTTTCTAGGCCAATCCATATCAGACTTTTTCGTCATGAAAATTAACTTACTCTAAAGTTACCCCCTTGAAATGTTGATGCATGAGGAAGCGCCAGTTGAGAAGCAAGTAATTGCTGAGAAAACATCTTTGACATCAGTAGAAAATAAAGCCAAGTTTCCTTTTGTAACTTTTAATCAACGAAAACAACAGACAGCTTTGTGAGCTGTCTGTTGTTTTCGTTTATTGAAAGGAGCAAAAAGGTATGGGGCTTTTTATGGCAAGCTAATATTTTTGCAACTATTTCACAGATCATCCGCCATTTAGAATATCTATCAGTATCATAACTTCCTACGCTAATTGTCTACTTTGTCTCTTTGTTTAACGAATGTATTTTTACAATAATTTGCAAGTTTTTATTCTTCTCGGGAAACTTTTTTTTAGCCCCCCCCCCCCCCCCCCCCTCCCCCCCCCCTCCCCGGACTTTTATAATGGAAGACACAATGTCCACACTGGTGATGTAATGAACAAAAAAGGAATAGAACTTCAAAAGCTGGTGAAAACGCCGTTTTCTAATTTTAAAATTGGATTCAAAGGAGAAGAATAGCCGAACGTTCAAGTTGATTGGGGAAAAAAATGTAAAACATTAGCTTCTGTATGTTATATTACTCTGAAAGAAAAGTTAAGAGTTTGAATATTAATGACTTGTCGATATTTACTTATAGTGCACGAAGTGCACGAAGACCGTATATTTATTTCACAATATATTTTAGCACTTATGCGAGTATTGTCACCTATTTTAGGATGATTATCTGTACGTTCTGGTATGCGCAGATTCAATTTTTTCCGTGGCACTGAAAGTGTAGCGGAAAATATTTATCTTGGTGGCTCAGTCCTTCGCACGTTAACGGGTTAGGTGGTATGGGTTTTAATTGGTGTGCTAAGGATGCAAGATATGCATGGTGGGCGGGTTGTACGAGCATTGGGAGTTGTTTGGTTGATGATAATTGGGTCGTTGAAGGGAAGAAAATCATTCTGGCGTTCCGCTGCTCTCGTGCAACATCACATTTTTAAGGAGTACAGTTGGATACGATAGTTTAGGGGTGCGCCTGGAGGGAGAGGGGGGGGGGGGCTTGGCGTAGAGCAAAACTTCACCAACATTTGTCCATGTATCATTATTTGTGTCTAATATTTTGTTTATTCATTGTATTGATGAGGTTCGGCATCAACCCCGAAGATGGCAAGATTGCCTTGGCAATCCGACCACAGGGTTTTCCAGAGTGAATTTTTTCAAAACAAAATACTAATTTTTTATCTCTGGTTTTTCTACCTGGCCGGCTGAGCCGTCGATGAAGGGTTTATATGGTTTAAGTATAGTGCTTGAATAAACTGCCGGTCTGTGAGCAGCACAAGGCCTTTTTGCCAGTTTTCAGTTATGTGTTGTCGTCCTTGAGTAGTCAAGACCAAGCCTCCCATCTGATTAATTGTTGGAAAGGGCTCAGAGAGCGCTTTCAACAATTAATCAGATGATAGAGTTTCAAGTATGTCATACATTTTATTAAACTTCCTAGCATACAGGCGTACATATAGGTCCTCCATATATGGATAAAGTGGGCGTGGCAGTAAAGGGGTAAATGACTTTCGATATCGGCTTACAGCTTTAATTCGAAAATGATATGCAATATCAAATATTTTAATGACATTGAATCTCCAACCGAAAGACTATACAACTTGAAGCATACCTAATTTGATACACACAACTTCGATAAAATCTCTCGCTTAACAGAACGTTTTTATCCGCCTATCCTTATAAGCGGCTCATACTAATCTACTCACAAAAATGAGGCTATACTGGATTAAACATGACAGTTCGCATTTCCGCTCATCTAGCCGTCAGAGTATTCTGAACGCAACTATATGTATTTGTGGTGGAAATTCGGTGACGGACGCGATGCGCCCGCCTCTCAGCAAGAATGTGGTTCTAAATTTAAGAGCTTTGTGGGATTTTTTGTACAAACGAATGTGACGGAAAGTGCAAGCAGCCAATCGTACACTCTAAAGTAACCCGCCAATGATTTTGGTAAAAAGGAGGTGGTGTCGGGTAGAAAATCTGAAGAAAAATAACACTTAGTGTTTTGGTATTGCGCAGGTAGCGCGCCATCGTTGACTTGACACATGAAAATTGATTGATTGATTTGTTTTGAAAATATATAGTCTCAAGCAGAACGTTACTGGCATTGTGTTCGTGCACTGCGGTTGTTACAGAACTTCCCTCGCATTGCAATCTCAGTCTCAACACATTACATCCTTCCAATTAGGTTGCGTAAGACTCATCTACACCCAGACCGTACTAGTATCAAGGGAACTTAGGAAGTCCTAGGTGGCTGGAGTTTTATAAGGATGCATAAAGGGATGCAGTAGCCGAAAGCGCAACGCGTTGCGCTCGGAGCCCAAAGGTTACAGGTTCGAACCCCAGTCGAGGAAATGTAACGTAACGCAATGCCGGCGTGGATTCAACCCACATTGCTCCTCCACAGTGCCGTAATCGGGGATGGTGCTATGCTCGTCCTATCGGGTGAGGACGTAAATGGCTGTCCCGTGCACGTTAAAGAGCTCAATCGTGGCAATGGAACTGTAGCTCAGCAAAATTACCCGACCCCCCTTTTATATAGTGTACTTCATTACCTGTAAAAGGGCCCTCGCTATGAATCACTCAGGGTGCTCCGAAAAGTCAGTGGGGGATTTTTTCATAAAAACCCTGAGATGATTCTGATGATGTGGGATTCACAAGTATTTTGCAAGTGCCGAAGGAATGTTGTGATGATGGCATTACATTTATTTCTGTATGTAACATGCTTTTCAACGCAATACCCTCGGGAGGACTTTAAATTAGCTGATCGCTTTGATTAGCACAATGTTATTCTCGACCTTAAATCAGCTAAATTATCAAAACAAGTTGGAAAGAAAATGCACAACACATGACTGCACAAAGAGGGATATATTATGAAAAGGCGGTAAATGCTTAATACGTTTTTCTTTACAGCTCAACCGAATCAAACAAATCAGGATTAATCGTTATCCGTGCATGACTTTTCGAACCATGATATCAGGTATTCAACAAAATTAACTTTCAGGTTAACTCTTAATGTGTTGCGGTTTTGTTTAACCACAACAACTGAAGTTGGAGACGGGAAGAATTTTTTCAATATGATCGAATAGTTCGGCCACTGTGAACTAGTCACTTATTATCAAAAATTTAATTAATGAAGCATCGGGTACAACCGGGTTCTTCACATCAGTTGTGGTGTTCCGTAGTTACTATTGCGGCTTCTCATCAACACTTGCAGATATATCATATAGCAAAATGTTTGAGAGCGTTTCTGAGCCCCTTCATGTTGAAGATCACTCTAAGATTGCGTCCTTTCAATGTAGTGTCCTTAAACTCCTACCTGTGCGAAGTTTAAACGGTAGGATATTTGCACAAACGGACTCGTAGTCGTCAATTCTGAGAAAAGTTCTCTTGGCCGCCCGACAAATTTACGACTACTATTGGCTTTTCGTAATTTTCATCAGTGGCCGTTCGTTTTGCGAAAGGTCTCTGTTATATGAGAGGGGATTGACAATATTTATGGTTTAAAAAGGTGAAATATTTACAATTTGAAGATTCATGAGATTAATTCGAGATTCGGTTCTATTCGAAATCCTGCGCCTGATTCAATTTCAACCCTAAAGATGATAGTCGTGGGTCTCAACATTTTTAAAATCTACATTGACGACATAAAATCATACTTGGACAAAGACTGCGCCCCTGTTTCTTACAATAATACCTACATTAACCATTTACTTTTCGCTGATGATCTAGCTCTAATTTCAGACTCCGCTGGTGGACTTCAGCGGTGTCTAGAAAAACTAGAAGAATACACTAGAAAAAATGCCCTCGGCGTAAATATCGAGAAAACGAAAGTTATGATTTTTCACGCCCGTAGTATAAAAAAATCCACCTAAATTTTATATCGGTACAGAGCTGTTGTCGTACACTCCACAGTACACATATTTGGGCTTATCGTTTACAGCCAATGGCAAAATGCAAAATGCACAGAAGGTGCTGAGACTTCAAGGCCTAAAAGCTCTCTACAGTTTACAAAATGCGTTTAAGAACAAATGGTTTCCGCCAGTGTCAGTATCCTGGAAACTATTTGATTCACTCATTAAACCCATCCTGCTTTACGGAAGCGAAATATGGGCCGCCGAATTCAACAATGTACCCAATGATAATTACCCATGTGAAAATGTTCACCTTCAGTTTTGTAAAACCTTACTGGGGGTGAATAATAAATCGTCGAACCATGCCGCAAGAGCCGAACTTGGACGTAACCCTCTACACATCGCAGCCTCTCTCCAAATGCTGAAATACGTTGAGAAATTATATCAGTCAACCCCGTCCACTTTACTAAGTGAAGCGAGAAAAAAATAAGAAAATTACACAAATAGCGATTCAATATTACTCAAATATCAACTTATTGTTGAAAATCGAAAAACTGAAAACGATTCCGGTAGAACACTAGACTTTAAAAGCTGCTGTAAATTCCTAGAACACGCTCACATTGAGAGGTTTTTTAATGACATACATGATGACAATAGAAGATGTAGTAAAAACAAATTGAGGACATATAGGGGGTTCAAGGAAACATTCGATCTGGAACCTTATCTGTTACACACCACGTCATTAGAAGCGAGAATTCTATTTACTCGGTTACGTGTAAGCAACCATAAACTTCGTATAGAAACAGGTAGGCATATGCAGCCACCCGTACCTGTACACGAAAGGGTGTGTCCCATATGCAATGCTGGTGCCGTAGAAGATGAGTTACATTTTGTAATGGATTGCATGGAGTACGAAGCGATCAGGTCTATTGCGTTTCAGAAAATTGAAAGCGAATGTCCTCAATTTTCTGATATGTCTAGCTCGGATCGGTTCGTGTTTCTTATGAAAAACGAAATACCATCATTATGCAGAGTTATCTGTTATATGATCCGGCAGTTCTTTAAACAACGGGAATTATTGTACAGTAAATAAATAATATAGTGAAAATGTCCCGATAGAATGTTTTTGAATGTGAATATTTGGATTACATTATTCACCATATATATATATACTATGATTTTGTATTTTTGCAATCTGCCTTGTTTTTGGTGTATTTGCTAAATAAATAATCTAATCTAATCTAATCTGTTATAGGCAGAGTTGACTTTAAACAACATTATTATCAATTCATTGTGCGCTACCTTCATATTAATACTAATTTACACAGCCTGCAAAGGGGCATATTAAACTTGAATAAAGATTGTAAAGCGTAGCCAGACGCTAATGGCTATTTTTTTAGTCATTAGCGCCCGCGGGCCGGCTAGCACGCGCTGACGTTCTGCGCATGACATCATTTTGTCTTCCTGGAAATCTGTTTATATCTCCCTGATGCCTGTACTGAGATAAATATAAGTCGTCCCCTGAGTTCCAATGTGTTCGATGTGCCAGCAGGCACATAGAACAAATATAACGTCGTCCCCTGAGTTCCAATGTGTTCTATGTGCCAGCAGGCACATAGAACACATTGGAACTCAAGAGACGAAGTGTTGTGCCTTAAATTGCTTAATAAAGGGTGTTTCACGTTAATTCTTTTCACGAAATAATATAATTCCAAAAGGGTCGAAAATCGTTCTTATAATTTGAAAGTATTGATAATAACAATAAAAACCTGATATTTTTCAGGCGTCATTCGACTCTTTACTGGATCTAATCTGTGATTAGAAGCCCCACACCCATAAGCGATCCGCGACTATTGCCTCTGGTCGATAATGACTGCTGGGCTGCTAATCACAGATGGCAGTGCAGTAATGCCCTTATAAAAAAGTACCATGGTAAACCACGGTAAATCCCAAAATACCCTGGTAATACCATGGTATACCATGGTATTACCAGGGTATTTTGGGATGTACCATGGTTTACCATGGTACTTTTTTATAAGGGTGGAGCCCAACGCCCTCGAAATTCATGTTATTGTATAAATAAACAAATACAAAGTAGGGTGAACATCCATTGGGAATCGCAGATGAGACAGAGAACCTCAAACCATCGTGAAACACTACAAAAACTACTCGGGTTGTTGGATAACTTATCCCGAAATCTCACAAAGAAACTCGCCCTCAACGATGTTACACCAGACGATACCATTGTGGAAAACGGGGTTGAAAGTAATAATAGAGGGAAAAACCATTAATTGCAGAAAAGATTCAAACATGAACCATAAAAGTACATTGATACAGTTATTCAGGAAATAATTATCTACGTTTGCCAAGTTCATGTAATATTGTAACATAGACATGAAAGGTACGTCGGAGTCAAACACTCCACTGTACACATATATTCCACCTTCCTGTTCTTAATATACACACTGACAATTGTTTGAACTTCATTTTATTTCCGCCAAAATAGCTCAGCAATTACATAGAAGTCGGAAGCAAAAATGCGATGGTTCGGCAGCGTTTGTGGCAGATGGATTGATAAGGGTCGGCAAAGGTTCAACGGAGAAATCCTAGAGATTGTTTTTTTGTAAACAGAGAATCCTGGCGACACAAAAATGTTGTCAACCACTGCTTCTGCAGTTAAAACTAGAAGTCCTGTCATGAATTGCCCCCAAAAAGCACGCTACTCTGCGCATTGATCTGCGTGTTATGACGATGATAAGGTTATCTATTTATTTATTTATTTATTGGTGTTTAAGGTCACATATTTATGCACAATGGCTAATCATGACCGTGACAGTTTTACGGGTGGAGGAAGCCGGAGTACCCGGAGAGAACCACCGAGCAACGACGAGCAGCTGCCAGCTCCCCAACATCGTAACTCCGCACTGCAGCACAGGCAGGGTTTGATTGGTTGAAAACATGCGTACCATCGACGTGCAGTACGCCTTAGTACACGGCGTCATCGTGCCCCCACATGGGCAATGGGGGTGAAGTGTCTTGCCCAAGGACACAACGCGGTTGCCGCAGGTGGGATTCGAACCGAGGACCTCTCGGCTTGCAGCCTGCACCTCTATCTACTGAGCCACCGCGCCCCCAATAAGGTTATCGAATTCTGTTCATATTCCTTATGCACGAGCAACGTTTCAGTCAATGGACTTCCGGGTTTAACATTGCTTTTGCTTGCTATCAGTAACCAAGAGGGAGCACACTGGATCAGTGGTTACGACGTTGAACTTCAAACCGAAAGGTCGATCCACACCCGGGATAACTGCGTTGTGTCCTTGGGCAAGGCGCTTCATCCCGATTGCCCACGTGGGGGCACGGTGGCGCTGTGTACTAAGGCGTACTGCACGTCGATGGTGCACTTGTCTTCAACCAATGCTAATCTTGTTTGCGCGGAGTTAGTTCGTTGTGGAGTCTGACAGTTACTCGCCGTTGCTCGGTGGTTCTCTCCGGGTACTCCGGCTTCCCCCATCCGTAAAACTGTCCGACAGGAGGTGACCCTGACTGTCGAAAGTGTCGTTAAACCCCAGTAAATAAATAAATAGTAATCAAGAGAATTCGTCGCGCTTGGGATCCCGCCATTCGATGTGAAAATTTCGCGCAATTTCTATGCGAAATAATGTCAAGCTAAGCGCATATTTCTCTATAGGATTTCTAGTTTTAAGTGAACAATGAACAGATGGTGTGTGGTGGCGTTGTGGTTTATTTGGTTAGAGCATTGGACTTAAGCTCGAATGGTCGTAGGTTCGATTCGGACCCGACTCCTCCTCTGCATGGTGTCCTTGGGCAAGACACATAATCCCAATTTTACCCTAGTGGGAGCACATTGGCGCTTTATGTTCAAGTATATTGAATGTCAATGGTATATCCCTTAAAACCTATGCTAGTTCTCGTTAGATCACCGAAGTTCAGCAACGTCGGATGGGTGATCGTCTGAGCGATCGATTCGGACTCCCGCGCTGTGTCCTTGGGCAAGTCACTTAACCCCGATTGTCCACATGTGGGCACGATGACGCCGTGTACTAAGGCGTACTGCACGTCGATGGTGCGCATGTCTTCAACCAATCTAACCCTGCCTGTCCTGCAGTGCGGAGTTACGATGTTGGGGAGCTGGCAACTGCTCGTCGTTGCTCTGTGCTTCTCTCCTGGTACTGCGGCTTCCTCCACCCTTAAAACTGTCACGGTCCTGATTAGCCATTTGTGCATAAGTATGTGACCTTAAACACCAATAAAACATAAATAAATAATAAATAAAGCCTATGCTAACACTGAATGTGCGGGGTCATTACAGTGAAGAGCCCGGCAGTAACCCGTCTCTGTTCGGTGCTTCTCGTCGGGTAATAAGGCTTCCTCCACCCATAAAGCAGTCCGATAAGGTATGACCCTGGGTGTTGAAAATGTCCTTAACCCTTTGAACTCTAGTATCTTCCATGCCAGTTCAACAGTAGCAATTATAAGAGTCCATATTCATTATTTGAGGAAGACCAATCAATATTTTCAACGTGCAGCCTCGGGGCTGCACGTTGAAAATATTGATTGGTCTACCCCACACATTTACTGAACAGCCATCCTATTTAATGATGTTATGACGTATCATGTTCCTGGCAGGAAAAGCGGCTGCCAAGGTTCAAAGGGTTAAACCTCAATAATACTACGCAAACAACTCCTGTCATAGCCATTTTATTGTATGTTTTTCCTAATTCTAATCCCTCATCGTACTTCTTTACTGACAATGGCATATTTTACTTTCCATCGGTTCTTCGCCACGATATAGCCGTAGCTGCAGATGTGGTGTTAAGAGCTAATAAATAAATAAATAAATAAATAAATAAATAAATAAATAAATAAATAAATAAATAAATAAAAATGAAACGAGTTAATTTTTAACCTCCTCAAACAGTATACCGAATAGAACGGCCAAACTATCAAAAAAATATTTTAAACACAAACAAATTTCTGCTCATGGTCCTCCAGCCTCAGGCTGGAGGACCATTAGCTAAAATGTTGCTTGTGTCTGTTCCTGTTTTTAGATCTCGATTCATCTGATCGAAACTCCAGTTTTGGAGCAAATTACTTTAGCTACACTGTTTGTCAAACTTATACCATAAGCATTCCCATCTCCTAACAACATACCAGAATTAGAAGCAGCAGTCAACAATAAAAAACACAATTTGAAGTATATTGGTCTTAAACATGTCGGTCAACACCAGACTCCTCCTCACATGGACGAATACCTGCTAAAATATCCCACTGTCCGAGACTGGACGTTGCAGTAATTGCACACAATGGCAAGGGAACAATCGAAGATTTTGCGAAAACTTAATATCCCTTGTCAATCAAGCGTCGTCTCGATAGGACTTATGGAGTGGTGCGGTGGTCCCAGAGGCATACTTGGCAAAGATGACGGGTACAGTATTTCATGCCAATAAGCAAAATAAACCAACCGATATAACCTATTATTACCCTTTTCAAATTATACAAGCTTCCTGATTGATCAGTAATCAATGGATCCAATACGTTACATTTTACTTCAGTGGGGTGTACGAATTTCAGCGGGGTGTATGAAAATATCAAATGACAGCTGAAAGGGAATTATAGACATTATTTGGTACACTTCACCGATTTCCCTCTCACCCATCGCCTCAAACAATTTCGTCAGTTCTATTAAACATGCAGACTCACAAATAAAATGAGAACAATATTGCTTCATGTGAATATATTCGTCACTGGAATTCCGTTTGGGAATTATATCATAAAAAATCAAAACTCCATTAACTGAAGGGGCAGGGTAATAAATTTGTCGCATTGTGTTTCTTGCGGGGTGTTCGGGACTTTGCACTACCTTTCTGAGATTCGTATTTCCTGAGGCTTTCAGCCTCAGGAAATACGGATCTCAGAAGGGTAGTATATTCCCGTACACCCTGCTGAAACACCGTGTATACCTAATAATATTGAAGTTAATGCACACAACGCACAAGAGTAAACTATATGATATCACACCAAGTTTCGTTTGATGTGGACAGCAATATCGTCCATATAATATTGTTGGTCACACAGTTTCTAAGTGACTTATTGTGATTTATCTTACAATAAATATGAATTGAGTCCGTAACTACCAAAATACAGCGTGTATCAGGGTCTCTATATACAAGATCTGTATCTTGCAACTGCATAATACAACCGCGTGCTTGATTACTATTTATTTACGTACTATTTATAAAACATTACACGCTTTTGAAACGCGTTTTCGAGTTTCTGCACACGAAAAGAGAGAAAGGAGACACTTATGAAGATCAATATTTTTCCAAACATTTCAAAAAAAGCATATCAAGTGACCCTTTATTGCGACAAGGTCGTCGAGCTCGTTCCCTTGAGGAGTCACATATTTGCTTTTGTTGAAATTTGGAGAAAATATTGTTTTTCAATTGCTCATTTTGTAAATTACGTAGGAGGATGCAATCGATTCGTTAGGTAAAGCGTTTAACAAATTATTACAGGATAGAATTTCATGATAAATCTATCATTACCATTATGTTTATGAACAAAATATTGTATGAGAGTCTCACTCGTGTTTCTAAGGCGAAATCTTGACTCGTCGAGATCTGACCTTAGAAACAAGGGTTCGACTCTAATGCATCATTTTGTACATAAACATAATGATGATAGTATATATACACATAGCGCGGGGAGTTTTCATTGGCGAGAGAGCATATTTGATCCTAACAAACTGTAAGGAATATATCTTAGCGATTGGATCTGTATTCTATACCATGCTCACAGTGTTACTACATGTGGAAAGCCCATATGTTGAATCTTAGTTAAAAGCCCATATGTTGAACGTTAGCTTTTAACCCTACTAACACTGTAACTTCTTACTGTGGTTAAAACTGTTCAATCGGAATTCCATTACAAACATTTACACCTACAGTAGGAACAACATCCAACTTCACCTTTGACATGACCCAATTTGCCGACTTCGATACATTCACACTTCGCGATGTTATATTCAAACATATGGCGTTTTTCGGCACTATACACGACGTGCAAGGAGTTACTAAGTTTAAAATACGTAGAATTAAATATACAAAATAAAATTTAAGAATTGTTAATTATAATTTGACTGAAAAAGCAAGGTAAATTCAATAAACTTTCACGATGTGTCTAGCTGTCAGTCAAGCATTCACGTGCAGAAGAACGTACTGCCCACCGGCGTAGATGTAAACAAAACAAACCCATCTGTTCGCTCGTCTGCTAATCGAAACTATCGGTTTTTTCCATTTTAAGTGACAAAGTCTATTATCTATTAAGAGCATGGTATAAATAAAACAAATAGGTACTAGGACCGGTAATCAGATTTAAACTACTCGTGGAATAAAGGGTTTTACCACTCGGCTCTTAAAACTCTTATCCTACTCGTGGTTTAATTCTGATTACAGGCCCTAGTATCAATTTATTCTATATCTAAACCAATATTTGTAATGAGTAATAAATGATAGAATTCTGACTTTTTAACGTAAAACGGTTATCGTCTACTCCTGTTTTGATAGATAAATAAACAAAGGGTGATCATCCTATCTGTTCGCCGTGTTTTGATAGATTTGAACAAGCTATGTACGATATACAAAGTTTGCACGTGACATTAAACATCTAATTAAATTTTCCGAAGTTTGTAGGTGGTAAAATATAATATGATTTTGCATGAAGGTGACGGATGGAGCGGTTGGACATCAGATGTCCTTTCTGTTAACACAACATAACGGCCAAAATCTGCCAGCACTATTTACAAAAATTACCATTCAATTTTCATTATTTTTACCATGCAACCTTCATTAGAACGATCTTAACGAGCTCCTTCCAATGTGGGGACCCATGATATGGTTTGGGTGAAACTTGTTAAAAAATTCAAATGAAGAATTTATAAATTCCGCCGACGGATGCGGCCGATTCTTTTGGTAGAAGGTTAAGTTAGGGAATTCCATTTGTACACCCCACTGACTGTAAATTATACGACTGATGCTCTTGGTAGTCACAAATTCCAGGCACGAGTCAATATTTGGGAGGTTTTTTACGACTTTTCAATCAATATTTGGAGGACTTTCACTATTTTTCATTCTAAAAACTCCATATTTTGTCCACGTTCAAGACATGTTTGGAAAAATACCGCTAGCGCCTTGTCTGAAACTATTTTTTCCAGTTTGGGGTTTCAGATTTCCAACTATTGGAAATCTGATGAATGAGGGGCGAGGGTGAGACACCTCCCCTACACCACCATATCCCAACGTCCCTGTCAAGTTGTATTTTTGTTTTCTGCTTGCAGTTGCTTTTGCAAGACGCGTGGCGTGTATGAATTCATATCTTTCCTGAGAGCGTCACACAGAACAAACTGACTCGCCACCATCATCGCTATCGGAGACCAATATGGCACACCAACTGACTATTGAAACACTTCTCGCACTCTCACCATATAAAGGTGACAGAGATACAGTGATGTCAGCAGCCAGAGATCTGTTACTGAATTGTCTTCAAATGGAACCCCATGTGCATGATATTTTCTTCCCGGAAGTGATAGAACACACATTGGCGAGGAAATTCCAACACGGAACGTTTCCCATGCATGAACTGTCTACAGCCTTTGTGGCATTAGCAATATCCAAGCAGAAGGACGAACATAAATTTCACTCTATGGTGAACCGGGCTGCTGTGGACGAGACTCTGAGAGATATATATGATAGTGTTCAGTGGAAAAAGATAGGTACGAGCAATATAAATATAGTTCATTTATCTTTTTTACCCCAGGCTACTGAACTTAATATAAATATAAATACCCAAGACACTTTTTCATTGTCTTCTCAGGAACTACGGAGCCGATGTGAACCAAACTTGGCAGGAATGGTCTTTGGGAGGAAGTCTATGAACAATCCTCATTTTGCTCCCGTCAGATGTAAAACATGGCCGCCAGAGGGATTCTTTGATTTAGAGCTGTAGGTTTTTAAATTTCTTGTTCGGTTTCGGTTTTGGTTTTTCAGGTGGAGTAAATCCTCGGTTCGGTTCGGTTTGTTCATGGGGCCAAGTAAAATTCAATGAAACTCATTCTTATGTCCGGAGTCATAACTGAATGGTAGTGAAATTGAGTGAAACTCAATGAATGCCCGAAATAAGCTATAATAATACATGAAGAATCAGGAAGGCCAATATAATAATTACCTAAATATACAGAACTTTTATTGTGCTTGGCCATTTTTCGAGGTCTGACACCTACACGCAACTTGAGGAAAGCTGCAAACACAACTAAACTGAAATGTGGGAAATTCACAGAATGTAGGCTTCCCAGAGTAGTGAGAGTACCCAGACACTGCCATTGGCAGTGTCTGGGTACTCTCACTACTCTGGAATGGCTACATTCTGTGAATTTCTGCAGCAAGAGATTATTTAATAAAAAACGAAAAACCTTAGATTACGGGATGTCGACGGTTTCGGATTCGGTTTTTAAAAAAAAAACTAAAAACCTCGGTTCGGTTTCGGTTAACCTACAGCTCTACTTTGATTCTGATTGGTCAATTTTGAAAACTCTTCTCCTCTGAAACCACAAAGCCAAATGTTTTGAAACTTCACATGTTTGATGACTGGGATACCCTCTACCAATGATCCTCATTTAATGTTGATCGGTTTGCAAACATGACCGCAGTTGCGGCTTATAGTTACTATAGAAACCCTATGGGAAATCACATTTTCATCTTCTTCTCTGGAACTACTGAGCCGATGTGAACCAACCTTGGCAGGAATGGTCTATGGGAGGTTCTCTACAACCGTTTCTCATTTTGTTTCTGTTGGATGAAAAACATGGCTGCCAGGGGCATTCTTTGATTCGGATTGGTCGATTTTGAAAAATCTTCTCCTTTGAATCTACAGGGCCAAATGTTTTAAAACTTCACATGCTTGATGACTGGGATATTCTCTGCCGAAGATCCGCATTCAATGTTGATCGAGTTGCAAGCACGACCGCAATTGCGGCTTATAGTTACCAGAGAAATCCTATTGGAAATCACATTTTCATCTTCCGTTCTACCAGGTGGGCGATTACAGGCTCTTTAGAGCCTCTTGTTTTGGTTTGGTACGTCCGTTCAGTCCAACATTCTTCCCATTCCACCCGTGGTTAAACTAAAGGGCCGATCAAAAACATCAATTTTAGAAAAAGGAATTTGTTTTGTTATAAAAGTATAAGCATTTCTGAGAAGAATGTACAATTATCTTTTCATTGGAATATATATCGTGTCAATATTTCCTATATAGCCACCACAATGTTCTTTTTCTGAAAAAGTGCGTTACAGTTTTGTAACGCAGACGGCCATTTTCTACTTTCGTTTTGAATATTATTGGGGAGAATGTACTTCGCGAAAAGAAGGGTGTGCGAGACTGCAAACACACGTTAAGTTTTCTCTTTCGTACGCGATATTTTTTTAAATTTTAACACAAGGCGAAGAGTTTACCCAACAGTTGGAAGAACTTTATCTGGTACATTTTAAAAGAGAAAAACAACCGATTTTAACTACAGACAAGAGATTACGGGAAGACAAAAAGATAAGTCGAGCTTAAAAAAAACTCAGTTAATTTAGGCCCGTTACTCATGTCACTGTTGTCAGTGAGCGGGGATGGGGGGGGGGGAGGTTATGGGGACTTTAGGGAGCCTACTTCGGACAGGTGGGGGTGGGCGTTCTGACTGAAATAGTAATATGAAATAGCATGCGATATTTTTTATATATATATTGTATGCGGTGTGCTGGCACGATGACGATTTCATATTATTACAGAGATATCCAATTTGTCATGAGCTCCTCTAAACCAAGTCAACCACATTAGCCAAACCAGGGCAAGAGATGGCACTCACTAAACAAATTTTTTTTTCATTTTTTTTGCTTCCAAAACATAGCTCATGACTCAATGTGAGATGGGCTCGTCCCAGTGGGGGAGGGGGAGGGGCGGGGTGGGGGGGGGGTCGAGCTATGTTCTGAATGCAAAAAAATGAAATAGTAATAAAATTTGACTAGCAAGTTTAGTGTATAAAGTTGGCTGCTGTGAGACTATTCTTCGATAGTACCATTTGATGGGAGCTTATATTTGTGCACCATTCACATAGAAATACACTTCGCACCTTCGAGGCTTGCAGGGCCAATAACGCCTTTCTACACATTGGAATGGCAATATCCTATTTCTTTCCGAGACGCCTAATGAAAACTGACATCTGAAGAAGTGATTGATTTTAGTAAAACAGACGGGGGCGCGGTGGCTCAGTAGGTAGAGGTGCAGGCTGCAAGCCGAGAGGTCCTCTGTTCGAATCCCACTTACGGCAACCGCGTTGTGTCCTTAGGCAAGACACTTCACCCCCATTGCCCATGCGGGGGCACGGTGACGCTGTGTACTAAGGCGTACTGCACGTCGATGGTGCATCTGCCTTCAACCAATGCTAACCCTGCTTGTGTGGAGCTAGTATGTTGGGGAGCTGACAGTTGCTCGCCGTTGCTCGGGGAGAGGTAGCACATTTTGTGGTTCTCACCGGGTACTCCGGCTTCCTCCACCCGTAAAACTGCTGTGGTCATGATTAGCCATTGTGCAGAAATACATGACCTTAAACACCAATAAATAAATAAATAAATTAGTAAAACAGATGCGTGCTTTCGCACATTCGTTTTGAGAAAGTTTGCCATTGCGAGCACAGAACTTGCACAAAGAAATCAGCTCCCTTATGTTTAAACAATATTTATTGAAAAAGATAAGTTAACTGTATACATGAAAACAAGTATAAACATATTGAATGTTTTGTACATAAAATTCATTGAATACATTTAACACCTGAAATGTCAAACTAACTTGTTGTAGTAGGGGATTCGGAAGAAAGCTGAATGCTTATGTAAACCGTCTCCCTTATGTGTTGGTTGCTCGGAAACTGTGTGTAAATGCACTGCTTGAGCGGGGTCCTACTAAATGCCGAGGGATATCGAGATGAAGGAAAATAAGTAAGAAAGGGTCGTTTAACCCTTTACCTAACATGAAAAGCAGACGACACTTGCAAAAAAAATTCTTGAATAACTATTTTTTTTCATTTTTTGTCTCAAAAACATAGGTTATGACCCCTCGTTCCAACGAGGGGTCATAACCTATGTTTTTGAGACAAAAAATGAAAATATTTTGAAAATTAATTGGCGATTTTTGATAATAGCGCTGGCCGGTTTTGGCCGTTACGTTGGGTAAAGGGTTAAAAGGTTTAAATATATTACTGCCAGTCGATATTTAGTAGGTAACTTGGTAATTAATCGGCTACCTCGGTGTGTGAATGAAGTGGATAAGTGCTAATTGGGTATCACAAAACAGATCACTGTAATAATTGATAAAAAATAAAACCCCGTCAGCTTTTATCGGGGCTTTGGGCCGACAGACCTTTTCAGTTCTGGCAGTTCTAAAGTTTGGGGGGGGCGGGGGGTTATTTTTTTTTTTTTTTTAATTTGTTTATTGTTTTGCTATTATTGTCTTTATGCGTACTGTGATAAGTATCGCTCGGCTGTGCCCGAAACACCCAAAGCTACAGTTTCTATTTGGTATATTTATATATACAGTATATTTTTGGCCATTTCGGTTCAGTGTCAATTTAGCCTTGTTTTTTTTTTGTTCACTCTTTTTGTTTTCGAGGTTTTCATCCTCTTCACCTCACCAGGATTTTTTTTTTTCACGAAAGAATCAGCACTTGGGGATGCGACGTGCATCCCATAAGTGGATAGGTGGATGTGTTGTGTTGCTCATACTGCTACCGCTCGTATTGGACTGGTGGCTGCTCGGCTGGTTTCGTTTCCTATTTCTTTTGTTTTCCCCGTTTCTTCCTTGAAGGTGGAGGTGGCGATTTGTTTGCTGTTGGTGATTGAGGCCGTGGTATCGTCCTGTTTTCAACTAATGTTGTTGCTATAGCGGCGTTAGAATGTAGTGTCGCCGTTGCCGTCCTAAGTTCTGCCAGCTGGTTTTCCATGTCGTTTATGTTGTTCTTGCGCTCGTTACGATATTCGTCTCGGAGAGTGGCTAGTTCACGTTCGCGTTTCAGCTCCTGATCGGGAGGGAGGGGGGAGATTGGAGTAGGAGACTTCGGAGATCCAGCTTCCATTTCCGCCCCCCGCCTCACTGCTGGCATCGCCATCCTCCAGGTTGCCCCTCAGAGGAGAGACAGCTGGGTGTGGGTGGGAGTCGCAGGAGTTGAAGGTGCGGAAATGGTAGTGGCCTCCTCTGTCTTCTATTCTGCCTTCTCTTCCTTCTTCCTTTTCAGGAACTTTTCCAGCCGCCGGGCATCACGGCGCCTGGTTGATGGGCTCTTCTTCTTCTTGGTCTTCTTTTCAGGGCCAGGTCCTGGCTTCTTCGGGTGAGGTCCAGTGTGAGAGGGGTTCCTCTCACAAAAGGTGCTACCTCTCCCCGAAGAAGGTGTGGTGGTATTCTCCACTGTGTCAAACTCCAGCGTCAGACGAACGCTCTTGCCTCTCATCTGGAGAGTCCAGTTGAGAGGGCAAGAGACGCCCAGAGCTGACAAAGCTTTCTGTAGCTTAACTGAGATGTCCAGACTTGTCATGGTGATTGCTCAGATGATGTTCACACTCTCGGGATTTCTTTTTGGCAATTGTCGCCGTTTTAATGTGTAGTCAAACGTCCGTCAGTTGAAGTTTGATTTTTAGAATTGTCGGAAACGTACGTCAGCAACCTTTTAATTCGTCTGTCCCATTGGTCAGCCCTGAGTGCTGGCCACGCCTCTTGTGTTAAGGCAAGGTTTTTTAGATCGTTGGCGAGTGAAAAGTGACCACACCCGAAAATACACTCTAAAAACTAAAGTGCTAAAAACAGTACTTGAAGTGCTGGATTTAGCACTTTCTAAGAGCCTCCATAGTGACTCAATGTGTCAAAGTAGCTCTTGTGAAAGTGTAGATGTAAAAACACTTGTATTGATAAGTGTTAACGTCAACACTTTGACAAGTGTTGAACACAACACTCTGAAGTGTCATTTTAGCACTATGATAGAGCTTCCACTGAAACAAACCAGCACTTCCAAATGCAACAATTTAGCATTAGGAGAGTTACAAATGAACACAGTACTTAGGATTAGATTGGCCAACAACAGGAGCATAGGAAGCGTATTCAACTAGGGAAGGCATACACAGAGGTCTGAAAGCGGCGAAAAGTCCAGCGGGGGCCCACTACCCAGAAACTGAATTCGAATGTCAGAGCGATCAAAATTTTAATCACCTTCATCAGTTCGATTGCAGATCGTAGGTCATACGATGCATTGACGTATAAAACAATTCTGTCTAACAGAAAAATACGCATCAATTACTACGTTGCAAATTCTTAATCAAATAATGGATGGACGACGACGTTTCACCATGCTTCAATTGTAACTTTTTTCATTTGGACATTTTTGCCCTGGAATACTTACTAGAAAGAAAGAATTTCCACTTGGGGATGCGACGTGCATCCCATAAGTGGAAAGATGTCGGTGTTTCGTTTCTCGTACACAAACTGCTCGTGGTGGACTGGTGGCTGCTCGGCTGTTCTTTCTATTTTTTGTTTCCTCCGCTCCTTCTTTGGAGGTGGAGGTGGCGATTCCTTGATTATTGGCGATGGAGGTTGTGGTATCTCCCTGTTTTGTGGTAATGATGTTGCTGAAGCGACGTTGGCACATAGTTCAGCCACTTTCTTTCTTAGTTCCGCCAGCAGGTTTCCCATGATTTTCATGTCGTTCCTGCGATCGATTTAAAAACTTTCAAACTTTTGAAGAGTGGCTTTTGCCAAGTCCTCTTCTGTTTGTTTAGGTTCTTCTTCAGTGCCTATGATCTGTTCTTCTAGTTCGTGGGCAAGCTTACTTATTTCTTCGTCATCTCCCTGTTTAGCCTGGAAGTCCAGGCTGGAGATGGTGCTGGAGAGAGAGAGAGATGTCTGTTGTAAGGGTTGTGCCTGTTGGAGGTTTCTCCTGCCGGCTAGAGGCGTGAACTTCCATCTCCTCTTCCTTCTCTTTGCGGGATTCTTTTGCTTTCTTTTTTTCCCAATCCTCTGAGCGCGTGGCATCCCGGCGCATTGAGGACGGGCTTTTCTTCTTTTTCTTGCACTTAGTTTTCTGAGCGTTCTCCGGGTGTGGACCAGAGTCCGACTGGGCAAAGGTGCTACCACTCCCCAGAGAGGCCGATGGTCTGGCTGTTGGCTTCTTTTGTCTCCTTGTTGGAGCCATTCCAGGTGGTATTGGAAAGTCCAATATCACCTGGCAGGTATCACCAGAAACATGGATGGTCCAGTTTCTGGTGTTACCCACATTCAGACATGATAACATGTCAGATAGCTTCTGTGGTAGATTCATTCTGGCTGTAATTAGTGGTGCTGACGGAGAGTCCAGTGAGCGTCCGAGCTGATCAACAGTCGATAGTCGAATCATGAATCATGGAATACTTTCGTGCGAAAGATTCTGCACTTGGGGATGCGACGTGCATCCCATAAGTGGATAGATATGGTTTTTGTGTTGCTGTAATGATCGGAATGAAATGGCGCGTCAAAGGAGAAAGGTGTTCGGGTTTAGTGGCGTTTGCTCCGTTTGTGCTTCTTCTTCTTGGAAGGAGGTGGCTGGGGTGGAGAAGGCTTGACAGCTATTGTTTCCAAGTTTTTGCGTTTTAGCCATCTGTGAAAGAACGGGTTGCGGATCCTTGCTGCTTACAATTATTCTGGTTTGTTGATGAGGACGTCGTAGGTTTCCTTAGCCCATTCCATCAGGGTTGATATAAGGTATTCCAAATAATCATTCCCAGTTCCGTCAAACTCCAGCTTGAGTTCGCAGAAGCGTTCAATGGCACGTCCATCTAGGAGTTCAATATAGGTTGATAGGCTAGTATCTCCTTCATCGGAAGGTTCATGCTCGGACTCCGAGGTTGAACTGAGTTTGAGGCCCGATTGGTTGAAGTTGATAGGAGAGTCAGGTACGGATTGGGCGACTTCCATCTCCTCTTCCTGCTTCTCCTCTCCCTCCGACCTCTTTGGTGAAGAGGTACGGCTTGGGAGTGGTATTACAGGTCTTGGAGGTGAGTTGACAGTGTTCACCTTTTCCACCTCCTGATCCCCGGTCTCAGTCCTCTTCCTTTCGAGCGGGCCCGCGAAAGGTGCTACCACTCCCAGAGGTGGGTTTCATTTTATACATTATGGTGAGCTGAACGCAGCCACTCTCAACATGGACATCCCAGTTAAGAAGTGAGCTAGCGTCCAGCACTGTCAAAGTGTCCTTGATTTTCTTCGGCAGGTAATCCATGGCTAATTAGGTATGCGTGCTCTGAAGTCAGAAGTGTGATAATTTACTAGCAGCAAATTCAAATACAATGGCGGATTCTGGGTGGAAAAAACAACACGCCGGTGTGAAGTATTGATATCATCCAATCAGATTTCAGATGTCTGAAGACTGTAATCCAGGTTCCTCTTACTTCTCTCTAATACTTGATCCAGTGCTGGATAATCAATACTACACGTTGTCAAGGGTTCAAAATGTTACACTTTGAGAGTTATTGATACACTTGAACAACACTTCAAGTGTTGAAATGAACCTAGTGCTAGGATAGTGTTAGATTTAGTTTTTAGAGTGTACACTTCCTGATGTTACGATATAGGGCCATACCAATTCTACTATTATAACAAAGAAGACAATTGTCGACGGCCACAAAAAGAACTAATTAACAAGTCACAATTAGATTAACAATTCACACTGTCGCTAACTGCTGTGCGGCCGCTGTAAATACTAATTACCAACCTACCTACTAAATACGAATGCTATTACTTTAGTGCCCGTAATTGTAAAAAAAATGGTACTAAAACCATGCACATACTTCCTAAATCTATTTATATAATCATAACACACCTTCGTATACCCTTTTCACCCCATTCCCACCCCTATTTTCCTTCACCTCGGTATCCCGCGGTATTCCTTCGTGTTTAGTATGACCGCTTGTTCGTGCTGCTCTTCTTGCAGACGACGCTGTGGCTGTGGCAAAGCAAACGCAAATATAAAGACCCTAATTACTGAATTCGGAGCTTGCAATCCATAAAGTAAAAAATGTATATTTACGCAATTTGATGTATTTTGGAATGTTTTTTTCAATGTTTATTGAGAAGCTGCTGAGCTGCTATTTTTTTCAGTTTTAGCAAACAGCGTCCAAGATTTCTGCTTCAGGATTTTTTTCTTTCTCAAAAGTGAAAATTTCGAAACGACAAAAGCAGGGGGTTATTTATTATATATTATGGGGATGCTGTACTCTTTCCACTGATATTTGAGTTGAACTACCCCCCCCCCCCCCCCCCCACCTCCCCGTCCCGCAATTCACGCTGTTGACGTTCAGATTTGTCTTGGTTCTATCTGCAGTGCAAGTATTTTTTAAGTGAGTTGAAAACTATCTTCACAAATGAGGAGTTACAGACTCTTTAATGCTGCATTCGTGCGTCGTTAACCTTGTCGAAGCCCGGGTGGTGGCTGGGGAAGCTTCTCCATCAAGTAAGCTCCCATCAAAAGGTGCTGTCGAAGAATAGTCTCACAGCAGCCAGCGTTATACACTAAGCTTGTTATTCAAATTTTATTACGCTTTCACTTTTTGCATCCGGAACATAGCTCATGCCCCCCACCCACCCCACCCCACCCCACCCCACCCCCTCCCACACACACACACACACACACACACACACACACTGGGACGAGCGCATCTCTCATCGAATCATAAGCTATGTTTTGGAGGCAAAAAAAAATGAAAAAAACTAAGTTGTTGGAAAATTTTGTTTAGTAAGTACCGTCTCCTAGCTCAGGTTAGGCTAATGTGGTGGACTTGGTTCAGAGGAGGTCATGAAAAATTGGATATCTCTGTAATAATATGAAATCGTCATCGTGCCAGCACACTGTTTCAGTATATGAAAAATACCGCATGCTATTTAATATTACTATTTTAGTCAGAACGCCCACCCCACCTGCTCGAAGTAGGCCCCCTAAAGTCCCCATAACATCCCCACACCCATCCCCGCTCACTGAAAATAGTGACATGTGTAACGGGCCTAAATTAACTGGGGTTTTTTTGTATTGAGCACGACTTTGCTATTCTTCTTCCCTTAATCTCTTGTCTGTTATTAAAATCGGTTGTTGTTTTTCTCTTTCAAAATGTACCAGATAAAGTCCTTCTGACTGTTGGTTAACTGTTCGTCTCGTGTTAAAATTCACAAAAAAGATCGCGTACTAAAGGGAAGACTACACTTGTGTTTGCAGTCTCGCACACCCTTCTTTTCCTCCTGTGTGTTTCGTCAACACTTTCCGCGAAGCACATTCTGCCTAAAAATATTTAAAACGAAACTAGAAAATGGCCGGCTGCGTTACAAAACTGTAACTCACTTTGTTTTAGAAAAAGAACACTGTGGTGGCTATTGGAAATATTGACAGGATATATATTCCAATGAAAAGGTAATTTTACATTCTTCTCAGAAATGCTTATGCTTTTATCACAAAACAAATTCGTTTTTCTAAAATTGATGATTTTAACTGAAACCAAACTACCAAACCAAAAAATTATATTATTCATCAGACAGTTGCATCTAAGCACTTAAAACTACGAACTGCACCTCAGAAGAAATCAGCGACAGTACTTGTCTTTTTCAAATTTCTCGGATGCCATAGAATTAAGAAAGGACGCTGGTTTTGTTTACATTGGCATGGCGGAGGTTCGAACCCACGCCGAGAGAGTTTCCTTCGGCACCAACCGCCTAGCGAAACTAGGCATCCGAGAAATTTGAGAAAGACAAGTACTGTCGCTGATTTCTTCTGAGGTGCAGTTCGTAGAATTAAGTGCTCAGATGCAACTGGTTGATGAATAATTAAATAATTGAGTATTCCGTGTGTTCTGTACTGCTCTCGTATATACTTGGTTAACTGGCATTCGCTTTTTGGAGTCTGTCGGTGGCCGAGTGGTGTGCGTGGTTCAGTATAGTTTCGCTAGGCGGTTGGTGCCGAAGGAAACTCTCTCGGCGTGGGTTCGAATCCCCGCCATGTAAACAAAAAATTATATTACGGACTTTCATGCCATGTTTGGACTATACACGAGGGGGTGTTGATTTCATATACAGAGTAGACCAATTAACATCTTTAACCTGCAGCCATGTGACTGCAGGTTAAAGATATTAATTGGACTACCTTAATCATTTGGACCCAAGAGGGCGCTTTTCCGGCCCAGGAACATGATACGTCATAATTTCGTTTGCTTGGATGACGGCTGAGTGAATGCGTAGGGTAGACCAATCAATATTTTCTACGTGCAGCCCCAAGGCTGCACGTTGACAATATTAATTGGTCAAGTCCCAAGATAAAAATGGACTCTTCCATTTGCTACAATTGAACTGACATGGAAAATACTACCAGGGGTCAAAGGGTTAAAAACTAACCCTTCCAAAACATGGTATTTTTAGGCATGTGCGATGTCATTTTTTCAAAAACAGGAATTAATGTGTTCTGAAAAAGAACTTTGTTCCACTCTACATGAATACTCCTCTCGAAGTTTTCATATGATGAAACTTTAAGAACAAACAATCATCACCGTAAAAGGTTTGATGGAAGTAACGACTACTGATTGCCAGTACAGTATGTGGGGAGTGGATTGTAACCAATGGAGTGGAGTTATTACCCAAAGTATCACTTTCAAATTCTGTACATATGGACAAAAACACAAGCAATGTTTCAGCTATTGGGTCTCCAGGTTTAACTCGGAGGTCCATTGGCTAGAACTTTGAAATTATTGCTTGGTTGGAATCTATACTGTATGGGTGATTTAGTGTTAATACAATCCACGTACTGTACTTGTACCGTAAACTTAACGGTAATATTTTAGTGTGGTTCGACCCGGTTTGACAAATTTAGAAAAACTGATCGATTCATATGTAATTTGTTTGAGTCCCAGGTCTTCGCGAGTGTTACCATCTGGTCATGGTTCCGTCTACTTTTTTCTTCAACCAACTTCTGTTGTAGAAATAGGCCTATCAGACAGGCCGCAAGTGGTATTCATTGGCCAAATCCAACTAGATTTGTTTTCAGAAAATAAATTCCAGTAACGTCTGTGGGGGTGGGGGGGGGCGGATGTTGTTTTTGAAATTATGCAAACTCTAAAATTTTATTTTATAACTCATTGTGTTATCATGTAGCTTGCCTGTTACAATAGTGAGCGGGTGAGCACATGTCTCCTTTGCCTCCACGACGTCCACCCCCCAACCCTTCCTCTGTTATTCATATGTGTTTTCTTTATTTGTTATGTGCATTCAAAGGAACTCCTGGCACATTTAATTTGTGGTTGGTTGAAGGAAAGTTGTCAAAGCAAGGACACCAACCATCGATTTCTTGTATACAAACTAATCGAAACGCACATAATGTAAAACTTGAGTAAATCACCGTAACGGGGATTGTTCGTCATGCAAGAATGTTTCAGTTTTTGCCACCAAAATACAGCTTATTTTCCATCGATTCCCGTTTGTTCCCAAACACTACTGGTTCTAAAACTGTGTGAATTCACTTGTTTTAACAAAGACCAAGTAAAAGCCATGCTAAATATATTTGGCCCAAGGTTCTGGAATGACCCCAACTGTTTCTGTCAACTTGAAGTTTTCTAGTAAATTCGGACTATATTCTGAAAACAGCTCACGTTCAACGCCTCTGTATGGTCAAAGGTGATTTGAGGCTATGTCTATTTCTTTAGAATATAGGCTAGTTCTTTATTTTCTTCATTTCCAGTCTTTTGACGTGGTGATATGTATGTACGCCAAAAGTCGGCGTAGGGGTGGTATAAAACCTGTATTTCAATTGATAAACAACAACGGAGTTGGTAAAAAGAGAGTTGATGAAAAAGATCATTGTAGTCTTGTTTTGTTACAAAAGTACCACCTAACTTGACCCGAGTATTGAAAAAGAGCGGTGTCGATGGATGACGAAAAAATATTCTATCTCGATAAAACATTAGTTCCCTGTTTTTTTTTACTCCGTGCCCGCTGATGTAAAAATAATTAAATTGAAACAAGATTCAATCAGCAAGTTTGTTTTTTCCGTAATGCATCTACACGCTAAAAACTAAAGTGTTAAAAACTACACTTGAAGTGCTGTATTTAACACTTACTAAGTGCTGAACTAGCACTTTCTTCAAGTGTAGATATCCCAGAACTTGACAGGTGTTACAATAATACCACTTGACAAGTGTAATGTCGCGACACTTAGAAGGAAACAACGCAGATGACGCGGATCAGGCTCGAACTCTCGAGCCTGATCCGCGTCATCTGCGTTGTGTCATTTTTATTAATGTACCCACCAAGCGCAAATCAAATTATGGACGATTCTGGAAGAACCACCAATGCTAGACACATGGGAAGTGCCATCCATTCAAGTTTCAGATGTCTGACGATTGTAATGTCTAAGTGCTTGAAGCATTGCACTTTGAGTGTTAAAATCAAACTCTAAGAGTTAGAATGGGTTTATCACCTTGAAAGTGTCAGTTTTAACACTTTCGTTTTTAGTGTGTAGGAATTTAACCAATCCAACCAGTCACTCAAGATAAAATTGGTTTACTTCCTAGTTGCATTATGGGCAAAATTTGCAGGTTGAAATTATGATATAGTAGTTGCCACAAAGGGGAGACGGGTCGAATGTTCTCCAAGACTGGACTAAAAGTGGGTATACCATTGCTGAAAATGTCGCAAAGGGGAGACGGGTCGAATGTTCTCCAAGACTGGACTAAAAGTGGGTATACCATTGCTGAAAATGTCACAAAGGGGAGACGGGTCGAATGTTCTCCAAGACTGGACTAAAAGTGGGTATACCATTGCTGAAAATGTCACAAAGGGGAGACGGGTCGAATGTTCTCCAAGACTGGACTAAAAGTGGGTATACCATTGCTGAAAATGTCACAAAGGGGAGACGGGTCGAATGCTCTCCAAGACTGGACTAAAAGTGGGTATACCATTGCTGAAAATGTCACAAAGGGGAGACGGGTCGAATGCTCTCCAAGACTGGACTAAAAGTGGGTATACCGTTGCTGAAAATGTCACAAAGGGGAGACGGGTCGAATGCTCTCCAAGACTGGACGAAAAGTGGGTATACCATTGTTGAAAATGTCACAAAGGGGAGACGGGTCGAATGTTCTCCAAGACTGGACTAAAAGTGGGTATACCATTGCTGAAAATGTCACAAAGGGGAGGCGGGTCGAATGTTCTCCAAGACAGGACTAAAAGTGGGTATACCATTGCTGAAAATGTCACAAAGGGTAGACGGGTCGAATGTTCTCCAAGACTGGAGTAAAAGTGGGTATACCATTGCTGAAAATGTCACAAAGGGGACGCGGGTCAAAAGTTCTCCAAGACTGGACTAAAAGTGGGTATACCATTGCTGAAAATGTCACAAAGGGGAGGCGGGTCGAATGTTCTCCAAGACTGGACTAAAAGTGGGTATACCATTGCTGAAAATGTCACAAAGGGGAAGCGGGTCGAATGTTCTCCAAGACTGGACTAAAAGTTGGTATACCATTGCTGAAAATGTCACAAAGGGGAGACGGGTCGAATGTTCTCCAAGACTGGACTAAAAGTGGGTATACGATTGCTGAAAATGCCACAAAGGGGAGACGGGTCGAATGTTCTCCAAGACTGGACTAAAAGTGGGTATACCATTGCTAAAAGTGTCACAAAGGGGAGACGGGTCGAATGTTCTTCAAGACTGGACCAAAACTGGGTATACCATTGCTGAAAATGTCACAAAGGGGAGGCGAGTCGAATGTCCTCCAAGACTGGACTGAAACTGGGTATACCGTTACTGAAAATGTCACAAAGGGGAGGCGGGTTGAATGTTCTCCAAGACTGGACTAAAAGTGGGTATACCAGTTACACAAGATATATTTCATCAGGTGGGTTACAATAAATCTGTGGAAAATTGGGACCGATATCGTCCATAGCCTCTATCACCCCCCAAAAATGAAAAATATATACAGTACGACAGCTGTGAACTGGCCACTTTCCATTAGTGGGCAATATTCACACTGATGCACTGATATTACCTTCCAAATACTAATAGGAATAATCATCAAAAATTTAGTTAATGAAGCACCGGGTACAACCCGGTGCTTCATTTATTAAACTTTTGCTAATAATGATTTTTATTACTTGGTAAACGCATTACTGACTAGGTGTGGATTACGACCAGTCCATGGCGACTGTGCTGTAGGAGTCGTCAAGACTCGCTTTATCTTTTGGTTATCCTTAAATGTTGGTCTGATTATAAAGAGGTATAAAGTTGATATCAGTTTTTAATAAGAGAAAATCGAAAATACTTAAATCCCCCCCCCCCCCCCAAGATAAACGATCAAGCAAGCCAGGAAACAGCAACTGACACCACCAGATCACCCAATGCCTCTCTCTCCAGCACCATCTCTAGATTGAACTCCCACGACAGAGAGGAAGATGAAGATCTAAGCAAGATCGCCCACGAACTGGAACAACAGGCCGTGGGCACAGAAGAGACAACTGACGGCTCTCTCACGGAAACCGAGCTAACCTTACAGCTCAGGAAAATGCTATGCACATGCTTGAAAAGAAGTACAAAGAGACCAAAGATGCCCAAGATAAACAAGTGGCAGAGCTAATAAAGAACAGAGACGAACTACGTTCCCAACTCGCCAATCAGGTTCAACATCCAAAGATCAACATGGTACCGTTATATAAGATCCCGTAGCGTCCTTTTATTGAGTTTCAGAATCTGTGGATCTTTTACTCAATGAATCTGCCCATCCGTCCGCGCGAAATTTACAAATTGAGCAGTTGAAAAACAAATTCCAAAACATTTCAGTCAAACCACATGTGACCTCCTCACTGGGACGAGCTCGCCCCAGTGAAGGGTGATCATGATATGATTTGTTGAAATATTGTGGAAAAATTTGCAAATTTTGATATGTGTATTCGTTAAAGGGTTTAATCTTTTACGTAACACGACAATAGGACGACTCGTGCAAGACATTTTTTTTAATAACTTAACATTTTAATTTTTCTCCTTAAAGCCAAAACTTATAACCCACTCGTTGTAAGCAGTTCAACGAGCTTGTTCGAACCAGAGTCAAAAGCTATGTTTTAAAGGAAAAAATGTAACACATATTAGCATTTGAATGACTTTTTTTTTAATTGCTCTGAAAATGATCGTTATGTTTCAGAAGGGCTGATTGAACGTGATGTATGGCTCTATATTAGATCATTTTAGCTGGTGCTCCTGGTGGATCTGGAAGGGCTCGGATCCGGCCCGCGCCCGTTTATTATTCCATTGACTCAAGGGATCATTTTGTCATGTATTTTACATATGATCGAACTGCCGAAGTATAATTGCCATATATAAGTATGCATGTACTGCATGTTATTGCAGTATTTTGTGGAGTTTCAGTGGACACTCTTCAATACACTGCTATATATAGCCATTAACCATGGCCATGGGAGAAGGACGCCAGAAGGAGGGGCAGGTGCCCCCTTGCCCAGAGCCTATTGTGGCAAGAGGCAGCGCGTGCTTCTTCTTACTGACTTTTGGAGATCTGACTGTAACCGAGAAACTCTTGAGTAGTCGTTTCTGGCGTACTTTACATACGCCAATGAGGATGTGTGGTGGATATCGGGTATAATATCGGAGTTTGGTCGATAGTCACTAAACAAAGAAGCTATAAAATCAGCGGGGTGATTTCGAAGGCTTTGTATTGTCCCTTGATTGGAACACGATTCCCGTTGCAATGCCTCAGCATTGCAGATGGCACCATGTTCCTCTCTATGGACGATATATATCCAGATGTCAGTACTATTTAGTGTCGCATTATAAATTACAATTGATGATACGTTGTAAACTCGCGGTCTTAACTCATACCTGGACTCGAGTGTCCTTTTTGATACCTCTCCCCCTGCCCTCTGATTCATCCGGCAACCCTGGAGAAGGCCATGCATTTGCAGGTACAGGTATGTGGAGAGTATTCGAAGTATCAAATGCAGGGATTTCAAGCAATCAAGTACGGTTATTGTCTCCCAGAACAACTTCCTTCAGTAATTCTTGAAGTAGTGCTAAATTAGACCAACAGGTTTCCAAAATTTGGAATAAACAGTATTTTATTGAACAATGAAAAAAATCACGCAAAACGTATCAAATGGAAAGATATACAGCTTTTAGCTCAGCTGACTGAAAGTAAGGGTGAGTTTTAGTGATCGCTCTTCGCCCGTCGTTCGTTGTCCGTCGTCTCTCGTCCGAACATGGTATTGGCGACTTCTCCTCCAAAACCGCTGAACCGATTTAAGTGAAATTTGAGATGGCTCTTTGTTATGACACCGCATTTTGATTTTGTTCAAATCAAGTTGCTCCGCCCTTGGATAGGGCCACGCCCCAAAAGTGTGCCTAAATCTTTAACAAAATCTTCTCATGAACCAGCATTAGCAGAGACTTGATATTAGGTGCGCAGCCTCCTTTTAGGGTGTAGACTCAGATTTGTTCAAGAGAAGTACCAGGGGCTATATTTGCCGTCGTTATGGTAGGGGCAAGAATTTTCGACCCGCCCAAAATTTCACCATTTTCTAACACTGTGGTTAAAAGGGAAAGACATTAAAGAATCGTCTTTTCCCAAACCACTGCTCCAAAAGCTTTCATATTTCACATATTACATCTTTGAAAGAATGATTCACATATTTTTGTTGTAACTTAGTTCAATATGCGGAATAGTATTCAAAAATCTTCTTCTTCGCATCCACCAGTCGGAATCTTTTTATATTTGATATACAGTATCCTTAGGGAGATGAGATATAAGTTTGTTAAAGCCAAGTCCCTGGGTTCATATTTGGGCTTCCTGTGGGAGCTCGAATTGTACCAAAATTTCTATTTTCCGAACTGAGAGGCCGATTTGAACCAAATTTGATATGAGGGCTTATTGTGTCATAAGTACCTAATTTATGCCAAAAATATTTTTCCCGTCGCCTCATATGAACCGCAGGAGCTAAAAATAGAAATAATTTAAAACGCCCATATCTCCAAAACTACACGGCACTGAAATTTTTTATTTTGTGTGAAGCTTCCTTAGGAACAGCAGAAAGGAATGGTCTAAAAAACAGTTGCCATCGGTTTTATCACAGGGTACTTTTCCACGACATTGAAAAATGATGAGTCATCATTTTTTTAACTCCGTGAGTAGTGGGAAAAACATTAAAGAATCTTCCTCTCCCATACCACTGCTCCAAAGGCTTTGATATTTCACATATAACATCTTTGGAGGATTCGTTCACATGTTTGTTAAAATCAAATCCCTGGGTCCATATCTGGGCTCTCTGTGGCAGCCCAAATGTCCATCTGACGTTATTCGCGGAAGAAGTTGATTTGATGAATTTTTTTTCCTATTTCAATAGGTTTTAATCTGTACACGTTGGTATACCCGGATGTTGTTCAAGATGCCAAGACTGGTATATCATTAAAAGAGTACATGGATCGAGGCGGGTAAGTATTATATGTGTGATGCTGCGTAATTTTAATCTTTGGCCCATCATGCACTCTGGATTAATATCCACCAGTTTAATTCAAAGACGGGAGCGCGGTGGCATATTTATTTATTAATTAAGGTTTAACGACACTTTAACAGCCAAGGTCATATCGTGTCGTTGACAGTTTTACTGGTGGAGGAAGCCGGAGTACCCGGAGAGAACCATCGAGCAACGAAGAACAGCTGCAGCTCCCTAGCATCGGTAACTCCGCACTGCAGAACAGGTAGGGTTAGATAGGTTGAAGACATGCGCACCATCGACGTGCAGCACGCCTTAGTAAACGCCGGCATAGTGCCCACATGTGGACATCGGGGTTAAGTGCCTTGCCCAAGGACACAACGCGGGAGTCCGACTCGATCGCTCAGACGGTCACCCATCTAAGGACTAACCGGGCTCGACGTTGCTTAACTTCGGTGATCTGGCGAAAACCGGTTACCGCAACACCACCGCGCCCCCGGTGGCTCAATGGTAAGAGCAGTGCTCTTCAAACAGAAACGTCCACGGTTCGATCCCCACAGGGTTAACCGCGTCGTGTCCTTGGACAAGGCACTTAGTCCCGATTGCCAACACGTGGACATGGTGGCGCTGTGTACTGAGACGAACTGCACGTCGATGGTACACTTGTCTTCAATCAATACTAACCCTGCTTGTGTGGAGTTAGTACGTTGGAGAGTCTGGCAGTTGCTCGTCGCAGCTGGGTGGTTCTCGCCGGGTACTCCGGCTTCCTCCAACCGTAAAACTCTCCGACAAAAGGCGTTGTTGAACCCCAATAAAACAAAGTATTAATGCACGGACGTACCCACAGGGGAAGCACACGGAGCTCCAGCGTTTAGGTCGCGATCCGAGCAGAATTATCTTCCCACTTTTGAACCCCAATAAAATAAAACATAAATTCACGGACGTACCCACAGTGGTAGCACTCGGAGCTCTAGCGTTTAGGTCGCGATCCGAGCAGAATTATCTCCCCACTTTTCTCACTCAAAGCATCGTAGTATCGTACAGTACAGTCGCCGTGGACTGGTCATAATCGACACGTGGGAAGTGATGTCCACGCATGCGTTTACCAGGTAATAACAATCATCATCAGCGAAATTTTAATTAATGAAGCAACGGGTTGTACCCGGTGCTTCATTAATTAAATTTTTGATGATTATTCCCACAATTTGTGTTTGGAATCTAATATTATTGCGTCCGTGGGAATTTTGCCCACCCGTGGGAAGTGACCCGCCCACAGCGTCCGCACCGTAAGTTGGTCTTCATTTCATAATAATTTATTCATGAAATATCTCCGTGGGAACCCCTTATTTACAGTGCTTGTTTATTGTGTAAACAAGCAGTTTTACTGATAAAATAGGACCCGGTAACCAACGCCTGATTAATTTTATATAAACATGGGTAGAAAAAAATTGGCTGGACTAGATATATATTTCTTTATCCATATTCCGGTGTAAAAGGAATGGAAGTCCGTAGGAACGTTAGTCCCTCTGCACTATTATTCCGCGGAATTATAGTCCTAGGTCTAACATTTCTAGGAATAGTAGTCCGCCGTACTACTATTCCTAGAAATGTTAGACCTAGGACTATAATTCCGCGGAATAATAGTCCAGAGGGACTAATTTTCCTACGGACTTCCATTCCTGTTACACCGGTCGCGATTAGCCGCTGTGTTGAAATATGTGACCGTAAACACCAATAAATAAATTAATGTAATATCGTGTTGTTTGCACATTGTGCATTGTCACAAAACACATATCAGCACATGCCTCATGTGTTGTATTTGTTGTGCGTACATTGTGCACCAGCACAAAAGCACATTTCACTCCACGTCCAGTGGCACTTTACTTTGAACACCCTAAAGTAACAAACTGATCGCGAAAAGTGTGGGGGGGGGGGGGGGGGGGCGGGGGGGGGGGGGGGGTATCTTCCTACGGTACTGATAAACACGTAGCTCGCGAACTCGGCTGGGCTATTATTGGTTTGATCAAATATGTTTTAAGCTTTTACGTGTCCTACCTGTTTTGCTTTGATCCCAGTAACACACTGGTCTTCCGGGAATAATACATGTTTATTAAGCCATTAAAAGATAAGTTGCACAAATAAATGATACGTACTGAATGAAAAAAAAAAAACAAAGATTACCAAATCAGTGTCTGTTGCTTGTACGTCCCTCGAACCTCTTTAGCTGCCACGAGTTGGCCAACGTTTTGTTACTTTGTTTCACCACCAGCCCCAAAAGTGATCATCCTCTCTGAAAGTGTATGTATCTCCCTGGCTTGGCTGGGCACTTTTATGCCTTCTGATCATGAACCTCAAAACAATTGGACACAGAGGCCACGATTTGATCCCCGCCAGGGGAAACTGCGCTGTGTCCTTGGGCAAGGAACTTAATCCCGATTTCTGCGTGGGAGCACGTTGGCACTGTGTACTTATTCGTATTGCACGTTGAAAGTGCACCTGTCTTCGGCCAATGCTAACCCTGCTTGTGTGTAGTAAGTACGTTGGGGATTCTGACAGTTGCTCACCGTTGTTCGGTGGTTCTCTCCGGGTACTCCGCCTTCCTCCACCCGTAAAAACTGTCCGACATGAGGTGGCCTTGGTTGTCGAAAGTATCGGTTCTCTGTTGTCCACATTCTGGAAAAAGATAAGGCATGAGCCCGCCCCCTCCTCCCCCCCCCCCCCGGTTCCCACGTCTCTGAACATCAGATTGTTACTCCGGACACCAACATGACGAGATTTTCCAAAACATTGTCCTGCACTGTGTTGATCAGCTTGTGTGGGTCATTGAAAAAAAGAAATATGACGAGATAGCCCATATTACTTATTTATTTATTTATTTATCTATTTATTTATTTACTGGGGTTTATCGACACTTTCGACAGCCATGGTCACCCCTCGTCGGACAGTTTTACTTGTGTTGAAAGCCGGGGTACCCGTAGAGAACAACCGAACAACTGCGAGCAACTGCCAGACTCCCAAACGTACTAACTCCATACAAGTAGGGTTAGCAATGGTTGAAGACAAGTGCACCCTTGAAGTGCAGTGCGAAATAGTACACAGCGCCACCGTGCCCCCACGTGGGCAATCGGGATGAAGTGCCTTGCCCAAGATCACAACGCAGTTACCCCTGGCAGGGATCGAACCTCTGACCTTTCGATTTGAAGTTCAATTCTGTAACCACTTAACCACTGCGAATCTACCCATATTACTTACTTGCGCGACAATCAGTTTTTAGAAAAACACCCGATGATCCTGATTGCCTCAAAACGCCCTGAATGTAGCTAATTTCAAAGCAAATGGATTGTTACTTCGAGTTTAAAAAATGAACGGACCTTCTGACACAATCCACCGTTGATGATAATCTGTCATAAGAATTGGAAAAAATTGGGAGTAAATAATCTCGAAAAATAACCTTACTTTTTAGATAAACATTTAATCATAGCAAAACCTGATCTCGACTGCATGAACGCCTGAATTATTACTTTTCTACATCAAACAAATTTTTACTTCGGGCAATAAAATGACGTGATATACCGGAACACTCTTATGTACATGACAGACCATGGGAGGCATTTCATACCTATATTCATATTATTGTAACAAAATAACCTCAATAACGTTTCACTTTTATGACTTTCCAATTAACCCTTTATCCAACATAACGACCAAAACCGGCCAACATTATTCATAAAAAAACCGCCATTCAATTTTCATTGTGTTTTTTTTCATCTTTTTATCTTAAAAAAACCCATAGCGTAAGACCCCTCATTGGAACGAGTACATTTGGCTCCTTCCCATTGGGAGGGGGAGGGGCGAGGGGGGTCACAGCCCTTATTTTTGCCGCAAAAATTTTAAAAAAATAGCTATTCAAGAATTTTTCTTTCAAGTGTCGTCTCTTTTTCGTATTAGGTAAAACCGGTCAGCGCTATTCACACAAGTCGCCAAATTAATTTTCATTATTCTTTTCATTTTTTTTTTGTCTCAAAAAACATAGGTTATGACCCCTCTTTGGAACGGGCTCGACTAGCTCGTTCCAAAGAGGGGTCATAACTTATGTTTTTGAGACAAAAAGTGACAAAAATTAGTTATTCAAGAATTTTGTTTGCAAGTGTCGTCTGCTTTTCATGTTAGGTAAACGGTTAATGAAAGACACTTGCCCGATGGCGAGAAAAATTCCTGACAAAGAAATTTCTCATTTCAAACAGATAATTTTTGCATGAAACAAAATGTCAACATTCTATTGTATAACATTAACTTTACATCGGCATTCGAAACTTTTTGACGGAATGACCTTTATTTAGAGCACTTGCGCAACCTTCTAATTTTAGAGAGAAAAAAAAAACATTAGTGCGATTGTCCTCAAATCAATACTGTGAACTATTTTAGGGTCCATGGAAATTAGATTGGATTCAAAATCTTACCCGATGATTCGATTTAATTCGAGTCTCGCCGATTCCGTGATTTTCGAATCATCGATATGTTCTCAAAATCTTAACAAGTGTCTGGTATTGAAAGCCTTCTCCTATTTATTTATTTATTTATTGGTGTTTAAGGTCACATATTTCTGCACAATGGTTAACCATGACCGTGAGAGTTTTACGGGTGGAGGAAGCCGGAGTACCCGGAGAGAACCACCAAGCAACTGCGAGCAACTGTCAGCTCCTCAACATACCAACTCCACACAAGCAGGGTTAGCAATGGTTGAAGACAGGTGCACCATCGACGTGCAGTACGCCTTAGTACACAGCGTCACCGTGCCCCCACGTGGGCAATGGGGGCGAAGTGTCTTGTCCAAGGACACAACGCGGTTGCCGCAGGTGGGATTCGAACCGAGGACCTCTCGGCTTGCAGCCTGCACCTCTACCAACTGAGCCACCGCGCTCCAAAGCCTTCTTCTATCATCAAGTCTCTTGTACATGAGAATTATGATAGAAGAAATGTTCAAGAAGCTTCCTCTTGTTTTTTTTTTAAAGGCAGACAACACTTGCAAACAAAATTTTTGAATAACTAATTTTTTTTTTTTTTTTTTTTTTGCGTCAAAAACATAGCGTATGGCCCCTCATTGGAACGAGCTCAACGAGCTCGTTTCCATGAGGGGTCATAAGCTATGTTTTGGACACAAAAAATGAAACCATAATGAAAATTGAATGGTGATTTTTTGTGAATAGCGCTGGTCGGTTTTGGCCGTTACGTTAGGTAAAGGATTAAATCATTATGGACGAGGACCAGATAGACCACTAAACAGATTGTAGCGAGGAATAGGACCCAAGTAGATGAGGCATCCAGAATAGAACCCGGCGTATGCAGAATCAGAGGATACTTGAGTTTTTTCGTAAAAATGGGTCGTTCTCCATGATTTGGGATTGTTTCCAGGAAATCGGCATACTCCCATACAAACGATCATAACCCTTGAACACAAATTCCGCTCCATCCTAGCCCTTCCATGGTATAGTAACCACGTGCCTCAATAGAAACCAAGATGGCGCTCCCCAGCATATGGACGATGGAATAACATGTCCAGCCACACCAGTTACTAGAACACATGTGACATCTACAATGCGCTGCGATATGACGTCACTTCCCTTTCATCCGTGTCCACATCCACAAGGAGGATTATTCATCCCCCTCATACTACTTAAAACTGAAGATAGATGTCTCCTTACAGGCACGTGTGGGCAGAGAAGCTGGTGGCAGAAATAATGAAACCAAACTGGACGATGCGTTATGTTCAGCGTATAGTGCGTGGACAATGTTCTGACGACGAATACAACAGAGATATGAATGCACTTTTCGTTAAGCTGCACCTGCTTGATCCACAGTCCGTCATTCCCGCCTACCAGTTCTTACTTAATCAAAAAGGTGAGTCTGAAAATGATATTGGAACTGTTTATATACTACGATTACTTGCAGACAGAGGCGACGGAACTGGGCTTTGGTGAACACCATGGGTCATTTAACCCCACTTTTCCCCCACTTACGTGCTACACTTCCAACCAATTCGGTCTATTTATTCTACTTCAACCATCCTCCAACTCGAAGGCTAGCTTTCCGGTTGAAAGATGAGTGAAGACGAATAAATAGAACAGTAATCAGACGGGCCATGACGTAGACACCGCTGAAGAGTTGCTAGCGGGTGTTTGCACCTTTGTCAATGACCAGTGGAATAAACCCAAGAGTCGTTGGGAACATTACTGACTGGTTGTACGCCTCGGGGACTTGTCTGAATACTGGTATGAAATTAAATTGCATCCTACGTAATTTTTTTCTTTCCAGTTATTGTTTTACTGGGAAATTAGATTACCAGATAAATCCTTATTTATATAAAGACTTAGTTTATGTTTAACAAATGGGATAATATTTTCAGTGATAGAAATTATAACTACAGTTAAAACTAGAAGTCCTGTCACGAACTGTGCGCTTATCTAGGCTTAAGTGCGCGTATGAATTACGCGCAATTGCCATATCGAATGACATCCAAAGCACGGCAGGTTCTCCTGGTTACTCATAGCAAACACGGGCAATGTTTCTGCCAATGGACCTCCGGGTTACCCGGAGGTCCATTGGCTGAGACATTGCTTGTGCACAGGCCATATTTACAGAATTTGATATCCTTACTATGGTCATATCGCGTAGATTAACGCGCATATCGACGTGCTATTTGTGGGCATTTCAGGACAGGACTTTTAGTTTTAACTGTAGGGGTCACTACTCCAAACCTTATGATACAAATATCTAACATAAATTCAAACGATTTTAAAGCCCATTGCGGGGCTCAGTTGGTAGAGGTGCAGGCTGCAAGCTGAGAGGTCCTCGGTTCGAATCCCACCTGCGGCAACGGACAAGACACCTCACCCCCATTGCCCACGTGGGCATTAAAAATATATAGGTTATTACCACCTTGCGAGTTTCCGATATGGTTTATTGAAGTTGAGGCCTCGTCTCTGGGCATATATCGACGAGTCCTTTAGGACGAGTCGATATATGATGCAGATACAAGGTCGAGATTTCAATACACCCACCATCGGTGACCACGGAAACCCACGCGGTGGTATTAACCAATTTATCTTGCAATATTCCTCCCTTTCCTGACTTATTTGCATATATTTTGACAATCATTCAGCGTCTATGAATTGATTTTTTATGAATAAAGATCATGACGCCATGGTATTACGTCATTACCCTGTGCATGACATAACCCCATTCATTGATTCACTTGTACTATTACCACCGATGTTTATAGTGGTGTTTCAACTCGCTGTTTCTTTATTTTATTTTTTAGGCTTAACGCCTGGTATTCCAACATAAAATATGATCGTGGGAAAAATGATCTATTCTAATTTAATTCGCTGAGTTAGTGATTTAATTTTCATTTAATCTTATCTAAGCGATGGGCTCGGTATGTGTAATCATTTTTCGATAAGTGCAGGTGAAAGGCGTTCTTTCAGTCGTTCTTTCAGTAGTGATTAACCGATAAGGATTTGCGACCGTCGTCTGCTTGCCGATTAACTAGTTGAGCACACAGTCTGCCGGTTGTGAGTGCCGATGTCAGATAGTAACAACCAAAAGGAATAGTATGTTTAAGAATGCATAGAACATGGTTAATTTTACAGTACAGTCAGGTTGATTGGTTTGTTGACCTCAAGAGTATGTCGGTGTGTGTGTTAAAATATACGTACGACATCAGTGGAAACAAGTTAACAGCGCAGCGTCTTTGATCAACGATCAAAGACGCTGCGCTGTTAAATTGTTTCTGCTGATGTCTCATTTCATTGAGTCATCACGCAACACGTGCCATATGTGTCATGAGCAGCAATCAAGGGGAAGATCAGAACAATCAATGGAATTAGGCCAATCTGGAATCCTGCCAAACATTGTGGCAACTTATGAAGTTTGTTACTGCTTATATGAGATTGTTGATCAATCGTAATTACAAACAATTTTGATCCAGTGGTGTTCCATGTAACCATCGGCATAGACCGATGTTCAGACACCTATACCAATTGCCGAACATCGGTTAATCACTATCTTTCTGAATCGAATGATCGCTCGCACGGTTGCTACCCTTAATACATATTTGCATTTTGTCTAGACGTTTTTGTTTGTATTGGGGAAATACGTTCTTGTTGTAAGATAAATTTACATATTGTATTTACACAAAATATATTTAATTACTATAATGTACTTGAATGTAATTACAGCTCTTCCAGCAGTGAACTTGGAGTTAGCCACAAGGAATTATCTTGATGGTCCACTGGCCGTTAACAAAATTGCAGACCATGTCGCCTCAGCTATCAAGAAACCACATCTTCCACTGAACGTTTCTCGTTTGAGTCTAGACGCAATTGAAGTGTTTGAAGGCGTCGAGGTGGACGAATTTCTTATGACAGAAGGCAGGAATTTGGGTTTGTGGACCGGAAAACGCCCACAAAATCAGAGGACTTCAAAATTCACGGATCGGTGCTGTGTGATGTAAGGAAATGAAGGATGGACATTTTCAAGCAATACTCACTGTTAATAATTTCATTCATGTGGTCTGGTTTATAATGGTAGAAATTGTGTTTGCGGAAGTAAGAAGTGTCATTATGAAACACACGCATTGAAAGGCTACTCGAGCCGATGTCTTCCCACTAGACCAATTCCCCTTAGACCAACTACATAGTGTTTCTGATTAAGGGTTGATTAAGGATAATTAGGAAAACAATTATTTATAAAAAATGCCCAGCATCTATAAAATATCGACAAGCCAGAAAGTGAGCAGACTATCATCTGAAAAATGAGGTCCCCAGAGGGTGAATTTGGTGGTGCTACCCTGCACAGCAGGGTAGCATCACAAAATTCACCCCCTGTGAACCTCAACCTGAATCAAGGTCTCAAACATAATCAGAAAGAGGTACCCAGAGGATAAACTGCCCCACTGTATGGGATAGCATCAGCAAATTCACCCTCTGGGGACCTCATTCTGCAAATGACAGACTGCTTATTTTCAGACTTGAATATCAATAACATTAAATACATTTATAAATATTTATAAATATATCAAATTATTGATACAGAATTATTTTTAAAGTAGAACACACCAATTGGTCTAAGGGGAATTGGTCTTTTGTGAATTGGCCTCGTGGGAGTTGGTCTACAGGGAATTGGTCTAGTGGGAATGAACCCTTGAGTCCTTTCCAGTCGTGTTGCACAAAAAACATAACGATAGCTTCGTGAAGGAATCTCATAGTTGTTGGAACAGAGGGTTTGGGTAATGTCTACAGAGAGCAGCCGCCACACCCATCAAAAAAAAACAATAAATGAAGACATAAATCAAATAATAATAATAATAATAACAACAAATCTTTCGTCCAACTGGATAATCTTACCTGTATTAAATCTTTTAATTGACAATGAAAGAAAAAACAGCACAACCCTCAGCACGTTAAAGTCAAAATACGAAAATTATAAGAAGCAGTTTTTTCCCATAATGCATATAGAAATTTAACCAATTCAGTCTTGTTTGAGCAACGAGCTCTGTCAAAGAAGACTAAATTGGTTAATTTTCCAGGAGTCTGTCAGATAGCATACAAATACTGCAAAGTTCCAGATTGTAGGAAATGATTCCGGCACTTCACTATTTTCAGTGAGTGTGGGACCGGAACTCGCCACCTCCCATCAACAACTAAATTCTGAATCCGCAGAATAGAGAAAATAATAAATAATTCAGTCTCAATTGAATTACCATTTCCAATTCCATCACACAATTGCAGACAGAATGGTCTCTTGAACATCGAAATGTCTTGGATGAGTAGTCCCGACCCCTTTTTTTCTCCTGATCCCTCATTACAAACACGTGACTTGTAAGTAACGCAATCTTATATATCGTACTTATCAATCATCAGTTAATACAACGACAGTAACCAGATCTTTCCGTAGAAACACTAAAGACTAGTGACAGGGAGCTCTTTTTGGAAGTGAATCAAGCGAACACGGAGTGGTTTTCCTTGAATGTGAACATGAAGATGGCCGAAAATGGTATTCCACTCAAAGCATCGTATTCCACTCTCAGGGATGACGAACTATTTTTTTTATTTTTTTCGTATTGTTTACACAAAGTTGAATCAATAATAAAGGGTTGTTTGGGGAAAACAAATAAGGAGAAAATAAAATAAATACAAAAGTTCACTGCTCGGATTTGAGTACGATTTTATCCTCTCATGGGTCGCGCGGATTATTTCACTCGGCTAACGCCTCGTGAAATAATCCTTCGGGCTCCCCACTCGAGGATAAAAATCGTACTCTTATCCGAGCAGTGAACTATCATCTATACCATATACACATGTAATGGTCGTAGTGCAACTCCTTATTTAATTAACACGTACCGTACTCCAAATTTGCCATGCTGGTTCATCAATACGTACTGTACTGGTACAAGTACTCCAAACTGGAAATGCTGGTACACCAAATTGACCATGCTGGTTCATCAATGAGTACCGTACTGCTACAAGTATTCCAAACTGGCCATGCTTGTTCATCACTGCGTACCGTACAGGTACAAGTACTCCAAACTGGCCATGCTGGTTCATCAATGCGTACCGTATTGGTACACCAAATTGGCCATGCTGGTTCATCAATACGTACCGTACTGGTACAAGTACACCGAACTGGCCATGATGGTTCTTCAATACATTCTGTATTGTTACTCCAAACTGGCCATGCTGGCTCATCAATACATACCGTACTGGTACTCCAAGTTGGCAATACTGGTTCACCAACTGCCCGAATCGGGTCCACGGCCGCCCATTTGTATGACCGACTGTATGCGTGACAGAAATCCAAGTACCAAATCTAGTCTCGTAAGAAAGTAGACGAGTACTAGCAAGAGAGATTTGATCTCTAGGCCTCAAGTCCAGAGAAAAAAAAATATTATTGAGGAGGGGTGACCCCACTCCCCTTTCGATACGCCTCTGCCGGGAATGCGAATACGTGCAATATTTGCTTGCATTACACGTAGCAAGGTGTAATAACAAACAAAAAACAATACAATACATGTCTTTTCCGAGATGGCTATGCAAAAGTATAAAATTATTCTTTAAACCTTATTTTTACATGGATTGGCGACCAACTTCTTGGCACAATGGCGAGGTACGTAAGGTGATCTTCGTAGCAGCAACTTCGTGGCCTATTTCTTCTCAAATATCACTTTGGGATTTTTACCTCTGCACGGAGTGTGACTCTTTTCTTACAGGGGACATCCATTTTACGTCCTCATCCGATAGGACGGTACGCTGTGTTAGCACCATCCCCACAATTAACGCTGCCATCCGAAGAACGTTGCGATCGGGGACTGAACCAGGGACTTCTAGCATAGAGACCAACACACTTATCAACACGGACAATGCTCTATATATTACAGAGCCTCCAGCGAACTCCAGTTCATGGTGAAGTTTAAAAAACAGCTCCGAATATTTAATCAGAGTCGGGCTTAGACGAGGTTCAGGCCTGGCCGAGTTTCGTAAATTTCTAGAATATGGGACGACTTGAAAATTTTTCTTATCAGCTGATCTCAAATCCGGTAGAGTGATAAGTAGACAACTCTTCCCGCAAGGCTTTGACTTACGTTGTTCAGAAAAATAGTCCCTAACAATGTAGATATTTTGACAGAATGTGATAGAATGTTATTGAAACAACGATAAATTATCAAATGATGTGACTCGAATTCTTTATAATAGAAGGCCGCAGTTTCGTGCAATAATAGAACTGCGTAAACCTGGGTTACTTCGAAATATCATTCAACAACCGTGTCTAGCAGCTTTTTAAATATAGTTCGATGGTCCGAAAACAATCACAGCATGTGGTACATCATTATACAACTGTGGTTATCAAAGCAGTATTGGAATGACTTTATTTTACATCCGAATGTTTTTATCCTAATAAGGGATGTATTTACATTTTTTTTTATTTGACGAAATATGTGATAATTATTAAACTTCAATAAATTTATAAATGTAGAAATCGACGATGTATATTTTTTCAGTGTTGTGCTGGAACAACTGAAGCACGTGGCACAGCACATATAATACACGGGGAATTGTGTAGTACCCGGCCACCTGCTGGGTGGACACCCACCAGCATCCTCATATCCAGCGTCGTCGCGAAGATTGATAAAAGAATCCCCCTCCCTCGTGAGAATCCTTGGAATTGGAGCATTTTTTTCGTTTACTGCTGTAAACAAGTTCTGTACATTGGTAAAATAGGACCCAGTTACCAACGCCTGGGGTAGAAGTCCTCTAAAGTGGGCAGCACAAGTATATACTATTTGTGGCCAAACTTGACCTAATTTTGTGGTCAAGATTTAGCCATAGATGTTGAAAGTGACCTTAAATACTATAAATCAATCAATAAATAAATAAAATAAATCAGAGTTGAAGGCACGCCTTAATGATGTAGTTAGAAAAGTAATCAGTCGGGTTTATAGTTAAATTTATTTTTGGTTCTATAATATATACAATATAATATATACAACGTAGCAAGGAGCAGCCAACGCCTAGGGTGAAAATCTCCAAAGTGGGTGGCATATGCATAAACGATTAGCTAAACTTGACTTCACACTTGTTTTTCGATCATGATATATCCATAAGTACTAAAAGTGACCATAACCCTTTACCCAACGCAGACGATATCAAATTTTATCATTTTAATTATTATTTTTTAAAAATTTCAACAAAATCATATCATATGACCCTTCGTTAGAACGAGCTCGATGAGCTCGTTCCAACGAGGGGTCACATGATATGGTTTTGTTGAAATTTTTTGAAAAAATAATATTTTTTCAACTGCTGAATTTGCATATTGCGCGGGCGGATGCGGGCGATTCGTTTGGTAAAGGGTTAAACACCAATTATTAGAATACATAAGTAAAATAGATTGCCGAGTACAAGTACCCTCGATGTGCAGTATTCAAATACCCGCATTTCATGGCCCTTACGAAGCTCTCAGTCCTTTAGTCCTATAGGGAATTCCACGCTGCTATATCCTAGCACCAGTCTAGCCCTTAAATAGCCCGTCGACTATATTTAGATTCACTCATCTGGAATATTTCAGATGGTCAGAAAAGCAAACCTATGGTTCGCTATTCCAACCAATTGAGACATTCCAGACGATAGAATCTACAAAATACCATAACTATTCATTTTCTATGAATCAACGCGAGAAATGTTGCTGAAGCGAGATTTGATTTGACCGAATTTGAGATTACATTACCATCAACATATATAGCCGCAGTTTTATGATTAGCTCTAGTTTTATGATGAGTTCCAGTGATGGTGTTATTATCTTGATGGTTTAAAGGAGAATCAAATACTTATTGATTGGAATATCTAACTGAAGCATGAATGAGTATCTGAACTATTTGTGAGTAAAAGCACATCACATTACTTCACCGGTAGTTTGCGCGCAAGAATCTCTGAAAACTGGGTAAATAAATAGCCCGTAATAGCATAGGATTCGTCACAGACTTAGGCTGGTGGTCTGACAGCTCAAGTCAATATATGTCCGGCAGAATCTGTTCGGCGATAATGATTAAGTTTTATTTTCGTGTTCAATCACAAAATGTAACTTTGAAACGATGTAGATAGATTCGACTGCATGCTCTTTTTGTTTAGGTTATGTTCAGAGAGGAGTATTTATATTTGTATTGAAAATTAATTTTTGAAATCCCCTCACATCTTACTTGTTATTAAAGCCAAATATAGTTAATCCTTTACCTAACATGAAAAGCAGACGACACTTTCAAACAAAATTCTTGAATAACTATTTTTTTTTCATTTTTTGACTCAAAAACATAGGTTATGACCCCTCTTTGGAACGAGCTCGTTCCGAAGAGGGGTCATAACCTATGTTTTTGAGACAAAAAATGAAAATATAATGAAAATTAATTGGCGATTTTTTAAAATAGCGCTGGCCGGTTTTGGCCGTTACGTTGGGTAAAGGGTTAAAGCAGTTATTGATGTTTGAATTAAAGTTATCTGTTTTTTTTCAAATGTTTATCCTAATTGTTGTGTGAAACAACCCTTACAGACTGAATCACTGAACAGAACAGCTTTTTATTTATTCGGGCCTGCGCATCAGTGCTGTTGCATGTGAAACTGTGGCCATAGCCGATGGCAACTCGCGCAAAATCTTTGGCGGATATGCGTGGGGGAGGGGGCGGGAGGTGTACATGAGTGAGTGTGTGTTTGGTAGTTTCTTTTGTATTTGACATTGAATATTTTGTTCACGTGCAGAAACGCGAAGGTACACTTGCCAAATCCCACCAAATGCGTTCGCAGTCCGATTCTGGGGTGAAAGTCTGTACGTTTTTTGTATGACAGATGGAATTGGAAGTGCATGTGCCAGATGTGCTAGCCGCCAACCCAACACTGCGTCCCCTCGATATTAACATAAACACAAAACTCAGCACAAACTGACAACACTCGGTATCCGAGTGGGTTCCTATTTACGATCTCTGATTGCTGCGTGTGAATATATTTTGCTGAAGCTGTTAATCTCAGTCAGTGATCAGAATAACTTTAGGCATTAATGAATACGTGGGTGATCCTCGCCCAGGAGTTTGTTGGAAATTTAAAATTTTATTAGATTTTTAACACATTTTACCCTTCAAGCTGTTGAAAAAGGTGAGTACTGGTGATCGGAATCAATGTAATTACGTCTTTAGATTCCATTTTATAATATTGGTTTTTTGATATTAGACGTTTGGTGAGGAGTATGCCACGTCGGATCTGCGCTTGTCTCGCGAACCGAGGAGGATTTACAAGGTATTGAGGTCTTGGAATGAATGTATACATTTCTCTGACTGACCGCCCATGTCTTCTACAGCTCAGCGCGTGGAATGAGTGCTTGTCAGGCACGCAACTATCGCTGAAATCATTCACCAGATGTAACAGTGCAATGCCTCAACTGTCTTTTTGTTGAAAATATAAATATATTTCTTCATATATCTGACCTTTATCAAATATCCCCTACCTTTTTTTAATAGTAAACTTTTCACCCGCCAGCGTGGACTGTACTCGAATCCAATAACAAATCAAATACACACTGCAAATTTCGCTGAGGCTCAGCCTCCACATCGGCAACCGAAGTTAGGGTTGTGTTTTGTCACATGAAGTTTCAAAACATAAGCTCAAGCTTAAATGACTTCTCAGTATCAATGGAATTCTGACGTCGAAGGTTTTTGTCCATTAAATATGGCGCCCAAACTCCCGTTTATTGGAATATTAAGCACTTGCATTGAAACTTGTCAACGAGACTTTGACTTTTTATATACTTGATCCCCTCATATTGGTTAGCAAGTGCCTTAATATGGATTTTCTATTTTCATATCTACCTATTTATTATTTATTGATTTGTTTATTTATTGGTGTTAATATCACTTTCAGGTTCTGTGTCAGGTGGAGGAGATGTGGATATCGGGACTTATCTCCAAATGAAACAAAATACTGCATTTTCATTGGCTGAGAGGTACGGTGTAACTTGCAATCCATAGTGGCTTTTTTTTACACCGTGGTTAACCACGGTGTAAAAACAAGAATATACAATAGCAGGCTATATGGCTAAAAAAAGTACCAATTTTTAATTAATAATTCATACCTTCTGCTCTGTTATGTTAGAACAAAAATAAAAATACAGGAAATTTAATATTTATGTGCAATAAAATTGTACAGATATGGATGTCATTGGAACTGGCTCATTGAGCCAGTTCCAATGACATCCATATCTGTCTGGTTTTTTGTATTAAGAAACTTACAAAGTACAAAATTTCTGTCAGTTTTTGCCCACAATTTAAGTTAAAGTATTAAGTACCCCAAAATTCTTGGAAATAAATCCGTTATCCTTGTGTTTTCCAGGGTGTATGGGAATTTACACCGGTTTGGGATCTCATACACCCTTCGGCTTTGCCGAAGGGTGTATGAGTTCCCAAACCGGTGTAAATTCCTATACACCCTGGAAAACACAAGGATAACTAATAATATTGCCGGACCCCGGCCAAGACCACAGAAGTGACGTTATAGTAACGTGACCTACTTACCTCATGATTGGTTGTCATGGTAGCCCGCATGAGCGGACATCTTGCGACGTTATCTCCATAGTGATACGTGGTCTTAGTGCGCACGCGCAGCGTGTGTTGTTAGGGTGACGTCGTCCATTTTGTTTCCTGGAGATCGCCATCTTGAATTCTATGGCAGCACGTGATTGCTAGGTGACCCAAAGCCTTACAATAGGACAGGGTTATTGAATAGGAGTATATCTAATTACACAAATAAACCCGACAATCCATCCAAACCTTCCGAAACGGACTTTATTTGGTACTGCTTCCTAGTAGGTGCGCAGTGGTTGGCATAGTAGGGTTGGGGTAGTATTCGTGGTTGGTGATGTAATAGTTGTAATGATTTGTGTAATAACTCTAGTGGATGGTAACGCAATTGTAGTGGTTGGTGTAGTAGTTGTTATGGTTCGGTGTTGTAGTTGTAGTTACTGTTCTAGTTGGTGTTTTCATCGTTTGATGTGTTGTAACTGTTTTCGTAGTGGTTGGTGTTAGAGTTGTTGTTTTTAGCTCACCAACTTTAGTTGTGTGAGCTTATGGCATGGCTCGATCGGTCGGCGTCAGCGTCGGCGTCAGCGTACGTGTCCAATAATGTTAAAGCTTCTGTTTAGGTCACTTACTCACCCTATTTCCATATCATGGCTTTTATAATGCTGCTATATGATGATTATTATCATTTTACCATGATTTAACCCCTCATACCCTACATTTTAGACGTTTTTCTTGACATTTTTAGTTGCGTTTAGTTTTCTGTTTTGCTCGGAATTTCATGTTTAACTTGGTGTTTAGGTCAGCTGCTGTGCTCCTTCTCTTCCCATGGCACTTATATTCATCATACATGTTCCTCAGTATCATTGTTCCATGATTAACCTCTCATACCCTGCATTTTAAACATTTTTCTTGACATTTTTAGTTGCGTTTAGTTTTCTGTGTAGCTCGGAATTTCATGTTTAACTTGGTGTTTAGGTCAGCTGCTGTGCTCCTTCTCTTCCCATGGCACTTATATTCATCATACATGTTCCTCAGTATCATTGTTCCATGATTACCCCCTCATACCATACATTTTAAACATTTTTCTTGACATTTTTAGTTGCGTTTAGTTTTCTGTTTAGCTCAGAATTTCATGTTTAACTAGGCGTTTAGGTCAGCTGCTGTGCCCCTTCTCTTCCCATGGCACTTATATTCATCATACATGTTCCTCGGTATCACTGTTCCTTGATTAACCCCTCATACCATGCATTTTAAACATTTTTCTTGACATTTTTAGTTGCGTTTAGTTTTCTGTTTAGCTCGGAATTTCATGTTTGACTTAGTGTTTAGGTCAGCTGCTGTGCTCATTCTCTTCCCATGGCACTTGTATTCACCATACATGTTCTTCAGTATCATTGTTCCATGATTAACCCCTTATACCCTGCACTTTGAACATTTTTCTTGACATTTTTATTTGCGTTTAGTTTTCTGTTTAGCTCAGAATTTCATATTTAACTTAGTGTTTATGTCAGCTGCTGTGTTTTAGTTTTAAGAGGTTGTGTTTAGGTAAGCTTTGTCGCATGCTATGAGCCTGTTTGATACAGTTCTTGTGTTTGCCAAAGTTACTATCAAAGAGGAATGTTGGTGAGCTATAGGGCGTTGGCGTCCTTCTTGTTATAGCTGTAATGGCTGGTGTAGTAGCTGTAGTAGTTACATTGGTTCTTGTACCAGTTGCTGGTAGTAGCAGCTGATGGTACCGAAAAGATGACTATCGGTGTTGTAGTGGTTGTTGTTGTGCATGTTGGTGGCCTAATCGTTGTGGCTGATATAATATGTTGATATTATAGTTGTTGGTGAAGTTGGTGCAGCAGTTCTAGTGATTGGTGTGGGTATAGATGGTCAAGGGGACGTTCTCTGTCAAAACGCACGGTGAGACGAATGGGTTTGCATGTACCAATGTATTTACCATTTGCAATGAAGAGCATTGTTCAAAGCAGAAGCTAAACTAACATGTGAAGAAATGCCAGAAGAATAGCTGCATGGAATGCAGCCAGGAATTCAACAAGTTACTCCATTTCAATGGTTACTAGGGTGACTAGTACACTGATCACTATAATTACTACAGTAACTATCACACCAGCATGTACAATACCAACCACTACACGTACGACAACTATAACACAAATCACTGGAATACCTACTACACCAAAAATGTCAAAAATACATGCAATTATTAACCCAACCACCGCACCAACCACAACTACTGCATCCATCAGTACTTTATCAGCCAATATAACCACTAAACCAGCCACGGCAACTACTACACCATCACAAACTGCAACTATAACATCGACCATTAGTACCCCAATTACTACCACACAAACTACCACAACTGCTAACCAAAGACTACAACTAATTCAACAACAACTGAAAGACCATCTGCCACAACTATAACACACACCAAATATTACATCCATGATCACAAATACTTTTTCAACCGTTACTTTAGCACCGACCACAACAACTACTCCTAAACCAGCCTTTGTAGTGTAGCTACACCATCAGCTGCAACGTCAAATATCGAAACTATAGCTCCAACCACCTCAACACGAAGCACTAATACACTAACAACTGAAAGGCACACCACTGCAACGATAACATCGACAGACCCTCCACCAACCACAACTACTAAATCAACAATAACAACACCAAAATCTATAACTACAAGGCCGCAACAACAACCACAATGTCAATTGTTACCACTCCAGGGACTAAAAGACCATTCACGGGAACTGGAACTACAACACCCATAACTGCAACACCAACAACCTCAACTACAATGACCTCAACCATTACAACGCCAATAACCACCAATACTGCACCAACTGATCCAGTACCAACTGCCTCAACAATCAACACACATCAGCTAATATAACTTCTACACCAGCCATCAAAACTACCATACAAACATCTACAGTTAAAACAAGACGTCCGGTCATGAAATGCCCACGAAGAGCACGTCGATCTGCGCGTTAATCTACGCGTTATGACCGTAGTAAGGCTATCAAATTCTGAACATATGGCCCGTGCACAAGCAATTTTTCAGCCAATGGACCTCCGTGTAACCCGGAGGTCCAGTGGCAGAAACATTGCCTGTGTTTGCTATGAGTAACCAGGAGAACCTGCCGTGCTTTGGATGCCATTCGCTATGGCAATTGTGCCTAATTCCTACGCACAATTAAGCCAAGATAAACGCACAGTTCATGACTGGACTTCTAGTTGTAGCTGCAGAGCAATAATCGGAGTTACGGTGTTGGGTAGCTGGCAGCTGTTCGTCGTTGCTCGGTGGTTCTCTCCGGGTACTCCGGCTTCCTCCACCCGTAAAACTGTTACGGTCACGATTAGCCATTGTGCATAAGTATATGAGCTTAAACAGCAATAAATAAATAAATAAATAAATAAATAAATAAATAAATAAATAAATAAATAAATAGTGCAACAATCACAACACCGATTATAACACCAAAGTCTACTTTACCATGTCGGCAAAGGCGACCACACTCAACGCATCAATCATTGTAACTTCTTTAGAAACAGCCGTAACCACTACACCAACCAATCCTTTTAAACATCTTAGTAGTATGTCTCGCACGTTTCACCCCCATTCTGGGGGACCTCGGAAGTGACGTCATGTCACGTGACGTAGTGGCGCCATGTTTGGTTGTCATGGTAACCCACGTGAATGGCCATGTTGTGACGTCATCTCCATAGTGATACGTGGTGTGAGTGCGCATGCGCAGCGCGTGTTGTTAGGGTGATACGTGTTTCCGTCGTCCATTTTGTATACTGGAGGCCGCCATCTTGGTTTCTATGGTAGCATGTGATTGCTATGTTACCAATGGCTTCTAACAGGACAGGGGTATGTTCGGGGGTGTGTTCGATTGAACAGGGGTAAATCTGATTACCACAAACAACCCGACAATCCCTCCAAATCACCAAAATCCACCCCAAATCACCGAAATTGACTTTATTTCCCCAATTTATCGGCTTAGCACGTAGTGCTATAGTACCAAGGGGTCCCCTGGGGGCGTGTTCGATTGAACTAGAGTATTTTTCTGGTTCGGATTTTCCTCAAATCCTCGTTTACTTTGTAGAATTACCCAAATAGACCCGATCACACTTACAAACCACCAAAATCTCCACCAAACCACCCAAACGGACATGTGAACCCCCATTTTGGGCATATAAAAATAACACGTTATGCTATAGTACCAAGGGGTACAGGGGTATGTTCTATTGAATAGGAGTACAGGGCCTGATTTTCCCAGAATCCCATTTTTAATGCCTATTGCATATGTTTTTCTATAACTAACAGTCTATCCAGTCCAAACTATCTCTGGTTCTCTCGTCCAAGTCTTATAATTACCAGTGCTTGATTTCCCATAATGCAGTTATCTCCCTTGTGTATATCAAAAGTATTCCCAAACCCAATAAGCAATCGAGCAGTTACTGATAAACCATTGCTCGAATGACTCGAATCCCACCGAGCAAATGAGCTTTAGAGTAATTGCTCGATCGAGTGACTCGGCATATTGCTCAAACGACTCGAATCCATCGAGCAAATGAGCCAATGAGCAATTGCTCGTTCGATCGGGTCTATTTGGGTAATTCTACAAAGTAAACGAGGATTTGAGGAAAATCCGAACCAGAAAAATACTCTAGTTCAATCGAACACGCCCCCAGGGGACCCCTTGGTACTATAGCACTACGTGCTAAGCCGATAAATTGGGGAAATAAAGTCAATTTCGGTGATTTGGGGTGAATTTTGGTGATTTGGAGGGATTGTCGGGTTGTTTGTGGTAATCAGATTTACCCCTGTTCAATCTAACACACCCTCGAACATACCCCTGTCTTGTTAGAAGCCATTGGTAACATAGCAATCACGTGCTACCATAGAAACCAAGATGGCGGCCTCCAGTATACAAAATGGACGACGGAAACACGTATCACCCTAACAATACGCGCTGCGCATGCGCACTCCCACCACGTATCACTATGGAGATGACGTCACAACATGGCCGCTCACGCGGGTTACCATGACAACCAAACATGGCGCCACTACGTCACGTGACATGACGTCACTTCCGAGGTCCCCCAGAATGGGGGTGAAACGTGCGAGCTATACTACTCATCTTCACAACTACTGTGCCAACAACCATTGCACCAATAACTACTATACCAACCATTAATATACCAACTATGAGTTCATCACCGGGGATCGTAATCGCTCATTAGTCGAATCACTAGACTATAAACCAAACGGGCGGTGGTTCGATCCTGATCCATGCCACACACATATTCCTTGGGCGGGCACTTAATCCTGATTGCGCATGTTGTGGCGCGATGATATATATGGCACGTCGATGGTGTACTTTACTCCAACTGCTGCTAAGCCTGTTTGTGCGTGATTAGTAGCAGAATATGAAATTGCTCCTCTGTGTTTCTTCCCAGTTGTTCCGTCATCTCCACCCATAATACCATGATAAACCATTGCTTTTGAAACTCAATAAATAAAAAAACACTCCACCACCAAAATTAACTTCTGCACTACCCTTTATTTTACCATCAACCGCAATGTACTAACCACTCCTATATCAACACTTCTGCACTGGTCTCGCCAAAAATCAACCTTTAACTCGGTTACGAGGTTACTCAGGCTGTCGAAAGTGTCGTTAAACTCCAATAAATAAATAAATCAACCTTCTGCATACTATCAATGACTATACAAGTACTACACTAATAACAACTATTACATTAACTACTGCTGCATCAACCTCTTCAACCGTGAGGCCACGGTGGCATTGTGTACTAAGGCGTCGATGGTGCACTGGTCTTCAACCAGTGCTAACCCTGCATGTGTACAGTTAGTACATTGGGGAGTCTGACATTTGCTCGCCGTTTCTAGGTGGTTCTCTTGGGGTACTCCGCTTCCTTCACGCGTAAAACTGTCCGACCTGAGGTGACCATGGCTGTCGAAAGTGAAAGTGTCGTTAAACCCCAATAAATAAATAAACCACTGCAGTTCCTGCGCCAAAAAGAAACCATCAGAACACCAACATTTAACACATTTAACATCATAAACCACAACTAAACGTAATAGCACGCTAATCACTACTTCACCACCCACTACAGATCCAACACTACATTAACTACTTAACCAAAACAACCACTACAGCAATCTTTACGTCTGCATCAACCTCTACTGTACATTAATCATGATTATCATGCCAACCGCAACATCAACAACTACTGCACCAACTTTTACCAAACTAAGCACTACAACTATATCACCCAAAACAACTACTACGCAAACCTTTACTACACCATCAATTTATTTATTTATTGGTGTTTAAGGTCACATACTTCTGCACAATGGCTAATCATGACCACAACATGGAGATAAAGTCAAGGTCAGTCAATCGTTTATACCCCATGTTGCCTATTTTAGAGGACTTGCACCCCAAGCATTAGTGACTGGGTCCTATTTTACCAGTGAAACAGAGCTTGTTTACCACAGTAAACAAGCACTGCTTCACTTCCCGGGGTTCCCACGGGGGGGGGGGGGGTTACTACACCATCAACAACAACTACAACAGTAACTACTACTATACCCCAAACCCACAACTACTGCACAAACAAGTATAATATCACCAATGCATCCACTACATCAACCACTATGCCAACAACTACAACCCTAACAACTATAACTACTATAATTAACCACTACAATTGCTTCTTCAAAACATCGACCACTTCAGCTACAATGCCAGGCACAGCCACACTACCATCAACTAGCACTCCAATCGCTATAACTACTACAATACCAACCACTCCAAATATTTATTATCCTTCCAAAGTCTACAATTACTTCACCAGGAACCATTACATGTATTAAAAAAGCACACACCACAACTTCAACTACTGCACCTATTAACCCTTTACATGAACAGCAGACGACACTTGCAAAACAAATTCTTGAATAACTATTTTTTTCATTTTTGTCTCAAAAACATAGGTTATGCTCCTCGTTGGAACGAGCTCGTTCCAACGAGGGGTCATAACCTATGTTTTTGAGCCAAAAAATAAAAAAAAATAATAAAAATTAATAGGCGATTTTTGAGAATAGCGCTGGCCAATTTTTGCCGTTACGTTGGGTAAAGGGTTAAAGCAACAAACCAGTACAATAGCAACAACTAGTACACCAACAATAACAGAACAGAACAGAACAGAATTTTATTCGAAGAATGCAGTTATAGACAACTATAATGAAGACAATAGGATACACATAGTTATTAATAGCTTCTGGGGGGCGACCTGGCCTATTTGACCGTTTCCAGTCGCTTCCCAGAAAAAATAAACAAAACAAAAAGAGGAGTAACTCCAACACCAACAACCATGCTACACAAGCCACTACACCAACTGTTCAAACAACAACACATATAGCAGCAATGGCTAAACCAACAACAATAACACTTAACATAACAGCACCAACTAGTACAATGACTAAACCAACTACTGCACCAACCACCACATCACAACCACTACAATGCCAAACAACTGCAACTATCAAGCCAACACCCACAATACTAAACGGCTCAACTCCAAATGAAATAACAAAGACATTAATAACCACAACACCAGCCACTACACCTGCCAGTACTACAATGTCAACCAATCTTTTCCCCACTAAGACAGCCACAATCATACAACTCCAACATCAATCACTACAAGAGCTTCGTCGGTCGCTATACATTCCAAACCCAATACAACACTCGCCACTACAACATCTACCACTGCACGTTTACACTACCTCTGCAACAACTACCACTACAGATAGTACTCCAAACAAAAGGTTTACAACACAGCCACTACAATTCCAACCCCTGCAACCTCAATACCAGCAGGCAACACCTACCACTACTCAATCCCAGACCTACCCACGACACCAATCACAACATGCTACTACTGCAAATATACTATTCAAAAAGAGTAGGGGATATCCAAACTGATGTTTATATTTTCGGAAAATGGTATTGGCGTGATTAGACACATCAAAATGTCACCAAGTTTTGGGTGGATCATGAACGTCATCGGCCCACGAAAACGTCGCGAAGTTTTTTTCTCACGAGCGCCGCGTTGATGTCTGTGGGGTACGTTTTGAAAGTTTCATTTGTACTGGATGGGCTTTTTCGGAGGTCTCATCGTTCATTTCGTGGTATAAACTCGTTCATCAATAGTTTCTGGTCGAAACGTAACTTTTGAGGTATGCGAAGACTGATACGCGACGAAAGTTTACGTGGAAACAGGCAACAGACAGACTGCTATAGCTCAATTCTCAGCGTTACTCAATCGGTGATTAGCAGGTTGTGGTCATGCTACAGTCAGACAATGCTGATGGTAGACGTCGGTGAGGCCGTTCAATGGCAACAACTGCTAATCAGGATCCTTTCATCCGAACCACAGCATTGCGTAACCGCCACCAAAGTACCTCAGAAATTGGACAGCAGCTGCACCGAGCGACAGATGTGCGAGTCGGTGGTCAGACTATCTGCAATCGCCTACACAGCTGGAATTTGTACGCCCGACGACCTCGAATAAGTCCACATTTGACTGAACGTCACATCGCAGCAAGGCGTAATAGGTGTGGAGCACGACAGCGCTGGGACAATCGCCGGTGGAGCAACGTCATGTTGTCCGATGAATCGAGGTTCACACTCGATTTCCACGACAGGCGAAACAGAGTGTGGCGGCGGCGGAACGAACGATATCATGGCGTAAAACGTTAGGTAGCACGATCGTTTTGGCGGTGGGTCAGTTGTGGTGTGGGAAAACATAACAATGACAAGCGGAACAGCATTACATATCATCCAAGGGCGTGATAAATGGCAGTAGTACTACCATGACAACATGTTAGCAGCTCATGTGGTGCCATTTGCGCGACGTCGCGGCCGTCGATTCATTTCCCAAGATGACAATACAGGGGCACACAGGGCTCGTGTCGCTACAAAGTTCCTCCAGGAGCAGAGCATCACTACACTGTCTTGGCTAGAACTAAGTCCCAACTTTTCACCAGTTGAGCACGTCTGAGATATGCTTGGCAGGCGCCTATGACAACGCCAACAGCCCCCTACCAATGTCCAGAAACTGGCCGCTGCACTGCGGAAGAATGAAATAACATCAGTCAAGCTGATATTGGACGTTTGGTGCGGAGTATGCCACGTCGGATCCGCACTTGTCTCGCACATTGAGGAGGATTTACAAGGTATTGAGGTCTTGGACTGGACGTGGTAAATTCTCTGGCTGACCGTCCATGTCTTCTACAGCTCAGTGCGTGGAATGTGTGCTTGTCAGACACCCATCTATCGCTGAAATCATTCACCAGATGTCACAGTGCAATACCTCAACTGTCTTTTTGATAAAAGAGATATATATCCCCTACTTTTTGAATAGTATACCACACCAACCACAACACTACGACACCAACAGCCACAATGGTAACCCTACAATTACTGCATAAGCCACTACTGACCCAGCAACTAGTGCGGATCCACGATAATTATTATACCCACAATCACTACATTCAGTCCTAAATAGTCGCAAGAACTCTCAAACGTCCCCAGTCCACCACCTATATCTGCGGTCCACAAAAGTTCACAGTAATCCCCAAACAGCTATTTTCAGTCCCCAATATCTCAAAACCTCTGGCATCAGTAAGCTAAAATACAAAAAAAATCATTGGCTGCCACACTTGGTACAATTTAGGGCCCGGCGAACGTTCAAGATTTGATTCGGTTTCAAATTTTTTCACTGATTCGATTCGATTCGAAACTATTTGATTCAGAGGCAGCGGAAGCTCGATAAAAGTGGAGGGGCATAACTTTTCAAGTCTTCCATAGTTCGGCACAGTGGGAGAAAAGTTACAATCATATATCAGTAAATGTACAGATATACTATAGTCTCTCGTTTAGTTGAGCATGACGCGGTGCGGTCACTGTCCTGTCCATTTCTTTTACTTCAATCATCTTCATCTAGCCTTCAGGTTGGAAGATGGGTGAAGTAGAAGAAACGGACCGAAGTGGCTGAAGGTGGATTCCTTTGCCAAATGTTGCATGAATTTGCAAATAATATATTACCGGAATGTTTGCATATTGACACGTTTGCGTGCGTTCCTTTTAAATCATTGCCTAACCGCGCTACATGTCAGTGAAAAAAGTGGAGGGCACGTGTCCCCTATGCCCCTTGGTTCTGCCACCTCTGTCTTGATTAATCGAAAAAATACGAATCTCGAGAAGTTTCATACATTTCTGTATTGTCGAATTTTGGAAGATGGGAACTCATACTGCATGCAGTTACGGCTAGTTTGCACATATATTGCAGATGGCGCCTCGTTCCATTCAGGGAACGACATAAAGCTTTTTCTTCATCCATCTTGGTGATACTTAGTAATTTCTCGTTTGAATCTAGTCCCTTTAATATCCCCATTGCTAAGCTGACTGTGGGCGTGAGTTGTTTGCACAAGAATATTAAGAACTGTCATTTTGGTAGTGCAGTCAAAGCAATAACTTTGAGTAATTTGAATGTTCGCGTGTTACTGAAAGTATGGTACACACCGGGATCATGTACTGGTACATGTGGAAATTTGCTTGCCATGTGAATAAATTACTTAACCTTTCAGAAAAAAGTGAAGGTCCACCTACTGGTACTTGTGGTTCCATGGTACGAGACAGTCTAGCCAGTTCGCATACTGGACCTGAAAGATAGGCAGTGCTAAAAGATAGTCGTAAAATCGTAACAATTGGAAAGTGAACATTTTCCCTCGTTCGATTCAAACGAAAAATCTTGATTCGCCGGGCCCTAGTGCGATTATTTCGAGATGAAACAGTGTTCATGTAGTGTTTTTATTATTTTAATTATTTTGTCAGTTTTTACAGTCACAATATATTTTAGAAAGTATTTCTTTCGACGTCCACTGTACTTTGCATCTCTATCCTAAGACACAGGAGATGAAATATTGAGTCCACTCATTAGCTGAAGCCAGTGTCGCTCTGTGACCATGTAATCATCTGTGCCTGTGCAAAGACTGCTGCAAACCATTGGGAAGTCCGGTCTGCAGAAAGACGGTTTATGAATATCTGATAATCTATACACCATAGAAGAATGTTTCAATAAAGAAAAAACGGTTGTACTGAGAAGTAACTATTTCATTGTTATCCAAATAAAAGATATTATAATGTTAAAAAATGAATTTGAGATTAGACAAAGTACGAACGCGCGTTATAGCACTACGTGCTACTGTAATTAGTCCTACATGGTGGCTTCACCAAGTCCGTTTCGGTGATTTTCGATGTTTTTTGGTGATTTGGCGCCGTTGTCGGGTCTATTTGGGAAATTTTAGGAAGTAACCGAGGATTTCGGGCAATTAGATTGACTCTTATACGAATGAATGTGGCCTTTTATTGGAAAAGGGGGGGGGGGGGTGGATTGTGGGGGGAATCAGAATTCAGTTTGGTAGTTCTGGGTGGTTTTTGATGATTTGGAGGGATTATCGAGTCTATATGGGTAATTCTACGAAGCAATCGAGGATTCTGGGTAATTAGATTGACTCTTATACAAAGACACGCGCCTATTATTGGAAAGAGGATGATTCTCGGTGAATCCTAGCCTATTTCGGTAGTTTGGGGTATTTTGTGATTTGGGGCGATTGTCGGGCAGATTTGAGTAATTCTACGAAGTAAACGAGGATTTGGGAAAATCCAAACCCGCAAACAACCTTAGAACAAGCCCTGTCCTAATGTAGAACTTTGGGTCATAAAGCAACGACGTGCTAACATGGAAACAAAGATGATGGCCTCCAGTATACAAAATGGACGACATGTCACCCTAGCAAGACCACGTATCAAGATGGGGAGGACGTCACAATATAACCGCACACACGGGCTACCATAATAACTAAATATGGCGTAACTAGGTCACGTGAGTATGACGTCAGTTCCCCCTCCACCCAATGGTGGACGTTCCACCCCTCCCCTACTACTAGCGTGTAAGTAACACGCAAATACAAGGGAACAACACCTTTGAAGGTAGAGTTTTATAAACAGTTAATATTTGTTGACAAAGATCAGAAAATGGTGGGCGGATGGGGTGGGGTTGGACGTTTTCCATATTGTCAAATATGCAATTATATTTAAATATCATTTAATGGCCTAAGCCCAATACAGGGCGTGATTTCAGTTCCACATACATGACATGGTTTTAGTAAGATTGACGTACGGTTCTACGGGAATTTCGTAAAATTTGATTACAAACTGAAGCTCCACTTGCAAGGAGCGAAACAGCGATTGTGTATAGTGCGAAAAAGTCAATGATAATCGAACTGAGCTCTATACGAGACATGCTTTTGAGTTAGATGGGGGTGTTGTTCTACAGTAATTTCCGAAAGGATTGCTTCATAAATTTCGAAGATATATTGAATGAATCTCTTTGAACGAGGGTGGTAAATAGAGATTTTCCATATTGATGAAAAATTCCATGATAATTGAATATATCGGCTCTGTAAATGGTAATCTTGCGAGTTAGGGTGAGGCGCAGGTCTACAGTAATTTAACCCTTTGAACCCAGGTGGTATCGTCCATGTCAGTCCCATGGTAGCAGTAGGAAGAGTCCATATTTATTATTTGGGGGAAGACCAATTAATATTTTCAACGCGCAGCCTTAGGGCTGCACGTTGAAAATATTGATTGGTCCACACTGCACATTTACCTTGCAGTCATCCCCTTAATGACATTATGACGTAGCTTGTGACCCGGTGGAAAACGGTCTCTGGAGTTCAGAGGGTTAAAAAACGTATTACTTCATAAATTTCAAAGATACATTGATACTCTGTATCAAGGGGGTGGAAAATTGTATGATAATCGATAGACATGAGCTCTATTCATGGCATGCTTTGGGTGTGGCGGATGTGCAGTCCTAAAGTAATTTCAGAGAGTATTGCACAATAAATTTCGAAGATGTATTGAACCTCTGTATGAAAGGGGGTAGTAAATAGCGATTCGTCATATTATGAAAAATTCTATGATAATTCAATGTTATAAACTGTAAACAAGGCCAGTCTTTTATTTAGACTGACGTCCAGTTCTGTAGTAATTACTGTAAGTATTGCTTCATACATTTCGAAGATATATCGAACTTCTACAGAACAGTGGGTGATAAATAACGATTTTCCTTTTCGTGACAAATTCCATGATGACGGAATGGAACGATATCTGTGCGTGGTATGCTTTCAATTTAAAATGAGAAATAGTTTTACACTAAAATATTTCCGAAGGGAGAGCTTCATGAATTACGAATATACATTGAAAAGGGGTGGTAAATAGCAACTTTATGCAACGTGAAAAACATCTATGATAATTGAATGACATGAGCTTTGTACATGGTATGCTTTTTATTTAGAATAAGATACGGTTTTATTCTTTTCTGGGTCAAAAAAGAAAGTTTTATAGAAACAAATGTGAAAAAAAGCATAAAGGATGAAATATAATAGTTCTAATGTTGCATGTTTGTGGACAAGAAGTCGTGCAAAGAGTTTAATGACATGTTGTTGTGGTCCATCCAACCGTATACAATTTTGCTACGGATTTCAAAATAGCACGTGCTACCCGAGAATGTCAAATTGAATGGGTGACCGACGATTTTCTTTAGGTTATATGCTAGAGAGCTTGGTTATTGAGAAAACACGCTAGTTTTTGTCTTCCGTCATTTTAAAAAATGCCAAGGTTACCCGAAAATCAGAGGTTGCTTGCCATTGTTGTGCATGGGGATGAGGTACCTCCAGATGAGCTCGCTACTGAGTTCGGAGTCACTGTGGCCACTATTTACCGTCCTATTGTAAGGTACAGAACCAGTGGATCTACTGCTGACCGACCGCGTTCAGGTCGACCAAGAGTGACGACCCCTGCACAAGACCAACACATCAGGACGTCTCATTTGCGGGATCGCTTCCTTCCGGCGACGAGGACAGTAGCAATTACTCCTGGTAGAACTAACAATAGAATCAGTGCATAAACTGTCCGCAACAGGCTCGCTGAACACGGCATCCGAAGTAGGCGTCCATACCACGGACCAATCCTTACCCAACGTCATCGTACCATCAGAATGGAATGGGTACGTCAGCGTGTTCGCTGGACTCCGCAGCGTTGGAGCACAATTCTTTTTAGTGGTGAATCGCGATTTTTCTACGGCGCGCTGATGGTAGGGCAAGAGTGTATCGCCGATGAGACGAACGGTTTGGTTTTCTGATGCATGCGTGCTGGAATGCGACCGTTTCGGCGGGGGTCATGTAATGGTTTGGGCAGGAATTTCCTCGCACCATCGAACGCAGTTGATCTTCATCGATCGTAATCTGAATGGATAGCGATATAAGGACGAAATTCTTAACGCTGTTGTTGTCCCATGGTTAAACTCTAACGTCAGATTGCAGTGATTTCTTGAGGAACAGAGCATCGACCTTCTTCCTTGGCCCCCCAATTTCGCCAGATTTGTCACCAATCGAGCATCTTTGGGATCAACTGGACTGTCGGGTAGGACTTCATGATCTTCAGACTTTAAGCCATTTACGTAATGTTCTAACCCAGGAGTGAAACCCAATACCACAGGGTGACATCCAGAGACTTATCAGGTCCATGCACCGTCCATGTCTTGCCATCCAAGAGGCAAACGGTGGACATACACGCTATTGACTGCATGTGTGAACTTTTCATTTCACCCCATGTCTGAGTTGCGACGTCCTGACGTGACGCTGGCAACAGTAAGAACATGAAATTATGCAAATTCATACAGCTGGACTCGAAATATGATTTTACAATAATTTGTTTAGGATTAAAGTCGATAATACTAAAACAAATGCTCCTCAAAGTTTATTATACTTTCTTTTTTTTTGACTCAGTATATTATCCGAAAGAAAAGCTTCATCGATTTGAAATATACACTGGAATTGAGTTCAAAGGGGGTGGAAAATAGCGATTTTCCATATTGTGGAAAATGTCTATGGCAGGGGGATGATGGCATGAGCTCTTTTCATGGTATGTCTTTTGAGTTAGGCTGGGGTGTGGTGCTATATTTATTTATCATATGACTCGTCCGTTTTGTTCACTTTAAAACATTTGATATTTTGTTTTCATATTAATCAGTGATAAATAAAGCCTTCCGTCAGTTCAATTGGTCATTTTCAAAACTAGCCAATTTGATTGGCTGAACAAAATACAACTGGGCCACATTTTCATAATTTGCATAATTAGAGTTGGGAGCTTTCATTGGTCAATTTCAAAACTGGACAACTTGATTGGCTAAACAAAATACAACTGGGTCACATTTGCATAATTTCCGTAGGGAGAATTTACGATATCTGTCCTATTTAGGGTGGGTTATATTGTATTAATCTTTTACCTACAAGAAAAACGCCATTCATTTTTTTTATATTTTCACTTTTTGCTTCCAAAACATAGGCTATGACCCCTCATTGGAACGAGCTCGACGAGCTCGTTCCAATGAGGGGTCATAACCTATATTTTGGAAGCAAAAAATGAAAATTTTTAGTTATAAGAGGATGTTTTTTCCAAGTGCCGTCTGCATCTCAAGTTAGGTGATGTGTTAAAAAGTCATACTAAGCGGCTAATTTGTGTATGTGTGTGTCATATGATAAATAGGATATGAAATGAGTGTTTTTCTCATATAATATTTATGAAACTCGTCCGAATTTTCCATTTGGGCTCGCCAGAGGCTCGCCAAAACGGAAAATTCTTAGACTCGTTTCATAAATATTATATGAGAAAAACACTAATTCCATATCCTCTATCTATAATATAATTCTATTTCTGAAAGTATACGATAATAAGTTTCAAATGTGTGTTGAAATCCTTTACGAATTTGGGTGGTAAATAGTGATTTTCTACACTGTGAAATATTGAATGACAACTGAATGGCATGAGCTCTGTACATATACTACTCAAAGTTTGCTAAGCACCAAATATTGGACACATCATTGTGAAATTTGCTTGAGACATATTTGCGATATTTTTGGTGGATATGATTGAGGAATGTATTGAGATGGTCCCCAGTGTTTACAATAGCTCTCTTGACAGGCAGACTTTTCGTGACAGTCATGGCATGGAAAGCATGTACCCCTTGATTTTCATGATGTTTTCGTGTACTGTCTACATGTACATGACATGTGTAGGGTATTCAATCTTCATTTCAACACAAACCCTTGTGATTTAATGATTGAATATGGCAAGTGCAATGTAAGAAGACATTTGTCTGAAGCAGAAATGTGGCGGGCTGTAGGGATGGTGGAGCAAGGGGCTACCCATCGTCAGGTTGGTGAAGCCTTGGTGTGAACCATACGGTGTTCACCAGGGCCTGGGCATGATTTCAGCAGTATGGCACACCAGTAAGACGGCATGGTGGTGGCAGAGACAGGGCAACATCTGCAGCTGAAGACCGGTTTTTGATCATTCAGGTCCGTAGGAACCGCTTTGCCACAGCAACCCAGCTTCGCAGTGACCTTCAGAATGCATCGGGTTAAATGTTTCGACGCAGACTATCCGGGCAAGGTTGCACGAAGGTGGCCTCCGATCGAGAAGACCATGTATTCCCATTCCGCTGTCCCAGAACCACCGACAGGCACGATATGAATGGGACATGGACCACGTTGGATGGACCAGAGAACATTGGCGACCTGTCTTTTTTTACAGATGAGTCAAGGTACTGCCTAGACCACACAGATAGGCATTCTAGGGTATGGAGAAGACCAGGAGAGCAATTCTATGCAGCCAACAATTGCTGAGCATGACCGCTATGGTGGAGGGTCAATAATGGTCTGGGGCGGCATCAGCTGGGATGGACGTACTGAGCTCTGTGTCCTTGAACGTGGTACATTGACTGCACAACGGATTTTTTGTCAATAAAAAAGTTCCGACGGCCTGTAAACACGAAAGGGAATTTCGAACCATATTTTGCAGTTATGACATTAACAACTCAAGTATTTGCTGTCATCTGTTTGCAAATCCGCTCATACACTGTCTCGAACAAATAAAGGGCGTGATCACGTCCTTGCATTCTTACGATTGCCCAAATTGAGTATTTCTCCAAGAACCACATCGTAATCACATGACCGGAATAAACATCATTGAAACATGGCCACATCCGGAACATCCAAAATTTGTGTTGGTGTTATTACATTCAAACATCAAAACCCACCAGAGTGTGTGTCAAAAAAATGTTTTCTGCGAGTCTGTAGTATGTTATAATTATACTGAGGCCAAGGCTTTCGAATTACCGATTATTTTGTGGTTTTACCGGTTCGTTACCTATGCCATTGGCAAATTAATCTTCTTCAAAATCATAAAATTCACTTTTTTCCCTGAAAAAAAATTATATGTACCTTTTCTATGCAATTTTCTCATTATTTTGATATATAATTTGCCTTTCCTTACTTCTCTTGTCTGTTTCTGAGGCATTGGGAAAAATGTCAACAAATTGACCAAAGTTAGGTTGGACGACCCCTTCATTTCCAAAGTGTGATTTACTGGGATTTCAGGGCTTGATTATAAACGATAACTTCACAAGTGAATTATGCAATCAATAATTGTGTCATGTATCCGTGCGCGCAAACGAAGACGCTTTGCTGTGGGTGTAATGGGGACTTCATTGTTTTGTTTTGCTTTTTTTTTTAACCCTTTACCTAATATGAAAAGCAGACGACACTTGCAAACAAAATTCTTGAATAACTATTATTTTCATTTTTTGTCTTAAAAACATAGGTTATGGCCCCTCATTGGAACGAGCTCGATGAGCTCGTTCCAATGAGGGGTCATAACCTATCTTTTATAAACAAAAAATGAAAATTAATTGGCGAGTTTTGAGAATAGCGCTGGCCGTTGTTGGCCGTTACCATAGGTAAAGGGTTAAATAATATAATTATCGTTAATAATGAAAAGTAATAAACAGAGTAATCGTTTGACTGGACTGGTTACGTGAAATAATTCATTCGAGGCGAGGGACTATATTGTAAAATACTCGTGCGCATTCGCGCACTCGTGTTTGTACAATGTCCCTCACCTCTCATGAATAATTTCACGTGACCTGTCCAGTCAAGCGATTACTCTCTATTCATTAATAAATTTCCAAGAATTGTTGAGTTTTTTCACTGTTATCCCGACTAATATTCCCAACACATCAAGGCATGCCTTCAGCGAAGACGGACCTTAGAGCAGGCATTTTCAGCTTTCCTTATTCCTTATTTTCGAATCAGGCGGGCAGGAGACTGAGTGGGGTGACTAACGATATCGCCCGCTCCCAATCTACAGACATTCTTTTACGTATACATGTAATTAAGTAAACTTTTAAGATGATTAATTTTATAACAATTGGCAAGTTCTCAAGTTCCGATAAACACTTCCTCTGCACACCACAGCTTAGCTTGTGTGGGAGAAGATTTGATGCCCCGGTCCTGTGCAGTTTAGTGTTTACTGGAGTTTTGACGACACTTTCTGCAGCCAGCGTTATATCATGTCGGACAGTTTTTAATGGTCGTGGAACCCGAAAACCCAGAAAGAACCGCCGAGCAACGGTGGGTAACCGACCTCCTGACACCCCGCCTTTCTGACCTGACACAAGCAGGGTTAGCAGCAGTTAAAGATAAGTGTGCTGTCGTCGTACACAATGCCACCGCACACAGCGCTATCTTACTCCCCAAAAGGCAGTCTAGTTTCACTTTCTTGCCTGAGGACACAACACAGATTACACGGGCAGGGATCCAACCGTCGGGGGGGGGGGGGCGGTGGCTCAGTAGGTAGAGGTGCAGGCTGCAAGCCGAGAGGTCCTCGGTTCGAATCCCACCTGCGGCAACCGCGTTGTGTCCTTGGGCAAGACACTTCACCCCCATTGCCCACGTGGGGGCGCGGTGACGCTGTGTACTAAGGCGTACATGTACTGCACGTCGTTGGTACACTTGTCTTCAACCAATGCTAACCCTGCTTGTGTGGAGTTAGTATGTTGGGGAGCTGACAGTTGCTCGGTGGTTCTCTCCGGGTACTCCGGCTTCCTCCACCCGTAAAACTGTCATGGTCACGATTAGCCATTGTGCAGAAGTATGTGACCTTAAACACCAATAAATAAATAAATAAATATCCAACCGTCGACTTTTCGATCTTAAGTCCAATACTTTGACCCTTTGCCTAACGAATCGCCTCGCGTAATGTACAAATTAATTAAAAATTTCAGAAAATTTCAACAAAAACCATATCATGTGGCTCCCTCATTGGAACGTGATCACTGAGCTCGTTCCAATGAGGGGGGTCACATGATATGGTATTGTTGATTTTTTTTTTAAATTTGAACAAATAATATTTAAAATAATAAATTTTGATATCGTGTGAGATGGGTAAAGGGTTAATCAAATAAGCGATCGCACTCTTTGGTGCGGTCAAGTCCGTACACTTCTCGTCAGCTATTTGAAGAGCGCCTCTCTCCGCAAAGAGTACTGTCGTATGTGTCACCACCCAATTGGTGTACGACAACCCCGTTTACTCTTTCTTTTGTCCTGAGGCCAACCTCAGCTCATTTCTAGAGTTTCTTGGGAATGTGAATGGAAATTATCTGGGGCACTCCCACCCCTCCCAACTTTTCAAGAAATTGGTAAGAGAGAGGGAGAGAGAGAGATACAGAGATTAAGCCAAAATTATTTTACCAAAAATATTTTACACCATAAGACCAAGACCACAACCAGCGAATCGGGGAGAATGCATGTTGGGGTGGGAGGGGGTGGGGTCTAATGAACCTAAGATTTTGATTTATTTATCTCTTTTACGGCCATGAGTCAAGAAATGTTCACATATTTGGCTCCATAGTTAACAAATTTCCACACCGGACCAAACCGTTGTTTCCGACCGGTGGGGAAATTTGTTACGGGTGGAGCAGAAAAAATGTGCATTTTCTTCAGTACATATGTGCCTTTGTCCCAAACATCACTGTATGTATCGTACTTCTACCAATGTACATTGAGATGTTACACATGAAGGAATGAGGGGATGGTGGGTTGAAAGTTTCCGACAGTGTCACCACTACGCCGCGAACTGTACAGCATTGTGTATTATCAAAGCCACCAAATTGGGAGTCCGGTGGCTCAGTGGTGACGGCATTGGACTGCAAACAGAAAGGTCCACAGTTCGATTCCCAGCATGTGTCTTTGATCAAAGTACTTAATCCCGACTACCCACGGGGGCATGGTCGCCGTATACTAAGGTGTTCTGCACGTCGATGGCGCACTTGTTTTCACCCAATACTAACCCTGCGTGTGAAGAGTTGGTACAGTATGGCCGCCATGGATTGGTCACTTTCCACGGGTGGACAATATGTCCATGGAAACAGTAAAATTAGATTCCAGACACTAATTATAGGAAGAAGCATAAAAATTTTAATTAATGAAGCACCGGGTACAACCCGGTGCTTCATTAATTAAACTTTTGCTCATGATGATTTTTATTACCTGGTAAACGCATGGGTGGACATCATTGCCCACATGTGGATTACGGCCAGTCCATGGCAACTGCACTGTACGTTGAGGAGTCTGATTGTTGCTCGCGGCGGTTCGGTAGTTTCCCCCGGCTTCTTTCACCCGAAAAACGGCCCACCACGAGGTCACCCTGACTGTCAAAGAGTCATTAAAATCCAATAAAAAAGCAACCAAATTACAACTTCTTTTCAAGCAGATAGGTTTAATGTCATTTACAGTACAGTCGACGTGGATTGTTTGTAATCCACGCGTGGGCAATGATGTCCACGCATGCGTTTACCAGGTGATAATAATAATCATAAGTAAAATATTAATTGAGTACCGTGTTGTACTGATGTTCAAATTGAGGTCAAGGTCAGTGGCGCTTGAGGGAAAATTGTGAAAGATTGCGATAAGGAGTGTCAAAAGTTATGTACAATGTGGGAGTAATTGACATCCTGGAACACTTCCTCTCAGAATGTCAAAATATTAGAATTTCAACAATAAAGTTCATCCAATGGTAGGATAATAAGGGACTGTAACATAATAATCTTCAATAACATTCTCTTGGCTTTTTATGAAGCTTTCAGCCTCGTGGCCTTCATCAGCAAATAGCTATTAGACAAACAACTACATCTCCATACTTTTCACAACACATTGACAGTTGTTAATTTATCAGAGGTAACGTTGAGAAAAACGTAATAGTGACGTTTCACACCTGGAGTATTCTTCGCAGAGTTGGTGACGTTTAAAACATTGTGTGATTATACTTCAAATTTCCACCCCTTGCTTTTCGGGTTCCGAGTCGTCGCATCCATTTATCCTTCATTTGAAGTCATAAATGCCGGCTACCGAATAACACCTCAACCACATATACAACGTAGTCTTCCACTGTATGTAGCCTATCACTGAAATGCTCTTTTACGGGTTTTACCCTATGATGTTTAACGTCCTCTTTGTGTTCCTGAATTGCCTCTGCCACTTTTCTTCCGGTCTCCCCAACATATATCGACTTATCACACCTTTTACAGCCAAGCACATATACAGCATTTTTTTGATTGGCAGTTAACGTTCTTACTAGAGTAGAATTCCGCATCTCTCGAGTATTTTTCAAATTATTCGTTGATTTGATAGCGCAGATCTGACAGTTCCCCGTGCATTTCAAAATGGGTCGGGAGGTTAACTTTGTGTGAATCAGACCGTCAGTTAAGTTAGCGTCTCTCCAGTAAGCAATCAGTGGTGGGTCAGGGCAAATTTCTCTCAGCCGTTTCGATTCACGAAGTATTCTCATACAGTGCGGTCGCCGTTGACTGGTCACTTCCCACGGGTAGGCAATAGTTCCACGGACGCAATAATATAAGATTCTAAGCATTAATTATAGTAAAAATCATCAAAAATTTAATTAATGAAGCACCGGGTACAACCCGGTGCTTCATTAATTAAAATATTGCTGATGATGATGATTTTTTATTACCTGGTAAACGCATGAGTGGACATCAATGACCACGCGTTCATCACGATCAGACCACAGCGACTGTACTGTATGCTTCTGAGTGATGCGCCCAATGTTCGGCAAAGCTTTAGAGTATATTGTTACTAACGGCACCCTTTCTATTCGCGTATTCGACCCCCATGGCTTCTTCTGAAGAGGTCCCCTCTATTCAACGAGTCAGCCTTCCTTAACTGACTTTCCATCAGATTGTGTGGTTGATGTGTTATGCGGTAGTCGACATTTACGACTTGATACTGAGGATAAATGAATGCGACGACTCGGAACCCTAACACTATGAGGTGTGAACTTGAAGTATAATCACGCAATGTTTTAAACGTCACCGAATGTGCGAAGAATACTCCAGGTGTGAGATGACACTATTACGTTTTTATCAACGTGATCTCTGATAAATTAACAACTGTCAATGTGTAGTGAAAAGTATCGAGATGTAGTTGTTTGTCTAATATCTATTTCCTGATGAAGGTCATAAGGCCGAAAGCTTCATAAAAGGACAAGAGTACGTTATTGAAGGTCAAAATATTATTCAAGCAGAATAAGGTTCACTTGGAGAACAGTGCGGAAATATGGCGAATGAAGGACATGTGAGTATTTGGTAATACAAGGGAGAGGGTTAGTCCAACTATACTTAGTGAAATTGGCAAGGAGCAAGTATGGAATATCATCAAATAGTTTCTCTCTGGGTGCAGAGTGAAAGGGGGGGGGGGGGTGGGTGACGGTGGCGTTCTCATCTGATAATCACGACAAATCAATAGTTTGTCGAAATGTTATCATTATGTTGACCACAGCACTGTACAAATAGCGTGTGGACTTGTAATTAATTTATTGCATGTAGTTTAGCAGCCGGGCGTAAAGTGTAGGACTGGGGGTCTCATCCTGCAGAAGTAGGTTGGTCACACGATGTTTAGGGCACTCGTCTACGAATTTCCCGTTTTGCCGAACCTCTGGCTTAATTTTTGACTTCATTCATAACTTTTGTGTGACCAAAACACTCATTCCATATCCCCTATGTATGGAATCCCTAACTCCCCATATCCCCTACATGTATGTATGGAATCCCTAACTCTCCATATCCCCTATGTATGGAATCCCTAACTCTCCGGGATTCAAAATATTTTTCGAACAATCGAGATCGTTTCTCTCTCCTTGAGGTCGTTAAAATGAAGTTCAAGCCAGTTGACCTACCTCTAATAAACAACGAAGACGATCCTCTTTTAGGTACATTCAAAGCTTTGATGTTCTGAACTTTTGAACCGTCAGTGTAATAATCAAGACCGGTCACCAGTTGCGAACTTCGCAAGTTCGCAACTGCTGGCCGGTCTTGATTATTACACTGATGGTTCAAAACTTCAGAACATCAAAGCCTTGAGTGTACCTAAAAGACAAATGCTTCTAACGGCTTCTTGGGGTTTAACATCAAAGTTCTTGACCTTTTACCTCCAGAAACAATAGTTTTTTCATCAAATTTCTTTCTAATTATTAAACGCCTAAAACGGGGTAAAATAACCGAGTCTTCGACAATGAAAAATACTAATCGATTTCGGCGTGACCGATCGACAATCGATTAATCGTGACAGCCCTAAAAAGAATCGAATTCGAAATTGAATCTCGAACATTCCCGGGTCTTAGTCTGTTCATTCGGAGACTGCAAAGTTAATGACATTCTTTAATATAGTTTGAAAAGAATACATCAACTTTATTTTATTGTGACATTTGAAGTAAACTATTTTATTTTTAGCTCAGCTCGTTTACGTTTTAGTGACATTTTGATGGGTCTTTTTTATCTGGGTTTTATTATTTGACTGTATTTTTATTGTAGCATATAACGCGTAAAATAATCGCGGTGAAGAATTGTGATTTACCCTTCTAGAACCGCCAATGTAAAGTTCCGAACTTTTCTTCTTTGAGAATGTTTTCTAAGAGGTGAGTGGCATTCTGCACTTTCTACAACTCGCGCGGACGGGCTCAAATGAAAAGGCATTTAGTTATAACATCCAGTTAGTAATGGACCGGTGGAAATACATGTATGCACCGAAATAAATGCACAAAGATTTCTCTCTCTTCGCCGATGATACAAGCTCTCACAATGGTTCTTGGAACCAAGATCCAATTAACGTCATGGTTGGAAGTACAACAGCGGGAAAAGTAAGCTGAAACCAACCGTTTTACGATCAACCTGCAACCTATTTTCACTACTGATGAATATTGCAAGGCATTGGGACACTCGGGGCTATTCAGTGTCATCACACGCATCATCTGGGAACCCAAATGGACATTATTAGGATGACTATATTTCTTAGAGCAAAAATGTAGAAATTAATCCGATTGATTGAAGAAACCCATACCTGCTAAGTATGCACCTCAGCTCGCTAGTATTGGTATATATGAGAGATGGCGAACTTTTCTTGACAAAACTGATGAGTTCAGCAGTCACACGAGGATTTGGGTTGATCATATTAATCAGTGCTAACGAATACTGACGGGTTTTCACGGTCTGAAATTCCGCGGACAGCGCATTTTAGGCTTTCAGATGTTTCTTTTTCGGCTTTTTCCTACCCATGAGCTGGCGGTTTTTTTCCGGTCCGGTTCCGTTTTTTTCGGTAAACCGGGGAACCAATCCGCAAGACCCAGCAAAAATTGGCCGAACGGTTATTTTTTGTGTTTGTGCATAAACTGATCAAACTGGGAGGGAACTGCACTAGTGGCCCCCATAAAATCTCGTCACTCAGTCTATACAACAGGGGAGCGAATTCGTCGTGTTCTCGTTGTCACATTTTCTCCCTTACTGAATCGTCCAGTCAGAACTTTATCCCCCGCGGGAACCCCGGGAAGTGAAGCAGTGCCTGTTCCCTGCGGTAAACAGGCTCTGTTTTACTGGTAAAATAGGACCCAGCCACAAATGCTTGAGAAGTGCAAACCCTCTCTAAAATGGGCAACATGGCTTATTAAAGGTCACCCCTGGTCTTGAGTTGATACTCATGTTGTGGTCATGATCAGCCCTTGCAGTCCTGGAAATGAGACGGGTGCGTGTGCAATTTTTCTCGTCAGCAATCGTAATTTCTATTTTACGGGAGCTAAAAAATGCACTTGTTGAAAACTAATATGCTGTAAGGGCATATACATGTGTGTTGTTTTGAGAAAGCAGCACACTGTTGCCAGTGCAAGTTACTGTCATAATTAAGCAATTCCTAAAACATTTAACCCTTTGAACTCTAATGGTATCTTCTATGCCAGTTCAATGGCAGCAATTAGAAGAGTCCATATTCATTATTTGGGGTAGACCAATCAATATTTTCAACGTGCAGCCTCGGGGCTGCACGTTGAAAATACTGATTAGTCTACCCCACACATTTACTGACCAGCCATCCTATTTAATGACGTTATGACGTATCATGTTCCTGGCTGGAAAAGCGGCCGCTTGTGTTCAAAGGGTTAAAGTTTCTGGTGTTTGGTGACAGTATTCCCTAAAAATTCATATACTAACATTCTGCGGGAGCAATTTACTCTCGTTTCTGATTTCGCGATAGCTTAAAACTGCACCTGTCAATTTTGTTCATTTCCAGCACTGCCCTTGTGCAGAAATTTGTGACTTTAAACACCAATAAATAAATTAATAAATAAATAATCAGAACTTTATATTCATTTGTTATCCTAATTTATGTTATTTTGATAGACTTAGCAACGAATTCCCCAAAGAATGATGAAAGGTAAGTTAACACCAAACCCAATGAAGATTCTTACATGCAAGTCATTTGTGGTGAGAGGTGACACACAAACTACTGCGGATGTTTTTGCAAGTTAAGGAGCCTGAGGTAACCGAGTCTCGTTAGATCACCGAAGCTAACCAACGTCGAGCCCGGTTAGTCGTTGGGTGGGTGACCGTCTGAGCGATCGATCAAGACTCCCGCGTTGTGTACTTGAGTAAGGCACTTAACCCCAATTGACCACATGGGGGCACGATGAAGCCGTGCACTAAGGTGTACTGCACGTCGAAGGTGCGCATGTCTTCAACCAATCCCTCCATGCCTGTGCTACAGTGCGGAGTTACGATGTTGGGGAGCTGTCAGCTGCTCGTCGTTGCTCCGTGGTTCTCTCCATGTACTCCGGCTTCCTCCACCCGTAAAACTGTCACGGACACAGTATGGCCTTGGCTGTTAAAGTGTCTTTGAACCTTAATAAATAATTAAGGAGCCTGAAGTGTTATTTACTATATGTTCTTAACACCTAAAAACCGAACTAAATGTCCTACATTGCTTCGTGACTTTCGTCTCGTCATCGACTGCTGGCATTTTCTTTTCTCCCAAATTTATGTATAAGGTATTAGCTAAGTGGGGTAGTGCTAAATTATGCTTGGTCATCAAAATTTCTTCACGTGACTTTGCATTGTTACAACTTATTGGAGAGTGCTAGGCAAATTTGTTTCTAGGCCAATCCATATCAGACTTTTTCGTCATGAAAATTAATTTACTCTAAAGTTACCCCCTTGAAAATGTTGACGAATGAGGAAGCGCCAGTTGTGAAGCAAGTAATTGCTGAGAAAACATCTTTGACATCAGTAGAAAATAAAGCCAAGTTTCCTTTTGTAACTTTTAATCAACGAAAACAACAGACAGCTCACTGAGCTGTCTGTTGTTTTCGTTTATTGAAAGGAGCAAAAAGATATTGGGCTTTTTATGGCAAGCTAATGTTTTTGCAACTATTTCACAGATCATCCGCCATTAAGAATATCTATCAGTATCATAACTTCCTACGCTAATTGTCCACTTTGTCTCTTTGTTTAACGAATGTATTTTTACAATAATTTGCAAGTTTTTATTCTTCTCCGGAAATTTTTTTAGCAAATCTCCCGCCCCTCCCCCCACCCCGGACTTTTATAATGGAAGAAACAATGTCCACACTGTTGTTGTAATGAACAAAAAGGGAATAGAACATCAAAAGCTGGTGAAAACGCCGTTTTCTAATTTTAAAATTGGATTCAAAGGAGAAGAATAGCTGAACGTTGAAGCTGATTGAGAAAAAAATTGTAAAAAATCAGCTTCTGTATGTTATATTACTCTGAAAGAAAAGTTAAGAGTTTGAATATTAATGACTTGTCGATATTTACTTTTTAAATACCCCCCCCCCCCCCCCTCCACCCCAAGTTTATGAAATAATGCGCACATCGGTGCCACAAATTCGCTAACATTTCGAAATTTTAATTTTTATATGGGGTGGGGGTGGGCGGTGTCTCAGTAGGTAGAGGTGTAGGCTGCAACCCGAGAGGTCCTTGGTTTGAATCCCACCTGCGGCAACCGCGTTGTGTCCTTGGGCAAGAAACTTCGCCCCCATTGCCCACGTTTGGGCACGGTGGCATTGTGTACTAAGGCGTACTGCACGTTGATGGTGGACCTGTCTTCAACCAATGCTAATCCTGCTTGTGTGGAGTTGGTATGTTGGGGAGCTGACAGTTGCTCACCATTGCTCTGTGGTTCTCTCCTGGTACTCTGGCTTCCTCCACCCGTAAAACTGTCATGGTCATGATTAGCCATTGTGCAGAAATGTGACCGTAATCCCCAATAAATAAATAATAATTTTAATATATGAAATCCCAACCCCTTAGTGTTACATTTGCTTTCAGCTTTAGGAAATTAAGGGGAGCTACCTTTTTCGTAAATCTCTTCCAGTGACGAAAATTGTCAGACTAAATGATTTCACTTCAAAGAAAATGTGACCCACATTTGCTGGATATGAAGGCTTTACGATGTGGTACCTATACTTTAGAATGGAGCTCAAATATGGGTTGACAGCTCTCAAGCAGTTAAACGCTCAAACCTTTACTCAATCGGATTTTTAATGTTGGAAACTTACTCATAGTACTTCCAACATGTTGCAATGTTTCCATCTGCTTTATTATCACAGCAAGTGTCTAATGTGTGCACGAATGATTCTGTTGATAAGAACATGGTTTTGTTGCATGTTTTACTGCTTGATAAATACGTAAGGAAAGTCGATGAGAACTCATTGATCGTTGCGCGTCCATAAGTGCACGAACACCGTGTATTTATTTCACAATATATTTTAGCACTTATGCTGCTGAAAGCCACTATGGGGGCACGGTGGCGTTGCGGTAACCTGTTCTCGTCAGATCACCGAAGTTAAGCAACGTCGAGCCCGGTTAGTCCTCGGATGGGTGACCGTCTGAACGATCGATTCGGACTTTGTGTCACCTTGCCTTGTGTCCTTGGGCAAGGCACTTAACACCGATTGTCCACATGGGGGCATGATGACGCCGTGTACTTGGGAGTACGGCACGTCAATGGTGCGCATTTCTTCAACCAATCTAACCCAGCCTGTGCTGCAGTGCGGAGTTACGATGTTGGGGAACTGGCAGTTGCTCGTCGTTGCTCGGTGATTCTCCCCGGGTACTCCGGCTTCCTCCACCCGTAAAACTGTCACGGTCATGATTTGCCATTGTGCATAAGTATGTGACCTTAAACACCAATAAATAAATAAATAGAAAGCGAGTGTTGTCACCTATTTTATGATGATTATCTGTACGTTCTGGTTTGCGCAGATCAAGCCTCCCATCTGATTAATTGTTGGAAAGGGCTCAGAGAGCCCTTTCCAACAATTGATCAGATGATAGAGTTTCAAGTATGTCATACATTTTATTAAACTTCCTCGCATACAGGCGTACATAGAGGTCCTCCATATATGGATAAAGTGGGCGTGGCAGTAAAGGGGTAAAATGACTTTCGATATCGGCTTACAGCTTTAATTCGAAAATGATATACAATATCAAATATTTTAATGACATTAAATCTCCAACCGAAAGACTATACAACTTGAAGCATACCTAATTTGATACACACAACTTCGATAAAATCTCTCGCTTAACAAAACGTTTTTATCCGCCTATCCTTATAAGCGGCTCATAATAATCTACTCACAAAAATGAGGCTATACTGGATTAAACATGACTGTTCGCATTTCCGCTCATCTAGCCGGCAGAGTATTCCGAACGCAACTATATGTATTTGTGGTGGAAATTCGGTGACGGGCGCGATGCGCCCGCCTCTCAGCAAGAATGTGGTTCTAAATATAAGATCTTTGTGGGATTTTTTGTACAAACGAATGTGACAGAAAGTGCAAGCAGCCAATCGTACACTCTAAAGTACCCCGCCAATGATTTTGGTAAAAAGGAGGTGGTGTCGGGTGAAAAATCTGAAGAAAAATTAACACTTAATGTTTTGATATTGCGCAGGTAGCGCGCCATCGTTGACTTAACACCTTAAAATTGATTGATTGATTTGTTTTGAAAATATATAGCCTCAAGCAGAACGACGCTGATATTGTGTTCGTGTGCTGTGGTTGTTACCCTCGCACTGCAATCTCAGTCTCAACCCATTACATCCTTCCAATTAGGTTGCTTAAGACTCATCTACACCCAGACCGTACTAGTATCAGGGGAACCCAGGAAGTCCTAGGTGGCTGAAGTTTTATAAGGATGCATAATGGGATGCGGTAGCCGAAAGCGTAACGCGTTGCGCTCGGAGCCCAAAGGTTACAGGTTCGAACCCCAGTCGATGAAATGTAACGTAATGCAATGCCGGTGTGGATTCAACCCACACTGCTCCTCCATAGTGCCGTGTTCGGGGGTGGTGCTATGCTCGTCCTATCGGATGAGGACGTAAATGGCTGTCCCGCACGTTAAAGACCTCAACTGTGGTAATGGAACTGTAGCTCAGCAAAATTACCCGACCCCCCTTCCCCCCTTTTGTATAGTGTACTTCATTACCTATAAAAGGGCCACCTCGCTATGAATCACTCAGGGTGCTCCGAAAAGTCAACGGAGGATTTTTTCATAAAAAACCTGAGATGATTCTGATGATGCGGGATTCACAAGTGTTTTGCAAGTGCCGAGGGAATGCTGCGGTGATGGCATTACAATTATTTCTGTATGTAACATGCTTTTCAACGTAATACCCTCGGGAGGATTTTAAATTAGCTGATCGCTTTGATTAGCACAATGTTATTCTCAACCTTAAATCAGCTAAATTATCAAAACAAGTTGGAAAGAAAATGCACAACACATGATTGCACAAAGAGGGATATATAATGAAAAGGCGGTAAATGCTTAACACGTTTTTCTTCACAACTCAACCGAATCAAACAAATCAGGATTAATCGTTATCCGTGCATGACTTTTCGAACCATGATATCAGGTATGCAACAAAATGTCGCCTCTTTCAGGTTAACTCTTATTGTGTTGCGGTTTTGTTTAACCACAACAACTGAAGTTGGAGACGGGAAGAGATCTGAGATCTGAGTTGTTTCAATATGATCGTACAGTTCGGCCACCGTGAACTGGTCACTTTTCACGCGTGGGCAATATTTCCACGGACGCAATAATAACAGATTTTCAAACACTAATTACAGGAATAATCATCAAAAATTTAATTAATGAAGCATCGGGTACAACCCGGTGCTTCATTAATTAAAATTTTGCTTTTGCTGCTGATGATTTTTATTTCCTGGTAAAAGCATGCGTGGACATCATAACCCACGCGTGGAATACGACCAATCCACGGCACCTGTTTGTCAGCAGGTGTTGTCAGTGGAGCACATTCTTTTACACTGCAGTGATTTTAATCATGTTAGAGGGGACGCGGTGGCGTTGCGTTAACCGGTTGTCGTCAGATCATCGAAGTTGAACAACGTCGAGCCCGGTTGGTCCTTGGATGTGTGACCGTCTGAGCGATTGATTCGGACTCCCGCGTTGTGTCCTTGGGCAAGGTACTTAACCCCGATTGTCCACATGGGGGCACGATGACGCCTTGCCCTAAGGTTCCGCTCTACGGTTTCGCACTATTGCAGGGGGGGGGGGGTAAAATTCTAAAAATAGGGCATATGGGGAAACTAATGCCATCATGTAAATTGGAGATATATTTTTAGTATCAGATATATGATTACATTGGGCTATTTGTTGGAGAAGAGAATTTGAAGTTTTGGTCCCAAATTTGGAGTCTGATGCATTGGGGTCAATTACCAGATGAATTATGGGAAACGGTGGCTTCGAAAAATTGGCTATTTTTTTAAATGTCATTTTTACACGGGTTTGTTACCAGGCATGTAACTGAAAAATGAGACGGAAACAGGGAATTTCTTTCACACTTTAGAAACAGGGGGTTATATGCCCCAGGGTAAGATGAGTGGGGATAGTGGGAAAATTCTGCTTTTGAGCCTGCTGGGTGGCTGAAAGTGACTGGTATTGGCATTTGTTTTATGCTATTTTGCTGGTTGAAGAGGAGCGCGGTGGCTCAGTAGGTAGAGGTGCAGGCTGCAAGCCGAGAGGTCCTCGGTTCGAATCCCACCTGCGGCAACCGCGTTGTGTCCTTGGGCAAGACACTTCATCTCCATTGCCCGCGTGGGGGCACGATGACGCCGTGTACTAAGGCGTATTGCACGTCAATGGTACGCATGTCTTCAACCAATCTATCCCTGCCTGTGCTGAAGTGCGGAGTTACGATGTTGGGGAGCTGGCAGCTGCTCGTCGTTGCTCGGTGGTTCTCTCCGGGTACTCCGGCTTCCTCCACCCGTAAAACTGTCACGGTCATGATTAGCCATTGTGCATAAATATGTGACCTTATAAATAAATAATAAATAATAATTGCTGGTTGAAGTCTTACCTTTGACAATAAATTATTTCACCCACATTCAGATTGTTTATTTCTGCTTAGTCAGATTGTGTTGTATGTTTTAGTGGATTTGGGAAATGTAATGCATGTTATGGGTTAGATAACTAAGTTACAGAATATTTGCATTTGAAGTGAGTGCATGGCATGTCATTTTTGGAAATACCTGGAAAACTGTGGAGCGGAACCTAAGGCGTACTGCACGTCGATGGTGCGCATGTCTTCAACCAATCTTACCCTGCCTGTGCTGCAGTGCTGAGTCACGATGTTGGGGAGCTGGCAGCTGCTCGTCGTTGCTCGGTGGTTCTCTCCGGGTACTCAGGCTTTCTCCACCCGTAAAACTGTCACAGACACGATATGACCATGGCTGTTAAAGTGTCGTTAAACCCTAATAAATAAATAAACGACGGCTGTTTGTCAGCAGATGTTGTCAGTGGAGCACATCATTTTTACATTTTAGCGATTTTAATCGTGTTAGAGGGCAGTACAGTTAAAACTAGAAGTCCTGTCCTGAAATGCTCACAAATAGCACGTCGTCGATTTGCGCGTTAATCTACGCGTTATGACGATGGTGAGGCTATCAAATTCTGCACATACGGCCTGTGCACAACCAAAGTTTCAGCCAATGGACCTCCGGGTAACCCGGAGGTCCATTGGCAGGAACATTGCTTGTGTTTGCTATGGGTAACAAGGAGAACCTGCCATGCTTTGGGTGCCATTCGATATGGCAATTGCGCGCAATTCCAACGCGCAATTAAGCCTAGATAAGCGCACAGTTCGTGACAGGACTTCTAGTTTTAACTGTACCTCACTGTCGGTTCTCTAAGAGAGCTGTTTTATCATAGAAGCCCGAACAAACTTCTATAATGTCATGAAGAAATTAACCTTTTCAATAAATTTTAAATTTTTTTATACTTTTAAATTACAATCTTCAAGTCTATACTTCATCAGGTTGATTTATAAGTATTCACTTTTCTTGTACCACCACTCTTGTCTTTGACATTTCTAATGTAATTATTTCATATTTATATTCAGCCTTTTTAACATCGTAATTAGCATTGATATTTTTTACCGTTTTATCGCCACGATATAGCCTTAGCTCCTGATGTGGCGTTAAAGACCAGTAAATAAAATTTCAAAAAATGTCCAAAGTTATGTTGGACGACCTCTTAACTTGATTGTTCATTTTCTGTTCCCAATAAAATGTCAGTATATTCTTGATTAAAGGACAGGTATGTTTAATAATTCTCGGATTTCATTAACCTATTAATTTTGAGTAAGTTTGAAGTTTGTTGAATGTCCTCCCCTATTAGTGGTAATGACAGTAATAACATGACTCTCGAGCATTACGGTTCTATTAGCGGCAACCAGAAATAATTAACATCCCTCTCGTCTCGGACCACTCATAAGACCTCGGGCTGTTAATCATCTCTGTTGGGCCGCTAATGAACCGTAATGCCCTTGGGAATCATGTTATTGTCATTCTGGCATAATGAACACCCAGCGTTAAAATCAAAACTACAGTTTACTGCGACTGTTTGAGCCACATCGAAAATCTAACGCTTTCCGTCCACGTGAACCCCACCCCAAATGTGCTCTCTAGTTTCTTCTCAAAAGCCGGCTTTTGATTATTTCGCATTTAATCCAGTGGGAGTCATCGGCGTTGTCTGTGACACATAAGAGGATAGATCAAAAGGTTCCTGGCGTCATTTCGATATCACTGTTAGATAAAAATGTTTTCCACGTAACTTTTCAATATAATATTTCAGAACTTCGATACACTTTTTCCAGCGATGCTCCCGCACAGTAGTCCCCTGGCTGTATTGATCTTCGTTTTGACCCGCTGAAGGCTTCCACATCGCCAATATCTTCATTATCATAAGCAAAAGTTGGTGTAATTTGTATGTTTAGGGAACGTAAAATGTGAGAGTGGGCAAGATCAGGGGGGTAAGGTGGGGGGGGGGGGGGAGTGTATTTCAAATCTATATTTTGCAACTGCATCAACTGCCACTTTTGAGATCTCACAGTGTCCTGAGGCAGGAGTAACTCCTCCTCTCAGAAGTGAGACAGAAGTCAGAGGTCACGAGGTCACGAGATCAGAAGAGTACAGTGCAGTCGCCGTGGATTGGTCGTAATCCACGCGTGGGAAGTGATGTCCACGCATGCGTTTACGAGGTAATAAAATTATCAGCAGCAAAATTTTAATTAATGAAGCACCGGGTTGTACCCGGTGCTTCATTAATTAAATTTTTGGTGATTATTCCTGTTATTAGTGTTTGGAATCTAATCTTATTGCGCCCGGGGGAGTACTGCCCACCAGTGGAAAGTGACCAGTCCACCGCGGCTGTACGGTAAAGGAGATAAGTGTGTATTTCAAATCAACATCATCTGCCACTTGTGTCAATGTCCCCCACCCCTTTCGGAGTTTTCCACGCTGCCTTCGTTCATAGTCTCCCCGAACTGGTATAATTCTGTGGAATAATATTGTCCATTTATGATGTGATCTTTATTCAGATTGTCAATCATGATTACACCCTTGCTGTCCCAGAGTCCAGGAGCCATAACCCTACCAACAGATTCCACATTCTTGAATTGACTTGGGTGAGGTGAGCCAGGGTGCTTCTCTCATAATTCATAATTTTATTTCCCACATACATGCACAACAGCGAAAAACCTACAATAACTTTAGTATATTAACATAATATAAAGCAACCTCTAACTATATCGGTTCGATACACAACATTGAAGCACGCATGTATACCGCAGGCAGATGACATAGCCAGATTGGCTGTCTACCTGTCATCCCCCTAAACACGATCTTACATCATCGTGTTGCTTAACAGTACCGAAACTTCAAATGACGAAACAATGTTTAAAAAATGGCGATAAAATGGAAAACAAAAATACTCCAGTAATTTCTCAATTTTTCGAGCTCTATAACATACTAAAATTTCATGAGAATCTTACATCATTTATTTTTCATGACGTTGACGTCAATAACGTCACTTTTGAATTCGGCCATAACCGTTGGGAATGTTCTAGGCCTGTACCACATTTTTATATATGTTTTTGTGGAGACCACATTCCCAAATTAACAAAAGCTGTGGCCCAAAATGAGGTTGAAACAAAAAAGGTCAACATAAAAACGTAACATTGGCATCGCTCGCATTGGTAGTCGGAATCTGAAAAAGGTTTTAAAAAATGCTTTGAGATATTCAAGTTGTCTGTAAGTGTGCAAAATTTCACGAGCGCAGCTGAAAGGGAAGTGGTCGAAAAACATGTCTGACGAAAAAGAAATTTAAGAAAAGGCTTACGGACCCAACAAGTCATTTGAACTTCCTTATTTATTTATTTATTTATTTATTTATTTATTTATTTATTGCGGTTTAACGACGCTTACAACAGCCAAGCCGTAATCACTTAGCCACCGCGCCCCTTCAACTTCGTTGAATAATTTTATAAACAAACAAACGTACACACATTAACCCTTTACCCAACGCAGACGATATTCAAATTTATTATTTTAAATATCATTTTTTTAAATGTTTCAAACAATTTCAACAAAACCATATCATGTGACCCCTCGTTGGAACGAGCTCGTTCCAACGAGGGGTCACATGATATAGTTTTGTTGAAATGTTTTGAAAAATAATATTTTTTCAACTGCTGAATTTGCATATTACGCGGGCGGATGCGGGCGATTCGTTGGGTAAAGGGTTAACAAAAAGTTCTCTGTTCAATTTTACACTCTTTTTATTAGCCAAAATAAACAACTTTACTGGTTCTCTGCGAAGCATTGAGATTCAGTTTGATTCAAAATCGTTCCGATGATTCGATTCGATTCGATTCGTCAATTTTCAAATCTTCAGATGTTCCACAAATCCTACCAAGTGTCTTCTCTTGAACTCTTCTTCTATGAACAGGTCTCTTGTACGGGGGGGGGGGGGGGAGGGGGGGGGTGTCTTATACAGGAGACCTGATGAGAGAAAAAGAGTTCAAGGGGTTCCGCTTTTACCCTTTACCCAACGAATCGGCTACATCCGCCCTCGTAATATGCAAATTCAGCAGCTGAACAAATAATATTTGTCCAAGAATTTCAACGAGCTCGTTCCAATGAGGGGTCACATGATATGTTGTTTTTTTTTAATTTTTAAAAAAAAATTTAAAAAATGGTATTTAAAATAATAAATTTTCATATCGTGTGCGTTGGGTAAAGGGTTGTTTATTTATTTATTAGTGTTTAAGGTCACATACTTATGCAGAGTAGCTAATGGTGACCGTGACAGTTTTACGAGTGGAGGAAACCGGAGTACTCTGAGAGAACCACCGAGCATCGACGAGCAACTGTCAGCTCAACATTCTAACTCTGTTCAAGCTCCGTTCAAGCAGGGTTACAGCGGTTGAAGACATGTGCACCATCGACGTGCAGTACGCCTTAGTACACGGCGTCATCGTACCCCCATGTAGGCAACCGGGATAAATGCCTTGCCCAATGACACAACGCGGGTCGTCCCGGATGAGGATCGAACTCGGGACCTCTAGCATAGAAGTCCAACAGTCTACCACTGAGCCATCGACCTCTCTGGGTAAAGGGTTAAAAACGTATTTAATTCCGCCCTGGAATATTACGCCTTTGAGTCGCCGAGTCGCCCTTGAAGACGATAGAGACATATCGCACAATGAATGGCGTAGTAAATAAAGTCGTTTTTGGTAATTTGGAGGGATTGTCGGGTTTAGTTGGGTAATTCTACGAATCGGGAAATTACTCCTGTACAAAGGAACATACCATCCGAACATACCCCTGTCCTATTATAAGCCATTGGGTAACATAGAAACCACGTGCTACCATATCAACCAAGATGGCGGCCTCCAGTATACAAAATGGCCGACGGAAACACGTATCACCCTAACAACACGCGTTACGCATGCGCACTAATACCACGTATCACTATGGGGATGACGTCACAAGATGGACGATCGCACGGGTTACCATGACAATACAACATGGCGCCACTAGGTCACGTGACTATGACGTCACATGAGGTCCTGCCAATAAGGCCCGTTTACCACATCTCCTACTACTCTCAACATTTTACATAAATATATATAATATAATATATATAATACGATTTGAATACACCAACCTTTCCGGTTAATCCAAGATCTTTTTTCGCATATGATCAGAACTCAGAATTAATTTGAACAATGAACGGATAGAGACGTTTTGTATACTGATCTCCCCGGGAAGTGTAATTAATATGATTCCTGATAAACAGGTTCTGTTTTGCTGGTAAAATAGGAAAAGGGTAACCAACGGTTAAGTCTAGAGTGAACTGGATCGGCACTCAAACGATTTGTTAAACTTCACCGCACGTTTGTGTTGTTGTCATGTTTATAGGCATAGTTGACCTTAAATAACATTATTATCAATTCATTGTGCGCTACCTTCATATTAATACTAATTTACTCAGCTAGTAAAGGAGCATATTAAACTTGAAACAAAGACTGTCGTAGCCAGTGGCTATTTGTAGTCATTAGCGCCCGCGGACCGGCTAGCACGCGATGACGTTCTTTGCATGACGTCATTTTGTCTTCCTGGAAATCTGTCTATATCTCCCTAATGACTGTACTGAGATAAATATAAAGTCGTCCCCTGAGTTCCAATGTGTTCTATGTGCCAGAAGGCACATAGAACACATTGGAACTCAAGAGACGAAGTGTTGTGCCTTAAATGCTTAATAAAGGGTGTTTCGCGTTGATTCTTTTCACGAAATAATATAAATTCAAAAGGGTCGAATTTATAATTTGTAAGTATTGATAATAACAATAAAAACCTGATTTTTTCAGGCGTCATTTGACTCTTTACTGAACCTAATCTGTGATTAGAAGCCTCACACCCATAAGCGGTCCGCGACTATCGCCTCTGGTCGATAATGACTGATGGGCTGCTAATCACAGATGGCAGTGCAGTGATGGCCCAAGGCCCTCGAAATTCATGTTATTGTATAAATAAACAAATACAAAGTAGGGTGAACATCCATTGGGAATCGCAGATGAGACAGAGAACCTCAAACCATCGTGAAACACTACAAAAACTACTCGGGTTGTTGGATAACTTATCCCGAAATCTCACAAAGAAACTCGCCCTCAACGATGTTACACCAGGCGATACCATTGTGGAAAACGGGGTTGAAAGAAATAATAGAGGGAAAAACCATTAATTGCAGAAAACATTCAAACATGAACCATAAAAGTACATTGATACAGTTATTCAGGAAATAATTATCTACGTTTGCCAAGTTCATGTAATATTGTAACACAGACATGAAAGGTCCGTCGAAGCCAAACACTCCACTGGCTATCCAGTACACATATATTCAACCTCCCTGTTCTTAATATACATACTGACAATTGTTTGAACTTCATTTTATTTCCTCCAAAATAGCTCAGCAATTACATAGAAGTCGGAAGCAAAAATACGATTGGTCCGGCAGCGTTTGTGGCAAATGGATTGATAAGGGCCGGCAAAGGTTCAACGGAGAAATCCTAGAGATTGTTTTTTTTTTTGTAAACAGAGAATCCTGGCGACACAAAAATGTTGTCAACCACTGCTTCTACAGTTAAAACTAGAAGTCCTGTCATGAATTGCCCCCTAATAGCACGCTACTCTGCGCATTGATCTGCGTGTTATGACGATAATAAGGTTATCAAATTCTGTACATATTCCGTATGCACGAGCAACGTTTCAGTCAATGGACTTCCGGGTTTAACATTGCTTTTGCTTGCTATCAGTAACCAAGAGGGAGCACACTGGATCAGTGGTTACGACGTTGAACTTCAAACCGAAAGGTCGATCCACACCCGGGATAACTGCGTTGTGTCCTTGGGCAAGGCGCTTCATCTCGATTGCCCGCGTGGGGGCACGGTGGCGCTGTGTACTAAGGCGTACTGCACGTCGATGGTGCACTTGTCTTCAAACAATGCTAATCTTGTTTGCGCGGAGTTAGTTCGTTGTGGAGTCTGACAGTTACTCGCCTTGCTCGGTGGTTCTCTACGGGTACTCCGGCTTCCCCCACCCGTAAAACTGTCCGCCACGAGGTGACCCTGACTGTCGAAAGTGTCATTAAACCCCAGTAAATAAATAAATAGTAATCAAGAGAATTCGTCGTTCTTGGGATCCCGCCATTCGATGTGAAAATTTCGCGCAATTTCTATGCGAAATAATGTCAAGCTAAGCGCATATTTCGCTATAGGATTTCTAGTTTTAAGTGAACAATGAACAGATGGTGTGTGGTGGCGTGGTGGTTTATTTGGTTAGAGCATTGTTCTTAAGCTCGAATGGTCGTAGGTTCGACTCGGACCCGACTCCTCCTCTGCATGGTGTCCTTGGACAAGACACATAATCCCAATTTTACCCTAGTGGGAGCACATTGGCGCCTTGTGTTCAAGTATATTGAACGTCAATGGTATATCCCTTAAAACCTATGCTAGTTCTCGTTAGATCACCGTAGTTCAGCAGCATCGGATGGGTGATCGTCTGAGCGATCGATTCGGACTCCCGCGCTGTGTCCTTGGGCAAGGCACTTAACCCTGATTGTCCACATGTGGGCACGATGACGCCGCGTACTAAGGCGTACTGCACGTCGATGGTGCGCATGTCTTCAACCAATCTAACCCTGCCTGTGCTGCAGTGCGGAGTTACGATATTGGGGAGCTCGCAACTGCTCGTCGTTGTTCGGTGGTTCTCTCCGGGTACTCGGGATTCCTCCACCCGTAAAACTGTCACGGTCATGATTAGCCATTTGTGCATAAGTATGTGACCTTAAACACCAATAAATAATAAATAAATAATAAATAAAGCCTATGCTAACACTGAATGTGCGGGGTCAGTACAGTGAAGATTCAGGCAGTTACCCGCCTCTGTTCGGTGCTTCTCGTCGGGTAATAAGGCTTCCTCCACCCATAAAGCAGTCCGATAAGGTATGACCCTGGGTGTTGAAAATGTCCTTACCCCTTGGAACTCTAGTATCTTCCATGACAGTTCAACAGCAGCAATTATAAGAGTCCATATTCATTATTTGAGGAAGATCGATCAATATTTTCAACGTGCAGCCTCTGGGCTGCACGTTGAAAATATTGATTGTTCTACCCCACACATTTACTGAACAGCCATACCATTGAATGATGTTATGACGTATCGTGTTCCTGGCCGGAAAAGCGGCAGCTAGGGTTCAAAGGGTTAAACCTCAATAATACTACGCAAACAACTCCTGTCTTAGCCATTTTATTGTATGTTTTAACTAATTCTAATCCCTCATTGTACTTCTTTACTGACAATGGTATATTTTACTTTCCATCGGTTCTTCGCCACGATATAGCCTTAGCTGCAGATGTGGTGTTAAGAGCTAATAAATAAATAAATAAATAAATAAATAAATAAATAAATAAATAAATAAATAAATAAATAAATAAATAAATAAATAAATAAATAAAAGTGAAACGAGTTAATTTTTAACCTCCCCAAACAGTATACCGAATAGAACGGCCAAACTATCAAAAAAATATTTTAAACACAAACAAATTTCTGCTCATGGTCCTCCAGCCTCAGGCTGGAGGACCATTAGCTAAAATGTTGCTTGTGTCTGTTCCTGTTTTTAGATCTCGATTCATCTGATCGAAACTCCAGTTTTGGAGCAAATTACTTTAGCTACACTGTTTGTCAAACTTATTCCATAAGCATTCCCGTCTCCTAATAACATACCAGAATTAGAAGCAGCAGTCAACAATAAAAAACACAATTTGAAGTATATTGGTCTTAAACATGTCAGTCAACATCAGACTCCTCCTCACATGGACGAATACCTGCTAAAATATCCCACTGTCAGAGGCAAGAAGTTACAGCAATTGCACACAATGGCAAAGGAACAATCGAAGATTTTGCGAAAACTTAATATCCCTTGTCAGTCAAACGTCGTCTCGATAGGACTTATGGAGTGGTGCGGTGGTCCCAGAGGCATACTTGGCAAAGATGACGGGTACAGTATTTCATGCCAATAAGCAAAATAAACCAACCGATATAACCTATTATTACCCTTTTCAAATTATACAAGCTTCCTGATTGATCAGTAATCAATGGATCCAATACGTTACATTTTACTTCAGTGGGGTGTACGATTTTCAGCGGGGTGTATGCAAATATCAAATGACAGTTAAAAGGGGATTATAGACATTATTTGGTACACTTCATCGATTTCCCTCTCACCCATCGCCTCAAACAATTTCGTCAGTTCTATTAAACATGCAGACTCACAAATAAAATGAGAACAATATTGCTTCATGTGAATATATTCGTCACTAGAATGCCGTTTGGGAATTATATCATAAAAAATCAAAACTCGATTAACTGGAGGGGCAGGGTAATAAATTTGTCGCATTGTGTTTCAGCGGGGTTTTCGGGACTTTGCACTACCTTTCTGAGATTCGTATTTCCTGAGGCTTTCAGCCTCAGGAAATACGGATCTCAGAAGGGTAGTATATTCCCGTACACCCTGCTGAAACACCGTGTATACCTAATAATATTGAAGTTAATGCACATCGCACAAGAGTAAACTATATGATATCACACCATGTTCTGTGAGATGTGGATAGCAATATCGTCCATATAATATTGTTGGTCACACAGTTTCTAACTGACTTATTGTGATTTATCTTACAATAAATATGAATTGAGTCCGTAACTACCAGAATACAGCGTGTATCAGGGACCCTTGATACAAGATCTGTATCTTGCAACTGCATAATACAACCGCGTGCTTGGTTACCATTTATTTTCGTTCCTATTTATAAAACTGTACGCGCTTTTGAAACGTGTTTTCGAGTTTCTGTACACGAAAAGAGAGAAAGGCGACACTTCTCAAAAGCATAATTTTGAATTATGGAAACTCATTGCTTTCAAATCTGAATCACTTGAAACATTCAGGCTGGAACAACACGCGTTTATGCTGTTAAAGTGCACAGACGTTTCAGAATGCTGAAGATGTTCGCGCTCAATAAGTTTATCCGAGGATCACAAAAGTTCAAGGAGACGCATACAGTTTCAACCGAAACAACAAGCATTTGCATAAGTCTGCCAGCTAACCCTTCCCATAACGCACGCGATATCACAATTTAGTATTTTAGTTATTTTTTGTTCGAAATCATTTCCAAACATTTCAACAAAAAGCTTATTAACCCTTTACCTAACATGAAAAGCAGACGACACTTGCAAACAAAAACTCTTGAATAACTATTTTTTTTTCATTTTTTGTCTCAAAAACATAGGTTGTGACCCCTCGTTGGAACGAGCTTGATGGACTCGTTCCAACGAGGGTCATAACCTATGTTTGTGAGACAAAAAATGAAAAAATAATGAAAATTAATTGGCGATTTTTGAGAATAGTGCTGGTTGGTTTTGACCGTTACGTTGGGTAAAGGGTTAAGTGACCCTTCACTGGAACAAGCTCCTCGCGCTCACGTGATTTGGTTTTGTTGAAATTTTGGAAAAAAATATTGTTTTTCAACTGCTCATTTTGTAAACTAAGTAGGAGGATGCGGTCGATTCGTTAGGTAAAGCGTTTAGCAAATTATTACAGTTTAGAATTGCATGATAAATCTATCTTTACCATTATGTTTATGAACAAAATATTGTATCAGAGTCTCACTCTTGTTTCTAAGGCTATGTCTTGGCTCGTCGAGATCGGGCCTTAGAAACAAGGGCTCCACTCTAATGCATCATTTTGTACATAAACATAATGATGATAATATTTTTATACAGAGTGCGGGGAGTCTCCATTGGCGAGAGCTTTGCTCTCACTCAACATGCAATTAACTGACATCGCGTATACCATATTTGGTACAAACAAACTGTAAGGAATATATCTTGGCGATTAGATCTGTATTTTATACCATGCTCTCCTTGTCACTACCTGTGAAAAGCCGATATGTTGAATCTTAGCTTTTAAACCTACTACCACTGTAAATTCCTACTGTGGTTAAAACTTTTCAGTGGGAATTCCATTACAAATATTTACGCCTTTGGTATGAACTACAGCCAATCTGACTTTTGACCTGACCCAATTTGCCGACTTCAATCCATTCACACTTCGCGATGTTTTATTCAAACATACGGCGTTTTCCTGTACAATGTACCACGTGCCGTGACTTATTAAGTTTACAATGCCTACAATTAAATATTTAAAATAAAATTTAAGAACTGTTAATAATAATTCGACTGAAAAAGCAAGATAATTTCAATCAACTTTATTGATGATTCTAGCTGTCAGTCAAGCATTCACGTGCAGCAGAAAGTACTGCCCACCGGCGTAGATGTAAACAAAACAAACCAAACCCATGTGTTCGCTCGTCTGCAAATCGAAACTATCGGGGGTTTTTTCTCCATTTTAAGTGACAAAGTCGATTATCTATTAAGAGTAGAGCTGTAGGTTTTTAAATTTCTTGTTCGGTTTCGGTTTTGGTTTTTCAGGTGGAGAAAAACCTCGGTTCGGTTCGGTTTTCGGTTTGTTCATGAGGCCAAGTAAAATTCATTAAAACTCATTCTTCTGTCCAGAGTCATAACTGAATGGTAGTGAAATTGAGTGAAACTCAATGAATGCCCGAAATAAACTATAATACATGAAGAATCAGGAAGGCCAATATAATAATTACCTAAATATACAGAACTTTTATTGCGCTTGGCCATTTTTCGAGATCTGTCACCTACACGCAACTTGAGGAAAGCTGCAAACACAACTAAACTGAAATGTCGGAAATTCACAGAATGTCGCCTTCCCAGAGTAGTGAGAGTACCCAGACACTGCCATTGTACTCTCACTACTCTGGGATGGCTACATTCTGTGAATTTCTGCAGCAAGAGCTGGCAAGATAGTATTTAATAAAAAACGAAAAACCTTAGATTACGAGATGTCGACGGTTTCGGTTTCGGTTTTTTAAAAAAACTAAAAACCTCGGTTCGGTTTCGGTTAACCTACAGCTCTAATTATGAGCAAGGTATAAATAAAACAAATAGGTACTATGGTCGGTAATCAGATTTAAACTACTCGTAGAATAAGGGGTTTCACCACTCGGCGCTTAAAACTCTTATCCTACTCGTGGTTTAATTCTGCTTAAAGGCCCTGGTATCTATTTATTCTATATCTAAACCAATACTTGTAATGAGTAATAAATGATAGAATTCTGGCCTTTTAACGTAAAACGGTTATCGTCTACTCCTGTTTTGATAGATAAATAAACAAAGGGTGGTCATCCTATCTGTTCGCCGTGTTTTGATAGATTTGAACAAGCTATGTACGATATATAAAGTTTTCACGTGACATTAAACATCTAATTAAATTTTCCGAAGTTTGTAGGTGGTAAAATATAATATGATTTTGCATGAAGGTGACGGATGGAGCGGTTGGACATCAGATGTCCTTTCTGTTAACACAATATAACGGCCAAAATCTGCCAGCACTATTTACAAAAATTACCATTCAATTTTCATTATTTTTACCATGCAACCTTCATTAGAACGATCTTAACGAGCTCCTTCCAATGTGGGGACCCATGATATGGTTTGGGTGAAACTTGTTAAAAAATTCAAATGAAGAATTTATAAATTCCGCCGACGGATGCGGCCGATTCTTTTGGTAGAAGGTTAAGTTAGGGAATTCCATTTGTACACCCCACTGACTGTAAATTATACGACTGATGCTCTTGGTAGTCACAAATTCTAGGCACGAGTCAATATTTGGGAGGTTTTTTACGACTTTTCAATCAATATTTGGAGGACTTTCACTATTTTTCATTCTAAAAACTCCATATTTTGTCCACGTTCAAGACATGTTTGGAAAAATACCGCTAGCGCCTTGTCTGAAACTATTTTTTCCAGTTTGGGGTTTCAGATTTCCAACTATTGGAAATCTGATGAATGAGGGGCGAGGGTGAGACACCTCCCCTACACCACCATATCCCAACGTCCCTGTCAAGTTGTATTTTTGTTTTCTGCTTGCAGTTGCTTTTGCAAGACGCGTGGCGTGTATGAATTCATATCTTTCCTGAGAGCGTCACACAGAACAAACTGACTCGCCACCATCATCGCTATCGGAGACCAATATGGCACACCAACTGACTATTGAAACACTTCTCGCACTCTCACCATATAAAGGTGACAGAGATACAGTGATGTCAGCAGCCAGAGATCTGTTACTGAATTGTCTTCAAATGGAACCCCATGTGCATGATATTTTCTTCCCGGAAGTGATAGAACATACATTGGCGAGGAAATTCCAACACGGAACGTTTCCCATGCATGAACTGTCTACAGCCTTTGTGGCATTAGCAATATCCAAGCAGAAGGACGAACATAAATTTCACTCTATGGTGAACCGGGCTGCTGTGGACGAGACTCTGAGAGATATATATGATAGTGTTCAGTGGAAAAAGATAGGTACGAGCAATATAAATATAGTTCATTTATCTTTTTTACCCCAGGCTACTGAACTTAATATAAATATAAATACCCAAGACACTTTTTCATTGTCTTCTCAGGAACTATTGAGCCGATGTGAACCAAACTTGGCAGGAATGGTCTATGGGAGGAAGTCTATGAACAATCCTCATTTTGCTCCCGTCAGATGTAAAACATGGCCGCCAGAGGGATTCTTTGATTTAGAGCTGTAGGTTTTTAAATTTCTTGTTCGGTTTCGATTTTGGTTTTTCAGGTGGAGTAAAACCTCGGTTCGGTTCTGTTTGTTCATGAGGCCAAGTAAAATTCAATAAAACTCATTCTTATGTCCGGAGTCATAACTGAATGGTAGTGAAATTGAGTGAAACTCAAGGAATGCCCGAAATAAGCTCTTATACATTAAGAATCAGGAAGGCCAATATAATAATTACCTAAATATACAGAACTTTTATTGTGCTTGGCCATTTTTCGAGGTCTGTCACCTACACGCAACTTGAGGAAAGCTGCAAACACAACTAAACTGAAATGTGGGAAATTCACAGAATGTAGGCTTCCCAGAGTAGTGACTCTCACTACTCTGGAATGGCTACATTCTGTGAATTTCTGCAACAAGAGAGTATTTAATAAAAAACGAAAAACCTTAGATTACGGGATGTCGACGGTTTCGGATTCGGTTTTTAAAAAAAAAACTAAAAACCTCGGTTCGGTTTCGGTTAACCTACAGCTCTACTTTGATTCTGATTGGTCAATTTTGAAAACTCTTCTCCTCTGAAACCACAAAGCCAAATGTTTTGAAACTTCACATGTTTGATGACTGGGTTACCCTCTACCAATGATCCTCATTTAATGTTGATCGGTTTGCAAACATGACCGCAGTTGCGGCTTATAGTTACTATAGAAACCCTATGGGAAATCACATTTTCATCTTCTTCTCTGGGACTACTGAGCCGATGTGAACCAACCTTGGCAGGAATGGTCTATGGGAGGTTCTCTACAACCGTTTCTCATTTTGTTTCTGTTGGATGAAAAACATGGCTGCCAGGGGCATTCTTTGATTCGGATTGGTCGATTTTGAAAAATCTTCTCCTTTGAATCTACAGGGCCAAATGTTTTAAAACTTCACATGATTGATGACTGGGACATTCTCTGCCGAAGATCCGCATTCAATGTGGATCGAGTTGCAAGCACGGCCGCAATTGCGGCTTATAGTTACCAGAGAAATCCTATTGGAAATCACATTTTCATCTTCCGTTCTACCAGGTGAGCGATTACAGGCTCTTTAGAGCCTCTTGTTTTGGTTTGGTACGTCCGTTCAGTCCAACATTCTTCCCATTCCACCCGTGGTTAAACTAAAGGGCCGATCAAAAACATCAATTTTAGAAAAAGGAATTTGTTTTGTTATAAAAGTATAAGCATTTCTGAGAAGAATGTACAATTATCTTTTCATTGGAATATATATCGTGTCAATATTTCCAATATAGCCACCACAATGTTCTTTTTCTGAAAAAGTGCGTTACAGTTTTGTAACGCAGACGGCCATTTTCTACTTTCGTTTTGAATATTATTGGGGAGAATGTACTTCGCGAAAAGAAGGGTGTGCGAGACTGCAAACACACGTTAAGTTTTCTCTTTCGTACGCGATATTTTTTTAAATTTTAACACAAGGCGAAGAGTTTACCCAACAGTTGGAAGAACTTTATCTGGTACATTTTAAAAGAGAAAAACAACCGATTTTAACTACAGACCAGAGATTACGGGAAGACAAAAAAGATAAGTCGAGCTTAAAAAAAACTCAGTTAATTTAGGCCCGTTACTCATGTCACTATTGTCAGTGAGCGGGGATGGGGGGGGGGGGGGGGTTATGGGGACTTTAGGGAGCCTACTTCGGACAGGTGGGGGTGGGCGTTCTGACTGAAATAGTAATATGAAATAGCATGCGATATTTTTTTATATATATATTGTATGCGGTGTGCTGGCACGATGACGATTTCATATTATTACAGAGATATCCAATTTGTCATGAGCTCCTCTAAACCAAGTCAACCACATTAGCCAAACCAGAGCAAGAGATGGCACTCACTAAACAAAATATTTTTTTTCATTTTTTTTGCTTCCAAAACATAGCTCATGACTCAATGTGAGATGGGCTCGTCCCAGTGTGGTCGAGCTATGTTCTGAATGCAAAAAAATGAAATAGTAATAAAATTTGACTAGCAAGTTTAGTGTATAAAGTTGGCTGCTGTGAGACTATTCTTCGATAGTACCATTTGATGGGAGCTTATACTTGTGCACCATATAGAAATACACTTCGCACCTTCGAGGCTTGCAGGGCCAATAACGCCTTTCTACACATTGGAATGGCAATATCCTGTTTCTTTCCGAGACGCCTAATGAAAACTGACATCTGAAGAAGTGATTGACTTTAGTAAAACAGACCGGGGCGCGGTGGCTCAGTAGGTAGAGGTGCAGGCTGCAAGCCGAGAGGTCCTCTGTTCGAATCCCACTTACGGCAACCGCGTTGTGTCCTTAGGCAAGACACTTCACCCCCATTGCCCATGCGGGGGCACGGTGACGATGTGTACTAAGGCGTACTGCACGTCGATGGTGCATCTGCCTTCAACCAATGCTAACCCTGCTTGTGTGGAGTTAGTATGTTGGGGAGCTGACAGTTGCTCCTCGTTGCTCGGGGAGAGGTAGCACCTTTTGTGGTTCTCTCCGGGTACTCCGGCTTCCTCCACCCGTAAAACTGCTGTGGTCATGATTAGCCATTGTGCAGAAATACGTGACCTTAAACACCAATAAATAAATAAATAAATTAGTAAAACAGATGCGTGCTTTCGCACATTCGTTTTGAGAAAGTTTGCCATTGCGAGCACAGAACTTGCACAAAGAAATCAGCTCCCTTATGTTTAAACAATATTTATTGAAAAAGATAAGTTAACTGTATACATGAAAACAAGTATAAACATATTGAATGTTTTGTACATAAAATTCAGTGAATACATTTAACACCTGAAATGTCAATCTAACTTGTTGTAGTAGGGGATTCGGAAGAAAGCTGAATGCTCATGTAAACCGTCTCCCTTATGTGTTGGTTGCTCGGAAACTGTGTGTAAATGCACTGCTTGAGCGGGGTCCTACTAAATGCCGAGGGATATCGAGATGAAGGAAAATAAGTAAGAAAGGGTCGTTTAACCCTTTACCTAACATGAAAAGCAGACGACACTTGCAAAAAAAATTCTTGAATAACTATTTTTTTTCATTTTTTGTCTCAAAAACATAGGTTATGACCCCTCGTTCCAACGAGGGGTCATAACCTATGTTTTTGAGACAAAAAAATGAAAATATTTTGAAAATTAATTGGCGATTTTTGATAATAGCGCTGGCCGGTTTTGGCCGTTACGTTGGGTAAAGTGTTAAAAGGTTTAAATATATTACTGCCCGTCGATATTTAGTAGGTAACTTGGTAATTAATCGGCTACCTCGGTGTGTGGATGAAGTGGATAAGTGCTAATTGGGTATCACAAAACAGATCACTGTAATAATTGATAAAAAATAAAACTCCCCCGTCAGCTTTTATCGGGGCTTTGGGCCGACAGACCTTTTCAGTTCTGGCAGTTCTAAAGTTTGGGGGGGGGGGGGGGGGGGGTGGTTATTTTTTTTTTTTTTTTAAATTTGTTTATTGTTTTGCTATTATTGTCTTTATGCGTACTGTGATAAGTATCGCTCGGCTGTGCCCGAAACACCCAAAGCTACAGTTTGTATTTGGTATATTTATATATACAGTATATTTTTGGCCATTTCGGTTCAGTGTCAATTTAGCCTTGTTTTTTTGTTGACTCTTTTTGTTTTCGAGGTTTTCATCCTCTTCACCTCACCAGGATTTTTTTTTTCACGAAAGAATCAGCACTTGGGGATGCGACGTGCATCCCATAAGTGGATAGGTGGATGTGTTGTGTTGCTTGTACTGCTACCGCTCGTATTGGACTGGTGGCTGCTCGGCTGGTTTTGCTTCCTATTTTTTTTTGTTTTCCCCGTTTCTTCCTTGAAGGTGGAGGTGGCGATTTCTTTGCTGTTGGTGATGGAGGCCGTGGTATCGTCCTGTTTTCAGCTAATGCTGTTGCTATAGCGGCGTTAGAATGTAGTGTCGCCGTTGCCTTCCTAAGTTCTGCCAGCTGGTTTTCCATGTCGTTTATGTTGTTCTTGCGCTCGTTACGATATTCGTCTCGGAGAGTGGCTAGTTCACGTTCGCGTTTCAGCTCCTGATCGGGAGGGAGGGGGGAGATTGGAGTAGGAGACTTCGGAGATCCAGCTTCCATTTCCGCCCCCGCCTCACTGCTGGCATCGCCATCCTCCAGGTTGCCCCTCAGAGGAGAGACAGCTGGGTGTGGGTGGGAGTCGCAGGAGTTGAAGGTGGGGAAATGGTAGTGGCCTCCTCTGTCTTCTCTTCTGCCTTCTCTTCCTTCTTCCTTTTCAGGAACTTTTCCAGCCGCCGGGCATCACGGCGCCTGGTTGATGGGCTGTTCTTCTTCTTGGTCTTCTTTTCAGGGCCAGGTCCAGGCTTCTTCGGGTGAGGTCCAGTGTGAGAGGGGTTCCTCTCACAAAAGGTGCTACCTCTCCCCGAAGAAGGTGTGGTGGTATTCTCCACTGTGTCAAACTCCAGCGTCAGACAAACGCTCTTGCCTCTCATCTGGAGAGTCCAGTTGAGAGGTCAAGAGACGCCCAGAGCTGACAGATCTTCTGTAGCTTAACTGAGATGTCCAGATTTGTATGGTAATTGCTCAGATGGTGTTCACACTCTCGGGATTTCTTTTTTGGCAATTGTCGCCGTTTTAATGTGTAGTCAAACGTACGTCAGTTGAAGTTTGATTTTTAGAATTGTCGGAAACGTACGTCAGCAACCTTTTAATTCGTCTGTCCCATTGGTCAGCCCTGAGTGCTGGCCACGTCTCTTGTGTTATGGCAAGGTTTTTTAGATCATTGGCGAGTGAAAAGTGACCACACCCGAAAATACACTCTAAAAACTAAAGTGCTAAAGACAGTGCCTGAAGTGCTGGATTTAGCACTTTCTAAGAGTCCCCATAGTGACTCAATGGTCAAAGTAGCACTTGTGAAAGTGTAGATGTAAAAACACTTGTATTGATAAGTGTTAACGTCAACACTTTGACAAGTGTTGAACACAACACTCTGAAGTGTCATTTTAGCACTATGCTAGAGCTCCCACTGAAACAAACCAGCACTTCCAAATGCAACAATTTAGCAGAAGAGTTACAAATGAACACAGTACTTAGGATTAGATTGGCCAACAACAGGAGCATAGGAAGCGTATTCAACTAGGGAAGGCACACACAGAGGTCTGAAAGCGGCGAAAAGTCCAGCGGGGGCCCACTACCCAGAAACTGAATTCGAATGTCAGAGCGATCAAAATTTTAATCACCTTCATCAGTTCGATTGCAGATCGTAGGTCATACGATGCATTGACGTATAAAACAATTCTGTCTAACAGAAAAATACGCATCAATTACTACGTTGCAAATTCTTAATCAAATAATGGATGGACGACGACGTTTCACCATGCTTCAATTGTAACTTTTTTCATTTGGACATTTTTTGCCCTGGAATACTTACTAGAAAGAAAGAATTTCCACTTGGGGATGCGACGTGCATCCCATAAGTGGATAGATGTCGGTGTTTCGTTTCTCGTACACAAACTGCTCGTGGTGGACTGGTGGCTGCTCGGCTGTTCTTTCTATTTTTTGTTTCCTCCGCTTCTTCTTTGGAGGTGGAGGTGGCGATTCCTTGATTATTGGCGATGGAGGTTGTGGTATCTCCCTGTTTTGTGGTAATGATGTTGCTGAAGCGACGTTGGCACATAGTTCAGCCACTTTCTTTCTTAGTTCCGCTAGCAGGTTTCCCATGATTTTCATGTCGTTCCTGCGATCGATTTCAAAACTTTCAAACTTTTGAAGAGTGGCTTTTGCCAAGTCCTCTTCAGTTTGTTTAGGTTATTCTTCAGTGCCTAAGATCTGTTCTTCTAGTTCGTGGGCAAGCTTACTTATTTCTTCGTCATCTCCCTGTTTAGCCTGGGGGTCCAGGTGGAGATGGTGCTGGAGAGAGAGAGAGAGATGTCTGTTGTAAGGGTTGTGCCTGTTGGAGGTTTCTCCTGCCGGATAGAGGCGTGAACTTCCATCTCCTCTTCCTTCTCTTTGCGGGATTCTTTTGCTTTCTTTTTTTTCCCCAATCCTCTGAGCGCGTGGCATCCCGGCGCATTGAGGACGGGCTTTTCTTCTTTTTCTTGCACTTAGTTTTCTGAGCGTTCTCCGGGTGTGGACCAGAGTCCGACTTGGCAAAGGTGCTACCACTCCCCAGAGAGGCCGATGGTCTGGCTGCTGGCTTCTTTTGTCTCCTTGTTGGAGCCATTCCAGGTGGTATTGGAAAGTCCAATATCACCTGGCAGGTATCACCAGAAACATGGATGGTCCAGTTTCTGGTGTTACCCACATTCAGACATGATAACATGTCAGATAGCTTCTGTGGTAGATTCATTCTGGTTGTAATTAGTGGTGCTGACGGAGAGTCCAGTGAGCGTCCGAGCTGATCAACAGTCGATAGTCGAATCATGAATCATGGAATACTTTCGTGCGAAAGATTCTGCACTTGGGGATGCGACGTGCATCCCATAAGTGATAGATATGGTTCTTATGTTGCTGTAATGATCGGAATGAAATGGCGCGTCAAAGGAGAAAGGTGTTCGGGTTTTGTGGCGTTTGCTCCGTTTGTGCTTCTTCTTCTTGGAAGGAGGTGGCTGGGGTGGAGAAGGCTTGACAGCTGTTTTTTCCAAGTTTTTGCGTTTTAGCCATCTGTGAAAGAACGGGTTGCGGATCCTTGCTGCTTCCAATTATTCTGGTTTGTTGATGAGGACGTGGTAGGTTTCCTTAGCCCATTCCATCAGGGTTGATATAAGGTATTCCAAATAATCATTCCCAGTTCCGTCAAACTCCAGCTTGAGTTCGCAGAAGCGTTCAATGGCACGTTCATCTAGGAGTTCACTATAGGTTGATAGGCTAGTATCTCCTTCATCGGAAGGTTCATGCTCGGACTCCGAGGTTGAACTGAGTTTGAGGCCCGATTGGTTGAGGTTGATAGGAGAGTCAGGTACGGATTGGGCGACTTCCATCTCCTCTGCCTCCTCTTCCTGCTTCTCCTCTCCCTCCCACCTCTTTGGTGAAGAGGTACGGCTTGGGAGTGGTGTTACAGGTCTTGGAGGTGAGTTGACAGTGTTCACCTTTTCCACCTCCTGATTCCCGGTCTCAGTCCTCTTCCTTTCGAACCACACCTCCACTCGCCTGGTGTCCCGGTGTTTGGTTGACGGCGATATCTAATTCTTTCTCTGTTTCTTTATCTCTGCCTCTTTTGTTGTTTCAGTGGTGGTTGGTGAACTTAATCCCTTACCCTTCCGCTGGTGTGGACCAGTGCGGGCAGGCCCGCGAAAGGTGCTACCGCTCCCAGAGGTGGGTTTCATTTTATACATTATGGTGAGCTGAACGCAGCCACTCTCAACATGGACATCCCAGTTAAGAAGTGAGCTAGCGTCCAGCACCGTCAAAGTGTCCTTGATTTTCTTCGGCAGGTAATCCATGGCTAATTAGGTATGCGTGCTCTGAAGTCAGAAGTGTGATAATTTACTAGCAGCAAATTCAAATACAATGGCGGATTCTGGGTTGAAAAACAACACGCCGGTGTGAAGTATTGATATCATCCAATCAGATTTCAGATGTCTGAAGACTGTAATCCAGGTTCCTCTTACTTCTCTCTAATACTTGATCCAGTGCTGGATAATCAATACTACACGTTGTCAAGGGTTCAAAATTTTACACTTTGAGAGTTATTGATACACTTGAACAACACTTCAAGTGTTGAAATGAACTTAGCGCTAAGATAGTGTTAGATTTAGTTTTAAGAGTGTACACTTCCTGATGTTACGATATAGGTCCATACCAATTCTACTATTATAACAAAGAAGACAATTGTCGACGGCCACAAAAAGAACTAATTAACAAGTCACAATTAGATTAACAATTCACACTGTCGCTAACTGCTGTGCAGCCGCTGTAAATACTAATTACCAACCTACCTACTAAATACCGAATGCTATTACTTTAGTGCCCGTAATTGTAAAACAATGGTACTAAAACCATGCACATACTTCCTAAATCTATTTATATAATCATAACACACCTTCACATACCCTTTTCACCCCATTCCCACCCCTATATTTTTATACTGTACCAATGACCCAGACTTAGCTGGTGCTAACTCCAACAAAACCAGGGCCAAACACAAATTTTGCCCCCCAATCCCCAAAATTTGCATCCAAAACAAAAAGAAATCATGTCCTAAAGGACCTCCATAGTACGCCTCTACTGCGCATGCGCAGTGACGCAGTCGTCCCGAAATTGGCGCCAATTATCATTCTCTGTTTGGCCCTTCATCAGTCAACATCTCACTGATCTTTGTGCTTGTAAATCTCAGTTTAAAGGATGCCAGACACGTAATTTTTGGAGAAAATGTGATTCTAAGGAGGATAGAAGGAGGAGAGGAAAAAGAAGTGGCAAAAAATAATCAGGGCTGTACTTAAAAATTTTTGATGAAATTATGTTAAGTTGCCTATTTTCGAGGCATGGGGCCTCTTGTTGTCATTCTTGCTAATTGTTGCACTGCTTATTCAGTGTTTCCTCTCCCCTAGCCTTCTAAAGTCCCCCCTGGCAATTCTCCCATGCTTTTGGCATATTTTTGAGAAGTTTCATTTCTAAAATTTCCTGGGAGAGTTGCTTGGTTACAGAATGTTTTCTGTTATTTTCCCCATAGTTACGTTTTCACCCATGGGTGTATGACGTTTGTGTTCTGCATCTTCCATCTGATGTTCTACAGATTCTCCCCTGGGAGTCTCTGTTTTGCATCAGATAGAGTGTAATTGATGACTGATTCCGGGCCAGTTTTTTCAGTGCCTGGAGTCATGTTTTCTAGTGTGTTTACACTGTTTGTTTTCATTGGCAACAGCCTTTTTTGAGGGGGGCTGTTTGCCTTTGTGGTAGTTTATCTCATTATAAGATACATTTATATTATCCGAAAGTGTCTCATTAATTATTTTATATAAATTTAAAATTTTTGACCACACTTTGCCATCGGATCCATCGGGGCTCAACGTTACTTTTCAGCAACTTGGGCTTCTCTGAAAAAATATTTTTTCAAAATTATTTTGTTTTGCAATTGTTTTTTCATTTATTAATGGATCATGTTATTATGTATCTTTGTGTCAGGGGTTTTTGCGAGTAACTAGGACTTATTGTTGTTCTTTCACAATGAAGGGACATTGTTCAAATTGTAATAGGAAGAAATCTTCCTCTGACTTTCATGATCATTGTATTAATTGTAGTCAGTGTTCTCGCATTAATCCCTGTCCTATATGTGAACATTGGGATGAGAAACATTGGAAACGTGTGTCACGATATGTTGTTTCTGGAGAAAGAGCGATGCCGGCTCTTTCTCCACAAGGTCACTCTACTCTCTCAGTTTCTATTTCAGAGGAACCAGAACAGGGTGATGTTTCCATGTTATCTTCTTCAAGTGTGCGTCCGTCGTCACAAATGAATTCAGAGCTAGCGGCAAAAGTGCTCATGGAGATTAGACAAATGTCGTCCGCTAGCTCGCCCGGTGTAGCGTCCATTCACCGAATGGTTCGGCAGCCGGGTTCGTCCGATGCGGTCCAAGAGGAAATTTTGGGTGATGCGAGCACTATAAACATAATAGATGCACACCCAGTGACGGCGGATAGTAAGCGAGAACGGAGAAAGCCTTTTAGTCCGGTTCCTAGCTCGTCCAGGTCCAGCCGGGCCGCGAGCGAGAGAGGTCCCTCTCTCGTACAACAACATCTGGGACCAGATGTTGTGGTACAAAATGTGTCTTTAGCGGAGCATACGTCCGTCGCTCGGGACGCTCCGTTGTATAAGCAGTCCGCAGAGACTGTCAAGGCTTCCTCTTCTCGTCAGCGCACACGACCGCACCTTGGCTGCGTGACCGCCGATATTTTACCAGCTTCGCCGATGAAGGATTCTTCGGCGACCAGGTCACACCATCCGGCAGCCAGGGATTCGAGACCGATGGACTCCGAACGTTCGCATAGGAAAAGTATGCGGGAGCCATCTGATGCGGAGCTGCCCTAGGCGAAGCAGCGAAAGACTGCGCCTCCGCAGGGCTCGACGTCGGACATTCTTGTGCAGATAGCACAGCTTATCGCAGCATCCCAGCAGCCGACAGAAACGGTGTCGGATCGAGAATTATCCGACGGCGCTGGGTCGGTACGCTCCGCCGAAGCATCGGGGGCGGACGACCGGGAACATCGGGAGGTCCGACCGGATGGTGAAAGGGATACGGATGAATTGGAGCTATCCCTTTCGGAACAACATAAAGCTGCCGTGGACTTCATCCGGCACTTTCTCCCTCAAGTTGTTCCATCGGGCCAGACTGCTGCGTTTCCGGACAAGAGAATTGTAGCGTCATTGGACTCTGAATTTTTTGAGCGGTTCAGGGACATCGCTCCCGAGTTTCCGTCACAGTCCAATAATGTTGCAAGAACATTTGAATTATTGAACGACGCTATATTTAAACTTGCTTCCAGGACGGGGAAAGCAGGTTTCTTGTCCGCTAATACTCTTAGCCTGCCTTTCATTAATGCAAGGAATAAATTCGATACGGCAGGACAGGGTATACCGAGAGTTCCTCTGCGTATGGACGACGAGGCGGAAGACTTAGAGCTATCATTACCGTCGTCAGCTTCTATTCCAACCGCGGTGTTGGAAACAGCTATTGCGTCTAACAGAGCCAATTTAGATGCCTTATCTTACGCAGATCACCTTACTAAGGCGTTATCACTGCGCCTTCAAGGGGAAGAGTTTCAGGATATACAATCCTCTTTAAGACTTCTTTCAAGGGCAGTAGCTTATTCCACGTGTAACTCCGCCCTTTCAGTGGCAAATCTGGAGTTGGTTAGACGTGACGCAGCCCTAGCTACATCCACACTAGTGGATTCTAAGGTGAAGAACTCTCTTAGAGTCGCTTCGGTCTCAGGAGAACTTCTCTTTGATGGCAAGCTTTCCGCTATTTATGATAAAATTAAAAAGAAAGCTAATGATTCTCTGTTGTTCAGATCGGCTCCTAAAAAGTCGGATACAGCAGACACGAATAAGACAGGCACTTCTGGGTATAATGCGCCCAAGAGAGGTTCCTATAGAGGTTCCGGTGCGTCCTCTTGGTCTTATTCGAGAGACCGTCAGGATAGCGACTCTCGTTCGGGACGTCCTTCAGGCCGGGACAATCGGTCGGACGCCCCGAGGTCGACGAGGCGAGGTGCGGGTCGTGGAAGACGTGGTTTCTCCTACCGCAGGCCTCGCAGGTCCAGGAGGTGATGGCTTAAACCTCTATCGCGTTCCGGTTGGCGGAAGGTTGTCGAGTTTTTCACAAGAGTGGGCGTCGATTACGGACGACCCTTGGGTGAGAGGAGTGACTTCGGAAGGTCTAAAGATATCCTTCAAACGAAAGCCTCCATTAACTCGAAGTCCAAAGTGGACTCATCTTCCGTCAAATCCACAGAAAAGAGACGCTCTGTTATCAGAGGTGCAGTCTCTTTTAATGAAGAACGCGGTAGAGGTCGTAGAAAACCAGGAATCTCTGGGATTCTACAGCCATCTGTTTCTGGTTCCGAAACCAGACGGCTCGTTCCGTCCAGTCATAGACTTGAGCTGGATAAACAAGCTGATCGTCGCTCCGAAGTTTTATATGGAGACGATTCGATTGGTCAGAGCGAGTATTCGGGTGAACGATTATGCAACGAGCATAGATCTCAAAGATGCGTACTTTCACGTCATGGTACATCCGACATTCCGAAAGTATCTACGCTTCGCAGTCCTAGGAGTGGTGTATCAGTTCCGGGCCATGTGCTTCGGATTGAATCTAGCACCCTGGGCTTTCACTCGGGTAATGAACTCGGTAATGATCTACTTCCGAGCTCATTCGTCTGCGGTAACGTCGGCCTACCTGGACGACATTCTTCAGAGGTACGGCAACGAGTTAACGCTTCAGAACGATGTTCAGAATCTTCTTCTATTGCTCCGACGTCTCGGTTTTATAGTAAACGAGGAGAAGTCGGATCTGGTGCCGTCCAAGTCATTCACTCATCTGGGAATGAGCTTCGAGACGCACAACAATCTCGTTCGTCTGCCGTTAACCAGAGCGAAATTAGTCAGTTGTTACGCTCGCTATTGTCTGCACGCAGACAAAGTCACGGCGAGAGAATTTATGAGACTGATAGGTCTGTGCGGAGCCGCCGCGGATCTCATTCCGATGGGGCGGCTACGCACACGTCCTCTTCAAATTTTCCTGACTCAGAATTGGAGTGTGAAAATTCATTCGCTCGATGTAGACGTTCTCTTGTCAGATCAAGTGAAACAAGAGATTCAGACTTGGGCAAACATTCAGTGGTTAACTCAAGGAGTTCCGCTGCAGTTGCCGGATCCGAGTTTTACCGTTATGACGGATGCCAGTCAAACAGGTTGGGGTGCATCATTAATCCCAACGGATTCGAGATGCCAGGGTCTTTGGGATCCGCAATTCCTGTGCAAGCACATAAACATCAAGGAAATGATGTCAATTTGGCTTGCGTTACGTCACTGGATGGACATTATTCACGATGCTCATGTCCAAATCCTATCCGACAATACGACAGTAGTGGCGTATATACGGAATCAGGGAGGCACTCATTCAGTTCCGTTGTTCAATCTAACGGAAAGAATCCTTCTGTTTGCGTTAGAACATCACGTTCTTCTTTCGGTCCGTCACATACCGGGTCGTCTGAATGTGCTAGCAGACTCCCTTTCACGAAAGGGTCGCTTGTTGCCGTCGGAGTGGACTCTCAACAAACAAGTATTCAATCGGATTTGCTACCAATGGGAACGGCCAATGATAGACTTATTTGCGACACATCTCAACAATCAGTTGCAGACGTATGTGTCTCCGTGTCCGGATCCAAGAGCATTTGCAGTAGACGCTCTGTCGATCCCTTGGGACGGAATGATAGGATATGCGTATCCTCCAGCGCCGTTAATTCAACAAGTATTGCTAAAGATAAAACAATCTCAATGCAAGATTCTGTTGGTAGCATCTCTGTCGCCACAGAGACCGTGGATAAATCTACTCAGGTGTCTGTTGTGGGACCTACCGCGGAAGCTTCCTCCACGAGAGGATCTTCTTTCGCAGGGGAAATCGCGCCAACTCCATCACAACCCGCAAGGTCTCAACCTTCACGTTTTTCCGTTGTGCGGTCCTTCTTGCATGGCAAGCACTTTACAGGACGAGCAGTGGACGCGATTTCTAACTGTAGGAGGACCTCCTCTTCGCTAAACTATGCGGCTAAGTGGAAGGTTTTTCGTCGTTGGTGTAGGGATCATTCTGTAGATATATTTGATCCCTCTATACCAGACATTGCAAACTTTCTAGTATACTTGTTTGACGAAATCAAACTGCAGCCTGTTACTATAAAGGGTTATAGATCTATGTTATCTGATACCTATGCACATCATGATAGTTTACAAATTGGATCTAATGTCTCTTTATCGAAGTTGGTTAGAAACTTTTCGATAAATAGACCCAGAACTCTTAGATTAATTCCTAAGTGGAATTTAGCTTGGGTTCTCCTTAAACTGAAGGGAAAGCCATTTGAACCTCTTGGGACAGTAGATTTCAAATTCTTATCTTATAAGACAGCTTTTCTCTTAGCTTTCTCTTCTGCCAGAAGAGTCAGTGAGCTTCATGCACTATCGGTGGATGATTCTCATTATCGTAGTGTTGGGAACACTATCACCTTCACTACTAATGTGGGTTTTTTAGCTAAGAATCAGGCTCCTAATAAATATCCGGAACCTATTGTTATTAAGGCTCTTCCGTCTTCAGACGGGCGTAGGCCTTTACTCTGTCCTGTTAGAGCACTACGTATCTATAAACAGAGATCTCAGTTTATCAGAAAGGGACGAAAACGTTTCTTTCTGTCTTTGATGCCTAATAGAAAGGACATTTCAGTCCATTCTATTGCTAGATGGATTCAGTTAACTATCCGTACTGCTTATGAAGATTTATCTTCTTCTCAGCAGTCTGTGCTTAAGATTTCTGCTCATGAAGTAAGAGCTCTTTCTACTTCCTGGGCTTATGCTAATAGTGTTGCTATTACAGATTTAATGAAGGCTGCTTATTGGTCTCAGCCATCCACATTTACGAATTTTTATCTCAGAAATATTGAGTCCATTTCTGGAGACCTGCATTGTTTAGGTCCGTTATCTGTTGCTCAGAATGTCGTCCACTAAACAGTTGCAACTATAGTTATGCAGGCTTTCTGTTCCGGCAGTGACTCCGTCCGGCTGCCCTCTTCGCTCTGGGCTATTTGACCCAGGGCAAGGGGAAGGGGGGGGGGGGGGGGGGGGCGGGTGTTCCCTTAGGTCACCTGCTTTATAGTGAAAAGCAAGGGAATGCCTCCTCCAAGTCAGTATTTCTGAGTCGCTTCCGGGATGGTTTTAAAGTGTAATATTAATGTTTAATTTCATTCATGTCTTATTTTTAAAGTGTAGCTCGGTGTGAAGCATTTGTATATGTCAAGTGTCAAACGGGCTTTAATATACAATACTCGGACACTTTTAAATGATTATAAAGAGTCTCAATTCTCTGGACTACTTTATTTATTGGCTTGCTTTAAAAATAATTAGTATAAGGGTTATACTGGATGTTAATAGAGAACATGAATGTTATTGTGCTCAATTATTAAGGGTAGTGTATCTTTCTAATTTAATATTAAATAAGAAAGATACATGTAAAGCCTAATACTCCTTTTCTCCTTAAGGGGTTACCTCTTTACTATATAGTTGAGCTTATTGGATTTTCCTCTATGTCCTAGGCCCTCCAGCCTGTTTACTATTCAGCTAAGTCTGGGTCATTGGTACAGTATAAAAATGTTAAAAAATTTATAGTAAGTTATATATTTTTTATACTTACCAATGACCCAGACGGGGATGGCCCTCCCTGGAGTTGGGAACTCTTGCCTCCCCGCTGAGTACATAGCGCTGACCAGGCACTGCCAGTAAGAATGATAATTGGCGCCAATTTCGGGACGACTGCGTCACTGCGCATGCGCAGTAGAGGCGTACTATGGAGGTCCTTTAGGACATGATTTCTTTTTGTTTTGGATGCAAATTTTGGGGATTGGGGGGCAAAATTTGTGTTTGGCCCTGGTTTTGTTGGAGTTAGCACCAGCTAAGTCTGGGTCATTGGTAAGTATAAAAAATATATAAATTACTATAAATTTTTTAACTTTCCTTCACCTCGGTATCCCGCGGTATTCCTTCGTGTTTAGTATGACCGCTTGTTCGTGCTGCTCTTCTTGCAGACGACGCTGTGGCTGTGGCAAAGCAAACGCAAATATAAAGACCCTAATTACTGAATTCAGAGCTTGCAATCCATAAACTAAAAAATGTATATTTACGCAATTTGATGTATTTTGGAATGTTTTTTTCAATGTTTATTGAGAAGCTGCTGAGCTGTTATTTTTTCAGTTTTAGCAAACAGCGTCCAAGATTTCTGCTTCAGGATTTTTTTCATTCTCAAAAGTGAAAATTTCGAAACGACAAAAGCAGGGGGTTATTAAATATTATGGGGATGTTGTACTCTTTCCACTGATATTTGAGTTGAACTACCCCCCCCCCCCCACCTCCCCGTCCCGCAATTCACGCTGTTGACGTTCAGATTTGTCTTGGTTCTATCTGCTGTGCAAGTATTTTTTAAGTGAGTTGAAAACTATCTTCACAAATGAGGAGTTACAGACTCTTTAATGCTGCATTCGTGCGTCGTTAACCTTGTCGAAGCCCGGGTGGTGGCTGGGGAAGCTTCTCCATCAAGTAAGCTCCCATCAAAAGGTGCTGTCGAAGAATAGTCTCACAGCAGCCAACGTTATACACTAAGCTTGCTATTCAAATTTTATTACGCTTTCACTTTTTGCATCCGGAACATAGCTCATGCCCCCACCCACCCCACCCCACCCACCCCCCTCCCATACATACACACACACACACACACACACACACACACACACACACACTGGGACGAGCGCATCTCTCATCGAATCATAAGCTATGTTTTGGAGGCAAAAAAAAAAAATGAAAAAAACTAAGTTGTTGGAAAATTTTGTTTAGTAAGTACCGTCTCCTAGCTAAGGTTAGGCTAATGTGGTGGTCTTGGTTTAGAGGAGGTCATGAAAAATTGGATATCTCTGTAATAATATGAAATCGTCATCGTGCCAGCACACTGTTTCAGTATATGAAAAATACCGCATGTTATTTAATATTACTATTTTAGTCAGAACGCCCACCCCACCTGCTCGAAGTAGGCCCCCTAAAGTCCCCATAACACCCCCACACCCATCCCCGCTCACGGAAAATAGTGACATGTGTAACGGGCCTAAGTTAACTGTTTTTTAGCTCAACTTGACAAAGTCAAGCTGAGCTATTGCCATCACTTCTCGTCCGTCGGCGTACGTACGTACGTACGTTAGTATGTTAGTACGTTAGTACGTACGTCCACAATTTCCTTTGGCACACCTCACAGGTCGCATTTATGATCAGATTACTTTGAAACTTGGCAAGCTTGTTTGGGGTGACCTCTAGATGGGCGCTATCGATTTTCGTCAATTTCCGTTGAAAAATGTTGCCACGGCCAACGTTCTTAGAACTTAGTTTAGTCAAACCACAATATTTCCCTTTGGCACACCCTACAGGGCACATTTATGATTTGATTGGTTTGAAACCTGGTATGCTTATTTAGGGTGACCTCTAAATGGGAGCTATCGATTTTCTTCAATTTCCGGCAAAAAATGTTGCCACGGCCAACGTTCGTAGAACTTAGTTTAGTCAGACCTCAATATTTCCCTTTGGCTCACCCTACAGGGCACATTTATGATCAGATTGCTTTAAAACCCCGCATGCTTATTTGGGGTGACATCTAGATGGGAGCTATCTATTTTCTTCAATTTCCGTCAAAAAATGTTGCCGCGGCCAACGTTCTTAGAACTTAGTTTAGTCAAACCACAATATTTCCATTTGGCACACCCTACAGGGCACATTTATGATTTGATTTCTTGGAAACCTGGTATGCTTATTTAGGGGGACCTCTAGATGGGAGCTATCGATTTTCTTCAATTTCCGTCAAAAAATGTTGCCACGGCCAACGTTCGTAGAACTTAGTTTAGTCAGACCCCAATATTTTCCCTTGGCACTCCCTACAGGGCCCATTTATGATCAGATTGCTTTGAAACCTGGTATGCTTGTTTGGGGAGACCTCTAGATGGGAGCTATCGAGTTTCTGCAATTTCTGTCAAAAATTGTTGCCGCGGCCAACGTTCTTAGAACTTAGTTTAGACAGAAGACTCAATATTTCCCTTTGGCACACCCTACAGGGCACATTTATGATCGGATTGCTTTGAAACCTTTCATGCTTGTTTGGGGTGGCCTCCAGATGGGAGCTATCGATTTTCTTCAATTTCCATCAAAAAATGTTACCGCAGCCAACATTCTTAGAACTTAGTTTAGTCAGACCACAATATTTCCCTTTGGCTCACCCTACAGGGCACATTTATGATTAGATTGCTTTGAAACCTGGTATGCTTATTTACGGTGACCTCTAGATGGGAGCTATCGATTTTTTTCCATTTCCGTCAAAAAATGTTGCCACGTCCAACGTTCTTAGAATTTAGTCTAGTCAGACCATAATATTTCCCTTTTATACACCCTACAGGGCACATTTATGATCAGATTGCTTTGAAACCATATCAATTTTCTTCGGTTTCTGTCAAAAAATGTTGCCACTGGCAAAAAAATGGCATTGGTACCAATGATCTTCAATTTTGCCATTTCATTTATAACTTACCAAGTTCAAGTTTGTCAAGTTGAGCTACAGTGTCATTGACACTTTCATTTTGTATTGAGCACGACTTTGCTATTCTTCTTCCCTTAATCTCTTGTCTGTTATTAAAATCGGTTGTTGTTTTTCTCTTTTAAAATGTACCAGATAAAGTCCTTCTGACTGTTGGTTAACTCTTTGTCTCGTGTTAAAATTCACAAAAAAGATCGCGTACTAAAGGGAAGACTACACTTGTGTTTGCAGTCTCGCACACCCTTCTTTTCCTCCTGTGTGTTTCGTCAACACTTTCCGCGAAGCACATTCTGCCTAAAAATATTTAAAACGAAACTAGAAAATGGCCGGCTGCGTTACAAAACTGTAACGCACTTTGTTTTAGAAAAAGAACATTGTGGTGGCTATTAGAAATATTGACAGGATATATATTCCAATGAAAAGGTAATTTTTCATTCTTCTCAGAAATGCTTATGCTTTTATCACAAAACAAATTCGTTTTTCTAAAATTGATGATTTTGACTGAAAGGACTACCAAACCAAAAAATTATATTATTCATCAGACAGTTGCATCTAAGCACTTAAAACTACGAACTGCACCTCAGAAGAAATCAGCGACAGTACTTGTCTTTTTCAAATTTCTCGGATGCCATAGAATTAAGAAAGGACGCTGGTTTTGTTTACATTGGCATGGCGGAGGTTCGAACCCACGCCGAGAGAGTTTCCTTCGGCACCAACCGCCTAGCGAAACTAGGCATCCGAGAAATTTGAAAAAGACAAGTACTGTCGCTGATTTCTTCTGAGGTGCAGTTCGTAGAATTAAGTGCTAAGATGCAACTGGTTGATGAATAATTAAATAATTGAGTATTCCGTGTGTTCTGTACTGCTCTCGTATATACGTGGTTAACTAGCATTCGGTTTTTGGGGTCTGTCGGTGGCCGAGTGGTGTGCGTGGTTCAGTATAGTTTCGCTAGGCGGTTGGTGCCGAAGGAAACTCTCTCGGCGTGGGTTCGAACCCCCGCCATGTCAATGTAAACAAAAAATTATATTACGGACTTTCATGCCATGTTTGGACTATACACGAGGGGGTTGTTGATTTCATATACAGAGTTGACCAATTAACATCTTTAACCTGCAGCCATGTGACTGCAGGTTAAAGATATTAATTGGATTGCCTTAATCATTTGGACCCGAGAGGGCTCTTTTCCGGCCCACGAACATGATACGTCATAATTTCATTTGCTAGGATGACGGCTAAGTGAATGCGTAGGGTATACCAATCAATATTTTCTACGTGCAGCCCCAAGGCTGCACGTTGACAATATTAATTGGTCAAGTCCCAAGATAAAAATGGACTCTTCAATTTGCTACAATTGAACTGACATGGAAAATACTACCAGGGGTCAAAGGGTTAAAAACTAACCCTTCCAAAACATGGTATTTTTAGGCATGTGCGATGTCATTTTTTCAAAAACAGGAATTAATGTGTTGGATGCGTTCGTTCTGAAAAAGAACTTTGTTCCACTCTACATGAATACTCCTCTCGAAGTTTTCATATGATGAAACTTTAAGAACAAACAATCATCACCGTAAAAGGTTTGATGGAAGTAACGACTACTGATTGCCAGTACAGTATGTGGAGAGTGGATTGTAACCAATGGAGTGGAGTTATTACCCAAAGTATCACTTTCAAATTCTGTACATATGGACAAAAACACAAGCAATGTTTCAGCTATTGGGTCTCCAGGTTTAACTCGGAGGTCCATTGGCTGGAACTTTGCAATTATTGCGTGGTTGGAATCTATACTGTATGGTTGATTTAGTGTTAATACAATCCACGTACTGTACTTGTACGGTAAAATTAACGGTAATATTTTAGTGTGGTTCGACCCGGTTTGACAAATTTAGAAAAACTGATCGATTCATATGTAATTTGTTTGAGTCCCAGGTCTTCGCGAGTGTTACCATCTGGTCATGGTTCCGTCTACTTTTTTCTTCAACCAACTTCTGTTGTAGAAATAGGCCTATCAGACAGGCCGCAAGTGGTATTCATTGGCCAAATCCAACTAGATTTGTTTTCAGAAAATAAATTCCAGTAACGTCTGTGGGGGTGGGGGGGGGCGGATGTTGTTTTTGAAATTATGCAAACTCTAAAATTTTATTTTATAACTCATTGTGTAATCATGTAGCTTGCCTGTTACAATAGTGAGCGGGTGAGCACATGTCTCCTTTGCCTCCACGACGTCCACCCCCCCCCCCCCCAACCCTTCCTCTGTTATTCATATGTGTTTTCTTTATTTGTTATGTGCATTCAAAGGAACTCCTGGCACATTTAATTTGTGGTTGGTTGAAGGAAAGTTGTCAAAGCAAGGACACCAACCATCGATTTCTTGTATACAAACTAATCGAAACGCACATAATGTAAAACTTGAGTAAATCACCGTAACGGGTATTGTTCGTCATGCAAGAATGTTTCAGTTTTTGCCACCAAAATACAGCTTATTTTCCATCGATTCCCGTTTGTTCCCAAACACTACTGGTTCTAAAACTGTGTGAATTCACTTGTTTTAACAAAGACCAAGTAAAAGCCATGCTAAATATATTTGGCCCAAGGTTCTGGAATGACCCCAACTGTTTCTGTCAACTTGAAGTTTTCTAGTAAATTCGGACTATATTCTGAAAACAGCTCACGTTCAACGCCTCTGTATGGTCAAAAGTGATTTGAGGCTATGTCTATTTCTTTAGAATATAGGCTAGTTCTTTATTTTCTTCATTTCCAGTCTTTTGACGTGGTGATATGTATGTACGCCAAAAGTCGGCGTAGGGGTGGTATAAAACCTGTATTTCAATTGATAAACAACAACGGAGTTGGTAAAAAGAGAGTTGATGAAAAAGATCATTGTAGTCTTGTTTTGTTACAAAAGTACCACCTAACTTGACCCGAGTATTGAAAAAGAGCGGTGTCGATGGATGACGAAAAAATATTCTATCTCGATAAAACATTAGTTCCCTGTTTTTTTTACTCCGTGCCCGCTGATGTAAAAATAATTAAATTGAAACAAGATTCAATCAGCAAGTTTGTTTTTTCCGTAATGGATCTACACGCTAAAAACTAAAGTGTTAAAATCTACACTTGAAGTGCTGTATTTAACACTTACTAAGTGCTGAACTAGCACTTTCTTCAAGTGTAGATATCCCAGAACTTGACAGGTGTTACAATAATACCACTTGACAAGTGTAATGTCGCGACACTTAGAAGGAAACAACGCAGATGACGCGGATCAGACTCGAACTCTCGAGCCTGATCCGCGTCATCTGCGTTGTGTCATTTTTATTAATGTACCCACCAAGCGCAAATCAAATTATGGACGATTCTGGAAGAACCACCAATGCTAGACACATGGGAAGTGCCATCCATTCAAGTTTCAGATGTCTGACGATTGTAATGTCTAAGTGCTTGAAGCATTGCACTTTGAGTGTTAAAATCAAACTCTAAGAGTTAGAATGGGTTTATCACCTTGAAAGTGCCAGTTTTAACACTTTCGTTTTTAGTGTGTAGGAATTTAACCAATCCAACCAGTCACTCAAGATAAAATTGGTTTACTTCCTAGTTGCATTATGGGCAAAATTTGCAGGTTGAAATTATGATATAGTAGTTGCCACAAAGGGGAGACGGGTCGAATGTTCTCCAAGACTGGACTAAAAGTGGGTATACCATTGCTGAAAATGTCGCAAAGGGGAGACGGGTCGAATGTTCTCCAAGACTGGACTAAAAGTGGGTATACCATTGCTGAAAATGTCACAAAGGGGAGACGGGTCGAATGTTCTCCAAGACTGGACTAAAAGTGGGTATACCATTGCTGAAAATGTCACAAAGGGGAGACGGGTCGAATGTTCTCCAAGACTGGACTAAAAGTGGGTATACCATTGCTGAAAATGTCACAAAGGGGAGACGGGCCGAATGTTCTCCAAGACTGGACTAAAAGTGGGTATACCATTGCTGAAAATGTCACAAAGGGGAGACGGGCCGAATGCTCTCCAAGACTGGACTAAAAGTGGGTATACCATTGCTGAAAATGTCACAAAGGGGAGACGGGTCGAATGTTCTCCAAGACTGGACTAAAAGTGGGTATACCATTGCTGAAAATGTCACAAAGGGGAGACGGGTCGAATGCTCTCCAAGACTGGACTAAAAGTGGGTATACCATTGCTGAAAATGTCACAAAGGGGAGACGGGTCGAATGCTCTCCAAGACTGGACTAAAAGTGGGTATACCGTTGCTGAAAATGTCACAAAGGGGAGACGGGTCGAATGCTCTCCAAGACTGGACTAAAAGTGGGTATACCATTGTTGAAAATGTCACAAAGGGGAGACGGGTCGAATGTTCTCCAAGACTGGACTAAAAGTGGGTATACCATTGCTGAAAATGTCACAAAGGGGAGGCGGGTCGAATGTTCTCCAAGACAGGACTAAAAGTGGGTATACCATTGCTGAAAATGTCACAAAGGGTAGACGGGTCGAATGTTCTCCAAGACTGGAGTAAAAGTGGGTATACCATTGCTGAAAATGTCACAAAGGGGACGCAGGTCAAAAGTTCTCCAAGACTGGACTAAAAGTGGGTATACCATTGCTGAAAATGTCACAAAGGGGAGGCGGGTCGAATGTTCTCCAAGACTGGACTAAAAGTGGGTATACCATTGCTGAAAATGTCACAAAGGGGAGACGGGTCGAATGTTCTCCAAGGCTGGACTAAAAGTGGGTATACCATTGCTGAAAATGTCACAAAGGGGAGACGGGTCGAATGTTCTCCAAGACTGGACTAAAAGTGGGTATACCATTGCTGAAAATGTCACAAAGGGGAAGCGGGTCGAATGTTCTCCAAGACTGGACTAAAAGTTGGTATACCATTGCTGAAAATGTCACAAAGGGGAGACGGGTCGAATGTTCTCCAAGACTGGACTAAAAGTGGGTATACCATTGCTGAAAATGCCACAAAGGGGAGACGGGTCGAATGTTCTCCAAGACTGGACTAAAAGTGGGTATACCATTGCTGAAAGTGTCACAAAGGGGAGACGGGTCGAATGTTCTTCAAGACTGGACCAAAACTGGGTATACCATTGCTGAAAATGTCACAAAGGGGAGGCGAGTCGAATGTCCTCCAAGACTGGACTGAAACTGGGTATACCGTTACTGAAAATGTCACAAAGGGGAGGCGGGTTGAATGTTCTCCAAGACTTGACTAAAAGTGGGTATACCAGTTACACAAGATATATTTCATCAGGTGGGTTACAATAAATCTGTGGAAAATTGGGACCGATATCGTCCATAGCCTCTATCATCCCCCCAAAATGAAAAATATATACAGTACGACCGCTGTGAACTGGCCACTTTCCATTAGTGGGCAATATTCACACTGACGCACTGATATTACCTTCCAAATACTAATAGGAATAATCATCAAAAATTTAGTTAATGAAGCACCGGGTACAACCCGGTGCTTCATTTATTAAACTTTTGCTAATGATGATTTTTATTACTTGGTAAACGCATTACTGACTAGGTGTGGATTACGACCAGTCCATGGCGACTGTGCTGTAGGAGTCGTCAAGACTCGCTTTATCTTTTGGTTATCCTTAAATGTTGGTCTGAATATAAAGAGGTATAAAGTTGATATCAGTTTTTAATAAGAGAAAATCGCAAATACTTAAATACCCCCCCCCCCCCCCCCCCCCAAGATAAACGATCAAGCAAGCCAGGAAACAGCAACTGACACCACCAGATCACCCAATGCCTCTCTCTCCAGCACCATCTCTAGATTGAACTCCCACGACAGAGAGGAAGATGAAGATCTAAGCAAGATCGCCCACGAACTGGAACAACAGGCCGTGGGCACAGAAGAGACAACTGACGGCTCTCTCGCGGAAACCGAGCTAACCTTACAGCTCGGGAAAATGCTATGCACATGCTTCAAAAGAAGTACAAAGAGACCAAAGATGCCCAAGATAAACAAGTGGCAGAGCTAATAAAGAACAGAGACGAACTACGTTCCCAACTCGCCAATCAGGTTCAACATCCAAAGATCAACATGGTACCGTTATATAAGATCCCGTAGCGTCCTTTTAGTGAGTTTCAGAATCTGTGGATCTTTTACTCAATGAATCTGCCCATCCGTCCGCGCGAAATTTACAAATTGAGCAGTTGAAAAACAAATTCCAAAACATTTCAGTCAAACCACATGTGACCTCCTCACTGGGACGAGCTCGCCCCAGTGAAGGGTGATCATGATATGATTTGTTGAAATATTGTGGAAAAATTTGCAAATTTTGATATGTGTATTCGTTAAAGGGTTTAATCTTGTACGTAACACGACAATAGGACGACTCGTGCAAGACATTTTTTTTAATAACTTAACATTTTAATTTTTCTCCTTAAAGCCAAAACTTATAACCCACTCGTTGTAAGCAGTTCAACGAGCTTGTTCGAACCAGAGTCAAAAGCTATGTTTTAAAGGAAAAAATGTAACACATATTAGCATTTGAATGACTTTTTTTTAATTGCTCTGTATATGATCGTTATGTTTCAGAAGGGCTGATTGAACGTGATGTATGGCTCTATATTAGATCATTTTAGCTGGTGCTCCTGGTGGATCTGGAAGGGCTCGGATCCGGCCCGCGCCCGTTTATTATTCCATTGACTCAAGGGATCATTTTGTCATGTATTTTACATATGATCGAACTGCCGAAGTATAATTGCCATATATAAGTATGCATGTACTGCATGTTATTGCAGTATTTTGTGTAGTTTCAGTGGACACTCTTCAACACACTGCTATATATAGCCATTAACCATGGCCATGGGAGAAAGACGCCAGAAGGAGGGGCAGGTGCCCCCTTGCCCAGAGCCTATTGTGGCAAGAGGCAGCGCGTGCTTCTTCTTACTGACTTTTGGAGATCTGACTGTAACCGAGAAACTCTCGAGTAGTCGTTTCTGGCGTACTTTACATACGCCAATGAGGGTGTGTGGTGGATATCGGATATATCGGAGTTTGGTCGATAGTCACTAAACAAAGAAGCTATAAAATCAGCGGGGTGATTTCGAAGGCTTTGTATCGTCCCTTGATTGGAACACGATTCCCGTTGCAATGCCTCAGCATTGCAGATGGCACCATGTTCCTCTCTAGGGACGATATATATCCAGATGTCAGTACTATTTAGTGTCGCATTATAAATTACAATTGATGATACGTTGTAAACTCGCGGTCTTAACTCATACCTGGACTCGAGTGTCCTTTTTGATACCTCTCCCCTGCCCTCTGATTCATCCGGCAACCCTGGAGAAGGCCATGCATTTGCAGGTACAGGAATGTGGAGAGTATTGGAAGTATCAAATGCAGGGATTTCAAGCAATCAAGTACGGTTATTGTCTCCCAGAACAACTTCCTTCAGTAATTCTTGAAGTAGTGCTAAATTAGACCAACAGGTTTCTAAAATTTAGAATAAACAGTATTTTATTGAACAATGAAAAAAATCACACAAAACGTATCAAATGGAAAGATATACAGCTTTTAGCTCAGCTGACTGAAAGTTAGGGTGAGTTTTAGCGATTGCTCTTCGTCCGTCGTTCGTCGTCCGTCGTCCGTCGTCTCTCGTCCGAACATGGTATTGGCGACCGCTGAACCGATTTAAGTGAAATTTGAGATGGCTCTTTGTTATGACACCGCATTTTGATTTTGTTCAAATCAAGTTGCTCCGCCCTTGGGTAGGGCCACGCCCCAAAAGTGTGCCTAAATCTTTAACAAAATCTTCCCATGAACCAGCATTAGCAGAGACTTGATATTAGGTGCGCAGCCTCCTTTTAGGGTGTAGACTCAGATTTGTTCAAGAGAAGTACCAGGGGCTATATTTTCCGTCGTTATGGGAGGGGCAAGAATTTTCGCCCCGCCCAAAATTTCACCATTTTCTAACACTGTGGTTAAAAGGGAAAGACATTAAAGAATCGTCTTTTCCCAAACCACTGCTCCAAAAGCTTTCATATTTCACATATTACATCTTTGAAAGAATGATTCACATAATTTTATTATAACTTAGTTCAATATGCGGAATAGTCTTCAAAAATCTTCTTCTTCGCATCCACCAGTCGGAATCTTTTTATATTTGATATGCAGTATCCTTAGGGAGATGAGATATAAGTTTGTTAAAGCCAAGTCCCTGGGTTCATATTTGGGCTTCCTGTGGGAGCTCGAATTGTACCAAAATTTCTATTTTCCGAACTGAGAGGCCGATTTGAACCAAATTTGATATGAGGGCTTATTGTGTCATAAGTACCTAATTTATGCCAAAAATATTTTTCCCGTCGCCTCATATGAACCGCAGGAGCTAAAAATAGAAATAATTTAAAACGCCCATATCTCCAAAACTACACGGCACTGAATTTTTTTATTTTGTGTGAAGCTTCCTTAGGAACAGCAGAAAGGAAAGGTCTAAAAAACAGTTGCCATCGGTTTTATCACAGGGTACTTTTCCACGACATTGAAAAATGATGAGTCATCATTTTTTTTTACACTGTGAGTAGTGGGAAAAACATTAAAGAATCTTCCTCTCCCATACCACTGCTCCAAAGGCTTTGATATTTCACATATAACATCTTTGGAGGATTCGTTCACATGTTTGTTAAAATCAAATCCCTGGGTCCATATCTGGGCTCTCTATGGGAGCCCAAATGTCCATCTGACGTTATTCGCGGAAGAAGTTGATTTGATGAATTTTTTTTCCTATTTCAATAGGTTTTAATCTGTACACGTTGGTATACCCGGATGTTGTTCAAGATGCCAAGACTGGTATATCATTAAAAGAGTACATGGATCGAGGCGGGTAAGTATTATATGTGTGATGTTGCGTAATTTTAATCTTTGGCCCATCATGCACTCTGGATTAATATCCACCAATTCAAAGACGGGAGCGCGGTTGCATATTTATTTATTAATTAAGGTTTAACGACACTTTAACAGCCAAGGTCCTATCGTGTCGTTGACAGTTTTACTGGTGGAGGAAGCCGGAGTACCCGGAGAGAACCATCGAGCAACGACGAACAGCTGCAGCTCCCTAGCATCGTAACTCCGCACTGCAGAACAGGTAGGGTTAGATAGGTTGAAGACATGCGCACCATCGACGTGCAGCACGCCTTAGTAAACGCCGGCATAGTGCCCGCATGTGGACATCGGGGTTAAGTGCCTTGCCCAAGGACACAACGCGGGAGTCCGACTCGATCGCTCAGACGGTCACCCATCCAAGGACTAACCGGGCTCGACGTTGCTTAACTTCGGTGATCTGGCGAAAACCGGTTACCGCAACACCACCGCGCCCCCGGTGGCTCAATGGTAAGAGCAGTGCTCTTCAAACAGAAACGTCCACGGTTCGATCCCCACAAGGTTAACCGCGTCGTGTCCTAGGACAAGGCACTTAGTCCCGATTGCCAACATGTGGACATGGTGGCGCTGTGTACTGAGACGAACTGCACGTCGATGGTACACTTGTCTTCAATCAATACTAACCCTGCTTGTGCGGAGTTAGTACGTTGGAGAGTCTGGCAGTTGCTCGTCGCAGCTCGGTGGTCCTCGCCGGGTACTCCGACTTCTTCCACCCGTAAAACTGTCCGACACAAGGCGTTGTTGAACCCCAATAAAACAAAGCATTAATGCACGGACGTACCCAAAGGGGAAGCACACGGAGCACCATCGTTTAGGTCACGATCCGAGCAGAATTATCTTCCCACTTTTGAACCCCAATGAAACAAAACATAAATTCACGGACGTACCCACAGTGGTAGCACTCGGAGCTCTAGCGTTTAGGTCGCGATCCGAGCAGAATTATCTTCCCACTTTTCTCACTCACAGTATCGTACAGTAGAGTCGCCGTGGGCTGGTCATAATCGGCGCGTGGGAAGTGATGTCCACACATGCGTTTACCAGGTAATAACAATCATCATCAGCGAAATTTTAATTAATGAAGTAACGGGTTGTACCCGTTGCTTCATTAATTAAATTTTTGATGATTATTCCCACAATCTGTGTTTGGAATCTAATATTATTGCGTCCGTGGGAATTTTGCCCACCCGTGGGAAGTGACCCGCCCACAGCGTCCGCACCGTCAGTTGGTCTTCATTTCATAATAATTTATTCATGAAATATCTCCGTGGGAACCCCTTATTTACAGTGCTTGTTTACTGTGTAAACAAGCAGTTTTACTGATAAAATAGGACCCGGCGACCAATACCTGATTCATTTTATATAAACATGGGTATAAAAAAATTGGCTGGACTAGATACATATTCCTTTATCCATATTCCGGTGTAAAAGGAATGGAAGTCCGTAGGAACGTTAGTCCCTCTGCACTATTATTCCGCGGAATTATAGTCTTAGGTCTAACATTTCTAGGAATAGTAGTCCGCCGGACTACTAATAATAGTCCGCGGAATAATAGTCCAGAGGGACTAATTTTCCTACGGACTTCCATTCCTGTTACACCGGTCGCGATTAGCCGCTGTGTAGAAATATGTGACCGTAAACACCAATAAATAAATTAATGTAATATCGTGTTGTTTGCACATTGTGCACTGTCACAAAACACATATCAGCACATGCCTCATGTGTTGTATTTGTTGTGCGTACATTGTACACCAGCACAAAAGCACATTTCACTCCACGTCCAGTGGCACTTTACTTTGAACACCCTAAAGTAACAAACTGATCGAGAAAAGTGTGGGGGGGGGGGGGAGCGGGGGGGGGGGGGGGGGGGTATCTTACTACGGTACTGATAAACACGTAGCTCGCGAACTCGGCTGGGCTATTTTGGTTTGATCAAATATGTTTTAAGCTTTCACGTGTCTTACCTGTTTTTGATCCCAGTAACCCACTGGTCTTCCGGGAATAATACATATTTATGAAGCCATTAAAAGATAAGTTGCACAAATAAATGATACGTACTGAATGAAAAAAAACAAAGATTACCAAATCAATGTCTGTTGCTTGTTCGTCCCTCGAACCTCTTTAGCTGCCACGAGTTGGCCAACGTTTTGTTACTTTGTTTCACCACCAGCCCCAAAACTGATCATCCTCTCTGAAAGCGTATGTATCTCCCTGGCTTGGCTGGGCACTTTTATGCCTTCTGATCATGAACCTCAAAACAATTGGACACAGAGGCCACGATTTGATCCCCGCCAGGGGAAACTGCGCTGTGTCCTTGGGCAAGGAACTTAGTTCCGATTTCTGCGTGGGAGCACGTTGGCACTGTGTACTTATTCGTATTGCACGTTGATAGTGCACCTGTCTTCAGCCAATGCTAACCCTGCTTGTGTGTAGTAAGTACGTTGGGGATTCTGACAGTTGCTCACCGTTGTTCAGTGGTTCTCTCCGGGTACTCCGCCTTCCTCCACCCGTAAAAACTGTCCGACATGCGGTGGCCTTGGTTGTCGAAAGTATCGGTTCTCTGTCATCCACATTCTGGAAAAAGATAAGGCATGAGCCCGCCCTCTCCTCCCCCCCCCCCCCCCCCCCCGGTTCCCACGTCTCTGAACATCAGATTGTTACTCCGGACACCAACATGACAAGATTTTCCAAAACATTGTCCTGCACTGTGTTGATCAGCTTGTATGGGTCATTGAAAAAAAGAAATATGACGAGATAGCCCATATTACTTATTTATTTATTTATTTATTTATTGGGGTTTATCGACACTTTCGACAGCCATGGTCACCCCTCGTCGGACAGTTTTACTTGTGTCGAAAGCCGGGGTACCCGTAGAGAACAACCGAACAACTGCGAGCAACTGCCAGACTCCCAAACGTACTGACTCCATACAAGTAGGGTTAGCAATGGTTGAAGACAAGTGCACCCTTGAAGTGCAGTGCGAAATAGTACACAGCGCCACCGTGCCCCACGTGGGCAATCGGGATGAAGTGCCTTGCCCAAGATCACAACGCAGTTACCCCTGGCAGGGATCGAACCTCTGACCTTTCGATTTGAAGTTCAATTCTGTAACCACTTAACCACTGCGAATCTACCCATATTACTTATTTGCGCGACAATCAGTTTTTAGAAAAACACCCGATGATCCTGATTGCCTCAAAACGCCCTGAATGTAGCTAATTTCAAAGCAAATGGATTGTTACTTCGAGTTTAAAAAATGAACGGACCTTTTGACACAATCCACCGTTGATGATAATCTGTCATAAGAATTGGAAAAAATTGGGAGTAAATAATCTCGAAAAATAACCTTACTTTTTAGATAAACATTTAATCATAGCAAAACCTGATCTCGACTGCATGAACGCCTGAATTATTACTTTTCTACATTAAACAAATTTTTACTTCGGGCAATAAAATGACGTGATATACCGGAACACTCTTATGTACATGACAGACCATGGGAGGCATTTCATACCTATATTCACATTATTGTAACAAAATAACCTCAAAAACGTTTCACTTTTATGACTTTCCGATTAACCCTTTATCCAACATAACGACCAAAACCGGCCAACATTATTCATAAAAAAAACCGCCATTCAATTTTCATTGTGTTTTTTTTCATCTTTTTATCTTAAAAAAACCCAAAGCGTAAGAACCCTCATTCGAACGAGTACATTTGGCTCCTTCCCATTGGGAGGGGGAGGGGGGGGGGGGTCACAGCCCATATTTTTGCCGCAAAAATTTTAAAAAAATAGCTATTCAAGAATTTTTCTTTCAAGTGTCGTCTCTTTTTCGTATTAGGTAAAACCGGTCAGCGCTATTCACACAAGTCGCCAAATTAATTTTCATTATTCTTTTCATTTTTTTGTCTCAAAAAACATAGGTTATGACCCCTCTTGGAACGAGCTCGACTAGCTCGTTCCAAAGAGGGTCATAACTTATGTTTTTGAGACAAAAAGTGAAAAAAAATTAGTTATTCAAGAATTTTGTTTGCAAGTGTCGTCTGCTTTTCATGTTAGGTAAACGGTTAATGAAAGACACTTGCCCGATGGCGAGAAAAAATTCCTGACAAAGAAATTTCTCATTTCAAACAGATAATTTTTGCATGAAACAAAATGTCAACATTCTATCGTATAACATTAACTTTACATCGGCATTCGAAACTTTTTGACGGAATGACCTTTATTTAGAGCACTTGCGCAACCTTCTAATTTTAGAGAGAAAAAAAAAACATTAGTGCGATTGTCCTCAAATCAATACTGTGAACTATTTTAGGGTCCATGGAAATTAGATTGGATTCAAAATCTTACCCGATGATTCGATTTAATTCGAGTCTCGCCGATTCCGTGATTTTCGAATCATCGATATGTTCTCAAAATCTTAACAAGTGTCTGGTCTTGAAAGCCTTCTCCTATTTATTTATTTATTTATTTATTGGTGTTTAAGGTCACATATTTCTGCACAATGGTTAACCATGACCGTGAGAGTTTTACGGGTGGAGGAAGCCGGAGTACCCGGAGAGAACCACCAAGCAACTGCGAGCAACTGTCAGCTCCTCAACCTACCAACTCCACACAAGCAGGGTTAGCAATGGTTGAAGACAGGTGCACCATCGACGTGCAGTACGCCTTAGTACACAGCGTCACCGTGCCCCCACGTGGGCAATGGGGGCGAAGTGTCTTGCCCAAGGACACAACGCGGTTGCCGCAGGTGGGATTCGAACCGAGGACCTCTCGGCTTGCAGCCTGCACCTCTACCAACTGAGCCACCGCGCTCCAAAGCCTTCTTCTATCATCAAGTCTCGTGTACATGAGAATTATGATAGAAGAAATGTTCAAGAAGCTTCCTCTTGTTTTTTTTTTAAAGGCAGACAACACTTGCAAACAAAATTTTTGAATAATTAATTTTTTTTTTTTTTTTTGCGTCAAAAACATAGCGTATGGCCCCTCATTGGAACGAGCTCAACGAGCTCGTTCCCATGAGGGGTCATAAGCTATGTTTTCGACACAAAAAATGAAACCATAAAGACCACTAAACAGATTGTAGCGAGGAATAGGACCCAAGTAGATGAAGCATCCAGAATAGAACCCGGCGTATGCAGAATCAGAGGATACTTGAGTTTTTTCGTAAAAATGGGTCGTTCTCCATGATTTGGGATTGTTTCCAGGAAATCGGCATACTCCCATACAAACGATCATAACCCTTGAACACAAATTCCGCTCCATCCTAGCCCTTCCATGGTATAGTAACCACGTGCCTCAATAGAAACCAAGATGGCGCTCCCCAGCATATGGACGATGGAATAACATGTCCAGCCACACCAGTTACTAGAACACATGTGACATCTACAATGCGCTGCGATATGACGTCACTTCCCTTTCATCCGTGTCCACATCCACAAGGAGGATTATTCATCCCCCTCATACTACTTAAAACTGAAGATAGATGTCTCCTTACAGGCACGTGTGGGCAGAGAAGCTGGTGGCAGAAATAATGAAACCAAACTGGACGATGCGTTATGTTCAGCGTATAGTGCGTGGACAATGTTCTGACGACGAATACAACAGAGATATGAATGCACTTTTCGTTAAGCTGCACCTGCTTGATCCACAGTCCGTCATTCCCGCCTACCAGTTCTTACTTAATCAAAAAGGTGAGTCTGAAAATGATATTGGAACTGTTTATATACTACGATTACTTGCAGACAGAGGCGACGGAACTGGGCTTTGGTGAACACCATGGGTCATTTAACCCCACTTTTCCCCCACTTACGTGCTACACTTCCAACCAATTCGGTCTATTTATTCTACTTCAAGCATCCTCCAACTCGAAGGCTAGCTTTCCGGTTGAAAGATGAGTGAAGACGAATAAATAGAACAGTAATCAGACGGGCCATGACGTAGACACCGCTGAAGAGTTGCTAGCGGGTGTTTACACCTTTGTCAATGACCAGTGGAATAAACCCAAGAGTCGTTGGGAACATTACTGACTGGTTGTACGCCTCGGGGACTTGTCTGAATACTGGTATGAAATTAAATTGCATCCTACGTAATTTTTTTCTTTCCAGTTATTGTTTTACTGGGAAGTTAGATTACCAGATAAATCCTTATATATATAAAGACTTAGTTTATGTTTAACAAATGGGATAATATTTTCAGTGATAGAAATTATAACTACAGTTAAAACTAGAAGTCCTGTCACGAACTGTGCGCTTATCTAGGCTTAAGTGCGCGTATGAATTACGCGCAATTGCCATATCGAATGACATCCAAAGCACGGCAGGTTCTCCTGTTTACTCATAGCAAACACGGGCAATGTTTCTGCCAATGGACCTCCGGGTTACCCGGAGGTCCATTGGCTGAGACATTGCTTGTGCACAGGCCATATTTACAGAATTTGATATCCTTACTATGGTCATATCGCGTAGATTAACGCGCATATCGACGTGCTATTTGTGGGCATTTCAGGACAGGACTTTTAGTTTTAACTGTAGGGGTCACTACTCCAAACCTTATGATACAAATATCTAACATAAATTCAAACGATTTTAAAGCCCATTGCGGGGCTCAGTTGGTAGAGGTGCAGGCTGCAAGCTGAGAGGTCCTCGGTTCGAATCCCACCTGCGGCAACGGACAAGACACCTCACCCCCATTGCTCACGTGGGCATTAAAAATATATAGGTTATTACCACCTTGCGAGTTTCCGATATGGTTTATTGAAGTTGAGACCTCGTCTCTGGGCATATATCGACGAGTCCTTTAGGACGAGTCGATATATGATGCAGATACAAGGTCGAGATTTCAATACACCCACCATCGGTGACCACGGAAATCCACACGGTGGTAATAACCAATGTATCTTGCAATATTCCTCCCTTTCCTGACTTATTTGCATATATTTTGACAATCATTCAGCGTCTATGAATTGATTTTTTATGAATAAAGATCAGGACGCCATGGTATTACGTCATTACCCTGTGCATGACATAACCCCATTCATTGATTCACTTGTACTATTACCACCGATGTTTATAGTGGTGTTTCAACTCGCTGTTTCTTTATTTTATTTTTAAGGCTTAACGCCTGGTATTCCAATATAAAATACGATCGTGGGAAAAATGATCTATTCTAATTTAATTCGCTGAGTTAGTGATTTAATTTTCATTTAATCTTATCTAAGCGATGGGCTCGGTATGTGTAATCATTTTTCGATAAGTGCAGGTAAAAGGCGTTCTTTCAGTAGTTCTTTCAGTAGTGATTAACCGATAAGGATTTGCGACCGTCGTCTGCTTGCCGATCAACTAGTTGAGCACACAGTCTGCCGGTTGTGAGTGCCGATGTCAGATAGTAACAACCAAAAGGAATAGTATGTTTAAGAATGCATAGAACATGGTTAATTTTACAGTACAGTCAGGTTGATTGGTTTGTTGACCTCAAGAGTATGTCGGTGTGTGTGTTAAAATATACGTACGACATCAGTGGAAACAAGTTAACAGCGCAGCGTCTTTGATCAACGATCAAAGACGCTGCGCTGTTAAATTGTTTCTGCTGATGTCTCATTTCATTGAGTCATCACGCAACACTTGCCATATGTGTCATGAGCAGCAATCAAGGGGAAGATCAGAACAATCAATGGAATTAGGCCAATCTGGAATCCTGCCAAACATTGTGGCAACTTATGAAGTTTGTTACTGCTTATATGAGATTGTTGATCAATCGTAATTACAAACAATTTTGATCCAGTGGTGTTCCATGTAACCATCGGCATAGACCGATGTTCAGACACCTATACCAATTGCCGAACATCGGTTAATCACTATCTTTCTGAATCGAATGATCGCTCGCATGGTTGCTACCCTTAATACATATTTGCATTTTGTCTAGACGTTTTTGTTTGTATTGGGGAAATACGTTCTTGTTGTAAGATAAATTTACATATTGTATTTACACAAAATATATTTAATTACTATAATGTACTTGAATGTAATTACAGCTCTTCCAGCAGTGAACTTGGAGTTAGCCACAAGGAATTATCTTGATGGTCCACTGGCCGTTAACAAAATTGCAGACCATGTCGCCTCAGCTATCAAGAAACCACATCTTCCACTGAACGTTTCTCGTTTGAGTCTAGACGCAATTGAAGTGTTTGAAGGCGTCGAGGTGGACGAATTTCTTATGACAGAAGGCAGGAATTTGGGTTTGTGGACCGGAAAACGCCCACAAAATCAGAGGACTTCAAAATTCACGGATCGGTGCTGTGTGATGTAAGGAAATGAAGGATGGACATTTTCAAGCAATACTCACTGTTAATAATTTCATTCATGTGGTCTGGTTTATAATGGTAGAAATTGTGTTTGCGGAAGTAAGAAGTGTCATTATGAAACACACGCATTGAAAGGCTACTCGAGCCGATGTCTTCCCACTAGACCAATTCCCCTTAGACCAACTACATAGTGTTTCTGATTAAGGGTTGATTAAGGATAATTAGGAAAACAATTATTTATAAAAAATCTGCCCAGCATCTATAAAATATCGACAAGCCAGAAAATGAGCAGACTATCATCTGAAAAATGAGGTCCCCAGAGGGTGAATTTGGTGGTGCTACCCTGCACAGCAGGGTAGCATCACAAAATTCACCCCCTGTGAACCTCAACCTGAATCAAGGTCTCAAACATAATCAGAAAGAGGTACCCAGAGGATAAACTGCCCCACTGTATGGGATAGCATCAGCAAATTCACCCTCTGGGGACCTCATTCTGCAAATGACAGACTGCTTATTTTCAGACTTGAATATCAATAACATTAAATACATTTATAAATATTTATAAATATATCAAATTATTGATATAGAATTATTTTTAAAGTAGAACACACCAATTGGTCTAAGGGGAATTGGTCTTTTGTGAATTGGCCTCGTGGGAGTTGGTCTACAGGGAATTGGTCTAGTGGGAATGAACCCTTGAGTCCTTTCCAGTCGTGTTGCCCAAAAAACATAACGATAGCTTCGTGAAGGAATCTCATAGTTGTTGGAACAGAGGGTTTGGGTAATGTCTACAGAGAGCAGCCGCCACACCCATAAAAAAAAACCAATAAATGAAGACATAAATCAAATAATAATAATAATAATAATAATAACAACAAATCTTTCGTCCAACTGGATAATCTTACCTGTGTTAAATCTTTTAATTGACAATGAAAGAAAAAACAGCACAACCCTCAGCACGTTAAAGTCAAAATACGAAAATTATAAGAAGCAGTTTTTTCCCATAATGCATATAGAAATTAAACCAATTCAGTCTTGTTTGAGCAACGAGCTCTGTCAAAGAAGACTAAATTGGTTAATTTTCCAGGAGTCTGTCAGATAGCATACAAATACTGCAAAGTTCCAGATTGTAGGAAATGATTCCGGCACTTCACTATTTTCAGTGAGCGTGGGACCGGAACTCGCCACCTCCCATCAACAACTAAATTCTGAATCCGCAGAATAGAGAAAATAATAAATAATTCAGTCTCAATTGAATTACCATTTCCAATTCCATCACACAATTGCAGACAGAATGGTCTCTTGAACATCGAAATTTCTTGGATGAGTAGTCCCGACCCCTTTTTTTCTCCTGATCCCTCATTCTCATTACAAACACGTGACTTGTAAGTAACGCAATCTTATATATCGTACTTATCAATCATCAGTTAATACAACGACAGTAACCAGATCTTTCCGTAGAAACACTAAAGACTAGTGACAGGGAGCTCTTTTTGGAAGTGAATCAAGCGAACACGGAGTGGTTTTCCTTGAATGTGAACATGAAGATGGCCGAAAATGGTATTCCACTCAAAGCATCGTATTCCACTCTCAGGGATGACGAACTATTTTTTTTATTTTTTTCGTATTGTTTACACAAAGTTGAATCAATAATAAAGGGTTGTTTGGGGAAAACAAATAAGGAGAAAATAAAATAAATACAAAAGTTCACTGCTCGGATTTGAGTACGATTTTATCCTCTCATGGGTCGCGCGGATTATTTCACTCGGCTAACGCCTCGTGAAATAATCCTTCGGGCTCCCCACTCGAGGATAAAAATCGTACTCTTATCCGAGCAGTGAACTATCATCTATACCATATACACATGTAATGGTCGTAGTGCAACTCCTTATTTAATTAACACGTACCGTACTCCAAATTTGCCATGCTGGTTCATCAATACGTACTGTACTGGTACAAGTACTCCAAACTGGAAATGCTGGTTCATCAATGCGTACCGTACAGGTACACCAAATTGACCATGCTGGTTCATCAATGAGTACCGTACTGCTACAAGTATTCCAAACTGGCCATGCTTGTTCATCACTGCGTACCGTACAGGTACAAGTACTCCAAACTGGCCATGCTGGTTCATCAATGCGTACCGTATTGGTACACCAAATTGGCCATGCTGGTTCATCAATACGTACCGTACTGGTACAAGTACACCGAACTGGCCATGATGGTTCTTCAATACATTCTGTATTGTTACTCCAAACTGGCCATGCTGGCTCATCAATACATACCGTACTGGTACTCCAAGTTGGCAATACTGGTTCACCAACTGCCCGAATCGGGTCCACGGCCGCCCATTTGTATGACCGACTGTATGCGTGACAGAAATCCAAGTACCAAATCTAGTCTCGTAAGAAAGTAGACGAGCACTAGCAAGAGAGATTTGATCTCTAGGCCTCAAGTCCAGAGAAAAAAAAATATTATTGAGGAGGGGTGACCCCACTCCCCTTTCGATACGCCTCTGCCGGGAATGCGAATACGTGCAATATTTGCTTGCATTACACGTAGCAAGGTGTAATAACAAACAATAAACAATACAATACATGTCTTTTCCGAGATGGCTATGCAAAAGTATAAAATTATTCTTTAAACCTTATTTTTACATGGATTGGCGACCAACTTCTTGGCACAATGGCGAGGTACGTAGGGTGATCTTCGTAGCAGCAACTTCGTGGCCTATTTCTTCTCAAATATCACTTTGGGATTTTTACCTCTGCACGGAGTGTGGCTCTTTTCTTACAGGGGACATCCATTTTACGTCCTCATCCGATAGGACGGTACGCTGTGATAGCACCATCCCCACAATTGACGCTGCCATCCGAAGAACGTTGCGATCGGGGACTGAACCAGGGACTTCTAGCATAGAGACCAACACACTTATCAACACGGACAATGCTCTATATATTACAGAGCCTCCAGCGAACTCCAGTTCATGGCGAAGTTTAAAAAACAGCTCCGAATATTTAATCAGAGTCGGGCTTAGACGAGGTTCAGGCCTGGCCGAGTTTCGTAAATTTCTAGAATATGGGACGACTTGAAGATTTTTCTTTTCAGCTGATCTCAAATCCGGTAGAGTGATAAGTAGACAACTCTTCCCGCAAGGTTTTGACTTACGTTGTTCAGAAAAATAGTCCCTAACAATGTAGATATTTTGACAGAATGTGATAGAATGTTATTGAAACAACGATAAATTATCAAATGATGTGACTCGTATTCTTTATAATAGAAGGCCGCAGTTTCGTGCAATAATAGAACTGCGTAAACCTGGGTTACTTCGAAATATCATTCAACAACCGTGTCTAGCAGCTTTTTAAATATAGTTCGATGGTCCGAAACCAATCACAGCATGTGGTACATCATTATACAACTGTGGTTATCAAAGCAGTATTGGAATGACTTTATTTTACATCCGAATGTTTTTATCCTAATAAGGGATGTATTTACATTTTTTTTATTTGACGAAATATGTGATAATTATTAAACTTCAATAAATTTATAAATGTAGAAATCGACGATGTATATTTTTCAGTGTTGTGCTGGAACAACTGAAGCACGTGGCACAGCACATATAATACACGGGGAATTGTGTAGTACCCGGCCACCTGCTGGGTGGACACCCACCAGCATCCTCATATCCAGCGTCGTCGCGAAGATTGATAAAAGAATCCCCCTCCCTCGTGAGAATCCTTGGAATTGGAGCATTTTTTTCGTTTACTGCGGTAAACAAGTTCTGTACATTGGTAAAATAGGACCCAGTTACCAACGCCTGGGGTAGAAGTCCTCTAAAGTGGGCAGCACAAGTATATACTATTTGTGGCCAAACTTGACCTAATTTTGTGGTCAAGATTTAGCCATAGATGTTGAAAGTGACCTTAAATACAATAAATCAATCAATAAATAAATAAAATAAATCAGAGTTGAAGGCACGCCTTAATGATGTAGTTAGAAAAGTAATCAGTCGGGTTTATAGTTAAATTTATTTTTGGTTCTATAATATATACAATATAATATATACAACGTAGCAAGGAGCAGCCAACGCCTAGGGTGAAAATCTCCAAAGTGGGTGGCATATGCATAAACGATTAGCTAAACTTGACTTCACACTTGTTTTTCGATCATGATATATCCATAAGTACTAAAAGTGACCATAACCCTTTACCCAACGCAGACGATATCAAATTTTATCATTTTAATTATTTTTTTTTAAAAATTTCAACAAAATCATATCATATGACCCTTCGTTAGAACGAGCTCGACGAGCTCGTTCCAACGAGGGGTCACATGATATGGTTTTGTTGAAATTTTTTGAAAAAATAATATTTTTTCAACTGCTGAATTTGCATATTGCGCGGGCGGATGCGGGCGATTCGTTTGGTAAAGGGTTAAACACCAATTATTAGAATACATAAGTAAAATAGATTGCCGAGTACAAGTACCCTCGATGTGCAGTATTCAAATACCCGCATTTCATGGCCCTTACAAAGCTCTCAGTCCTTTAGTCCTATAGGGAATTCCACGCTGCTATATCCTAGCACCAGTCTAGCCCTAAAATAGCCCGTCGACTATATTTAGATTCACTCATCTGGAATATTTCAGATGGTCAGAAAAGCAAACCTATGGTTCGCTATTCCAACCAATTGAGACATTCCAGACGATAGAATCTACAAAATACCAAAACTATTCATTTTCTATGAATAAACGCGAGAAATGTTGCTGAAGCGAGATTTGATTTGACCGAATTTGAGATTACATTACCATCAACATATAGCCGTAGTTTTACGATTAGCTCTAGTTTTATGATGAGTTCCAGTGATGGTGTTATTATCTTGATGGTTTAAAGGAGAATCAAATACTTATTGATTGGAATATCTAACTGAAGCATGAATGAGTATCTGAACATATTTGTGAGTAAAAGCACATCACATTACTTCACCGGTAGTTTGCGCGCAAGAATCTCTGAAAACTGGGTAAATAAATAGCCCGTAATAGCATAGGATTCGTCACAGACTTAGGCTGGTGGTCTGACAGCTCGAGTCAATATATGTCCGGGAGAATCTGTTCGGCGATAATGATTAAGTTTTATTTTCGTGTTCAATCACAAAATGTAACTTTGAAACGATGTAGATAGATTCGACTGCATGCTCTTTTTGTTTAGGTTATGTTCAGAGAGGAGTATTTATATTTGTATTGAAAATTAATTTTTGAAATCCCCTCACATCTTACTTGTTATTAAAGCCAAATATAGTTAATCCTTTACCTAACATGAAAAGCAGACGACACTTTCAAACAAAATTCTTGAATAACTATTTTTTTTTTCATTTTTTGTCTCAAAAACATAGGTTATGACCCCTCCTTGGAACGAGCTCGTTCCGAAGAGGGGTCATAACCTATGTTTTTGAGACAAAAAATGAAAATATAATGAAAATTAATTGGCGATTTTTTAAAATAGCGCTGGCCGGTTTTGGCCGTTACGTTGGGTAAAGGGTTAAAACAGTTATTGATGTTTGAATTAAAGTTATCTGTTTTTTTTCAAATGTTTATCCTCATTGTTGTGTGAAACAACCCTTACAGACTGAATCACTGAACAGAACAGCTTTTTATTTATTCGGGCCTGCGCATCAGTGCTGTTGCATGTGAAACTGTGGCCATAGCCGATGGCAACTCGCGCAAAATCTTTGGCGGATATGCGTGGGGGAGGGGGCGGGAGGTGCACATGAGTGAGTGTGTGTTTGGTAGTTTCTTTTGTATTTGACATTGAATAATATTTTGTTCACGTGCAGAAACGCGAAGGTACACTTGCCAAATTCCACCAAATGCATTCGCAGTCCGATTCCTGGGGTGAAAGTCTGTACGTTTTTTGTATGACAGATGGAATTGGAAGTGCCTGTGCCAGATGTGCTAGCCGCCAACCCAACACTGCGTCCCCTCGATATTAACATAAACACAAAACTCAGCACAAACTGACAACACTCGGTATCCGAGTGGGTTCCTATTTACGATCTCTGATTGCTGCGTGTGAATATATTTTGCTGAAGCTGTTAATCTCAGTCAGTGATCAGAATAACTTTAGGCATTAATGAATACCTGGGTGATCCTCGCCCAGGAGTTTGTTGGAAATTTAAAATTTTATTAGATTTTTAACACATTTTACCCTTCAAGCTGTTGAAAAAGGTGAGTACTGGTGATCGGAATCAATGTAATTACGTCTTTAGATTCCATTTTATAATATTGGTTTTTTGATATTAGACGTTTGGTGAGGAGTATGCCACGTCGGATCTGCGCTTGTCTCGCGAATCGAGGAGGATTTACAAGGTATTGAGGTCTTGGAATGAATGTATACATTTCTCTGACTGACCGTCCATGTCTTCTACAGCTCAGCGCGTGGAATGAGTGCTTGTCAGGCACGCAACTATCGCTGAAATCATTCACCAGATGTAACAGTGCAATGCCTCAACTGTCTTTTTGTTGAAAATATAAATATATTTCTTCATATATCTCACCTTTATCAAATATCCCCTACCTTTTTTTAATAGTAAACTTTTCACCCGTCAGCGTGGACTGTACTCGAATCCAATAACAAATCAAATACACACTGCAAATTTCGCTGAGGCTCAGTCTCCACATCGGCAACCGAAGTTAGGGTTGTGTTTTGTCACATGAAGTTTCAAAACATAAGCTCAAGCTTAAATGACTTCTCAGTATCAATGGAATTCTGACGTCGAAGGTTTTTGTCCATTAAATATGGCGCCCAAACTCCCGTTTATTGGAATATTAAGCACTTGCATTGAAACTTGTCAACGAGACTTTGACTTTTTATATACTTGATCCCCTCATATTGGTTAGCAAGTGCCTTAATATGGATTTTCTATTTTCATATCTACCTATTTATTATTTATTGATTTGTTTATTTATTGGTGTTAATATCACTTTCAGGTTCTGTGTCAGGTGGAGGAGATGTGGATATCGGGACTTATTTCCAAATGAAACAAAATACTGCATTTTCATTGGCTGAGAGGTACGGTGTAACTTGCAATCCACAGTGGCTTTTTTTTACACCGTGGTTAACCACGGTGTAAAAACAAGAATATACAATAGCAGGCTATATGGCTAAAAAAAAGTACCAATTTTTAATTAATAATTCATACCTTCTGCTCTGTTATGTTAGAACAAAAATAAAAATACAGGAAATTTAATATTTATGTGCAATAAAATTGTACAGATATGGATGTCATTGGAACTGGCTCATTGAGCCAGTTCCAATGACATCCATATCTGTCTGGTTTTTTGTATTAAGAAACTTACAAAGTACAAAATTTCTGTCAGTTTTTGCCCACAATTTAAGTTAAAGTATTAAGTACCCCAAAATTCTTGGAAATAAATCCGTTATCCTTGTGTTTTCCAGGGTGTATGGGAATTTACACCGGTTTGGGAACTCATACACCCTTCGGCTTTGCCGAAGGGTGTATGAGTTCCCAAACCGGTGTAAATTCCCATACACCCTGGAAAACACAAGGATAACTAATAATATTGCCGGACCCCGGCCAAGACCACAGAAGTGACGTTATAGTAACGTGACCTACTTACCTCATGATTGGTTGTCATGGTAGCCCGCATGAGCGGACATCTTGTGACGTTATTTCCATAGTGATACGTGGTCTCAGTGCGCACGCGCAGCGTGTGTTGTTAGGGTGACGTCGTCCATTTTGTTTCCTGGAGATCGCCATCTTGAATTCTATGGCAGCACGTGATTGCTAGGTGACCCAAAACCTTACAATAGGACAGGGTTATTGAATAGGAGTATATCTAATTACACAAATAAACCCGACAATCCATCCAAACCTTCCGAAACGGACTTTATTTGGTACTGATTCCTAGTAGGTGCGCAGTGGTTGGCATAGTAGGGTTGGGGTAGTATTCGTGGTTGGTGATGTAATAGTTGTAATGATTTGTGTAATAACTCTAGTGGATGGTAACGCAATTGTAGTGGTTGGTGTAGTAGTTGTTATGGTTCGGTGTTGTAGTTGTAGTTACTGTTCTAGTTGGTGTTTTCATCGTTTGATGTGTTGTAACTGTTTTCGTAATGGTTGGTGTTAGAGTTGATGTTTTTAGCTCACCAACTTTAGTTGTGTGAGCTTATGGCATGGCTCGATCGGTCGGCGTCAGCGTCGGCGTCAGCGTACGTGTCCAATAATGTTAAAGCTTCTGTTTAGGTCACTTACTCACCCTATTTCCCTATCGTGGCTTTTATAATGCTGCTATATGATGATTATTATCATTTTACCATGATTTAACCCCTCATATCCTACATTTTAGACGTTTTTCTTGACATTTTTAGTTGCGTTTAGTTTTCTGTTTTGCTCGGAATTTCATGTTTAACTTGGTGTTTAGGTCAGCTGCTGTGCTCCTTCTCTTCCCATGGCACTTATATTCATCATACATGTTCCTCAGTATCATTGTTCCATGATTAACCTCTCATACCCTGCATTTTAAACATTTTTCTTGACATTTTTAGTTGCGTTTAGTTTTCTGTTTAGCTCTGAATTTCATGTTTAACTTGGTGTTTAAGTCAGCTGCTGTGCTCCTTCTCTTCCCATGGCACTTATATTCATCATACATGTTCCTCAGTATCATTGTTCCATGATTAACCCCTCATACCATACATTTTAAACATTTTTCTTGACATTTTTAGTTGCGTTTAGTTTTCTGTTTAGCTCAGAATTTCATGTTTAACTTAGTGTTTAGGTCAGCTGCTGTGCTCCTTCTCTTCCCATGGCACTTATATTCATCCCACATGTTCCTCAGTATCATTGTTCCATGATTAACCTCTCATACCCTGCATTTTAAACATTTTTCTTGACATTTTCAGTTGCGTTTAGTTTTCTGTTTAGCTCAAAATTTCATGTTTAACTAAGCGGTTAGGTCAGCTGCTGTGCCCCTTCTCTTCCCATGGCACTTATATTCATCATACATGTTCCTCGGTATCACTGTTCCTTGATTAACCCCTCATACCATGCATTTTAAACATTTTTCTTGACATTTTTAGTTGCGTTTAGTTTTCTGTTTAGCTCGGAATTTCATGTTTGACTTAGTGTTTAGGTCAGCTGCTGTGCTCATTCTCTTCCCATGGCACTTGTATTCACCATACATGTTCCTCAGTATCATTGTTCCATGATTAACCCCTTATACCCTGCACTTTGAACATTTTTCTTGACATTTTTATTTGCGTTTAGTTTTTTGTTTAGCTCAGAATTTCATATTTAACTTAGTGTTTATGTCAGCTGCTGTGTTTTAGTTTTAAGAGGTTGTGTTTAGGTAAGCTTTGTCGCATGCTATGAGCCTGTTTGATACAGTTCTTGTGTTTGCCAAAGTTACTATCAAAGAGGAATGTTGGTGAGCTATAGGGAGTTAGCGTCCTTCTTGTTATAGCTGTAATGGCTGGTGTAGTAGCTGTAGTAGTTACATTGGTTCTTGTACCAGTTGCTGGTAGTAGCAGCTGATGGTACCGAAAAGATGACTATCGGTGTTGTAGTGGTTGTTTTTGTGCATGTTGGTGGCCTAATCGTTGTGGCTGATATAAAATGTTGATATTATAGTTGTTGGTGAAGTTGGTGCAGCAGTTCTAGTGATTGGTGTGGGTATAGATGGTCAAGGGGACGTTCTCTGTCAAAACGCACGGTGAGACGAATGGGTTTGCATGTACCAATGTATTTACCATTTGCAATGAAGAGCATTGTTCAAAGCAGAAGCTAAACTAACATGTGAAGAAATGCCAGAAGAATAGCTGCATGGAATGCAGCCAGGAATTCAACAAGTTACTCCATTTCAATGGTTACTAGGGTGACTAGTACACTGATCACTATAATTACTACAGTAACTATCACACCAGCATGTACAATACCAACCACTACACGTACGACAACTATAACACAAATCACTGGAATACTTACTACACCAAAAATGTCAAAAATACATACAATTATTAACCCAACCACCGCACCAACCACAACTACTGCATCCATCAGTACTTTATCAGCCAATATAACCACTAAACCAGCCACGGCAACTACTACACCATCACAAACTGCAACTATAACATCGACCATTAGTACCCCAATTACTACCACACAAACTACCACAACTGCTAACCAAAGACTACAACTAATTCAACAACAACTGAAAGACCATCTGCCACAACTATAACACACACCAAATATTACATCCATGATCACAAATACTATATCAACCGCTACTTTAGCACCGACCACAACAACTACTCCTAAACCAGCCTTTGTAGTGTAGCTACACCATCAGCTGCAACGCCAAATATCGAAACTATAGCTCCAACCACCTCAACACGAAGCACTAATACACTAACAACTGAAAGGCACACCACTGCAACGATAACATCGACAGACCCTCCACCAACCACAACTACTAAATCAACAATAACAACACCAAAATCTATAACTACAAGGCCGCAACAACAACCACAATGTCAATTGTTACCACTCCAGGGACTAAAAGACCATTCACGGGAACTGGAACTACAACACCCATAACTGCAACACCAACAACCTCAACTACAATGACCTCAACCATTACAACGCCAATAACCACCAATACTGCACCAACTGATCCAGTACCAACTGCCTCAACAATCAACACACATCAGCTAATATAACTTCTACACCAGCCATCACAACTACCATACAAACATCTACAGTTAAAACAAGACGTCCTGTCATGAAATGCCCACGAAGAGCACGTCGATCTGCGCGTTAATCTACGCGTTATGACCGTAGTAAGGCTATCAAATTCTGAACATATGGCCCGTGCACAAGCAATTTTTCAGCCAATGGATCTCCGTGTAACCCGGAGGTCCAATGGCAGAAACATTGCCTGTGTTTGCTATGAGTAACCAGGAGAACCTGCCGTGCTTTGGATGCCATTCGATATGGCAATTGTGCCTAATTCCTACGCACAATTAAGCCAAGATAAACGCACAGTTCATGACTGGACTTCTAGTTGTAGCTGCAGAGCAATAATCGGAGTTACGGTGTTGGGTAGCTGGCAGCTGTTCGTCGTTGCTCGGTGGTTCTCTCCGGGTACTCCGGCTTCCTCCACCCGTAAAACTGTCACGGTCACGATTAGCCATTGTGCATAAGTATATGAGCTTAAACAGCAATAAATAAATAAATAAATAAATAAATAAATAAATAAATAAATAAATAAATAAAAAAATAAATAAATAGTGCAACAATCACAACACCGATTATAACACCAAAGTCTACTTTACCATGTCGGCAAAGGCGACCACACTCAACGCATCAATCATTGTAACTTCTTTAGAAACAGCCGTAACCACTACACCAACCAATCCTTTTAAACATCTTAGTAGTATGTCTCGCACGTTTCACCCCCATTCTGGGGGACCTCGGTGGGGGACCTCGGAAGTGACGTCATGTCACGTGACGTAGTGGCGCCATGTTTGGTTGTCATGGTAACCCACGTGAGCGGCCATGTTGTGACGTCATCTCCATAGTGATACGTGGTGTGAGTGCGCATGCGCAGCGCATGTTGTTAGGGTGATACGTGTTTCCGTCGTCCATTTTGTATACTGGAGGCCGCCATCTTGATTGCTATGTTACCAATGGCTTCTAACAAGACAGGGGTATGTTCGGGGGTGTGTTCGATTGAACAGGGGTAAATCTGATTACCACAAACAACCCGACAATCCCTCCAAATCACCAAAATCCACCCCAAATCACCGAAATTGACTTTATTTCCCCAATTTATCGGCTTAGCACGTAGTGCTATAGTACCAAGGGGTCCCCTGGGGGCGTGTTCGATTGAACTAGAGTATTTTTCTGGTTCGGATTTTCCTCAAATCCTCGTTTACTTTGTAGAATTACCCAAATAGACCCGATCACACTTACAAACCACCAAAATCTCCACCAAACCACCCAAACGGACATGTGAACCCCCATTTTGGGCATATAAAAATAACATGTTATGCTATAGTACCAAGGGGTACAGGGGTATGTTCTATTGAATAGGAGTACAGGGCCTGATTTTCCCAGAATCCCATTTTTAATGCCTATTGCATATGTTTCTCTATAACTAACAGTCTATCCAGTCCAAACTATCTCTGGTTCTCTCGTCCAAGTCTTATAATTACCAGTGCTTGATTTCCCATAATGCAGTTATCTCCCTTGTGTATATCAAAAGTATTCCCAAACCCAATAAGCAATCGAGCAGTTACTGATAAACCATTGCTCGAATGACTCGAATCCCACCGAGCAAATGAGCTTTAGAGTAACTGCTCGATCGAGTGACTCGGCACATTGCTCAAACGACTCGAATCCCATCGAGCAAATGAGCCAATGAGCAATTGCTCGTTCGATCGGGTCTATTTGGGTAATTCTACAAAGTAAACGAGGATTTGAGGAAAATCCGAACCAGAAAAATACTCTAGTTCAATCGAACACGCCCCCAGGGGACCCCTTGGTACTATAGCACTACGTGCTAAGCCGATAAATTGGGGAAATAAAGTCAATTTCGGTGATTTGGGGTGGATTTTGGTGATTTGGAGGGATTGTCGGGTTGTTTGTGGTAATCAGATTTACCCCTGTTCAATCTAACACACCCTCGAACATACCCCTGTCTTGTTAGAAGCCATTGGTAACATAGCAATCACGTGCTACCATAGAAACCAAGATGGCGGCCTCCAGTATACAAAATGGACGACGGAAACACGTATCACCCTAACAATACGCGCTGCGCATGCGCACTCCCACCACGTATCACTATGGAGATGACGTCACAACATGGCCGCTCACGCGGGTTACCATGACAACCAAACATGGCGCCACTACGTCACGTGACATGACGTCACTTCCGAGGTCCCCCAGAATGGGGGTGAAACGTGCGAGCTATACTACTCATCTTCACAACTACTGTGCCAACAACCATTGCACCAATAACTACTATACCAACCATTAATATACCAACTATGAGTTCATCACCGGGGATCGTAATCGCTCATTAGTCGAATCACTGGACTATAAACCAAACGGGCGGTGGTTCGATCCTGATCCATGCCACACACATATTCCTTGGGCGGGCACTTAATCCTGATTGCGCATCTTGTGGCGCGATGATATATATGGCACGTCGATGGTGTACTTTACTCCAACTGCTGCTAAGCCTGTTTGTGCGTGATTAGTAGCAGAATATGAAATTGCTCCTCTGTGTTTCTTCCCAGTTGTTCCGTCATCTCCACCCATAATACCATGATAAACCATTGCTTTTGAAACTCAATAAATAAAAAAACACTCCACCACCAAAATTAACTTCTGCAATACCCTTTATTTTACCATCAACCGCAATGTACTAACCACTCCTATATCAACACTTCTGCACTGGTCTCGCCAAAAATCAACCTTTAACTCGGTTACGAGGTTACTCAGGCTGTCGAAAGTGTCGTTAAACTCCAATAAATAAATAAATCAACCTTCTGCATACTATCAATGACTATACAAGTACTACACTAATAACAACTATTACATTAACTACTGCTGCATCAACCTCTTCAACCGTGAGGCCACGGTGGCATTGTGTACTAAGGCGTCGATGGTGCACTGGTCTTCAACCAGTGCTAACCCTGCATGTGTACAGTTAGTACATTGGGGAGTCTGACATTTGCTCGCCGTTTCTAGGTGGTTCTCTTGGGGTACTCCGCTTCCTTCACGCGTAAAACTGTCCGACCTGAGGTGACCATGGCTGTCGAAAGTGAAAGTGTCGTTAAACCCCAATAAATAAATAAACCACTGCCACTCCTGCGCCAAAAAGAAACCATCAGAACACCAACATTTAACACATTTAACATCATAAACCACAACTAAACGTAATAGCACGCTAATCACTACTTCACCACCCACTACAGATCCAACACTACATTAACTACTTTACCAAAACAACCACTACAGCAATCTTTACGTCTGCATCAACCTCTACTGTACATTAATCATGATTATCATGCCAACCGCAACATCAACAACTACTGCACCAACTTTTACCAAACTAAGCACTACAACTATATCACCCAAAACAACTACTACGCAAACCTTTACTACACCATCAATTTATTTATTTATTGTTGTTTAAGGTCACATACTTCTGCACAATGGCTAATCATGACCACAACATGGAGATAAAGTCAAGGTCAGTCAATCGTTTATACCCCATGTTGCCTATTTTAGAGGACTTGCACCCCAAGCATTAGTGACTGGGTCCTATTTTACCAGTGAAACAGAGCTTGTTTACCACGGTAAACAAGCACTGCTTCACTTCCCGGGGTTCCCAAGGGGGGGGGGTTACTACACCATCAACAACAACTACAACAGTAACTACTACTATACCCCAAACCCACAACTACTGCACAAACAAGTATAATATCACCAATGCATCCACTACATCAACCACTATGCCAACAACTACAACCCTAATAACTACAACTACTACAATTAACCACTACAATTGCTTCTTCAAAACATCGACCACTTCAGCTACAATGCCAGGCACAGCTACACTGCCATCAACTAGCACTCCAATCGCTATAACAACTACAATACCAACCACTACAAATATTTTGCAAAACAAATTCTTGAATAACTAATTTTTTTTCATTTTTGTCTCAAAAACATAGGTTATGCCCCTCGTTGGAACGAGCTCGTTCCCACGAGTGGTCATAACCTATGTGTTTTTGTTAATAACATAGCATTGTTAATAACATATGTTTTTTTTTTGTTAATAGGCGATTTTTGAGAATAGCGCTGGCCAATTTTGGTCGTTACGTTGGGTAAAGGGTTAAAGCAACAAACCAGTACAACAGCAACAACTAGTACACCAACTATAACAGAACAGAACAGAACAGAATTTTATTCGAAGAATGCAGTTATAGACAACTATAATGAAGACAATAGGATACACATAGTTATTAATAGCTTCAGGGGGGCGACCTGGCCTATTTGACCGTTTCCAGTCGCTTCCCAGAAAAAATAAACAAAACAAAAAGAAGAGTAACTCCAACACTAACAACCATGCTACACAAGCCACTACACCAACTGTTCAAACAACAACACATATAGCAGCAATGGCTAAACCAACAACAATAATACTTAACATAACAGCACCAACTAGTACAATGACTAGACCAACTACTGCACCAACCACCACATCACAACCACTACAATGCCACACAACTGCAACTATCAAGCCAACACCCACAATACTAAACGGTTCAACTCCAAATGAAATAACAAAGACATCAATAACCACAACACCAGCCACTACACCTGCCAGAACTACAATTTCAACCAATCTTTTCCCCACAAAGACAGCCACAATCATACAACTCCAACATCAATCACTACAAGAGCTTCGTCGGTCGCTATACATTCCAAACCCAATACAACACTCGCCACTACAACATCTAGCACTACACGTTTACACTACCTCTGCAACAACTACCACTACAGATAGTACTCCAACCAAAAGGTTTACAACACAGCCACTACAATTCCAACCCCTGCAACCACAACCTCAATACCAGCAGGCAACACCTACCACTACTCAACCCCAGACCTTCCCACGACACCAATCACAACATGCTACTACTGCAAATATACTATTCAAAAAGACTAGCGGATATACAAACTGATGTTTATATTTTCGGAAAATGGTATTGGCGTGATTGGACACATCAAAATGTCACCAAGTTTTGGGTGGATCATGAACGTCACCGGCCCACGAAAACGTCGCGTTTTTTCTCACGAGCGCCGCGTTAATGTCTGTGGGGTACGTTTTGAAAGTTTCATTTGTACTGGATGGGCTTTTTCGGAGGTCTCATCGTTCGTTTCGTGGTATAGACTCGTTCATCAATAGTTTCTGGTCGAAACGTAACTTTTGAGGTATGCGAAGACTGATACGCGTCGAAAGTTTACGTGGAAACAGGCAACAGACAGACTGCTGTAGCTCAATTCTCAACGTTACTCAATCGGTGATTTGCAGGTTGTGGTCATGCTACAGTCAGACAATGCTGATGGTAGACGTCGGTGAGGCCGTTCAATGGCAACAACTGCTAATCAGGATCCTTTCATCCGAACCACAGCATTGCGTAACCGCCACCAAAGTACCTCAGAAATTGGACAGCAGCTGCACCGAGCGACAGATGTGCGAGTCGGTGGTCAGACTATCTGCAATCGCCTACAGCTGGAATTTGTACGCCCGACGACCTCGAATAAGTCCACATTTGACTGAACGTCACATCGCAGCAAGGCGTAATTGGTGTGGAGCACGACAGCGCTGGGACAATCGCCGGTGGAGCAACGTCATGTTGTCCGATGAATCGAGGTACACACTCGACTTCCACGACAGGAGAAACAGAGTGTGGCGGCGGCGGAACGAACGATATCATGACATAAAACGTTAGGTAGCACGATCGTTTTGGTGGTGGGTCAGTTGTGGTGTGGGAAAACATAACAATGACAAGCGGAACAGCATTACATATCATCCAAGGGCGTGATAAATGGCAGTAGTACTACCATACTAGCAGCTCATGTGGTGCCATTTGCGCGACGTCGCGGCCGTCGATTCATTTCCCAAGATGACAATGCAGGGGCACACAGGGCTCGTGTCGCTAAAGAGTTCCTCCAGGAGCAGAGCATCACTACACTGCCTTGGCTAGCACTAAGTCCCAACTTTTCACCAGTTGAGCACGTCTGAGATATGCTTGGCAGGCGCCTATGACAACGCCAACAGCCCCCTACCAATGTCCAGAAACTGGCCGCTGCACTGCGGAAGAATGGAATAACATCAGTCAAGCTGATATTGGACGTTTGGAGCGGAGTATGCCACGTCGGATCCGCACTTGTCTCGCAAACTGAGGAGGATTTACAAGGTATTGAGGTCTTGGACTGAATGTGGTAAATTCTCTGGCGGACCGTCCATGTCTTCTACAGCTCAGTGCGTGGAATGTGTGCTTGTCAGACACCCAACTATCGCTGAAATCTTTCACCAGATGTCACAGTGCAATACCTCAACTGTCTTTTTGATAAAAGAGATATATATCCCCTACTTTTTGAATAGTATACCACACCAACCACAACACTACGACACCAACAGCCACAATGGTAACCCTACAATTACTGCATAAGCCACTACTGACCCAGCAACTAGTGCGGATCCACGATAATTATTATACCCACAATCACTACATTCAGTCCTAAATAGTCGCAAGAACTCTCAAACGTCTCCAGTTCACCACCTATATCTGCGGTCTACAAAAGTTCACAGTAATCCCCAAACAGCTATTTTCAGTCCCCAATATCTCAAAACCTCTGGCATCAGTAAGCGAAAATACAAAAAAAAATCATTGGCTGCCACACTTGGTGCAATTTAGGGCCCGGCGAACGTTCAAGATTTGATTCAGTTTCAAATCTTTTCACTGATTCGATTCGATTCGAAACCATTTGATTCAGAGGCAGCGGAAGCTCGATAAAAGTGGAGGGGCATAACTTTTCAAGTCTTCCATAGTTCGGCCCAGTGGGAGAAAAGTTACAATCATATATCAGTAAATGTACAGACATACTATAGTCTCTCGTTTAGTTGAGCATGACGCGGTGTGTTCACTGTCCTGTCCATTTCTTTTACTTCAATCATCTTCATCTAGCCTTCAGGTTGGAAGATGGGTGAAGTAGAAGAAACGGACCGAAGTGGCCGAAGGTGGATTCCTTTGCCAAATGTTGCATGAATTTGCAAATAATATATTACCGGAATGTTTGCATATTGACATGTTTGCGTGCGTTCCTTTTAAATCATTGTGTAACCGCGCTACATGTCAGTGAAAGAAGTGGAGAGCACGTGTCCCCTGTGCCCCTTGTTCTGCCACCTCTGTCTTGATTAATCGAAAAAATACGAATCTCGAGAAGTTTCATACATTTCTGTATTGTCGAATTTTCGAAGATGGGAACTCATACTGCATGCAGTTATGGCTAGTTTGTACATATATTGCAGATGGCGCCTAGTTCCATTCAAGGAACGACATAAAGCTTTTTCTTCATCCATCTTGATGATACTTAGTAATTTCTCGTTTGAATCTAGTCCCTTTAATATCCCCATTGCTGAGCTGACTGTGGGCGTGAGTTGTTTGCACTAGAATATTAAGAACTGTCATTTTGGTAGTGCTGCAGTCAAAGCAATAACTTTGAGTAATTTGAATGTTCGAGTGTTACTGAAAGTATGGTACACGCCGGGATCATGTACTGGTACATGCGGAAATTTGCTTGCCATGTGAATAAATTACTTAACCTTTCAGAAAAAAGTGAAGGTCCATCTACTGGTACTTGCGGTTCCATGGTACGAGACAGTCTAGCCAATACGCATACTGAACATGAAAGATAGGCAGCGCTAAAAGATAGTCGTAAAATCGTAACAATTGGAAAGTGATTCGATTCGAGACTCCACTCGGTTTCGAACATTTTCCCTCATTCGATTCAAACGAAAAATCTTGATTCGCCGGGCCCTAGTGCAATTATTTCGAGATGAAACAGTGTTCATGTAGTGTTTTTATTATTTTAATTATTTTGTCAGTTTTTACAGTCACAATATAATTTGGAAAGTATTTCTTTCGTCGTCCACTGTACTTTGCATCTCAATCCTAAGACACAGGAGATGAAATATTGAGTCCACTCATTAGCTGAAGCCAATGTCGCTCTGTGACCATGTAATCATCTGTGCCTGTGCAAAGACTCCTGCAAACCATTGGGAAGTCCGGTCTGCAGAAAGACGGTTTATGAATGTCTGACAATCTATACACCATAGAAGAGTGTTTCAATAAAGAAAAAAACGGTTGTACTGAGAAGTAACTATTTCATTGTTATCCAATTAAAAGATATTATAATGTTAAAAAATGAATTTGAGATTAGACAAAGTACGAACGCGCCTTATAGCACTGTGTGCTATTGTTATTAGTCCTACATGATGGCTTCACCAAGTCCGTTTCGGTGATTTTGGATGTTTTTTGGTGATTTGGCGTCGTTGTCGGGTCTATTTGGGTAATTCTAGGAAGTAACCGAGGATTTCGGGCAATTAGATTGACTCTTATACAAATGAATGTGGCCTTTCATTGGAAAGGTGGGGGGTGGATTGTGGGGGGAATCAGAATTCAGTTTGGTAGTTCTGGGTGGTTTTTGATGATTTGGAGGGATTATCGAGTCTATTTGGGTAATTCTACCAAGCAATCGAGGATTCTGGGTAATTAGATTGATTCTTATACAAAGACACGCGCCTATTATTGGAAAGAGGATGATTCTCGGTGAATCCTAGCCTATTTCGGTAGTTTGGGGTGTTTTGTGATTTGGGGCGATTGTCGGGCGGATTTGGGTAATTCTACGAAGTGAACGAGGATTTGGGAAAATCCAAACCCGCAAACAACCTTAGAACAAGCCCTGTCCTAATGTAGAACTTTGGGTCATAAAGCAACGATGTGCTAACATGGAAACAAAGAAGATGGCCTCCAGTATGCAAAATGGACGACGTGTCACCCTAGCAAGACCACGTATCACGATGGGGAGGACGTCACAATATAACCGCTCACATGGGCTACCAGAACAACTAAATATGGCGTAACTAGGTCACGTGCATCTGACGTCAGTTCCCCCTCCTCCCAATGGTGGACGTTCCACCCCTCCCCTACTACTAGCGTGTAAGTAACACACAAATACAATGGGACAACACCTTTGAAGGTAGAGTTTTATAAACAGTTAATATTTGTTGACAAAGATCAGAAAATGGTGGGCGGATGGGGTGGGGTTGGACGATTTTCCATATTGTCAAAAATGCAATTATATTTAAATATCATTTAATGGCCTAAGCCCAGTACAGGGCGTAATTTCAATTCCACATACATGACATGGTTTTAGTAAGATTGACGTACGGTTCTACATGAATTTCGTAAAATTTGATTATAAACTGAAGCTCCACTTGCAAGGAGCGAAACAGCGATTGTCTACTATGCGAAAAAGTCAATGATAATCTAACTGAGCTCTATACGAGACATGCTTTTGAGTTAGATGGGGGTGCTGTTCTACAGTAATTTCCGAAATGATTGCTTCATAAATTTCGAAGATATATTGAAACTGTTTGAACGAGAGTGGTTAATAGCGATTTTCCATATTGATGAAAAATTCCATGATAATTGAATATTTGGGCTCTGTAAATGGCAGTCCTGCGAGTTAGGGTGAGGCGCAAGTCTACAGTAATTTAACCCTTTGAACCCCGGTGGTATCTTCCATGTCAGTTCCATGGTAGCAGAAGGAAGAGTCCATATTTATTATTTGGGGGTACACCAATTAATATTTTCAACGTGCAGCCTTAGGGCTGCACGTTGAAAATATTGATTGGTCTACACTGCACATTTACCTTGCTGTCATCCCCCTTAATGACATTATGACGTAGCTTGTGACCCGGCAGAAAAACGGTCTCTGGAGTTCAAAGGGTTAAAAAACGTATCACTTCATAAATTTCAAATATACATTGATAGATAGATAGATAGATAGAGAGAGAGAGAGAGAGAGAGAGAGAGAGAGAGAGAGAGAGAGAGAGGAGAGAGAGAGAGAGAGAGAGAGAGAGAGAGAGAGAGAGAGAGAGATAGATAGATAGATAGATAGATAGATAGATAGATAGATAGATAGATAATAGATAGATAGATAGATAGATAGATAGATAGATAGATAGATAGATAGATAGATAGATAGTTTATTTCTGCAGTATTATGTTACAAAGACGATACATGAATTAAGCATATAATAAGTGATTGTACAAAAAAGACACCATGTAATAAGGCGATATAGCCAGGCTGGCTGTTTTGTAATCACCCCCTCTAGGATTGTCATTATAATTCTGGTAGATTACAATAGTATTCAAAATACACTGAAACCACGCATTCATACACATACATATACGTATATGTCAAAAACACCTATTTAATGCACAGACACACATACATACATGTATATGCATACATGGATCCAATATTATATATACATACTTGATTACTTATTTGTTTTCGGAATTTTCTTTAGGGCAACGGTCTTTCATTGTGATACGTCATTGCATTCAGTTAAGACAAAAAATCTAAAACATGGAAATTTGACGAGAGTCGGTATAAGTTTGTTGAAATGGGAGTTCATGTTTGTAATAGTTCCAACCATACAGGACAATCTGGACAATATGGATTCGTACACGTTACTGATGATGAGTAGTCCATGATTACTCTGTATCAAGGGGATTGTAAATAGCGATTTCCCGTAGTGTGGAAAATTGTATGATAATCGATAGACATGAACTCTATTCATGGCATACTTTGGGTGTGGCGGATGTGCAGTCCTAAGGTAATTTCAGAGAGTATTGCTCAATAAATTTCGAAGATGTTTTGAACCTCTGTATGAAAGGGGGTGGTTATTTATTATTTATTTATTTATTCATTTATTTATTGGTGTTTAAGGTCACATACTTATGCACAATGGCTAATCATGACCGCGACAGTTTTACGGGTGGAGGAAGCCGGAGTACACGGAGAGAACCACCGAGCAACGACGAGCAGCTGCCAGCTCCCCAACATCGTAACTCCGCACTGCAGCACAGGCAGGGTTAGATTGCTTGAAGACATGCGCACCATCGACGTGCAGTACGCCTTAGTATACGGCCTCATCGTGCCCCCATGTGGACAATCGGGGTTAAGTGCCTTACCCAAGGACACAACGCGGGAGTCCGAATCGATTGCTCAGACGGTCACCCATCCGAGGACTAACTGGGCTCGACGTTGCTTAACTTCGGTGATCTGACGAGAACCGGTTACCGCAACGCCACCGTGCCCCCTAAAAGGGGTGGGGGTGGTAAATAGCGATTCGTCATATTATGAAAATTTTTATGATAATTGAATGTTATAAACTGTAAACAAGGCCAGTCTTTTAGTTAGACTGACGTCCAGTTCTGTAGTAATTACTGTAAGTATTGCTTCATACATTTCGAAGATATATTGAACTTCTACATGACAGTGGGTGATAAATAACTATTTTCCTTTTTGTGACAAATTGCATGATGACTGAATGGAACGATATTTGTGCGTGGTATGCTTTCAATTTAAAATGAGAAATAGTTTTACACTAAAATATTTCTGAAGGTATAGCTTTATGAATTACGAATATACATTGAAAAGGGGTGGTAAATAGCAACTTTATACAATGTGAAAAAAATCTATGATAATTGAATGACATGAGCTTTGTACATGGCATGCTTTTGATTTAGAATGAGATACGGTTTTATTCTTTTCTGAGTCAAAAAAAAAGAAAGTATAATAAAAACAAATGTGAAAAAATAAAGGATGAAATATAATTGTTCTAATGTTGCATGTTTGTGGACAAGAAGTCGTGCAAGGAGTTTAGTGACATGTTGTTGTCCACCCAATCGTATACAATTTTGCTACGGATTTCAAAACAGCACGTGCTACCCGAGAATGTCAAATTGAATGGGTGACCGACGATTTTCTTTGTGTTATGTTATGCTAGAGAGCCTGGGTTATCGAGAAAACACGCTAGTTTTTGTCTTCCGACATTTTAAAAAATACCAAGGTTAACCAAAAATCAGAGGTTGCGTACCATTGGTATGCATGGAGATGGGATACCTCCAGATGAGTTCGCTGCTCAGATTGGAGTCACTGTGGCCACTATTTACCGTCTCATTGGAAGATATACAACCACTGGATCTACTGCCGACCGACCGCGTTCAGGCCGACCAAGAGTTATGACCCCTTCACAAGACCGACACATCAGGACGTCCCACTTGCGGGATCGCTTCTTTCCGGCGACGAGGACAGCAGCAGTTACTCCTGGTAGAACTAACAATAGAATCGGTGCACAAACTGTCCGCAACAGACTCGCTGAACACGGCATCCGAAGTAGGAGTCCATACCACGGACCAATCCTTACCAACGTCATCGTACCGTCAGAATGGAATGGGTACTTCAGCGTGTTCGCTGGACTCAGCAGCGTTGGAGCACAGTTCTTTTTAGTGATGAATCACGATTTTGTCTACGGCGCTTATGGTAGGGCAAGAGTGTATTGCCGATGAGACGAACGGTTTCTGATGCATGCGTGCTAGAATGCGACCGTTTCGGCGGGGGTTGTGTAATGGTTTGGACAGGAATTTCCTTGCACCATCGAACACAGTTGATCTTCATCGATGGTAATCTGAATGGACAGCGATATAGGGACGAAATTCTTAACGCTGTTGTTGACCCGTTGTTCAACTCTAACGTCAGATTGCAGTTATTCCAGCAAGACAATGCCCAATGTCACATGGAGCGTATCTGTCGTGGCTTTCTTGAGGAGCAGAGCATCGAACTTCTTGCCACTTTCGCCAGATTGGTCACCAATCGAGCATCTTTGGGATCAACTGGACCGCCGGGAACGACTTCGTAATTTTCAGACATTAAGCGATTTACGAAATGTTCTAACCCAGGAGTGGAACGCAATACCACAGGGTGACATCAAGAGACTTATCAGGTCCATGCACCGTCGATGTCTTGCCATCCAAGAGGCAAACGGTGGACATACACGCTATTGACTGCATGTGTGAACTTTTCATTTCACCCTATGTCTGAATTGCGACGTCCTGACGTGATGCTGGCAACAGTGAGAACATGAAATTATGCAAATTCATACAGCTAGACTCGAAATATGATTTTACAATAATTTGTTTAGAATTAAAGTCGATAAGACTAAAAACATTGCTCCTCAAAGTTTATTATACTTTCTTTTTTGACTCAGTATATTATCCGAAAGAAAAGCTTCATAGATTTGAAATATACACTGGAATTGAGTTCAAAGGGGGTGGAAAATAGCGATTTTCCATATTGTGGAAAATGTCTATGACAGGGGGATGATGGCATGAGCTCTATACATGGTATGTCTTTTGAGTTAGGATGGGGTGTGGTGTTATATTTATTTCTGAAAGTATACGATAATAAGTTTCAAATGTGTTTTGAAATCCTTTACGAATTTGGGTGGCAAATAGTGGTTTTCTACACTGTGAAATATTGAATGACAACTGAATGGCATGAGCTCTGTACATATACTACTCAAAGTTTGCTAAGCACCAAATATTTGACACATCATTGTGAAATTTGCTTGTGACATATTTGCGATATTTTTGGTGGATATGATTGAAGAATGTATTGAGATGGTCCCCAGTGTTTACAATAGCTCTCTTGACAGGTAGACTTTTCGTGACAGTCATGGAAAGCATGTACCCCTTGATTTTCATGATGTTTTCGTGTGCTGTCTACATGTACATGACATGTGTAGGGTATTCAGTCTTCATTTCAACACAAATCCTTGTGATTTAATGATTGAATATGACAAATGCAAATGTAAGAAGACATTTGTCTGAAGCAGAAATGTGGCGGGCTGTAGGGATGGTGGTGCAAGGGGCTACCGATCATCAGGTAGTTGAAGCCCTTGGTGTGCACCATACGGTGATCACCAGGGCCTGGGCATGATTTCAGCAGTGTGGCACACCAGTAAGACGGCATGGTGGTGGCAGAGACAGGGCAACATCTGCAGCTGAAGACCGGTTTTGATCATTCAGGCCCGTAGGAACCGCTTTGCCACAGCAACCCAGTTTCGCAGTGACCTTCAGAATGCATCGGGTTAAATGTTTCGACGCAGACTATCCGGGCAACGTTGCACGAAGGTGGTCTCCGATCGAGAAGACCGTGTATTCGCATTCCGCTGTCCCAGAACCACCGCCAGGCACGATATGAGTGGGACATGGACCACGTTGTATGGACCAGAGAAGATTGGCGACCTGTCCTTTTTACAGATGAGTCAAGGTACTGACGGCCTAGACCACACAGATAGGCGTTCTAGGGTATGGAGAAGACCAGGAGAGCGATTCTATGCAGCCAGCATTACTGAGCATGACCGCTATGGTGGGGGGTCAATAATGGTCTGGGCGGCATCAGCTGGGATGGACGTACTGAGCTCTGTGTCCTTGAACGTGGTACATTGACTGCACATCGGTATATTGATGAGATCCTGGATGTCCACGTCAGATTGTATGCAAGTGCAGTGGGTGACAGATTCATTCTGATGGACGATAATGCCCGTCCTCATGTTGCCCATGCTGTCGGGGAGTACCAACAGAGGGAGGGGATTGGGCGTATAGACTGGCCAGCAAGATCCCCTGACCTCAATCCAATCGAACATGTCTGAAAATGAGTTGCAGCTTGAAATTTCAGCCCGTCCAGTCCAGCCAAGAAGTGTCCAGGAGCTTGGTGCCATGCTGGTCCAAGAATGGAACAACATCCCACAAAGGACCACCAGGAACCTGATTGGGGGCATGAGAAGGCGTTGTCAAGCTGTAATTAACAGTAATGGGTCTCATACTCGATATTGAAGCCATACCAGTTCGCTCCGTCAACTTTTTGGCATATTGCAAAATTTCCTCTTTTACCAATAATATCCATTTTCCATGGTTATCGTATTCAAAAGCTAAAAAATAATGTCAAACAAAAATAAAATCTTAATTTCTGTTCTTAAATCATTAAAGATATAATTAAATAAAAAATATGTACACTTTTCATTACAATATTTCAACTAAAACGTAAAACATGTAGTTGGAAGTACTTAGTGCTTAGCAAACTTTGAGTAGTATATTAAGCATGTGAGTTAGACTGAAGTGCGGTTCTTTTATATTTTCTGAAGGTATTATTACTTCATAAATTGCGAAAATATATTGAATCTCCATCAGGGACGTGGCTAGAGGTTTCCCATTGGGGTGTAGGGTACTGAATTTCCATCTAGGGTGAGGGACTGGCATGGAGAACCCCCCTCCCCCGGTCCCTACCCCTAGTTGGAAATTCACTACCGAGAAACATTTTGAAAATGAAGCCATGAAAGGGGGCATAAAACTGATTCTAGTAACTGAAATTCCAACACATTTTTGATAGAATTATCAGGGCATTATTATTTGGTACTATTCTGGGAATTGAATATATGCTAAACAAATGCTCAAGCTGAGAACTTTGAGTAATTCACACTAACCTAACATTAAATCAGATCTTATGCAGGAATGATCAGCTTTCGATGTTTCTTCATTTTGTAACTGTGAATAATGGAATTTACTCAGGATAACGATTTTACATGATGTGATTTTCTTGAAGTGCATTTCGAGGATTTTTTTTATTACGATAAGTAACATACTATAGAAATCTCGTACCGATTGACAACATGCATACTTATGAAGCTCGATATTGCGTACACTGTGGTTTTAAATAGTAACAGGCGGAATATTTGCCGATTTGAAACCGAGTTGGAATTTTGGGAAGTAAAGGAGACATCAGCATCACCAAACAAGCCCTAAAATCCAGATAGATGGAATTTCCAACTACTCATGACTTGCCCTCCGAATTTGCAACTATAGGCAATTGTGGCCAGGATTGGGGGGGGGGGGTGACCCCCCCCCCCCTGTCGCCAGGTCCCTGATCTCTATATGAAAGGGTGTGGTAAATAGCGATTTTCCATTCTGTTAAAATAACATTAAGTGAATGGCCTGATCTTTATACATGGTCTGGGTTTTTAGTTGGACTGGGGAGCTATTTCATACTAATTTCAAAAAGTATAGGTACATACATTTTAAAAGTACGTTGAAATTTTACATGAATGAAGCTGGCTGGTAAGTAGCGATTTTGTGCGCTGTAAAAAATTCAATGATAATTGAATGGCCTGAGCTCTTTGCATAGCATGCTTCTGAGATATACTGAGCTGTTGCTTTTGTAATTTCTGAAAGTACTACTTTATAAATTTCGAAGTGATATTGAATCTCTACATGAAAGGGGGTGGTAAATAGCGATTTTCCATATTGTGTAAAATTCTATGATAACTGGATGCCATGAGATCTGTTCATGGAATATTTTAGATTCGGAATTAGATGCGTTTACACACTAATTTCTGAAGGTATAACTTCATAAATTCCGATGCTATCTTGATATTCAGTTTCGAAGGTGGGGGTGTCAATAGCGGTTTTTTCCATATTATGGAAAAAATATAGGATAATTTAATGGCGTGAGCTTTATACATGGCATGTTTTTACGTTATATCGGGATGCGGTTTTGTAGTCATTTCTTACAAAATCACTCCATAAATTTTGAAGATGTATTGAAATCCTGTATGAAAGGAGTGGTAAATGGCCTTTTCCCTACTGTGAAAAATTATACAATACTCGAATGGCATGAGCTTTATGCACGGCATTCATGTAAATTAGACTGGGGTACAGTTCTATGGCAACTCCTGAAAGTACAGCTTCATAAGTCTCGATCATATATTGAGATTTCATTTCAAAGAGGGTGGTAAATAGCGATGTTTTAAAATAATTCAACTTTAGGACTAAAAAAGTTTAAAATCTGTTTCTCAAGCCCTCTTGCATGCTCCTTTTGCTCGTATTTGTCTTTAAAGGAATAATTACAAAATATACACACCAGAGCCTTTTAATTAATAATAATTGATCGCGTTAATAGTAAAGCTAGCAGTTGCACAGGTAACTCCACTGACATTTCATACAGAAAAGGTACACGTTCTGACAAATACTCATAAACGAATACAGTTTAGGTTACTTGTTGAATGTAGGAAACGCAATACTCACTTATTAGAGCATTTTTTTTTTTTTTTTGGGGGGGGGGGTGGTTAACGGTGTCATCTTGAGAGAAAATAGAAAGAACAAGAAATATAGGCTCTAAAAATAATCATCATGTACATGTTAATTTGAATACATTTTAATTTATTATTATGTGTGAAAGTATCGTGTGTTTTGTAATTTTTGTATATATTTATACTGTCCTGTACACATGTATGTAATAAATTCATTTTTCAAGTTTATTCACGAATAAACCTATATTTTCAACTGTAACGGTGACTTTATTTTTTTCATCTTTCTTCCCAAACGTGGTGCCATATGAAGTGATTACGAATTGACCCAGGCTTTTTTTCTCTTACCTCTGTCCCAAACCAAGTTGATTACGAATTGAGCTGGGCTTTCGCAGTCCGGGTCAATCGTACTCAACAAACTGATTACGATTTGACTTGATTACGAATTGACCCGTTCCTGTTATTAACTAGCAGAAAATCCCGTGCTTTTCACAAATGTATATTTTCTTTTCTTGAGGCCGGTTTGGGGAAATTGCCGGGGACTCCTCGGGTTAAATTACGTGTTCGTTTCGGTTACATTTGTGGAGGACGGTTTGATCAGAGGACGATTTGGGTGTAATTCGGTCTAAATGGTATGGGCATTATTTTTGTGGGTTGTCTAACTTGTACCTTTACAACTTCCTGACGCCCTGAAATATTTTCTGCGAAACTTCAACATGGAAGCCTCCATGAGCACTCTGTGCCTTTCGTTTCATCTTATTTTTGGTTTTCATTTGATTCCATCATTGGCTATAAAAGATGATTTTACGGAAGAGCTGTTCATAAGACCCCATTATTCAGGACACACGTCTTTTCACTTTCAGTTTACAACCAAATGGAATATCGACATGAGCAAAGAATCCTGTAAGACCCGTCACCTAAGATTCAATGTATCACTCTCATGATGTTACCTGTTGCGCTCCCAAAGCAGCTCGCCTCGTCAGCTCGGTTTAGCCGTATTCGCCCATCCAGTTTCGTCCCCCGAGTCGTTTCGCGTACATCTGAATGTCATGTAGTCATAGAACTAGGGAATCCTAGTCAAAACGTCCCCAAACCAAAACGTCCCCAAATGTTTTGGTCAAAACGTCCCCAAATAGTTGGTCAAAACGTCCCCAAAAATTAGTCAAAACGTCCCCAACAGTTGGTCAAAACGTCTCCAATAGTTGGTCAAAACGTCCCCATTGTTGTTTCTTGACTGAGGCCATTGAAAAAACTTGAGATGTTATTTTAAAACAAATTTATTGTTTTACAAAACATTAATTATAAATATCCCCGCTTCTGTCAGGCCGATATTTATGCGTGCCTCCCCTAATTTCGCGCGTGCCTTACGGATCTCCTTTCAAAAGTGTCGCCCGACACTGATGCAGATGCCAAAGGCAGGCTCGAGCGTTGATTGGGTTGGACGCGAGTAACGATCGATGATAGGGGTGGGGTGCCCTCCCCCCCCCCCCAAAAAAAAAAAATTAAATCTGTTATAAATGGAGACTTCTGGCAGGTTTTGGTACCCAAAAAAACGTTTGTTTTTTTTTTTTTTGGGGGGGGGGGGGGGGGGCGTCGTTTTTAGCAGCATGTTTTGAATTCTCAAGTTCATCAGTGAGTATCCAGTGATCTAGAATTATAGCTTTTAACGGCACAATTCTTGAAGTGATAACTTTATTACGTCAAGTTGATTTAATCAAGTTATTACTTCACGAATCACGCAGTCACATCCATTGAAAGACGTACTAAGCGCAAAAAATAAAAATACATTATTTGAAGTTATTTTTGGTCTGGCGGAGGGGCAGGTCTAAACCATTTGTAAATAGGGCCTATTAGCATCTCAGTAAATAATTGCGAAATAATTCTAACATACAGCCTATTATGGCTTACACTACTACACTACGACAGAACCTGAAATTATTTCGCAAGTATTTATAGAAAAGCACCGCCCGTTTTTGCATAATTAACACAGTTTTTTCGCCAGACTTGCGAATGCTGAAATGCTTAAAAGGGTCACTCACCAGAATTTATGTTGGTCATAATTTAATGAAATAATTTCAACGAATTTTAAAGCACACACGTACAGTCAACACATTTAATTGACCATCCCGGTTTTTAACGCTATCTTTGACATGAACCAATGAAATAATTGTATAGTGATCAAAGTAGGCATAGAACAATAGACTACTATTGTATGACAATCACATGGCTCGTGGAATAGCCAATCGGAATCAACACGATGAAGCGTTTAATTAAATTATTAAGAAAAAGTTGTGACAAATAGATGTAACGATAATTTATTTCTTGTTTGTTTGTGGATTTTATGCAGCGTTATCTAGTAATACTATTATGAAAACGTTAACTGATTTTTCCAGCTTGTAGGAATATTTAGTTGAATTTTTCCCTGGATGAAATTTATTGTAAAAGGACTAAAAAATAACATTGGTTTATGTCACCGATATTGTAAGTGGGAGTGTCCTGTTACTTTATTTATTCTGTCCAGATTTGTCATTTGTTAATTCAGAATAATTGTGGGATAATTCTGGCATGGTGGAAACACATCGTAGTTTGTATGAATATTAGTTACAGTGTAAGTCACCAAAGTGTTTAAAATACAATACCAGAAGAATTATGGTAGTTTTTAGGCAGCAATCATATTACATTTATATGGTTAATTTAGGGTTAATTATCCCAGATCTGTCTTTTTGTCATCCTTGAGTTATTTCAATGATACTGTTTTCTCAGATTGGGTTGGTTTGCACGAGTTAATTATGACAGCACTCCGGACATTTGTGCTTGATTTCTCGCTGTGTATTTGTGACCAGTCAGTCTGAAATGTATCGAAACGACTGGGTCAGGTGGTGAATTTCCAATCAAAATTCCACCCGCCTCCCCAACCTTAAACGGATCAAACAAAATCAAAAACCCCACTTCCATAGTTCTTAGGCCATTAACGGCCTTCGCCCATACAATTAAAAATGGTATCAGGAAAACTCGTACCCACGGCAACTCGTACCAGTCAAGTCGTACCCAAAATTGGACGACTCGTACCCATTTTCGGCTGGACAACTCGTACCCACAGTTGGACAACTCATACCCAAGGTTGGACAACTCGTACCCACAGTTGGTCAACATGTACCTGGTCTTTAATTGTATGGGCAAAGGCGAATATTGGCTGAAGGACTTGAGAAGATGAGTGTCTGCTTTCAATGGGTGTGCATAGAGGCAAAAACTTTCCATTTTTAGCATTTATCTCAGCAGAACAGTCTGAACAGACTTCGCCGAAAGTCAATTTCGCCAGTATGAACATTTCATCAAGAGAGCAATTCGAAGGAAACAGGAAATATTTAAATTATATATTAGTACAGTGGTGTAGGTACGGGAGACGACCCCCTCCCCCTCCCCCACTCCCACCCCGACCCCAAATCGGGTAATCTTTGGCTCTTCGTTAAACTTCTGAGGGCTTTTCTCCGTAATATTTTGTTGTAGTGGTAACGGACGATAGAAAATAATTCTTCGTGATCTCACACCTGTCACAGCCGGGTAAGTCTAAATTAAATGACTGTTGAGTTTTCAGGTGTGTCGGTGTTGACCATAAAATTTCCGACAGAAATCAGTTGATGCGAGCTGGTGGACTCATAGAGAGAGAGAGATGTATTAGAGCTTTTTAATTGGCTTTTTTTTAAATGAACATCATTTGTGATCTTCTTGATTCAGTCTATCACTGGTCATTGTTTGCCGTTTTTCTTCCGAGCGAGTAAATGTGCTACGCTTCAAGTACAAAATCCGGCTGGACTCTCAATTTACAATGAAATCCTTTCTCGCCTGACCGGAGTGGCACCTCACCAGTGATGTAACTTTGCCACACGAAAAATAATCTAAAGGTGGAGGGTGGCATTATTAATTAGGAAAGGCAAGAGTTAATGCGACGAAGGCTATGGTTTTCACCCTGATAATTTGCAGAGCTTAGGCCTAGATGCGAGGCATTTTAGTTTTTTCCAGTACTCTATTTCCCAATATTGAAGCACAGAAACCGGGTGTTGGGGGGGGGGGGGGGTGTCATTTACCCCAGTCCTCGCACGAATACGATTGCAGACTTTCAGGAACCACTGGTTCCTGCTATCAACAAAGTACGGTCAATGAATATATGTTTCCTGTTCTGTGTATCACAGTCGTCATTTAGACGTAAAATTTGTGTATATTTCATTCATATTCATGGAATATCTGACGAAGGAATTTCAAAGTAAACTGATTTCCATTACTATTATTGCACCTTAAACGGATCAAACAAAATCAAAAACCCCACTTCCATAGTTCTTAGGCCATTAACGGCCTTCGCCCATACAATTAGACACCAAGTACAAGTTGACCAGCCATGGGTACGAGTTGCCCAACCTTAGGTTCGAGTTGTCCAAATGTGGGTACGAGTTGTCCAGCCGAAAATGGGTACAAGTCGTCCAATTTTGGGTACGACTTGACTGGTACGAGTTGCCGTGGGAACGAGTTGTCTAGAAACCAATTATGACAGCACTCCGGACATTTGTGCTTGATTTCTCGCTGTGTATTTGTGACCAGTCAGTCTGAATTGTATCGAAACGACTGGGTCAGGTGGTGAATTTCCAATCAAAATTCCACCCGCCTCCCCAACCAACACCTTTGTAAATTCATTGCACTGATATAGCTTGTCAAGTGTCCTCGGTATGGGTACCGTTTAGGTTGTGTGGGCGTTTTTTCATACCGCCCACAACGTAGACAACATTTTCCAAAATGAAACTCCCCATAGAGCAGTCATTATAATTATTCTACTACTCCTTTATTGGCTACACTGTACTTATGATACATATATCAAACAATAAAATCTACATTAGTAATTTACAGTGTAGTCCTAAAACACATATATTAGTTCTTATTAATTGCTCATTGCAAGTTTGGTTTTCCAGTCCATGATGGCTGCATAAATAACAACGGCTTACGGTAACAAAAACAGTTGATATGTTGAACTATCGCAGTTCTCAGACCACAAACACATGTTGCCAATTTTTTGGGATGTTATGAAAGTCACAGAAAATTAAAATTATACAATAGAATTAAAGTGCGTGGAGTCAGTGAGGATTGCCTCGCCACGCAGGAAACCATGCACCAAGCAAGGATTGAAACAAACTTTCCTGGCTGGGATCAGTGTACATTTTAAATAAACATATGAATAAAGTTATAACAACTCTTTAAGCGTTTTAAGTGTATGTCTGTGAATGGGGATTTTTTTGTCGTTACGGGGGGGGGAGGGGGGGGGGGGGGGTCGTCTACCATCACCCCGCCATCCGTTCTCCTGAAGGCAGACCAGATGGCCAAGGTTCAGCGTCCACTCCGCCTTATAGGCTCATGGGTAACTCCCATCTTTCAATAACAGATATTGGTATAATTTTTCCTTTTTTATAACCGTTATGGATAATATGTGCTGGGGCTACTCCCAAACGACTGTTTGGGTTTCTTTTTCTTTTATTTTTTCTAAGACAACCATCAAAGTGCGGTTTCAGTATTACCATATAAATATGCCCACGTTTCTATGTAAAATACAGAGCAGAATCTCGTAGTTATGCACAATTCCAAGTCACCTTCCAGTTCGAGGTTATCGGGGGAGGGGGGGGGGGGGGTCTGACCCCAGTACCTTACTGTCCGTGTGCACACTCAAAGCAAGAAGATTATTGACCCTCGCTTCCGACCCTTGTGGATCCATTAGCAAGTAAAGATATTCGGGTTGATGGGGATTTCACCCACATCGTCCCAGTGCGCTTTCGGCGCCCCGAAACTTTTCATTCATTCATTCATTCGATAATAAATTCCAGTCTGCTGAAGTCCTGTTCATGCCCAGCCGAGAGCAGAGTATTGGTACAACTGACTTAGAATCCTAGATTTCGACCGAAAAATAGTATAAGCATTGCTAAATGAAATATGAAACTACGAAAGAAGAATAAATGAGTTGGGGACGTTTTGACCAACTCTTGGGGACGTTTTGACCAACTCTTGGGGACGTTTTGACCAATTGTTGGGGACGTTTTGACCAACTCTTGGGGACGTTTTGACCAATTGTTGGGGACGTTTTGACCAACTCTTGGGGACGTTTTGACCAACTCTTGGGGACGTTTTGACCAAAAAAATTAGGGGACGTTTTGGTTTGGGGACGTTTTGACCAGCACCCGAACTAGGGATACACTAAAAAGGGCTATCACTGAAAAGGGTAGTTCAGAGATCCGAACGTAGTGCATAGTGGCTACCCCTCGGCTCTAGGCTCTACGTTCAGATTCTTCTTATTCAATCCTATAGAAAAAGCTCCCATCAAGTTTTTATGGGAACTCAAAATTAGGAATATATATATAATATATGGCTACCCCTCGGCTCTAGGCTCTACGTTCAGATTCTTCTTATTCAATCCTATAGAAAAAGCTCCCATCAAGTTTTTATGGGAACTCGAAATTAGGAATATATATATCAAGCTTTCGCCCATATTACCGTCTGCAATCGATAGTACACGTATTTCCTTACTTTTGGGCAGAGTTTATTGATCCAAACTATGTTTTATTCTTTAATTGTCGTCATTTGAGTACTCGTGAGACGTCAACGGAGATTTCGAAATCGGCCATGTTTTTGTATAAATATAAAACAGTAAAAACAATAACCCAGTAATGGCGCCGAAACGAATAGACCTTTTTATCGATGCAGAATTGGAATCTCGATCTCATTTGCGTAGAGAAGGTCATCAAACTCGGTCGCTTTTGCACAGAGCAGATTATCAACCCCCTTTTGCGCAATTGCGATCGAATTTCCGATTCTGCATCGATAAAAAGGTCTATTCGTTGCGACGCCATTACCGGGTTATTGTTTTTACTGTTTTATATTTATACAAAAACATGGCCGATTTCGAAATCTCTGTTGATGCCTCACGAGTACTCAAATGACGACAATTAAAGAATAAAACATAGTTTGGATCAATAAACTCTGCCCAAATATAAGGAAATACGTGTACTATCGATTGCAGCCAGTAATATGGGCGAAAGCTTGATATATATTCCTAATTTTGAGTTTTGAGTTCCCACAAAAACTTGATGAGAACTTTTTCTATAGGATTGAATGGGAAGAATCTGAATGTAGAGGGGTAGCCACTACGTTCGGATCGCTGAACTATGAAAAGGGTAGTTCAGCGATCCGAACGTAGTGGCTACCCCTCTAGTGGTGACAGTTACGTCTGTTGTCTGCAGCAGACAATATGTCCTAATGACTCTGCATTTTCTTTAGTCTGGTGGATTGTCCACCTGAGCATGCAATCACGTGTAATTCATTTTCTGTTCATGATGTATATTTTGTATGCTGTGCATATTTTGTGTACTTTCTGAAAAAAAAAGGAATAATTTTTTAGTTTGGCATCGTCACTAGTCTTCCTTTCTTTCATTCTGTATTCACGGATAATTTGGTTTTTCTTAATTGACAAGATTATGTTGGATCTGAATTATTCCTTGACACTTAGTGATATTTTTCTACTTGACTGACCCTCCCAAATTGTCTATTTTCACGTACTTCATTTTTAAAATAATCATACAAGTCATGTCTGATCATGTATCTCCTCAAATTAGTTTTTGGGTCGTATCGTCCCAGTTCGATAAGGTATTTGGACGAATCATCCTAGGGCAAACTGGTTTTGGAACGAAACATTCCGGAGCCACTGAAAAGTGCAGACCTATATCTATAGTATACAGGAAAAAGTGTAGAAGGAATTCAAAAGTTGGATAAAAATTGAATGCCGCTATCCTTGTGGACCAAATTCTCAATATACAGTACGTGGAGAGTGGATTGTAACTAAATCACCCGTGGAGTGGATTTATCACCCAAGCTATAACTTTCAAATTTTGTACATATCTACAAAAAACACAAGTAATGTTTCAGTCAATGGACCTCTGGGTTTAACCCGGAGGTCCATTGGCTGAAACTTTGCTGGTGCTGGTTATGCTTTGCAACAAATTTGCAATTATTGCTAGGGTGGAATCTCCACTCTGCGGGTGATTTAGTGATAATACACTCTCCACATACTGTAAACTTTACAGTACATGGAGAGTGGATTGTAACTAAATCACCCATGGAGTGAAGTTATCACCCAAACTATAACTTTCAAATTTTATACATATGGAAAAAAAACACAAGCAATGTTTTAGCCAATGGACCTCTGGGTTTAACCCGGAGGTCCATTGGTTGAAACTTTGCCTGTGCTTGTTATGCTTTTCAACAAATTTGCAATTATTGATTGGGTGGAATCTCCACTCTGTGGGTGATTTAGTGGTAATATACTCTCCACGTACTGTATGTTACTCATATTTATGGGAGATAGACAAAAGTTAAATTATTTTGTTTTTTCGCGGGGTTATTTTAGAAAAAACGTTTAAAAAATCACCAAAAAGTGTAGGCAGAAAGCCGAGTCCCGCTGTGTAGTATAGAAATACATGTAGCACATCTGCATGTACATACAGAAAAATCCACCAATTAAAAACACGAATTGGACCACAGCCCACTTTTCGGGACAAAAACATGAACTCTTGGATCGAAGAGAAAGAAAATCATGTATAAAATACCAAAAATACAGAAATAAAACATGGTGTAGTGTATTCTTGATATGTTACAAACTAAGATTTCATTAAAGTACAGTGGATTATTTGATATAAAAAAAATAATACCAGATTAATCGTACAGTTAAAACTTGAAGTCGTGTCACGAACTGTGCACTTATCTAGGCTTAATTGCGTGTATGGATTGCGTGCAATTGCCATATCGAAAGGCATCCAAAGCACGGCAGGTTCTCCTGGTTACTCATAGCAAACACGGGCAATGTTTCTGCCAATGGACCTCCGGGTTACCCGGAGGTCCATTGGCTGAAACATTGCTTGTGCACAGGCCATATTTAGAGAATTTGATAGCCTTACTATGGTCATACCATGCAGATTAACGCGCATATCGACGTGCTATTTGTGCGCATTTCAGGACAGGACTTTTAGTTTTAACTGTAAGGCCTAAAAAAGTTAAAAATCTGTTTCTCGGGCCCTTTGGCGTGGTCCTTTTGGGTGCTGCATGTTCTCTTTTTATAACCAATGCAAACTTAAAAAAAATAAAAATGAAATGGTTTATGTCTGATATTTTACCCACGTTAATAAAATTGATAAATTTGGCCCTAGAGTGCAACAAGGCTTTGCAATGCTTTATCACTGCAAAGCCTTATTGCACTCAAGGGAGAAAATATCAGGCCTTGTCAATTCAGGCGAACAATCGTTTCGTTCGCCTGGAGGTTACATAAACAGAAATTAAGGCAAACGGATGATCTGTTAACCACATGGATCCATCGGGTAACCAACTTTTTTTTTCATCATATTAGATGTCTGAGGAGAAAGTAGTACACATACAAATATTAACTTTGTGCTTATTATTCAGCTTTAAGCATATTAGAAACATGTTGTGACAGTTTATGGAAATTGAAATGCACTGTAGCCTGATGTTTTTCGGGGCCACTGCCAAATTAATTCTGGACCTATTCACCTCTGCACATTCTTATATGCAATGCTGCCGATAGAAGAGGCACAACTCAGTATTTCCAGCGATTGAGTATTTCTGTTCCGCTGATATTTTTATCATCTGATGTCATCGCATGTTGCTAACAGAAGAGGCATAACTCTACATTTCCTTCCCAAACCCTCTCCCCCTGCTCAGGCTTTCAGTATATGTCTGTGGCATATATTATGTTTGGGTTTTTGCCTAACCAACAGGTTAATGAAACAAATTTACAGTTAAAACTAGAAGTCCTGTCACGAACTGTGCACTTGTCTAGGCTTAATTGTGCATAGGAATTGCACGCAATTGCCATATCGAATGGCATCCAAAGCACGGCAGGTTCTCCTGGTTACTCATAGAAAACACGGGCAATGTTTCTGCCAATGGACCTCCGGGTTACCCGGAGGTCCATTGGCTGAAACATTGCTTGTGCGCAGGCCATATGTACTGAATTTGATAGCGTTACTGTGGTCATATCGCGTAAATTAACGCGCATATCGACGTGCTATTTTTGCGCATTTCAGGACAGGACTTTTAGTTTTAACTGTACTTACCCATCAGAATATGTTAATGAACAACTACATGGGTAACCTGTTTATTGGTTTACTAAAATATGGAATTGTCAAAGGATGAAATATACCACCACCCATGCTATTCTGTAGATTATGAGGCCTAAGACATACAGTTAAAACTAGAAGTCCTGTCAAGAATAGTGCGCTTATCTAGGCTTAATTGCGCGTTGGAATTGCGTGCAATTGCCACATCGAATGGCATCCAAAGCACGACAGGTTCTCCTGGTTAATCATAGCAAACACATGCAATGTTTCTGCCAATGGACCTCCGGGTTACCCGGAGGTCCATTGGCTGAAACATTGCTTGTGCACAGGCCATATGTACAGAATTTGATAGCTTTACTTGGGCCATACAGTTAAAACTAGAAGTCCTGTCACGAATAGTGCGCTTATCTAGGCTTAATTGCGCGTTGGAATTGCGCGCAATTGCCATATCGAATGGCATCCAAAGCACGGCAGGTTCTCCTGGTACCTCACAGCAAACACATGCAATGTTTCTGCCAATGGACCTCCGGGTTACCCGGAGGTCCATTGGCTGAAACAGTGCCTGCACACAGGCCATATGATAGCTTTAATTGGGCCATAACGCGCACATTAACGCACATATCCACGTGCTATTTGTGCGCATTTCATGACAGGACTTCTAGTTTTAACTGTAACGTGCACATTAACGCGCATATCAACGTGCTATCTGTGCGCTTTTCATGACAGGACTTCTAGTTTTAACTGTAAAACAAATACTGGGTAGTATAGTTTTTTCTGTATATTTACCAAAATGCCTCAATCAAAATATAAGTTTAAATGAGTTGTATAAAATCTTTGCACTGATTATCATGAAAACAACAGAGATGGAACCGAAAGAAAGCAGTTACATGTACATGTATATTATTTATATTTTTATACTGTACCAATGACCCAGACTTAGCTGGTGCTAACTCCAACAAAACCAGGGCCAAACACAAATTTTGCCCCCCAATCCCCAAAATTTGCATCCAAAACAAAAAGAAATCATGTCCTAAAGGACCTCCATAGTACGCCTCTACTGCGCATGCGCAGTGACGCAGTCATCCCGAAATTGGCGCCAATTATCATTTCTCTGTTTGGCCCTTCATCAGTCAACATCTCACTGATCTTTGTGCTTGTAAATCTCAGTTTAATGGATGCCAGACACGTAATATTTTTATACTGTACCAATGACCCAGACATAGCTGGTGCTAACTCTTAAAATATAGGGCCAAACACAAATTTTGCCCCCCAATCCCCAAAATTTGCATCTAAAACTAAAGAAAACATGTCCTGAAAGGCCCTCCACACTTCGCCCCTACTGCGCATGCGCAGTGTCAAGGACGTTCCGAAATTGGCGCCATTAATCATTCTAAGTTTGGCCCTTCATCAGTTAACATCTGACTGATCTTTGTGCTTATAAATCTCAGTTTAAATGATGCCAGACACATAAATATTAGTGAAATGGTGATTCTAAGGAGGATAGAGAAGGAGGAGAGGAAAAGAATGTGTGACAGAATATTATCAGGGCTGTAACTTAAAATTTTTTAATGAAATTATGTTAAGTTACCTATTTTCAAGGCAGCAGCCATTTTGTTGTCATTCTGATTATTTAGTTACACTGTTTTTTAAGTGTTTTCCTCTCTCCTTGTCCTTTAAGTTCCCCCTTGCTATTCTCCCATGCTTTTGGCATAGTTTCTGTAATTATTATTACTAAAATTTCTTGGGAGTTTTAGCTGAATAACAGAATGAATTCTGTTCTTTCCCCATGTTTACGTCTTCACCTACGGGTGGTTAGGCGTTGTGTTCTGCATCTACCATCTGATGTTCTGCAGTTTCTTCCCTGGAAGTCTCTGTTTTGCATCAGATAGTGTATTTTTGGTAACTGATTTCGGGCCTGGGTGCCTGGAGTCTTATTTTAGTGTTTTTACACTCATTGTTTACATTTACAACAGCCCTCTGTGTGAGGGGGGGGATTTCTAAAAAATAATATCTTTATGTTATTTTAATCATAACTAGATACATTATTATTGTTCGTAAGTGTTGAATAAATTGTTTAAAATATTTTTAAAATTTTTGTCCACACTTAGGCTTGGGATCCATTGGGGCTCAACGTTACTTTTCAGAAACTTGGGCTGTTCTGAAAAAATATTTTTTCAAAATATTTTGATTTCAATTATTTTTTCTATATTAATGGATCATATTATTATTATGTATTTTGATTGCCAGGGGTTAGTGCGAGTACCAGGACTTGTTTTCTTTTCACATTGAAAGGATATTGATCAATTGTTTTAAGAGGAAGTCTTCCTCTGACTTTATTATCATTCTATATGTGGTCAGTGTACTCGCATTAACTCCTGTTCTGTATCGTATGATTTCGATGACAATATGGGAAGCGTATGTCACGGTATGTTGTTGGGGATTTGGACACTCCGGTCCTTTTCCCGCAGGGTCACTCTACTTTATCAATTTCTATTTCAGACGATCAAGATTAGGGTGATGTATCTGTGATGTCTTCCAACAGTGTGCCTCCGTCGTCACAATTAATGAAGGGCTAGCGGAAAAGTGCTCATGTAAATACGCCAATTGCCTAAGAGGACCCTAGTAGGTTCGACGGCCTTTGACGTCCGCTAGCTCGCCCGGTGTAGCGTCCATTCACCGAATGGTTCGGCAGCCGGGTTCGTCCGTTGCGGTCTAGAAGGAATTTTGGGGTGATGCGAGCACTATAATTAACTTAATGCACACCCAGTGACGGCGGATCGGAGGGAGAACGCAGGAAGCCTTTTAGTCCGGTTCATAGCTCGTTCCGGTCCATCCGGACGGCAAGCGAGAGAGGCCCCTCTCTCGTTCAACAACATCTGGCCCCAGATGTTGTGGTACAAAATGTGTCGCAAGCGGAGCATACGTCCGTCGCTCGGGACGCTCCGTTGTATAGGCAGTCCGCTGAGACTGCTAAGGCTTCCTCTTCTCGTCAGCGCACACGACCGCACCTTGGCTGCGTGACCGCCGATATATTACCAGCTTCGCCAATCAAGGATTCTTCGGCGACCAGGTCACACCATCCGGTAGCCAGGGACACGAGGCCTGCAGACTCCGGATGTTTGCATAGGAAGTGTGCGGGAGTCAACAGACACGGAGCTTCCGGCGGCAATGCATCGTAAGACCGCTACTGCACAGGCCTCGGGAACGGACGTGCTTTCCTTAATAGCACAGTTTATCGCAGCATCCCAGCATCAACTGAATCTGTCGCATATATTTTATCCGACGATGCTGGGTCGGGACGCTCCGCGGAAGCGGGTACGGACGTCCGAAAGTTTCATCCGGTCCGACGGGATACCGAAAGGGATTCGGAGGATTTCGAGCTTTCCCTTTCGGAACAACATATGCTGTTGTGTATGTCATCTGACTTGGTCTTCTACAGCTTTTTTCGTCGGACCAGAATGCTGCGATGCCGGATAAGAAACTGATAGCGTCGTTTTTGGTTCGGTTCAGGGACATCGTCCCTCAGTTCCGACATAGTCCAATAATGTCACACAAACTTTCGAATTATTGAACGACGCTATATATATTATTATTTTATGCTTGCTATCCAAGCATTTCTGGTTTCTTGTTCGAAGAGTTATGGAGATGTCTTTCAAAAGTGTGCCTCTGTCGTCATAGTTAATGAAGAGTTAGCGGCAATAAGTGCTCATGGAATATGTCTATCGCCTACGGAGTGACATTCGCTAGCTCACCCGGTGTAGCGTACATTCATCGAATGGTTCGGCTGCCGGGTTCGTCCGTTGCGGTCTAGGAAGGAGATTTGGGTGATGCGAGCACTTTAATTACTTTAGTACTCACCCAGTGACGGCAGATTGAAGACAGATCGGAGGAAGCCTGTTGGTCCGGTTCCTGGCTTGTCCAGGTCCGTCCGGGCTGTGAGCGAGAGAGGTCCCTCTCTCGCCCAACAACATAGGGGACCGCATGTTGTGGTTCAGATATTTTACAATCGGAGCATATGTCCGTTGGTCGGGACGCTCCGTTATATTGACAGTCCGAGAGACTGTCTTTAATGCTTCCTCATCCTCACAGCAGGGCACACGACCGCACATTGGCTACGTGACCTCGAGTATCCGATCAGTTTCGGCATTCAGTGATTCCACGGCGAATAGGTCGTGCCATCCGGTAGCCAAGGGACACGAGGCCTATACACTCCGTTCGCTCGCATATTGGTAGTATGCACGGGGTAACGATCACGGAGCTTCCAGCGACAATGCATCGTAAGACCGCTTCTCCTCAGGCCTCAGTGACGGACGTGCTATCCGAGTTAGCACAGTTGTTTCGCAGCATCCCAGCAATTGACAGTTTCTCGGTCGAATCAGGAATTATCCGACGGCGCTGGGTCGGTGCGGTCCGCGGTTGCATCAGGTACGGACGACCGAACGCTTTATAGGGTCCGACAGGATGGCGAAAGGGATTCGAAAGATTTCGAGTTTTCCCTTTAGTAGTATCGGAAGATGCCTTTCATATCTTCTGGCATTATCTTCCAGTGATTATTATTTCGGACTTCATTGCTGCGATCTTGGATAAGAGACTTATAGCGTCATTGGACTCGGATTTTTCGATCGGTTCAGGGACATTGTCCCTGACTTACCGACGCAGTCCAATATTGTCATTACAACATGTGTTTTATTTTTCGACGCTATATATATATATATATACAAGCCTGCTACTAAGCATGATAGTTTAGTTTCTTGTCCGCGTTGCTCATTTCTGCCATTTTATCATTTATACAAATAGTTTATTTTGGCAGAGCAGGGCATACCGAGAGTTCATATGCGTCTAGACGGTGTGATTAAAGACTGCATATATTCTTTTTCGCCGTTTATGTCTTTTCCAATTTCAATGTTGGGAACGACATTATGTATAGTAGACTTAACTTAGACGCTTTATTATACGTAATCCGCCTTACTGAGGCGTTATCATTACGTCTTCAAGAAAAGATTTACGGGATATTATTCTCAATGTAATTTCTTTTGAGGGCAGTAGTTTGTTCACGTATAACTCCGCCCTTCAGTGGCTGATTGGAGTTAGTTAGACGTGACGCAGCCCTAGCTACATCCACACGCGTGGATAGTAAGGTTAAGAACTCTCTCAGAGTCGCTTCGTTCTCGGAGGAGCTTCTCTTCGACGGCAACTTTTCGGCAATCCATGAATTGCTCGATTTATACGTTCTCTTGTCTATCTAGTGTTACAAGAGATTCAGACTGGGGCAAACATTCGGTGGTTGACTCAGAGAGTGCCGCCGCAGTTGCCGGACCCGAGTGTGGCTGTTATGACGGTTGCCAGTCAAACAGATTGGGATATAATACTGATCCCTATGGATTCGAAGTGCCAGGGTCTTTGGGTTCCGCAGTCTTTTAGCAATCAGTTTAACTTCCGTGGAATAATGTTTTTTAGGCTTGCTTTATGTCATTGCATGAACATTATTCAGAAACGAATGCCCAAATTCCTGTCCTTTAATTCGACAGTAGTGGCGTATCTCCAGAACCAGGGAGGCACACTTTCGTTTCCGTTATTCAATTTAATGGAAAGAATCCGTCTGTTGGTTATAGTACACCAAGTTCAGTTTTGGTCCGTCATATTCCGGGTCGTCTGATTGTTTTATCGGACTCCCGTTCTCTTACGGGTCGCTTGTTGCTGTCAGAATGGACTCTCAACAAACAAGTATTCAATCAGATTTGCTATCTATGGGAGCGCCCAATGATGATTTATTTATGACACAGCTTGCTAATCAATTGCAGACGTATGTGTTGGCTTGTCCAGATCTCTGAGCTAATATTGTTAACGCTCTATTGATCTATAGGACGGAATGATAGGATACGCGTATCCTCCGGCGCTGTTGTTTTAGCAGGTATTGCTAAGATAAACAACCACAATACATTTCTGTTGATAGCATCTCTATCTTCACAGAGATCATGAGTAATTTACTCTCTTGTCTACTGTGGGTCTTAACGTGAAATCTTCCTCTATGTGAGGATCTTTTTCACTGGGTAAATCGTGTCATCTTTATCACAACCAGCAAGGTCGCAACCTTCATGTATTCCGTTGTGTGGTCCGTATTGCATTGTAAGCACTGTACTGGACGAGCTTTGGACGCGATTTCTTACTATAGGAGTTCCTCTTCTTCGCTATTCTATGCGGCTAAAGTGGAGGCTCTTCCGTTGTGGTGTAGGGATCATTATGTTCATATTGTTGATCCCTCCATACTACTCATTGCTATTTTTTAGTATACTTGTTTCACAAGATCTACTGCAGCCTGTTATTATTTAGGTTATAGGTTTATGTTACCTCATACCTATGCACTCTACGATAGTTTACAATTGAGTCTTTTGTCTCTTTATCTAAGTCAGTTAGTAACTTTTTGATAAATAGACTTAGAATCTTTAGATTAAATTCCTATACGGATTTTAACTTCGGTTCTTATTTAGCTAAGTAATCATTTGAGCCTCTGGAAACAGTAGTTTTCAAATTCTGACCTTTTAGACAGTAATTCTGTTGGTTTCTCTTTTACTGTAGAGTCAGTGAGTTTCATGCACTATCGATGGATGATTTTCACTTTCATAGTTTCGGAATCAATACTTCCGTTACTATTTAGGTTGGATTGTTGCATAAGAGTTAGGCTCCTATTATCCGGAACCTATTATTTTAAGGTCCTTCCGTCTTCATATGGGCATAGGCCTTTACTCTTTCCGGGTACAGTTTATGTATTTATAAACAGATATCTGTTTATTACAAAGGGCGTAAGCTTCTTCTGTCTTTGATGTCTAGTAGAAGGACGTTACGCTCCATTTTATTGTTAATGGATTCTATTAACTATCGGTACTGCTTATGGTATATCATTGACTTAGCAGTTGTGCTTAAGATTTCGGCTCATGAAGTAAGAGTTCTTCTACTTCTTGGGCTTACATTAATAGTGTCGCTATTATAGATTTTTGAAGGCCGCTCATTGCGCTCAGCCATCCACATTCATGAATTTTATCTTAGAAATATCGAGTCCATTTCTGGAGGCCTCTATTGTTAGGTCTATTATCTACTGCTCAGAATGTCATTCACTTAACAGTTGCTACTATAGCTAGGTAGGCTGTCTGTTTCGGCAGTGTCTCCGTTCGGCTGCCCTCTTCGCTCTGGGCTATTTGACCCAGGGCAAGAAAAAGGGGGGGGGGGGGGAGGGTGTTCCCTTGGGTCACCTGTTTTACTATGAAAACAAGGGGATACCTCCTCCGGAGTTAGTAATTCTGAGCTGTTATTGGGATGGTTGTTTAGTGAGAAGTTTAGGTTTTTAAAATTCATTCAAGTCTTAGTTTTTAAAGTATAGCTTTTGAATATTGCATATGTCAACGGACATGATTATGCAATCCTCAGACACTTTTTGGAGTATAAGAGTCTCTATTCTCTAGACTTACTTTATTTATTGGCTTACTTTAAAAATTATTAGTATAAGGATTATATTGGATATTAATAGAGTACATGGATGTATGAAGCTCAATTTTGGAAGGTGTTGTATCTTTCTAATTTATCATAAATAAGAAAGATACATGTAAGGCCTATTACTTCTTTTTCCCTACAGGGGATGACTCTATTTTATTTTATTGAGCGTATTCCATTTTGCTCTATGTCCTTGGCCCTCCAGCCTTTTTACTATTCAGCTATGTCTGGGTCATTGGTACAGTATAAAAATGTTAAAAAATTTATAGTAATTTATATATTTTTTATACTTACCAATGACCCAGACGGGGATGGCCCTCCCAGGAGTTGGGAACTCTTGCCTCCCCGCTGAGTACATAGCGCTTACCAGGCACTGGTTATTAGAATGATTAATGGCGCCAATTTCGGAACGTCCTTGACACTGCGGAGGGCCTTTCAGGACATGTTTTCTTTAGTTTTAGATGCAAATTTTGGGGATTGGGGGGCAAAATTTGTGTTTGGCCCTATATTTTAAGAGTTAGCACCAGCTATGTCTGGGTCATTGGTAAGTATAAAAAATATATAAATTACTATAAATTTTTTAACTTTTGGAGAAAATGTGATTCTAAGGAGGATAGAAGGAGGAGAGGAAAAAGAAGTGGCAAAAAATAATCAGGGCTGTACTTAAAATTTTTTGATGAAATTATGTTAAGTTGCCTATTTTCGAGGCATGGGCCTCTTGTTGTCATTCTTGCTAATTGTTGCACTGCTTATTCAGTGTTTCCTCTCCCCTAGCCTTCTAAAGTCCCCCCTGGCAATTCTCCCATGCTTTTGGCATATTTTTGAGAAGTTTCATTTCTAAAATTTCCTGGGAGAGTTGCTTGGTTACAGAATGTTTTCTGTTACTTTCCCCATAGTTACGTTTTCACCCATGGGTGTATAACGTTTGTGTTCTGCATCTTCCATCTGATGTTCTACAGATTCTCCCCTGGGAGTCTCTGTTTTGCATCAGATAGAGTGTAATTGATGACTGATTCCGGGCCAGTTTTTTCAGTGCCTGGAGTCATGTTTTCTAGTGTGTTTACACTGTTTGTTTTCATTGGCAACAGCCTTTTTTGAGGGGGGCTGTTTGCCTTTGTGGTAGTTTATCTCATTATAAGATACATTTATATTATCCGAAAGTGTCTCATTAATTATTTTATATAAATTTAAAATTTTTGACCACACTTTGCCATCGGATCCATCGGGGCTCAACGTTACTTTTCAGCAACTTGGGCTTCTCTGAAAAAATATTTTTTCAAAATTATTTTGTTTTGCAATTGTTTTTTCATTTATTAATGGATCATGTTATTATGTATCTTTGTGTCAGGGGTTTTTGCGAGTAACTAGGACTTATTGTTGTTCTTTCACAATGAAGGGACATTGTTCAAATTGTAATAGGAAGAAATCTTCCTCTGATTTTCATGATCATTGTATTAATTGTAGTCAGTGTTCTCGCATTAATCCCTGTCCTATATGTGAACATTGGGATGAGAAACATTGGAAACGTGTGTCACGATATGTTGTTTCTGGAGAAAGAGCGATGCCGGCTCTTTCTCCACAAGGTCACTCTACTCTCTCAGTTTCTATTTCAGAGGAACCAGAACAGGGTGATGTTTCCATGTTATCTTCTTCAAGTGTGCGTCCGTCGTCACAAATGAATTCAGAGCTAGCGGCAAAAGTGCTCATGGAGATTAGACAAATGTCGTCCGCTAGCTCGCCCGGTGTAGCGCCCATTCACCGAATGGTTCAGCAGCCGGGTTCGTCCGATGCGGTCCAGGAGGAAATTTTGGGTGATGCGAGCACTATAAACATAATAGATGCACACCCAGTGACGGCGGATAGTAAACGAGAACGGAGGAAGCCTTTTAGTCCGGTTCCTAGCTCGTCCAGGTCCAGCCGGGCCGCGAGCGAGAGAGGTCCCTCTCTCGTACAACAACATCTGGGACCAGATGTTGTGGTACAAAATGTGTCTTTAGCAGAGCATACGTCCGTCGCTCGGGACGCTCCGTTGTATAAGCAGTCCGCAGAGACTGTCAAAACTTCCTCTTCTCGTCAGCGCACACGACCGCACCTTGGCTGCGTGACCTCCGATATTTTACCAGCTTCGCCGATGAAGGATTCTTCGGCGACCAGGTCACACCATCCGGCAGCCAGGGATTCGAGACCGATGGACTCCGGACGTTCGCATAGGAAAAGTATGCGGGAGCCATCTGATGCGGAGCTGCCCTCGGCGAAGCAGCGAAAGACTGCGCCTCCGCAGGTCTCGACGTCGGACATTCTTGTGCAGATAGCACAGCTTATCGCAGCATCCCAGCAGCCGACAGAAACGGTGTCGGATCGAGAATTATCCGGCGGCGCTGGGTCGGTACGCTCCGCCGAAGCATCGGGGGCGGACGACCGGGAACATCGGGAGGTCCGACCGGATGGTGAAAGGGATACGGATGAATTGGAGCTATCCCTTTCGGAACAACATAAAGCTGCCGTGGACTTCATCCGGCACTTTCTCCCTCAAGTTGTTCCGTCGGGCCAGACTGCTGCGCTTCCGGACAAGAGAATTATAGCGTCATTGGACTCTGAATTTTTTGAGCGGTTCAGGGACATCGCTCCCGAGTTTCCGTCGCAGTCCAATAATGTTGCAAGAACATTTGAATTATTGAACGACGCTATATTTAAACTTGCTTCCAGGATGGGGAAAGCAGGTTTCTTGTCCGCTAATACTCTTAACCTGCCTTTCATTAATGCAAGGAATAAATTTGATACGGCAGGACAGGGTATACCGAGAGTTCCTCTGCGTATGGACGACGAGGCGGAAGACTTAGAGCTATCATTACCGTCGTCAGCTTCTATTCCAACCGCGGTGTTGGAAACAGCTATTGCGTCTAACAGAGCCAATTTAGATGCCTTATCTTACGCAGATCACCTTACTAAGGCGTTATCACTGCGCCTTCAAGGGGAAGAGTTTCAGGATATACAATCCTCTTTAAGACTTCTTTCAAGGGCAGTAGCTTATTCCACGTGTAACTCCGCCCTTTCAGTGGCAAATCTGGAGTTGGTTAGACGTGACGCAGCCCTAGCTACATCCACACTAGTGGATTCTAAGGTGAAGAACTCTCTTAGAGTCGCTTCGGTCTCAGGAGAACTTCTCTTTGATGGCAAGCTTTCCGCTATTTATGATAAAATTAAAAAGAAAGCTAATGATTCTCTGTTGTTCAGATCGGCTCCTAAAAAGTCGGATACAGCAGACACGAATAAGACAGGCACTTCTGGGTCTAATGCGCCCAAGAGAGGTTCCTATAGAGGTTCCGGTGCGTCCTCTTGGTCTTATTCGAGAGACCGTCAGGATAGCGACTCTCGTTCGGGACGTCCTTCAGGGACAATCGGTCGGACGCCCCGAGGTCGACGAGGCGAGGTGCGGGTCGTGGAAGACGTGGTTTCTCCTACCGCAGGCCTCGCAGGTCCAGGAGGTGATGGCTTAAACCTCTATCGCGTTCCGGTTGGCGGAAGGTTGTCGAGTTTTTCACAAGAGTGGGCGTCGATTACGGACGACCCTTGGGTGAGAGGAGTGACTTCGGAAGGTCTAAAGATATCCTTCAAACGAAAGCCTCCATTAACTCGAAGTCCAAAGTGGACTCATCTTCCGTCAAATCCACAGAAAAGAGACGCTCTGTTATCAGAGGTGCAGTCTCTTTTAATGAAGAACGCGGTAGAGGTCGTAGAAAACCAGGAATCTCTGGGATTCTACAGCCATCTGTTTCTGGTTCCGAAACCAGACGGCTCGTTCCGTCCAGTCATAGATTTGAGCTGGATAAACAAGCTGATCGTCGCTCCGAAGTTTTATATGGAGACGATTCGATCGGTCAGAGCGAGTATTCGGGTGAACGATTATGCAACGAGCATAGATCTCAAAGATGCGTACTTTCACGTCATGGTACATCCGACATTCCGAAAGTATCTACGCTTCGCAGTCCTAGGAGTGGTGTATCAGTTCCGGGCCATGTGCTTCGGATTGAATCTAGCACCCTGGGCTTTCACTCGGGTAATGAACTCGGTAATGATCTACTTCCGAGCTCATTCGTCTGCGGTAACGTCGGCCTACCTGGACGACATTCTTCAGAGGTACGGCAACGAGTTAACGCTTCAGAACGATGTTCAGAATCTTCTTCTATTGCTCCGACGTCTCGGTTTCATAGTAAACGAGGAGAAGTCGGATCTGGTGCCGTCCAAGTAATTCACTCATCTGGGAATGAGCTTCGAGACGCACAACAATCTCGTTCGTCTGCCATTAACCAGAGCGAAATTAGTCAGTTTTTACGCTCGCTATTGTCTGCACGCAGACAAAGTCACGGCGAGAGAATTTATGAGACTGATAGGTCTGTGCGGAGCCGCCGCGGATCTCATTCCGATGGGGCGGCTACGCACACGTCCTCTTCAAATTTTCCTGACTCAGAATTGGAGTGTGAAAATTCATTCGCTCGATGTAGACGTTCTCTTGTCAGATCAAGAGATTCAGACTTGGGCAAACATTCAGTGGTTAACTCTAGGAGTTCCGCTGCATTTGCCGGATCCGAGTTTTACCGTTACGACGGATGCCAGTCAAACAGGTTGGGGTGCATCATTAATCCCAACGGATTCGAGATGCCAGGGTCTTTGGGATCCGCAATTCCTGTGCAAGCACATAAACATCAAGGAAATGATGTCAATTTGGCTTGCGTTACGTCACTGGATGGACATTATTCACGATGCTCATGTCCAAATCCTATCCGACAATACGACAGTAGTGGCGTATATACGGAATCAGGGAGGCACTCATTCAGTTCCGTTGTTCAATCTAACGGAAAGAATCCTTCTGTTTGCGTTAGAACATCACGTTCTTCTTTCGGTCCGTCACATACCGGGTCGTCTGAATGTGCTAGCAGACTCCCTTTCACGAAAGGGTCGCTTGTTGCCGTCGGAGTGGACTCTCAACAAACAAGTATTCAATCAGATTTGCTACCAATGGGAACGGCCAATGATAGACTTATTTGCGACACATCTCAACAATCAGTTGCAGACGTATGTGTCCCCGTGTCCGGATCCAAGAGCATTTGCAGTAGACGCTCTGTCGATCCCTTGGGACGGAATGATAGGATATGCGTATCCTCCAGCGCCGTTAATTCAACAAGTATTGCTAAAGATAAAACAATCTCAATGCAAGATTCTGTTGGTAGCATCTCTGTCGCCACAGAGACCGTGGATAAATCTACTCAGGTGTCTGTTGTGGGACCTACCGCGGAAGCTTCCTCCACGAGAGGATCTTCTTTCGCAGGGGAAATCGCGCCAACTCCATCACAACCCGCAAGGTCTCAACCTTCACGTTTTTCCGTTGTGCGGTCCTTCTTGCATGGCAAGCACTTTACAGGACGAGCAGTGGACGCGATTTCTAACTGTAGGAGGACCTCCTCTTCGCTAAACTATGCGGCTAAGTGGAAGGTTTTTCGTCGTTGATGTAGGGATCATTCTGTAGATATATTTGATCCCTCTATACCAGACATTGCAAACTTTCTAGTATACTTGTTTGACGAAATCAAACTGCAGCCTGTTACTATAAAGGGTTATAGATCTATGTTATCTGATACCTATGCACATCATGATAGTTTACAAATTGGATCTAATGTCTCTTTATCGAAATTGGTTAGAAACTTTTCGATAAATAGACCCAGAACTCTTAGATTAATTCCTAAGTGGAATTTAGCTTGGGTTCTCCTTAAATTGAAGGAAAAGCCATTTGAACCTCTTGGGACAGTAGATTTCAAATTCTTATCTTATAAGACAGCTTTTCTCTTAGCTTTCTCTTCTGCCAGAAGAGTCAGTGAGCTTCATGCACTATCGGTGGATGATTCTCATTATCGTAGTGTTGGGAACACTATCACCTTCACTACTAATGTGGGTTTTTTAGCTAAGAATCAGGCTCCTAATAAATATCCGGAACCTATTGTTATTAAGGCTCTTCCGTCTTCAGACGGGCGTAGGCCTTTACTCTGTCCTGTTAGAGCACTACGTATCTATAAACAGAGATCTCAGTTTATCAGAAAGGGACGGAAACGTTTCTTTCTGTCTTTGATGCCTAATAGAAAGGACATTTCAGTCCATTCTATTGCTAGATGGATTCAGTTAACTATCCGTACTGCTTATGAAGATTTATCTTCTTCTCAGCAGTCTGTGCTTAAGATTTCTGCTCATGAAGTAAGAGCTCTTTCTACTTCCTGGGCTTATGCTAATAGTGTTGCTATTACAGATTTAATGAAGGCTGCTTATTGGTCTCAGCCATCCACATTTACGAATTTTTATCTCAGAAATATTGAGTCCATTTCTGGAGACCTGCATTGTTTAGGTCCGTTATCTGTTGCTCAGAATGTCGTCCACTAAACAGTTGCAACTATAGTTATGCAGGCTTTCTGTTCCGGCAGTGACTCCGTCCGGCTGCCCTCTTTGCTCTGGGCTATTTGACCCAGGGCAAGGGGAAGGGGGAGGGGGGGCGGGTGTTCCCTTAGGTCACCTGCTTTATAGTGAAAAGCAAGGGAATGCCTCCTCCAAGTCAATATTTCTGAGTCGCTTCCGGGATGGTTTTAAAGTATAATATTAATGTTTAATTTCATTCATGTCTTATTTTTAAAGTGTAGCTCGGTGTGAAGCATTTGTATATGTCAAGTGTCAAACGGGCTTTAATATACAATACTCGGACACTTTTAAATGATTATAAAGAGTCTCAATTCTCTGGACTACTTTATTTATTGGCTTGCTTTAAAAATAATTAGTATAAGGGTTATACTGGATGTTAATAGAGAACATGAATGTTATTGTGCTCAATTATTAAGGGTAGTGTATCTTTCTAATTTAATATTAAATAAGAAAGATACATGTAAAGCCTAATACTCCTTTTCTCCTTAAGAGGTTACCTCTTTACTATATAGTTGAGCTTATTGGATTTTCCTCTATGTCCTAGGCCCTCCAGCCTGTTTACTATTCAGCTAAGTCTGGGTCATTGGTACAGTATAAAAATGTTAAAAAATTTATAGTAATTTATATATTTTTTGTACTTACCAATGACCCAGACGGGGATGGCCCTCCCTGGAGTTGGGAACTCTTGCCTCCCCGCTGAGTACATAGCGCTGACCAGGCACTGCCAGTAAGAATGATAATTGGCGCCAATTTCGGGACGACTGCGTCACTGCGCATGCGCAGTAGAGGCGTACTATGGAGGTCCTTTAGGACATGATTTCTTTTTGTTTTGGATGCAAATTTTGGGGATTGGGGGGCAAAATTTGTGTTTGGCCCTGGTTTTGTTGGAGTTAGCACCAGCTAAGTCTGGGTCATTGGTAAGTATAAAAAATTTATAAATTACTATAAATTTTTTAACTTTTCATTTACGAGTCTCAAGCATTACTTAACCCTTTACCCAACATAACGGCCCAAATCAGCCAGCGCTATTCACAAAAATCCCCAATTAATTTTCATTAATTTTTCATTTTTTGTCTCAAAAAACAAAGGTTATGACCCCTCTTTGGAATGAGCTTGTCAAGCTCGTTCCAAATCTCTAGAGGTCATAACCTTTGTTTTTGAGACAAAAATGGAAAAAATTAGTTATTCAAGAATTTTGTTTGCAAGTGTCGTCTTCTTTTCGTGTTAGGTAAGGGATTAAACAATGCAAACTATTTATCATTAAAATGATTAGGTTGAAGTCTTGGAATGTAACTGATAATACACTTTGTGCAATTTTAGAAAAATTATGTCAAATATGAAGCAATCAAATTCATAATGAAAAGACCATCAGTACTAAAGTCAATCTCAACAAAATAAATAACTGCAACTTTATCAAAAAAATCAAAGTGCTCTGGCTTCCTCCACCCGTAAAACTGACCGACACGAGGTGACCTTGGCTGTCGAAAGTGTTGTTAAATGCCAATAAATAAATAAATAATAATTAATAAATAATTTATTTATTCGTTGGGATTTAATGACACTTGCTAGCCAGGGTCACCTCATGTCGGACAGTTTTACTGGTGGAGGAAGCCTGAATACCTGGAGAGAACCACTGGGCATTGGTAAGCAACTGTCAGACTCCCCAACAGCCAACATACTAATTTCAGACAAGCAGGGTTAGCATTCGTTGAAGACAAGTGCACCATTGACATGCTATACGTCTTAGTACACAGTGCCACTGTGCCCCCATGTGGGCAATCAGAATTAAATGCTTTGTGTTAGAAAAAGTATCAAGCAAATTTGCTTCTACAGTTAAAACTAAAAGTCCTGTCCCGAAATGTGCACAAATAGCACGTTGATATGCACGTTAATCTACGCGATATGACCATAGTAAGGTTATCAAATTCTGTAAATATGGCCTGTGCACAAGCAATGTTTCAGCCAATGGACCTACGGGTTACCCAGAGGTCTATTGGCAGAAACATTGCCCGTGTTTGCTATGAGTAACCAGGAGAACCTGCCGTGCTTTGGATGCCATTCGATATGGCAGTTGCGTGCAATTCCTACGCTCAGTTAAGCCTAGATAAGCGCACTATTTGTGACAGGACTTATACTTTTAACTGTAATTTCACACAAGCAGGGTTAGCATTGGTTGAAGAGAAGTGAACCATCGACATGCAATACGTCTTAGTATGCAGTGCCAGTGTGCCCCCATGTGGGCAATCAGAATTAAATGCTTTGTGTTAGAAAAAGAGTTAACCAAATTTGTTTCTAATGAATATTCCTCTTAATCTTACCAAACATGAAAAGCAGATCACACTTACAAAAAAAAATCTTGAATAACTATTTTTTTTAAATTTTTTGTCTCAAAAACATTGGTTATGACCCCTCGTTGAAACGAGCTTGTCAAGCTCGTTCCAACAAGGGGTCATAACCTATGTTTTTGAGACAACAAATGAAAAAATAAGGAAAATTGATTGGCAATTTTGGAGAATAGCGCTAGCTGGTTTTGGCCGTTACATTGGGTAAAGGATTAATTGCATATTTCTCTTGTGTAAGTTGCTTCTCAATCAATAGGTTCATATGGATTATATCTTTTACACTTTAGAAATTTTGTTTTTCAGTTTCTCACTACAGACTATTTCCAAAGACTCTGGGAGATGTTTTGTCAACATACAAAGTTCAAGAACTTCATCTTACAATGACGCAGGGCTTCTGGCGATATGAAAAATGGGGCTACCCGGTTGAAGATGCCCCACCTGGTGCCCAGTTGTGGGTTTGGTTTCAGCCCACTGTTAAAAAGTTAGTAATATGAATATGTACTCCATGCATTCTGATGATCATCATGTTGAATTGAGAGATTAATAATTTATTTATTAATTTTTTTTCTTTATTGGTACAGTAAAACCTGTCTTGAGAGACCACAGTCTTGAGAGACCACCTGTCTTGAGAGACCACATCTACCAGGCACCGATTGGTTTTACTCTATAATGGACCTGCTATGGGAGACCACCTGTCTTGAGAGACCATCTGTCTTGAGAGACCACTGTGACCTTGTACCAACTTGTATTTTTATGCCATAATGGACCTGTCTTGAGAGACCGCCCCTTTGAAGACTGAAACCATGACAAAAACTTTTTACCTGTTCTGGAATTGGAAAATCCATTGTGGCTATACTAACATAATTAAAAGTATTAAAAGCTCTTAATTGGGTTTCAATTGCTAACTCATTACAGATTGAGATGTTTTTATAAGACCTCTGTGAAAAGATTAGGATTATTGCTGAATAAACAATTTCATACATACCTGAAATGTGACAGATAGGAATAAAAATAAATTTATGTTGAAAATCTTTTTGTAACAAATTGAAATGGACTGTTATAAAAATTATAAAAATAAAAATCCTTGAAGATTTTCAACACTAATTTATTTTTATAATTTTTATAACAGTCCATTTCAATTTGTTACAAAAACTTCATAAAAAAGAACAACTACAAAGTAATTACAAAAATCCATTTTTCTCCATTTCTGAATTTTGTGGTTGGTTATTCACTGACTTGAGAAAACCTGAAACCTGTTATGAGAGACCACCTGTCTTGAGAGACCACTTTTGTGTGGCCCAAAGGGCAGTCTCTCAAGACAGGTTCTGCTGTATTATTTAACAACACTTTCGACTGCCAGGGTCACCTCGTGTTGAAAGTTTAAGAATTACATGTAAGAGTGAAGCATTGTACTTAATGTTACTATACAATAAAATCACCATAAATAAGTACATGCAAATCGCATAGGCATCATAATATATATGCATGGCGCAGTTCTGTTTGTTTGTTTATTGGGGTTTAATGACACTTTTCACAACCAGAGTCACATCATGTCAGACACCTGTATGTATGGAGGAGGCTGAAGTATCCACAGAGAACCACTGAGCAGCAGTAAACAACTGCCAGGCTCTCAAGCGTAACAACTCTACACAAGCAGAGTTGGAAATGGTTGAAGGTAGGTGCGATGAGCAGTATGGTACGTCTTAGTACACAATGTCACCGCACCCCTATATGGGCAAACAGGATTAAGTGTCTTGCAAGGGTTTCTATTTCCTCTAAATTTGGGAGAATCCATTTGGATTCTTACGAATATGGTTGCAAGAATCCATACGTGCTGTGAGTGTCCGAAGATTCCATTAGGCCACCATAGTTTAACCCCTGTTGTATACTGATGACACGTGTTAGCCCTTTGCCCAACACAGCTTTTAAATTTTTAAAATGTAAACTGAATTTGATAATTTAAAAAAAAAATGAACCATATTTATAAAAAAAAATTACAAATATGAATGCCATTGGAACCTGCTCGTTGAGCCGGTTCCCATGAGTGCCATATTTGTACAATTTTATTGACAAAGTGTGAGGATATTGCAGGTCATGTTAGCCTTATATTGCTTATTTTGCCACTGATAGGTTAAGTGAAGGGTTAAATTGACTCAAAACTTTTCATTCGAATCCTAGCAGAGGTGCAGCAAGAATCTACGTGGATTCTAGCTGGCTTTGTTAGTCAAATCTTATTTGTGTGAATGGATTCTCGGATTCTCATCAAAATACAGTACGTGGAGGGTGGATTACTACCAAAACGTCCATGCGCTGACATTTCCGCCGTAGTCTGCTAGTGACCCACTGCAGAATGTCAGTGACAACCGCAGATCTGAGTGACAAGGATTAAATATTTTGAGAATGGCATTAATTAATCCATTGCGGGGGGGTGGGGGGGGGGGGGGAGGGGGGGGGGGGGCTCAGTAGATAGAGGTGTAGGCTGCAAGCCGAGAGGTCCTCTGTTCAAATCCCACCTGTGGCAACCGCGTTGTATCCTTGGGCAAGACACTTCACCCCATTGCTCATCTGGGGGCACGGTGACGTTGTGTACTAAGGTGTACTGCACGTCAATTGTGCACTTGTCTACAACCAATGCTAACCCTGCTTGTGTGGAATTAGTATGTTGGGGAGCTGACAGTTGCTCACCGTTGCTCGGTGGTTCTCTCCGGGTACTCCGGCTTCCCCCACCCGTAAAACTGTCATGGTCATGATTAGCCATTGTGCAGAAATATGTGACCTTAAACCCCAATAAATAAATTAATCCATTCCCTACATGTGTATTGTTTCCCGACGCTCAGCATTTCTGTAAGCTCAGTGTGCGTGCTGTGATATTTTATTCTCAGCACATTCAATAGCAGCCAAACATTTTTCTGAATTTATAACGCATTTCAATATTGAAATCCCAGTGCATGTTAATAGGAATGCTTATCATTTCAAGTCTGGGTATTTTGCGAGAGCGTGGTGGGAGAAGGGGAGCCTGTTGGGAAGAATAACATGTGGCTAAAAATAAATGAAGACAAATTTGTAATCATGTCATCAATTCGTCATTGTTGAATCTTCACAGTGCTGTCATAAGGAGAGTGCCCCCCCCCCCTTTCCCCCCCCCCCCCCAAATAATTAATCTAGTTTTGTAAGCTTTTAACCAGCCATCGATGAAAACGTGGTGAGAAGTCCAAGACAATATGCCGTAACGTTGTCTCCGCCAACTTAGTTTGGCTCATCGTACTCGAAAAGGAAAAGACAACGAAGGTGAATTGTGTGCTGTACAGCAACTGGATAATGGTTAAGATTGGTGCCAATGGCATTTTATAGATGAGGGACAAGGACCAACAGCAGGTTTAAAAGTTGTGAACTATATATGTCCCCCCCCTGTTCTATAGCGTGATGGAAATCTCAATGAATAATTACAGACATTCCAGTCCAACTGAGAGGCGTAGACAGCTTGGAGCTGGGGCGGAGGGAAGGGGGGGGGGGGGGGTTGCTGGGGTCTGTTTTCCTAATGGGAGCATGAGCCAGAAGTTGTATTTAATGGAGTCTGCCATATTGTATTTTAGATTTTTATACATGATGAGCCACTAATTATTTAACTAACCTGAGTAGCAAAGAACAAAAAAAAGAAAAGAAATACTCGTATCATTATCAATTTTTCTTCTGAAATAGAGATTAGGATGCGCCCGTTTCAATGAGGGTCAGACACCATGATTTGGACACAAAAGATATATGTATAACTTTAATGCCGAGTTGGTATTATATATCTCCTACTTTCGTGGTGACGTCTCGCTCCCAGTCCCCCTACACCTTGGCTATAGTTGCCAACAGGTCCAGCTGAGAACATTTTGCACAGAATTTGTTTTTCTGCGAAAGCATTTTTTTATCACGCCTAACATTTTTTTTTAACACCTGCTGTTGGTGGTAGCTTAATTGATAGTGGGTAATCGTGTAACAGAGAGCAGAAACAGAAACAGATAAACATTAATTAGGAGTTTATTACTAATTAAAGAATAACAAGGTGGTCAAGTCATGAAAATGGCCATAAATGGCCATAAACAAATATTTCCTTCATCATTTTACAGTTGCTCAAGTTCCAAGAGATGATAATAATCTTTTCTTAAAATAGCTGACGGCTCAAAAATCTTCACCATATTTTACCGATTCCCCCTTTCCATGTTATAAAAAATATTGTAGGAAAAAATGTGAAACAAATAGGCCTGAGGGCCCCAAACCCCATCAATGGGAGGGCCATACCCACCCCCACCTCAGACCTACAGCCATAAAATTATGCCCCCCATCAATAGGAAATCCTGGCTGTGCCTCCAATATAACACAATTTTTGTATAACCCTCAAAGAAAAGGAAAGAAAAAAAATAAAAAATAAAACGAAGAAATTATGCCACGTAAGGCCTATTTCAACATTCTCCTAAGCCCTGTGCAGGTTTGATGATGCCAGACAAAGAGTAAAATAAGCTTTCTGATAGCTAATGTGAATCATATTCGAATCACATTAGCTGTCAAAGCATAGGCTTTCATTTAGGCCCCCCCCCCCCCCCAAAAAAGGAGGAGAAAATCCTGAAATCCTACAGGAGGGCCTATGAATTTTTGAGTAAATTAAAAAAGATTCCCATGTCGGGTTGAACTATGGATACAGTCGGACTGACTTTTATTGAAAAAGTTTGAATAAAAAATTTCACAGTTTCCGAAAATACAAAGTTGTTGAATTGAAAGAAACGAACATGTGCGTTTGTGTATACAAGCCTCCAAGTGAAAATGTCGCTGTTTGGGATCTACAGTGGAGCCCACTTAATTGGATATCTCTTAACTGAATAGCCCTGTTAATTGAATATAATTTCCCAACACAAAACCATTTACCATACCTCCAGCACAAATTTGACCTGTTAATTGAATACAGATTATAGAGTAAACTCTTGTTAATTGAATAAAAAGCTTGTAAACTGTTGAAAAATTACCCTGACTCTCCCCAGTTTTCCTTTGTTTATAGACCTTTTTGGCCTCAGTACATCCAATACAGGCATTTAATATATTATATCTTGTTTGACAGAGCTCATGGAGCTCTGTCAAACAAGATATAATCGAATAAATGTTAAGTTTATCTCTAGAATACAGGAAAGTGACATGCTCCCTGTTAATTGGATACTCCTGTTAATTGAATAATTTTCCTGGGCAAAGTGGCTATTCAATTAACAGGGTTACACTGTATTGCTAATTATGAGTGTACGTGCATTGAATTTGAATGACGTCCCCATTCGAGAGATTTTATCGGTTAGTTCAACATTTGTACGGTATTATATATCTCCTGCTTCACATTTTAATATCGAGAACTTTTTTTTTAAATTCACCTCTGTATAACATTAGTTCAGCGACCTGAACTTAGTGGCTGTCCCATTTAGGGCTGAATGGTATTCAAATTTCATTACCAGATTTGGTGTTACAAACATACTGTGATATATATGTGTATCGTATGCTATCTAGTTCAAATTCTGAACATGGTTATTAATTAGTACCTGTGGCTGATAGTCACTGATACTTATGATGATGTTCAAATGGTTATCTCCCAAAACTTCTACAGCCAAAACTTCTACAACCCAGAACTTCTACACTGTGATTGATCAGTTAATTGTTCACTCCTATTTTTGTAATGGAACAAACCAAACAGTGATTAGGAAATCACCTAAAATAACTGCTCATCTTAATAAAAAAATTTGATGAGTTGTATGTGTATTTAGTAACAACAAATCACAAAATAATATTAAATAAAGTGAATTTTAGTCAGTGAATATAATTGTGATGAGTTTAAAAAAGGTATGTAATGAAGTATCTCTTCATTTCATTTCATCAATTATGTCATCAATTAAACATAACAAACTCTACTTTTCTCAAACCAGCCATTCTGATATTTTTGATGACATGAATGAATGAAAGGTAAAACCTTTCATTCATTCATGTCATCAAAAATATCAGAATGGCTGGTTTGAGAAAAGTAGAGTTTGTTATTTTTCACTTACTGTGTTTTTATTTAATTGGACAATCCCATTCACAAGTTAAGGTAGCATGCACAATATTAATCACGCCTTGGACCCTGAAATGTGTTGTTTTTAGACTGTAGAAGTTTTGGCTGTAGAAGTTTTGGGAGGTTACCGTTCAAATTGCTGGACTAATTAACTTATAAATTTAATTCATGTGTTCTATAGTTGAACAAATTCAGTTGGATCTTTTAACACAGTGGGAGCACAGTGGCTCAGTAGGTAGAGGTGCAGGCTGCAAGCCGAGAGGACCTCGGTTCGAATCCCACCTGCGGCAACCACGTTGTGTCCTTGGGCAAGACACTTCATCTCCATTGCCCGCGTGGGGGGCATGATGATGCCGTGTACTAATAAATATGTTCATACCTGATGCACAGTGAGTAGAAATAACAAGTTTCTTTATGTTATCAGAGGCTTTGTTAACCCTTTACCTAACGAATCACCCGCATCCGCCTGCATAATTTGCAAATTCAGCAGTTGAAAGAAGAAATTTTTCAAAATATTTCAACAAAACGAGCTCGATGGGCTCGTTCCAATGATGGGTCAACTGATATGGTTTTGTTGAATTTTTTTTAAAATTTAAAAAAATAGTAATTAAAATAATAAATTTTGATATCGTCTGCATTGGGTAAAGGGTTAAATAGTGTGAAGGTGTTTGAAGAAAAAACGAATGCAAATTCTCATTTAACCCTTCACCCAACGAATCGCCCGCATCCGCCCGCGTAATTTGCAAATTCAACAGCTGAAAAAAATATTATTTTTCGAAACATTTCAACAAAACCACTTCATGTGACCCCTCGTCAAGCTCGTTCCAAAGAGGGGTCACATGATATGGTTTTGTTGAATTTTTTTGAAAAAATTTAAAAATTGATATTTAAAATAATAAATTTTGAAATCGTATGCGTTGGGTAAAAGGTTAATCAACTATCGTTAATTCAAAAACACAAGTATATTGATATCCCAATGAACAACAATGATATATTTTCAATCTCACATCACACAAAGAATACAACATTGACAGCTAACCTGTCAGTCATTAAAAGGGAACCAGTGGGACATCAGAGGTCCACAACTTGTGTTTAACATTGTGTGAGGATGCACGATCAATTGCTCATAAAGTTTTGTTTAAACTGTGTTTTCATTGGTAACTCCATTGAGTGATTGACAGCAATTTGCGACAGTAGTTGTAGATTTGGATGGAGTTTGGACTAGAATGAATCATTCTGTTCTGTGATTGATCGGTACTTCACAACAGCAGTTACAAGACAGAGAGAAGTTTGAATTAGGAACGACTTCATTCCAATTTTCACAGACACCCTTGCGACATTAAAAAAAATCACGTGATGTGTACAGTTAAAACTAGAAGTCCTGTCACGAACTGTGCGCTTATCTTGGCTTATCTGCGCGTAGGAATTGCACGCAAATGCCAAATAGAATGGCATTCAAAGCACAGCAGGTTCTCCAGGTTATTCATAGCAAACACAGGCAATGTTTCTGCCAATGGACCTCCGGGTTACCCGGAGGTCCATTGGCTGAAACATTGCTTGTGCACAGGCCATATGCACAGAATTTGATAGTCTTAAACGGTCACAACGCATAGATTAATGTGCAGATCGATGTGCTCTTCGTGCGCATTTCTTGACAAGACTTCTAGTTTTAACTGTACATGTACCTGATCAAAGATCAGTGATGAAACAAAAAAGCAAACTCATGTTTATAACAATTCTTTTAATAAATAGCCTAATGCTGAAATTTACAGTCAGCAAATATAATTATAATATATTTTGAGGTAAGTGATTAAATGTGCGGAATTTGGAAATAATTCATGTTCAGAAGAATATCAAAGTATTATTTCAAATTTTCAACACACTCTCGAAAATTGAAATATTACTGACGATAAATATTGAGTGGTGTGATGAGAGTGACGTTCAATATTTTTTCAATTACAATTGTTAATATATTGATTTTTGCACCGATAATTTGATACAGTAATGTAATGTGCAGTATACCGGTACTTTCAAAATAATACTGGTATTGGCTCGCTATCATTTTAAAAACTGGTAAATATCAAATTACTGGTATAATGTGCAGCCCTAATCCCTCTATGTTGGGCAGCCCTGGTAATTCACCCTCAGCAATCAGCAGTGCCGAGGAAAATGCCGAGGAAACAAAAAATATCCACAGCAAAAATACTGCTGAGGATGGCTTCTTCAGAAAGCCTTATGGTGGCAGAAATTGCTCAACTTCCAGGTTACAAGGAATAAAACGATGTGGGTTGCACTACGCTTTAGTGTTGATCTAAAAATTTACAGTGCAGAATGCCCTATAAACACCAGAAACTATGTGTTCTGCTTCTTCTATGTTGATAATACCAGAATCTGACATCAGTGTCTGGAAAGCTCTTACAGAGCTTTCCAGACACTGATGTCAGAGTCTGATGTTATCAACATAGAAACAGTGAGATACTTAGTTTGTGGTTATGCTGCATATTATTTTCACTCATACTATACATATTTAGCAAGACGCCTGCTTCCAAGATTTTCTCTCAGCATTCACATGGTTCATGATATTGACATAATCTAATTGAGTGAAAGATTCTGAACATTGATTGTGATTATATACACATGTATCTTGAACTACTCTCACATGTTAAAATTACTTGAAAGTTTTCACTTCACCGCATACTACATATACATGGCAGTTGAGACTATGCCCTGCCCTCTGATGATTTTTACACAATCGACCAGGCTTCACAGCAGTTGCTGTAGAGGCATCAGTTTTCCACAGCAATTTTTGTGTGGAGGAAACAAGGATGAATTATTATTATTATTATTTATTGGTGGTTAAGGTCACATATTTATGCACAATGGCTAATCATGACCATGACAGTTTTACGGGTGGAGGAAGCCGGAGTACCCGGAGAGAACCAACAAGCAACTGTCAGCTCCCCAACATACTAACTCAACACAAGCAGGGTTAACATTGGTTGAAGACAAGTGCACCATCGACGTGCAGTATCCCTTAGTACATGATATCGCCGTGCCCCCAAATGAGCAATGGAGGTGAAGTGTCTTGCCCAAGGACACAACGCGGTTGCCACAGGTGGAATTCGAACCGAGGACCTCTCGGCTTGCAGCCTGCACCTTTACCTACTGAACCACCGTGCTCCCACAAGGATGAATTACCAGGACTGGTTGGGTAGCTGCTATGTGCAGGTCGCTGTACTATATATGTGTATGACGTATGACACTCAAGGCTGGATTGCCATGGCTATATTCCTTATAATCCTTTGTCGCAATGATAATAAAAATAAAATCATCTCTCCGTCACTAAATTGAAAAAAAATATTTTTATACTGTACCAATGACCCAGACATAGCTGGTGCTAACTCTTAAATATAGGGCCAAACACAAATTTTGCCCCCCATCCCCAAAATTTGCATCTAAAACCAAAGAAAACATGTCCTGAATGGCCCTCCACACTTCACCTCTACTGTGCATGCGCAGTGTCGAGGACGTTCCGAAATTGGCGCCATTAATCATTCTAAGTTTGGCCCTTCATCAGTTAACATCTGACTGATCTTTGTGCTTGTAAATCTCAGTTTAAATGATGCCAGACACATAAATATTAGTGAAATGGTGATTCTAAGGAGGATAGAGAAGGAGGAGAGGAAAAATGTGTGACAGAATATTATCAGGGCTGTAACTTAAATTTTTTTAATGAAATTATGTTAAGTTACCTATTTTCGAGGCAGCAGCCATTTTGTTGTCATTTTGATTATTTAGTTACACTGATTTTTCAGTGTTTTCCTCTCTCCCTTTCCTTTAAGTCCCCCCTTGCTATTCTCCCATGCTTTTGGCATAGTTTTTGTAATTATTATTACTAAATTTTCTTGGGAGTTTTAGCTGAATAACAGAATGAATTCTGTTCTTTTCCCCATGTTTACGTCTTCACCTACGGGTGGTTAGGCGTTGTGTTCTGCATCTACCATCTGATGTTCTGCAGTTTCTTCCCTGGAAGTCTCTGTTTTGCATCAGATAGTGTATTTTTGGTAACTGATTCCGGGCCTGGGTGCCTGGAGTCTTATTTTAGTGTTTTTACATTCATTGTTTACATTTACAACAGCCCTCTGTGTGAGGGGGGGATTTCTTGAAAATAATATCTTGATGTTATTTTAATCATAACTAGATACATTATTATTGTTCGTAAGTGTTGAATAAATTGTTTAAAATATTTTTAAAATTTTTGTCCACACTTAGGCTTGGGATCCATTGGGGCTCAACATTACTTTTCAGAAACTTGGGCTGTTCTGAAAAAATATTTTTTCAAAATATTTTGATTTCAATTATTTTTTCTATATTAATGGATCATATTATTATTATGTATTTTGATTGCCAGGGGTTGGTGCGAGTACCAGGACTTGTTTTCTTTTCACATTGAAAGGATTTTGATCAATTGTAATAAGAGGAAGTCTTCCTCTGACTTTTATAATCATTCTATATGTGGTCAGTGTACTCACATTAACTCCTGTTCTGTATCGTATGATTTCGATGACAACATGGGAAGCGTATGTCACGGTATGTTAGTGGGGAATTGGACACTCCGGTCCTTTCCCCGCAGGGTCACTCTACTTTATCAATTTCTATTTCAGACGATCAAGATTAGGGTAATGTATCTGTGATGTCTTCCAACAGTGTGCCTCCGTCGTCACAATTAATGAAGGGCTAGCGGAAAAGTGCTCATGTAAATACGCCAATTGCCTAAGAGGACCCTAGTAGGTTCGATGGCCTTTGACGTCCGCTAGCTCGCCCGGTGTAGCGTCCATTCATCGAATGGTTCGGCAGCCAGGTTCGTCCGTTGCGGTCTAGAAGGAGTTTTGGGGTGATGCGAGCACTATAAATCAACCAAATGCACACCCAGTGACGGCGGATTAGAGGGAGAACGGAGGAAGCCTTTTAGTCCGGTTCATAGCTCGTTCTGGTCCATCCGGACGACGAACGAGAGAGGCCCCTCTCTCGTACAACAACATCTGGCCCCAGATGTTGTGGTACAAAATGTTTCGCATTCGGAGCATACGTCCGTCGCTCGGGACGCTCCGACATATAGGCAGTCCGGAGTAGACTGTCAATAAGGCTTCCTCATTCTCATGGTAGCGCACACGACCGCTCTTGGCTACGTGACCTCGGATATCCAGTCAGCTTCACCAGTCAGAGAATCATTGGCGACCAGGTCACACCATCCGGTAGCCAGGGACACGAGGCCTGCAGACTCCGGACGTTCGCATAGGAAGTGTGCGGGAGTCAACGTACACGGAGCTTCCGGCGGCAATGCATCGTAAGACCGCTACTGCACAGGCCTCGGGAACGGACATGCTTTCCTAAATAGCACAGTTTATCGCAGCATCCCAGCATCAACTGAATCTGTCGCATATTTTTTACCCGACGATGCTGGGTCGGGACGCTCTGCGGAAGCGGGTACGGACGTCCGAAAATTTCATCCGGTCCGACGGGATACCGAAAGGGATTTGGAGGATTTCGAGCTTTCCCTTTCGGAACAACATATGCTGTTGTGTATGTCATCTGACTTGATCTTCTACAGCTTCTTTCGTCGGACCAGAATGCTGCGATATCAGATAAGAAACTGATAGCGTCGGTGGACTTGGAAATTTTTGGTTCGGTTCAGGGACATCGTCCCTCAGTTCCGACATAGTCCAATAATGTCACACAAACTTTCGAATTATTGATCGACGCTATATATATTATTATTATATGCTTGCTATAACCAAGCATTTCTGGCTTCTTGTTCGCAAAGTTACGGAGATGTCTTTCAAAAGTGTGCCTCTGTCGTCATAGTTAATGAAGAGCTAGCGGCAATAAGTGCTCATGGAATATGTCTATCGCCTAAGAGATCCCTTGTAGGATCGACGGAGTGACATTCGCTAGCTCACCCGGTGTAGTGTGCATTCATCGAATGGTTCGGCTGCCGGGTTCGTCCGTTGCGGTCTAGGAAGGAGATTTGGGTGATGCGAGCACTATAATTACTTTAGTACTCACCCAGTGACGGCAGATTGAGGACAGATCGGAGGAAGCCTGTTAGTCCGGTTCCTGGCTTGTCCAGGTCCGTCCGGGCTGTGAGCGAGAGAGGTCCCTCTCTCGTCCAACAACATAGGGGACCGCATGTTGTGGTTCACATATTTTACATTCGGAGCATATGTCTGTCGATCGGGACGCTCCGTTATATTGACAGTCCGAGAGACTGTCGATAATGCTTCCTCATCCTCACAGCAGGGCACTCGACCGCACATTGGCTACGTGACCTCGAGTATCCGATCAGTTTCGTCATTCAGTGATTCCACTGCGAATAGGTCACGCCATCCGGTAGACAAGGGACACAAGGCCTATACACTCCGTTCGCTCGCATATTGGTAGTATGCACGGGGTAACGATCACGGAGCTTCCAGCGGCAATGCATTGTAGGACCGCTTCTTCTCAGGCCTCAGTGACGGACGTGCTATCCGGGTTAGCACAGTTGTTTCGCAGCATCCCAGCAATCGACAGTTTCTTACTCGAATCAGGAATTATCTGACGGCGCTGGGTCGCTGCGGTCCGTGGTTGCATCAGGTACGGACGACCGAACGCTTTATAGGGTCCGACAGGATGGCGAAAGAGATTCGAAAGATTTCGAGTTTTCCCTTTCGTAGCATCGGAAGCTGCCATTCATATCTTCTGGCATTATCTTCCAGTGATTGTTATTTCGGACTACATTGCTGCGATGTTGGATAAGAGACTTATAGCGTCATTGGACACGGAATTTTGGATCGGTTCAGGGACATTGTCAATGACTTACCGACGCAGTCCAATAATGTCATTACAACATGTGTTTTATTTTTCGACGCTATATATGCATATAAGCCTGCTACCAAGCATGATAGTTTAGTTTCTTGTCCGCGTTGCTCATTTCTGCCATTTTATCATTTATACGAATAATTTATTTTGGCAGAGCAGGGCATACCGAGAGTTCATATGCGTCTAGACGGCGTGGTTAAAGACTGGAAATATTCTTTTTTGCCGTCTATGTCTTTTCCAACCACAATGTTGGAAACGACAATGATGTCTAGTAGACTTAACTTAGACGCTTTATCATACGTAATCCACCTTACTGAGGCGTTATCATTACGTCTTCAAGAAAAGATTTACGGGATATTATTCTCAATGTGATTTCTTTTGAGGGCAGTAGTTTGTTCACGTATAACTCCGCCCTTCAGTGGCTGATTGGAGTTGGTTAGACGTGATGCAGCCCTAGCTACATCCACGCGCGTGGATAGTAAGGTAAAGAACTCTCTCAGAGTCGCTTCATTCTCGGAGAAGCCTCTCTTCGACGGCAACTTTTCAGCAATCCATGAATTGCTCGATTTACATGTTCTCTTGTCTATCTAGTGTTACAAGAGATTCAGACTGGGGCAAACATTCGGTGGATGACTCAGAGAGTGCCACTGCAGTTGCCGGATCTGAGTGTTATAGTTATGACGGTTGCCAGTCAAACAGATTGGGATATAATATTGATCCCAACGGATTCGAAGTGCCAGGGTCTTTGAGTTCCGCAGTCTCTAAGCAAGCAATTATCTTCCGCGGAATAATGTTTTTTAGGCTTGCTTTATGTCATTGCATGAACATTATTCAGAAACGCATGTCCAAATCCTGTCCGTTAATTCGACAGTAGTGGCGTATCTCCGGAACCAGGGAGGCACTCATTCGTTTCCGTTATTCAATTTAATGGGAAGAATCCGTCTGTTGGTTATAGTACACCAAGTTCTGTTTCGGTCCGTCATATTCCAGGTCGTCTGATTGTTTTACCGGACTCCCGTTCACTTAGGGGACGCTTGTTGCCGTCAGAATGGACTCTCAACAAACAAGTATTCAATCAGATTTGCCATCTATGGGAGCGCCCAATGATAATTTATTAACGACACAGCTTGCTAATCAATTGCAGACGTATGTGTTGGCTTGTCCGGATCTCTGAGCTAATGTTGTTAACGCTCTATTGATCTAATAGGACGGAATGATAGGATACGCGTATCCTCCGGCGCTGTTGTTTCAGCAGGTATTGCTAAGATAAACAACCACAATACATTTCTGTTGATAGCATCTCTGTCTTCACAGAGACCGTGGGTAATTTACTCTGATGTCTACTTTGGGACTTAACGCGAAATCTTCCTCAATGAGAGGATCTTTTTTCGCTGGGTAAATCGTGTCATCTTTATCACAACCCGCAAGGTCGCAACCTTCACGTATTCCGTTGTGTGGTCCGTATTGCATTGTAAGCATTGTACTGGACGAGCTTTGGATGCGATTTCTTTCTATAGGAGAACCTCTTCTTCGCTATTCTATGCGGCTAAAGTGGAGGCTCTTCCGTCGTTGGTGTAGGGATCACTATGTTCATATTGTTGATTCCTCCATACTACTCATTGCAACTTTTTAGTATACTTGTTTGACAAGATCTACTGCAGCCTGTTATTATTAAGGTTATAGGTTTATGTTACCTCATACCTATGCACTCTATGATAGTTTACAATTGAGTCTTATGTCTCTTTATCTAAGTCAGTTAGTAACTTTTTGATAAATAGACTTAGAATCTTTAGATTAAATTCCTATATGAAATTTAACTTCGGTTCTTATTTAGCTAAGTAATCATTTGAGTCTCTGGAAACAGTAGTTTTCAAATTCTGACCTTTTAGACAGTAATTCTGTTGGCTTCTCTTTTACTGAAGAGTCAGTGAGTTTCATGCACTATCGATGGATGATTTTCACTTTCGTAGTTTCGGAATCACTACTTCCTTTACTATTTAGGTTGGATTTTTGCATAAGAGTTAGGCTCCTAATATCCGGAACCTATTGTTGTTAAGGTCCTTCCGTCTTCGTACGGGCATAGGCCTTTACTCTGTCCGGTTAGAGTTTATGTATTTATAAACAGATATCTGTTTATTACTACGGGCGTAAGCTTCTTCTGTCTTTGATGCCTAATAGAAGGACGTTACGCTCCATTCTATTGCTAATGGATTCAATTAACTATCGGTACTGCTTATGGTATATCATTGACTCAGCAGTTGTGCTTAAGATTTCGGCTCATGAACTAAGAGTTCTTCTACATCTTGGGCTTACATTAATAGTGTCGCTATTATAGATTTTTGAAGGCTGCTCATTGTGCTCAGCCATCCACATTCATGAATTTTTATCTCAGAAATATCGAGTCCATTTCTGGAGGCATCTATTGTTAGGTCTATTATCTACTGCTCAGAATGTCATTCACTTAACAGTTGCTACTATAGCTAGGTAGGCTGTCTGTTCCGGCAGTGACTCCGTTCTGCTGCCCTCTTCGCTCTGGGCTATTTGACCCAGGGCAAGAAAAAGGGGGGGGGGGGGGGAGGGTGTTCCCTTAGGTCACCTGTTTTACTATGAAAACAAGGGGATACCTCCTCCGGAGTTAGTAATTCTGAGCTGTTATTGGGATGGTTGTTTAGTGAGAAGTTTATGTTTTAAAAATTCATTCAAGTCTTAGTTTTTAAAGTATAGCTTTTGAATATAGCACGTGTCAACGGACATGATTATGCAATCCTCAGACACTTTTAAGGAGTATAAGAGTCTCTATTCTTTAGACTTACTTTATTTATTGGCTTACTTTAAAAATTATTAGTATAAGGATTATATTGGATATTAATAGAGTACATGGATGTATGATGCTCAATTTTGGAAGGGGATGTATCTTTCTAATTTATCATAAATAAGAAAGATACATGTAAGGCCTATTACTTCTTTTTCCCTAGAGGGGATGACTCTTTTTTATATTATTGAGCGTATTCCATCTTGCTCTATGTCCTTGGCCCTCCAGCCTTTTTGATATTCAGCTATGTCTGGGTCATTGGTACAGTATAAAAATGTTAAAAAATTTATAGTAATTTCTATATTTTTTATACTTACCAATGACCCAGACGGGGATGGCCCTCCCAGGAGTTGGGAACTCTTGCCTCCCCGCTGAGTACATAGCGCTTACCAGGCACTGGTTATTAGAATGATTAATAATGGCGCCAATTTCGGAACGTCCTTGACACTGCGCATGCGCAGTAGAGGTGAAGTGTGGAGGGCCATTCAGGACATGTTTTCTTTGGGTTTAGATGCAAATTTTGGGGATTGGGGGGGCAAAATTTGTGTTTGGCCCTATATTTTAAGAGTTAGCACCAGCTATGTCTGGGTCATTGGTAAGTATAAAAAATATAGAAATTACTATAAATTTTTTAACTTCTGAGAATCAAAACTATTTTAATTTATGACCTTATCAATATTCTTTACAGCATTGATCAAACATGGTCCGAGTTGGTAAATGCCTTATCAGGGTTATTCTGTGCATCCTTGAATTTTATGGATGGTAAATCAACGTTACAGCCAAAATGGACATTCCGGCCTCATGGGATAGCAACTGAAGGGTATTCACTCTATTCTCCATTTCTTCGATACTCTGCTCTACCAAGTGAGCTTGTGTGCACAGAAAACCTAACTCCATGGAAGAAGTTGCTCCCTTGTGAGTCAAAGGTAAAAATTAGTTGAAATATATTTTTGTCTGATCTTTTGGCTGCCAAAAATGTTTAGGAGACTGTCTGTTGGTTTGTCCATCTCTCTGTCTGTCCAACTCTCCCTACCTGCCTCCCTTCATCAATCCCACCTTCCATCCCACACTCAATTGTCTCTTTATCTAACATTTCTTCCTCAGGTTTCTTATTGAACATATCTTTTAACTCTCTCAAGGCAACAGAGTCAATCCATATCACTATGCTCGTTTAGTTTAACACTAAGCCTATAGGCCTTCACGGTATTTTGGTATTTAACTGAAACTTGGTATATTTTTATACTGTACCAATGACCCAGACATAGCTGGTGCTAACTCTTAAAAATGTAGGGCCAAACACAAATTTTGCCCCCAATCCCCAAAATTTGCATCTAAAACCAAAGAAAACATGTCCTGAATGGCCCTCCATACTTCACCTCTACTGCGCATGTGCAGTGTCAAGGACGTCCCGAAATTGGCGCCACAATCATTCTTTGTTTGGCCCTTCATCAGTTAACATCTGACGGATCTTTGTGCTTGTACATCTCAGTTTAAATGATGCCAGACACATAAATATTAGAGAAATGGTGATTCTAAGGAGGATATAGAAGGAGGAGAGGAAAAATGAGTGACAGAAAATAATCAGGGCTGTAACTTAAAATTTTTTAATGAAATTATGTTAAGTTACCTATTTTCAAGGCATGGGCCTGTTGTGGTCATTCTTGGTATCAAGTTACACTGCTTGTTCAGTGTTTTCCTCTCTCCCTTTCCTTTAAGTCCCCCCTTGCTATTCTCCCATGCTTTTGGCATATTTTCTGTAATATTATTACTAAAATTTCTTGGGAGTTTTAGCTGGATAACAGAATGAATTCTGTTCTTTTCCCCATGTTTACGTCTTCACCTATGGGTGGTTAGGCATAGTGTTCTGCATCTACCATCTGATGTTCTGCAGTTTCTTCCCTGGAAGTCTCTGTTTTGCATCAGATAGTGTGTTATTGGTAACTGATTTCAGGCCAGGGTTATCAGTGCCTGGAGTCTTGTTTCTGGTGTTTTTACACTTCTTGTTTACATTGCCAACAGCCCTCTGTGTGAGGGGGGATTTCTTGAAAATAATATGTTGATGTTAGTTTAATCATAACTAGATACATTATTATTGTTCGTAAGTGTTGCATTAATTTTTAAAAATATTTTTAGAATTTTTGTCCACACTTAGGCTTGGGATCCATTGGGGCTCAATTGATTTCAATTATTTTTTCTATGTTAATGGATCATGTTATTATGTATTTTGATTGTCAGGGGTTGGTGCGAGTACTAGGACTTTGTTTTCTTTTCACAATGAAAGGATATTGTTCAATTGTAATAAGAGGAAATCTTCCTCTGACTTCATAATCATTGTATAAATGTAGTCAGTGTACTCGCACTAACTCCTGTTCAGTATGTGTTAATTTCGATGACAACATGGGAAGCGTGTGTCACGGTATGTTAGTGGGGAAATGGCCATTCCGGTCCTTTTCCTGCAGGGTCACTCTAGTTTATCAATCTCTATTTCAGACGATCAAGAACAGGGTGATGTATTCGTGATGTCTTCCAAAAGTGTGCCTCTGTCGTCACAATTAATGAAGAGCTAGCGGAAAAGTGCTCATGATAATACGTCAATTGCCTAAGAGGTCCCTAGTAGGTTCGACGGCCTTTGACATCCACTAGCTCGCCCGGTGTAGTGTCCATTCATCGAATGGTTCGGCAGCCGGGTTCGTCCGTTGCAGTCCAGAAGGAGTTTTGGGTGATGCGAGCACTATAAATCAACCAAATGCACACCCAGTGACGGCGGATTAGAGGAGAGAACGGAGGAAGCCTTTTAGTCCGGTTCCTAGCTCGTCCAGGTCCATCCGGACTGCGAGCGAGAGAGGCCCCTCTCTCGTACAACAACATCTGGCCCCAGATGTTGTGGTACAAAATGTTTCGCATTTGGAGCATATGTCCGCCGCTCGGGACGCTCCGTTATATAGTCAGTCCGGAGAGACTGTCAATAAGGCTTCCTCATCCTCATGGTAGCGCACACGACCGCTCTTGGCTACGTGACCTCGGATATCCAGTCAACTTCGCCAATCAGAGTATCCTCGGCAACCAGGTCACGCCATCCGGTAGCCAGGGACACGAGGCCTGGAGACTCCGGACGTTCGCATAAGAAAGTATGCGGGAGTCAACGTACACGGAGCTTCCAGTGGCAAAGCATCGTAAAACCACTACTGCACAGGCCTCGGTGACGGACGTGCTATCCCAAATAGCACAACTTACCGCAGCATCCCAGCAACGACAGAATCTCTGTCGCATCATGTAATATCCAACAACACTGGGTCGGGACGCTCCGCGGAAGCAGGTACGGACGTCCAAAAATTTCATTCGGTCCGACAGGATGTCGAAAGGGATTCGGAGGATTTCGAGCTTTCCCTTTCGGAACAACAGAAGCTGCTGTATATGTCATCCGACTTTATCTTCTAGAGGTTCTTTTGTCGGACCAGAATGCTGCGATGCCGGATAAGAAACTGATAGCATCGGTGGACACAGAAATTTTTGGATCGGTTCAGGGACATCGTCCCTCACTTCCGACACAGTCCAATAATGTCACAGAATCTTTCGAATTATTGAACGACGCTATATATATTATTTATATGCTTGCTAGTATCAAGCATGTCTGGTTTCTTGTTCGCAAAGTTACTGAGATGTCTTTCAAAAGTGTGCCTCTGTCGTCATAGTTAATGAAGAGCTAGCGGCAATAAGTGCTCATGGAATACGTGAATCGCCTAAGAGGTCCCTAGTAGAATCGACGGAGTTGACATTCGCTAGTTCACCCGGTGTAGCGTCCATTCATCGAATGGTTCGGCAGTCGGGTTCGTCCGTTGCGGTCTAGGAAGGAGATTTGGGTGATACGAGCACTATAATAGACTTTAGTACACACCCAGTGATGACGGATTAGAGGAGAGATCGGAGGAAGCCTGTTAGTCCGGTTCCTAGTTCGTCCAGGTCCGTCCGGGCTGCGAGCGAGAGAGGTCCCTCTCTCGTTCAACAACATATGGGACCGGATGTTGTGGTACAGACATTTCTCATTCGGAGCATATGTCCGCCGCTCGGGACGCTCCGTTATATAGACAGTCTGAGAGACTGTCGATAATGCTTCCTCATCCTCACAGCAGCGCACACGACCGCACATTGGCTAATTCGCTACGTGACCTCGAGTATCCGGCCAGCTTCGTCTTTCACCCATTCCACGGCGAACAGGTCATGCCATCCGGTAGCCAAGAGACACGAGGCCTGTACACTCAGGTCGCTCACATAATAGAAGTATGCACAGGGTAACGAACACGGAGCTTCCAGCGGTAAAGCATCGTAAGACCGCTTCTCCACAGGCCTCAGTGACGGACATGCTATCCAGAATAGCACAGCTTATCGCAGCATCCCAGTAAACGACAGAATCTCGGTCGGATCAGGAATAATCCGATGGCGCTGGGTCGGTGCGCTCCGCTGTTGCATCAGGTACGGACGACCGAACACTTGATAGGGTCTGACAGGATGGCGAAAGGGATTCGGACGATTTCGAGCTTTCTCTTTCGGAACAACAGAAGCTGCCATACATTTCTTCCGGCATTATCTTCCAGAGGTTGTTCTGTCGGACTACATTGCTGCGATGCGGGATAAGAGACTAATAGCGTCATTGGACACGGAGTTTTGGATCGGTTCAGGGACATTGTCCCTGAGTTGCCGACACAGTCCAATAATCTCATTAGAACATTTGAATTATTGAACGACGCTATATATAAGCTTACTACCAAACATGCTAGTCTAGTTTCTTGTCCGCAATGCTCTATTCTGCCTTTCATCAATTCTAGGGAAATAATATTATATTGGCAGAATAGGGCATACCGAGAGTTCCTCTGTGTCTAGACGACGAGGCTGAAGACTGGGAATTATCTTTTTCGCCGTCTATGTCAATTCCAACCATGACGTTGGAAACGACAATGATGTTTAATAGACTTAACTTAGATGCCTTATCATACGTAGACCACCTTACTGAGGCGTTTTCATTACGTCTTCAAGAGAAAGAATTCCAGGATATGATCCTCAATGAGATTTCTTTCAAGGGCAGTAGTTTTTCCACGTATAACTCCGCCCTTCAGTGGCAACCTGGAGTTGGTTAGACGTGACGCAGCCCTAGCTACATCCACACGCGTGGATAGTAAGGTGAAGAACTCTCTCAGAGTCGCTTCGGTCTCGGAGAAGCTTCTCTTCGTCGGCAACCTTTCAGCAATCTATGAATTGCTCGATATACACATTCTCTTGTCTATCAAGTGTAACAAGAGATTCAGACTTGGGCAAACATTCGGTGGTTGACTCAGAGAGTGCCACTGCAGTTGCCGGATCCGAGTTTTATGATTTTGACGGATGCCAGTCAAACAGGTTGGGGTACAATATTGATCCCAACGGATTCGAAGTGCCAGGGTCTTTGGGTTCCGCAGTTTCTAGGCAAGCACTTAACTTCCAGGAAATGATGTTATTTTGGCTTGCACTATGTCATTGAATGAACATTATTCAGAAGCGCATGTCCAAATCCTGTCCGATAATACGACAGTAGTTGCGTATCTCCGGAACCAGGGAGGCACTCATTCGGTTCCGTTATTCAATTTAACGGAAAGAATCCTTCTGTTTGTTCTATAACACCAAGTTCTGCTTCGGTCCTTCATATTCCGGGTCGTCTGATTGTATTAGCAGACTCCCTTTCACGTAAGGGTCGCTTGTTGCCGTCAGAATGGACTCTCAACAAACAAGTATTCTATCAGATTTGCTATCAATGGGAGCGCCCAGTGATAATTTATTTGCGACACAACTCACCAATCAGTTGCAGACGTATGTGTTTCCATGTCCGGATGCCTGAGCTTATGTACTTAACGCTCTATTGATCTAATAGGACGGAATGATAGGATATGCGTATCCTCCAGCGCTGTTGATTCAGCAAGTATTGCTAAGATAACATCCACAATACAATTCTGTTGGTAGCATCTCTGTCTTCACAGAGACCATGGATAAATTTACTCAGGTGTCTGCTGTGGGACTTACCGCGAAAACTTCCTCCATGAGAGGATCTTCTTTCGCTGGGGAAATCGTGTCAACTTCATCACAACCCGCAAGGTCTCAACCTTCACATATTCCGTTGTGTGGTCCTTCTTGTGCGGCAAGCATTGTACAGGACGAGCAATGGACGCGATTTCTTACTGTAGGAGAACCTCCTCTTCGCTATACTATGCGGCTAAAGTGGAGGCTCTTCCGTCGTTGGTGTAGGGATCATTATGTTGATATTTTTTATCCCTCCATACCAGACATTGCAAACTTTCTAGTATACTTGTTTGACAAGATCAACTGCAGCCTGTTACTATTAAGGTTATAGGTCTATGTTATCTCATACCTATGCACTCCATGTTAGTTTACAATTGAGTCTAATGTCTCTTTATCTAAGTTAGTTAGAAACTTTTCAATAAATAGACCTAGAATCCTTAGATTAATTCCTATACGGAATTTAGCTTGGGTTCTTATTTAGCTAAGTAACCATTTGAGCCTCTGGAAACAGTAGTTTTCAAATTCTGGCCTTTTAAGACAGTAATTCTCTTAGTCTTCTCTTCTACTGAGGAGTCAGTGAGCTTCATGCACTATCGGTGGACGATTCTCACTTTCGTAGTTTCGGAAACACTATTTCCTTTACTACTTGTGTTGGATTTTTGGTTAAGAATCAGGCTCCTAATAAATATCCAGAACCTATTGTTATTAAGGTCCTTCCGTCTTCGTACGGGCATAGGCCTTTACTCTGTCCGGTTAGAGTTTACGTATTTATAAACAGATCTCAGTTTATCAGTAAGGATGTAAAGCTTCTTCTGTCTTTGATGCCTAATAGAAGGACATTACGGTCCATTCTATTGTTAATGGATTCAATTAACTATCGGTACTGCTTATGGTATTCTATCATTAACTCAGCAGTTTGTGCTTAAGATTTCGGCTCATGAAGTAAGAGCTCTTTCTACATCTTGGGCTTACGTAAATAGTGTCGCTATTATAGATTTAATGAAAGCTGCACATTGGTCTCAGCCATCCACATTCATGAATTTTTCTCTCAGAAATATTGAGTCCATTTCTGGGGCCTGCATTGTTTAGGTCCATTATCTGCTGCTCAGAATGTCGTTCACTTAACAGTTGCAACTATAGCTAGGTAGGCTTTCTGTTCCGGCAGTGACTCCGTCCTGCTGCCCTCTTCGCTCTGGGCTATTTGACCCAGGGCAAGGAGAAGGGGAGGGGGGGGGGGGGGGAGGGTGTTCCCTTGGGTCACCTGTTTTATTATGAAAACAAGGGGATACCTCCTCCGGAGTCAGTAATTCTGAGCTGTTACTGGGATGGTTTTAAAGTGATAAGTTTATGTTTTAAAAATTCATTCAGGTCATAGTTTTTAAAGTATAGCTTTTGAATATATCATGTGTCAAACGGGCGTTATTATACAATCCTCGGACACTTTTAAAAGAGTATAAAGAGTCTCAATTCTCTAGACTAACTTTATTTATTGGCTTACTTTAAAAATTATTAGTATAAGGATTATACTGGATATTAATAGAGTACATGGATGTTATGATGCTCAATTATGGAAGGTGTTGTGTCTTTCTAATTTATCATAAATAAGAAAGATACATCTAAGGCCTAATACTCCTTTTCCCCTCGAGGGGATGACTCTATTTTATATAGTTCAGCTTATTGGAATTTCCTCTATGTCCTAGGCCCTCCAGCCTTTTTACTATTCAGCTATGTCTGGGTCATTGGTACAGTATAAAAATGTTAAAAAATTTATAGTAATTTATATATTTTTTATACTTACCAATGACCCAGATGGGGATGGCCTTCCCAGGAGTTGGGAACTCATACCTCCCCGCTGAGTACATAGCGCTTACCAGGCACTGATTATAAGAATGATTAATGGCGCCAATTTTGGGACGTCCTTGACACTGCGCATGCGCAGTAGAGGTGAAGTATGGAGGGCCATTCAGGACATGATTTCTTTGGTTTTAGATGCAAATTTTGGGGATTGGGGGGCAAAATTTGTGTTTGGCCCTACATTTTTAAGAGTTAGCACCAGCTATGTCTGGGTCATTGGTAAGTATAAAAAATATATATTAATTACTATAAATTTTTTAACTTTCCAGACTTTTTTATTAGGTAAATGGGTCATTTCTGGTATGCGGCTTCGTCATGGGTACCTACAAATCGAGTTGGGTCCCAGTCGTGTGATTTTTCATGGATTTATTGACCTTGAACTTAGTTTATGATGTGAAAACTTGGAGAATCAGTTTTCTATACTTTGTTTTGCTCATGGGAGCGTACATGTCATACTTACACGTCTTCTTTTTTTCATAAAATAAAGTCATGGCTGCTTTCTAGAGAAATCTTTGATAAGAGGACTACCGCTATTTGTAGTGGAACATTTTGTTAGCAAAGTCCAAAGTTAAACCTCGACTAGGTAATGATATTTTAGTACTGCAAAGGAAGTTTCATATGAAGCAGACAAAGAATAAATGCTTCATTGATGTAATAAAATGTAGGACAGCTGTGATTAATTGATTAACTGTTGATTAATGTTGTTGATGGTGTTGTATTATTTGTGGAGTCAATTAATTTGCTGGTGTATGTATCACTAGGCTGTGTGCTGAAATATAGTTAATGCTCAGTTAACCCTTTACCCAACGCAGACGATATCAAAATTTATTATTTTAAATATAATTTTTTTTAATTTTTCAAAGAATTTCAACAAAACCATATCATGTGACTCCTAGTTGGAACGAGCTCATTCCAACGAGGGGTCATATGATATGGTTTTGTTGAAATTTTTTGAAAAATATTTTTTCGACTCCTGAATTTGCATATTACGCGGGTGGATGCGGGCGATTCGTTAAGTAAAGGGTTGAAGAATGCAAAATTAATGCTGGTTTCAGGCCTTGATTTAACTGGATTTGCATGGCTGTTTTCAAATCAATTTTCAACTATAGCCAATCAATTTGAAATGAAAAATCGTGTAAATAATAGGAAATGCTAATCAAAATTTATCCAAGTTAAAAAAGTGCTATTAAATTTTTAAAAATTGAATCGACCACTGGCTGTGTTTGACAATCCTGACACCAATGTGCATTCATAGGGATGAATTCATTCAGTTAGGTACAACAGATACTCAGATAGCAATGTTGAGTAACATTTGGCAGCCAGACAATGTCCTGTTCTAACTCCTTTGACTTTTGGGGAATAATTATGCTGATAGACCAGTGCTCGATATGTTTGCCTGTCCACCTGTTGCTAACAGTCAGAAACTGTGCTGTGAAATAAAACACACTTGTCGTATGTAACAGATCAGCTAGTAGTGAGTGATTGATTCAATTCAGAAGTTAAAGCATCAAAATTGTTGAAAAGTTTATCACAACCCTGCACAACTGGGTGGAATTACAAAATTTACCCTCTGTGAACCTCTATCTGAATCAAGGTCTCGGGTCCAAACAGAAAGAGGTACCAAGAGGATAAATTGGAGGATTCTAGCCCTCTGTGGACCCCATTCTGCCGATGACAGATTGCTTATTTCCAGGCTTGAATACAATGTATTTCATGAATTACCCTGATAACCACTGAATTTCTCATGTTTATATGGGTATTGATAATACACTCATATGTAGACCAAGCCTCACATGCTGCTCACTTAAGCTTTACAGTAAAACCTGTCTTGAGAGACCACTGTCTTGAGAGACCACCTGTCTTGAGAGACCACATTTGTCAGGCACCGATTGGTTTTACTCTATAATGGACCTGCTATGGGAGACCACCTGTCTTGAGAGACCACCTGTCTTGAGAGACCTATGAGACTTGGTACCAACTTGTATTTTTATGCCATAATGGACCTGTCTTTAGAGACCGCCCCTTTGAACACTGAAACCACGACAAAAACTTTTTACCTGTTCTGGAATTGGAAAATCCATTGTGGTTATACTAACATAATTACAAGTATTAAAAGCTCTTAATTGGGTTTCAGTTGCTAACTCATTAAAGATTGAGATGTTCTTATTTATAAGACCCCTGTGAAAAGATTACGATTATTGCTGAATGAACAATTTCATACATACCTGAAATGTGACAGATAGGAATAAAAATAAATTTGTGTTGAAAATCTTTTTGTAACAAAATGAAATGGACTGTTATAAAAATTATAAAAATAAATTAGTGTTGAAAATCTTCATTGAAGATTTTCAACACTAATTTATTTTTATAATTTTTATAACGGTCCATTTCAATTTGTTACAAAAACTTCATAAAAAAGAACTACAAAGTAATTACAAAAATCCATTCTTCTCCATTTCTGAATTTTGACGTTGGTTATTCACTGACTTGAGAAAACCTGAAACCTGTTATGAGAGACCACCTGTCGTGAGAGACCACTTTTGTGTGGTCCACTGTACTGCTTTGTCGGAAATTACACACCACCACCTCATTGTGACTCCCTATAGTTGTGGGTAATATTTTTACCATTGGCACGAGGCTGGTGACCTAGATTTGTTTAGTTAGCACAGTCTACAATTCATATTTATGAAGCGATTTCATTGTAACCTGATAAGATGATTTGGTATGATGTCTAGATGAGACTGTTTTATTTTGGTCATGATCGGTCAGCCAAGACTTGCCTAGACACAGCTGCAAAACCGCAGAATTTAGACTGTCAAAATTAGCGAAAAATGTATAAATGTCTCGGGGTCGTTAAGGATTAATAATATAGAAAACGATATCAACAGCTTAAAGGAGATTATAGCGACATGATTGATTGACAATTAGTACACTTACTACATGAAGAATACATGCAGTACCTTCTGTATTAAGCCTTTACCTAACGAATTGGCCACATCCACCTGTTTAATTTACAAATTGCGCAGTTTGAAAAAAATTATGTTTCAAACAATTTCAACAAAACCATGTCAAGTGACCCCTCATTGGAATGAGCTTGTCGAGCTCGTTCCAATGAAGGGTCACATGATATGGTTTTGTTGACATTTTGTGAAATTTTTGAAGCAAAAAAGAATTAAATATTACAATTTTTGATACCCTGCACATTGGGTTTATTGTTTTAAGCTTATTTGTTTTACAAGGATTGGCGAGCAAGTTTTTCAACTTATATTAAAGCCGCTCCTTGGCCCAGTGTCGCAGGTGTGTGGGATGACCTTCGTATAGGCAATTTTATGGCCTCACTCTTCTCGAAGGTTATGAAGGGATCTTTAACCAGCAGAGAGTATAGAGGACAGCCATTTTATGTCCCCACCCGATAGGATGGTTTGCTGTGACAGCATCCACCCCACAATTGACGTGTACTGAGAGTATTTGGACACCATGAGAATTTTCCCCGACCAGGGATCGATCCCAGGACCTCTGGCATGAGAGACCAGTGCACTAATTGACTTGGCCACCACTCTCAACACATTTGATAAAGGGTTACTGTCCTCAATTCAGTTTGAAGGTAATAGTTCTTATTCTTTGTGTGTTTCTTTTCCTCCAAAATAAATTCCCATTTGGAGCCTTTATAATGTGAATTTTTGCAATTGCATGGGTACAGACCCATTCCCAAAGAGGGCAGAAGATTCCCTGGAGAGTAGGGAGCTGCGAATTGCCAAATTTTGATCGAATTGAATTGGAGAAAACGAGTCGATTTTCAAATCAAACTTCGAATCGAATCACACTTATGGATTTTTCATCAAGAGAAAAGTTTTTTTCTAAAATAATACCCCTGATTATTAAAAGACACACAGTTGTATAGAGTGCATATTTCCCCGCCCTACCTCCCACGCTATAAACTGAGATATAAACCAATATACTAGCTATTGATTGAAACTATTTGAATTGTTGACTTTGCACGCACCTTCGAAACTGCATTGTGGAAAAAAATCTTTGTTTCAAAATTGGATCTATCCATTTGGTCGTGAAGCCCTTTATTTCAAATAAAAATGTGGAATGACTCAAACGAAGCGGTAATTCAATGCCGAATGGAGGCAATCCAATTGTAAATTAAAGCCTGCTCTACTTCTGTTTATATAATAATCAGGGGTATTCTTTTAGAAAACCGTAGCTTTTGACAATGTATCCAGTAACTGTTATTGAACAGAACAATGCTCAATATAAAATAATGTGATCATGTTGTGGAACAAATTATTTATTGAAGTTGAACAGCTGAATAACTTTTCAAAGTTTGAAACTTGAAATTTTTATAAATGGTCACTGGTCATAATGCACTATAAGTTGAAATGAACAGTTGTAGTGGTAACAGTGTTTGTGGCAATGTAGCTACAACTGTAGTTGTAGCTAGTTGCAACGTCACTACAAACACTGTTCCCGCTATAAGTCAGTTTCGTTTCTACTTGGAACAATCCTCAATATTAAATAATGTGATCACTTACAATCTGTAAACATTCACGGTTATGGCCAAGGTATATTAAAAAATATTTGAATTTCTGATTTTCAATCGAATCAAATTGAATCTTGACTTTCGAATCGATTTTTTAATTTTTGCAGGAACCTACTGCAGAGTTCACTAATTCACTGATTTTAGCTCATTATTGAGCAATATGCTACAATAATATGTAGCCAGAAATAGTTTTAATGTCTTGTGTGTACTCTCTCTCTATTTGTAGGTTGGGTTATCTACCTTGTTTAATGCTGTCAAGTTGTATGATTCAAATTATCACTCTCTAGGAATACACTTTAGACCCATTTGTCAGGTAAGACAACCTTGAACCTTTCACCAAACATATTGCTTATATCCATCCACATGGGGTGTGGTAGCATTGCGGTAACCGGTTCTCGTCAGATCACCGAAGTTAAGCAACGTCGAGCCCAGTTAGTCCTTGGATGCGTGACCATCTGAGTGATTGACTTGGACTCCCCTGTTGTGTCCTTGGGCTAGGTACTTAACCCCGATCGTCCACATGGGGGCACGATGACACCATGCACTATGGCGTACGCACGTCAATGGTGTGCATGTCTTCAAACAATCTAACCTGCCTGTGCTGCAGTGCGGAGTTACGATGTTGGGGATCTGGCAAATGCTCGTCGTTGCTCGGTGGTTCTCCCCGGGTACTACAACTTCCTCCACCCACAAAACTATCACCGACATGATATGACCTTGGCTGTTAAAGTGTTGTTAAACCCTAATAAATAAATTTATCCATCCACAATTTTTCACTAAAGCTTGGAATGCAAATTTTATTATTTTTTAAAATTATTGTCTCCATACCAAAGCTTATGACTAGTTCAGCTAATTGAATAGCCACTTTGCAAATGAAAATTATTCAATTAATAGGGATTGGGTCACTTTTCTGTATTCTAGAGATAAACTTAGCATTTATTCTATTATATCTTGTTTGACAGAGCTCCATGAGCTCTGTCAAACAAGATATAATAGATTAAATGCCTGTATTGGATGTACTGAGGCTGAATAGGTCTATAAACAAAGAAAAACTGGGGAGAGTCAGGGTAATTTCTGGACAGGTTACAACATTTTTTATTCATTTAACAGGAGTTTACTCTGTAACCTATAGTCAATTAACAGGTCAAATTTGTATTGGAGGTATGGTAAATGGTTTTGTGCTGGGAAATTATATTCAATTAACAGGGTTATTTAGTTAAGAGATATCCAATTAAGTGGGCTCGACTGTACTGGCCATTTTTGTTTTGATGTCTGGTTCAGACCTGTTTTTTGAGGCAAACTGGAAAAATAAACTATAAGTCACAGAAAAAAATGTCCAAACAGTTTTACGGTGTTTGTGCATAAACTAAGCAAACTATATTACTGGGAGGGAAATGGACCAGTGGCACCTATGGACTCTTGTCTCTTACAGTCATGGACTGGTCATAATCCACGCATGAGCAGTGGTGATGCGTTTACCAGGTTATAAAAATCAACAGCAGCAAAATTTGAATTAATGAAGCACCGGGTTGTACTTTGTGCTTCATTAATTAAATTTATACCGAAATTTCCTATAATTAGTGTTTGGAATCTAATATTGCTTCTGTGGAAAGTGACCAGACCACGGTGGCTGTACTGTAGTCTATCTGGCAAAGGGGTGAATACACTTAAAAACCTACCATTGATGTGGGATATGATTCTGATCATCAGATCTGTATGCTATATAAAAGTCAGCAATATGTTTTTAGCTCACCTGACTGAAAGTCAGGGTGAGCTTTTCTGATCACTCTTCATCCGTCGTCCGTCCGTCGTCCTGCATGAAGGTGGTGTTTGAGCCTATTTCTCCTAAACCACTGGCCACATTTTAATTAAATTTCATGTAAGTAGTGGTTATATAGGGGCATTTTGATTTTTATGCAAATTAGGTTTCGGCTGATATTGAGCAGAGGGGTGAGGAAAAAATGGCCAAATTTTTTGAAAATCTTCTTATGAACCACCAGTAGCAGAGACTTGATATGTGGTATACAGAGTCCTTTTGAGGTTTAGAATCAAGTTTGTTCAAGAGAAGTTTGTCGGGCATTATTTGCCTTCGTTATGGAAGGGGCAAAAATTTTGTTCACGCCTAAAATTTCTATATTTTTATACTGTACCAATGACCCAGACTTAGCTGGTGCTAACTCCACAAAAACCAGGGCCAAACACAAATTTTGCCCCCCAATCCCCAAAATTTGCATCCAAAACAAAAAGAAATCATGTCCTAAAGGACCTCCATAGTACGACTCTACTGCGCATGCGCAGTGACGCAGTCGTCCCGAAATTGGCGCCAAATATCATTCTCTGTTTGGCCCTTCATCAGTCAACATCTCACTGATCTTTGTGCTTGTAAATCTCAGTTTAAAGGATGCCAGACACGTAATTCTTGGAGAAAATGTGATTCTAAGGAGGATAGAAGGAGGAGAGGAAAAAAGAAGTGGCAAAAAATAATCAGGGCTGTACTTAAAATTTTTTTGTTGAAATTATGTTAAGTTGCCTATTTTCGAGGCAAACGCCTCTTATTGTCATTCTTGCTAATTGTTGCACTGCTTATTCAGTGTTTCCTCTCCCCTAACCTTCTAAAGTCCCCCCTTGCAATTCTCCCATGCTTTTGGCATATTTTTGAGAAGTTTCATTTCTAAAAATTCCCTGGGAGAGTTGCTTGGTTACAGAATGTTTTCTGTTATTTTCCCCATAGTTACGTTTTCACCCATGGGTGTATAACGTTTGTGTTCTGCATCTTCCATCTGATGTTCTGCAGATTCTCCCCTGGGAGTCTCTGTTTTGCATCAGATAGAGTGTAATTGATGACTGATTCCGGGCCAGTTTTTTCAGTGCCTGGAGTCATGTTTTCTACTGTGTTTACACTGTTTGTTTTCATTGGCAACAGCCTTTTTTGAGGGGGGCTGTTTGCCTTTGTGGTAGTTTATCTCATTATAAGATACATTTATATTATCCGAAAGTGTCTCATTAATTATTTTATATAATTTTAAAATTTTTGACCACACTTTGCCATCGGATCCATCGGGGCTCAACGTTACTTTTCAGCAACTTGGGCTTCTCTGAAAAAATATTTTTTCAAAATTATTTTGTTTTGCAATTGTTTTTTCATTTATTAATGGATCATGTTATTATGTATCTTTGTGTCAGGGGTTTTTGCGAGTAACTAGGACTTATTGTTGTTCTTTCACAATGAAGGGACTTTGTTCAAATTGTAATAGGAAGAAATCTTCCTCTGACTTTCATGATTATTGCATTAATTGTAGTCAGTGTTCTCGCATTAATCCCTGTCCTGTATGTGAACATTGGGATGAGAAACATTGGAAACGTGTGTCACGATATGTTGTTTCTGGAGAAAGAGCGATGCCGGCTCTTTCTCCACAAGGTCACTCTACTCTCTCAGTTTCTATTTCAGAGGAACCAGAACAGGGTGATGTTTCCATGTTATCTTCTTCAAGTGTGCGTCCGTCGTCACAAATAAATACAGAGCTAGCGGCAAAAGTGCTCATGGAGATTAGACAAATGTCGTCCGCTAGCTCGCCCGGTGTAGCGTCCATTCACCGAATGGTTCGGCAGCCGGGTTCGTCCGATGCGGTCCAAGAGGAAATTTTGGGTGATGCGAGCACTATAAAAATAATAGATGCACACCCAGTGACGGCGGATAGTGAACGAGAACGGAGGAAGCCTTTTAGTCCGGTTCCTAGCTCGTCCAGGTCCAGCCGGGCCGCGAGCGAGAGAGGCCCCTCTCTCGTACAACAACATCTGGGACCAGATGTTGTTGTACAAAATGTGTCTTTAGCGGAGCATACGTCCGTCGCTCGGGACGCTCCGTTGTATAAGCAGTCCGCAGAGACTGTTAAGGCTTCCTCTTCTCGTCGGCGCACACGACCGCACCTTGGCTGCGTGACCTCCCATATTTTGCCAGCTTCGCCGATGAAGGATTCTTCGGCGACCAGGTCACACCATCCGGCAGCCAGGGATTCGAGACCGATGGACTCCGGACGTTCGCATAGGAAAAGTATGCGGGAGCCATCTGATGCGGAGCTGCCCTCGGCGAAGCAGCGAAAGACCGCTCCTCCGCAGGTCTCGACGTCGGACATTCTAGTGCAGATAGCACAGCTTATCGCAGCATCCCAGCAGCCGACAGAAACGGTGTCGGATCGAGAATTATCCGACGGCGCTGGGTCGGTACGCTCCGCCGAAGCATCGGGGGCGGACGACCGGGAACATCAGGAGGTCCGACCGGATGGTGAAAGGGATACGGATGAATTGGAGCTATCCCTTTCGGAACAACACAAAGCTGCCGTGGACTTCATCCGGCACTTTCTTCCTCAAGTTGTTCCGTCGGGCCAGACTGCTGCGCTTCCGGACAGGAGAATTATAGCGTCATTGGACTCTGATTTTTTCGAGCGGTTCAGGGACATCGCTCCCGAGTTTCCGTCGCAGTCCAATAATGTTGCAAGAACATTTGAATTATTGAACGACGCTATTTTTAAACTTGCTTCCAGGACGGGGAAAGCAGGCTTCTTGTCCGCAAATACTCTCAACCTGCCTTTCATTAATGCAAGGAATAAATTCGACACGGCAGGTCAGGGTATACCGAGAGTTCCTCTGCGTATGGACGACGAGGCGGAAGACTTAGAGCTATCATTACCGTCGTCAGCTTCTATTCCAACCGCAGTGTTGGAAACAGCTATTGCGTCTAACAGAGCCAATTTAGATGCCTTATCTTACGCAGATCACCTTACTAAGGCGTTATCACTGCGTCTTCAAGGGGAAGAGTTTCAGGATATACAATCCTCCTTAAGACTTCTTTCAAGGGCAGTAGCTTATTCCACGTGTAACTCCGCCCTTTCAGTGGCAAATCTGGAGTTGGTTAGACGTGACGCAGCCCTGTCTACATCCACACTAGTGGATTCTAAGGTGAAGAACTCTCTTAGAGTCGCTTCGGTCTCAGGAGATCTTCTCTTTGACGGCAAGCTTTCCGCTATTTATGATAATATTAAAAAGAAAGCTAGTGATTCTCTGTTGTTTAGATCCGCTCCTAAAAGGTCGGATACAGCAGACACGAATAAGGCGGGCACTTCTGGGTCTTATCCGCCCAAGAGAGGTTCCTATAGAGGTTCCGGTGCGTCCTCTAGCTCTTATTCGAGAGACCGTCAGGATAGTGACTCTCGTTCGGGACGTCCTTCAGGCCGGGACAATCGGTCGGATGCCCCGAGGTCGACGAGGCGAGGTGCGGGTCGTGGAAGACGTGGTTTCTCCTACCGCAGGCCTCGCAGATCCAGGAGGTGATGGCTTAAACCTCTATCGCGTTCCGGTTGGCGGAAGGTTGTCGAGTTTTTCTCAAGAGTGGGCGTCGATTACGGACGACCCGTGGGTGAGAGGAGTGACTTCGGAAGGTCTAAAGATATCCTTCAAACGAAAGCCTCCATTAACTCGAAGTCCAAAGTGGACTCATCTTCCGTCAAACCCTCAGAAAAGAGACGCTCTGCTATCAGAGGTGCAGTCTCTTTTAATGAAGAACGCGGTAGAGGTCGTAGAAAACCAGGAATCGCTGGGATTCTACAGCCATCTGTTTCTGGTTCCGAAACCAGACGGCTCGTTCCGTCCAGTCATAGATTTGAGCTGGATAAACAAGCTGATCGTCGCTCCGAAGTTTTATATGGAGACGATTCGATCGGTCAGAGCGAGTATTCGGGTGAACGATTATGCAACGAGCATAGATCTCAAAGATGCGTACTTTCACGTCATGGTACATCCGACATTCCGAAAGTATCTACGCTTCGCAGTCCTAGGAGTGGTGTATCAGTTCCGGGCCATGTGCTTCGGATTGAATCTAGCACCCTGGGCTTTCACTCGGGTAATGAACTCGGTAATGATCTACTTCCGAGCTCATTCGTCTGCGGTAACGTCGGCCTACCTGGACGACATTCTTCAGAGGTACGGCAACGAGTTAACGCTTCAGAACGATGTTCAGAATCTTCTTCTATTGCTCCGACGTCTCGGTTTCATAGTAAACGAGGAGAAGTCGGATCTGGTGCCGTCCAAGTCATTCACTCATCTGGGAATGAGCTTCGAGACGCACAACAATCTCGTTCGTCTGCCGTTAACCAGAGCGAAATTAGTCAGTTGTTACGCTCGCTATTGTCTGAATACAGACAAAGTCACGGCGAGAGAATTTATGAGACTGATAGGTCTGTGCGGAGCCGCCGCGGATCTCATTCCGATGGGACGGCTACGCACACAGCCTCTTCAAATTTTCCTGACTCAGAATTGGAGTGTGAAAATTCATTCGCTCGATGTAGACGTTCTCTTGTCAGATCAAGTGAAACAAGAGATTCAGACTTGGGCAAACATTCAGTGGTTAACTCAAGGAGTTCCGCTGCAGTTGCCGGATCCGAGTTTTACCATTATGACGGATGCCAGTCAAACAGGTTGGGGTGCATCATTAATCCCAACGGATTCGAGATGCCAGGGTCTTTGGGATCCGCAATTCCTGTGCAAGCACATAAACATCAAGGAAATGATGTCAATTTGGCTTGCGTTACGTCACTGGATGGACATTATTCACGATGCTCATGTCCAAATCCTATCCGACAATACGACAGTAGTGGCGTATATACGGAATCAGGGAGGCACTCATTCAGTTCCGTTGTTCAATCTAACGGAAAGAATCCTTCTGTTTGCGTTGGAACATCACGTTCTTCTTTCGGTCCGTCACATACCGGGTCGTCTGAATGTGCTAGCAGACTCCCTTTCACGAAAGGGCCGCTTGTTGCCGTCGGAGTGGACTCTCAACAAACAAGTATTCAATCAGATTTGCTACCAATGGGAACGGCCAATGATAGACTTATTTGCGACACATCTCAACAATCAGTTGCAAACGTATGTGTCCCCGTGTCCGGATCCAAGAGCATTTGCAGTAGACGCTCTGTCGATCCCTTGGGACGGAATGATAGGATATGCGTATCCTCCAGCGCCGTTAATTCAACAAGTATTGCTAAAGATAAAACAATCTCAATGCAAGATTCTGTTGGTAGCATCTCTGTCGCCACAGAGACCGTGGATAAATCTACTCAGGTGTCTGTTGTGGGACCTACCGCGGAAGCTCCCTCCACGAGAGGATCTTCTTTGGCAGGGGAAATCGCGCCAACTACATCACAACCCGCAAGGTCTCAACCTTCACGTTTTTCCGTTGTGCGGTCCTTCTTGCATGACAAGCACTTTACAGGACGAGCAGTCGACGCGATTTCTAACTGTAGGAGGACCTCCTCTTCGCTAAACTATGCGGCTAAGTGGAAGGTTTTCCGTCGTTGGTGTAGGGATCATTCTGTTGATATATTTGATCCCTCTATACCAGACATTGCTAACTTTCTAGTATACTTGTTCGACGAAATCAAACTGCAACCTGTTACTATAAAGGGTTATAGATCTATGTTATCTGATACCTATGCACATCATGATAGTTTACAAATTGGATCTAATGTCTCTTTATCGAAATTGGTTAGAAACTTTTCGATAAATAGACCCAGAACTCTTAGATTAATTCCTAAGTGGAATTTAGCTTGGGTTCTCCTTAAATTGAAGGAAAAGCCATTTGAACCTCTTGGGACAGTAGATTTCAAATTCTTATCTTATAAGACAGCTTTTCTCTTAGCTTTCTCTTCTGCCAGAAGAGTCAGTGAGCTTCATGCACTATCGGTGGATGATTCTCATTATCGTAGTGTTGGGAACACTATCACCTTCACTACTAATGTCGGTTTTTTAGCTAAGAATCAGGCTCCTAATAAATATCCGGAACCTATTGTTATTAAGGCTCTTCCGTCTTCAGACGGGCGTAGGCCTTTACTCTGTCCTGTTAGAGCACTACGTATCTATAAACAGAGATCTCAGTTCATCAGAAAGGGACGGAAACGTTTCTTTCTGTCTTTGATGCCTAATAGAAAGGACATTTCAGTCCATTCTATTGCTAGATGGATTCAGTTAACTATCCGTACTGCGTATGAAGATTTATCTTCTTCTCAGCAGTCTGTGCTTAAGATTTCTGCTCATGAAGTAAGAGCTCTTTCTACTTCCTGGGCTTATGCTAATAGTGTTGCTATTACAGATTTAATGAAGGCTGCTTATTGGTCTCAGCCATCCACATTTACTAATTTTTATCTCAGAAATATTGAGTCCATTTCTGGAGACCTGCATTGTTTAGGTCCGTTATCTGTTGCTCAGAATGTCGTCCACTAAACAGTTGCAACTATAGTTATGCAGGCTTTCTGTTCCGGCAGTGACTCCATCCGACTGCCCTCTTCGCTCTGGGCTATTTGACCCAGGGCAAGGGGAAGGGGGGGGGGGGGGGGGGGCGGGTGTTCCCTTAGGTCACCTGCTTTATAGTGAAAAGCAAGGGAATGCCTCCTCCAAGACAGTATTTCTGAGTCGCTTCCGGGATGGTTTTAAAGTGTAATATTAATGTTTAATTTCATTCATGTCTTATTTTTAAAGTGTAGCTCGGTGTGAAGCATTTGTATATGTCAAGTGTCAAACGGGCTTTAATATACAATACTCGGACACTTTTAAATGATTATAAAGAGTCTCAATTCTCTGGACTACTTTATTTATTGGCTTGCTTTAAAAATAATTAGTATAAGGGTTATACTGGATGTTAATAGAGAACATGAATGTTATTGTGCTCAATTATTAAGGGTAGTGTATCTTTCTAATTTAAATATTAAATAAGAAAGATACATGTAAAGCCTAATACTCCTTTTCTCCTTAAGGGGTTACCTCTTTATTTTATAATTGAGCTTATTGGATTTTCCTCTATGTCCTAGGCCCTCCAGCCTGTTTACTATTCAGCTAAGTCTGGGTCATTGGTACAGTATAAAAATGTTAAAAAATTTATAGTAATTTATATATTTTTTATACTTACCAATGACCCAGACGGGGATGGCCCTCCCTGAGTTGGGAACTCTTGCCTCCCCGCTGAGTACATAGCGCTGACCAGGCACTGCCAGTAAGAATGATATTTGGCGCCAATTTCGGGACGACTGCGTCACTGCGCATGCGCAGTAGAGTCGTACTATGGAGGTCCTTTAGGACATGATTTCTTTTTGTTTTGGATGCAAATTTTGGGGATTGGGGGGCAAAATTTGTGTTTGGCCCTGGTTTTTGTGGAGTTAGCACCAGCTAAGTCTGGGTCATTGGTAAGTATAAAAAATATATAAATTACTATAAATTTTTTAACTTTCAGAACCGTGAGGTCGATTTGAATCAAATGTGATATGAGATGATAATGGGTCATAAGTAGTTGATTGATGCAAAAAAAATTTTTCTCATTGCCCCGTGGGAACCTCGGTAGCTAAAAATAGGAAAAACCTTAAAACTGCCATATCTCCAAAACTACATGGCACAGAGAATTCTTATTTTGTATCAAGCTTACTTTTATCCAGTAGAATAGAATGGTTAAAAAATTCCCTATCGGTTTGATCACAAGGTACTTTTTACAGGACTTTGAAAAAGTGCTGAGTCAGCACTTTTTAACACTGTAGGCAATGTGAAAAACATTAAAAAATCTTCTCCAAACCCAGCAGGCAGAATCTTTTGATATTTGGTATGCAACATTGTAGGGTGGATCTGATTCAAGTTTGTTCAAATCGGCCCACTGGGTTCATATTTGAGCTCAGTATAGAAGCCCGATTTCAAACTTAGTGCATTTCAGGCAAATTTCTTAAAAAATCATCTTCTCCAGATCCAGCAGACAGAATCTTTTGATATTTGGTTTGCAACATTGTAGGGTGGATCTGATTCAAGTTTGTTCAAATCAGCTCCTTAGATTCATATTTGGGCTCACTATAGAAGCTCGAATTCGAATTTCTTCAAAAATCTTCTTCTCCAGATTCAGCAGGCAGAATCTTTTGATATTTGGTATGAAACATTGTGGGGTGGATCTGATTCAAGTTTGTTCAAATCGGCCCCCCTGGGTTCATATTTGGGCTCACTATAGAAGCCCAAATTCGAACTTAGTGCATTTCAGGCAAATTTCTTAAAAAATCTTCTTCTCCAGATCCAGCAGGCAGAATCTTGTGATGTTTGGTATGCAACATTGTGGGGTGGATCTGATTCAAATTTGTTCAAATCGGCCCCCTGGGTTTATATTTGGGCTTAGTATAGGAGCCCAAATTTGAACTTAGTGCATTTCAGGCAAATTTCTTTGAAAATCTTCTCAAGATCCAGCAGGCAGAATCTTTTGATATTGGGTATGCACCATGCTTAGGAGGGTGAAATTCAAGTTTGTTCAAGCCAAGTCCCTGGGTACGTATTTGGGCTCACTGTGATAGCCCGAATTATAACTTAGTTCAAAATGAGGAATTTTCTTTAAAAATCTTCTTCAGGTCCAGCAGTCAGAATGTTTTGATATTTGGTATGCAGCATCCTTAGGGAGGTGAGATTTAAGTTTGTTCAAGCCGTGTCCCTAGGTCCATGTTTTGGCTCACTGTGGGAGCCCAAATGATAACTTAGTTCAAAATGAGGAATTTTCTTTAAAAATCTTCTTCTTCAGATCCAGCAGTCGGAATGTTTTGATATTTGGTGTGCAGCATCCTTAGGGGGGTGAGATTCAAGTTTGTTAAAGCCAAGTCCCTGGGTTCATATATGGGCTCCCTGTGGGAGCTCGAATTATAACTTAGTTCAATATGAGGAATATTCTTTTAAAATCTTTTTTTTTTTAGATCCGCTGGTCAGAATCTTTGGATATTTGGTATAAGCTTTTCTTAGGAGGAGCAGATGCAACTTGTTGAAATTAATTCTCTGGATTGATATTTAGGCTACCATGTCAGGTGAGCGCCCTCAGGCCCCCTGGGGCCTCTTGTTTAATTTATGTATGTGATGTGCTTCTATAGGTATTTAAGAGTTTTTAAGCAGGCATGATGGATGATGCGTATTATCGGCAAAAATTATGTTTGACATTCTATAGGATAATATCAACTGATGTAGTCAACTGGCAACCTGCAAATACAACTATAAACAAAAGAAATTGGAGCATGGCTGAAAAATTGTGGGTGGGAAGGATAATCTGTGACTTATTTTTTTATTCTGATCATAACGGTTTTAGTGTACAGTAGTGTTGTGTGGTTAACCAGTTTTGTGAGTCGGTTTCAGTTTGGCTCTAAAACCAAAACCATGTAATTGTTAAATCAGTACGGTTTTGGTTTTTTGTCTGCAAAATGTTGGAAACTTATGTTTACACTGTTCAGTTTGCATTGTCAACAACTGAAAACTAAATCTGTAACGTCAACTGGTAACTCTGTCATCAGTATCCATGTATTCAGACTCCAGAGAAACAAATGCTGCTTAACAGGAATCACTGTTGCATTAGAAGAATGATGACACGTCCCAAGAAATCTTCATATAATGTATGACAACTTTCGTCCAATTACACAGCACTGTTACAAAAGTGGGTTGGTTTGTTCTCTCAGAAGTTCTCAGAATGACAATGTTGACACGCTTACAAATGTCAAAATGAGCAACTTGGAGACTTCGCAACATGTTTGGATGTAATAATTACCTGGCAACAAAACCATAAATAAAATCAATAAAAAAACAGTCTTTGTTTTATTAATGGCATATTACTGTAAAAAACAAAACATACTTTAGTTGTCGCATGGGTTTCCCTGACATGTGCTTGGAATGTAACATTCAACATTGTTACCTCCCTTGATGTGTTTATCCAATTTAAGCATGTGAACGCATACCACGGTGGAATGTCCCCATGCCTATTTACCTGCAGAGTACAGACCATGCAAGCCTTTGAGGTCTAAAATCCTCTGTTCACAATTAAATTGAACATTTTGCCTCATATAATACAGAACTGATTCAGTTTCGCAAGCAACAGATGGAAATTGAAAGTGGAATGCCAGCTCCAAAAGGCAAATGGAAAAGGGTAAAGTTTGAAACATTACAGATAAAAACTTGTCAGTGTAAATTATGGTTGTTTTAAAAATCAAACGAGCATTGGACCTTGCGACGGTGATGGGGCACGGAATTTATCTGCCCACCCACTGCAAATATTGCCTCCCCGTTCCAAACTACCAGTTGCTGTTTCAAATCCGGTTGCATGACAGGGTGGGGGGTGGGGGGGGGGGGTGGGGGGGGGGGGGGCACCTGTATTGAGAGAAACCTATACTATTTATCAATGTACCAATGTGCAACTGGTCTTAGAAGTAATCCGTCTCAGATGACGTAGTTTAGAGTACATTTTTTTTAAACATATCGCTGGGTGGGGCAGAGGGGTTTGTAGGCCAGTACTTGGCTTGTAGGCCCAACTGAATTTTGAGACCAGGAGGGCCAGTGGTGGTTGCAAGGAGTCTTACAATAATACCAGATCCTTAGGGTCGGCAGTAAATTGGGGGGGGGGGGGGGAGGGGGGGGTTGCGAGGGGGAGTTCCTTGTAGAGATGCAATGCAGCTTACTCCTCCTCTCAATTTACCTGTTCCCTCAGCTTTTGTTTCCTGCCACTGCTCCTGCCTTTTAGTCTTTTTAAGTACATAAAGGAGATTTATGTGTGTGTGGGAGGGGGGAAATAAATTGATGCTAGCCATTGCCAGATGAATTATTATTTAAAATTTGAAAGGATATGTATTTGTATTGCCACTGTGTGGTGTTTTTCAAGTCTACAACTTTGTTGTTGCAAAAAAACAAAAACCGACCTATAAACCAAGTTTTTGGGACAAAACCAAACCAAACCGAAACAAAGACAGAAAAAAAAAATGCACAAGACTAGTGTACAGACCAATCTGGTTACCCATAATATTCTCAATCATTCATGGAGTGTCTGCCATTAACTGGTAGAGTGCTGAATTAGTTTTCAAAGATGATTTGTAACATGAGTAATTTTTAGCTGTGAGTAGCAGCTCTATAAGTGGCAATGTCAGTCTGTCTGTCGGTCGGTCTGTCTGTCGGTCTGTCTGTCGGTCTGTCTGTGACCAACAAGTTTGTCTGTGACCAACGAGTTTCAAAACTCAATAACTTTTGAAATACTTGATGGAATGACTTTATATATGGCATGTAAGTGTATCTTATTTATGTCTAGCCACTGTTCAATGCATGTGTTGTTCCAAATATTTTTCTTGGAGTTATGGCCCTTGATGAACTTAGAATTTTGTGAAATTGCACCACCCGTCGCAGCTACGGCATCGATGTCACGATTTTTTTTTAAGCCTTAACCAAACATGAAAAGCAGACGACACTTGCAAACAAAATTCTTTAAAAATGAATTTTTTCAATTTTTTGTCTCAAAAACATAGGTTATGACCCCACATTGGAACGATCTTGATGAGCTCGTTCCAAAGAGGGGTCATAACCTATGTTTTTGAGACAAAACATGAAAATACAATGAAAATTAATTGGCGGTTTTTGTGAATAGCTCTCTCTGGTTTTGGCCGTTGCGTTGGGTAAAGGATTAAGATTCTGTTGCTATGAGCAAGGGGAGCCTTGATGTATCAAACTTTTGTTCATAGACAATTGATTTGTTACAATTTATTGGGTGAATGCATGTTGACACACTCTAATCAATTATGACAAAACTGTTTTGTACAAACATTTCTTATTCTGAGCTAACAGCAAGCCAATACATACAGTGTAGAGCCACTAAAGTGACTTTCAGCGCTTTTCAATAGACCCATGATTGTGGCTTCTAGCACTTAGAGAGGCATCCCTCCCTCTCCCCACAGCATCAATTCCTCTTGTCAACTTTTCCTCCACCTTGTACCTTAGGACTATTACAATGCAGTCTCCATCCACTTACCTTTAGCTTTGATGGTGCAACAAATGAAATGAGTTGAGCAGCTGTGACAGAAATAATTACCGCATACAATCGGTGTAAAACTTGAAGCATTTTGTCTGGGCCATATTTTGTGTGACCTCATTTTACAATCACCGTTTTGTTTCAATTTTCATCTTCTGAAGTCGATGATGTCCGAGCATTTAATAGAATTGGATGACATAAATTCATTCAATTTATGGCATTGCATGTCCACATTTGTCTGTGATTTACACCACCAGAAAGTAAAATTTTGTTGTCTCTAGTGCCAGCATATTATGTTTTTTTTCTTCTCTGACAAAAATCAGGAGATAAAGCAGTCAGTCTTTTATCCATCCAGCCGGCAAACTATCCATCTGTCCGGATGTTATTCCATCCATCCTTCCATCCTTCCATCCTTCTGCAGACAAGACACAAAAATCACTAGACGTCAATTCAATGCCAATTATTTTGAAACTTGCTACAATAGTACATAATATATGGAAACTTAATTCAATGCTGTTTATTGACAAGAGGTAGAGGATATCACATTTTTTTAGTTTAACATTCTTCGAAAATGGCCGCTGTCAGCCATTTTGTTCTAATAATAGCAATTACATGTGTTAAGCAAGAACTTTCAAACAGTGATTCGGAATTTGATTATTTTTGGTTTGGAGAACAAATGGCACAATTTACATAACATAGTAAACAAGCTTTTCACTTGTGCATAAATTATGCAGATTAGCCAGCCACCTGATTTTTAGCTCAACTTTGACGTCAGATTTGAGGTTATGTCATGGCCCATCGTTCGTCTGTCCATCCGACAATAATTCAATATGGCTTTGGCTAGAGGCCTTATTTATGAACCAATCTTTATGAAACTTCTTGAATACCTTTCTTATCACCATGGGATGAGAACGAGTGTTTTGGGGTGCGGCCCGAAATCAAGATGGCCACTAGCAGCCATTTTGTACCGAAATTAGTGCAATCAGTTTTTTGTACAGAACTTCTGTATGAAAGTTCTGATTTGAATAAATTTTTGTATGAATGTTTAGTAACATGATATTGTTTTTTTCTCATGCAGAAATTATGCAAATTAGATGAACTTTGATTTATTCAGTGCTACTTATACACAGTAAGTGCGCATGTCAATACGACTTGGTCTAGAGGCTGTATTTATGAACCGATCTTCATGAAACTTCTTGGAGTACCTTTGTTATCACCTTGGGATGAGAACGAGTGTTTTTGGGTGTGGTCCAAAATTGAAAATGGCTGCCGGTGTCCATTTTATACCAAAATTAGGTGCAATCAGTTTTTTGTACAGAACTCCTATATGAAGGTTCTAATTTGAATAAATTTTTGTATGAATGTTTAGTAACATGGAATACATCACATATAGTACAGATTTCTTTCTCGTGCTTAAATTATGAAATTACTTTACCTGTACATTTGTTACAGGTTCCGGCCAGTATTTATGTGCAGGCCTTTACAATACTTTACATGTACCTTTGTTATCAGGTCATTACCTAGATATGTGTCATTTCTGTGTCACATACTATACATGTACATGTCTTACAGAAGTTGAGCTACAGTGTCATTGACACTTTCATTTTACTCCTCACAACTGGTGTCACATACTATACATGTACATGTCTTACCGAAGTTGAGCTACAGTGTCATTGACACTTTAATTTTACTCCTCACAAGCTGGTGGCAGATATTCCCACCTGTACACCAATTCTCTTGCCAACAGAAAGGGTATAATTTGAATTTGTCTTCTGTTCAACAGAATGATCACTGTAATTAGACCAGTCATATCACCAATGATAGCTGGGATTCATTTGTTTGAATTTTTCATCAAATCCTGTCATGGCTGCTTCACAGCAGCCATGACTGGATTTCCTGAGAAAATTCAGGAAAATATTCAGGCTAAGATTTAAAACTGACCATCTGTAGACCAAAAAAAAAAACAACCAAATGACCAAAACTTAATTAATTCAGGGCCAGTTAATTCAGTAGTATTTATTGACAAAAGGAAGAAGATATTACAGTTTGGGTTCTGACAGCCATCAAAAATGGCCTCGCCAGTCATTTTGTTCTAAAAACAGCAATTTCACATTTTAAGGAAGAACTTCTCAACAGTGATTTGGATTTGGATTATTTTTGGTGTGGGAAACAACTAACACAATGTACATAACATATTATACATGTTTTTCTCTTGCACATAAATTATGCAAATTAGCCAGCCATCTTAGTTTTTTAAACTGTCCATCTGTTGACATAAAAAAATCACTCAAGTCGCCAAATCTCAATTAATTTAAGACCAATTGTTAGGAAACTTAAATTCAGTTGGTTCATATCAACAAGAGAAAGATTATGTATGGAAACTTTCAAGAATATACCTCACCATTGCATGAATAAATGTGTACCAATCCTTGTGGTCATTAGTAATGGGGATTCAGAATTCCTCAGTTGGCGATTTTTGTTTTTATAAATCATGATTTGACTGGCCTCAACATTTTTTCGAATAGCTGAAATCCTGATGATGTTCTGTTGGAATTGTCTTGGGGAACTGAGTGCTACATAGCAGCTTTCATCAACAAAAACTTATATACACAATGCTGTTTTTTTCTTATTATAGAATGGAAAGCAGTCTTTAAACAGTTAAAGAGTTTAAGAATCATCTTTTTTAACATATTCTATGTTTTTCAGACAGAATCCTGCGAATCTCCAGCTGTTGAACTTAGTCAAACAGTTACACTTGTTTACGATACTGTCAGGATGGGATATGGACCACATGGTAAGACATTGTTAATGAGTTTTTTATTGCAATGTTTAGAGGATATTACTTGGTTAGTTTCTTATCAGCCAAGATACCAGCCTGAGATAACTTCATATCAGCCTGGGACCTTTGGTCTCAGGCTGATATGAGGTTACCTAGGGCTGTTATCTTTGCCCATATGAAACTAACCATCTAATTACCTCTTTATTTATTAAACTCTGCAGCTGATGTGGCATTAAGTACCAATAAATAAATAAATCCACCCAATCCTTACTTAGGCCTAAAAAAGTTAAAAGTATGTTTCTCAAACCCTCCCACATTGTCCGTTTGACTGCCACAGGCTCTCTTTTTATAACCGATGGTAAACTTATAAAAATAAAAATTAAATGGTTTATGTCTGATATTTTACTGAAGTTAATAAATTGATAAATTTGTCCATTGAGTGCAACATGGCTTTGCAATGCATTAGCATTGCAAAGCCTTGTTGCACTCAAGGGACGAAATACATCGTCACACTCATGATGTTCTGTAGATTATGAGGTCTAAAACATAAAACAAACCAAGAGCATGAACTTTTGATGGCAATGAAATAATTACAAAATTAAAAAATAAAATAAAAACTGCTCGCCCGCATGCAATTTTACAAAAAATGGCCTGAGAAACGGAAGATCTACTTTGTGGGGCCTTATTGACATCATGAATTCCCCACCATACAAAAACTACCACCTTTTGTCTGGTAATGCTTTACTTATTGATTGCTTTCGACAAATAATTGGGAACGATTTCACTGTAAACAAAGTGACCTAGTAATACATCAAGGGGGACAACTCTAGTCCAGTTCATATTGGCCAAGTTTGAAGTCATATTATCCGAGCACGATAATGGACATTTCTGCGAAAGAAATTGTATCTAATGAATAAGAGGCAGTATCATAGTGCAGTAGGTGCCCTTTAACTGGTTGAATGCGAAATTATTTTTCAAACATCATCAGAAAGGTGTATTTTTTCAAACATACCATGCTACCAGCAAGAGTGCCCTTAGGCCTAAAAAAGTTAAAAATATGTTTCTCAGGCCCTCATGCATGGTCCTTTTAGCTACTGCATGCTCTCTTTTTATGTCTGATATTTTACCCAAGTTAATAAATTGATAAATTTGTCCCTTGAGTTGCATTGCAAAGCCTTCTTGCACTCAAGGGACAAAATACACCACCACCCATGCTGTTTTGGACTGTAGATTATGAGGCCTAAGACATAAAACAATCAAGAACATGAACTTTTGATGGCAAAGAAATAAAAATGCCCGCCCACATGCAATTTTACAAAAAAATGGCCTGAGAAACAGACAATCTACTTTATGAGGCCTTAGTGTAGCAAGATTTTTTCTTAAATGTTTGCTACAATTTATTGGAGAGTGCCAGTTGCAAACAAACAATTTATATAAAAAGATTTTCTGATGAGCCAACAACAATCAAGCCAGGAAATAAGCAATCTGTCATTTGCAGAATGAGGTCCCTAGAGAGTGTATTTGCTCATGCTATCCCATACAGTGGGTCAGCTTATTCTTTGGACACCTCTTTTTCTTTAGTCCTGAGACCTTGATTCAGATTGAGGTTCACCGAGGGTAAATTTAGTAATGCTACCTGCTGTGCATGGTAGCATCATCAAATTCACCCTTTGGAGACCTCATTCTGCAGATGACAGTCTGCTTATTTCCAGACTAGACAACAAGCTAATGCACACAGTGTAAAACCACTAAAGTACCTATGTCAACAGAAGAGCCCAAACCCTGCCAGCAAAGGATACTCTCTCCAGTTAAAACTAGAAGTCCTGTCACGAACTGTGCGCTTATCTAGGCTTAATTGCATGTAGGAATTGCGTGCAATTACCTTTTCGAATGATTCTCCTGGTTGCTCATAGCAAACATAGGCAGTGTTTCTGCCAATGGACCTCCAGGTTACCCGAAGGTCCATTGGCTGAAACATTGCTTGTGCACAGGCCATATGTACAGAATTTGATGGCCTTATTATGGTCATAATGCGTAGATGAACACACAGATCTACATGCTATTTGTGTGCATTCCATGACAGGACTTCTAGTTTTAACTGTACCTGCTCTTTTCAATTGAGCCATGATAGTGGCTTCTAGATTCTGTTTCAAGGGAGTCGAGGTGGTCGACTTGAAAAGGATCAAAAGTGTGGGAGTCAAACTAGAGACATTGTTTCACCATGTGTCTGAACTTGATTGAATGCAGTGGCACATGCCAAGTTCTGACTGCTGATTGTTGGATGCGTGTACTCACTGTGCTATAAGAACAAACACAATGCAGGGGTAAACATACTCTGTTCACTAGGTTGAAAGGACTCACAGGATGTCACTTCTTTTTTTTTAATTTATGAGAAATAGAAGTGTGCTGAAATTCCAAACTGAAGGGTGAATGTGGATATGCAAGGAGAAACAATAGCATCCATTGATATAAGTGTCGTCATCATACGGTAGTTACTGTAGTACATTCATACCCTTTTTGGATCGTTCTCTTTTAAAAGATAACATCGGCTTGAATGATTCTCTAAAGATGCTCACAAAGATGGGAATTGTGGACAAAAACATCCATTGAATTGCTTTTCCATAGAGATTAAATCAAGTACCGGAAACATTAGTACTGGAATTTGGGTACATGTACCGGCACCAAGAAAGCTCTCAATTAACGATGGTTGTGGTACCTATTGGCATCCCTGGCTGAAAGGCCGATTTGCAAATTAGAATACCCTCTCAGTACATGGAGCCCACTAACTTGAAGTTCCTATAATCAAAATACCCCTGTTAATTGAATACAATTTCCAAATGCAAAACCATTTACATTTGAAACTAGAAGTTCTGTCACTGTATTCTGCACCGTTTTGAAGTAATAGTGCTCAGTAAGTTTTTGTCCCTATCAAGCTCAAACTGTGCCATAGTGTACAGGTACATGTAACTCAATTCCCTTAGAAAAACAGTGTGCCCACCAATTCTATACTAGTAAATAGGGATCATTAACATCATTCCTAACATCTTCTTGGATTTGACTGCATATACAAAATGAAGAGAGTGGATTACTACTTAATCGCAGCGCCATATATTCTCTACTCGAAAAGTATTTATAATTGTTCATAACAGCACGAGAAACACTTGCAAACTTTTCGTCACATGAAAGTTAGGGAGTGATTCTAATGTCTTGTCCTTAGAAATTGAAAACAATTACAGTGAAGCCCACTTAATTGGATATCTCTGAACTGAATAACCCAGTTAATTGAATATAATTTCCCAACACAAAACCATTCACCATACCTCCAGTACAAATTTGACCTGTTAATTGAATGTAGGTTATAGAGTAAACTCCTGTTAATTGAATAAGAAAATCTTGTAACCTGTCGAGAAATTACCCTGACTCTCCCCAGTTTTCCTTTATTTATTGACCTATCTGGCCTCAGTACATCCAATACAGGCATTTAATCTATTATATCTTGTTTGACAGAGCTCATGGAGCTCTGTCAAACAAGATATACTAGAATAAATGCTAAGTTTATCCCTAGAATACAGGAAAGTGACACTATCCCTGTTAATTAAATACTCCTGTTAATTGAATAATTTCCATTGGCAAAGTGGCTATTCAATTAACAAGGTTCCACTGTACTGAGTGAAAACTTTATCCCACAGCGATTTAGTAGTAATCCACCATCCGGCATCCACATACTGTAGTCTCAATATGTCCTTTCTGTTTGATTGGTCCAGTTCGTGATTTCACTACCGGCCTCAATAATAGTACATTACTACTTCATTCTTCTTCAGTAAGGAGTGCATTAAGTGCATTTTCTGCACTAATTGTGACAGGACTTCTAGTTTCAACTGTACCTTATCTTCCGAACAGATTTGACCTGTTAATTTCAAGTAGGTATTTGTAGTGATTAACCGCTAAGGATTTGTCACCGTCATCTGCTTGCCGATTAGTTGAGCACACAATCTGCCGATTGTGAGAGCCGATGTCAGATAGTAACAACCAAAAGGAGTAGTATGTTTAAGAATGCATAGAACAGTGTTAAATTTACAGTACAGTCTGCAGGTTGATTAGGTTGTTGATCTTAAGAGTATGTCAGTGTGTGTAATAAAATAAAAATACGACATCAGTGGAAACAAGTTAACAGCACAGCGTCTTGAAGACGCTGCGCTGTTAAACAGTTTCTGCTGATGTCGCATTTCATTGAGTCACCACACAACACGTGGGATGTGTGTCATGATCAGTATTCAAGGGAAGATCAGCCCAGTCAATGAGATTAGGCCAATCGTGAATCCTGCTAATTATTGTGGCAACTTATTAAGTTTGTTACAGCTTGTACGAGATTGTTAAACGTAAATACAAACAATTTTGATCCAGTGGTGTCCCATGTATGTTTTTTTCTAACTTTTGAAGTGTGTTCTTCTCAAACACAGATTTGGGTATTATATTCCCAACATGCCACTCAGGTGTGTCATTGTGTAGGTACCCTTCTATGACCGTGCCCCGAATTCAAAATGATTCCCAAGCATCTGCGCGATGCACGCCTGAGTGGATATCTTTACTTCTTACAGGACGGCCGCCGTGGACTGGTAACATTCCATAGAAGCAATAAAATTAGACCCCGAGCACTAATTATAGGAATAAATACGAAATTATTTATTTTATTTATTTATTGGTGTTTAAGGTCACATACTCATGCACAATGGCTAATCATGACCATGACAGTTTTACGGGTGGAGGAAGCCGGAGTACCCGTAGAGAACCACCGAGCAACGACGAGCTGTTTAAGAATGCTGAGTATTTTCAAGATATAGCAGCCATGACTAGATTTGATGAAAAATTCATCTAAATTTATCTCGAGAAATTATTGGTGAAAAAATCCATTCAATTTACAGGAAGAAAATTGGACTAAATTTGTCTTAATTATACTTATTTCAGTGGCAAGTGAAATCCTGTCCTTGGCAGGAATATCCGCCAGCAGCATGCAAAGAGTTAAGAATGCATAGAACATGGTTAATTTTACAGTACAGTCAGGTTGATTGGTTTGTTGGCCTCAAGAGTATGTCAGTGTGTGTATTAAAATAAAAAATTCATCAGTGGAAACAAGTTAACAGCATAGCGTCTTTGATCAACAATCAAAGACGCTGTGCTGTTAACTTGTTTCTGCTGATGTCACATTTCATTGACAGTGTGGCATGTGTGTCATAAGCAGCAATCAAGGGGAAGATCAGACCAATCAGTGAAATTAGGTCAAACTTGATTCCTGCCAATCATTATGGCAACTTGAGTTTGTTACTCCTTGTATGAGATTGTTAATCAAACGTAAATGCAAACAATTTTTCCCCACCAGAACCCCGGGATGTGAAGCAGTGCCTATTCCCTGTGGTAAACAGGCTCTGTTTTACTGGTAAAATAGGGCCCAGTTGCCAATGTTTGGGAGATGCAAACCCTCTCTAAAATGGGCAACATGGCTTATTAACGCTCACCCCTGGTCTTGAGTTGATAGTCATTTTGTGGTCATGATTAACCATTGTGCAAAAATATGTGACTATAAACACCAATAAATAATAATAATTTTGATCCAGTGGTGTTCCATGTAACCATCGGCATAGGCCGATGTTCAAACACCTCCATCGATTGTCAACTGATGGCTTAAAATCGGCTGATGTCAGATGCAGTTGCCGAACATCGGTTAATCATTAGGTATTTGAGTAAATTCCTGTTAATTGAATAATGAATCTTGTAATATGTAGAGAAATCACCCTGACAATCAATGAATAACTCTTCTATATCACCCAGTTAGGCCTCAGTACTGCACGTGTACTGCTCACTTTCCACGTGTGGGCAATATTTCTACAGACGCAGTAATATTAGATTCAAAACTCTAATTATAGGAATAATCATAAAAAATTTAACCCTTTACCCAATGAATCGGCCGCATACGCCCACGTAATATGCAAATTCAGCAGTTGAAAAAATATTATATTTTTATACTGTACCAATGACCCAGACTTAGCTGGTGCTAACTCCACAAAAACCAGGGCCAAACACAAATTTTGCCCCCCAATCCCCAAAATTTGCATCCAAAACAAAAAGAAATCATGTCCTAAAGGACCTCCATAGTACGACTCTACTGCGCATGCGCAGTGACGCAGTCGTCCCGAAATTGGCGCCAAATATCATTCTCTGTTTGGCCCTTCATCAGTCAACATCTCACTGATCTTTGTGCTTGTAAATCTCAGTTTAAAGGATGCCAGACACGTAATTCTTGGAGAAAATGTGATTCTAAGGAGGATAGAAGGAGGAGAGGAAAAAAGAAGTGGCAAAAAATAATCAGGGCTGTACTTAAAATTTTTTGTTAAAATTATGTTAAGTTGCCTATTTTCGAGGCAAACGCCTCTTGTTGTCATTCTTGCTAATTGTTGCACTGCTTATTCAGTGTTTCCTCTCCCCTAACCTTCTAAAGTCCCCCCTTGCAATTCTGCCATGCTTTTGGCATATTTTTGAGAAGTTTCATTTCTAAAAATTCCCTGGGAGAGTTGCTTGGTTACAGAATGTTTTCTGTTATTTTCCCCATAGTTACGTTTTCACCCATGGGTGTATAACGTTTGTGTTCTGCATCTTCCATCTGATGTTCTGCAGATTCTCCCCTGGGAGTCTCTGTTTTGCATCAGATAGAGTGTAATTGAGGACTGATTCCGGGCCAGTTTTTTCAGTGCCTGGAGTCATGTTTTCTTCTGTGTTTACACTGTTTGTTTTCATTGGCAACAGCCTTTTTTGAGGGGGGCTGTTTGCCTTTGAGGTAGTTTATCTCATTATAAGATACATTTATATTATCCGAAAGTGTCTCATTAATTATTTTATATAATTTTAAAATTTTTGACCACACTTTGCCATCGGATCCATCGGGGCTCAACGTTACTTTTCAGCAACTTGGGCTTCTCTGAAAAAAATATTTTTTCAAAATTATTTTGTTTTGCAATTGTTTTTTCATTTATTAATGGATCATGTTATTATGTATCTTTGTGTCAGGGGTTTTTGCGAGTAACTAGGACTTATTGTTGTTCTTTCACAATGAAGGGAACTTGTTCAAATTGTAATAGGAAGAAATCTTCCTCTGACTTTCATGATTATTGCATAAATTGTAGTCAGTGTTCTCGCATTAATCCCTGTCCTGTATGTGAACATTGGGATGAGAAACATTGGAAACGTGTGTCACGATATGTTGTTTCTGGAGAAAGAGCGATGCCGGCTCTTTCTCCACAAGGTCACTCTACTCTCTCAGTTTCTATTTCAGAGGAACCAGAACAGGGTGATGTTTCCATGTTATCTTCTTCAAGTGTGCGTCCGTCGTCACAATTAAATACAGAGCTAGCGGCAAAAGTGCTCATGGAGATTAGACAAATGTCGTCCGCTAGCTCGCCCGGTGTAGCGTCCATTCACCGAATGGTTCGGCAGCCGGGTTCGTCCGATGCGGTCCAAGAGGAAATTTTGGGTGATGCGAGCACTATAAAAATAATAGATGCACACCCAGTGACGGCGGATAGTGAACGAGAACGGAGGAAGCCTTTTAGTCCGGTTCCTAGCTCGTCCAGGTCCAGCCGGGCCGCGAGCGAGAGAGGCCCCTCTCTCGTACAACAACATCTGGGACCAGATGTTGTGGTACAAAATGTGTCTTTAGCGGAGCATACGTCCGTCGCTCGGGACGCTCCATTGTATAAGCAGTCCGCAGAGACTGTTAAGGCTTCCTCTTCTCGCCGGCGCACACGACCGCACCTTGGCTGCGTGACCTCCGATATCTTGCCAGCTTCGCCGATGAAGGATTATTCGGCGACCAGGTCACACCATCCGGCAGCCAGGGATTCGAGACCGATGGACTCCGGACGTTCGCATAGGAAAAGTATGCGGGAGCCATCTGATGCGGAGCTGCCCTCGGCAAAGCAGCGAAAGACCGCTCCTCCGCAGGTCTCGCCGTCGGACATTCTAGTGCAGATAGCACAGCTTATCGCAGCATCCCAGCAGCCGACAGAGACGGTGTCGGATCGAGAATTATCCGACGGCGCTGGGTCGGTACGCTCCGCCGAAGCATCGGGGGCGGACGACCGGGAACATCGGGAGGTCCGACCGGATGGTGAAAGGGATACGGATGAATTGGAGCTATCCCTTTCGGAACAACACAAAGCTGCCGTAGACTTCATCCGGCACTTTCTTCCTCAAGTTGTTCCGTCGGGCCAGACTGCTGCGCTTCCGGACAGGAGAATTATAGCGTCATTGGACTCTGATTTTTTCGAGCGGTTCAGGGACATCGCTCCCGAGTTTCCGTCGCAGTCCAATAATGTTGCAAGAACATTTGAATTATTGAACGACGCTATTTTTAAACTTGCTTCCAGGACAGGGAAAGCAGGCTTCTTGTCCGCAAATACTCTCAACCTGCCTTTCATTAATGCAAGGAATAAATTCGACACGGCAGGTCAGGGTATACCGAGAGTTCCTCTGCGTATGGACGACGAGGCGGAAGACTTAGAGCTATCATTACCGTCGTCAGCTTCTATTCCAACCGCAGTGTTGGAAACAGCTATTGCGTCTAACAGAGCCAATTTAGATGCCTTATCTTACGCAGATCACCTTACGAAGGCGTTATCACTGCGTCTTCAAGGGGAAGAGTTTCAGGATATACAATCCTCCTTAAGACTTCTTTCAAGGGCAGTAGCTTATTCCACTTGTAACTCCGCCCTTTCAGTGGCAAATCTGGAGTTGGTTAGACGTGACGCAGCCCTGTCTACATCCACACTAGTGGATTCTAAGGTGAAGAACTCTCTTAGAGTCGCTTCGGTCTCAGGAGATCTTCTCTTTGACGGCAAGCTTTCCGCTATTTATGATAATATTAAAAAGAAAGCTAGTGATTCTCTGTTGTTTAGATCCGCTCCTAAAAGGTCGGATTCAGCAGACACGAATAAGGCGGGCACTTCTGGGTCTTATCCGCCCAAGAGAGGTTCCTATAGAGGTTCCGGTGCGTCCTCTAGCTCTTATTCGAGAGACCGTCAGGATAGCGACTCTCGTTCGGGACGTCCTTCAGGCCGGGACAATCGGTCAGACGCCCCGAGGTCGACGAGGCGAGGTGCGGGTCGTGGAAGACGTGGTTTCTCCTACCGCAGGCCTCGCAGATCCAGGAGGTGATGGCTCAAACCTCTATCGCGTTCCGGTTGGCGGAAGGTTGTCGAGTTTTTCTCAAGAGTGGGCGTCGATTACGGACGATCCGTGGGTGAGAGGAGTGACTTCGGAAGGTCTAAAGATATCCTTCAAACGAAAGCCTCCATTAACTCGAAGTCCAAAGTGGACTCATCTTCCGTCAAACCCTCAGAAAAGAGACGCTCTGCTATCAGAGGTGCAGTCTCTTTTAATGAAGAACGCGGTAGAGGTCGTAGAAAACCAGGAATCGCTGGGATTCTACAGCCATCTGTTTCTGGTTCCGAAACCAGACGGCTCGTTCCGTCCAGTCATAGATTTGAGCTGGATAAACAAGCTGATCATCGCTCCGAAGTTTTATATGGAGACGATTCGATCGGTCAGAGCGAGTATTCGGGTGAACGATTATGCAACGAGCATAGATCTCAAAGATGCGTACTTTCACGTCATGGTACATCCGACATTCCGAAAGTATCTACGCTTCGCAGTCCTAGGAGTGGTGTATCAGTTCCGGGCCATGTGCTTCGGATTGAATCTAGCACCCTGGGCTTTCACTCGGGTAATGAACTCGGTAATGATCTACTTCCGAGCTCATTCGTCTGCGGTAACGTCGGCCTACCTGGACGACATTCTTCAGAGGTACGGCAACGAGTTAACGCTTCAGAACGATGTTCAGAATCTTCTTCTATTGCTCCGACGTCTCGGTTTCATAGTAAACGAGGAGAAGTCGGATCTGGTGCCGTCCAAGTCATTCACTCATCTGGGAATGAGCTTCGAGACGCACAACAATCTCGTTCGTCTGCCGTTAACCAGAGCGAAATTAGTCAGTTGTTACGCTCGCTATTGTCTAAATACAGACAAAGTCACAGCGAGAGAATTTATGAGACTGATAGGTCTGTGCGGAGCCGCTGCGGATCTCATTCCGATGGGACGGCTACGCACACGGCCTCTTCAAATTTTCTTGACTCAGAATTGGAGTGTGAAAATTCATTCGCTCGATGTAGACGTTCTCTTGTCAGATCAAGTGAAACAAGAGATTCAGACTTGGGCAAACATTCAGTGGTTAACTCAAGGAGTTCCGCTGCAGTTGCCGGATCCGAGTTTTACCATTATGACGGATGCCAGTCAAACAGGTTGGGGTGCATCATTAATCCCAACGGATTCGAGATGCCAGGGTCTTTGGGATCCGCAATTCCTGTGCAAGCACATAAACATCAAGGAAATGATGTCAATTTGGCTTGCGTTACGTCACTGGATGGACATTATTCACGATGCTCATGTCCAAATCCTATCCGACAATACGACAGTAGTGGCGTATATACGGAATCAGGGAGGCACTCATTCAGTTCCGTTGTTCAATCTAACGGAAAGAATCCTTCTGTTTGCGTTGGAACATCACGTTCTTCTTTCGGTCCGTCACATACCGGGTCGTCTGAATGTGCTAGCAGACTCCCTTTCTCGAAAGGGTCGCTTGTTGCCGTCGGAGTGGACTCTCAACAAACAAGTATTCAATCAGATTTGCTACCAATGGGAACGGCCAATGATAGACTTATTTGCGACACATCTCAACAATCAGTTGCAGACGTATGTGTCCCCGTGTCCGGATCCAAGAGCATTTGCTGTAGACGCTCTATCGATCCCTTGGGACGGAATGATAGGATATGCGTATCCTCCAGCGCCGTTAATTCAACAAGTATTGCTAAAGATAAAACAATCTCAATGCAAGATTCTGTTGGTAGCATCTCTGTCACCACAGAGACCGTGGATAAATCTACTCAGGTGTCTGTTGTGGGACCTACCGCGGAAGCTCCCTCCACGAGAGGATCTTCTTTGGCAGGGGAAATCGCGCCAACTGCATCACAACCCGCAAGGTCTCAACCTTCACGTTTTTCCGTTGTGCGGTCCTTCTTGCATGGCAAGCACTTTACAGGACGAGCAGTGGACGCGATTTCTAACTGTAGGAGGACCTCCTCTTCGCTAAACTATGCGGCTAAGTGGAAGGTTTTCCGTCGTTGGTGTAGGGATCATTCTGTTGATATATTTGATCCCTCTATACCAGACATTGCTAACTTTCTAGTATACTTGTTTGACGAAATCAAACTGCAACCGGTTACTATAAAGGGTTATAGATCTATGTTATCTGATACCTATGCACATCATGATAGTTTACAAATTGGATCTAATGTCTCTTTATCGAAATTGGTTAGAAACTTTTCGATAAATAGACCCAGAACTCTTAGATTAATTCCTAAGTGGAATTTAGCTTGGGTTCTCCTTAAATTGAAGGAAAAGCCATTTGAACCTCTTGGGACAGTAGATTTCAAATTCTTATCTTATAAGACAGCTTTTCTCTTAGCTTTCTCTTCTGCCAGAAGAGTCAGTGAGCTTCATGCACTATCGGTGGATGATTCTCATTATCGTAGTGTTGGGAACACTATCACCTTCACTACTAACGTCGGTTTTTTAGCTAAGAATCAGGCTCCTAATAAATATCCGGAACCTATTGTTATTAAGGCTCTTCCGTCTTCAGATGGGCGTAGGCCTTTACTCTGTCCTGTTAGAGCACTACGTATCTATAAACAGAGATCTCAGTTCATCAGAAAGGGACGGAAACGTTTCTTTCTGTCTTTGATGCCTAATAGAAAGGACATTTCAGTCCATTCTATTGCTAGATGGATTCAGTTAACTATCCGTACTGCGTATGAAGATTTATCTTCTTCTCAGCAGTCTGTGCTTAAGATTTCTGCTCATGAAGTAAGAGCTCTTTCTACTTCCTGGGCTTATGCTAATAGTGTTGCTATTACAGATTTAATGAAGGCTGCTTATTGGTCTCAGCCATCCACATTTACTAATTTTTATCTCAGAAATATTGAGTCCATTTCTGGAGACCTGCATTGTTTAGGTCCGTTATCTGTTGCTCAGAATGTCGTCCACTAAACAGTTGCAACTATAGTTATGCAGGCTTTCTGTTCCGGCAGTGACTCCGTCCGGCTGCCCTCTTCGCTCTGGGCTATTTGACCCAGGGCAAGGGGAAGGGGGGGGGGCGGGTGTTCCCTTAGGTCACCTGCTTTATAGTGAAAAGCAAGGGAATGCCTCCTCCAAGACAGTATTTCTGAGTCGCTTCCGGGATGGTTTTAAAGTGTAATATTAATGTTTAATTTCATTCATGTCTTATTTTTAAAGTGTAGCTCGGTGTGAAGCATTTGTATATGTCAAGTGTCAAACGGGCTTTAATATACAATACTCGGACACTTTTAAATGATTATAAAGAGTCTCAATTCTCTGGACTACTTTATTTATTGGCTTGTTTTAAAAATAATTAGTATAAAGGTTATACTGGATGTTAATAGAGAACATGAATGTTATTGTGCTCAATTATTAAGGGTAGTGTATCTTTCAAATTTAAATATTAAATAAGAAAGATACATGTAAAGCCTAATACTCCTTTTCTCCTTAAGGGGTTACCTCTTTATTTTATAATTGAGCTTATTGGATTTTCCTCTATGTCCTAGGCCCTCCAGCCTGTTTACTATTCAGCTAAGTCTGGGTCATTGGTACAGTATAAAAATGTTAAAAAATTTATAGTAATTTATATATTTTTTATACTTACCAATGACCCAGACGGGGATGGCCCTCCCTGAGTTGGGAACTCTTGCCTCCCCGCTGAGTACATAGCGCTGACCAGGCACTGCCAGTAAGAATGATATTTGGCGCCAATTTCGGGACGACTGCGTCACTGCGCATGCGCAGTAGAGTCGTACTATGGAGGTCCTTTAGGACATGATTTCTTTTTGTTTTGGATGCAAATTTTGGGGATTGGGGGGCAAAATTTGTGTTTGGCCCTGGTTTTTGTGGAGTTAGCACCAGCTAAGTCTGGGTCATTGGTAAGTATAAAAAATATATAAATTACTATAAATTTTTTAACTTTTCAAACAATTGTAACAAAACCTTATCATGTGACCCCTTTTTGGAACGAGCTTGTCCAGCTCATTCCAACGAGGGGTCATATGATATGGTTTTGTTGAAATTTTTTGAAAAATTTCAAAAAATGATATTTAAAATAATAAATCTTGATATCGTCTTCATTGGTTCAACCCGGTGCTTCATTAATTAAAATTTTGCTGTTGATGATTTTTATTACCTGGTAAACATTTGCATGGACATCTCTGCCCATGCATGGATTACAGTTAAAACTAGAAGTCCTGTCCTGAAATGCGCACAAATAGCACGTCGATTTGCGCGTTAGTCTACGCATTATGACGATGGAAAGGCTATCGAATTCTGCACATACGGCCTGTGCACAAGCAAAGTTTCAGCCAATGGACCTCTGGGTAACCCGGAGGTCCATTGGCTGAAACTTTGCTTGTGTTTGCTATGGGTAACAAGGAGAACCTGCCATGCTTTTGGTGTCATTCGATATAGCAATTGCACGCAATTCCTACTCACAATTAAGCCTAGATAAGCGCACTGTTCGTGGCAGGACTTCTAGTTTTAACTGTATGACCAGTCCATGGCGACTGTACTGCTACATCCAAGGCATTTAATATATTATATCTTGTTTGACATAGTACTACGAGATAATAGAGTAATTACTCAGTTTATCACTGGAATATAAGGAAGTGAGGAAAGCCCTGTTAATTGAATATTCCTGTTAATTGAATATTTTGCACTTGCAAAATAGCTATTCAGTTAACATGGTTACACTGTACAGTACAGATGCCGTGGATTGGTCACTTTCCACAGGTGACCAATATTTCCATGGATGCAATAATATTAGACTCCGCACATTAATTATAGGACTAATCATTAAAAATTTAATTAATGAAGCACTGGGTACAACTCGGTACTTTCAGGGACCAACCTGGGCATGCGCCAGTGCATATTTGGTTCTGAAACATCAGGACCTGGCTCTTAAATCTCAGAAATAGGCTTCTCAGTTGGCGCGTAACTTCTCAGATCATATTTTGATATTTTTCGATGGATAATCGAGAGAGACACTCTTACATGTATTATGTATATGATTATCATTTATCATTATTGTAGAGTGCTTAAGTTAATACTTCAAGTCTTAATTACCAAGCATTAATCTTCACTGTGGTTTCTGATCAAGTCTTGGCTGCCTAAATGAAACCACAGTGAAGATTAATGTTTGCTATAGTGTACTAAATGAAAACGATGGGAGCTATTACATACTTGCAGTGTGTGTTACAAACAGCAGTGTGACTCCGTAAATTGAAATCTGGCGCATGAATTGAAAAAATAGACTCCGAGGCTAGAGCGTATTTTAAATAGTCCTGATCGGTCCCTGAATTTATTAATTAAAATTTTGATGATGATGATTTTTATTACCTGGTAAACGCATGTGTGGACATCACTACCCACGTGTGGATTACGACCAGTCCACGATGACTGTGCTGTATATTTGAGCAGTGGTACAGTGGAGCCCACTTAATTGGATATCTCTTAATTGTATATCCCTGTTAATTGAATATCATTTTCAAACACAAAACCATTTACCATACCTTCAGTACAAATTTGATCTGTTAATTGCATATGGGTTGTAGAGTAAACTCCTGTTAATTGTATATAAATTTTTGTAATATGTCAAAAAAATTATTGTGACACACACCAAATTCCCCTTATTTATCAACCTTTTTGACCTCACTACATTCAATAAAGGCATTTATTCTATTATATCTTATTTGACAGAGCTCTGTCAAACAAGATATAATAGAATAAATGCTCAGTTTACAGTTAAAACTAGAAGTCCTGTCACAAACTGTGCGCTTATCTAGGCTTAATTGCGCGTAGAAATTGCGTGCAATTGTCATATCGAATGGCATCCAAAGCATGGCAGGTTCTCCTTGTTACCCATAGCAAACACAAGCATTGTTCCTGCCAATGGACCTTCGGGTTACCCGGAGGTCCATTGGCTGAAACTTTGCTTGTGCACAGGTAGTATGTGCAGAATTTGATAGCCTTGCCATGGTCATAACGCGTAGATTAACGCGCAAATCGACGTGCTATTTGTGCGCATTTCAGGACAGGACTTCTAGTTTTAACTGTACCTCCAGAACACAGGAAACTGACCAAATCCCTGTTAATTGTATTCTCCTGTTAATTGAATAATTTTCACTGGCAAAATGGTTATCCTGTTAAGAGGATTCTACTGTACTTGCAATTCTCTTTTCCCTAAGGTATCCACTAACCCTTGTGATAGAAATGTAATAGGGTCAGCTTCTCGCCACTATTCTAATGTTACTATTTATTATTACCTCTTTAGTGGGTATTCTTTAGTATATTAAGAGAGTTGAAAACAGAATTCATTAACAGCCTGCCGCCCACTTCCAGTCATGGTTAGTGTCCAACCGATTACCAAAAATGGTCGCTGACCGATTACTGGTTATTTGAGCCCACAATCGGCCGATTCTGATGCTGATTCCGATTGTAATACCGTGCACTACAAAACAAGTTGAGGCTCGAAAGAACTACATTAAACTGAACATTTTTCAAAGTGTTAAACTTCGTTGACTGGGGTCCCAGTAAAATTACCAGTCGCGCACACTGGGCGGTAAACATGGCTCTCAGAGCCATGTTTACTGCCCAAGTGTGTGCGACTGGTAAGATTACTGCGACCTGAGTCAATGGAGTGCATCTTTCACTTTTCTGGTATGGCCTGCGATTGCTGCAAGTGTACTCAGTTGTAAGCTTTACATTCGTTTAACACGTATATCCCGTAAAGGGGCGTCTAGAGAGATTAAGAATACACATTGTGGTTGTTTCTCAACTTTATTGAATGGTATCATCGACATCATTTTACATTAACAACTGAACAATTGCAGAAGATAATAAACTGCGATTCAGAAAAATCACAAATTGCTTGGCAACAATCGGTTGAACCGATGTTCCAGGAGCCATTGCCGTTGTCATCCAAATGCCCATAATCGGCTGATTGTGGTGGCCGGTTCCGATCATCGGTTGAACACTAGTCATGGTAATAATAGTAATAACATGATTTTGTTGGGCCCAGTTTATTAACGGCCCTTGAGGGCTGAAGAACAGCTCTCTGGGTTATTAGCAGGCCGGTAATAAACCCTTGGTGTGTTATTCATTCCCCTCGGGCCGTTAATAAACTGTAATGCCCTCCAAAATCATGTTGTTGTTATATTCAGCCGCAAGATTTTTTAAGAAGTTGTGTCTTGTTGTCTGAAATTCAGGCTCATTAATATGAATTACCTTTTTGATTTTCAGCGTGGAATCTGCGAACCATATTTGGTAAATCATTGACAACGCAATGTCCGGTTGCATCAGCTAGCAAAATTTTTGTTGATATAACTCAGAACAAGGTAAATAAATTGGCGTTTTGTCTCTTCATGCTTTCCTTTTCAAATTTGTGTTTATTGGGGTTTATTAGCACTTTGTGTTGGACAGTTTTGCGGGTGTAGGAAGATAGAGTACACCGGAGAGAAGAGCAAGCAAATGTCAGGCTCTCCAAATTACTAACCTGGTCAGGGCTCGATATAACTGGATTTGCAGTGATTTTTTAATCAATTTTCAACTACAGTGGAGCCCACTTAATTGGATATCTCTTAATTGTATATCCCTGTTAATTGAATATAATTTTCAAACACAAAACCATTTACTATACCTTCAGTACAAATTTGATCTGTTAATTGCATATTTTTTCAATATTAATGGATCATGTTATTATGTATCTTTGTGTTTAGGGGTTTGTGCGAGTACTAGGACTTGTTGTTGACTTTTCACAATGAAAGGATATTGTTCAAATTGAAATAGGAAGAAATCTTCCTCTGACTTTCATGATCATTGTATTAAGTGTAGTCAGTGTACGCGCAAAAATCCCTGTTCAATATTGGGATGACAAACATTGGAAACGTGTGTCACGGTATGTTGTTAGTGGAGAAAGGGCTATGCCGGTCCTTTCTCCGCAGGGTCACTCTAGTCTATCAGTTTCTATTTCAGAGGAACAAGAACAGGGTGATGTTTCCATGTTATCTTCCGCAAGTGCGCTTCCGTCGTCACAAATGCTCATGGAGATAAGACAAATGTCGTCCGCTAGCTCGCCCGGTGTAGCATCCATTCACCGAATGTTTGGCAGCCGGGTTCGTCCGATGCGGTCCAGGAGGAAATGTTGGGTGATGCGAGCACTATAAACATTCAACGTGCACACCCAGTGACGGCGGATAGTAGGAGAGATCGGAGGAAGCCTTCGAGTCCGGTTCCTAGCTCGTCCAGGTCCAGCCGAGCCGCGAGCGAGAGAGGCCCCTCTCTCGTACAACAACATCTGGGACCAGATGTTGTGGTACAAAATGTGTCGCAAGCGGAGCACACGTCCGTCGCTCGGGACGCTCCGTTGTATAGGCAGTCCGCTGAGACTGCTCAGGCTTCTTCCTCTCACCAGCGCACACGACCGCACCTTGGCTACGTGACCGCCGATATTCTATCAGGTTCGCCGATCAGGGATTCTTCGGCGACCAGGTCACGCCATCCGGTAGCCAGGGGCACAAAGCCGGTTGACTCCGGACGTTCGCATAGGAAGAGTATGCGGGAGTCACCAGATGCGGAGCTGCCCTCGGCGAAGCAGCGAAAGACTGCGCCTCCGCAGGCCTCGATGTCGGACGTGCTTGTTCAAATAGCACAACTTATCGCAGCATCCCAGCAACCGACAGAAACGGTGTCGGATCGGGAATTATCCGACGGCGCTGGGTCGGTACGCTCCGCCGAAGCATCGGGTGCGGATGACCGGGAGCATCATGAGGTCCGACCGGATGGTGAAAGGGATACGGATGACTTGGAGCCATCCCTTTCGGAACAACATAAAGCTGCCGTGGACTTCATCCGGCACTTTCTTCCTCAGGTTGTTCCGTCGGGCCAGACTGCTGCGGTACCAGACAAGAGAATTATAGCGTCATTGGACACTGATTTCTTTGAGCGGTTCAGGGACATCTCAGTCCAATAATGTCACAAGAACATTTGAATTATTGAACGACGCTATATTCAAACTTGCTTCCAAAACAGGAAAAGCGTGTTTCTTGTCCGCCAATGCTCTTAACCTGCCTTTCATTAATGCAAGGAATAAATTCGATACGGCAGGACAGGGTATCCCGAGAGTTCCTCTGCGTATGGACAACGAGGCGGAAGACTTAGAATTATCATTACCGTCGTCTGCGTCTATTCCAAACGTGGTGTTGGAGACGACTATTTCGTCTAACAGAGCCAGTTTAGATGCTTTATCTTACGCAGACCACCTTACTAAGGTGTTATCACTGCATCTTCAAGGGAAAGAATTCCAGGATATACAATTCTCTTTAAGACTTCTTTCAAGGGCAGTAGCTTATTCCACGTGTAACTCCGCCCTTTCAGTGGCAAACCTGGAGTTGGTTAGACGTGACGCAGCCCTAGCTACATCCACACTCGTGGATAGTAAGGTGAAGAACTCTCTCAGAGTCGCTTCGGTCTCCGGAGAACTTCTCTTCGACGGCAAGCTTTCTGCAATTTACGATAAAATTACTAAGAAAGCTTCGGATTCTCTGCTGTTTAAATCTGCTTCTAAGAAGTCGGACACAGCAGATAAGAGTAAGACAGGCACTTCTGGGTCTAGTGCGCCCAAGAGAGGTTCCTATAGCGGTTCCAGTGCGTCCTCTTGGTCTTATTCAAGAGACCGTCAAGGCAGCGACTCACGTGCGGGACGTCCTTCGGGCCGGGACAACCGGTCTGACGCCCTGAGGTCGACGGGACGAGGTGCGGGTTGCGGAGGACGTGGTTTCTCCTCCCGCAGGCCTCGCAGGTCCAGGAGGTGATGGCTTCAACCTCTATCGCATGCTGGTTGGCGGAAGGTTGTCGAGTTTTTCACAAGAGTGGGCGTCTATTACGGACGACCCTTGGATGAGAGGGGTGATTTCGGAAGGTCTAAAGCTATCCTTCAAACGAAAGCCCCCATTAACTCGAAGTCCAAAATGGACTCAACTTCCGTCAAATCCGCAGAAAAGAGACGCTCTGTTATCAGAGGTGCAGTCTCTTTTAAGGAAGAACGCGGTAGAGGTCGTAGAAAACCAGGAGACACCGGGATTCTACAGCCATCTGTTTCTGGTTCCGAAACCAGATGGCTCGTTCCGTCCAGTCATAGATTTGAGCTGGATAAACAAGCTGATCGTCGCTCCGAAGTTTTATATGGAGATGATTCGATCGGTCAGAGCGAGTATTCGGGTGAACGATTATGCAACAAGCATAGATCTCAAAGATGCGTACTTTCACGTCATGGTACATCCGACATTCAGAAAGTATCTACGCTTCGCAGTCCTAGGGGTGGTGTATCAATTCCGGGCGATGTGCTTCGGATTGAATCTAGCACCCTGGACTTTCACTCGGGTAATGAACTCGGTAATGATGTATTTCCGAGCTCATTCGTCTGCGGTAACGTCGGCCTACCTGGACGACATTCTTCAGAGGTACGGCAACGAGTTAATGCTTCAGAACGATGTGCAGAATCTGCTTCTATTGCTCCGACGTCTCGGCTTTATAATAAACGTGGACAAGTCGGATCTGGTGCCGTCCAAGTCATTCACACATCTGGGAATGAGCTTCGAGACGCACAACAATCTCGTTCGTCTGCCGTTAACCAGAGCGAAATTAGTCAGTTGTTACGCTCGATATTGTCTGCACGCAGACAAAGTCACAGCGAGAGAGTTCATGAGACTGATAGGTCTGTGCGGACCCGCTGCGGATCTCATTCCGATGGGGCGGTTACGCACGCATCCTCTCCAAATTTTCTTGACTCAGAATTGGAGTGTGAAAATTCATTCGCTCGACATAGACATTCTCTTGTCAGATCAAGTGAAACGAGAGATTCAGACTTGGGCAAACATTCAGTGGTTAACTCAGGGAGTTCCGCTGCAGTTGCCGGATCCGAGTTTTACCATTATGACGGATGCCAGTCAAACAGGTTGGGGTGCATCATTGATCCCAACGGATTCGAGATGCCAGGGTCTTTGGGCTCTGCAATTCCTGGGCAAGCACATAAACATCAAGGAAATGATGTCAATTTGGCTTGCGTTTCGTCATTGGATTGACATTATTCACAATGCTCATGTCCAAATCCTATCCGACAATACGACAGTAGTGGCGTATATACGGAATCAGGGAGGCACTCATTCAGTTCCGTTGTTCAATCTATCGGAAAGAATCCTTCTGTTTGCTCTAGAACATCAAGTTCTACTTTCGGTCCGTCATATACCGGGTCGTCTGAACGTACTAGCAGACTCCCTTTCACGAAAGGGTCGCTTGTTGCCGTCGGAGTGGACTCTCAACAAACAAGTATTCAATCAGATTTGCTACCAGTGGGAACGGCCAATGATAGACTTATTTGCGACACATCTCAACAATCAGTTGCAGACGTATGTGTGTCCGTGTCCGGATCCAAGAGCATTTGCAGTAGACGCTCTGTCGATCCCTTGGGACGGAATGATAGGATATGCGTATCCTCCAGCGCCGTTAATTCAGCAAGTATTGCTAAAGATAAAACAATCTCAATGCAAGATTCTGTTGGTAGCATCTCTGTCTCCACAGAGACCGTGGATAAATCTACTCAGGTGTCTGTTGTGGGACCTACCGCGAAAGCTTCCTCCATGGGAGGATCTTCTTTCGCAGGGGAAACCGCGTCAACTCCATCACAACCCGCAAGGTCTCAACCTTCACGTTTTTCCGTTGTGCGGTCCTTCTTGCATGGCAAGCACTTTACAGGACGAGCAGTGGACGCGATTTCTAACTGTAGGAGGACCTCCTCTTCGCTAAACTATGCTGCTAAGTGGAAGGTTTTTCGTCGTTGGTGTAGGGATCATTCTGTTGATATTTTTGATCCCTCCATACCAGACATTGCAAACTTTCTAGTATACTTGTTTGACGAAATCAAACTGCAGCCTGTTACTATTAAGGGTTATAGGTCTATGTTATCTGATACCTATGCACATCATGATAGTTTACAAATTGGATCTAATGTCTCTTTATCTAAGTTAGTTAGAAACTTCTCGATAAATAGACCCAGAACTCTTAGGTTAATTCCTGAGTGGAATTTAGCTTGGGTTCTTCTTAAACTGAAGGAAAAGCCATTTGAACCTCTTGGGACAGTAGATTTCAAATTCTTGTCTTATAAGACAGCTTTTCTCTTAGCTTTCTCTTCTGCTAGAAGAGTCAGTGAGCTTCATGCACTATCAGTGGATGATTCTCATTATCGTAGTGTCGGGAACACTATCACCTTCACTACTAATGTGGGATTTTTAGCTAAGAATCAGGCTCCTAATAAATATCCGGAACCTGTTATTATTAAGGCCCTTCCATCTTCAGACGGGCATAGGCCTTTACTCTGTCCTGTTAGAGCGTTACGTATCTATAAACAGAGATCTCAGTTTATCAGAAAGGGACGAAAACGTTTCTTTCTGTCTCTGATGCCTAATAGAAAGGACATTTCGGTCCATTCTATTGCTAGATGGATTCAATTAACTATCCTTACTGCTTATGAAAATTTATCTTCTCAGCAGTCTGTGCTTAAGATTTCGGCTCATGAAGTAAGAGCTCTTTCTACATCTTGGGCTTACGCTAATAGTATTGCTATTACGGATTTAATGAAGGCTGCTTATTGGTCTCAGCCATCCACATTCACAAATTTTTATCTCAGAAATATTGAGTCCATTTCTGGAGACCTGCATTGTTTAGGTCCGTTATCTGTTGCTCAGAATGTCGTCCTCTAAACAGTTGCAACTATAGTTATGCAGGCTTTCTGTTCCGACAGTGACTCCGTCCGGCTGCCCTCTTCGCTCTGGGCTATTTGACCCAGGGCAAGGGGGGGGGGGGGGGGGGGGGGGGGGGGGAGGGGGGGCGGGTGTTCCCTTAGGTCACCTGCTTTATAGTGAAAAGCAAGGGAATGCCTCCTCCGAAGTCAGTATTTCTGAGTCGTTTCCGGGATGGTTTTAAAGTGTAATATTAATGTTAAAAATTCATTCATGTCATATTTTTAAAGTGTAGCTCGGTGTGAAGCATTTGTATATGTCAAGTGTCAAACAGGCGTTAATATACAATCCTCGGACACTTTTAAAGAATATAAAGAGTCTCAATTCTCTGGACTAACTTTATTTATTGGCTTACTTTAAAAATAATTAGTATAAAGGGTTATACTGGATGTTAATAGAGAACATGAATGTTATTGTGCTCAATTATGAAGGGTATTGTATCTTTCTAATTTAACATAAAATAGGAAAGATACATGTAAAGCCTAATACTCCTTTTCTCCTTGAGGGGTTGACTCTATATTATATAGTTGAGCTTATTGGATTTTCCTCTATGTCCTAGGCCCTCCAGCCTTTTTACTATTCAGCTATGTCCGGGTCATTGGTACAGTATAAAAATGTTAAAAAATTTATAGTAATTTATATATTTTTTATACTTACCAATGACCCAGACGGGGATGGCCATCCTAGGAGTTGGGAACTCATACCTCCCCGCTGAGTACATAGCGCTGACCAGGCACTGCTTGTAAGAATGATAATTGGCGCCAATTTCGGAACGTCCTTGACACTGCGCATGTGCAGTAGGGGCAAAGTATGGAGGTCTTTCAGGACATGATTTCTTTTGGTTTTAGATGCAAATTTTGGGGATTGGGGGGCAAAATTTGTGTTTGGCCCTAGATTTTTGAGAGTTAGCACCAGCTATGTCTAGGTCATTGGTAAGTATAAAAAATATATAAATTACTATAAATTTTTTAACTTTCCACTTCAATTATTCAGCATTTTAGCGACCAGAATGCCACCAGAGAGCACCTAAAAATCCAAATTTTCCTGGGAGGGAGAACCCCCCCAAGACTCCCTCTATACGCATGTGCCTTCAGCACGTGTGGCAGATGCCAAAGGCATCTAAGTTTCACTTTCTTTAAACTACCAGACCCACAAATTTTCCCCTAGCGGAAACCCTGGCTAAGTGCGTGTGTGCCGTAGACCAATCAATATTTTCAACGTGCAGCCCCAAGGCTGCACGTTGGAAAATATTAATTGGTCTACCCCTAAATAATAAACATGGACTCTTCCAGTTGCAGTCATTGAACTAATATGGAAGATACCACCAGGGTTGAAAGGGTTAATATGAATTATCAGTATCATACATTAATTTACTATTTTTATTTTTAAGACTCATACCTTTGAGTTGGGACCCAAACCAAGTGAGATAAAGAACTTTACCAGAGGAGATGTGGAGCATCAGTATGCCATGTATATTGTTGGAGAGCATATAAAGAATGGGAAGGTTCTAAATGTGATTGTGAAATACAGAAATGAACATCAGTACACAGACATTAATCAACCTCCAATCACAGCACATAGATTTGTTACAGGTATTGAATTTATAGTACAATGCAAACCTGTTAACCTTCTGTATATTGATCTCAAAATACGGAAATTTCAAGCAACAAAATTTTTCCACAATGTATCTCTGAATTTAACCTATTCAGTCTTGTTGGGCAGAGGTCAGTGAGTCTGTAAAACATGATTCAGTCTTGTTTGACAGAGGTCAGTGAGCCAAAAAAACAGGATTCAGTCTTCTTTGATAGAGGCCAGTGAGCCTGCAAAACAGGATTCAATCTTGTTTGACAGAGGTCAGTGAGTCTGGAGAACAGGATTCAATCTTGTTTGACAGAGGACAGTGAGTCTGCAAAACAGGATTCAATCTTGTTTGATAGAGGTCAGTGAGACTATAAAACAGGATTAAGTGTCAAAATACTGAAATTTCAAGCAACAAATTTTTCCCACAATGCATCTCGGAATTTAACCTATTAAGTCTTGTTGGAGAGAGGTCAGTGAGCCTGTAAAACAGGATTTAATCTTGTTTGACAGAGGTCAGGAAGTTCTGTAAAACTAGATTAAGTGTCAAAATACTGAAATTTCAAGTGACAAATTTTTCCCACAATGCATCTCTGAATTTAACCAATTAGTCTTGATGGAGAGGGGTCAGTGAGCCTGTAAAACCGAATTCAGTCTTGACAGAGGTCAGTGAACTCTGTAAAACAAGATTGAATTAGTTAAATTCCAAGTTGCATTGTGGGATTGTGGGAAAAAATGCATGTTGTAATTTTGATAATTCAGCATATGTGTGCTGAGGTTAATTGAAGTTACTTTGCCAGTGAAAATTATTCAATTATCAGGGTTTTGAACTAGTGTTCAACCGATGATCGGAACCGGCCACCACAATCAGCCGATTATGAGCAATCGGATGACAACGGCAACGGCTCCTGGAATATCGGTTCAACCGATTGTTGCCAAGCATTTTGAGATTATTCATTAACCGCATTTCGTTATCTTCTGCAATTGTTCACATTGTTAATGTAAAATGATGCCAATGATACCATTCAATAAAGTTGAGAAACAACCACAATGTGTATTCTTAACCTCTTTAGAAGCCCATTTACGGGGCATACAAGTTAAACGACATGCAAAGCTTACAACTGAGTGAAATCGCAAGTTCATACCGGAAAAATGACGGTTACACTCCATTGACTCAGGCAGAATTTTATTTCAATCCCAAGCAACGGAGTTTAACAATGAAAAATGTTCAGTTTAATGTAGTTCTTTCGAGCCTCGACTTGTCCTAGTGCACTGTATTACAATTGGAATCGGCATCAGAATCAGGCGATTGTGAGCTCAGATAACCAGTAATCGGTCAACGACCATTTTTGGTAATCGGTTGAACACTATTTTGAACACGTTCATTTATTTGGTAGATAAAGCGAGAATTTATTCTATTTTATTAGAGTAAATAGAGGATATCTACGCTGTTATAATGAATATTGATAATTTTCTCAGGAGTGCGGACCTGACACTTTCAGGTCCACACGAATGAGATAATTCCCGATATTCAATAAAATAGAGTAGATTTTCTTTTTATTATTTGTTATGTGACATTTTACTGCACAATATCCAGCCCAATTTCACTGCAAACATGTATGTTTCAAAACAATAGCAAAGATCAGCTGATCATTCCTTCAGGACAACATTCAAGATGACACCATGCGCCGAAGTGTAATGTCATTTAGGAAGCTACTGAAAAAATTCATCATATGGACCTGAAAATATTGTTTCTCACTTGTGTAAGCGCTCGTGAAAAATAAAAGTTTCATGCCCACACTCATGAGATAATTCCCGATACTGACAAAAATAGAGTAGATTTTCTTTTTAGCTCACCTGACCAAAGCTCAAGGTGAGCTTTACTAATCGCGTTCCGTACGTCGTCCGTCCGTCGTCCGGCGTAAACTTTACAAAACCAACTTCTCCGAAGAAACCACTAGCCCAATATTTTTCAAATGTTGGGTAAATGTTTATTTCCTAATGTCAATTCAGATTTGTTCAAATGAAGTTGCCCCTCCTCCTGGGTGGGGCCACGTCCCCAAGGGGCACCAAAATCTTTGAAAATCTTCTTCTCATGAACCAGCAGTAGCAGAGACTTGATATTTGGTATGCAGCTTCCTTTTGAGGTGTAGAATCAAGTTTGTTCAAGAGAAGTTTGTCGGGCATTATTTGCCTTCATTATGGGAGGGGCAAAAATTTTGGCCATGCCTAAAATTTCTATATTTTTATACTGTACCAATGACCCAGACATAGCTGGTGCTAACTCTTAAAATATAGGGCCAAACACAAATTTTGCCCCCCAATCCCCAAAATTTGCATCTAAAATCAAAGAAAACATGTCCTGAAAGGCCCTCCACACTTCGCCCCCACTGCGCATGCGCAGTGTCAAGGACGTTCCGAAATTGGCGCCATTAATCATTCTAAGTTTGGCCCTTCATCAGTTAACATCTGACTGATCTTTGTGCTTATAAATCTCAGTTTAAATGATGCCAGACACATAAATATTAGTGAAATGGTGATTCTAAGGAGGATAGAGAAGGAGGAGAGGAAAAAAATGTGTGACAGAATATTATCAGGGCTGTAACTTAAAATTTTTTAATGAAATTATGTTAAGTTACCTATTTTCGAGGCAGCAGCCATTTTGTTGTCATTCTGATTATTTAGTTACACTGTTTTTTAAGTGTTTTCCTCTCTCCCTGTCCTTTAAGTAAATACGCCAATTGCCTAAGAGGACCCTAGTAGGTTCGACGGCCTTTGACGTCCGCTAGCTCGCCCGGTGTAGCGTCCATTCACCGAATGGTTCGGCAGCCGGGTTCGTCCGTTGCGGTCTAGAAGGAATTTTGGGGTGATGCGAGCACTATAAATTAACTTAATGCACACCCAGTGACGGCGGATCGGAGGGAGAACGCAGGAAGCCTTTTAGTCCGGTTCATAGCTCGTTCCGGTCCATCCGGACGGCAAGTGAGAGAGGCCCCTCTCTCGTTCAACAACATCTGGCCCCAGATGTTGTGGTACAAAATGTGTCGCAAGCGGAGCATACGTCCGTCGCTCGGGACGCTCCGTTGTATAGGCAGTCCGCGGAGACTGCTAAGGCTTCCTCTTCTCGTCAGCGCACACGACCGCACCTTGGCTGCGTGACCGCCGATATATTACCAGCTTCGCCGATCAAGGATTCTTCGGCGACCAGGTCACACCATCCGGTAGCCAGGGACACGAGGCCTGCAGACTCTGGACGTTCGCATAGGAAGTGTGCGGGAGTCAACGTACACGGAGCTTCCGGCGGCAATGCATCGTAAGACCACTACTGCACAGGCCTCGGGAACGGACATGCTTTCCTTAATAGCACAGTTTATCGCAGCATCCCAGCATCAACTGAATCTGTCGCATATATTTTATCCGACAATGCTGGGTCGGGACGCTCCGCGGAAGCGGGTACGGACGTCCGAAAGTTTCATCTGGTCCGACGGGATACCGAAAGGGATTCGGAGGATTTCGAGCTTTCCCTTTCGGAACAACATATGCTGTTGTGTATGTCATCTGACTTGGTCTTCTACAGCTTCTTTCGTCGGACCAGAATGCTGCGATGCCGGATAAGAAACTGATAGCGTCGGTGGACTTAGAAATTTTTGGTTCGGTTCAGGGACATCGTCCCTCAGTTCCGACATAGTCCAATAATGTCACACAAACTTTCGAATTATTGAACGACGCTATATATATATTATTATTTTATGCTTGCTAACCAAGCATTTCTGGTTTCTTGTTCGAAGAGTTATGGAGATGTCTTTCAAAAGTGTGCCTCTGTCGTCATAGTTAATGAAGAGCTAGCGGCAATAAGTGCTCATGGAATATGTCTATTGCCTACGGAGTGACATTCGCTAGCTCACCCGGTGTAGCGTACATTCATTGAATGGTTCGGCTGCCGGGTTCGTCCGTTGCGGTCTAGGAAGGAGATTTGGGTGATGCGAGCACTTTAATTACTTTAGTACTCACCCAGTGACGGCAGATTGAGGACAGATCGGAGGAAGCCTGTTAGTCCGGTTCCTGGCTTGTCCAGGTCCGTCCGGGCTGTGAGCGAGAGAGGTCCCTCTCTCGTCCAACAACATAGGGGACCGCATGTTGTGGTTCAGATATTTTACATTCGGAGCATATTCCGTCGGTCGGGACGCTCCGTTATATTGACAGTCCGAGAGACTGTCCTTGATGCTTCCTCATCCTCACAGCAGAGCACACGACCGCACATTGGCTACGTGACCTCGAGTATCCGATCAGTTTCGGCATTCAGTGATTCCACGGCGAATAGGTCGCGCCATCCGGTAGCCAAGGGACACGAGGCCTATACACTCCGTTCGCTCGCATATTGGTAGTATGCACGGGTTAACGATCACGGAGCTTCCAGCGGCAATGCATCGTAAGACCGCTTCTCCTCAGGCCTCAGTGACGGACGTGCTATCCGAGTTAGCACAGTTGTTTTGCAGCATCCCAGCAATTGACTGTTTCTCGGTCGAATCAGGAATTATCCGACGGCGCTGGGTCGGTGCAGTCCGCGGTTGCATCAGGTACGGACGACCGAATGCTTTATAGGGTCCGACAGGATGGCGAAAGGGATTCGAAAGATTTCGAGTTTTCCCTTTAGTAGTATCGGAAGATGCCTTTCATGTCTTCTGGCATTATCTTCCAGTGATTGTTATTTCGGACTTCATTGCTGCGATCTTGGATAAGAGACTTATAGCGTCATTGGACTCGGATTTTTCGATCGGTTCAGGGACTTTGTCCCTGACTTACCGACGCAGTCCAATATTGTCATTACAACATGTGTTTTATTTTTCGACGCTATATATATATATATACAAGCCTGCTACCAGGCATGATAGTTTAGTTTCTTGTCCGCGTTGCTCATTTCTGCCATTTTATCATTTATACGAATAGTTTATTTTGGCAGAGCAGGGCATACCGAGAGTTCATATGCGTCTAGACGGTGTGATTAAAGACTGCATATATTCTTTTTCGCCGTTTATGTCTTTTCCAATTTCAATGTTGGAAACGACATGATGTATAGTAGACTTAACTTAGACGCTTTATCATACGTAATCCGCCTTACTGAGGCGTTATCATTACGTCTTCAAGAAAAGATTTACGGGATATTATTCTCAATGTAATTTCTTTTGAGGGCAGTGGTTTGTTCACGTATAACTCCGCCCTTCAGTGGCTGATTGGAGTTGGTTAGACTTGACGCAGCCCTAGCTACATCCACACGCGTGGATAGTAAGGTTAAGAACTCTCTCAGAGTCGCTTCGTTCTCGGAGGAGCTTCTCTTCGACGGCAACTTTTCGGCAATCCATGAATTGCTCGATTTACACGTTCTCTTGTCTATCTAGTGTTACAAGAGATTCAGACTGGGGCAAACATTCGGTGGTTGACTCAGAGAGTGCCACCGCAGTTGCCGGACCCGAGTGTGGCTGTTATGACGGTTGCCAGTCAAACAGATTGGGATATAATACTGATCCCTACGGATTCGAAGTGCCAGGGTCTTTGGGTTCCGCAGTCTCTCAGCAATCAGTTTTCTTCCGCGGAATAATGTTTTTTAGGCTTGCTTTATGTCATTGCATGAACATTATTCAGAAACGCATGCCCAAATTCCTGTCCTTTAATTCGACAGTAGTGGCGTATCTCCGGAACCAGAGAGGCACTCTTTCGTTTCCGTTATTCAATTTAATGGAAAGAATCCGTCTGTTGGTTATAGTACACCAAGTTCAGTTTTGGTCCGTCATATTCCGGGTCGTCTGATTGTTTTATCGGACTCCCGTTCTCTTACGGGTCGCTTGTTGCTGTCAGAATGGACTCTCAACAAACAAGTATTCAATCAGATTTGCTATCTATGGGAGCGCCCAATGATGATTTATTTATGACACAGCTTGCTATTCAATTGCAGACGTATGTGTTGGCTTGTCCAGATTTCTGAGCTAATGTTGTTAACGCTCTATTGATCTATAGGACGGAATGATAGGATACGCGTATCCTCCAGCGCTGTTGTTTCAGCAGGTATTGCTAAGATAAACAACCACAATACATTTCTGTTGATAGCATTTCTATCTTCACAGAGATCATGGGTAATTTACTCTCTTGTCTACTGTGGGTCTTAACGTGAAATCTTCCTCTATGTGAGGATCTTTTTTCACTGGGTAAATCGTGTCATCTTTATCACAACCCGCAAGGTCGCAATCTTCATGTATTCCGTTGTGTGGTCCGTATTGCATTGTAAGCACTGTACTGGACGAGCTTTGGATGCGATTTCTTACTATAGGAGATCCTCTTCTTTGCTATTCTATGCGGCTAAAGTAGAGGCTCTACCGTTGTGGTGTAGGGATCATTATGTTCATATTGTGGATCCCTCCATACTACTCACTGCTATTTTTTAGTATACTTGTTTCACAAGATCTACTGCAGCCTGTTATTATTTAGGTTATAGGTTTATGTTACCTCGTACCTATGCACTCTACGATAGTTTACAATTGAGTCTTTTGTCTCTTTATCTAAGTCAGTTAGTAACTTTTTGATAAATAGACTTAGAATCTTTAGATTAAATTCCTATATGGATTTTAACTTCAGTTCTTATTTAGCTAAGTAATCATTTGAGCCTCTGGAAACAGTAGTTTTCAAATTCTGACCTTTTAGACAGTAATTCTGTTGGTTTCTCTTTTACTGTAGAGTCAGTGAGTTTCATGCACTATCGATGGATGATTTTCACTTTCGTAGTTTCGGAATCACTACTTCCGTTACTATTTAGGTTGGATTGTTGCATAAGAGTTAGGCTCCTATTATCCGGAACCTATTATTTTAAGGTCCTTCCGTCTTCGTATGGGCATAGGCCTTTACTCTTTCCGGGTACAGTTTATGTATTTATAAACAGATATCTGTTTATTACTATGGGCGTAAACTTCTTCTGTCTTTGATGTCTAGTAGAAGGACGTTACGCTCCATTTTATTGTTAATAGATTCTATTAACTATCGGTACTGCTTATGGTATATCATTGACTTAGCAGTTGTGCTTAAGATTTCGGCTCATGAAGTAAGAGTTCTTCTACTTCTTGGGCTTACATTAATAGTGTCGCTATTATAGATTTTTGAAGGCTGCTCATTGCGCTCAGCCATCCACATTCATGAATTTTATCTCAGAAATATCGAGTCCATTTCTGGAGGCCTCTATTGTTAGGTCTATTATCTACTGCTCAGAATGTCATTCACTTAACAGTTGCTACTATAGCTAGGTAGGCTGTCTGTTTCGGCAGTGTCTCCGGTCGGCTGCCCTCTTCGCTCTGGGCTATTTGACCCAGGGCAAGAAAAAAGGGGGAGGGGGGGGGAGGGTGTTCCCTTGGGTCACCTGTTTTACTATGAAAACAAGGGGATACCTCCTCCGGAGTTAGTAATTCTGAGCTGTTATTGGGATGGTTGTTTAGTGAGAAGTTTAGGTTTTTAAAATTCATTCAAGTCTTAGTTTTTAAAGTATAGCTTTTGAATATTGCATATGTCAACGGACATGATTATGCAATCCTCAGACACTTTTAGGAGTATAAGAGTCTCTATTCTCTAGACTTACTTTATTTATTGGCTTACTTTAAAAATTATTAGTATAAGGATTATATTGGATATTAATAGAGTACATGGATGTATGAAGCTCAATTTTGGAAGGTGTTGTATCTTTCTAATTTATCATAAATAAGAAAGATACATGTAAGGCCTATTACTTCTTTTTACCTACAGGGGATGACTCTATTTTATTTTATTGAGCGTATTCCATTTTGCTCTATGTCCTTGGCCCTCCAGCCTTTTTACTATTCAGCTATGTCTGGGTCATTGGTACAGTATAAAAATGTTAAAAAATTTATAGTAATTTATATATTTTTTATACTTACCAATGACCCAGACGGGGATGGCCCTCCCAGGAGTTGGGAACTCTTGCCTCCCCGCTGAGTACATAGCGCTTACCAGGCACTGGTTATTAGAATGATTAATGGCGCCAATTTCGGAACGTCCTTGACACTGCGCATGCGCAGTGGGGGCGAAGTGTGGAGGGCCTTTCAGGACATGTTTTCTTTGATTTTAGATGCAAATTTTGGGGATTGGGGGGCAAAATTTGTGTTTGGCCCTATATTTTAAGAGTTAGCACCAGCTATGTCTGGGTCATTGGTAAGTATAAAAAATATATAAATTACTATAAATTTTTTAACTTTCTGAACCGTGAGGTCGATTTGATCCAAATTTGATATGAGATGATAATGGGTCATAAGTAGTTGATTGATGCAAAAAAATATTTTCGCATTGTCCCGCGGGAACCTCGGGAGCTAAAAATAGGAAAAACCTTAAAACTGCCATATCTCCAAAACTACATTCTTATTCTGTATAAAGCTTACTTTTATCCAGTAGAATAGAATGGTTAAAAAAAATCCCTATCGGTTTGATCACAAGGTACTTTTTTCAGGACTTTGAAAAAGTGCTGAGTCGGCACTTTTTAACACTGAAGGCAAAGGGAAAAACATTAAAAAATCTTCTTCTCCAGATCCAGCAGGCAGAATCTTTTGATATTTGGTATGCAACATTGTAGGGTGGATCTGATTCAAGTTTGTTCAAATCGCCCCCCTGGGTTCATATTTGGGCTCAGTATAGGAGCCCGATTTCGAACTTAGTGCATTTCAGGCAAATTTCTTCAAAAACCTTCTTCTCCAGATCCAGCAGTCAGAATCTTTTTATATTTGGTATGCAACATTGTGGGGTGGATCTGATTCAAGTTTGTTCAAGTCGGCTCCCTAGATTCATATTTGGGCTCACTATAGAAGCCCGAATTCGAACTTAGTGCATTTCAGGCAAATTTCTTAAAAAAATCATCTTCTCCAGATCCAGCAGGCAGAATCTTTTCATATTTGGTATGCAACATTGTGGGGTGGATCTGATTCAAGTTTGTTCAAATCGTCCCCCTGGATTCATATTTGGGCTCACTATAGAAGCCCGAATTCGAACTTAGTGCATTTCAGGCAAATTTCTTAAAAAAATCATCTTCTCCAGATCCAGCAGGCAGAATCTTTTGATATTTGGTATGCAACATTGTGGGGTGGATCTGATTCAAGTTCGTTCAAATCGCCCCCCTGGATTCATATTTGGGCTCACTATAGAAGCCCGAATTCGAATTTAGTGCATTTCAGGCAAATTTCTTAAAAAATCTTCTCCTCCAGATCCAGCAGGCAGAATCTTTTGATATTTGGTATGCAACATTGTGGGGTGGATCTGATTCAAGTTTGTTCAAATCAGCTCCCTAGATTCATATTTGGGCTCACTATAGAAGCTCGAATTCGAACTTAGTGCATTTCAGGTAAATTTCTTAAAAAATCTTCTTCTCCAGATCCAGCAGGCAGAAGCTTTTGATATTTGGTAAGCAACATTGTGGGGTGGATCTGATTGAAGTTGTGGGGTGGATCTGATTCAAGTTTGTTCAAATCGGCTCCATAGATTCATATTTGGGCTCACTATAGAAGCTCGAATTCGAACTTAGTGCATTTCAGGTAAATTTCTTAAAAAATCTTCTTCTCCAGATCCAGCAGGCAGAATCTTTTGATATTTGGTAAGCAACATTGTGGGGTGGATCTGATTCAAGTTTGTTCAAATCCCCCCCCCCCCCCCCCCCCCCCCGGGTTTATATTTGGGCTCAGTATAGGAGCCCAAATTTGAACTTAGTGCATTTCAGGCAAATTTCTTCAAAAACCTTCTTCTCCAGATCCAGCAGTCAGAATCTTTTCATATTTGGTATGCAACATTGTGGGGTGGATCTGATTCAAGTTTGTTCAAGTCGGCTCCCTAGATTCATATTTGGGCTCACTATAGAAGCCTGAATTCGAACTTAGTGCATTTCAGGCAAATTTCTTAAAAAAATCATCTTCTCCAGATCCAGCAGGCAGAATCTTTTCATATTTGGTATGCAACATTGTGGGGTGGATCTGATTCAAGTTTGTTCAAATCGTCCCCCTGGATTCATATTTGGGCTCACTATAGAAGCCCGAATTCGAACTTAGTGCATTTCAGGCAAATTTCTTAAAAAAATCATCTTCTCCAGATCCAGCAGGCAGAATCTTTTGATATTTGGTATGCAACATTGTGGGGTGGATCTGATTCAAGTTCGTTCAAATCGCCCCCCTGGATTCATATTTGGGCTCACTATAGAAGCCCGAATTCGAATTTAGTGTATTTCAGGCAAATTTCTTGAAAAATCTTCTTCTCCAGATCCAGCAGGCAGAATCTTTTGATATTTGGTATGCGACATTGTGGGGTGGATCTGATTCAAGTTTGTTCAAATCGGCTCCCTAGATTCATATTTTGGCTCATTATAGAAGCTCGAATTCGAACTTAGTGCATTTCAGGTAAATTTCTTAAAAAATCTTCTTCTCCAGATCCAGCAGGCAGAAGCTTTTGATATTTGGTAAGCAACATTGTGGGGTGGATCTGATTGAAGTTGTGGGGTGGATCTGATTCAAGTTTGTTCAAATCGGCTCCATAAATTCATATTTGGGCTCACTATAGAAGCTCGAATTCGAACTTAGTGTATTTCAGGTAAATTTCTTAAAAAATCTTCTTCTCCAGATCCAGCAGGCAGAATCTTTTGATATTTGGTAAGCAACATTGTGGGGTGGATCTGATTCAAGTTTGTTCAAATCGCCCCCCCCCCCCCCCCCCCCCCCGGGTTTATATTTGGGCTCAGTATAGGAGCCCAAATTTGAACTAAGTGCATTTCAGGCAAATTTCTTAAAAAATCTTCTTCTCCAAATCCAGAAAGCAGAATCTTTTGATATTTGATATGCAAAATTGTGGGGTGGATCTGATTCAAGTTTGTTCAAATCGGCTCCATAAATTCATATTTGGGCTCACTATAGAAGCTCGAATTCGAACTTAGTGTATTTCAGGTAAATTTCTTAAAAAATCTTCTTCTCCAGATCCAGCAGGCAGAATCTTTTGATATTTGGTAAGCAACATTGTGGGGTGGATCTGATTCAAGTTTGTTCAAATCGCCCCCCCCCCCCCCCCCCCCCCCCCCCCCCCCCGGGTTTATATTTGGGCTCAGTATAGGAGCCCAAATTTGAACTAAGTGCATTTCAGGCAAATTTCTTAAAAAATCTTCTTCTCCAAATCCAGAAAGCAGAATCTTTTGATATTTGATATGCAAAATTGTGGGGTGGATCTGATTCAAATTTGTTCAAATCGGCTCACTAGATTCATATTTGGGTTCACTATAGAAGCTCGAATTCGAACTTAGTGCATTTCAGGCAAATTTCTTCAAAAATCTTCTTCTCCAGATCCAGCAGTCAGAATCTTTTGATATTTGGTATGCAACATTGTGGGGGGTGGATCTGATTCAAGTTTGATCAAATCGGCCCCCTGGGTTTATATTTGGGCTCAGTATAGGAGCCCAAATTTGAACTTAGTGCATTTCAGGCAAATTTCTTTGAAAATCTTCTTCTCAAGATTCAGCAGGCAGAATCTTTTGATATTGGGTATGCACCATGCTTAGGGGGTGAGATTCAAGTTTGTTCAAGCCAAGTCCCTGGGTTCATATTTGGGCTCACTGTGGTAGCCCGAATTATATCTTAGTTCAAAATGAGGAATTTTCTTTAAAAATCCTCTTCAGAATGTTTTGATATTTGGTTTGCAGCATCCTTAGGGGGTGAGATTCAAGTTTGATCAAGCCATGTCCCTAGGTCCATATTTGGACTCACTGTGGGAGCTCGAATTGTAACTTAGTTCAAAATGATGAATTTACTTTAAAAAATCTTCTTCTTCAGATCCAGCAGTCGGAATGTTTTGATATTTGGTGTGCAGCATCCTTAGGGGGGTGAGATTCAAGTTTGTTAAAGCCAAGTCCCTGAGTTCATATATGGGCTCCCTGTGGGAGCCTGAATTATAACTTAGTTCAATATGAGGAATATTCTTTAAAAATCTTTTTAGATCCACTGGTTAGAATCTTTGGATATTTGGTATAAGCTTTTCTTAGGAGGAGCAGATGCAACTTGTTGAAATCAATTCTCTGGGTTGATATTTAGGTTACCATGTCAGGTGAGCGCCCTCAGGCCCCTTGGGGCCTCTTGTTATGATATGCTATGAGACATTTTATTGCACAATATTCACCCCAATTCAGCCCCAAATGCGTACATTTTAAAACAATAACAAAAATCAGCTGATCATTCCTTCAAGGCGATGCGATGTGGTGTACCATGACATCATTTCGGAAACTACTGTGGGATATTCCTTGAGTCGATGGATATTGAGAAATATCTTTTAGGTAATTTGCTATATTTCACAGGCTAGCATATAATAAACCCCGTTATCTATTGACTAAAGTGAATTTTTTGATTTGATTGGTTGATAGATACGTGGTATGAGACCATATTAATTGAAACCCATGATACATCCGCCCAGCCACTGACAAATTTCCCATACCCAGTGGAAGCCTTGTTCCGAAATCTACAAATTGTCCATACCCCATAGAAAATGCGTCATTCCAGTTTTACAGTGTACATGTATTATATTTTAATTTTTTATCTCCAAAATATAGCTCATGAACCCTTATTGGAATGAGCTTGTCGAGTACCCTCCAATGTGGGGTTCATAAGCTATGTTTTTGAGACAAAAAAGAAATTCAATAATTTTTTTATACTCGTCATATCGGCATATTTTCACAAAAACTCTTTTGCACAAAAATTCCACAGAAACCTGTATGGCTCAACAATGGAAGATAAAAGATCTCATGCTGTGTGTGTTCACACATGAAATTGATTGTACTTCTAAAACGGAAAGTCAATAGATAAATTTGTTACCCCGTGCCTGATCACATGGTTCGGGTTTTTACCTACCCGAAGCCAGCCGTATCCCATGAGGCCGAAGCCTCATGGGATACGGCTGGCTACAGGTAGGTAAAAACCTGTACCACATGATCAGACACGGGGGTAACTAATAATCTTGTATATACTGTGGCCAAATAAGTCTATAAATAACAAGAATTCAGTAAATGTCAGGTTAATTGATCAATACATTACAGTGGAGCACACTTAATTGGATGTCTCTTAATTGTATATTCCTGTTAATTGAGTATAATTTCCCAACACAAAACCATTTACCATACCCCCAGGACAAATTTGACCTGTTAATTGAATATAGATTATAGGATAAACACCTGTTAATTGAATAAAAAATCTTGTAACATGTCGAGAAATTACCCCTGACTCTCCCCAGTTTTCCTTTGTTTATAGACCTATTTGGCCTCAGTACACCCAATACAGGCATTTAATCTATTATATCTTTCTCTGTCAAACAAGATATAGTAGAATAAATGCTAAGTTTATCTCTAGGATACAGAAAAGTGACACAATCCCTGTTAATTGAATGCTCCTGTTAATTGAATAATTTCATTGGTGAAGTGGCTATTCATTTTACAGGGTTCCACTGTACAAATAAATTTATCAATTAACGTAACTTACTCTATCACCTTTTTAGCTCCGCTGACAAAGTCAGCAGAGCTTTTCTTATACTGATTCGTCCGTCGTCCGTCATCTGTCGTCCATCGTCTGTCGTCCGTCTGTCCGTCCGTCCATCCGTCGTCAACATTTTATTTGTCCGAGCCATAATTTCTAAACCGCTGAATATTTTTCCACCAAACTTCATAATATGTATTATCAATAGACGGTGTGTCATCAGTTATTCTGCGGTCTGTAAATCCACAGGGTCAAGGTCACAGGTCACAGGATCAAGAAAATCTTAAGATATTTTTTGTAACAATATTAGTATTAGAAAACATGCCCATGCGATCAGTGGCCCTCAGCGGAGCTCTCTAGGCGTGACAGGCCTCTTGTTTCAATTAACAAGTCAAATTTGTACTGAAAGCATGATAAATGATTTTGTGTTTGGATGTTATATTCGGTTAGTTTAAACATTATTTTATTCAATGAATATGCTATATGGTAAAGAATTGAACACCAAAAAAGTAACAGTATATGTATTGTACACCAAACAATATAGTATATATTTAACTCCCTTCACTCTGATGTCAAAATATCCAAATTTCAAGTAGCCATTTTTCCCATAATGCCACTGGGAACTTAACCAATTCAATCTTGTTTGACAGAGCTCAATGAGCTCTGTCAAACAAGATTGAATTGGTTAAATTTCTAGTTTCATTATGGGAAAAATTTGCACCTTGAACTTTAGATATTTCGACACCAGTGTGCAGGGGGTTAACAAAAATACAAATTCCTAAGCTGACAGAGAGCTTGGAGCTTCTGTTAGTACTCTCCCTATATTCAATTAACAGGGTTATTCAATTAAAGAGATATCCAATTAAATGGGATCCACTAATCCACTATTTCAACCTACATGGTGCTCCGAATATAGATTGTGTATTATCTAAGTACATGTAAATAATTTCCGTTTGATTCTCTGGTTGTCCATATGCAGAGGTCAATTGAATTTTTAAAAATTGAATAACAGTTTACTAACTTGGATAAATTTTGATTAGCATTTCCTATTATTTATATGTTTTTGTCATGTGAAATTGATTAGCTATAGTTGAAAATTGATTAAAAAATTGCTATGCGAATCCAGTTAAATCGAGACCTGTTCACATGGCCGGCTGACTAGCATTCAGATTTCAGAAATTCATGGAACCTCAAAACATTTTCTGTGATTTGATATCTGGGAACCCTACAGAACCTGTTTTGTGGTTCCAGAAAGTACTTCCAAGGGAATACAGCTTTGGGAATCTAAAATTTTGGGTTGAATCAAATCTCAAATTGAATTCAGTCGTGGATTTCAAATCTCAAACCTCATGGCTGTTAAGTATAGATAGTATGCCTTCTTACAGCCGTAAATATTGCCAGTCTCCACTGAAATATTGAATTCAGTGGTAACTCGTCTGTTTTGGTAAGTCAATCAAAATAGTTGAACATTCCAGAATGGAATCGAAGTAATATTCATGCTCCCCGAAAAAAATTTGGGGGAGCAAATAGTCAATGCTTTGCCCTTGTATCTGTCCATCTGTCAGCAGCAATATCTCAGCAGTGCACAGATGAATTTCAATAAGATTGTGTATGAGGAATCTTTATGACTAGATGCTCCTGCATATGTTATAAAAAAGTTGCCCACCAATTTTTGCCAGAATTATGGTCCTTTGTCAATTTGCCATGATTTTTTTCCATACTCAGCAATATCTTACCAGTGCGGGGATTGATTTCAATTAAATTTGATATGCCGGATCCTTGTGACAAGTCACTACTGCACCTGTTATAAAAAAGTTGCCCACATTTTTGGCACCAGAGTTACGGTGCTTGCATTCCGAAGACGTTCCAAATGATTTGCCATAGTGGGGGGGGGGGACAACAATTTTATGAATTGTTAACTAAGTCGACTGTCGGGGAGCATCAATCAGTTCTACTGATTTTTTTGTTCTTGTTTGGTAACAAGGAATTGAACCGATTCAATCTTGTCTGACAGAGCGCAGTGAGCTCTGTCAAACAAGACTGAGTTGATTAAATTTCTATTTGAATTATGGAGAAAAGTTACAGTTTGAAATTCAGATATTTTGACATAAGTATGCAGGGGCCTTAAAGGTTAAATGAAACATGATAAATTTTCTTTAGATTTATTGTGTGAACACTGATTTCAGAAGCTTATTAACTCTTAACCCTTTACCCAACGCAGGCGATTTCAAAATTTATTATTTTAAATATCATTTTTTAAATTTTTAAAAAAAATCTCAACAAAATCATATCATGTGACCCCTCTTTGGAACGAGCTCGTTCCAAAGGGGGGTCACATGATATGGTTTTGTTGAAATTTTTCGAAAAATATTTTTTCAGCTGCTGAATTTGCATATTACGTGGTGGATGCGGGCGATTCGTTGGGTAAAGGGTTAACCTGCTGAGTAATTTTAAAATATTTTTCATCAAATCTATCCATGGCTGCATCAAACCAGCCGTGACTAGATTTGATGAAAAATTCATGAAAATTTGCCTTGAGAATGCATTGGTTAAAAATTTTATTCATTTTACAGGGGAGAATTTGGTTGAATATCCTCAAATTTTACTTATTTTAATGGCACACAATTTCCTGCCCTGGGCAGGAATATCTTCCATTAGCATGCAAGGGGTTAAGACTATCCATGTGCACATGTTCATCTCTCCTTGTAGAGCTGAATCTGTTAACCCTTTACCCAACGCAGACGATATCAAAATTTATTATTTTAAATATCATTTTTTCAAATTTTAAAAAAAATTTCAATAAAACCATATCATGTGACCCCTCGTTGGAACGAGCTCGACGAGCTCGTTCCAACGAGGGGTCACATGATATGGTTTTGTTGAAATTTTTTGAAATTTTTTTTTTTTTTCAACTACTGAATTTTCATATTACGCGGGCGGATGCGGCCGATCCGTTGGGTAAAGGATTAAAGGGTTTTCTTGACTGATTAATCACTTGGATTAACCTTGGTTAACTGATTAATCACTTTCCCTAATAGGTAGCTGAATAATTGCCATGTTGTTGATGATTTACAGCATTATAACCCTTTACCCAATGTAACAGACAAAACTGCCAGTACTATATTATATACAAAAAGCTCCTTTCAAATTTTATTAGGTTTTTGCTTTTTGTCTCAAAAACATAAGCTATGTTTTTGTGACTAAAATTGAAAAATTTCAGTAATTCATGAATTTATTTTGCAAGTATCGTCTGCTACCCACATTGGGATAAAGGGTTAAGAATGACCATTTCCAGCTACTGATACAGGATAATGAACATGCAAGTGAACAAGTATGTCAGCATGTAACTTGCATGCTTTACTCTCTTCGTATAATTGATGTGAGCCAGTATGACATTGTTTGCCTGATTTGGAGCAAGTTTGTTCCTTTGTTAACCCATATAATACAGCAGTTCAACAGTAAATCGATTAATTACTTTTTTGATCAATCAATACATTGATCATTGGTTAATTGATTAATTGGTTATCTCTTAAGGGCCTGGAGATTTTTATACATTTTCACTATACTTTGAAAGTCTACCTCCAGTGGCTTTGCTGTTGTTTCTCGTCAAGTTTTGGCTGCCTACAGAGGCTGCCAAGACTTGCATAGAAACAACTGACAAGGTACTTAGAAAACAAGTTTTAAGTTTACCCAAACAATGCATGTTGGGAGCCAAGCCAGAAAATAAGCAGACTGTCCTCTGCAAAATGAGGTCCCCAGAGGCCTCATTAAATTTACCCTCTGTGAACCTCAGTCTGAATCAAGGTCTCAAAACTAAACAGAAAGAGGTACCCAGAGGATAAATTTGCTCTCTGTATTTGATAGCATCATCAAATTCACCTTCTGGGGACCTCATTCTGCAAATGTCAGACTGCTTATTTTCAGGCCTGGTTGGGGCACCTGTTCCTTTGCATTAAAAAGTTATCATAGTCAGAATTAGGTCCTTTAGGGTTAACTGTTTCAGCTCTATCAACTTGTTTTAAATTCGAGGGCATTTGCGATTACTCACCTCAAAATGACTGGCCTGTCTAAAAAAAACAATGCAAGCATTGTTTACACTTCATACAGTGGAGCCCACTTAATTGGATATCTCTTAATTGTATATCCCTTTTAACTGAATATAATTTCCCAACACAAAACCATTTACCATACCTCCATTACAAATTTGACCTGTTAATTGAATATAGGTTATAGAGTAAACTCCTGTTAATTGAATAAAAAATCTTGTAATCTATCGAGAAATTACCCTTACTCTCCCCCGTTTTTCTTTGTTCGTAGACCTATTTGGCCTCAGTACATCCAATGAGGGCATTTAATCTTTTATATCTTGTTTGACAGAGCTCATAGAGCTCTGTCAAACAAGATATAACAGAATAACTGCTAAGTTTATCTCTAGAATACAGGAAAGTGACACAATCCCTGTTAATTGAATACTCCTGTTAATTGAATAATTATCATTGGCAAAGTGGCTATTCAATTAACAGGGTTCCACTATATTAGGTATAGGGTTAATCAAGTCACTATGTGTACAACATGGTGTCAAATACACATATAAAGATCATCTATCCATTAGTTTCATTTTCTTTTCAAAAAAGGCTATGGACTTGTAAAAGGTGGAATTACCTGTCAGATAACGAACAATCTGCCAACAAACCTGACTGTGATATACATGGAGACGGTACCATGGTTTCTAAGAGTGTTTTACAAGTCTTTAAAAATTCAGAATCAAGGAACAGATGTTGTACCCTGTGAGTATTTTAATATATATGGCACTTATCCTAAAAATTGTAGTACACATTTCACGAAGCGTATATTTCATACCACACAGAAGTGTAAGCATTCCGGGTTTTACTCGGTTTGTTTTGTTTTGAAGAATGCTATAGAATTTGGAGTATTTGCTAGAAGTCGAAGTTCATGGTGGGACTTTTTCTGTTAGTTGGACCTTGATGAAAACTGGTTTCTGGGTAGTAACTTTAATTTTGCCTGACACACATCCACCAAATTTGTAGATCAGGTCAAAATATGGAAGGTAAGGACTGAATTGACATCATAGTTTGCACAAGAAGGTCAAAGGTCATGGGACTGTTATTAGAATTATTTCCAAATGGAATGAAATGGGGGCGCGGTGGCATCGCGGTAACCGGTTCTGGTCAGATCACCGAAGTTAAGCATCGTCGAGCACGGTTAGTAGTTGCATGGGTCACCATTTCAGCGACTGATTCGCACTCCTGCATTGTGTCCTTGGGCAAGACACTTCACCCTGATTGCCTACATGGGGGCACGATGATGCTGTGTACTAAGGCATACTGCATGTCGATGGTGCCCATGTCTTCAACCAATCTAACCCTGCCTGTGCCATGGTGCAGAGTTCAGAGTTATGATGTTGGAGAGCTGACAGCTGCTCGACGTTGCTCGGTGGTTCTCTCTGGGTACTCCGGCTTCCTCCACCCATAAAACTATCACTGACATGATATGACCCTGGCTGTTAATGTTTCATTAAACCCTAATAAAATAAAGGAAAATGGAATGAAATACTGCTTTTTGATTGGCTGAGAGATACATTATAACTTTTAGACCACCGTATCTTTTAATTTTTACACCGTGGTTAACAACGGTGTAAAAACAGGAATACACAGTAACTGGTAAAAAGGCTGAAACAAGTCCGGTTTATATTATAAATACTTATTTACTAGCTCATTTATATGTTTAAAAAATAAAAATATGCTTAAGTGAAAGTTTTGAAGTAAATTATTACACAAAAATGTTTATGAAAATGAAAATACACATGTATCATATAGGGATTATTTATTTATGGTGCTCTTTTTTGAAAGGGGTGTGATGCATTTTGTTTTGGTGTCTGCTTAATGCCTAGCACACTGGAAGTACAACAGAATTTTCTCCAATCACTCTGTTTTCTTGTATAACTATGAATTTAACCAATTTTATCTGATAACCATAGAGTATAACAACCGTTGTATATACTTGAAGTATATACAACGGGTGTTGTATATAATTATAATTTATGCGAACGACCTCTGACCTCTTTCAATTCCATTTTCATTCATTCATTCATGAAACATCGTTATATCACAGGGCAGGTTTTAATTGTACGCTTATTGCACTTTGTCAAAATCCTCTGATAGTGTCATTTCTTATTTATTTTGCTTCAATAAAGGCAACCTAAAATTTTGCTTCAAAACATTGTAGAAATTACTTGAATGTTAATAGTAATTAGTATGCGGCGACTGCGAACTATTTATAGTCACGGCCTCGATCAAAAGTACTCGCGGAACTGCGCTAATTAAAAGTTTGTCTGCTCTACCTGAAAAAAAAACACTTCGTAAAAATTGTAAACAAACGCAAAATTATTTGTTATATTGGGACTACAGCATAAAACACGGAAGAAAACTGGAACTATGTCAAAAAAAGAATAACTCTACTGAAACACCGTTTTGTTACTGTTAATAAAATAGTTGAAATTTATTTTGTTCCAGTGCAGTTACATGATGCAAGAAGTGCAATCGCACTTTACAATCGCCGTCATCGATTTTGTAATGTAAGGGACACAACTCTATGCATCTTGTCCTATTTCTTTTGTCTCGTAGACTGGTTTTCTTTGGAGGCCCGTGGGAAGCATATATAAGTCGGGTAGACGCACGAGACGGGTGTCTGTTTGTTATCAGATAAAAACAATAAACATATAGTGTGTTTTTATATCTGTGTTATACAACTCGTTGAAATACGGTTTATTTTTTCTCGGCAAAGCCTCGAAAAAATAAACCATATTTCAACTCGTTGTATAACACAGATATAAAAACACACTATATGTTTATTGTCTATATATCTTGTTTGACAGAGCTCAATGAGATCTGTCAGACAAGGTATATTTGGTTCAATATCAAACTGCATCATGGGAAATATTTGTTGCTGAGAACATGGCCATTTTGACATCAGTGTGCGGAGAGGTAATTAAAAATGGCTCAAATTAATTTTAAGAAATGCTTTGCAAGTCATACTGAAACTGAAATTTTAGAAAAGAGTATAGAAGTTTTAGGAGGTATTGCTTTGAAAGCTATATTAGCTGTAGGGTTAACAAAACGAAAGGATTTAGATATATATCTGTTATCCTTGTGTCTCCTGGGATATATGGGAATTTACACCAGTCTGGAGGACCCTGTGCAAATTCACATACACTCTGGAAGTCACAAGCAGGGACCGACCTGGGCATGCGCCAGTGCGTATTTGGTTCTGAAACATCAGGACCTGGCTCTTAAATCTCAGAAATAGGCTTCTCAGTTGGCGTGTAACTTATCAGATCATATTTTGATATTCTTTCGATGGATAATCGAGAGAGACACTCTTGCATGTATTATATATATGATTATCATTTATCATTGTTGTAGAGTGCTTAAGTTAATACTTCAAGTCTTAATTACCAAGCATTAATCTTCACTGTGGTTTCTGATCAAGTCTTGGCTGCCTAAATAGGCAGCCAAGATTTGATCAGAAACCACAGTGAAGATTAATTTTTGCTATAGTGTACTAAATGAAAATGATGAGAACTATTACATACTTGCAGTGTGTGTTACAAACAGCAGTGTGACTCCGTAAATTGAAATCTGGCGCATGAATTGAAAAAATAGGCTCCGAGGCTAGAGCTTATTTTAAATAGTCCTGATCGGTCCCTGCACAAGAATAACTAATAATATCACTTCATAAAAATTGTTTTCACACCATAACAGTGGGCCTGTTTGATATATGTCCATGAGTCTTACAGAGGAGGTACATGTACTCCTATAGAAGAAAAAGAATCTTAATGATACTTAGCTTTATCATTAGAGGGTTGAAGGGCACTGTTACTAAAAATAGAACTTTTTGATTTGGGGGCGATACCATTATTATTTCTTAAAAAAGTGGAACCAAATGTACAGAAATTATTGGCATATTTATAGTACAATTCATTTATTTATTGGAGTTTAATGACACTTTCGACAGCCACAGGGCTAAAAGAATATTAAGTTGCACTGAGCTGGGCTTGCAAATACAGCTGGGCTTGAAAATATAGCATACTTTATTTCCATTTTTTTTTACAAAAACCTTTGTATTGCAACAGAACTACTTACAGTATGTGGAAAGTAGATTGTAACTAAATCACCTGGGGAGTGGAGTTATCACCCAAAGTATTATTTTCAAATTCTGTACATGTGGACAAAAAAACACAAGCTATTGTTCAGCCAGTGGACCTCCGGGAACTTTGCTTGTGCTTGTTATGCTTTGCAACAAATTTGCAATTATTGATCGAGTGGAATCTCCACTCTGTGGGTGATTTAGTGATAATACACTCTCCACATACTGTAAATACACATTGGATGAGCATAACATGAAATGTCAACTCATTCTCACACTGAGAGTGTTTGTCCTCTTTAGAAAACAATGAATGAATAATTGGAATGAAAAATATTGTTTCTCTCTCTACACTTCTTCTACTTAAGAACACATTGAATGAATTTGGGATGAACTGTCCAGTCTGTTTTATTTTGCTCCTGACCTTCGGAGGCAGTTTTGGTGGGAATTTATTAGAGTACAGTGGAACCCTGTTAATTGAATAGCCACTTTGCCAATGAAAATTATTCAGTTAACATGAATATTCAATTAACAGGGATTGTGTCACTTTCCTGTATTCAAGAGATGAACTTGGAATTTGTCCTATTATATCTTGTTTGACAGAGCTCCAGATTTTTTATTCAATTAACAGGAGTTTACTTTATAACCTATATTCAATTAATAGGTCAAATTTGTACTGGAGGTATGGAAAATGGGTTTGTGTTGGGAAATTATATACAATAAACAGGGTTATTCGGTTAAGAGATATCCAATTAAGTGGGCTCCACTGTACAACCACACAAATGTTTTGCATCCTAACCCAAACATCACTTGTCTGATTTTGATGTCCTTTGGTGTGGTGATAGCTCAGAATGGTCATGTTTTGTAAAGAATTATTTGCCACTGTTCTCTAGATTCTTTGGCTTTCCCAACCTACAAAACTTCCCCAAACAATATAAACCCTTTGATGCTACAGATGAAACTAGAGGTCCTGTCACAGTGAGCGCAGAAAATGTTCGTTAATTAATGCACTCCTTACTGCAAAAGAAAAAAGTTGTTTGAAATACACAAGAACGTTTGTGCTGTGCAATGCAAAATATAATTCACTATTTGCGAGGTCAGTAGTGAAATCACGAAATGAACCGATCAAACAGGACGAATATATTGGGACCACAGTATGTGGAGGGTGGATTACAGTGGAGCCCACTTAACTGGATATCTCTTAACCGAATAAACCTGTTAATTGAATATAATTTCCCAACACAAAACCATTTACCATACCTCCACTACAAATTTGACCTGTTAAATGAATATAGGTTATAGAGCAAACTCCTGTTAATTGAATAAAAATTCTTGTAACCTGTCCAGAAATTACCCTGACTCTCCCCAGTTTTCCATTGTTTATAGACCTATTTGAGTACCTATAATGCAATACAGGCATTTAATCTATTAAATCTTGTTTGACAGAGCTCATGGAGCTCTGTCAAACAAGATATAATAGAATAAATGCTAAGTTTATCTCTAGAATTCAAGAAACTGATACAATCCCTGTTAATTGAATACTCCTGTTAATTGAATAATTTTAATTGGTAAAGTAGCTATTCAATTAACAGGGTTCCACTGTACTACTAAATCGCTGTGGGATAGATTTTTCACTTAATAATTATTTACAATTTTTGAGACAAGACACAAGAAGCACTTGCAAACTTTCATCACATGGACCACTGCGTTGCAGTCGGTTGCATCTGGTGATCCATGTGATGAAAGTTTTTCTTATGGTGTTATGAACAATTATAAATATTTTTTGAGTGGAGAATATATGACCCTGTGACTAAGTAGTAATCCACTCTCTTCATGCTATATATATATGCTGTCAACTTTTAATATGTGTTGATGTCTCTTTACATATATCTGTATCCCAGTGGAGGTTAGGAATGATGTTAATGATCTCTTCTTTCCAGTATAGAATTGTTGGGCACACTGTTTTTTCTACAGAAATTGAATTACATTAATGTGGTAGTTTGAGTTTGATAGGGACAAAAAGTGCACTAAGTGCACTATTACTTCAAAATAATGTACAAAATCAGGGACCAGCTGTGAGGGCGACTAGGGTGATTATGTCGCCCTTCTAAGCCCAAAGTCGCCTAGAAAAATAGTCGGTGTGATTACAAGTCGCCCTCTAAAATTAGCCAAAATGGAAAGGCTGAACTGAGTGATCCGAGGTTTACATAAAAACGATTATTTTCAAAAATCGATTGTGCTTGAATGTGATAAATGGGCATTTTCATTCGTCAAATAAGCGACCATTTATTTGAAATCACACGAGAATCAATTGTCCATTGTCGCTTTTGCGGATTTTTTATTTCTATTTTGTACGGTTTCAGTCAGAGCTTCAAGTGTCGAAACAAAAATAGGTGACTTATTCGACTCAACAAAATAACCCAGTTTGAAAGTAGGTTACCTCGCTTAGGATGCCAAAAATTCTCTGCTGAAAATTTATACACAACGGACCACAGGCACTTTTTTAGTATTGATAATATAATATATATTTTATTAAAATTGATAAAATCCGATAATACGTCGAGTGCATGTGCAACAGACATATTTTCTAACACTGTATTTTTATTTCGTTTTGCTGACGACTGTTAACTGTTGGGCCGTCTTTTCCCAGAAAAACACGAATGAAATTGAAACACATGAAAAAAAGCTTTAGTGATGACAAGAAAAGCTTTGTACAGGGCACAAGTGTGCATATGAAGGATCTTGAAAAAGGGGTCCTCCTAAATACCGGAATGACACGAAATGATGCGGAGTGACCCCTGGAATACCATAAAAATGATGCGGAATGACATTTATTTTACCAATACTCAACCCCAGAATGTATTTTGTTTATTAACTAACAAAGTACCTTCCAAGCAACCTTCTTACATCTGGTCCTGTTCACACTTTCAGACGTAGGAAATTATTAGCTTAGTAGACTTTGGTGAAAGGCAACCACAAGAGGGTGCTGGGAGAATTAGCACAAAGAAGAGGGGAGGGGTCATGAAGGAGAGGGTAGCAGTGGGGGATTTTCAATCAATAATTACTTTGTGATTTTTTAACCTGGCATAGATGCATCCTAGACAACTGGACCTGGATTAATTGGACGTTAATGGAGGACCACAAGCTGAAAATATGAAAGGGCGGCAGGGTGTGGTACATAAATATTCTTTTTTAATTTTCCCCACTTGCCTATTAACTCTCCCTACTTGACTCTGAAGCCTCCCTATTTTTTCTGGAGGGAGACATGAAGTCTCCCTAAAATTCCCCCCTAGGCTGGTCCCTGTACAAAACAGTGACAGGACTTCTAGTTCCAACTGTAAAAATAAAGAAACCCTTATAAATAAATAATGAATTACATTTTCATGCCTACCTTTATTTTCAGATAAACAACATTATGGACCTGGTAAAGACAGAGTAAGACCATATCATATAGAGGTGGTGTTCAAGCTCCGGGCAAATTCTGTAACTACAATCAGTTTCCAGTTTGAGAGAACATTTCTTAAATGGACAGAATATCCACCAGATGCTAATCATGGCTTCTATGTCAACTCGGCAGTGATAACAACAAAATTACCCGCAGCTGAAAATTACACGAGTACACCACAGTCATCAGCTCAGATATCAACAGTGTAAGTTAAGTAGGACGCTGGAAATACCATGTTTTGTCTCTAATGAAACAAATTTGAAATCAAATATTTGCCAAAAATTTTGAATCAAATTTTCAACAATATCAAGTCCATTGCATAGACATTCTAACAAAATCTGTGCAGCGTAAATCAACTCCTTTTCGCATTTCTAGTTTTGCCGGTATTAACACCCTTTACAATCTTCTGGTTTTAGAACACAATGTGACATGCAGGTGGACTTTATTTTCTATAAATCACAATTTCGAATGATCTAAAATTATGATCGTAATGGATTTTATGCTCTTTAACTTCTCGGTTATTTGGAGAAGGTATTGGATAGAGAGTAATTGTTTGACTGGACTTGTTATGTGAAATAATTCATGAGAGGTTAGGGACATTGCACAAACACGAGTGCACGAGTGTTTTACAATATAGTCCCTCGTCTTGAATGAATTATTTTACGTAACCAGTCCAGTCAAGCGATTACTCTGTTTATTACTTTTCATTATTAACGATAATTATATATTTAACCCTTTACCTAATGTAACGTCAGCACTATTCTCAAAAATCGCCAATTAATTTTAATTATTTTTTTCATTTTTTGTCTCCGAAACATAGGTTATGACCCTTCATTGGAACGAGCTCGTTGAGCTCGTTCCAATGAGGGGGTCATAACCTATGTTTTTGAGACAAAAAATGAAAATAATAGCTATTCAAGAATTTTTTTTTGCAAGTGTCGTCTGCTTTTCATATTAGGTAAAGGGTTAAAAAAACAAAAAACAATGAAGTCCCCATTACAATTGGGTGATTCATCGCATAGACAGTCCAGCGCGGCTAGTCTAATGACTTCCTCATCCGCACCTTGGCTACGCGACCGCAGATATCCATCCTGCTTCGCCGACCAGGGATTCCATGTTGACCAGGTCATGCCATCCGGTAGCCAAAGACACGAGGCCTTACCAGACGGGACGTTCGCATAAGAGAAGTATGCAGGAATTACCATCCCAGGAGCTTCCAGCGGCTAAACTATGTAAGACCGCGGCTCCACAGGCCTCCGTGACGGACTTGCTATCACAGATAGCTCAACTCATCGCAGCATCCCAAGCAACCCTCAGAAACTTTTTCAGAACAGGAACTGTCTGAGGAAGCTGGGTCGGTAAACTCCTCTGCAGAGTCAGAAAGGGACGGCCGAGATTCACATGTGGTCCAGTCGGATGGTGAAAGGGAATCAGCGGAGCTGGAATTTTCCCTTTCTGAACAACATAAGGTGGCCGTAGATTTCATCCGGCAACACCTTCCAGAAGTTGTTCCTCCAGACCAGAGTGCTGCGATACCTGATAAGAGACTGATAGCATCACTGAACACAGACTTTTTCGGCCGGAATAAGGATATTGCGCCTGAGTTTCCTGAGTTTCCGACCCAGTCCAGAAATGTCAAACGGACATTTGAACTTCTAAATGACGCTAGCCTCTAAGACTCTCAAATCCAGTTTCTTATCGTCTCATGCGCTACATCTGCCATTCATCAACAGTAGAAATAGATTTGAAACGGCAGGACAGGGCGTGCCGAGAGTTCCTCTGCGTTTAGACAGGCAGATGACTTGGAGTTGTCTTTGCCGGCTTCTATGTCGATTCTCTTCAGTACGTTGGAGACGACAATCTCGTCTAACAGAGCCAGTTTAGACGCCTTATCTTATGCAGATAACCTTACCAGAGCATTATCACTACGTCTCGATGGAAAAGATTTCCAAGAGGTTCAAACTTCCTTGAGAGTTCTTTTGAGGGCCATAGCATTCTCCACGTATAACTCAGCCCTTTCAGTGGCAAATTTGGAGTTAGTCAGACGTGATGCTGCCCTGGCTTCATCCACAAGAGTGGATACTAAGGTGAAAAACTCTCTTCGAGTCACTCCGGTTTCAGGAGAGCGTCTCTTCGATGGTAAACTTTCGCTAATCTATGATCAGATTACTAAGAAAGCTTCGGACTCTCTGCTTTTTTAAGTCTGCTTCAAAGAAACTGGACTCAGCAGAGAGGAGTAAGGCAGGGACTTCTGGGGCGAGTACGTCCAAGGGAAGTTCCTATAGAGGATCGAAGAAAGCCTCTATGTCTTACTATAGAGACCTGAGTAGCGACTCAGGTAGATGTCGTAATGCTGGCCGAGATTATGACGGATGCGAGTCAAACAGGTTGGGGCGCAACTTTGAGCCCAACAGATTCGAGGTGCCAGGGTCTTTGGGATCCGCAGTTCCTAAACAAGCACATAAACATCAAAGAGATGATGTCAATTTGGCTTGCGCTACGTCATTGGATGACATTATTCAGAATTCACATTTTCAAATTCTGCCCGACAATTCGACAGTAGCATCGTATATTCGGAACTAGGGAGGCACTCATTCCATTCCGTTGTTCAACTTAACGGAAAGAATCCTATTTGTCCTAGAGCATCAGGTTCTTCTGTCGGTCCGTCATATTCCAGGTCATCTGAACGTTCTAGCGGACACCCTTTCTCGGAAAGGTTGTTCGTTGCCGTCGGAATGGACTCTCAACAAACAAGTATTCAATCAGATTTGCTACCAATGGGATTGTCTTATGATAGACTTGTGTGCAACGCATCTCAACAGTCAGTTGCAGATGTATGTGTCGCCATGCTCAGATCCTCGAGCTTTCGCAGTAGATGCTCTCTCAATCTCTTGGGATGGAATGATAGGATATGCGTATCCTCCAGCTCCGTTGATTCAGCAGATATTGCTAAAAATCAAGCAATCTCACTGCAAGATTCTGTTGGTAGCATCTCTATCACCCCAGGACCATGGATAAATCTACTCAGGTGTCTGTTGTGGGACATTCCTCCATGGGAGGACCTTCTTTTGCAGGGGAAATTGCGCACACTGCATCACAACCCGCAAGGTCTCAACCTTCACATATTTCCATTGTGCAGTCCTTCTTGCACGGCAAGCATTTTACACGAGCAGTGGATGCAATTTGTAACTGTAGGAGGACCTCCTCTTCGCTAAATTATGCTGCTAAGTGGAAGGTTTTCTCTCGTTGGTGTGGGGATCATTCTGTTGATATTTATGATCCCTCCAATCCAGACATTGCTAATTTTTTGGTCTACTTGTTTGACGAGATCAAACTGCAGCCAATAACTATTAAGGGTTATAGGTCTATGCTATCGGATACTTATGCTCATCATGATAGCTTACAAATTGGATCTAATGTCTCTTTATCTAAGTTAGTTAAAAAATTCTCGATAAATAGACCTAGAATCCTTTGGTTAATTTCTAAGTGGAATTTAGCTTGGGTTCTTCTGAAGCTAAAAGAAGTGCCATTTGAACCCCTTGACACAGTAGACTTCAAATACTTATCTTATAAGACAGCTTTTCTCTTAGCCTTCTCTTCTGCTAGAAGAGTTAGTGAGCTTCATGCACTATCTGTTGATGATTCTCACTATCGTAGTGTTGGTAATACTATTACATTGACTACTAATGTTGGATTTTTGGCTAAGAATCAGGCTCCTAATAAGTACCCTGAACCTATTTAGTGCTGCCGCGGTTATCCGGATAACCGGTTAACCTGTGGTTAAAACTTTGACCGGTCAAGAAAATGTTTTAATCGGTTAACCTTACATTCACTATACTCACCGTATATGTCCGTGTATAAGTCGTCCCTGTGTATAAGTCGTTTGGGATGCAATGGAAATAGGTAAGTTTTCACGAGTTACCACGTGGTGAATAAGATAAAAGAATAAAGGAAAATTATTATTAAAGATTTAAAAAATACTCGCATTTATTTGTTTTTCGTTGTTTGTTTATCACCCCAATGTCTTCATCCCTGTCAAGAAAATCCAACGTTCGTTTGTGACTGAAACTTCGTAGTTTCAGAATCAGAGCACCATTTGCGCCATAACCTGCGCAGTTGTTGTGATTAAGTTACGAATGATTAAGAATGCAAGAACGTTCCGGAAAAACCAATAAAAATACAACAAATGCGCAGGTTAAGCGCAAATTATTTTCAAATTTAGTATATTCAATATAGTCCAGGTAGGGACTCACAGTTAATTGTATAAACATGTAATTTAGCTCAGTTCCAAAGCTTTCGGGCATTGCCCTTCTTCAGTGGATTAATGACACAGTTTTACATCCTATCTGTTTTGCGTCCTTTCTACTAAAGCAAAAAGTCTGGGTCATTGGTATTTTCAAATTGTTGTCCTACTTAAGCATTGTTGGTGCTATTGAAACTAACTTTACCTGGTGCACTTGTGCGTAATTTATAACCAGACATTACACATCAGTGAATTGGAGTTCATGGAATAAATAAATACGTCTCTCCAGGTATTACTGGCAAACATTTAATGTGTTATTATTTATTTTTTCTTTGTTATATTTTTATACTGTACCAATGACCCAGACTTAGCTGGTGCTAACTCCAACAAAAACCAGGGCCAAACACAAATTTTGCCCCCTAATCCCCAAAATTTGCATCCAAAACAAAAAGAAATCATGTCCTAAAGGACCTCCATAGTACGCCTCTACTGCGCATGCGCAGTGACGCAGTTGTCCCGAAATTGGCGCCAATTATCATTCTCTGTTTGGCCCTTCATCAGTCAACATCTCACTGATCTTTGTGCTTGTAAATCTCAGTTTAAAGGATGCCAGACACGTAATTTTTGGAGAAAATGTGATTCTAAGGAGGATAGAAGGAGGAGAGGAAAAAGAAGTGGCAAAAAATAATCAGGGCTGTACTTAAAATTTTTTGATGAAATTATGTTAAGTTGCCTATTTTCGAGGCATGGGCCTCTTGTTGTCATTCTTGCTAATTGTTGCACTGCTTATTCAGTGTTTCCTCTCCCCTAGCCTTCTAAAGTCCCCCCTGGCAATTCTCCCATGCTTTTGGCATATTTTTGAGAAGTTTCATTTCTAAAATTTCCTGGGAGAGTTGCTTGGTTACAGAATGTTTTCTGTTATTTTCCCCATAGTTACGTTTTCACCCATGGGTGTATAACGTTTGTGTTCTGCATCTTCCATCTGATGTTCTACAGATTCTCCCCTGGGAGTCTCTGTTTTGCATCAGATAGAGTGTAATTGATGACTGATTCCGGGCCAGTTTTTTCAGTGCCTGGAGTCATGTTTTCTAGTGTGTTTACACTGTTTGTTTTCATTGGCAACAGCCTTTTTTGAGGGGGGCTGTTGCCTTTGTGGTAGTTTATCTCATTATAAGATACATTTATATTATCCGAAAGTGTCTCATTAATTATTTTATATAAATTTAAAATTTTTGACCACACTTTGCCATCGGATCCATCGGGGCTCAACGTTACTTTTCAGCAACTTGGGCTTCTCTGAAAAAATATTTTTTCAAAATTATTTTGTTTTGCAATTGTTTTTTCATTTATTAATGGATCATGTTATTATGTATCTTTGTGTCAGGGGTTTTTGCGAGTAACTAGGACTTATTGTTGTTCTTTCACAATGAAGGGACATTGTTCAAATTGTAATAGGAAGAAATCTTCCTCTGACTTTCATGATCATTGTATTAATTGTAGTCAGTGTTCTCGCATTAATCCCTGTCCTATATGTGAACATTGGGATGAGAAACATTGGAAACGTGTGTCACGATATGTTGTTTCTGGAGAAAGAGCGATGCCGGCTCTTTCTCCACAAGGTCACTCTACTCTCTCAGTTTCTGTTTCAGAGGAACCAGAACAGGGTGATGTTTCCATGTTATCTTCTTCAAGTGTGCGTCCGTCGTCACAAATGAATTCAGAGCTAGCGGCAAAAGTGCTCATGGAGATTAGACAAATGTCGTCCGCTAGCTCGCCCGGTGTAGCGTCCATTCACCGAATGGTTCGGCAGCCGGGTTCGTCCGATGCGGTCCAAGAGGAAATTTTGGGTGATGCGAGCACTATAAACATAATAGATGCACACCCAGTGACGGCGGATAGTAAACGAGAACGGAGGAAGCCTTTTAGTCCGGTTCCTAGCTCGTCCAGGTCCAGCCGGGCCGCGAGCGAGAGAGGTCCCTCTCTCCTACAACAACATCTGGGACCAGATGTTGTGGTACAAAATGTGTCTTTAGCGGAGCATACGTCCGTCGCTCGGGACGCTCCGTTGTATAAGCAGTCCGCAGAGACTGTTAAGGCTTCCTCTTCTCGTCAGCGCACACGACCGCACCTTGGCTGCGTGACCTCCGATATTTTACCAGCTTCGCCGATGAAGGATTCTTCGGCGACCAGGTCACACCATCCGGCAGCCAGGGATTCGAGACCGATGGACTCCGGCCGTTCGCATAGGAAAAGTATGCGGGAGCCATCTGATGCGGAGCTGCCCTCGGCGAAGCAGCGAAAGACTGCGCCTCCGCAGGTCTCGACGTCGGACATTCTTGTGCAGATAGCACAGCTTATCGCAGCATCCCAGCAGCCGACAGAAACGGTGTCGGATCGAGAATTATCCGACGGCGCTGGGTCGGTACGCTCCGCCGAAGCATCGGGGGCAGACGACCGGGAACATCGGGAGGTCCGACCGGATGGTGAAAGGGATACGGATGAATTGGAGCTATCCCTTTCGGAACAACATAAAGCTGCCGTGGACTTCATCCGGCACTTTCTCCCTCAGGTTGTTCCGTCGGGCCAGACTGCTGCGCTTCCGGACAAGAGAATTATAGCGTCATTGGACTCTGAATTTTTGAGCGGTACAGGGACATCGCTCCCGAGTTTCCGTCGCAGTCCAATAATGTTGCAAGAACATTTGAATTATTGAACGACGCTATATTTAAACTTGCTTCCAGGACGGGGAAAGCAGGTTTCTTGTCCGCTAATACTCTTAACCTGCCTTTCATTAATGCAAGGAATAAATTCGATACGGCAGGACAGGGTATACCGAGAGTTCCTCTGCGTATGGACGACGAGGCGGAAGACTTAGAGCTATCATTACCGTCGTCAGCTTCTATTCCAACCGCGGTGTTGGAAACAGCTATTGCGTCTAACAGAGCCAATTTAGATGCCTTATCTTATGCAGATCACCTTACTAAGGCGTTATCACTGCGCCTTCAAGGGGAAGAGTTTCAGGATATACAATCCTCTTTAAGACTTCTTTCAAGGGCAGTAGCTTATTCCACGTGTAACTCCGCCCTTTCAGTGGCAAATCTGGAGTTGGTTAGACGTGACGCAGCCCTAGCTACATCCACACTAGTGGATTCTAAGGTGAAGAACTCTCTTAGAGTCGCTTCGGTCTCAGGAGAACTTCTCTTTGACGGCAAGCTTTCCGCTATTTATGATAAAATTAAAAAGAAAGCTAATGATTCTCTGTTGTTCAGATCGGCTCCTAAAAAGTCGGATACAGCAGACACGAATAAGACAGGCACTTCTGGGTCTAATGCGCCCAAGAGAGGTTCCTATAGAGGTTCCGGTGCGTCCTCTTGGTCTTATTCGAGAGACCGTCAGGATAGCGACTCTCGTTTGGGACGTCCTTCAGGCCGGGACAATCGGTCGGACGCCCCGAGGTCGACGAGGCGAGGTGCGGGTCGTGGAAGACGTGGTTTCTCCTACCGCAGGCCTCGCAGGTCCAGGAGGTGATGGCTTAAACCTCTATCGCGTTCCGGTTGGCGGAAGGTTGTCGAGTTTTTCACAAGAGTGGGCGTCGATTACGGACGACCCTTGGGTGAGAGGAGTGACTTCGGAAGGTCTAAAGATATCCTTCAAACGAAAGCCTCCATTAACTCGAAGTCCAAAGTGGACTCATCTTCCGTCAAATCCACAGAAAAGAGACGCTCTGTTATCAGAGGTGCAGTCTCTTTTAATGAAGAACGCGGTAGAGGTCGTAGAAAACCAGGAATCTCTGGGATTCTACAGCCATCTGTTTCTGGTTCCGAAACCAGACGGCTCGTTCCGTCCAGTCATAGATTTGAGCTGGATAAACAAGCTGATCGTCGCTCCGAAGTTTTATATGGAGACGATTCGATCGGTCAGAGCGAGTATTCGGGTGAACGATTATGCAACGAGCATAGATCTCAAAGATGCGTACTTTCACGTCATGGTACATCTGACATTCCGAAAGTATCTACGCTTCGCAGTCCTAGGAGTGGTGTATCAGTTCCGGGCCATGTGCTTCGGATTGAATCTAGCACCCTGGGCTTTCACTCGGGTAATGAACTCGGTAATGATCTATTTCCGAGCTCATTCGTCTGCGGTAACGTCGGCCTACCTGGACGACATTCTTCAGAGGTACGGCAACGAGTTAACGCTTCAGAACGATGTTCAGAATCTTCTTCTATTGCTCCGACGTCTCGGTTTCATAGTAAACGAGGAGAAGTCGGATCTGGTGCCGTCCAAGTCATTCACTCATCTGGGAATGAGCTTCGAGACGCACAACAATCTCGTTCGTCTGCCGTTAACCAGAGCGAAATTAGTCAGTTGTTACGCTCGCTATTGTCTGCACGCAGACAAAGTCACGGCGAGAGAATTTATGAGACTGATAGGTCTGTGCGGAGCCGCCGCGGATCTCATTCCGATGGGGCGGCTATGCACACGGCCTCTTCAAATTTTCCTGACTCAGAATTGGAGTGTGAAAATTCATTCGCTCGATGTAGACGTTCTCTTGTCAGATCAAGTGAAACAAGAGATTCAGACTTGGGCAAACATTCAGTGGTTAACTCAAGGAGTTCCGCTGCAGTTGCCGGATCCAAGTTTTACCGTTATGACGGATGGCAGTCAAACAGGTTGGGGTGCATCATTAATCCCAACGGATTCGAGATGCCAGGGTCTTTGGGATCCGCAATTCCTGTGCAAGCACATAAACTTCAAGGAAATGATGTCAATTTGGCTTGCGTTACGTCACTGGATGGACATTATTCACGATGCTCATGTCCAAATCCTATCCGACAATACGACAGTAGTGGCGTATATACGGAATCAGGGAGGCACTCATTCAGTTCCGTTGTTCAATCTAACGGAAAGAATCCTTCTGTTTGCGTTAGAACATCACGTTCTTCTTTCGGTCCGTCACATACCGGGTCGTCTGAATGTGCTAGCAGACTCCCTTTCACGAAAGGGTCACTTGTTGCCATCGGAGTGGACTCTCAACAAACAAGTATTCAATCAGATTTGCTACCAATGGGAACGGCCAATGATAGACTTATTTGCGACACATCTCAACAATCAGTTGCAGACGTATGTGTCCCCGTTTCCGGATCCAAGAGCATTTGCAGTAGACGCTCTGTCGATCCCTTGGGACGGAATGATAGGATATGCGTATCCTCCAGCGCCGTTAATTCAACAAGTATTGCTAAAGATAAAACAATCTCAATGCAAGATTCTGTTGGTAGCATCTCTGTCGCCACAGAGACCGTGGATAAATCTACTCAGGTGTCTGTTGTGGGACCTACCGCGGAAGCTTCCTCCACGAGAGGATCTTCTTTCGCAGGGGAAATCGCGCCAACTCCATCACAACCCGCAAGGTCTCAACCTTCACGTTTTTCCGTTGTGCGGTCCTTCTTGCATGGCAAGCACTTTACAGGACGAGCAGTGGACGCGATTTCTAACTGTAGGAGGACCTCCTCTTCGCTAAACTATGCGGCTAAGTGGAAGGTTTTTCGTCATTGGTGTAGGGATCATTCTGTAGATATATTTGATCCCTCTATACCAGACATTGCAAACTTTCTAGTATACTTGTTTGACGAAATCAAACTGCAGCCTGTTACTATAAAGGGTTATAGATCTATGTTATCTGATACCTATGCACATCATGATAGTTTACAAATTGGATCTAATGTCTCTTTATCGAAATTGGTTAGAAACTTTTCGATAAATAGACCCAGAACTCTTAGATTAATTCCTAAGTGGAATTTAGCTTGGGTTCTCCTTAAATTGAAGGAAAAGCCATTTGAACCTCTTGGGACAGTAGATTTCAAATTCTTATCTTATAAGACAGCTTTTCTCTTAGCTTTCTCTTCTGCCAGAAGAGTCAGTGAGCTTCATGCACTATCGGTGGATGATTCTCATTATCGTAGTGTTGGGAACACTATCACCTTCACTACTAATGTGGGTTTTTTAGCTAAGAATCAGGCTCCTAATAAATATCCGGAACCTATTGTTATTAAGGCTCTTCCGTCTTCAGACGGGCGTAGGCCTTTACTCTGTCCTGTTAGAGCACTACGTATCTATAAACAGAGATCTCAGTTTATCAGAAAGGGACGGAAACGTTTCTTTCTGTCTTTGATGCCTAATAGAAAGGACATTTCAGTCCATTCTATTGCTAGATGGATTCCATTAACTATCCGTACTGCTTATGAAGATTTATCTTCTTCTCAGCAGTCTGTGCTTAAGATTTCTGCTCATGAAGTAAGAGCTCTTTCTACTTCCTGGGCTTATGCTAATAGTGTTGCTATTACAGATTTAATGAAGGCTGCTTATTGGTCTCAGCCATCCACATTTACGAATTTTTATCTCAGAAATATTGAGTCCATTTCTGGAGACCTGCATTGTTTAGGTCCGTTATCTGTTGCTCAGAATGTCGTCCACTAAACAGTTGCAACTATAGTTATGCAGGCTTTCTGTTCCGGCAGTGACTCCGTCCGGCTGCCCTCTTCGCTCTGGGCTATTTGACCCAGGGCAAGGGGAAGGGGGGGGGGGGGGGGGGGGGCGGGTGTTCCCTTAGGTCACCTGCTTTATAGTGAAAAGCAAGGGAATGCCTCCTCCAAGTCAGTATTTCTGAGTCGCTTCCGGGATGGTTTTAAAGTGTAATATTAATGTTTAATTTCATTCATGTCTTATTTTTAAAGTGTAGCTCGGTGTGAAGCATTTGTATATGTCAAGTGTCAAACGGGCTTTAATATACAATACTCGGACACTTTTAAATGATTATAAAGAGTCTCAATTCTCTGGACTACTTTATTTATTGGCTTGCTTTAAAAATAATTAGTATAAGGGTTATACTGGATGTTAATAGAGAACATGAATGTTATTGTGCTCAATTATTAAGGGTAGTGTATCTTTCTAATTTAATATTAAATAAGAAAGATACATGTAAAGCCTAATACTCCTTTTCTCCTTAAGGGGTTACCTCTTTACTATATAGTTGAGCTTATTGGATTTTCCTCTATGTCCTAGGCCCTCCAGCCTGTTTACTATTCAGCTAAGTCTGGGTCATTGGTACAGTATAAAAATGTTAAAAAATTTATAGTAATTTATATATTTTTTATACTTACCAATGACCCAGACGGTGATGGCCCTCCCTGGAGTTGGGAACTCTTGCCTCCCCGCTGAGTACATAGCGCTGACCAGGCACTGCCAGTAAGAATGATAATTGGCGCCAATTTCGGGACGACTGCGTCACTGCGCATGCGCAGTAGAGGCGTACTATGGAGGTCCTTTAGGACATGATTTCTTTTTGTTTTGGATGCAAATTTTGGGGATTGGGGGGCAAAATTTGTGTTTGGCCCTGGTTTTTGTTGGAGTTAGCACCAGCTAAGTCTGGGTCATTGGTAAGTATAAAAAATATATAAATTACTATAAATTTTTTAACTTTCATGAGTTTGTATTTTTTATGGTTTCTTCCATATTGGCCCCACAAACCTGTTGATTTCCGGTACAGGCACTGATGTAAACACATGGGCGATTGAACAACAACGACTAAATAGAATACTTCCTTATTATTATTTATGGTCAATGTAAATAACATTGGCCGGCCCGATATAATAATTACAGTTGAAGCAAGAACACACTACAAATATAGGTACCTTAAATGCGGTTAATCACGGTTAACCACGGTCAAACACGCTGGTTAACCGATCAGAAAAAAGTCTTAACCGCGGCAGCACTAAACCTATTGTTATTAAGGCTCTTCCGTCCACAGACAGTCATAGGCCTTTGCTATGTCCAGTTAGAGCTATGCGTATTTACAAACGTAGATCTGAGTTTATCAGAAAGGGACGTAAACGTTTCTTTCTGTCTCTGCTACCTAATAGAAGGGACATTACGGTCCATTCTATTTCAAGGTAGATTCAATTAACTGCTTATGAAAAATGATCTTCTACTCAGCAGTCTGTGCTTAAGATTTCAGCGCATGAAGTTAGAGCGCTGTCTATATCTTGGGCTTATGCTAATAGTGTTGCTATTACCGATTTGATGAAGGCTGCATACTGGTCTCAGCCTTCTATGTTCACAAATTTTTACCTTAGAAATATTGAGTCTATTTCTGGCGACCTGCGTTGTTTAGGTCCGTTATCTGTTGCTCAGAATGTCGTACACTAAACAGTTGCAACTATAGCAGGCTTTCTGTTCCAGCAGTGACTCTGTCCTGCTGCCCTCTTCGTTCTGGGGTGATTAACCCAGAGCAAGGGGAAGTGGGGGGGGGGGGTGGTGTTCCCTTATATCACCTGCTTTATAGTGAAGGGAATACCTCCTCTGGAGTCAGTAATTCTGAGTCGGTGCCGGGATGGTTTTAAAGTGTAAAGCTAATGTCTATCTCATTTATGTAATATTTTTAAAGTGTAACTCGGTGTGAAGCATTTCTATATGTCACGTGTCATACGAGCGTTAATATACAATCCTCGGACACTTTTAAATGAGTATAAAGAGTCTCATTCCCTGGACTATCTTTATTTATTGGCTTTCCTTTAAAAATTACTATAATGGGTTATACTGGATGTTAATTGAGATCATTGATGTTATTGTGCTCAATTACGGAATGGTATTGTGTCTTTCTTCTTTGGTATAAACAAGAAAGATACATGTAAAGCCTGTTTCTCCTTTCTCCTTGAGGAGATAATTCTGTATATATATAGTTGAGTTATTGGATTGCTTTATGTCCAAGGCCCTCCAACCTTTTTAGCTCACCTGACTGAAAGTCAGGGTGAGCTTTTCTTATCACTCTTCGTCTGTTGTCCACCGTCTGTCATCCGTCGTCCTGCGTGAAGGTGGTGTCTGAGCCTCTTTCTCCTAAACCACTGGCCACATTTTAATTAAATTTCATGTAAGTAGCGGTTATATAGGGGCATTTTGATTTTTATCCAATTTAGGTTTCGGCTCATATTGAGCAGAGGTGTGGGAAAAAGATTGCCATATTTTTTGAAAATCTTCTTCTAATGAACCACCAATAGCAGAGACTTGATATGTGGTATACAGAGTCCTTTTGAGGTTTAGAATCAAGTTTGTTCAAGAGAAGTTTGTCGGGCATTATTTGCCTTCGTTATGGGAGGGGAAAAAATTTTGGCCACGCCTAAAATTTCTATATTTTTATACTGTACCAATGACCCAGACATAGCTGGTGCTAACTCTTAAAATATAGGGCCAAACACAAATTTTGCCCCCCAATCCCCAAAATTTGCATCTAAAACCAAAGAAAACATGTCCTGAATGGCCCACCACACTTCACCTCCACTGCGCATGCGCAGTGTCAAGGACGTTCCGAAATTGGCGCCATTAATCATTCTAAGTTTGGCCCTTCATCAGTTAACATCTGACTGATCTTTGTGCTTGTAAATCTCAGTTTAAATGATGCCAGGCACATAAATATTAGTGAAATGGTGATTCTAAGGAGGATAGAGAAGGAGGAGAGGAAAAATGTGTGACAGAATATTATCAGGGCTGTAACTTAAAATTTTTTAATGAAATTATGTTAAGTTACCTATTTTCGAGGCAGCAGCCATTTTGTTGTCATTCTGATTATTTAGTTACACTGATTTTTCAGTGTTTTCCTCTCTCCCTGTCCTTTAAGCCCCCCTTGCTATTCTCCCATGCTTTTGGCATAGTTTTTGTAATTATTATTACTAAATTTTCTTGGGAGTTTTAGCTGAATAACAGAATGAATTCTGTTCTTTTCCCCATGTTTACGTCTTCACCTACGGGTGATTAGGCGTTGTGTTCTGCATCTACCATCTGATGTTCTGCAGTTTCTTCCCTGGAAGTCTCTGTTTTGCATCAGATAGTGTATTTTTGGTAACTGATTCCGGGCCTGGGTGCCTGGAGTCTTATTTTAGTGTTTTTACATTCATTGTTTACATTTACAACAGCCCTCTGTGTGAGGGGGGGATTTCTTGAAAATAATATCTTGATGTTATTTTAATCATAACTAGATACATTATTATTGTTCGTAAGTGTTGAATAAATTCTTTAAAATATTTTTAAAATTTTTATCCACACTTAGGCTTGGGATCCATTGGGGCTCAACGTTACTTTTCAGAAACTTGGGCTGTTCTGAAAAAAATTTTTTTCAAAATATTTTGATTTCAATTATTTTTTCTATATTAATGGATCATATTATTATGTATTTTGATTGCCAGGGGTTGGTGCGAGTACCAGGACTTGTTTTCTTTTCACATTGAAAGGATTTTGATCAATTGTAATAAGAGGAAGTCTTCCTCTGACTTTTATAATCATTCTATATGTGGTCATTGTACTCGCATTAACTCCTGTTCTGTATCGTATGATTTCGATGACAACATGGGAAGCGTATGTCACGGTATGTTAGTGGGGAATTGGACACTCCGGTCCTTTCCCCGCAGGGTCACTCTACTTTATCAATTTCTATTTCAGACGATCAAGATTAGGGTGATGTATCTGTGATGTCTTCCAACAGTGTGCCTCTGTCGTCACAATTAATGAAGGGCTAGCGGAAAAGTGCTCATGTAAATACGCCAATTGCCTAAGAGGACCCTAGTAGGTTCGACGGCCCTTGACGTCCGCTAGCCCGCCTGGTGTAGCGTCCATTCATCGAATGGTTTGGCAGCCGGGTTCATCCGTTGCAGTCTAGAAGGAGTTTTGGGGTGATGCGAGCACTATAAATCAACCAAATGCACACCCAGTGACGGCGGATTAGAGGGAGAACGGAGGAAGCCTTTTAGTCCGGTTCATAGCTCGTTCTGGTCCATCCGGACGGCGAGCGAGAGAGGCCCCTCTCTCGTACAACAACATCTGGCCCCAGATGTTGTGGTACAAAATGTTTTGCATTCGGAGCATACGTCCGGCGCTCGGGACGCTCCGACATATAGTCAGTCCGGAGTAGACTGTCAATAAGGCTTCCTCATTCTCATGGTAGCGCACACGACCGCTCTTGGCTACATGACCTCGGATATCCAGTCAGCTTCGCCAGTCAGAGAATCATCGGCGACCAGGTCACACCATCCGGTAGCCAGGGACACGAGGCCTGCTGACTCCGGACGTTCGCATAGGAAGTGTGCGGGAGTCAACGTACACGGAGCTTCTGGCGGCAATGCATCGTAAGACCGCTACTGCACAGGCCTCGGGAATGGACGTGCTTTCCTAAATAGCACAGTTTATCGCAGCATCCCAGCATCAACTGAATCTGTCGCATATGTTTTATCCGACGATGCTGGGTCGGGACGCTCCGCGGAAGCGGGTACGGACGTCCGAAAATTTCATCCGGTCCGACGGGATACCGAAAGGGATTTGGAGGATTTCGAACTTTCCCTTTCGGATCAACATATGCTGTTGTGTATGTCATCTGACTTGATCTTCTACAATTTCTTTCGTCGGACCAGAATGCTGCGATGCCGGATAAGAAACTGATAGCGTCGGTGGACTTAGAAATTTTTGGTTCGGTTCAGGGACATCGTCCCTCAGTTCCGACATAGTCCAATAGTCCAAGTTTTACACAAACTTTCGAATTATTGAACGACGCTATATATATTATTATATGCTTGCTATAACCAAGCATTTCTGGTTTCTTGTTCGCAGAGTTACGGAGATGTCTTTCAAAAGTGTGCCTCTGTCGTCATAGTTAATGAAGAGCTAGCGGCAATAAGTGCTCATGGAATATGTCTATCGCTTAAGAGATCCCTTGTAGGATCGACGGAGTGACATTCGCTAGCTCACCCGGTGTAGCGTGCATTCATCGAATGATTCGGCTGCCGGGTTCGTCCGTTGCGGTCTAGGAAGGAGATTTGGGTGATGCGAGCACTATAATTACTTTAGTACTCACCCAGTGACGGCAGATTGAGGACACATCGGAGGAAGCCTGTTAGTCCGGTTCCTGGCTTGTCCAGGTCGTTCTGGGCTGTGAGCGAGAGAGGTCCCTCTCTCGTCCAACAACATAGGGGACCGCATGTTGTGGTTCAGATATTTTACATTCGGAGCATATGTCTGTCGGTCGGGACGCTCCGTTATATTGACAGTCCGAGAGACTGTGGATAATGCTTCCTCATCCTCACAGCAGGGCACACGACCGCACATTGGCTACGTGACCTCGAGTATCCGATCAGTTTCGTCATTCAGTGATTCCACGGCAAATAGGTCACGCTATCCGGTAGCCAAGGGACACGAGGCCTATACACTCCGTTCGCTCGCATATTAGTAGTATGCACAGGGTAACGATCACGGAGCTTCCAGCGGCAATGCATTGTAGGACCGCTTCTCCTCAGGCCTCAGTGACGGACGTGCTATCCGAGTTAGCACAGTTGTTTCGCAGCATCCCAGCAATCGACAGTTTCTTACTCGAATCAGGAATTATCTGACGGCGCTGGGTCGGTGCGGTCCGCGGTTGCATCAGGTACGGACGACCGAACGCTTTATAGGGTCCGACAGGATGGCGAAAGGGATTCGAAAGATTTCGAGTTTTCCCTTTTGTAGCATCGGAAGCTGCCATTCATATCTTCTGGCATTATCTTCCAGTGATTGTTATTTCGGACTACATTGCTGCGATGTTGGATAAGAGACTTATAGCGTCATTGGACACAGAATTTTGGATCGGTTCAGGGACATTGTCCCTGACTTACCGACGCAGTCCAATAATGTCATTACAACATGTGTTTTATTTTTCGACGCTATATATGCATATAAGCCTGCTACCAAGCATGATAGTTTAGTTTCTTGTCTGCAATGCTCATTTCTGCCGTTTTATCATTTATACGAATAATTTATTTTGGCAGAGCAGGGCATACCGAGAGTTCATATGCGTCTAGACGGCGTGGTTAAAGACTGGAAATATTCTTTTTCGCCGTCTATGTCTTTTCCAACCACAATGTTGGAAACGACAATGATGTCTAGTAGACTTAACTTAGACGCTTTATCATACGTAATCCACCTTACTGAGGCGTTATCATTACGTCTTCAAGAAAAGATTTACGGGATATTATTCTCAATGTGATTTCTTTTGAGGGCAGTAGTTTGTTCACGTATAACTCCGCCCTTCAGTGGCTGATTGGAGTTGGTTAGACGTGACGCAGCCCTAGCTACATCCACGCGCGTGGATAGTAAGGTGAAGAACTCTCTCAGAGTCGCTTCGTTCTCGGAGAAGCCTCTCTTCGACGGCAACTTTTCAGCATTCCATGAATTGCTCGATTTACACGTTCTCTTGTCTATCTAGTGTTACAAGAGATTCAGACTGGGGCAAACATTCGGTGGTTGACTCAGAGAGTGCCACTGCAGTTGCCGGATCCGAGTGTTATAGTTATGACGGTTGCCAGTCAAACAGATTGGGATATAATATTGATCCCAACGGATTCGAAGTGCCAGGGTCTTTGGGTTCCGCAGTCTCTAAGCAAGTAATTATCTTCCGCGGAATAATGTTCTTTAGGCTTGCTTTATGTCATTGCATGAACATTATTCAGAAACGCATGTCCAAATCCTGTCCGTTAATTCGACAGTAGTGGCGTATCTCCGGAACCAGGGAGGCACTCATTCGTTTCCGTTATTCAATTTAATGGAAAGAATCCGTTTGTTGGTTATAGTACACCAAGTTCTGTTTCGGTCCGTCATATTCCGGGTCGTCTGATTGTTTTACCGGACTCCCATTCACTTAGGGGTCGCTTGTTGCCGTCAGAATGGACTCTCAACAAACAAGTATTCAATCAGATTTGCTATCTTTGGGAGCGCCCAATGATAATTTATTTATGACACAGCTTGCTAATCAATTGCAGACGTATGTGTTGGCTTGTCCGGATCTCTGAGCTAATGTTGTTAATGCTCTATTGATCTAATAGGACGGAATGATAGGATACGCGTATCCTCCGGCGCTGTTGTTTCAGCAGGTATTGCTAATATAAACAACCACAATACATTTCTGTTGATAGCATCTCTATCTTCACAGAGACCGTGGGTAATTTACTCTGATGTCTACTGTGGGACTTAACGCGAAATCTTCCTCAATGAGAGGATCTTTTTTCGCTGGGTAAATCGTGTCATCTTTATCACAACCCGCAAGGTCGCAACCTTCACGTATTCCGTTGTGTGGTCCGTATTGCATTGTAAGCATTGTACTGGACGAGCTTTGGACGCGATTTCTTACTATAGGAGATCCTCTTCTTCGCTATTCTATGCGGCTAAAGTGGAGGCTCTTCCGTCGTTGGTGTAGGGATCACTATGTTCATATTGTCGATCCCTCCATATTACTCATTGCAACTTGTTAGTATACTTGTTTGACAAGATCTACTGCAGCCCCTTATTATTAAGGTTTTAGGTTTATGTTACCTCATACCTATGCACTCTATGATAGTTTACAATGGAGTCTTATGTCTCTTTATCTAAGTCAGTTAGTAACTTTTTGATAAATAGACTTAGAATCTTTAGATTAAATTCCTATATGGAATTTAACTTCGGTTCTTATTTAGCTAAGTAATCATTTGAGCCTCTGGAAACAGTAGTTTTCAAATTCTGACCTTTTTAGACAGTAATTCTGTTGGCTCTCTTTTACTGAAGAGTCAGTGAGTTTCATGCACTATCATTGGATGATTTTCACTTTCATAGTTTCGGAAGCACTACTTCCTTTACTATTTAGGTTGGATTTTGCATAAGAGTTAGGCTCCTAATATCCGGAACCTATTGTTTTTAAGGTCCTTCCGTCTTCGTACGGGCATAGGCCTTTACTCTGTCCGGTTAGAGTTTATGTATTTATAAACAGATATCTGTTTATTACTACGGGCGTAAGCTTCTTCTGTCTTTGATGCCTATTAGAAGGACGTTACGCTCCATTCTATTGCTAATGGATTCAATTAACTATCGGTACTGCTTATGGTATATCATTGACTCAGCAGTTGTGCTTAAGATTTCGGCTCATGAAGTAAGAGTTCTTCTACATCTTGGGCTTACATTAATAGTGTCGCTATTATAGATTTTTGAAGGCTGCTCATTGCGCTCAGCCATCCACATTCATGAATTTTTATCTCAGAAATATCGAGTCCATTTCTGGAGGCCTCTATTGTTAGGTCTATTATCTACTGCTCAGAATGTCATTCACTTAACAGTTGCTACTATAGCTAGGTAGGCTGTCTGTTTCGGCAGTGACTCCGTTCTGCTGCCCTCTTCGCTCTGGGCTATTTGACCCAGGGCAAGAAAAAGGGGGGGAGGGTGTTCCCTTGGGTCACCTGTTTTACTATGAAAACAAGGGGATACCTCCTCCAGAGTTAGTAATTCTGAGCTGTTATTGGGATGGTTGTTTAGTGAGAAGTTTATGTTTTAAAATTCATTCAAGTCTTAGTTTTTAAAGTATAGCTTTTGAATATAGCACGTGTCAACGGACATGATTATGCAATCCTCAGACACTTTTAAGGAGTATAAGAGTCTCTATTCTCTAGACTTACTTTATTTATTGGCTTACTTTAAAAATTATTAGTATAAGGATTATATTGGATATTAATAGAGTACATGGATGTATGATGCTCAATTTTGGAAGGTGTTGTATCTTTCTAATTTATCATAAATAAGAAAGATACATGTAAGGCCTATTACTCCTTTTTCCCTAGAGGGGATGACTCTATTTTATATTATTGAGCGTATTCCATCTTGCTCTATGTCCTTGGCCCTCCAGCCTTTTTACTATTCAGCTATGTCTGGGTCATTGGTACAGTATAAAAATGTTAAAAAATTTATAGTAATTTCTATATTTTTTATACTTACCAATGACCCAGACGGGGATGGCCCTCCCAGGAGTTGGGAACTCTTGCCTCCCCGCTGAGTACATAGCGCTTACCAGGCACTGGTTATTAGAATGATTAATGGCGCCAATTTCGGAACGTCCTTGACACTGCACATGCGCAGTGGAGGTGAAGTGTGGAGGGCCATTCAGGACATGTTTTCTTTGGTTTTAGATGCAAATTTTGGGGATTGGGGGGCAAAATTTGTGTTTGGCCCAATATTTTAAGAGTTAGCACCAGCTATGTCTGGGTCATTGGTAAGTATAAAAAATATAGAAATTACTATAAATTTTTTAACTTTCTGAACCGTGAGGTCGATTTGAACCAAATTTGATATGAGATGATAATGGGTCATAAGTAGTTGATTGATGCAAAAAAAATTTTCTCATTGCCCCGTGGGAACCTCGGGAGCTAAAAATAGGAAAAACATTAAAACTGCCATATCTCCAAAACTACACGGCACAGAGAATTCTTATTTTGTATAAAGCTTACTTTTATCCAGTAGAATAGAATGGGTAAAAAAATCCCTATCGGTTTGATCACAAGGTACTTTTTTCAGGACTTTTGAAAAAGTGCTGAGTCAGCACTTTTTAACACTGTAGGCAATGGGAAAAAGATTAAAAAATCTTCTTCTCCAGATCCAGCAGGCAGAATCTTTTGATATTTGGTATGCAACATTGTAGGGTGGATCTGATTCAAGTTTGTTCAAATCGGCCCCCTGGGTTGATATTCGGGCTCAGTTTTGGATTTCGAACTTAGTGCATTTCAGGCAAATTTCTTAAAAAATCTTCTTCTCCAGATCCAGCAGGCAGAATCTTTTAATATTTGGTATGCAACATTGTGGGGTGGATCTGATTCAAGTTTGTTCAAATCGGCTCCCTAGATTCATATTTGGGCTCACTATAGAAGCTCGAATTCAAACTTAGTGCATTTCAGGCAAATTTCTTCAAAAATCTTCTTCACCAGATCCAGCAGGCAGAATCTTTTGATATTTGGTATACAACATTGTGGGGTGGGGGTGGGGGGGGGGGGGGGTGGATCTGATTCAAGTTTGTTCAAATCGGCCCCCTGGATTCATATTTGGGCTCACTATATAAGTCCGAATTCGAACTTAGTGCATTTCAGGTAAATTTCTTAAAAAATCTTCTCCAAATCCAGCAGTCAGAATCTTTTGATATTTGGTATGCAACATTGTGGGGTGGATCTGATTCAAGTTTGTTCAAATCGGCCCCCTGGGTTTATATTTGGGCTCAGTATAGGAGCCCCAATTTGAAATTAGTGCATTTCAGGCAAATTACTTTGAAAATCTTCTCAAGATCCAGCAGGCAGAATCTTTTGATATTGGGTATGCACCATGCTTAGGGGGTGAGATTCAAGTTTGTTCAAGCCAAGTCCCTGGGTTCATATTTGGGCTCACTGTGGTAGCCCAAATTAATACTTAGTTCAAAATGAGGAATTTTCTTTAAAAATCTTCTTCAGTTCCAGCAGTCGGAATGTTCTGATATTTGGTATGCAGCATCCTTAGGGGGTGAGATTCAAGTTTGTTCAAGCCATGTCCCTAGGTCCATATTTGGACTCACTGTGGGAGCTTGAATTGTAACTTAGTTCAAAATGAGGAATTTTCTTTAAAAATCTCCTTCTTCAGATCCAGCAGTCGGAATGTTTTGATATTTGGTGTGCAGCATTCTTAGGGGGGGGGGGGGGGGGGGGGGGGGGGGGGGGAGATTCAAGTTTGTTAAAGCCAAGTCCATGAGTTCATATATGGGCTCCCTGTGGGAGCCTGAATTATAACTTAGTTCAATATGAGGAATATTCTTTAAAAATCTTTTTTTTTTAGATCCACTGGTCAGAATCTTTGGATATTTGGTATAAGCTTTTCTTAGGAGGAGCAGATGCAACTTGTTGAAATCAATTCTCTGGGTTGATATTTAGGCTACCATGTCAGGTGAGCGCCCTCAGGCCCCTTGGGGCCTCTTGTTTCTATTCAGCTAAGTCTGGGTCATTGGTACAGTATAAAAATGTTAAAAAATTTATAGTAATTTTTTAAAGCCAAGTCCATGAGTTCATATATGGGCTCCCTGTGGGAGCCTGAATTTTTACTTAGTTGAATATGAGGAATATTCTTTAAAAATCTTTTTTTTTTAGATCCACTGGTCAGAATCTTTGGATATTTGGTATAAGCTTTTCTTAGGAGGAGCAGATGCAACTTGTTGAAATCAATTCTGTGGGTTGATATTTAGGCTACCATGTCAGGTGAGCGCCCTCAGGCCCCTTGGGGCCTCTTGTTTCTATTCAGCTAAGTCTGGGTCATTGGTACAGTATAAAAATGTTAAAAAATTTATAGTAATTTTTTAAAGCCAAGTCCATGAGTTCATATATGGGCTCCCTGTGGGAGCCTGAATTTTTACTTAGTTGAATATGAGGAATATTCTTTAAAAATCTTTTTTTTTTAGATCCACTGGTCAGAATCTTTGGATATTTGGTATAAGCTTTTCTTAGGAGGAGCAGATGCAACTTGTTGAAATCAATTCTCTGGGTTGATATTTAGGCTACCATGTCAGGTGAGCGCCCTCAGGCCCCTTGGGGCCTCTTGTTTCTATTCAGCTAAGTCTGGGTCATTGGTACAGTATAAAAATGTTAAAAAATTTATAGTAATTTATTTATTTTTTATACTTACCAATGATCCAGACGGGGATGGCCCTCCCATGAGTTGGGAACTCATACCTCCCCGCTGATTACATATCACTTACCAGGCACTGGTTGTAAGAATGAGGATTTGGCTCCAATTCGGTACTTCCTTGACACTGCGCATGCGCAGTGGATAAAAGTATGGAGGACCACATAGGACATTGATTTTTTGGATTTTGATGCAAATTTTGGGGATTTGGGGGGGGGGGGGGGGGGGGAATTTGTGTTTGGCCCTAAAATTTTAAGAGTTAGCACCAGCTAAGTCTGGGTCATTGGTAAGTATAAAAAATATATAAATTACTTTAAATTTTTTAACTTTTTAACTTTTCTTTTATTTCGGTCATGTTAATAACAAAAACAATAATACAGTAGAGTCCTCTAAATTGAATATCCATTTTGCCAGTGAAAATTATTCAGTTAACAGGAGTATACAATTAACAGGGATTTGATCAGTTTCCTGTGTTCTGGAGGTAAACTGAGGATTTATTCTATTATATCTTGTTTGACAGAGCTCATAGAGCTCTGTCAAATAAGATATAATAGAATAATGCATGTATTGGATGTAGTGAGGCCAAAAAGGTTGATAAATAAGGGGAATTTGGTGCGTGTCACAGTAATTTTTTTGACATATTACAAAAATTTATATACAATTAACAGGAGTTTACTCTACAACCCACATGCAATTAACAGATCAAATTTGTAATGAAGGTATGGTAAATGGTTTTGTGTTTGAAAATTATATTCAATTAACAGGGATATACAATTAAGAGATATCCAATTAAGTGGGCTCCACTGTACTTACCATTGGCAGAAATTGTAAAATTGGTGATGTATTGTTGGAGATGACAGGAAATCAAAATTTTCTTCAGATAGTCAAACCATGGTTGTGGGATCTGATACAGTGTTTTCCGTCTGGCTCTCATATTTTTAGAGAAAAAAAAAATAGCAATTACAATCTGTTGTGTGTATTCTGAATATGTGGTTTTCAGGCCTGGACATAAAGAGCTTACATCATAACCTGTTAGCAGATTATACTGTAAGATATGGTAGTGACCTGTAGCAAAGAAGTGTTGTGATGCATTTCCGCTTTCTTTGTTTTTACCATGCCAGCCATGGTGTTTACGTCTTAACAGACTTTGTGCTATAAGATATTGCAACAACTCATACGAGAGCTTGCCAAAAGGCAAGATTGCATGACAGCTGTTACTACTGTTAAAATTAGAAGTCCAGTCTTGAAATGCGCACAAATAGCACATCGATCTGTGCGTTAGTCTACTCGTTATGACCATAGTAAGGCTATCAAATTCTGTACATAAGGCCTGTACACAAGCAATGTTTCAGCCAATGGATCTCCAGGTAACCCTGAGGTCCATTGGCAGAAACATTGCCTGTGTTTGTTATGAGTAACCAGGAGAACCTGCCTTGCTTTGGATGCCATTCGATATGGCAACTGCATGCAATTCCTACGCGCAATTAAGCCTAGGTAAGCGCACCGTTTGTGACAGAACTTCTGGTTTTAACTGTAGTTATTGTAGGCTAAATTCTGTTAAGATGTAAACGGTATGCCACTTTATTGATATTGCCTTAGTCCTGAAAGATAGTCACATCTGACTGATAAAACATGTTGGATTATGAATTTAATATTTGTTGTATTAATTTGTCAAAACTTTTCGTTCACTTATTTTACAACTGAAGTAACTCACACATAACCTAAACGATTGTTCGTGGGTTATTTCAATACTGGATTTTGTTGTATAGAGAATCTCTAATTTATTACATGTATTTTACTTTTCCTCCAGTTCAATCCTTACAAATCCATATGGAACACGTTTCCATTGACAGACTGTTTTTCCACCTGGCATTATGGATCCAGCAAAACAACTAAACTCCGCCCATTTTTGTAATTTGCTGGTTGAAATGTTGCATTCAGACCTAGATCAATTTCAGAAGGTGCGGTGACAGCTGATAAATCAAATGTCAGTTGGAAAATGTTTTGTTCAAATCCACCAAAATTAACAAAATGAAACTTCTATTAACCCTCTACTCAACGCAGACGATATCAAATTTATTATTTTAAATATCATTTTTTAAATATTTTAAAAAAATTTCAACAAAACCATATCATGTGACCCCTCTTTGGAACGAGCTCGTTGAGCTCGTTCTAAAGAGGGGGTCACATGATGTGGTTTTGTTGAAATTTTTAGAAAAATAATATTTTTTCAGCTGCTGAATTTGCATGTTATGCGGGCAGGTAGAGCTGGTTCATTGGGTAAAGGGTTAATAGGGAGTGATTTTATAACACTCGAGTTCTGACTTTGAAGTGAATTTCTCTCAGATAACGCAAGCTAATTTCCTAAAAATACGAATAAATAACCTATTTGGACACAATATTTTTATACTGTACCAATGACCCAGACATAGCTGGTGCTAACTCTTAAAATATAGGGCCAAACACAAATTTTGCCCCCCAATCCCCAAAATTTGCATCTAAAACTAAAGAAAACATGTCCTGAAAGGCCCTCCACACTTCGCCCCTACTGCGCATGCGCAGTGTCAAGGACGTTCCGAAATTGGCGCCATTTATCATTCTAAGTTTGGCCCTTCATCAGTTAACATCTAACTGATCTTTGTGCTTTTAAATCTCAGTTTAAATGATGCCAGACACATAAATATTAGTGAAATGGTGATTCTAAGGAGGATAGAGAAGGAGGAGAGGAAAAGAATGTGTGACAGAATATTATCAGGGCTGTAACTTAAAATTTTTTAATGAAATTATGTTAAGTTACCTATTTTCAAGGCAGCAGCCATTTTGTTGTCATTCTGATTATTTAGTTACACTGTTTTTACAAGTGTTTTCCTCTCTCCCTGTCCTTTAAGTTCCCCCTTGCTATTCTCCCATGCTTTTGGCATAGTTTCTGTAATTATTATTACTAAAATTTCTTGGGAGTTTTAGCTGAATAACAGAATGAATTCTGTTCTTTCCCCATGTTTACGTCTTCACCTACGGGTGGTTAGGCGTTGTGTTCTGCATCTACCATCTGATGTTCTGCAGTTTCTTCCCTGGAAGTCTCTGTTTTGCATCAGATAGTGTATTTTTGGTAACTGATTTCGGGCCTGGGTGCCTGGAGTCTTATTTTAGTGTTTTTACACTCATTGTTTACATTTACAACAGCCCTCTGTGTGAGGGGGGGATTTCTAATAAATAATATATATATGTTATTTTAATCATAACTAGATACATTATTATTGTTCGTAAGTGTTGAATAAATTGTTTAAAATATTTTTAAAATTTTTGTCCACACTTAGGCTTGGGATCCATTGGGGCTCAACGTTACTTTTCAGAAACTTGGGCTGTTCTGAAAAAATATTTTTTCAAAATATTTTGATTTCAATTATTTTTTCTATATTAATGGATCATATTATTATTATGTATTTTGATTGCCAGGGGTTAGTGCGAGTACCAGGACTTGTTTTCTTTTCACATTGAAAGGATATTGATCAATTGTTTTAAGAGGAAGTCTTCCTCTGACCTTATTATCATTCTATATGTGGTCAGTGTACTCGCATTAACTCCTGTTCTGTATCGTATGATTTCGATGACAATATGGGAAGCGTATGTCACGGTATGTTGTTGGGGATTTGGACACTCCGGTCCTTTCCCCGCAGGGTCACTCTACTTTATCAATTTCTATTTCAGACGATCAAGATTAGGGTGATGTATCTGTGATGTCTTCCAACAGTGTGCCTCCGTCGTCACTATTAATGAAGGGCTAGCAGAAAAGTGCTCATGTTATACGCCAATTGCCTAAGAGGACCCTAGTAGGTTCGACGGCCTTTGACGTCCGCTAGCTCGCCCGGTGTAGCGTCCATTCACCGAATGGTTCGGCAGCCGGGTTCGTCCGTTGCGGTCTAGAAGGAATTTTGGGGTGATGCGAGCACTATAAAATTAACTTAATGCACACCCAGTGACGGCGGATCGGAGGGAGAACGGAGGAAGCCTTTTAGTCCGGTTCATAGCTCGTTCCGGTCCATCCGGACGGCAAGCGAGAGAGGCCCCTCTCTCGTTCAACAACATCTGGCCCCAGATGTTGTGGTACAAAATGTGTCGCTAGCGGAGCATACGTCCGTCGCTCGGGACGCTCCGTTGTATAGGCAGTCTGCTGAGACTGCTAAGGCTTCCTCTTCTCGTCAGCGCACACGACCGCACCTTGGCTGCGTGACCGCTGATATATTACCAGCTTCGCCGATCAAGGATTCTTCGGCGACCAGGTCACACCATCCGGCAGCCAGGGATTCGAGACCGATGGACTCCGGACGTTCGCATAGGAAAAGTATGCGGGAGCCATCTGATGCGGAGCTGCCCTCGGCGAAGCAGCGATAGACTGCGCCTCCGCAGGTCTCGACGCCGGACATTCTTGTGCACATAGCACAGCTTATCGCAGCATCCCAGCAGCCGACAGAAACGGTGTCGGATCGAGAATTATCCGACAGCGCTGGGTCGGTAGCCGGGGACTCGAGGCCTGCAGACTCCGGACGTTCGCATAGGAAGTGTGCGGGAGTCAACGTACACGGAGCTTCCGGCGGCAATGCATCGTAAGTCCGCTACTGCACAGGCCTCGGGAACGGACGTGCTTTCCTTAATAGCACAGTTTATCGCAGCATCCCAGCATCAACTGAATCTGTCGCATATATTTTATCCGACGATGCTGGGTCGGGACGCTCCGCGGAAGCGGGTACGGACGTCCGAAAGTTTCATCCGGTCCGACGGGATACCGAAAGGGATTCGGAGGATTTCAAGCTTTCCCTTTCGGAACAACATATGCTGCGATGCCGGATAAGAAACTGATAGCGTCGGTGGACTTAGAAATTTTTGGTTCGGTTCAGGGACATCGTCCCTCAGTTCCGACATAGTCCAATAATGTCACACAAACTTTCGAATTATTGAACGACGCTATATATATTATTATTTTATGCTTGCTATCCAAGCATTTCTGGTTTCTTGTTCGAAGAGTTATAGAGATGTCTTTCAAAAGTGTGCCTCTGTCGTCATAGTTAATGAAGAGTTAGCGGCAATAAGTGCTCATGGAATATGTCTATCGCTTACGGAGTGACATTCGCTAGCTCACCCGGTGTAGCGTACATTCATCGAATGGTTCGGCTGCCGGGTTCGTCCGTTGCGGTCTAGGAAGGAGATTTGGGTGATGCGAGCACTTTAATTACTTTAGTACTCACCCAGTGACGGCAGATTGAGGACAGATCGGAGGAAGCCAACAACATAGGGGACCGCATGTTGTGGTTCAGATATTTTACATTCGGAGCATATGTCCGTTGCTCGGGACGCTCCGTTATATTGACAGTCCGAGAGACTGTCTTTAATGCTTCCTCATCCTCACAGCAGGGCACACGACCGCACATTGGCTACGTGACCTCGAGTATCCGATCAGTTTCGGCATTCAGTGATTCCACGGCGAATAGGTCGCGCCATCCGGTAGCCAAGGGACACGAGGCCTATACACTCCGTTCGCTCGCATATTGGAAGTATGCACGGGGTAACGATCACGGAGCTTCCAGCGGCAATGCATCGTAAGACCGCTTCTCCTCAGGCCTCAGTGACGGACGTGCTATCCGAGTTAGCACAGTTGTTTCGCAGCATCCAAGCAATTGACAGTTTCTCGGTCGAATCAGGAATTATCCGACGGCGCTGGGTCGGTGCGGTCCGCGGTTGCATCAGCTACGGATGACCGAACGCTTTATAGGGTCCGACAGGATGGCGAAAGGGATTCGAAAGATTTCGAGTTTTCCCTTTAGTAGTATCGGAAGATGCCTTTCATATCTTCTGGCATTTCTTCCAGTGATTATTTTTCGGACTTCATTGCTGCGATCTTGGATAAGAGACTTATAGCGTCATTGGACTCGGATTTTTCGATCGGTACAGGGACATTGTCCCTGACTTACCGACGCAGTCCAATATTGTCATTACAACATGTGTTTTATTTTTCGACGCTATATATTAATATATATATACAAGCCTGCTACTAAGCATGATAGTTTAGTTTCTTGTCCGCGTGGCTCATTTCTGCCATTTTATCATTTTTACAAATAGTTTATTTTGGCAGAGCAGGGCATACCGAGAGTTCATATGCGTCTAGACGGTGTGATTAAAGACTGCATATATTCTTTTTCGCCGTTTATGTCTTTTCCAATTTCAATGTTGGGAACGACATTATGTATAGTAGACTTAACTTAGACGCTTTATTATACGTAATCCGCCTTACTGAGGCGTTATCATTACGTCTTCAAGAAAAGATTTACGGGATATTATTCTCAATGTAATTTCTTTTGAGGGCAGTAGTTTGTTCACGTATAACTCCGCCCTTCAGTGGCTGATTGGAGTTGGTTAGACGTGACGCAGCCCTAGCTACATCCACACGCGTGGATAGTAAGGTTAAGAACTCTCTCAGAGTCGCTTCGTTCTCGGAGGAGCTTCTCTTCGACGGCAACTTTCCGGCAATCCATGAATTGCTCGATTTATACATTCTCTTGTCTATCTAGTGTTACAAGAGATTCAGACTGGGGCAAACATTCGGTGGTTGACTCAGAGAGTGCCGCCGCAGTTGCCGGACCCGAGTGTGGCTGTTATGACGGTTGCCAGTCAAACAGATTGGGATATATACTGATCCCTACGGATTCGAAGTGCCAGGGTCTTTGGGTTCCGCAGTCTTTTAGCTATCAGTTTAACTTCCGCGGAATAATGTTTTTTAGGCTTGCTTTATGTCATTGCATGAACATTATTCAGAAACGCATGCCCAAATTCCTGTCCTTTAATTCGACAGTAGTGGCGTATCTCCGGAACCAGGGAGGCACTCTTTCGTTTCCGTTATTCAATTTAATGGAAAGAATCCGTCTGTTGGTTATAGTACACCAAGTTCAGTTTTGGTCCGTCATATTCCGGGTCGTCTGATTGTTTTATCGGACTCCCGTTCTCTTACGGGTCGCTTGTTGCTGTCAGAATGGACTCTCAACAAACAAGTATTCAATCAGATTTGCTATCTATGGGAGCGCCCAATGATGTTTTATTTATGACACAGCTTGCTAATCAATTGCAGACGTATGTGTTGGCTTGTCCAGATCTCTGAGCTAATATTGTTAACGCTCTATTGATCTATAGGACGGAATGATAGGATACGCGTATCCTCCGGCGCTGTTGTTTTAGCAGGTATTGCTAAGATAAACAACCACAATACATTTCTGTTGATAGCATCTCTATCTTCACAGAGATCATGAGTAATTTACTCTCTTGTCTACTGTGGATCTTTACGTGAAATCTTCCTCTATGTGAGGATCTTTTTTCACTGGGTAAATCGTGTCATCTTTATCACAACCAGCAAGGTCGCAACCTTCATGTATTCCGTTGTGTGGTCCGTATTGCATTGTAAGCACTGTACTGGACGAGCTTTGGACGCGATTTCTTACTATAGCAGATCCTCTTCTTCGCTATTCTATGCGACTAAAGTGGAGGCTCTTCCGTCGTGGTGTAGGGATCATTATGTTCATATTGTTGATCCCTCCATACTACTCATTGCTATTTTTTAGTATACTTGTTTCACAAGATCTACTGCAGCCTGTTATTATTTAGGTTATAGGTTTATGTTACCTCATACCTATGCACTCTACGATAGTTTACAATTGAGTCTTTTGTCTCTTTATCTAAGTCAGTTAGTAACTTTTTGATAAATAGACTTAGAATCTTTAGATTAAATTCCTATACGGATTTTAACTTCGGTTCTTATTTAGCTAAGTAATCATTTGAGCCTCTGGAAACAGTAGTTTTCAAATTCTGACCTTTTAGACAGTAATTCTGTTGGTTTCTCTTTTACTGTAGAGTCAGTGAGTTTCATGCACTATCGATGGATGATTTTCACTTTCATAGTTTCGGAATCAATACTTCCGTTACTATTTAGGTTGGATTGTTGCATAAGAGTTAGGCTCCTATTATCCGGAACCTATTATTTTAAGGTCCTTCCGTCTTCGTATGGGCATAGGCCTTTACTCTTTCCGGGTACAGTTTATGTATTTATAAACAGATATCTGTTTATTACAAGGGCGTAAGCTTCTTCTGTCTTTGATGTCTAGTAGAAGGACGTTACGCTCCATTTTATTGTTAATGGATTCTATTAACTAGCGTACTGCTTATGGTATATCATTGACTTAGCAGTTGTGCTTAAGATTTCGGCTCATGAAGTAAGAGTTCTTCTACTTCTTGGGCTTACTTTAATAGTGTCGCTATTATAGATTTTTGAAGGCCGCTCATTGCGCTCAGCCATCCACATTCATGAATTTTATCTTAGAAATATCGAGTCAATTTCTTGAGGCCTCTTTTGTTAGGTCTATTATCTACTGCTCAGAATGTCATTCTCTTAACAGTTGCTACTATAGCTAGGTAGGCTGTCTGTTTCGGCAGTGTCTCCGTTCGGCTGCCCTCTTCGCTCTGGGCTATTTGACCCAGGGCAAGAAAAAGGGGGGGGGGGGGGGAGGGTGTTCCCTTGGGTCACCTGTTTTACTATGAAAACAAGGGGATACCTCCTCCGGAGTTAGTAATTCTGAGCTGTTATTGGGATGGTTGTTTAGTGAGAAGTTTAAGTTTATAAAATTCATTCAAGTCTTAGTTTTTAAAGTATAGCTTTTGAATATTGCATATGTCAACGGACATGATTATGCAATTCTCAGACACTTTTAGGAGTATAAGAGTCTCTATTCTCTAGACTTACTTTATTATTGGCTTACTTTAAAAATTATTAGTATAAGGATTATATTGGATATTAATAGAGTACATGGATGTATGAAGCTCAATTTTGGAAGGTGTTGTATCTTTCTAATTTATCATAAATAAGAAAGATACATGTAAGGCCTATTACTTCTTTTCCCTACAGGGGATGACTCTATTTTATTTTATTGAGCGTATTCCATTTTGCTCTATGTCCTTGGCCCTCCAGCCTTTTTACTATTCAGCTATGTCTGGGTCATTGGTACAGTATAAAAATGTTAAAAAATTTATAGTAATTTATATATTTTTTATACTTACCAATGACCCAGACGGGGATGGCCCTCCCAGGAGTTGGGAACTCTTGCCTCCCCGCTGAGTACATAGCGCTTACCAGGCACTGGTTATTAGAATGATAAATGGCGCCAATTTCGGAACGTCCTTGACACTGCGCATGCGCAGTAGGGGCGAAGTGTGGAGGGCCTTTCAGGACATGTTTTCTTTAGTTTTAGATGCAAATTTTGGGGATTGGGGGGCAAAATTTGTGTTTGGCCCTATATTTTAAGAGTTAGCACCAGCTATGTCTGGGTCATTGGTAAGTATAAAAAATATATAAATTACTATAAATTTTTTAACTTTCATTTATATATTTCTGTGTACATATCAATCTATCACATGTGTTTGCCAATCACATCTGACTTTTGTTTGTATTTTTATCTCAAGTAGGCACTAAAAAAAAAAAAGTTTTAAATTTTCAGTGTACGATCTTTGAATTTTAACCCTTTACCTAACCTGAAAAGCAGACGACACTCGCAAAAAAAAATTCTTGAATAATTACTTTTTTTCATTTTTTGTCTCAAAAACATAGGTTATGACCCCTCATTGGAACGAGCTCGATGAGCTCGTTCCAATGAGGGGTCATAACCTATGTTTTTGAGACAAAAAATGAAAAAATTTTGAAAATTAATTGGCAATTTTTGAGAATAGTGCTGGCAAGTTTTGGCCGTTACATTGGGTAAAGGGTTAATGGGTTCTCTGTCATGGGGGGCATGTAATAAACACATCTTACATGTAAACCAGACAATTCTCTTCTTTCAGGATGACTGATGATTCAGAAGGATTTTTCCTGAGAATGTATACAGAGAGTTTGCTTGTTTCTTTACCTACTCCAGACTTCAGTATGCCTTATAATGTGATTTGTTTAGCTTGTACAGTGGTGGCTATAGCTTTTGGATCGGTACACAATTTGACCACAAGAAGCTTTGTTGCAAGGGACCCTGCAAAACAGAAAGGCCTGCTGGGGAAGGTGAAAGGTTTCTTTGCAAAGACTAAAACTTCTGATGATGAGCAGAAAGAACATTCACATACAGCTGCTGAAGATGATGGAAAGACTGAAGAAACTGAAAGTGGAAGTATTGACGAGAAAGAGTCAGATCGAGAAAAAAGTAAAAAAGACTCAGGTGGTTACGGTGATCCACACCAATCAGATAATGATTGAAAAATGTGATAGATAAGTACATGGAGTGTGGATTTCAATCAAAACACCAGTGGGGTGTGGTTTCTATCCAGACAAAAACATGCCTTGAAATTCCACCAATTTATTTATTTATTGGGGTTTAATGACACTTTTGACAGTCAATTTCACGTCATGTCAAATAATTTTATGTGTGGAGTACCCAGAGAAAACCACCAAACAATGGCAAGCAACTGTCAGACTCTCCAATGTACTAACTCCACACAAGAAGGGTTAGCATTGGTTGAAGACAAGTGCATCATCGACTGTGCACACACGTGCGCAATTGAGATTAAGTGCCTTGCCCAAGGACACAATGCATTTGCCCCTGGTAGGCTGGGATTGAACTGTGGACCTTTTGGTTTGAAGTTCAATGCCGTAACCACTGAGCCATCACACTCCCTAAATTCCTCCAAACCAGCACCGGTAAATTACAGCAATGTTCCTAAATTAGAGAGAAAAATAAATAGTTTGGGCCCCACAAAGTAGATCTTCTGTTTCTCAGGCCATTATTTGTAAAATGGCATGTGGGCGAGCAGTTTTTCATTTTATTTTTTATTTCTGTAATTATTTCTTTGCCATCAAAAGTTCATATTCTTGGTTTATGTTTTAGGCCTCATAATCTACGGAATAGCATGGGTGGTTGTGTATTTCATCCCTTGAGAGCAAGAAGGCTTTGCAATGCTGAAGCATTGCAAAGCCTTCTTGCACTCAAGGGACAAATTTATCAATTTTTTCAACTTGGGTAAAATATCAGACATAAACCATTTAATTTTTATTTTTTTAAAGTTTACATTGGTTATAAAAAGAGAGCATGCGGCAGCCAAAAGGACCATGTGGGAGGGCCTGAGAAACATATGTTTAATTTTTTTAGGCCTTGATTGGGTTTTTTATGCCTTTTAACCAATTTCTGAAGATGTGATTTGATCCTGAAGATTTTTATACATTGACAATCTATGTTATATTTACTTATTTATTGGGGTTTAATGATACTTCTGACAGCCAAGGTTACCTCATGTCTGACAGTTTTACAGGTAGAAGAAGCTGGAGTACCCAGAGAGAACCACCGAGCAATGTCGAGCAACTGTTAAGACACCCCAACGTACTTACTCCACACAAGCAGGGTGAGCATTGTTTGAAGACATGTGCTCCATCTACATGCAATATTCCTTAGTACCCAGTGCCACTGTGCCCTGTGAGTCTGCAGCATATGGATTTGCAGGTTTTTCTTGGCAAGTCTTGGCTGCCCACAGAGGCAGCCAAGACTTGCCTAGAAACAACTGCCAAAGTAGTTATAATGTATCATTGAATTTACCCACCGACTGCATATTGGGGCACCTCTTCTGCTGTAAAAGTGATCGAAGTTGAAATTAGGCCCCAAAGATCCAAAAGAAATTTTGAGGTACCAATAAAATGTCAAGCAGCCAAACAAATGGTATTTTAGAATGACAGTATTTCACAAATTCTTTTCAATGGGGGCAAACACGAACTGAAATGGCAGGGCCCTAAATCAGATCAAGGCCGAGAAATATAAATAACTTAATACTGTCGAACCCTGTTAATTGAATCGTCACTTTGCCAATGAAAATTATTCAGTTAACAGGAGTATTCAATTAACAGGGATTGAGTCACTTTCCTGTATTCTGGAGATAAACTTAGCATTTATTCTATTATATTTTGTTTGACAGAGCTCCATGAGCTCTGTCAAACAAGATGTAATAGATTAAATGCCTGTATTGGATGTACTGAGGCCAAATAGGTCTATAAACAAAGGAAAACTGGGGAATAAGGGGTAATTTCTCGACAGGTTACAAGATTTTTTATTCAATGAACAGGAGTTTATCTATAACCTATGTTCAATTAACAAGTCAAATTTGTACTGGGGGTATGGTAAATGGTTTTGTGTTGGGAAATTATATTCAATTAACAGGGTTATTCAGTTAGGAGATATACTATTAAATGGGCTCCACTGTACTTCAAACAATGCATAAGCCAACCCATCTGGCATTTTTGGGGTTATCAAACTAGAAGCAAGGAAGGATTTCTGTTTTGGTCTTGATGGAATCTCCTCTTTGTAGATGTTTTAAGAGACAGTCCACTCTCTACGTACTTGAGTGAATGTGAGTTTTGAGTCTCAACTCATATGATCACGAAAAAAATCATTCCATTGTATGGGTGAGAAAGTGTGTAAACATGTTCTGTAGTGCTGTTCTGTTGTACGTAGTTTCATTTGTAAAGCAACTAAAAATCTCTTTTCACTTCTCCAGGAATTTGATGGGAAGGACATTTGTATTTTCCATACCATTTCCACTTTTCTGTAATCAGAATAATTTTTTTAATTTAGTTTATTTTTGTGTAGGCGTATTTATTCTTCAGAGAATGCAGAGCAAGTTCTGAACTTCTGAAACTCATATTAATATACCCTTCCTAGGTCAAATGGTGCAGGTATATGGGGTGACCTCCAAAATAGTGACTTCTTGCTTTGCTCTTCTCTGAAGTCATGTTGGAAACTTTAGAATACACAGAATACAGTAAAACCTGTCTTGAGAAACCACTGTCTTGAGAGACCACTGTCTTGAGAGACCACATCTGCCAGGCACCGATTGGTTTTACTCTATAATGGTCCTGCTATGGGAGACCACCTGTCTTGAGAGACCATTGTGACCTGGTACCAATTTGTATTTTTATGCCATAATGGACCTGTCTTGAGAGACCGCCCCTTTGAAGACTGAAACCATGACAAAAACTTTTTACTTGTTCTGGAATTGGAAAATCCATTGTGGTTATACTAACATAATTAAAAGTATTAAAAGCTCTTAATTGGGTTTCAGTTGCTAACTCATTAAAGATTGAGATGTTTTTATAAGACCCCTGTGAAAAGATTAGGATTATTGCTGAATAAACAATTTCATACATACCTGAAATGTGACAGATAGGAATAAAAATAAATTTGTGTTGAAAATCTTTTTGTAACAAATTGAAATGGACTGTTATGTTTCATTGAAGATTTTCAACACTAATTTATTTTTATAACAGTCCATTTCAATTTGTTACAAAAACTTCATAAAAAAGAACAACTACAAAGTAATTACACGAATCCATTCTTCTCCATTTCTGAATTTTGTGGTTGGTTATTCACTGACTTGAGGAAACCTGTTATGAGAGACCACCTGTCTTGAGAGAACACTTTTGTGTGGCCCAAAGGGCGGTCTCTCAAGACAGGTTCTACTGTACATCGGTTTTGCATTCAGGGGGCATCCAGTTTACATCCCTACTCAGTAGGATGTTATGCTGTGATGGCATCATGTGATGAAAGTTTGCAAGTACGGTAGAATCCTCTTAATTGAATATCCATTTTGCCAGTAAAAATTATTCAATTAACAGGAGTATACAATTAATGGGATTTGATTAGTTTCCTGTGTTCTGGAGGTAAACTGAGCATTTATTCTATTATATCTTGTTTGACAGAGCTCTGTCAAACAAGATATAATAGAATAAATGCCTGAATTGGATGTAGTGAATTTGGTGGGGAATTTGGTGCGTGTCACAGTAATTTTTTCGACATATTACAAAAATTTATATACAATTAACAGGAGTTTACTCTACAATCCACATGCAATTAACAGATCAAATTTGTACTGAAGGGATGGCAAATGGTTTTGTGTTTGAAAATTATATTTGATTAACAGGGATATACAATTAAGAGATATCCACTGTATTTCTTAGGGCCCTGCGAAGCTTCGAGTATTCGATTCGATGTCGACATCGCTTTGGTATTCGTATATCGATCTCGAATAGTTTGCCGATTCGTTAGTCAAACGAAGCTTCGAGGAAAATGAATCAGTGTTCGACAATGTCGACATCAGTTGAAATAAGGAGCGAACTCTTCTAGTTTTAATGTTTCTATCAGGAAAATAGTCAAATTCATTGCAAAATTCTGTCGTTTCACTTTCAGTTTCAGATTCCCAGAAAACCACACACCGCAAATTCGCTATTTATAGATTTCCAGGAATTCGTGTGAGAGTTATTAGCAGAATCCCGTTTGCTCAGCGGCTCTGTCCAAGTTGTAACCTGTTCACGCCCATCTATACCACCGAAATATCCAGCTATGGGCCTAAGGCCTGCTCCCAGTCCCGGAATCTTCTAACACAATAATGGAGACATGTCGCCTGGAGCGCTCCCATTATTATGTTAGAAAACTGTGGGAGGAAAACCTCTGTAGTTTCTTTGCATTGTTCGGAGTTGGTACTTGGAAGTTGGAATGAAGTAAAAGCAATTTGTGTGAATGAGCACTGCGTCACTATTCGAGTTAACTAATGCATAAACTAACGCAGTTTAACGCCTTCGCTGCTTTTGATGTATACTGTGTTATTGAGTTGAGAACGGACCTAAATCTACAAGACCCAAATTCTGATAATACAAAAACAACCAAACATAACAATAATGTATTTAGGCATGCTAACGTACCTGAAGTTAGCGGCTGTAGCTGACTTCAACCCATGGGAATTAATGTGCCACTTGTATTACATTTGTGCTTTTAAGTCTCATGTTTCAATTTAGTGGTTTGTCTTAAATGTCTCTGGGCAGTAACACCTTAATTTGTCCATATTTATGTCTTGAATTTATTGTCGGGCCAAGTGAACATCTGGATGGCCATTCAACGAGAAAGAAAATTAAAACAACGCCAAGTTGTCAAGTTATGTCAACGATCTCTTCTCGCAGTGCTTTCCGGACATCTCTGCACAAGATAATGCCAGTTATAATTATTTCTCGAGTTTATCCCGATTCGATTTGAGATTCGATTCGATGTCGACATCAGTCCCGATTCGATTCGAGATTCGATTCGAACATAAATTTCCCGATTCGCAGGGCCCTAGTATTTCTTGTGTTTTGTCCTCAGAAGTTGTAAATAATTACTAAGTGATAGATATATACCACAGCGATTTAGTAGTAATCCACCCTCCACATACTGTAGTCTCAATATTTATACCAACACTTCAGTGAAGTGGGGGCTACATTGTCGAACTTGTGTGTGCAACTCCTCCTACATTATTGAACCAATTTTGATGAAACTTTTCAAACATTATGACTAGTAAGTGAACAAAATTTTTCATTTGTGACAATTTTAACCAGTTTATCTCCCTTGAACTTAGATTTATTATGGATTTTCAAATGAGATTCTTGTGTGTGCAACTCCTCCTACATTTTCAAACCGATTTTGATGAAACTTCTCATGCACATATTCCAAAATCTTTCATCTGCAGCAAGTTTAACCAAGTTATCTCCCAGGAAGTAAATTTATTATGGATTTTCAAATGTGATTCTTCCTACATTATTGAACCGATTTCGATGAAACTTCTTAAACACGGCCACTAATTAGTGAACATGCACATATTTCCATATTTTCCATCTGTGGTGATTTTTATGGGGTTATCTCCCCCTCAACATAGAAGATTTAATCTAGATGTCTACATGAGATTTTTGTATGTGGAACACTTGTTTCATTAATGAACCAATTTTGATCAAACTTCTCAAATATTATGACCAACAATTGAGTATACACATTCCAAATATTTTGATCTGCAACATTTTTAACCAAGTTATCTCCTATGAACTTGGATTTACAGTACGTGGAGAGTGTATTATCACTAAATCACCCGCAGAGTGGAGATTCCACCCGAGAAATAATTGCAAATTTGTTGCAAAGCATAACCAGCACCAGCAAAGTTTCAGCCAATGGACCTCCGGGTTAAACCCAGAGGTCCATTGGCTGAAACATTGCTTGTGTTTTTTGTCGATATGTACAAAATTTGAAAGTTATAGCTTGGGTAATAACTCCACTCCACGGGCGATTTAGTTACAATCCACTCTCCACGTACTGTATTATTGGGTTTTTTCAAGCCCAACATTCAGAGGTGCATTCTAGTAAGCATTATATTTTATACACACACTTGTGTATTTCAGACTATTTCATTCTTTTGCATTAAGGAGTGCATTAACTAACAAGCATTTTCTAGAGCTGTAGGTTAACCGAAACCGAACCAAGGTTTTTAGTTTTTTTAAAAAACCGAAACCGTCGACATCCGTAATCTAAGGTTTTTCTTTTTTTTTTTAAATACTCTCTTACTGCAGAAATTCACAGAATGTAGCCATCCCAGAGTAGTGAGAGTACCCAGACACTGCCAATGGCAGTGTCTGGGTACTCTAACTACTCTGGGAAGGCTACATTCTGTGGATTTCCGACATTTCAGTGTAGTTGTGTTTGCAGCTTCCCTCAAGTTGCGTGTAGGTGTCAGTTCTCGAAAAATGGCCAAGCACAATAAAAGTTCTGTATATTTAGGTAATTATTATATTGGCCTTCCTGATTCTTCATGTATTATAGCTTATTTCGGGTATTCATTGAGTTTCACTACCATTCAGTTATGACTCCGGACATAAGAATGAGTTTTATTGAAGTTTACTTGGCCTCATGAACAAACCGAACCGAACCGAGGTTTTACTCCACCTGAAAAACCAAAACCGAAACAAGAAATTTAAAAACCTACAGCTCTACCATTTTCTGCACTAATTGTGACCGGACTTCTAGTTTCAACTGTAATTACATGAGCATTCCAAAATCATCAACTCACTGCTACATAACTGCAGAAACAACTTCCAACAATCAACAGGCGTTCAAGTAAGAGCTTACCAATAATATACTTACTATGCATGCTGCAGGTTAGAGGGAGAGCTTTTATAATACCAGCCTTGATAGCTGGAAATTGCTAAACTTCCCCAATCACATTTGATGTTCAGTAGTTCAAGGTTCCCATGGATCCAGAAATTCTTGGGAACTCCTTAACTGGAAGCCCATATTTGGGCTTTATTCTGAAGTGTCGGTACCACATCTTAAAGGCTTCATATCCTGTGGATGTTCTACATATCACCTTTGACGTGAAATTATTTAGTCTGTTAGGATTTGCCTTGTTACACTTTATGGGAGAGTGCAATTGTAGCAAGGCAAAGATATGTGAACAAATTTTGATGACCAAAAATAATTCAGCACTCTACCAGTTAAATTAAAAAAAAAAAATTCAGGATCGTTGGAACTTCACTTATGTTCTTTGAGGGTTTTGACCTTGAATTTTAATATTTATTTGATTTGATAAAGAAGGGTATTAATTTGTGTTGCTATGAAATATCGGCAAAAGTTACTTTGATGATTGTTCATTGAGTTACAGTTACCCCTTGAGTTGCATGCTTTTTCGGTTTTCTGGATCAGTTCAGGTTTTTGCGGAAAACTGAACTGCAAGACACAGCAGAAACTGGCAGAACGTTTTTACTGTGTTTAGGCATAAAACGATCAAACTATTTTACTGGGAGAGAACTGGACTAGTAGCCCATATGGACTTCTGTCACTTAATGTATCCGACATCGTGTTTAAAGATTAAATGAAAAAAACATCTGCCTGCATGCAGTATTACAAAAAATGGACTGAGAATCAGAAGATCTACTTTGTGGGGGCCTTAGATGACCGTTAGTCATTTGTTACCCTGTTTTATTATGTTTTTGCTGAAAGAAGAGGCTTAGCAACTGATCTCCTAGAACCCCAAAGAATGATCAAAGAGATGCTAAACTCGAGTGAATATATAAATATTAGGTTTGTTTTTTTACTAGAGAGTAACACTAACAAACCTGACAAGGGCAGGCCTGGCATTTTCAGGAGAGCAATTTATTCGCTCGCCTTCTGCTTGTCCTTAAAAAAAAATAGAGAAGGGCAAAAATTAACCCTCCTGGCCTTAGAAAATAATGATTACCATAACAGCCTATTCCTAAACCCACATCTTTTCAGATCTCTGCAATGTTAGTGGGCTCTGTAAGATGGCCACACTGCCCCTCCCAGATGTGTTGGAGGGGGTAGTGTAACCATCTCACAGTGACTACCTAGCAGGGACCAGCTGTGAGGGCGACTAGGGAAATTATATCGCCGTTCTAAGCCCCAAGTCGCCTAGAAAAATATTCGGGGCGGTTACAAGTCACCCTCTAAAAATTGGCCAAAATCAGGAAAGGCTGAACTGAGAGTGATCCGAGGTTTACATAAAAACGGTTATTTTCAAGAATCGAATGTGCTTGAGTGTAATAAATGGGCATTTTCATTCGTCAAATAAGCGACCATTTATTTATAATCACAGGAGAATCAATTGTTCATTGTTGCTTGTTGCGGATTTTTTATTTCTATTTTGTTCTGTTTCAGTCGGAGCTTCAAGTGCCGAAACGAAAATAGGTGACTTACGCGACTCAACAAAATAACCCAGTTTGAAAGTACGTTACATCGCTTAGGATGCCAAAAATTCTCTGTTGAAAATGTATACACAACAGACGTATTTTCTAACACTGTATTTTATTTCCTTTTGCTGACGACTGTTAACTGTCCCCAGAAAAACACGAACGGAATTTAAACAAATAAAAAAAAAAGCTTTAGTGAGGACAAGAAAAGCTTTGTACAGGGCACTCATGTGCATATGAAGGATCTTGAAAAAGTTCCTTCCAAACAATCTTCTTACATCTGGTTCTGTTTACACTTTCAGACTTAGGATATTATTAGCATAGTAGACTTTGCTGAAAGGCAACCACAGGAGGGTGCTGGGGGGACTATATTGTAAAACACTTGTGCGCATTCGTGCACTCGTGTTTGTACTCTCATGAATTATTTCACGTAACCAGTCCAGTCAAGCGATTACTCTCATATAATTTTTTACATTATTTGGTTTACAGAAAAATAAAAACATAAATACATATCAGTTAGTCCAAAATAAAGTTAAATAAAATCCAGTAATTCAGCGATAAAGAAACTTCCCAGCTGGTTTTGTAATGTCCAAGAATGTGTCTGCAGAAACACTATCCAATAAATTGCAATGAAATGTTCAATCAAAAATTCAGTAGTCTCCAATAAATTCCAATAAAGCAGTTAGCAAAATTCAAATGGAATTGATATCCAACAAGTATTTGCTCCTCAGGTAGTTTGAAAATTATTCAGTTGAATCCTGGTTTTGCACAAGAATAAATCGTGGTTCACTCAAGCAGCATAAATTTTCTTCAAATTTTGGAAACACTTTTACAATAGAAAATGATGCTCAGATCACAAAATAATACTCAGTGGAATATATATTAAATACAGCTGCTTCTGTAATAATCCACTGTCCTATAGTAATAACCTGAATGTATAAACAAACTTCACTTCTCAATGCTGTCTACATGAAAACATAGAGAATGTGTGTTGAGAGAGACGTATGTAGTCTTCAAATAGATAGTTCCAGAATGAGAAATTTATCCAATGTTCTTTTATTCTACCAATTGCTGATTGGTTGAATTGAATCACCTCATTAAGTTTCTAGATGATTCTGTCTAATTTCAAGTTAACAAGTGTGACCCAAATAAACAATTAGGGAGCTAAAAATATGTACTAGTATTTGTAAACATGGATAGGTATATTCAGAGGTCACTCAGTAGTGCAAATAAGTGACCACACAAGCCAAAGTCTGCTTATTCTAATTTCAAAGTAATTTTTGAAAATATTACTTGTTTATAATTATTAAATAAGGACATTTCAATTCTGATATTAAAATTGGAGCCTATAACAGTGACAGGCCTGAAAATAAGCAGCCTGATATTTGCAGAAGGACGTTCCCAGAGGATGAATTTGATGATGCTTTCCCATACAGAGTGTCAATTTATTCTATGGGTACCTCTTTCTGTTCAGTTTTGAGAACCTGATTCAGATTGAGGTTCACAGAGGGTAAATTTAGTGGTGCTACCCTGCTGCTACTAAATTCACCCTCTGGGGACCTCATTTTGCAGATGACAGTCAACTTATTTTCTGGCTTGAACAGTGACCTTAAACATCAATAAATATATAGAAATAAATCAATCCACTGTTAGCATTAAGGCAGCAATAATACAGTGTCCACTTATTTAGATTTCTCTAAAAAGTGTAACCCTGTTAATTGCATACAATTTTCAAACACCAAACCATTTTGGTATAAATATACCTGTTAATTGCATATAGGTTGTAGAGTAAACTCCTGTTAATAGAATAATTTTTTTTGAAATATATCAAAGAATTACTGTTATGACCATATAATTCTGTATGTTTATAGACATTTAGACTCAGTAATCCACTGCAGGCATTTAATCTATTATATCTTGCTGGAAAGAGTTTAATGAGCTCTGTCAAACAAGATATACATAGCATAAATAGGTACAGTAGAATCCTCTTAATTGAATATCTATTTTGCCAGTGAAAATTATTCAATTAACAGGAGTATACAATTAACAATTGGGATTTGGTCAGTTTCCTGTGTTCTGGAAGTAAACTGCGCATTCATTCTATTATATCTTGTTTGACAGAGCTCCAAGATATAATAGAATAAATGCCTGTATTGGATGTAGTGAGGCCAAAAAGGTTGATAAATAAGGGGAATTTGGTGCGTGTCACAGAGATTTTTTCGACATATTACAAAAATTTATATACAATTAACAGGAGTTTACTCTACAACCCATATGCAATTAACAGATCAAATTTGTACGGAAGGTATGGTAAATGGTTTTGTGTTTGAAAATTATATTCAGTTAACAGGGATATCCAATTAAGTGGGCTTCACTGTACTTGGGCCGGTAATCAGATTTAAACCACGAGTAGGATAAGAGTTTTAAACACGAGGCTCTGCTTAATTGTTAAAACCCTTATTCTATGAGTTGTTTAACCCTTTACCTAACATGAAAAGCAGACGACACTTGCAAACATAATTCTTGAATAACTAATTTTTTTCATTTTTTGTCTCAAAAACATAGGTTCCAACGAGGGGTCATAACCTATGTTTTTGAGACAAAAAATGAAAAAAATAATGAAAATTAATTGGCGATTTTTGAGAATAGCGCTGGCCGGTTTTGGCCGTTACGTTAGGTAAAGGGTTAAATCTGATTACTGGCTCTAGTACCTATTTGTTAGCTTAACTTGACAAAGTCAAGATAAGCTATTGCCATCACGCATGCAGAAGTCTGTGAGTCTGTTCACATTTTCCTTTAGCACGGGCTACACCCTGCAGTTCTTGTCTGATCGTCATGAAATTTCATATGCAGGTTTGGGGTCATGTCTAGATGAGAATGTCCCCTTTTGGTTGCGTTCGGTCAACCGGTATGACTGCCCGAGCCCAAAACCCGTAAACCATTAGCCCAGTCTACAGGTCGTATTTATGAAGGGATTTCATTGTAACTTGGTAGGATGCCTCTGTATAATGCCTAGATGAGAACGTCCCCTTTTGGGCATGATCTATCAACCGTGATGGCTGCCCAAGCCCGAAACCCAAAAACTTTTAGCACAGTCTGCAGGTCATGTTTAGTATGGAGGGATTTCATTGTAACTTGGTAGGATGACTCCTTATGATGTCTAGATGAGAATTTCCCCATTTGGGTGTGATCTGCCAACTGTGACGACTGCCCGAGCCCAAAACCCCAAAACCTTTAGCACAGTCTACAGGTCATATTTATTGAGGAATTTCATTGTAACCTGGTGGGTTGACTTCATATAATGTCTAGATGAGAAAGTCCCCTTTTGGTCTTGATTGGACAACTGTGACGGCTACAGGGGCCCTGACTCCTTATGATGCCCGAAAACCTTTTGCACAATCTACAGGTCATATTTATGAAGGGATTTCATTGTAACTTGGTAGGATGACTCCAAATAATGTCTGTATGAGAACGTCCCATTTTGATCGCGATCATTCAGCCTTGGTGGGTGCCCAAGCCCAAAAACCTTTAGCATAGGCAAAAGGTCATATTTATGGAAGGATTTCATTGTAACCTGTTAGGTTGACTCCATATAATGCCTAGATGATGACATTGAGATTGTCCCCTTTGGTTGCGATCATTCAACCATGATGGCTGCCTGAGCCCAAAACATTTAGCACAGTCTACAGGTCATATTTATGAAGGGATTTCATTGTAACTTGGTAGGTTGACTTCTTATGATGTCTAGATGAGAACGTCCCCTTTTGGACACGATTGGGCAACTGTGACGGCTACAGGGGTCTGAAGCCCGAAAACCTTTAGAACAGTGTACAGGTCATAATTATGAAGGGATTTCATTGTAGCTTAGTAGGATGACTCCAAATAATGTCAAGATGAGAACATCCCCTTTTTGGTCTCGATCATTCAGCATTTATGACTGCCCGAGCCCAAAGACCTTTAGCATAGTCTATAGGTTGTATTTATGGAAGGATTTCATTGTAACTTGTTAGGTTGACTCCATATAATGCCTAGATTTGTCAACTGTGATGGCTACAGGTGCCTGAAGCCCGGAAATCTTGAGCACAGTCTACAGGTCATATTTATGAAGGGATTTCATTGTAACTTCGTAGGATTACTCCAGATGATGCCCAGATGAGAATGTCCCCTTTTGGTTGCGATCATTCAACCATTATGGCTGCCCGAGCCTGAATACCTTTAGCACAGTCTACAGGTCATTTTTTTTAAGGGATTTCATTGTAACTTGATAGGTTTGACTTCATATAATGTCTAGATGAGAACGTCCCCTTTTAGTACAGTGTACACCTCGTATTATTTTTATGAAAAACATAGATACAGGGAACAGAAATGAACATATTCCCAATTATCACAATTCTTGTCTTATTTCATAATCCTTTCATAAACATTGAACTTTATCCTTTTCATCAAATACAACACACAAGTTAAGCTACAGTGTCATTAACACTTTCATTTTATTTATACCATGCTCTTAATAAATAATCGACTTTGTCACTTAAAGTGGAGAAAAAACGATACTTTCTATTTCAAACACATGGGTTTGTTTTGTTTATATCTGCGTCATTGGGCAGTACTTCTGGCTGCATGTGAATGCTTGATTGACAGTTAGACACATCGTCAAAGTTGATTGAATTTATCTTGCTTTTTCAGTCAAATTATTATTAACAATTCTTAAATTTTATTTTAAATATTTAATTGTAGGTATTGTAAACTTGATAAGTCATTGCACATAGTAGATAGTACTGCAAAAGTCATATGTTGGAATGAAACATCACAAAGTGTACTACTATTAGTGTAAATTTTTGTAATAGAATTTCCATTGAGAACATTTTAACCCTTTACCCAACGAATCGGCTGCATCCGTCCGCGTAATATGCAAATTCAGCAGTTAAAAAAAATTATTTTTCAAAAAATTTCAACAAAACCATATCATGTGACCCCTCGTTGGAACGAGCTCATCGAGCTCGTTCCAACGAGGGGTCACATGATAAGGTTTTGTTGAAATTTTTTGAAAAATTTGAAAAAATGATATTTAAAATAATAAATTTTGATATCGTCTGCGTTGGGTAAAGGGTTAACCACAGTAGAAGCTTTAACCCTTTACCTAACGTAACGGCCAAAACCGGCCAGCGCTATTCTCAAAAATCGCCTATTAATTTCCATTATTTTTTTCATTTTTTGTCTCAAAAACATAGGTTATGACCCCTCGTTGGAACGAGCTCGTCGAGCTCGTTCCAACGAGGGGTCATAACCTATGTTTTTGAGACAAAAAATGAAAAAAATTAGTTATTCAAGAATTATTTTTGCAAGTGTCGTCTGCTTTTCATGTTAGGTAAAGGGTTATCACCAGTCGTGAAGTTGAAAGCTAAAATTTTACATACAGGTTTTTCAAGGGTTGTACCATAGTTGAGCATGGTATAAAATACAATAATGGATCAGGTTATCATTGAAATACAGGAAAATGTCCAAATTCTTGTTAATTGACTTCTCCTGATAACTCCTTACCTAACGAATCGGCCACATCCACCCACATAATTTTCAGATTTGGCAGATGAAAAAAATGTAGAGCTAAAGTACAAAATCTTGGTGCTTTTATATCCATAACTTTCAGCCAAAGGCTTTCATCAGTGGAAATGAATACAAAATATCGATTACATGCTTTTAATGTGAGTTACAATTTGCAATGACGGTTCTAACGTTGAATCTATCGCGAACGTAAGTTGATTTGACATCAGCTTATTATTGAAATCTGCACCACCATAGTCTTGCTGGTTTTACGTCATGTCCACTCTATTAAGCCTTCCATTGAAGTGTTTCCAAAACTGTGTTTCCAGCTTTCTGGTCGAATGGTCCTCCTTTACTAGTCGCAAGCAGCAGCTCCCAGATTGAGTTTCCAATACCGCGACACCTATATCCTTTAACTCAGTGGCCATCACTATTAAAATGTATATGCACAGGTTCATCTGGATGGAGCCCACCGTTGCGATGTTCACTGAATCTCTCCTTTAGTTGCCTACCCATTTCACCTAAAAAAAAATATTTTTTTAAAAAGTTTCTGCAGAAGCATATCATAATCCCTCATTGGAACGAGCTCATTGAGCTCGTTCCAATGAGGGACACATGATATGGTTTTGTTGAAATATCTTGAAAAATTTTAATAAACAATAATTAAAATAATAAATTTTGATAGTCTGGGCTTTGTGTGAAGGGTTAATGAAATAATGTTTTTTGGCACCGTGACAGTTCATGACAGTTCAAATAAGTTTCCACTGTAGTAATCCACAGATTAAAAAAAATGAGAATCCCCAATTTTTTAACTGTGAAATATTGTTATATTTTCTCTCATAGTCAACAGCTAATCAGTACACAATTCATTGAGGCCATTTTTGCTGATAATTTATTTTTTGTAAAACAATGTATTAATATTCTCCAGGTGGTACACATATTTTATTGCACATGCATTAGTGAACTGTTAATATATTTTTTATGCAAGGTAATTATAGTTTTTAGATAGAGAAGCTGAATCTCCTGCAGTTTGTTTTCTCTTTTGTATTCCCCCCCCCTCCTCCTCCAAGAGATGTATGTTGGTGAGGTCCCCCTGCCCAACCTCTTGTCACTTATTCTATTGTTATGCCCCCGACTTGGTCAGAGTGGGTATCTAGTGGAGAGCTGCGTACATTCGTGCATAATGCAAATGTGTCCGTCCAACATATTTCCTGCTCTAGCACGGTCATTGTTTGTCGGATTCAAATAATTTTTGCCTTGCTTGTCCGTAAACATGGGGGAAAAGATCCTACAGCAGAATTAACATCTTCGCCTCAACATTTACAGAGTTATTTTCCCTTGTTTAACTTAGGGGATTATTATTGAAAAATGTGTCCGTCCAACATATTTGCTGCTCTAGCTCTGTCATCATACGTTGAATTCAAATAATTTTTGCCCTGCTTGTTCCTCAGCATGGGGGAACGGATCATACAGTAGAATTAATATCTTTGCATGAGCATTTACAGTGTTATTTTCCCTTGTTTAACTTAGGGGATGATTGAAAAATGTGTCCGTCCAACATATTTGCTGCTCTAGCTCTGTCATCATACGTTGGATTGAAATAATTTTTACCATGCTTGTTCCTCAGCATGGGGAACAATCATACGTTGGATTGAAATAATTTTTACCATGCTTGTTCCTCAGCACTGGTCCGTCCGTCAGTCAGTCCTACTTGTTTTCCAGACTTTTTTTCTACACGCTTCCAGATATTGAGCTGATTTTTGGTATGTGAGTCTAACATGGTGGCCTACAGATCAAGTTTGCATTTTTTTCCGCTCCACTGATTTTTACCGAAATTTCAGCCCTTGGACTCTGAAAAATTCATCAAAATTACAGTTTTCCGGACTTTTTTTCTACACACTTCCAGATATTGAGCTGATTTTTGGTATGTTAGTCTAACATGGTGGCCTACAGATCAAGTTTGCATTTTGTTCCGCTCCACTGATTTTTACCGAAATTACGGCCCTTGAACTTTGAAAAGTTCATCAAAATTACAGTTTTCCGGACTTTTTTTCTACACGCTTCCAGATATTGAGCTGTTTTTGGGTATGTTAGTCTAACATGGTGGCCTACAGATCAAGTTTGCATTTTGTTCCGCTCCACTGATTTTTATCGAATTTACGGCCCTTGAACTTTGAAAAGTTCATCAAAATTACAGTTTTGTAGACTTTTTTCCTATACGCTTCCAGATATTGAGATGATTTTTGGTATGTTAGTCTAACATGGTGGCCTGCAGAACAAGTTAGCATTTTGTTCCGCTCCACTGATTTTTACCGAAATTACGACCCTTGGACTCTGAAAAATGCATTAAAATTACAGTTTTCCGGACTTTTTTTCTACACGCTTCCAGATATTGAGCTGATGTTTGGTATGTTAATCTGACATGGTGGCCTACAGATCAAGTTTGCATTTTGTTCCGCTCCACTGATTTTTACCGAAATTACGGCCCTTGAACTTTGAAAACTTCATCAAAATTAGTTTTCCGGACTTTTTTCCTACACGCTTCCAGATATTGAGCTGATTTTTGATATGTTAGTCTAACATGGTAGCCTACAGAACAAGTTTGGGTTTTGTTCTGCTCCACTGATTTTTACCAAAATTACGGCCCCATAGACTTTGAAAAGTTCATCAAAATTACAGTTTTCTGGGCTTTTTCTCTGCTTGAATTCTTTCAATACTGTTGAAACTACAGAACAGCGTTTTCTGCAGTATTCCTAGAATCTATGTTTATTTTTAAAAAATGATTAGAGCTTGAAATATTGGGGGTGCGTGGGGTATGTGAGCGTGCTCACTAAGGTTCTATATTTTGCCCTTGTTTAACTAAGGAGATGATTGAAATATGTGTCCGTCCAACATATTTGCTGCTCAAGCTCTGTCATCATACTTTAGATTGAAATCATTTTTGTCATGCTTGTTTATATTAGTACAGATTGCTGCAGGCACAGGTCATGCTTTTGATGGCATAATGCTATCCATGGTATTGCAGGAGGGGACATATGTCACTCTTCGCATTGCTCTTGTTTAACTTTGGGTACACAATAATCTCAGTACTGTTAACTTTCGGAACGGTTTCGGCCATGTGTACATGTTAACTTTTTCCTTCGCCTGCCTCTCTGGACTGCTGGTTTTTTTCCCCAGAGTTAAACTGGGTGAGTGCGGGAACGGGAAGATTCGGCCTTGTCTTTTTTGGCCTCATGAATATTAGGCCGAGAAGATTCAGCCCCAGTATGTGATGTCGTAACCCCCTGCACACTGATGTCGAAATATCTAAAGTTCAGGGTGCAAATTTTTTCCCATAATGCAACTAGAAATTTAACCAATTCAATCTTGTTTGACAGAGCTCATTGAGCTCTATCAAACAAGATTGAATTGGTTAAATTCCCAGTTGCATTATGGGAAAAATGGCTACTTGAAATCTGGATATTTTGACATCAGTGTGCATGGAGTTAATTAATCTTATCTGGTAGTGGTTTATGGCTTTTGCTCAATAAGGAATTACAGTTCTGTTGGAATTTGGAAATAAATTGTAGAATAATTGAACAAACTTATTTTATATTTATCGTTCAGTGAAAGTGGACTCTTTGCCTGCTATCAATAAAGGATAAATATAAAGTTTAACCCTTTACCTAACATGAAAAGCAGACGACACTTGCAAAAAAAAATCTTGAATAACTAATTTTTTTCATTTTTTGTCTCAAAAACATAGGTTATGACCCCTCATTGGAACGAGCTCGATGAGCTCGTTCCAAAGAGGGGTCATAACCTATGTTTTTGAGACAAAAAATGAAAAAAATAATGAAAATTAATTGGCGATTTTTTAGAATAGCGCTGGCCGGTTTTGGCCGTTACATTGGGTAAAGGGTTAAAACTCTATTATGTGTATATTGCTATTTATTTTTGGCAAATACATAAAATTTTATCGTCTTGAAGGACAACTTAATTGTTTCTCGTGAAACAGTATGGGATATAGAAATTAAAACAAGATGGGTACATCAATACCACTTTTATTATCTTATCAAAACATCAGTTACATAACAAATAAGCACATGAGTAATTAATTATACCAAATCTTGAACAACAAAACAAATTACTTCCTATACACATTGACAAATCATTACTTTGATAAAAATAACAAAAAACAATAGAATTAACCATTAAATTCCGTCAACTATATTTCTGCTTTTGTCGAAAGCTGTGATCTGATGGACTGGATCAAAACATCTATATTTGAATGGTTCCTGTTAGTAAAATATTGTTACTTAACCCTTTACCTAACCTGAAAAGCAGACGACACTTGCAATAAAAATTCTTGAATAACTAATTTTTTAAATTTTTTGTCTCAAAAACACAGGTTATGACCCCTCGTTGGAACGAGCTCGACGAGCTCGTTCCAACGAGGGGTCATAACCTATGTTTTTGAGACAAAAAATGAAAAAAATAATGAAAATTAATTAGCGATTTTTTAGAATAACGCTGGCCGGTTTTGGCCGTTACGTTAGGTAAAGGGTTAATCTATTGAACCCAAGCTGTTTGAAACCACTAATACCCAATACATGGATGACATTAAAACCGATTAAATTAAATTAATTGGTTCTAATGGCTTCTATATGTGTATGGTTCCTATTAGTATAAAATATTACTTAATCTTCTAAACCCAAACTGTTTGAAACTTTCTTACTAATACCACAAATTCATAAAAATTTGTATGATTCACACCAGGGATGAAATGGTTTCGCTCTCCCTATGGGAACCCCGGGAAGTGAAGCAGTGCCTTTTCACTACGGTAAACAGGCTCTGTTTTACTGGTAAAATAAGACCCAGTCACCAGTGCTTGAGAGGTGAAAACCTTCTCTAAAATTGGCAACATGGCTTATTAATGCTCACCTCTGGTCTTCAGTTGATACTCATGTTGTGGTCGTGATTAGCCATTGTGCAAAAATATGTGACCTTAAACTCCAATAAATAAATAAATAATGGTTTTGCACGCCAAAGGCATGCAGGGATGCTATGGGGCAAGCCCCTTTCGACCCTCTGTGACTGGAGAGAGGTCTGGAAGCTACGTGTCTAGGCGTGTGGAAGGAGGAAAAGGATCGAGTACTCAGCAGATGTCTTAGGCAAGATGATCAGGAAGAGTGTTGGGTTGTCTTTGTGTAGGTCATTGACTGAACCCTCAGGTGAGGACCAGAGCGAGATGTGCTACGTCTCCCCGAGGGTGCTCTGGTGTTTTCTCGAGCAAGTATAGTCTGTCACTTCGGAGATAGATCATGGAGCGACGGTGGGCCATCATTGGCAAGTATTCACACCAGTGACAGGTGAAATTGTTTTAGCGTGCCGAAGGCGCACAGGGACGGTGTGGGGCAAGCCCCTTTCGACCCTCTCTGACCGTTTTAGCAGTGTTTATGCCACTTGTTTTTCTTTTTGGGTGGAGGTGGCTGTGATGGAGAGACTGTAGTGGTTGTTGGTGTAGTCGGGCTGTTGATGTTTTTAGACGACTGACTAGGATGGAATGGTCGAGTCCTGGCTGCTTCAGGAGTGCTGTGGATGGTGCGCTGTCCCAGGAGTGCCATCATTCTGTTGTCGTTGTCAGCTGACTCCTTTATGGTATTACTGACTTCTTCCTGCATGCTTCTTATTTTGGCCATCATATCAAGTAGATCTCGTTTCAGTTCCAGTTCCTGCTCCTGATCCGGATGGAGGGGAGAGATTGGAGTAGGAGACTTCAGAGAGCCAGTTTCCATTTCCGTCTCTGCCTCACTGATGACGTCGCCATCCTCCAGGTTGCCCCTCACAGGAGAGGCAGCTGGGGAGTGGATGGGAGTCACAGGAGTTGGAGGAGGGGAAATGGTAGTGGCCTCCTCTGTCTTCTTCCTTTTCAGGAACGTTTTCAACCGCCGAGCATCGTGGCGCCTGGTGGATGGGCTCTTCTTCTTCTTGCTATTCTTTTCAGGGCCAGGTCCAGGTTTCGTCGAGCAAGGACCAATGTGAGATGGGTTCCTATCACAAAAGGTGCTACCTCTCCTCGAAGAAGGTGTGGTGGTGTTCTCCTCTGTGTCAAACTCCAGCGTCAGGTGGACGTTCTTGCCTCTCGTCTGGAGAGTCCAGTTGAGAGGGCAAGAGACACCCAGAGCTGACAAAGCTTTCTGTAGGTTAATAGGAATGTCCAAATTAGCCATAAGTGGTTGCTTTTGTGATTGTCCAGATGGTGTTCGATTCATACCAGTATCAAAATATAGTATATATACAGTACGTGGAGAGTGGATTGCAACTAAATCACCCGCGGAGTGGAGTTATCGCCCAAGCCATAACTTTCAAATTTTGTACATATCGATAAAAAACACAAGCAATGTTTCAGCCAATGGACCTCCGGGTTTAACCCGGAGGTCCATTGGCTGAAACTGTGCTTGTGCTGGTTAGGTTTTGCAACAAATTTGCAATTATTACTTGGGTGGAATCTCCACTCTGCGGGTAATTTAGTCATAATACACTCTCCACGTACTGTATAGTATTGCGGCTTGGATTTGGGATTCAGATATTTGTGTTTTAAACAGGTGGGACGCTGAACGGCTTACATCTTAGCAGATGTCAGACAGATTAGTGCTAACATGTTTATTTAGAACCGAGTAAAGTGCTCCCTTGACTTGGGAGCATATTTTATGGAGAGAGGATGCGTTTTCGTGTTTTTTAAAGTTTAAGTTTTTTAATTCAATATTGGTTTTGACTTTTTTATAGTGGAGCACCAGCAGTAAATGCTTAGGTGGCTGGTTTGTTCACTCTAGATTCCCTGAATTTTATGGAAATCAGCTGGAATTAGGTGAGGTGGCCACCTGTAATTTCGGCAGCCTGAGAATAAAAGATTCAAGTCATATCGGAAACATTTTCCCCGTTTTTACTCCGACTTCGTTGAATATTTATTCACAAATTGGACGAATATGATTATCCAAAGCTCAAAAGATAAATTGTGGGAATTATACTTTTACAGTCAATTACAGTCGGCAAATTTGTTTGGAACGGCTGGAGTTGAGCGGACATCGGTGATGATCGCTTTCACTCACTGGATGGGGAGATGGACTTTTTGACCTATTATATGCTTTTTGCTCAAAAAATCCAATTGATTTACAAAATTAATTGTTCGAAGCGCCCACCCCAAATAAATATCATTTAATTGGAATTGTGTTTTTAAACATGATAATTGTGATTAAATCGGGTGGCCATCGGTAGCCATCAGTGACGATCGCTTTCACTCACTGGATGGGGAAATGGTTTTTTACCTATTATAAGGTTTTGGCTGAAAAAAAATCAATTAATTTCCCAAACCAGCTGCTGAAGATGTTCACTCCTCGCGAAGATTCGGCCTCGGGAAGATTCGGCCCCAAAAAAGGCCAGATCTTCTCACCCGAGAGGATTTTTTCTGCTAAAATGTGATGTTTTTCATACTTTTTATTTGGAAATATGTATTGTTCTTTTTGATTCTAATATGTTTTATTGTTAATGCTAAATATCTCGTATGTAATTTTCGTGTTGAAAAAATGTTTTTTATGCTGAGATTGTTTGTATTGCTTAAGATATGTTTGTTGAATCCAATTTAGGGCTGTCGCGATTATCATTTTTTGTAATCGACTAATCGTGACCAGTAATCGACGGTTAGTCGATTAATAGTCGCTTCCCATGATTTTTTAGCAAATCATTCTTCTGTTCGTAAAACTCTGAAAATGACAATGGCACCAGTGTGTTCAGACGAAGCGGGGTTGTGGGAACAATAAATCGGTCCCGACTGAAGCTACATGTAGTCCAATCTTGGACCCACAGTCCGTAATATAATTTTTGGGGTTGGTACGTCCTGTAGGACGTACCAACCCCAAAAATAATATTACTGACTGCGGGTCCAAGTTTGAACTAGATTGAAGCCGATGAATTAAAATAAATTTACCAAAGAACGTTCCTGCATATGTTTCCTTTCTGCAATAAGTTTCTCGAAATTTTGAACATTGAGATCTATGCATTCCCTCGTCAGTTGTTAAAATTGGATCTTAGTCTGAAGTTCCGAACTTTGAGAAGTGATCTGACGTTCTGACTTTCGTCATAATTTTGTCACTTCCGCGCTTTGGGTTTTCCAATGGGTGCATTCGTGTGTACAAGACTGGAGAAATTCAGAAGAATCTATTCTTCTCGAGTAACTGTGAGTGTTCTTTCTTACACAGTCAGTGACAGTCGTACAGTCTTCCGGATATGAATGTTAACTATGGTTAGATATTTAAAGTTATTCACCTTCATTGAACATTCACCTCACAAAACAATGCAATTTAGCCCCGACGTGTAGTAGACGTGTACCACCTTGAAAATGAACGATGATCGACTAAAAAATAAAAAAACGTCGACTACTTCAATAGTCGACGGTTAGTCGACTAATCGAATAATCGCGACAGCCCTAATCCAATTATATATGATTTACACGTAGATAAACTTGTACATTGAAAACTTGTGGACAAGGTACAGAGAGAGAGAGAAAGAGATTGAAACAACAGAATTCCTGCGGGGAGTGGCTAAAGTTTAGCAGATGGGAAAAGCCAAACCAAGAACTAGGTCCATAATTGGTATTACTGAGATATATTTATAGCCTAGTTATATATAAATACAGAGACCTCCGAAGTATATCACGTACCCGGACGGGCCCTTTTTACGGTTCTCATATGTGATGCAATATTCACGTAAACTCGGTCACGCAATGCGGCTTGATACGGGAGCTCATGTGAGTGCCATATGACGTCATTGTCGTGGTGTTAGTGTACATGTGCAGTGCAAATTGTTGACACGTTTCCATCGTCCATTTTGTTTACTGGCGGGAACCATCTTGGTCTCCATAGCGGTATGTGGTTGTTGTGTGACCCAAAAGCCTCTGATAGGAAATGGATGTGCTAGGAGGGTGTGTTCGATTGGATAAGGAGTAGCTAATTACCACACACAACCCGAAAATTTGCCCACCCAGATTGCTATCTTTGATGCCACGTGATGGCTCTATATACAGGATTCCAGAAGTATCGTCGGGCACTAGAAAGGGATTCCATGGAATGTGGAACAGGAAGTTACTGGAATGACAAAGGGAGATTCTAGAAGCATAGTCGGATACTAGAAAGGGATTCCATGGAATGTGGGACAGGAAATTGGTGGAATATGTCTGTGTGCTAGTACACAATGCGGTACATGCTTGATGTGCTAGTGTGCGTACGTACCACTCAGAGACGCATTCGACGATGATGCCTTGGGCAGCTGACAATGAGCTGTAACTGAACAAAGAGATAGTATACTGTGAACAGTGTAAACCAGAAAACAATAAAAATTAATGGAATGTTATATATTCTTATGCTGCCTTTTTTCAACTACCCAACTGAAGTACCGTAACAAGATGCCACCAAACAAGGTGTCAATGGTATATTTGTGACGAGACAACCAAGCTGGGTCCAGAACAAGAAGATTTTGTGCAGACCAAATAGCCACCCTTCGTATCATTCCGGAACAATCAATAGAATGGAACACATCAATACATGTCAACTTATTGGTTTTGAAAAGCCCCCCCCCCCCCCCCCCCCACTTCCCCCCCCTCCACCCTCCCTTGTGGGCAATCGGGATGAAGTGCCTTGCCGAAGAACAACACTGTTATCCCTGGTGGGGATCAAAACGTGAACCATTCGGTTTGAAGTTCAATGCCGTAACCACTGAGTCACCACGATCCATTTTTTTACCATATGATCCTCTATGCCGTCACCTCTGCGCTTGGGTATAGGAGTTGAGAATTAAGTAGAACGGCAATGCATTTTTAGATGTGTCTTTTGTGGAGATAATATGTCCAAACCTTAGAGAGCTGGAGTTAAACATGAGGTAGAAATTGAAATCCTAACACTTAGAATCTGGATCCTTCCAATGAAGTAATTAATTTCGAAAAGTAAATCCGGAAGGATGAACTACAGATAACCGAAAATAGATGTACAAAGTTTGAAAGCTGAATTTTCAAAAAGGGGGTATGCGTGTCACAAAATCAGCGGTTTTAAAAAGAAAATGCAAAAATTGGAAGTTACGTAAAAACGTCAACAATGACGGAATCTCAGACAAAAAAAACCCGAAAACACGTTTCTCCTATTTTTTATTAAAATTTCACGAAATCGGAAAAAAATGCATTTCCTCCCCCATGACATCAGGCGAGGAATGAAGAATGTCCCAGGAGTGAACACAGGTTTAAGTACACACTAAAAACTAAAGTGTTAAAACTGACACTTTCAAGGTGTTAAACCCATTCTACCTCTTAGAGTTTGATTTTAACACTCAAAGTGCAATGCTTTAAGCATTTAGACATTACAATCGTCAGACATCTGAAACTTGAATGGATGGCACTTCCCATGTGTCTAGCATCGGTGGTTCTTCCAGAATCGTCCATAATTTGATTTGCGCTTGGCGGGTACACAATTAAAAGCACACAACGCAGATGACGCGGATCAGGCTCGAGAGTTCGAGCCTGATCCACGTCATCTTCGTTGTTTCTTTTTAAGTGTCGCGACATTACACTTGTCAAGTGGTATTATTGTAACACCTGTCAAATTCTGGGATATCTACACTTGAACAAAGTGCAGTAAGTGTTAAATACAGCACTTCAAGTGTAGTTTTTAACACTTTAGTTTTTAGCGTGTATGGTTTTTATTGGATATAGGATATGCAAAGTTTTAAAGAGGGAGGCTTGATCAATGTGTCGATATAAAAGAAATATTCCAAAAATTTCAAACCCGCATCGTTCTCATCGCGGATAGAATTTCTGGAAAGAAATGATTGTCTGGGCGAGATTTTGTGATTTCCGAATAGTGTTTCAAATTTCGTGAGCGAGGGTTAAGGGGAAGCACCCGAAATTTTGGTCTGACGAAAAAGAGAGAAAAAAGGCTCCGGTACCGAATTTCCTTTGATCGGATAACTTTATTATTTAACACCTCTGGGGCCAGTACTGCAGAACTTTTACAATTGTATTTTCGAGAATTGTATCTTCTAGTTATGACTTGAATCCTTTACCCAATGAATCGACCGCATCCGCCCGCTTAATAAGCAAATTCAGCAGTTAAAAAAATATTATTTTTCAAAATATTTCAACAAAACCATATCATGTGACCCCTCGTTGGAACGAGCTCGTTCCAACAGGGGTCACATGATATGGTTTTGTTGAAATTTTTTGAAAAAATGGTATTTAAAATAATAAATTTTGATATCGTCTGCGATGGGTAAAGGGTTAAATGGGTTGAAATGAACCATTAGCATTTTCAAAGATGTGACAATTTGCCAGTTGGCAAATTGCCATATCTTTTAAAATGTTCATGATTTATTTTAGTCAGTTATATTAATAGGTAGCAAATTCGACTCTTGGAAATGCAATTGTAAAAGATTTATAGTATTGACTCCAACAATTGACTTATTAATATTTCAATAGAATCTCCATGCACGTTTCTCCCTATGCTTCCTTCTGAAGGACCGGACCCAATCATTACAAACCTTATGGACTTACCCCTTTTCTATTCAAATACCCTTCATGCTGACAAGTATACTCAGATCAAGCTGGTCAAAGGGGTTTCCCCACACCACTGAAGTAATCAGTCATTTCACTAAATGATCCTCTATTTCTTCACTTTGTCTAATTCAGTTTGTCAGCCTTCACTTTCTATTTCTGTTTTGTGAAAACCTCTCTGATCTTCTACTACTAAGTACTCTCAAGATACTTCTTATCTTCTTATGTAGGCTACTTAAGAACTCCCAAGATATTTCTTATCTTCTTCGGTAGGCTACTCAGAATTCTTCAGATACTTTTTATCTTCTTCGGTAGGCTACTAAGAACACCTAGCATACTTCCTATCTTCTTTGGTAGGCCAGTTAAGAACACCCAAGGTACTTCTTCGGTAGGCTACTAAGAACTCTTCAGAGACTTCTTATCTTCTTCGCTAGGCTACTTTAAGATACGTCTTATCTTCTTCGGTAGAGTTCTTAGAAGAACTCTTAAGATACTTCTTATCTTCTTCGTTTGTCTGCTAAGAACTCTTAAGATACTTATCTTCTTCGGTAGAGTTCTTAGAAGTAAGAACTCTTAAGATACTTATTATCTTCTTCGGTAGGCTACTAAGAACTCTTAAGATACTTATCTTCTTCGGTAGGCTACTAAGAACTCTTTAGGTATTTCTTATCTTCTATGGGAGGCTACTTAGAACTCTTTTTAAGGTTTTCTTTAGAAATGTCATGCCCTCGATTGTATTAGCATCCTGTTTTAATTACTTGAGGGTCCTGTATTTTTGTACGATTTAACCTCTGGCTTTGTTTTAGGCCTATCCTGCGAGTCCGTAGCTAGTTTTACTTATTCAGCCCATCAAACTGTCAATAATCCCTGAAATCACAACAATATTGTTATATCACAGTTATACCTGTAGCGCTCTTGTGCAAAAGTTTCATGACAAGGAGAACTCCGCCCCTGTACTCACCCGGCTTAAGCAGCCAATGTTTCAGGGCGGACAGGGCCAAGAAAGGTTACCGGGAAATGCACCAACGGGGTCCCTACACCCGGAGAAAATTATGCTTTTGCGAACTGAACGAACGTGGCTCCTTGCATCAGAGCGATCAATGGCAGTCCACATAGAGGACATCTCTACGGCATTTTTGTAGCACTTTCATTGATCGATGGGCTACATCAATTTTGGGGGCCCAGGGGGAACCCAATAGGGGCCCACCTGGAATTTACCCGGTGGACCATACGGCCAGTCCGCCTGGCTTCAACAGCCGAAGTTTTGACCAGGTTTAAAATTTGCTCAAGAATCCTGCCTGGGTGTTTTATCCTATTTTATTTCCTTGGTTGGGGACATCAACATTTTTAGCTCACCTGACTGAAAGTTAGTGTGAGCTATTGTCGCCACTTGACGCCCGTCGTCTGTCGTCCGTTAACTTTTGAAACGTGTCTTCTTCAAAACCACTGGGCCAAATTCAAACAAATGGGCCTATGACATAGACTATCTTTGGAGTATACCCTTTCTACTTTGTTCAAACGAAGCTGGTGCCACATTCGGTCTTGGGTTAATGCCCCAAAAATCCTAAAAATCTTTAAAAAATCTGATGAATTACCAGAGATAATGCTTTGATACATAGTATGGAACAGGCCTGAAAATAAGCAGCCTGACATTTGCAGAATGAGGTCCCCAGAGGGTGAATTTGATGATGGTATTCCATACAATGGGCCAATTTATCCTCTAGGTACCTCTTTCTGTTTGGTTTTGAGACCCTGATTCAGACGGAGGTTCACAAAGGGTAAATTTAGTGATGCTACCCTGCTGTGTAGGGTAGCATCACTAAATTCACCCTCTGGTGACCTCATTTTGCAGATGACAGTCTGCTTATTTTCTGGCTTGGTATGGAACTTTCTTTGGTGGTGGAGAATGAAGGTTGTTCAATGCAAGTTGATCTGTCAATATTTGGGCTCTCTCTGATAGCATGCCCATTTTGGGCTCCATCCAAAATTTCTTTTTCAAGAACCGATTGGCATATAATATATTGGGTCATAAGTACTTGATTTATGCCTGAAAAATTGTTTTTGCAGTCCGTGGGAATCCCAGGAGCTAAAAATAGAAAATAATTCCAAACGCCTATATTTCAAAAACTGCACAGACCAGAATATTGTTTTTTGGTATGAAGCTTCCATAAGACCAGTGGAATCAGATGGACCAAAAATTAACTGTCGGTTTTGTATTGGGTGTCGAATGGGGATGCCCATTTTAAAACTGTTGGCAATGGGAAAATGCCGAGTCATCATCTTTCTTGTGCACCATCAACTAAGTATTCTTCTTCGAAACATTTGGACCATATCTAAACTGATTTTGCACAAAACGGACAATTTTAAGCTCACCTGGGCCAAAGAACTATGTCAGTTCTTGCCATCACTTGGCGTCCGTCGTCGACCGTAAACGTTTCATATTTTTAGCTCAACTTTGGCGAAGCCAAAATTGAGCTTATGCCACGGCCAGTCGTCCGTCTGTCCGTCAACAATTCAATACGGCTCGGGCTAGAGGCCGTATTTATGAACCGATCTTTACGAAACTTCTTGTGTACCTTTGTTATGCCCGTGGGACGAGAACGAGTGTTTTGGGGTCCAATCCGAAATCCAAGTTGGCCGCTGGCGGCCATTTTGTACAGACTTAGGTGAAATCAGATTTTTGCACAGAACTTCCATATAAATATTTTGTATGAATGTTTAGTACCATGGGATACGTCACATACAATACGGGTTTTTTTTCTCGTACGTAAATTATGCAAATTAGACTAACTTTGATGTTTTTAGTGTTACTTTCAGCACTGTAAGTGCAAATGCCAAAACGGCTTGGGCTAGAGGCCGTATTTATAAACCGATCTTTACGAAACTTCTTGGGAACCTTTGGTATCACCGTGGGATGAGAACGAGTGTTTTGGGGTGCGGTCCGAAATTCAAGATGGCCGATGGCAGCCATTTTGTTCAAAATTAGGTGCAATCAGATTTTTGCACAGAACTTCCATATGAAAGCGCTGATTTGAAAAAAAATTTGTGTGAATGTTTAGTACCATGGGATACATCACATATAATACGGGTTTTTTTCTCGTGCAGAGATTATGCAAATTAAGTGAATTTTGATTTTTTTCAGAGCTACTTACACACAGTAAGTACACATGTCAACACGGCTCGGGCTAGAGGCTGTATTTATCAACCGATCTTCACAAAACTTCTTGGGTACCTCTGTTATCACCTTGGGACGAGAACGAGTGTTTCTGAGTGCGGTCCAAAATTCAAGATGGCTGCCAGTAGCCATTTTGTACCGAAATTCGGTCTAATCAGTTTTTTGTACACAACTTCTATACGGCTCAGGCTAGAGGCCGTATTTATGAACCGATCTTTACGAAACTTCTTGGGTACCTTTGTTATCACCGTGGGATGAGAACGAGTGTTTTGGGGTGTGGTCCGAAATTCAAGATGGCCACCACAGCCATTTTGTACCAAAATTAGTTCAGTCAGTCTTTTGTACAGAACTTCTGTATGAAAGTTCTGATTTGAATAAATTTTTGTATGAATGTTTAGTAAAATGGAATACATCAAATTCGGTGCGTTTTTTTTTTTCTCGTGCAGAAATTATACAAATTAGATGAATTTTGATTTATTTAGTGCTACTCATACACTGTAAGTGCACATGCCAATACGGCTCGGGCTAGAGGCTGTATTTATCAACCGATCTTCACGAAACTTCTTGGGTACCTTTGTTATCACCTTGGGACGAGAAAGAGTGTTTCTGAGTGCGGTCCAAAATTCAAGATGGCGCCAGTGGCCATTTTGTACCGAAATTAGGTCCAATCAGTTTTTTGTCACAACTTCTATACAGCTCGTATTTATGAACTGATTTTCATGAAACTTCTTGGGTACCTTTGTTTTCACCTTGGGACAGGAATGAGTGTGTTTTGGGGTGCCTTTGTTATCACAGTGCTATGAGAACAAATATTTTGGGGTTCAGTCAGACCCACTCTGGGACTCAAAGATTTCTTTTCTTGATTCACATCTGACTTTCACCCACCTTTACAATACTTTACCTATACATTTGTTACAGGCTACGGTCAGTATTTATGTACAGACCGTTACAATACTTTATATGTACCTTTGTTATCAGGTCATTACCTAGATCTTTGTCATTGCTGTGTCACATACTATACATGTACATGTCTTGACAAGTTGAGCTACAGTGTCATTGACACTTTCATTATCTTCTTTGGAACTGCTGAGCCGATGTGAACCAAATTTGGCAGGAATAGTCTATGTGACGTCCTCCTCAAACAGTCCTCATTTTGTTCCTGTTGGATGAGAAACATGGCCTCCAGAGGCATTCTTTGATTCTGATTGGTCGTTTTCGAAAAATCTTCTCCTCTGAAGCTACAAGGCCAAATTTAATGTTTGGAAACTTCACATGATTGATGACTGGGACACCATCTACCAACAATCTTCATTTAATGTTGATCGGATTGCAAACATGGCTGCAATTGCGGCTCATAAATACCATGGAAACCCTATAGGAAATCACATTTTCATCTTCTTTTCTGAAACTACTTGGCCAGTGTGAACCATACTTGGCACAAATAATGTATGAAAAGTCCTTTGAAAACAATCGTCATTCTGTTTTTCTCAAATGAAGGAGCATGGCAGCTAGCTGCATTCTTTGATTTTGGTTAGAATAACTGAGGGATATGTAGTTCTGCCAGGTGAGCGATTAGAGCCTCTTGTTTAAGAGACCACAGGAGAGTTTTGTTTTTTCCTGAGAAGCTTTCCACGGACCAACAGAAAAGAATGACCAAAAACTGCTTTTGGTTGTGTCATGGCAAATCAAAAAGTCCTCTAGCTCTCCATCTCTTACTGACGCACTCATCTCTTTTTGACAACTTGAGCCAGGTGAGCGTTTTAGGCTCACTTGAGCCTCTAGTTGTAACGGAAGGTTCCATCCAGTAATATACTCACTACCTCTCTGAAAACAAATAAGCTAAATTATCACAAGATTTTAAGACGTACTTTGGAACCTTGAAAACACGTTTAAAAAAATGTTCTCCATTTCAACCATGTCCCTATTCACCCCGGTTTACGGTAGGCCCGAATAATTAATTTAAAACTTGCAGGGAGACACGCCCCCCCCCCCCCAAAACCCCCACCGATGGGAGAGGTCACCCGTTCCCAAGTTATACCCTCACTTGAGTCTTCGTGACAAGCCTTCGACATATCATGATCATGTGAGTTCCCAAAAGATGCCTGTGACCCCCCCCTCCCCTCCCCCTCCCCCACACACACAGACACCACCCCACATTCGCGCCCCACAAGGCTTCCCGTATTATAACGTCTAGTTCGGTCAACATCTTTCCACAAAAATACACTTCTTTGGTGAAACTTTAAAATATCAACTTAGGTTAACTGTTTGCTTAGAGGTTGATGACAGGAACCAGTTTAATATCTCGCAAACAACATCGCGTTGACATCGTCTACAGTGTAACGTTGGTCAAAGAGAACTGCGTATTCGAGTGGGCCTACAAGCTACACCTGCAGCATTTGATGAAAAGCTTCATTGTAGAACGCTGGTACATTGCGTCACTCTTTATAAATAATTCCATCAGAAGTCCAGTGAAAAAATTTTGTTTGGCGGGTAATTTTATAAAAAATAAAGAAGTCATTTTAAATTAAAAAAAACAAACTAATAATTTAAGTAGTGGCAGTAAACTTGCTCATCAATCATGTTCACAAGGTTGAAGGATCCTACTGGAAATGGCCTTACACTTAGCCCAATCAAAGTGAATGAGACACTGAAAGCCAATCCAGATAATATTTTGGTAAGTAGCAACGCTTTCTCAAGTTTCTGATTCTGTTAATTCCGGCATCTTGAGTCCATGCTCATTTTTAGAATGACTTTATGGGTTATTTATTGTTTCAACATTCCATGACCTCATAACTTTTATTAAACAACCTTGACAGGCACGTAGCCAGGAATTTTATTAGGAAGGTGCGTTTTATATTTTGTTTTCTTGGTAGCCTATTATACCAATAATATACGTGATTCTGTTATTGTTATTGTTAATAATATATGATTCGCCAATTTCGCCCATTTTCGAACAGATATTAAACAACATAAGCTCGGTGTAACTAATATGAGATAATACCCTTAACACCAGGACCATGTGAAATGCCTACGCACTTGGATTATAATATAGACCTGCTGTTTTATAGCCGAGTCTTTTGTGGGAAGTGCTTTCGTACTCTGGATACGCTCCTTCTTGGTTAACAACACCTACCTCACTCCACAAATTAGTACAGTCAGCGTAACCAGCCCAGAGCTGCACACTTGGTTCAAATAAAACTGATGATCAAGGATGCCGAGAGCGAGGACGGGCCCCGGGGCAGTGTGTAGAATGGGCGTTACGTGCCCTGCGAGCGCCGAAAGCGCAAATCGATAAAGGGGGAGGAGGGGTGTCTGGGCGTGCCACGGACATAAATGTTTTTTTTTAAATTATTGCTACAACTTAGAAGCATTCTCCTGCATTTTCTTGACAATATACAGTTTGGGTAATTTTTTACCTGTATGTCTGTGTGTATGGTGCATTTTTTCTTCAGAGATAATCGTGACCACCTCGATGCAAGAAAGCTTGATGGAAAACCAACAAACTGGAACAAGTGGAATTTTTTTTCATATTAATGGAACCTGACCAGTAATGCAAAGTTGTACGTAATCTTACCAGTGGTAATACCACCCTCACCAACGTCGGCGCCTGGCGGAGGCCTGTGACAAAAGCCCTCCCACGACTTTCAGCGCAGAAGTATCGATAGGTCAACCTACACTTTTTTAAAACACCAAAAATCCCGGGCCCTGTTAGCCCGGGGCATTTGCCCCCCCCCCCCTTTACCCCCACCCACTCTCTCGGTACTGGTGCTTATGACCCTCATGGGAACGGACTTATCCATCTCGCCCCAGTGAGGAGACGTAACCTGCACAAGTGCTAAGGGAAGCAAATAATTTGAAATTTTACTTAAATAAATGAAAGTGTCAATGACACTGTAACTTAACTTGACTGTCTGTGATGTTTGATGAAAAGGATAATGTTCAATGTTTATGAAAGGATTATGAAATAAGGCAAGAATTGTGATAATTGAGAATATGTTAATTTTTGTTCCCTACATGCTATGTTTTCAATAAGAATAATTTGAGGTGTACTGTATTCTAAAGAATTGAGGCCTGGGTTGATGTGGCTCTCCTCATAGTTAAGGCATGTCAACCAAAGTAACCAAGTTACAGTAAAATCATTCCAAAACGAGTCATCCTACCAAGTTACAATGATATCCCTTCATTAATATGACTCGTGGACTTTGCTAAAGGAATCTCGGTCGCGTGCCGATCTGGCGGTCACGGTTGACCAATCGTGACCAAAATAGGACAGTCTCATCTTGATATCATACTGAGTTATTCTACGGACTTACAATGGAATCCTTTCATAAAAAAACAACCCGTAGACTGTGCTAAAGAAATCTATGTCACATGACCAGGCGGCGGTAACGACTGACCGATCTTAACCAAAATAGGACCGTCTCATCTGGACATCATACTGAGTTATCCTTCCAGGTTACAATGCAATCGCTTAATAAATATAAACTGTAGACTGTGCTAAACAAATCTACGTCACGTGCCTGTGTGGCTGTCACGGTTGACTGATTACCGCCAAAATAATGCGTTCTCATCCAGACATATCGAGTCATCCTACCAATTTTCAATGAAATCCTTTCCTAAATGAAGCATGTAGACTGTGCTAAGGAAATCTAGGTAACGAGCCCCTGCGGCCGCCAAGGTTGACTGAACCCGACCAAAATAGGACATTCTCATCTTGACATTATACTGAGTCACCCTACCAAGTTACAATGAAATCCCTTCATATATACGACCTGAAGACAGTGCTAAAGTTTTTCGGGTTTCGGACCCGCGCAACCTTTACGATTGACCGATCGCGGCCAAAAGGGGACGGTCTCATCTAGCCATGACCTTGAACCTGAATATGAAATTTCGTGATGATCAGACATGAACTACGGGGTGTAGCCAGTGCTAAAGAAAATGTAAACCGACTCACGGACGTCCGCACGCGTGGTGGCAATATTTAGCTTGTCTTGACTTTGTCAAGTTAAGCTAATAAATAAAATTAGACGGGACGATTTTGTAGAATCACAGTCTGTCTCTGGTGTACGAAACATTTCAGCCACTTGAAAGAATTCTGGGAATAATGGTCTACTGCATGTGAAACGCTTCCTCGTGCTCTTTGTTTAGTTTGTATATGATAGGGTGATGATGAGCCCCTTTTATTCTTTTCTTCCTAACACTATCCGAGAGGCGTTTGAGACAAGGCTCATAGTACCGTAACTTTGTTCGTCAGGAAAATTTGTCAGTAATGGACTGCAGAGTGTAGTTGCGTATCTGCTCTCCATCTGCTGGAAGCTAATAGGGCTACCGCCCGCGAGGGACAATGACAGGAGGTTTGTATGGAAGAATCACCACGAGCTGGTGGGTGTTCAAATTAAAGTCGATTTGTTAGTGAAATTGCTGAACTAAGGTTTCCAAATAATGCCACCAAAACAAAAACACACCAGACTTAAATATCAACAAACCTTTGCTAAACAAACACTTATTTACAACCAGCAGAGGGCTCCATGCTGTTCACGATTATTCCACCAGTTCCCCAGGCT